>JAXCHB010000065.1:4247500-6747500 GCA_036926305.1 Uropetala carovei | reverse complement strand
ATGTGGTGGCGCCGCCAAAGGAGTGCCCGATAATCACAGCTTTCGAGAAGTCCAGTCTACCCTGCGATTAAAAGCCCGGCCATTTCAATTCCGTTAGAATGGAGTCACTTTATAAAAACACCACTGTTTGTATTATTTTAATGGAAAGGGTTAACTTAACCGTCAGAGATATTATTTGGATTTACTTCGGTTATTTTCTGTACTTCATAATGGATTCAGTAGCTAAATAAGAACGGATTACTAATTCAAAGATTGTACAAGCATACCAATTTATTAGGTAAATAATTCAGAAACTATTTCCATCGTCCGTATGGAAAGTTTATTTTCATTCCATTTTTAAACTACTACATTCAAGGAGATAAAAGTGTTGATGTTTCCAACTTCTTAAAGATTTTGCTCAAAGTTATGCAAAAAAGGAAACATTCGTATTTTTTAATCGCACTGAAAGCGTACATTGAATTTACAACCTTTTAGTAGGAAGAAGGACTCAGACATAATTTTCACAGCTTACCTCGAAATCTTTCAGAGAGAACGATGGTTCAAGGAGGTTGTTGACGGGACGGCCTTCGTCAATGTCCTCCATCAGGTCGACTGCGCGGCGAATCTCGGCGCTGCGTAAGTGTGCCTTCAATTGCGGGTGAGGGGAAAAGAATTAAGGAGGGAAATTTGGCGGGAGATAGACAGGATTTTGAAATCAAACGGAAATGAATAGAAGTGAAAAGTTTTCTTGTGCAAATGATTCTCATTGAGTACAAAACACAAACCAGGCAATTTATTTAATGATGTAGTACTATGTACTTAATCTTTAATCCTAAGGACTGTGAAAAAAGCGACATGTTAATAAATTTTAGCGTTTTAATTTTTTATAACAAAAAATGCGGTATTTTTTCCTTAAAATACATTAAATTCTTCGTGTGGATATGTTATTTTACAGAAATCGCTCTTTGAAGCTTTGCACGTCGTTGTGCCCGGTGTTGAATTCAGCGAGTTACCGGGAGAGAAATTTTCTTCCGAATAAATAAATTCCTTCCAGAGATAAATCGAGAAAAATCCTCGACCGGTAAAAAAATCTTGCTCATACAGGCATAAGATATATGAACACAATTACTTTTCTCTCTTCATATCATAAAAACGTAATGATCGTCATCATGTGTAACGCTGAATGACCTTGGTCGGTACACGTACACTTTATACAGTGTATGGTAGCGGATATTTATTCCTCTATGAACTAGCATAAAACAAAACGATTGAGATTATTTTGAGTGAGAGTTGGGGATTCAAAATGGGTATTGTTGAACGTAGACGAGAAAAAGTATGTGAAAGAAAAAGACTGCGTCTTATGCGCAATCGCGAAAAGTTAGTAGAAATTTATTATTTTTGTTAATTTGGCATTAAAAATAAACATACATTCCGTATTAAATAAAATTATTTAATTCATTTTAAAAACATTTTCCATTATCCTTATTTGCATCAGGATATGAACGAAGTGACTGCGGGCGAAGCGAGCAAAGGTGGGAATTGGCGGGCGGTAGCGAGCAGAGGATCTGCCCCCATAGTACTTTATTAAATTTTGTAATTTGTGCGTGCAACAATGTTTAAGATTAACAAAAAATGAGAGCTTCATTTGCTCACGCAATATGAAAAAGCGCGTTTCATTTATTGAGGTTTGTTTCAAATTCTTCATAAACTTAGTAATATAATTATATGACGTTAAGTAATTCATTCAATTATTAGTTTTTTTAAATTGATTTTCTAGCTATAACAATTTGCTCAGAATCGTAATACGGAAATTCTGAATGCACTCCCTGCCGCCCTCCGATTTCTGCAATAAATCCTGTGGCAGCGTAATTAATTACGTCATAGATCGCATACACCCTGAAAATTTCAGTCTTCTATCTCTTACAGTTTACATGCTAGTTTCCTTTAATTGATTGCACATACGGAAAGACAGAGCGAAAACAAGCGCTCTTATAAAATAAAACGTGCTGAAAATAGATATACGAGAATATCTTTTTTAAATCTTCTGTATATTACTCCCAACCCTAGTGTAAAAATTTTCTCCTCCGGACAAAGATGTATGCAGAACCATCATGTGAAGTCAGTTTTACATATTGTAAATTTTCCTTCCTTCTGAGATAGCTAAGTCTTACCTGTCTGTTCCTTAAAGCGTATTCTTTCTTCCTCAGCTTCCAAAATTCTATGTGTTCTTTCCGCATGTCTCCAGAATCCTGTGGAACCAGATAATATGTGGAGCATGCCGTGTGATCCCTAGAGGGTAAAAATTCTTTTAAAAAAACTACTAAATTAGATTTGATTTCATCCAACAACATATGTTTTGCGTATACAAATCATTTTACATCTGAAGATGATTTATATCAAGATAAAATAGTTTAACGAAGCTTTTGAATTGCTCAAGTTTTTTATTATAAATGTGACCACTGTTCTTGTTGGTTAGATTTGCTATACCGTCATGACAGACAATTATTTCGCTGGGAATTGAGTCAACGCTAAACACATGTTTACATCATTTCATGGAACAAAAGTATTGATTATATTGGATAAGAAAGGACTTAGCAACTTAAAAATATAAAGTAACAATTTGCAAATGTTTCTCGGGAAAGCTTTGGAGTGTCGATTTTAAATTAATTTTTTTCGAATTTTAAGAAATAAGATAATAATTCGGCGAACGCAGGCAGAAATTAAATGCACAGAAGGCTGGCAAAAAGTTTTTTAAAATCTGAAATTTCCACCGAAAGTGAAAATTTTGAGCATCCACTGGTGGTTTAGTTAGGGGAAAATGTTTCAGCGAGAGAAAATTAAAAACCTGAAAATAACGTGCGACTCATATTACCTGTGTTCAACGGCTACCACAACGAATCCCCGAGAGGCCAATTCTAGACAGATGGTGGAATACGAGAATCTGCAAGCTCCGAGTCCGTGTGACAAGAATGCTACTGGAAACTTCCTCAGTGGCGTCGGACGTTTCTTCAGTTCTTCTTCGCTCAATTCCCTCTCGCCGTCAGTCTGTGCGGTGGCCTCGAGTGGAGTGGCGCCCCAAACGGCTGGAATGCGCATCCTCCCTTTGGGATAAGGATACATTCGGGGAAATAACAATCGAATGGTGAACTACGTCATGAAAGTTAATTAACCCTTTAACTGCTAAGTTTAGGAAGTGGGAGACTTGGGGGTATGCTGAGTTTTTTGAGAGAAAATACACTTTTGATAATATTACATTTCTGTACGATATATAAAACTTTATTTTATAGAAAATGGGTCTTTTTCATTGTAAGTAATTTTCAGAAATGTTTTTAGTGTGGTACTCCTGAAAATGCAAAGTGCTACCCCACACGACATGTTAATTCTCGGTCTTTAAATCAGCTGAATAAATATTTTAGAGACATCCGAGAAAATCAAACTGAGCAGGAATTTCTTAAGATAAGCTCCTCATTAAATATTTGAATTGAAGACTTTACAACCGTTGCGTAGTTTTACGTGAAATTTACCAAGTTAAGAGTTACTTGTCTCTTTTCGCTTTAATTTGGAAAAAATATATTGAATTGAGCACAAAAATCAATTTGCTACGAGAATTATTACATGTTGTTCCCTATATTCGCAAGAAAAATTGATGGCGATTCAGTAATATCGCGGAGGTGTTTTGCAAAAATTTGCATCTGCGAGAACCATAATTGGTTCATAATAATTCTGCTAGAACGCCAAAACTAGCTATTTCTGTGACGTAACTTTTCGTTCGTTAAAATTTATCTCTGATCATGTTACGTTTTTCGGCGTTTCAAAGGTAGAAAATATTCGATGTTGTACCAAGTTTAGTTGTCGGGAAAAGTGTCCTTTTAAGTGAAAGAAATTAATTTTTAGATTGGAGCGTGCGCGCAAGTTATACCACGACTGATACATCATCTTATTTTCAGTGTTATTTATAACTACGTCAGCTACAATTTGATAAGAGCAATGCTTCGTTTGAATTTCTATAGATAACTGATCTCTCGAGCGCTACTTGTTTTGTTCTAATCTTTTTTTTACTCTTCTAATTCTAATTCGTACGCACTTCAACCGCTCGGATATCCAGCCACGAATAGATTCAGATGATGTCATGGAAACCACTGAGATTTTCCGCAGCAGATAAATTCAAATCGCTAACGTGTACTATTTAAATTGTGTTGTTGCTCGAGAGGGCTTTATGTGGATTGACGGAGGTAATGCCTCGCATACAAAACGACCGCACGAGATTTCCTCATAATGTAATATATACACATATAATATTTTATCGGGAGAATATTTACTAAACTTTCAGTTTCTATGCTAGTGACAGTCCTAAGTTTTTTATTCTTTATATTTAAGATATTAAAAAATATTTAACATTTATCGATGCTAAAATGCATTTCTGATAATTTCAACTACCAATAAACGTAATTTTCTGTGGCTATTTTCAAAGCAAAGATTTCTCACAGTGACCATATTAGTCTTATGTAATTGTTGTCAGACGCCCGCCCTTAGGGTGGGGAGTTGAGCCACATTCTTCTGGAGCGAATTCATTACTGTGCGTACGGTTATATTCTATAAATTACTGTCGATGATAAATAGCTATTTACTTATTCTTACACACATTCCATTTTACGATTTATTTGATATTTATACAATTTATCTATCATACCACTTTAAATTTGCTGTGCAAGTATGTATGTGAATTAATTATGCAGTGTTTATTGTATGTAATCTTAATTAAATTGCATGCGAAATAATCAAGTGATGTAAATATCCACAACCTCCAGTCCACCTGTACAGTCATAACTATTTAAAAAAGGTTGAAACATTTCCCTTACCTAGGACTATTTTGATGAACTTCGCCGAGGGCGGGTTGAGATTCATTGAAGCGACCAGTCCCTCGAAGTATTCTTTCTCCTTGAACCATTTGGGCCATAGGCGTTTGTGAGACTGCCAAAATACCAGAATTTTAGCGGAATTATAGCTATAACATTAACAACTCCTGATAAAAATATTCACGGAGTTCTCTTTGTTACGTCAGTATGTCATCAATTAATCAGGCGAATTCTGATAAATATTTCAAGTAAAGTAATAATTTTAAATGTTTTTATGAAGATCTGTTAATGAGTTTAAATTTTTTTACTTATTGAAATGAACCTTTACCGACTTTATTAACCCATTAACAAAATTTATATTTCGTTTATCATAAAGTATAGCTTTGGAAGTGTTTATGGTCTATGGTAGGGATAACCCCACCTTTAATTTAAGGGTCACATGAGATTTTATATACCACTGTTCGGGCCACAAATGATTGATCTGACCGTAAGTTTCAAAGAGCTAGTTTTAAGATGTTTTTACTTTTTAATGCGTAATCGCATATATTTTAAGCATACTGCATACACGTTCTAGAAATATATCGTTTAGATTTCATAAACGATATCTTCCTATCGGCGAACGTGTCTTAAAGAAATTGATGAGGTAAGGCGGTCCCGGATGAAATCAATGCTTAGTGTATGGCATCACCACAACTATAGTGAGGGAACATTAAATACCTACTTATAAACTGCTCTCATTCAATTTAAACTAATTACCTTTGCATTACGCAGTGATGTAGGATAGTGAAGTCTGATGAAACATCCGGAAGCTGAGCTTCCGGTCATCACGTCAACACAACCGACAACATATGGACCTGAAACATTAGGAAATCAAATTATCATCTATAAATTTGATTTTCATCCACGTTAAATTTTCAAGTTCCTAGACAGTTCATGATAAAAATTAACTAAATATGTAATTAAACCAGAAGATATCCTAACAATGCCAATTATAAAGTTATGACCTGCACGTTAAAGACCAATTTTATTTTAAAATGCGCTTATTTTTTTGTTAATGGATCTTTATGAATCTATAATCAGATTGCATAATTAATTTTTGTTGGAGTGCGAAAAATTAGCAGGCGGAAAGTGCGTGATCACACGATAATTTTTCAAGTACACAATGATAGCAGTTTCACGAAACCTCAGCAAGAATTTCTTTCATTTTTACGCGCCTAGATATTGCGTGAATTTCGAAGATTTCATCATTTCCTTTTAATTATTTTGGAATTCGATTGAGGTAAAAAATCTCCATTACGTATCGTTTTGAGAAAATTTTAATCAAGCATCACCTCTTTATTTTTTAAAGGTTTTTAATTAGACCATTTTGAGACATTCTCTCTCTCTCTCTGTTTCTCTCCATCTCCCCGCGTTTAGGCACGCAAATTACGCTAAAAAAATGAACATGATTTTGAATGAAATTTCATTTCGCAGGTTTAAATTTTTTTAATACTACGGAAACTTCCAATCAGACAAATTAACTTTGATTTTGTTTTTCTTCTACTTACGAACTGATACTGAAAAACCATTTATTAAGGAAATGTAATGTTCATTCGAAGAAAGGAATTAAAAACGTTTATATATAGAATTTTATTATTAAAAATTAAAAATAATGACATTTAAGAAACATATTTTAATTCTTTCGGCATCGTGAACTATATGTACGTAAGTTATTTGCTCGAAAATAATCATAAACTCAATAAATGTGAAACCACTAAGATACAGAATGAAATTCATAGACAGTTTTATGTAGGTTTAACCATACTCTAATGAAAATACACATATATTTCGTTTGTATGGACTACTGAATTTGAATCACAAACCATCTACATCCTTTAAAATTCATTAAAATGTTATCTAAAAGAGATGCGTGTCATAAAAATTACAGGAACCAACTACTGCGCAGTTAATTAATCACCAGTTTCCAAAAGGAAGAAATTATTTATGGTTCGGGTTGCGATGATGCGGAGGAGATCCCTGACGAGAGCGCTACCATCTCTCGAGCACACCACACACACGCACACCTTCTCCTCAAGAAGACAAAGAGTTTCATTTCACCCGCTCTTGCACGTGCCAAATTGCGGCACATGCGACAACTCTTGTCCACTGCGTCACTTGGCAGCAGGTGTTTCGTTTGCTGACTTTACTCACCCTTCGGAAGCGGCAGACACCGAGGATTCCACCACCGTTGTATCCTCGCTTTCTTCTCCTGCCCCATGATTCCAGCCTCGCCGGCGACAACTCAACGAGCACTGCCACTGTCTTTACCTTTCGTTCCTCTATCACACCACTCACTTATTTATTGTCCTACCTTTATCTATTCCACCTTCGGACCCCTTTTTTTCACGAATGTTGCAACCCTTTACCGGTAGGGATTAAGGTGATATCCGGCTGGTCTGGGAAAAGGAGATAAACCTGGTTGGAAGGTAGAAAGGGGGAAAAAGAATTTGAAATGTAGCTAATTGGGTTTCGGTTAATTATCTTATAAAATTTCTTATCTGTAGTTAAAATTATTATTTTATAAAAATTTTCCCGCCTAAGGCGAGCCTAAAGTCGATCAAGTGATGGATAAATACATACGTACACATATTTCATATGGTTAGCAATGATTTCCAATTAGATATAAGCATATTGAAATTCAGTGTTTCGTACGTGCGTTTTCTGGAACGATGGGCGTGTTATCCGCGTAACGAAATTCAAAAATCTCCGCGAAGCAAGAAGTGGAAATCGTCGCTAAAAATATCAAAGTTTCTTTGCTTCATGTAGAATTATTCGACACTTAAGTCTAAAAATGCTTAATTTATTGCCATAAATGCGGTGCATTCTATTTCATCTAGTCTATCTATCATATTATAGCGTTATTTAAAGTATTGTTCTTAGATCTATAAACAAAGCCAAAATAATATTATCGAATCGATGAAATGAAAATCATTTGTTAAAAACATTAGCAAAGGGAATCGCATAGAAAAAACCACCCGAGTAAAATATTGGCAACCCCAAAACTAATTGGAGCTACTCAATTGGGATGACTACTCGTTATTTTTCAAAATAATTCATATCAATCAACGCTAACCGAAATGTATTTTTAAAATGGAATTGTTATTATCAGATAATTAAGCCCATAAAAATCTTTTAAAAATTAATACAGAAACGATTGTAATTCTCCTCAGCGATCGATTTCATTTAACAGAATTTCACACTAAAAGCGAGGTAACTTTAAATGGAACAAAAATTCTGAAAAATATTCTCGAATTTATCATTAAGAAATGACAGTCTTTGATGGAGCGACCCTTTACTCACACTCTCGGGTCAACGACGATTTTTCTCCTGCAAACCCGATTGCTGACGCTGCGATCGCAATGAATGCTCATCGACGTTTACTCGAGGAAGATAACGAACCAGCCAGATGAAAATTGTCATAATTATTTCGATACATATCGGTGACTAAGCTGTTCTGTCTCTCTTGCCATTCCCCATGTGTGAATCTTCGATTATACCAGTGTCGTAAAAGTAGCGTGCGTGTGTGTGTGTGGAGATTTTTAACAAGTGGAAGTTTTCCTGTAAAAGAACCGAATACCGATTATCTGGAGTGAGTACTCGACAAGGGAAATTTCGTAGCTCTTAACCCCTCAAGCGCGGAGGACATTTAACTATAATACGTCACGCAGGTCGGAAGAGATTTAGGGAAATTCGCAGTTTTTGCGCGAAACCATATAAAAATTCGTAACTTATTAGATATTTATGGAATTTGACTGAAATATTTTGAGGTTTTACGTAAAACTATGCATATTTACCTATGTTTTTCACACCGTCTTAGTTATTATTATTCGCGTGAAATACGCCTATGAATTCTTTCACTCAATCACGGAAGCCATTTACTCAGTTTTTCTTTATTCAAAGTTTACGGAGTACTTCACATCTACTGTTTTATCTTGGATTTCAACTTCTTCCCCGTAAGTTTTTCAGAAAAAAACCTTCAAATAAGGATTCTTACCCCTCAGCGCCGTCCTGTGTACTGGGTACGCCGCGGAGATTGCTAGCTTTCTTTATTTTTTTGACACAGTAAATTTTCTTAAATATGGGTAACCTACATAATTTTAAAAGAGGAACCTTTGGCCTACCTATTCAAAACTATTGCCATGGTCTTGGTTACATTAGCTGAGACAAGGGGCGAATGAAACACAGTATCCTTCCCCGTGTATACAAGAAATGACCATAAGTAGCCAGTCAAATCACAGAGCTCGAAGGTCTTGATTCCGAACTTGGAGATGTCTGATAGCAGACAAATGGGGCCTATATCCTCTTCTTACACCTCACAGTTGCTTTCGTGCAAAGATTTCGTTGAATAGGAGCTTTTTTAGAAGCCAAAATTCCCCAATTCTCCTATCTACGTGAAAATTTAATCACAAAACTTAACGTATAATAAAAGTAAAAAGAAGGAGAGTAAAAATTACAGAATTAAGCACAATAGGAAGGCCAAAGGTTCCTATTTTAAAATATATAAAGGTTATCCATATCTAAGAAAATTTACTGTGTCAAAAAAATAAAGAAAGCTAGCAACCTCCGCGACGTTCCCAGTACGCATGACGACCGCATGTGGAGTTTCCGTCCGACGTTCCCAGTACGCATGACGACGCTGACGGGTTAATCGTGTAGCACCATTCGCGAATTCTATTTTTAAGACGAAATTTCAAATCTTAGAATCGCCTTAAAAAGGAAAAATCGATGGAAACTTCGGTCTGTAACATTATTTGAAAGAGAATTATCGAGATCGTCTTATGGCTGAAATTTTTTAAAGAACGAACGCTTAAAAAAGTATTTCTCTCGAGTATCTCCACAATAGCCATAATAAGGTTTCGAGAAACCAGATGCGCATTTCGGCTGCAAAGCCGCCGTCTTCGGTGGTAGTTCACCTGGTTTTTCATAACCTTGTTGTGGCTATTGGAGGCACCTTAGGCAAGCACAATCTCCTGTAAATCACCTATCTTGTGCGTTGAGAATGTTCCAAGACCCATTTCCTTTTTTATCGTATTTTTTATTTTTAAAATTTATGAATATCGTAGTTAGTTTTTTAACTTTTTTATCTAGTTATTAGTAGTTATAATAAAATTCTCGTTGAAATTCTTTTTCCTTTCGTATTATTTCATACCTATTTTTTGGTAATTGGAAAGCGCTTTTTTAGTTTCCAAATTATGGTAAACGACGCAGATTCTCTCCAGTTCACGCAACACAAAGTTGACCATGAGAAAAGCAAGGATTCTCCCATTCTTTCAAGGCCTGCCCCTACTTCTCGAGGAGAATAGAGAATTTCCACACATTTGTTTTGAATGCTAAAATTTCACGTTTTTTATTGAAACACTATCGACGCCAAGAAACTGAATTGTTGCTCTGTGTAAGCCGTCATGTACGTTTCCCTTAGAACAGAGGTACCCAAACTTTGTGAAGCCACAGATATTTTTTCTCCCGGAACCCTACCTATGAGGTGATAAGCCAAATCTCAATAAAATTAACATATAATCATTGTGATTTTTATTTACATATTTTGTGTGTCTTACGGTAAATAGTTTACAAGTGAAGCCTTAGAATTTTAGTTATCGTCTCAATCGATCTTCACGCATTTCAGGTTATATTCATTTATTCAGTTGCTGCTGTAATCCATCATTTCTTTTTCTATTTTTTAAAAATTCCCCTCCTAAGTGCATGGGTTCAATTCACGAGCCTTCATATATTGCTACGAAGATCATTTGGCTGAACAGCAATTAAGAAACAATGTTTTCCACTCCTCTTAATGATCTATGAAACACCGATTGTAAAATTTATTCGGAGAAAGTATAGTAATTCGAGAAAGTGTCAAACATGCAATTACCTATTTCGTCTGCATGGAATGACACGAACATTCTTTTTTATAACAATTCAAAAACTATATTTTATCTTACCTAGGTCTTATGGAATACGTGAGGTGTCGATAAAATATTTAATCAGAGATAAAGAACCGTGAACTTTTCTTTTAATTCCGGCAAACTAAGGGAAAAATGCACCTGGACTTGAACCATGGAGAGAAAATACAGCTTCGTCGCACCACAGCACATAAAATTTGGCGTTGATCGTAAATGCACAAAGTTTGAGAACCGTTACATTTTGCAGTGATCTTCATTCATATGTCATCAATTCAAAAGATCCTTGAGACTTAAGCTTAGGAATTCCTTGGCTAAAAGCCGACACTATATTTAAAGACTGAAAGTGATAACTTAATGCCCTATAATTTTTAAGACATTTGAGCGATTGCTTTAAATGTGCGTCTTAGCTGAAGTTGAGTGTTAAATAAGGTTATTAACATTCAATGAAAGAATCTTTCATGAGCGATACGTTGCTCAGATGAAAAATTACTTATTCTACCGTCGCTCGCCGGGGCTTAAAAAATGATATACCTCAATGGATTTCGTGATGTGAGTTCATTCTGAATGACGTCTGCTAAAGGCTATTTGGGTAATTTTATTCCCCAATGTCAGCTTGACTTCTTTGCCTTGAACTTAAACGGGTTAATATTTTCCGAAAAAAAAATTAAATTTTTTATCGATTTGTTTAAATTTAAACATTGTTAAAAGTTATCATTAAGAGGAAATATACAGCAGAAATAGATTATACGTAATAGATGTACCGTTGAACCTCTTGGAACGGTCTCCTTCAACATACTTAATGTCAATGCCAAATCGTTTTTACGTTCACTTTTTCACGAGTAGAGCGTGCTAAAGCGTTCGTTCATGCTACACTCTGGCTGAACAATACTACTTTAGAATTTAAAAATACGATCCTATAACATGGAGAAGGTTATCATCGATGTGCCTGGAATTTTAGATATGGAATGACGCCTCGGAATTTACACCTTTCCATTTCCATGTTAATGTAATACAAGATGAGCATTTATATGCTTTATAAATATCGAAAGCGACCACCCACAATAGCAGTCACGGAGGTTTATGTTCTACTATACTTTAGATGCTAATCAAAACTAACTTAATTCTACATTTCTACGTCCCTCCCTCTCTCCCCCTCCCTCTCTCCCTCCCTCTCTCTCTCTCTTTAGTCTCAATCTCGCCCCGAATAAAGCCGTTTGTCTGTCTTCCACTCTATGTGTATACGTGAGTGCCATGGATATTTATTCTTGATTCTGCAGACGTTCAAATAAAAGCGGCTAATATGTGAGGGAAGCCAACGATTCTGTCGACATAGATTAATTTAAATCATTATGCTAAATTAATATTCGTTAAAAACAAAAATTACGTTGGGTTTGTTTTGTGGTGAGTGTATCAAGAAGTAAAGACTGAGGTCATCGATGGTAAATTAGAGAAATGCAACTAGGTAGTCCGATAAATTTCATTCTTCAAGACCTTAGCCTGAACCTTTTGTTTCAGCCACATGGCAATATTAAAAGCGCACGACGGCCGAACACCAAGGAGAAATTACAAGGTCTTTCCCATAAAAATGGGTAACAAATCAATACAACCACATATTGCCATTTAATTTATAATACCAATAAGTCGCGTACAAAAATGTAATAAGTTATATAGGTAACTCCTGCAATCATGTAGATATTGATTAAATGCATTTCAGTGGCAAAGTAGCTGTCGTAAATGGTAGTACACAGAAGAGTGAATACGATTACAGTGGATGCTTAGGATATAGGCCAGGGTTGGACAACCTTTTCTACATGTCGGGCAGCAGTTTTGGTTGCGAGTTATTTCGGAGGGCCGCACTGAAAGCTGAGAATGCTGGCCGGATTTGAGTTCAAGTTGGAAGTTACTTAGAGATTGTAATGTATCATACGAGTGGAAATCACGTCTAAATTATTTTTTTAGGGTTTTAATTTCAATATTAATTCTTTTGTCGTCATAATTTGAATTTTTAAAATGCAAATTTGTATGTTCACTTTTTGACAATGTCTTTTTCATCATATATTCGCGGGCCGCGTAAAACGGCCTCAGGGGCCGCATGCAGCTCGCGGACCATAGTTTACCCTCCTTTAATCTAGGCCCTCAATCAGTGGTTTCGATCTCAAACTGTATGGAGGATAAACGGTTAATATTGACAATCATGAGCCCAAATAAGGTGTTGAAAATAGTAATTAAATGTTTTAGTGAAATATGTTCATTTCGAGAAATTTATGAATATTAAAAATTTTAACATTGTTTTGTATCCAATTGGCACTCAGATCTCGTCTCGTCCGCATTATTTTCCACTGACTGATCAACGATGAGAGGGCCGCATTTCTTTGACTATTGGACCTCGTGTGTTCCCGACCTGGATCATCTTCTACATTCATTTTTCGATAATTTATATGCATTTTTCGATAATTTATTTGCAGTTTTTTCATTTTACCAAGAGATAATTAATGATCATGCTTAAAGTTTCTCTGTAAATTATTATTACTTAATCTCACTTTTATACATTTTCAGACGTGCGCCATGAAGTTTTTCCTATTATTGTAGTTTTTTATTATTGAAACACTCGGAAATTTTGAGTGTCGCTTGATCTAACTAAATTTGGGACGTTTTTTTTTTAAATCAAACAGGATAGTTAAGAGTTTCTCCTTCGTTCCGCGTTGCTTTGATGGACCCCATCTGCTCTGCTGCAAGATGCAAGGTCGGATGTCTCCTAAGTGATTCTTCGCGTGTCCCCAAGGGCCTCGCAAAGCGTTCATTGGAGAGGGACTCTTGATACCACGTGGCCGAGATAAATGACATGACAGCACTGGGAGAGGTCGCCCTAGAGGCGTTGAATAACTTCGTCGCTTAGAGATAGTGCTCAGTATATCGTGGAAAATACACGACGGGTTTAAGGTCGCGTGCTACACTGCGAGTCGCTACGCTGGCTTTTCAAGGCACTGATTCAGTTGAAATGGCTACTATACGAAGAAAGGCCGTTTGTAGCAAAGATCGTTACGTAATAGAAATTGCGCTGGAGAGGAAAAATCAATGAGGAAAACTTGAATAAAGTTCACGTTCAAATTTTCGCCAGACCATATTCCATTTAATCAATTGGAATGTATACATTTATGATCGATTGTAACTTTAGACTCTGTCTAATCTTATACTTGTAATTGATTTTTAAAATCTGTCCTTATTCGACACATTATTTATCCATTCGTTGGGATTGTTGCCAAGGATTGTGAAGTCCCCCTAACGCCCAATAAAAACCAACTTTTAAAACTCAAACTTCACAAGTTACCTTTATGATCAAGTTGTATTGTGACATGAATAATTGTTCCTGAATTTGTCTCTCGGGACGTATGCTTTATCGCATTTCCTATTCGAATAATAGAATGACGATTGTCAATTACTTGTTAAAAAATAAAGGGAATATAAGGAAAATATATTCTGCAGGAGGTCCCTTCTCATAGATTTCGGATACCTATATGCTAAACATTTTCTACTCTCTCGACTTCAAAATAAGATATCCAATTGATTGAATTTTATCGAATTTATATGGGCTGCTTCACTAATTTGAATTAATTTTAAGTAAATATATTTTTTGTTTGCAATAATTGGGCCAAATGAGTCATAATCGAATTTTTTTAAAAACTGTCAAAGGACTCGAGGATTTTTGTCATGTGTCATGTTATATAAAAATATTCATAGATTTTTAACTTTGGATGTCGATTGGCACTCATCTATAGTTCAACAACCTCGATATACACAAAATAAGCGGTCTTAAATATCTTGGTAAATATTCTGGTCTAACCAAAGAACTTGTAATACTAACACAGCTGTTTCATTATTTTATTGGCATTTCCTCATAGGTGCTCCCATGGACTACCGTCTTTATGATAATTATACACCTTTATTGAGTTATAGACCTATTCTCTGAACAAATGCGCGACTTTGTACCCATGCCATTAAATCTAAATCAGGTGGTCAGGAATTCATAGCGCAGAGGTTGTTCATATTGATAGGATTAGCAAAAATGATTTAAGGTAAAATTAAATAGATTACGTACACAAGCGATTATGTGTGGTGCATTTAAAATAGCGGGGGGAAATGTTTGAGCTAACGTAAAAGCTTTTTATTTGTTAGATGCTGGTCATTGTTTTCGGGCGAAATGGAAAACACACGGATGGAATACCAGCAGGGACGTAACTAAAGGGGGGAGGGACCTGGCCCCCTCTTAAAAGTCCTCGGACACCCCTTGCCCCCCTTACAATTCGCTGAATGCCATCGACCGATTATGCGACATGTGTAAATAGCACAAATAAAGCGAATAACGCTATTCTTTGGTCTATTTAAGGCTTAATTGACGCTAACTGAGCGTTGGTACAAAAATACTGATCTACGCTTTTATATGTATTAACTTTCAAATTTTTGCGTGCCCCCACAAATATTTTTATCTTTTGGGTTATCCCCCTCCCCTTCCCCCCAGAGTTAGGAAGCTAATTACGTTGCTGAATGCCAGTGACAGGAAGAAGCTCTTCCTAGTGGATAATTTTTTGTAAAGACTGAAAGGAAACGAGAAAGGAAAGATTAACAGAATTTGAGATTTTTTGGCAATTTTTCAAATGTAAATTACAGCTCAATTATGATTTTTTTTTGAATTTTCAAGAAGATGACTGGCTTTTACCAAGTTTCACTTCTGGATAACACAATGGGTAGCCAAGGGCAGAAGAAAGTGCAATAATAGATAAATCCTATTTTCACGGTGGAACTAGAAATAACTAGTTTCCATTTTAAATAAAGCATAAATAAATAAAATGTCAATCCTAGAAATTACAATTAGAAATTCATTCTCGACGGTTGTAGTTATTCTCAAAATAGAGGGGCATTTATGTAAAATATTCAATCTAAAAATGATTAATTTCTAAATCAAAATATTCTTTCGATTGTCCGTTGCAGGTAAATATGCGAAAAAATGCTTCTATTCCACATCTTCACCAAATACTACGTTTCACCAGTTTAATCTAAATGTCAATGTCCATACGCTCGGATCGCCGGATTTGTTTTAGAAATCGCTATTATATCAATGTCAGAATCCCTGCCAACTTTACGAAGCCCAAATAAGAAGCTGATCCTGTAAAACAGACGCGTTCCTGTTGATATTCCGAGCCAAGGAAGGATGGAAACAATATAGAGAAATGACCTTGAAATTGTACTATGCGCAGTGATAGGATTTATGAGGAAGTCGTCTCAAAGTGAACCTCTCGATTGACGACGGTCTTGCCCATGGAGTAGAGTAGCGTTGGGCATACAAAACGCTTTATCCACAAGTTTTGATGAAGTATTAATTAACTTGCTGAGAACCAAGTCATAGACCCCTCTCCTCGCCGCTATTCCATCTCCGAACTATTCTTCGAACCCCGAACCTATCTGACGTAAATCTCAATGCCATTGTCGCCCACCTTGAAGGGTTAATACGAACACATGGCGTTCTATCTCCTAGCTAAATATTCACTGCACGTAACTCCTATCCATTTAAGCGATTGTAAGCGAACATAGAGATAGTAGCTCGATGGTATAGGTTTAACACCTCCATCGGACGATTTGGATGAGTACCAAAAGTACCGAGTGTTTTCTAGATACGCGAGGCTTGCGAAGAAAGTGCTATGACGTACAGTGGAACTCAAGGAAGACAAAAAATAATCTACTTACAGAAAATTCGAGTAATAGAAGAAAAGTAACATGGAAAAGATTTTGTCCTATAAAATAAATTCCCTTCGAGTTATAGACCTTCGATTTACAGAAATTCTACTGTATTTCTCCAACTATGCACCGCGATTCATGAAACACAGTTATCGAGCTCACTTTATCCTTGAAATCAAATTAACGTTTATTCAATAGCCAACCTTTCCACGGCCATCGGAGATGGGTATTTTTTCAACCGCACTTTGTGAATTGCCTTTTACCCATCATCCATGGTTTTTATACGAAGCAGGTATGAACATAAGGGGAAAACATTAGGGTAGGTTCTATGAAAGTTCCATTTAATAAAAGTAAGAATTAAATATTTCATTGAACCGTATATACCAAGAAGTTATGTAAGTTAACCAACTCTAATTGTTCTCATTCTGTAAGCATGTTGTTTAATAAAGTTGGCATTTTCAACTGCCTTTTAAAAATAAAACCTTTACGAAAACTTACCTGTATGGGATTTCACTTGGTGGTATTCCATCTTAAATAACACGAAAAAATTTGCTTTTACAATAGTTTATTGTGATGCCAAGCGTCGAAACCCTAGTCGTGAAATTTTTAATAAACTGTGGTATTGGAAAAGAAAATTTTTTCATGTTTTTTAAAACCTATACGTTACTATATTTTTACTTTCTCCATATACGTAGTATAGAGAAAGTATTGTTTTCATGAAAAAATTAGTATTCGAGATTTCAACGGAAATACACGTTTTGAGGTCCGCTGAACACGTTTTGACCGTTTTCTCGATGATGTCTGTGTGTGTGCCTGTTTGTCCGTATGTGTGTGACAGAAATTTTGCGTGCGCTCTAACTCATCAGATCAGCATGAAATTCTATATTTGTGATTTTATATATATTCTTAAGATTTGAAAAGCTTTTGATATCAATCGGTCAGCCGTAAGTAGCGGTTTACTCCTGTCAAATTTTAGTTTTTCTTAAATATGTCGCTTAAAACTGAATCTTTGCTTATATATATATATATATATATATATATATATATATATATATATATATATATATATATAAGTTGTAGATATTATTTTTTCTACAACTCTTGTTTGAACTAAATTTTCATATGAGGAGCATTTCAAGAGATATTCAATTTTCTTCAAAATTGACGGTTAGTGGGCAGCTCGCGCGTGTGCTAGTTACAACAATTGAATCGCTAGCGCTGAAGCGTGTAAGTTGAACTGTTCCTATCGCCGTATCTATTTGATTTTAGTTGACAACTTACGTATGGAGAAAGTCATGTGTTGGACGCATCAATTTATAATGTTTTAATAATAGAGTCGTTGCAATTTGAATTATTTCCTCAACGAATGCGTTTAATAAAGCGGTTGATTTTCTGTTGTAACTTCGTATCTACTTATAAACACATTTATACGTATACATACATAAAACAAGCACATAAATAGTCGCTTAGATAACGAGATATTTCGAACATAACTGAGACATAATTTCATGAAAATGTACTCCATTTTTTGGACGCACAATTTTTCATTTTTTACCTTGATTTGTATTCCCGCTTTGGTTGAATGGTAAAAAAAATCCCCTCGATTTACGAAAATGGAGGCGTCCTTATTTTTTTCTCCTCACTCCGTCAAACTCTTTCAGTCCGAAATCGTTTTAAAGATGGGAAATCGTTCCCATCGAGGGAAGTAACCCGTCAACTCACACGTAAATGCTTCTTAGTCCTATGGGTCGCCAGAATCCCACGTACTTCGCAATAGGATGCACATATCGTTTCGAAGCACTGCCTCACCATTGTCAGGACCGTGATATATCACGCGAAATTGCGAATTCGCGCTTATAGTGTCACGTGTCACGTTTCTCCTGGGAAAATATATCACAAAACGTCGCTCACGATATCATCCGTCTTCATAATTCCGTTGCGGGAATCATTTCACGTGTCTTAAAATATTCACGTGACGGCGGTGACGAACGACGGGGACGTCGCGCGCCGCACATTTTAAGCTTTCGAAGCTGACCGTCTTGCCCTCCCTCTAAATGGTAACTGCGTCAAGGGAGAGAGATATGTCTCCAGAGGGAAAGGATTAAAAAAAATAAAAAGACTCTTTAGCGCAACTTGGAAATACAAGTCTCGTGTCAATGTCAAGGAGGGTGAGAAGAGTTTGAAACGATAGGTCGAGAAAAGGGGGGATGGAGGCTCATTTACTTTAAAAGGTCAGTCCTAAATTCATTCTCCTGAGAAGTTTCTGCTAGAATACCTTAAACGCTCCTTAGCTCTCCCTTATTAAGCTTATCTGACCTGTCTAGCAGTCCCTTTCTGTGAATTATAGCGATTGGTAATGAGCTCTTTAAAGAAGAATGGTTTAAATGAGGGTTTTAATAGAGTAAACCAACGTGCAATTAATATCAGGCGAAATATCCGGGAACATTCAAGGCATATTAAATTACAGATTTGTCCGGTACAATGTAAGCTGCATTTGGCAGTTTTTATGGGAAAAGCTAGGAATAAATTCCTAAATTTTGAATCTGTGAATACTAAACCCATCAATTCGCGTAGAGTGAACGTTTAGCGAAAGAATATTTTCAAAAAATCAGTTTGTTTGGCATTGTAGTTTTGCGCCCGCTAAATTATCAAGGGCTCAAGGATGCTTTAAATGAGAAAGAATGGCGCTGAAATCTATTCGTTTTATTATTTATAGTATCTTGATTATATGATTGCCCATATCGGAAAATTATTCTATGCTATCGATAAATAAATAGCCAAAATCCATAAGAATCATGGGGTGATTTTTTTTCCGATTTTGCTATAGTGACCTGGACGTTTCTACGGTGCCAACCGAAACAGTCTCTCAGGTCTGGAAATCCCTCTCCATCAGATACAATTGATGGCGTGTTATAGTTTTTGGCTCGGTCAAGTGGTATTTAAACCAAGTGATTTTCCACTGATTGGAAAGCCAGTTATCCTGTTTTTTTCTGTCCAAGTCGTTTCAATGAGCCATGTTTTTTTCTCGGTTTTATTAAATGATTAGACCTGATTCTGAACATAAATAATAATTTCTTCTTTTGCTATCGGTTATAAGTACGGGTTCAATTTATTCGCCTTTTTTCTCTCACAATCAGATTAGTCCTTTTAAACAGGATTATTAAATAATATTTTTTCTTCGTTGGTGGTTTTTCCGAGGTTCAAAGAAAAAATCTGGACTCACGTGTGTGGATTATATCTAAAAACACGCTTTAAGAGAGCAAAACGCCCGAATCTGGTTTTGGGAACGTTACGAAGTGCGGCAAATATAAAAATCAGATTTGTCCGACACATGACTTTCTCCATTCAGAGCAATGAATATGGTTGCAACACAAGTTGCTTTCGACAGTGCGTCCTCAATAATAACTATCGGCAATTGCACTCGTGAATAATTTTCATACGCTCCGAATAATATTCACAATGGAAAATAGTTTTAATGACTATTCACATTGTAAAAAAAAGATAAGTATACAAAATTTTTATTTGTTGGAATGGATAACAAATTATTGATTAACGTTGGCCGTGTTGACGTCGCTATCAACAATTCAAAAATTTGATCATAGCAACGGATACATTCTATGTATTGGACGTAAAATCAAATGGATAATTAAGATATCTCTGAAATAATCCATCCTATTAAAAAATATTTGGAACAAAAGTTGTGTAAAATTACAATATCCACAACTGTAATAATGACAAAAATTTTGCAATAATGTAGATCTAAGGGAAATATTTGGCAAAAATCGGAAAAAGTGATAAGCGTAAACCTCTACTTTCGTTTGAACAATTTCAACTAAAATCTTATAAAACCTTGGCATACTAAGAATAATTTAAACAAAGTTTTTTACTATTGTAGTTATTACTTTTTGAGTTATAGCGCCCGCAAAATTTCTATACGCAAACATAAACGAGAAAAAGAATGGAAATGTATTCAGGGGACCTTAAAAACACGTGATTACTTTGCTATCTCTAATTAGATTTTATCACGAAAACAATACTTTCTTTATACTGCGTAAATAGAAATTAAAAGAATTACAGACGCCGTTAAGGTAACGAAAAAATTCACGCGATTAAATACTTCATCTCCTTTACGCTTGTTTGATAATTTATTTTTTTATAAGGATCTCCATTGCTTCAAAAGTTTCTGCTATCATGACTTAAAAATTCCTTATTCTTTTGGCCATACAGGTATCATCACTTCTTTCGGTCTCTGGTTGAGCTCATGTTGAATTTCATGGCAGATATTTCTTGCGGAGCCTATTTTTACTTTCTCCATACATAGTATGGGAAAAGTATTGTGATCACGAAAACAAATCGACTTCGAGATTTCAACGGAAATACACGTTTTGAGGTCCCTAGAACACGTTTAGACTATTTTCGGAATGTCTATGTGTGTGTATGTGATTGTGGGCGCTCTAACTCAAAAAGTACTCGTCATATTAATACCAAATTTCATATATAACACTTTAGCATGAGCACAAAGAACTGATTAGTTTTTGGACAATACCGGTTAACCTGAAATCGAGATTTATTCGATATTTCTCCGTTAAAACATCATTATTGTATATACAATTCTATACAAATGTTATAGAGAATGTTATTTCCTACAACTTTCATTCCAAACAATTTTCCATAGCAGTTATTGTTTAGGAATTATTTATAAATAATCGGTTTTTTCTGTTTCCGTCAAATATCTCATTGAAAACGTCGTAATTGGTCATCTCCGTGAGGACCAAAGTTGTAGAGAATAATATTTCTTGCAAGTTTTTTTGAAAAAATTTTCGTAGAACCATCCATTTCGGAGATATTTAACTTTTTCTTAATTTCCAGTATACAGCGCCACCACCATGTAGCGGTGAATTCTGTAAACATATTCAAAATATACGTAATTTACGGCAATAAGGAAGACTGTATTCTTTTACAATACGAAATAATAATTTTGCCTTATAATGCTATTCATAATAATTTAAATATCTATACCCCAAATATGGAGAAAGTCATGTGTTGGCCACATCAGATTTTTTCTAAATTTTCGCGACACAACTGTACCTCGTCCTCGTCACACTAGTGTGTTGTGACACACCTGTTGGGAACCAATGATCTAACCTTTCATTAGATCTTGAGGTGAATCTGCGTTCCGCATTTGATTTTTAAAGAACCGATGAAAAAAATATATTTTTTCCACTCATGTTGGTCTAATTAACCTCTAAGAGAAGACTCTGCACATGTGAGACCATGGACTTATTAAGGACACAAAGATATTGTTACGACCTACTATCAAAACTTACTTGAACTCATTTCACGCCTACCTTGGTCGCTTGAGATATTTCATTGGTCGCATAGATGATATAAGGTTGCCTGATTGAATATCGGTTCTTATCCTACCGTCACCACACCTTTATGGAATGATACGGAACCAATGCATTGGCGGATTTGCAAATCTTGCGCCTTTAGGAATTTAGATATTTACGCCCTCCTCCTTCCTCTTTTCCAGTTTCTTTAGTCATACTAAATCCTGTTTCTTTTTCAAATTTATAACTCATTTTTATTCTAATATTTATAAATTAGCCTCACGTTAACAGTTTTAATCACATTTTTTTTACAATATTCAAATAAAAAATATTACGTAAAATAAATAATATGCGCTACCCTAATCGTTTGCGTCCTTAGGCACAACCTAACCCTGCCTTAAGGTAAATCCGCTATTGGAGTAATGGATTGTCAACCCTCTCCAATATTTTCCTAGGCACCTACGTAATTCCCAATCGCTTTTATCACTTATAGATTATCAAATACCACATTAGCTCTTGAAGTTAATTGTACAATTGGTCCTTTATTTTTCCTTTAATTCGACTGCGGAAAAAAAATCAAAGACGGAGTAATTTAAAAACAGTAACATAATTTTTTAATGTCTTAATTCCAACGCAAACACATAACTTTACATCTACATCTACATCATACCCTGCAAATCACCAGACTGGTGGGTGGCAGGGGGTGCAGCGCACCAAAACCTACCCCAAAACGTCCCTCGTGGGAATCACTCTCCTATTATGATCCCGTATGGTCCTTCGGAAAAATGAGCCCTGATACCGCTCCGTCCTACAGTCGATCTCTCTTATTTTATCATCGTGATCGTGCCTGCCCATGTACGTAGGACCTATGGATCGATGTACCTACGTCGTAGGTACATCGATCCATATAAAGTTTCGATATACGCATATCTTAAAATAGAATCTGATTAAATTTATTTTTGAGGCCATGCCGTAACTAGGTTTGAGATGGTGACCTAGCGAACTCCCATAAAGATAAAGTTAAAAGGAAAATACGAATTTCTTTGGCATAAAACGAGTATGAGAAGGGAGAGCTACTGCTTACGTCTCTGAGCACCTTAAACACTTTCTCAATGATTTTAAAAGGTTTCTGGTTCAACTTTTTTTAGTTCGGCGGAGTTGTGGTGAGATTCGATTTAGACATGGTCTCGTTCTGACATAATAAATTGGAAAGATTTTTACGATCTTTTTTTCGCTTTTGAAAATGCGGGGCTTTTACGAAACGAAGCCGACAGATTTGTATGCGAGAATAAAAAAACTATAATATCATGTTGAAAATTATTCGGTTTTATCTTGGTATCAGTTAAAGAATGGGGATTTTGTAATTTCATTATAACATTTTAAAATGGCAAAATATCATCTATGGGCCCTCTCCCCTTCCTCCCTCACCCAATAAATGCATATGTCCAATTTAAGCTGAAACCCATTGTATATCCTAACAAGTTGCGCCAATTAATAAGATTTCAGGAATATTTCGAAAATGTTAGGCCTTTTAAATTACTCTGTCCGACAATAATGCTCAACTGGAAAAATCGTTCGGAAATTTCTATATAAAACAAACATCGCTAAAATAATATTTATATATTCTATATTCAGAAAAATCCGAGGGCCCACGCCAACCTATTGTTACGCCACTGCATTCAGCTGGTTAATCAATTTCCTGTGATTACGGCATCTGACCTTTGGCTTTCTTTCTAAGAAATTCCCACGTATCAGCACTGTTAGTATAAGGAGTAGAATTGAGTTCTATAATCTACTAGATAACTCGAATTTATTATAGTAGTTTATTATCCCTGTCAAAAAAAAATCTCTTAAAAAAACTCAACCGACCTGTTTCATTCGAATGAAGTATATAACGATTTTTAAAGCTAGACTTAATTTTTTCAAATGTTGTAAACGTTATATTCTCAACCTTATGCCCGCAAACAAGCCTTAATTTACAATTTTCGCTCAAACTTAAAATAACCATTATTTTTATTATCTTGAAAGAAAAGGTTATAACACACGTCGGGTCGATTTTCTGCCTGCCACATTTCGACAAACGCTGTCGAGCATTGAAATCACCAAGAGAGTTCATAGAATTTTTGGCGGATATTTATAAAACACGTGAATGAACTCACGCAAACACGCGTGGGCGTTGCGTAATAGACAGATGGTCCACGTTTGGTGGGCGGGCCTGGACTTGTTTTAAAACCGCAGGAGGTCGTTGGCGGCGGTTATAGTGAAAGCGTTTATTGGATGGAGTGGGAGAGCAGGAGTGGAAGGAGGTCGAGGGCTGGGAGTGAGAACTACCGGACAAGGTGAAGGTCTTTAACGGTTCGGTGCTCCCTTTCATCCACGTAAGGCTTCCGTTGGCAACGAGATCGAGGCGATAACTCGGATTCCATTTTCTAAGTGAGTGTGCGGACTTGACTGCTTCTTACATTCTTTAAAAAAATGCACCGGTTGTTTTTTTGTGCTAATGGTTACTGGTCGTTCATTCTACACTGATTCAATTTTATCGTTTCTAATGAGATAAAAATGAAAGCTTGTCGAGCGAATTTGATGCAATGTAGCTTTTTTGGAATGCGTAAGATGATGAATTCGAAAAACGTAAAATTTCAATAAATCATCGCGTAATCGGTGATATTCGTCGAAGACTTTTACTGAGACAGGCAAATGCGGATTTTATCTTCAAATTTGTTCACGCTTCTTAGATTAGAATATCGCCATTCAGACGTATTACCAGCACCAAAAGCGGTGCCAGACAATAACATATTTGCTTTCATTATACATATTACGATTGACATTTTCAAGGAGCGTGGTTATCAATAAGTTAATGAAACTGCCTAAGGGGTACATGGAGGGAAAGATTTAAATGGATTAGAGCAGAGGTTCCCAACGCGGTGCCCGCGGGCGCCATGGCGCCCGTCTAGGTTCGCCTTGTCGCACGCCGAGGTTTGTTCTGCTGTTCTCCTTAGCACTTTGAACTCCTGTAACTAATGGTGTTACCCGTCTACAGAATACTGGAAAGTACCAATGTAATAAGACATCATGATCTCTCTATTATCAATTACATACGATCTATTTTTAATTTTAACTGGCCGTTTTATTAGAAAGGGCAAGAATACTGGCGCCCGTTGCTTTAGCTTTAGAGTCGGATGCGCCCTTGCCCACATAAAGGTTGGGAACCCCTGGATTACAACATAAATATTATTGGTCAGTCATTCGAAGAATATTGTGAACATTTCGAAGAGGAGTGGTCTCGCTGATTCATCAGCTTTCAGAACGCTTTATTGGCTGAAATACACTGCTTCGATGCCTGAGGACAAATGCATAGCTGTGTTGTCCCAAATTTATGCATTTGCGACCTTATCCAGCCGCCAGTGAATATCAAGTGTAATATTGATTTCAAAACAATTTCAATATTTATTTTATTAGCGCAAAAAGGTATTTTATTATAACTATGTCCATAAGTAAAATTAAAAGGTAAAACATAAATATTCCGTCTTTGCGACCCCATGCAAATTTTCATGACCCCCCAGTTTGGGAACAATTGGAATATAGTTTTAAAATTCTTTGAACCGAAAAATTCAGTTTTTCTTAGTCATTGCTAAAATCAATTTTCAATCCCACCGCTTCCTCGTTCCTCGGCGTTGTGAGAGGATCTTAGCATCGTTACGCATATGCAAGAGATCACTTCGTTACCATGCAGTATATTTCTTCGGTAAAAATTAGTTCATTCAATTCTCTGTACGGTTTTTACAACGAAATTAAGAATTTGTAAAATTTCTGTTACATGTTTAGCATACAATTTGCAGAGTTTCAGCAATTGTACCTCTCGTATTCACCTTTTGACGAAATATCGTGAACGAGTCACCTTTATTGAAACGCTCGATAATTTTTTTCTGGCCTCAATCTATGACGATTTACTCAGTAGAAGAACCGTATCGAGCTTTTGGACGTTTACGACCCTTTGACTGAAAATTGGACTTTTTTTTCAACTTCTTAAAACAGTCATTTAGAGTAGAAGTTGTGTGCATAACCAGTCGATACGTATTTTACATGGATTAGGTAAAAATTAGAATTAATGCCGCTGCTGAAAATCTTAAAAGAAAAAAATCAATATCGCAATACATCACCGTACTTATTTCAAAAGTATATTTTTAAAATACTCGAATTTGAATTTTATACTTTTAAGAGCAATTACAAATATCGTAATTTTCTTTACTTCCATTAAGATTGAACTAAGTTCCATTTTCCGAAAAATTATAAGTTTAAACCTTTCCTTGTCGCTAAATTTTCGTCAAAATTCTTTCCTCTGTTTAATCCGACCTCGACAGTGTCTACTCTACTTTAAGTCCTAAAATTTGTCTGCTAATAGTTCAATTTTAAAACTCTAAATTTCCCTTTCTTCTTATCAGTCTCCAACGTAGAAAGGCACCCTCCAATCAATCTCCTAATGTCCAACTCTTGTTCAGATGGATATTGAAGATCGAATCGTGTAGTGGCGTAGCGTTTTGATATTGCCGAAGAAGTTCTGTTAGAGTGATCCAGAAGACTGGTTTTCAAATAGGAAGACTCGGAATCGAAATGTAGCTGAAGTAGTTTGACTCGTCTTCTTTGTTCTACTGAATAGATATAAGGAAGCGCGTCTCCCTTGTCCTTGGGATGGGGCGTCGACCTGATCCTTTTTGGTGCATTGCAACAGAGAATTGGTCGAATGTCGGAAGCTGGTTCACCATCGTCTCTCGTTCTTCCGCGTGCCGTGAAGTGGGCGGGATATATTCTGGTTTGATCGTGGAGAGACAGCCTTTCTCCTAAGGTTATTGATTATATCAGTTTAAGGTGTCACACTAATTTTTTCCCGGCCGCTAGTGCTTTTGAAAATTTCGAATATCGCAGATAACGAGCAGGCGGTGAAAAATCTTATGTGCTCACGAACAAGTCTCGGAAATCAGAGGGGAAAAATTACCATATAATTGTTTTTTAAGACGTTCAATGGTACAACCCGAATTGCAAGGCTGTAAATGTCTTCATGTTAAAATGAAAGTACTACTATTTAAAAGTATGTATTCTGTATGTATCAAAGGCCATTCAATTGTATTCTAGTCTGAAATCTAAATATACTTATATGCATGTTTACTTTTTGAAGGCTGGGATACCCGTGAGATAAACGCCTATCATGAAGCTTTTTGATATTAACATTGTAATAATGGTGAATTAAGTACTTGAAGATTTACTCCTCTAAAGATGGGAATGCATTTCTGTTGTAGGTTTTATCGATCATTCTACGTTCCATTCCGTATAACCTTTAGAATCATTTCACAGAGTCATGAAAACTTAGACAAAATCCTTTTTACATTACTTAATCAAGTGTGTTACCAGAACCACCACTTTGGTCTCTAATATATTATCTAGAACCGTAATAATAATAATAAATGAAATGAAGTTATTATAGCTTTATTTCGATACTACCATTTGTCGTTAGCTAATAGATATATATTCATCTCTAGCATGTATTTTATTGGGACAAAGTATTACAGTGGCGCACCCAGAAATTTACTTTGGAATGGGGGAGGGGGAACCTCAAACTTTACTAAGTATGTTACTCTTTGTTTTTAATTTCTATCATTTTAGTTGGGTAATAGAACGTTTTAATTAATAAACATAAATTCTAATTTGTACCTGTTAGATTCTCAACATAATCAACGGAATATTAAGAAAAAATTCAATTTCTTGCTCTGTCTTGGGTGGGGGCAAATGTCCGGTTGCCCTTTGGGTGCGCCACTTTGCCTAGGGCACAAAAATACCTTACCCGGTTCTGAATATTAATTACATATAAATTTAATAAACAGTAATTAAATACGTTTCTCGTTGGTTTTATTACAACTGTAGATTTGTAGTTATGGGATTTTTACTGAATCAATAACCAATCACGGTCAGCTGATTTATTCCGGATCGTAGTCTCGTGATTATGACACATTTTAGGGACATTTTTAAATGGACAATTGAAGAGAAATTTCAAGCCCCTGGTCTATCTACTTTAATGATAAATAGAAGCAATACATCACTCCTGAAAAATTTTCCGTCACTTTCGCGGAAACTATTAAATTTCCGTCTATTTCAAAACGACGTACCGCCGTTTGACGGCTCGATAATTCGTCTATGAATTACGGGACAACTTGGCCCGCCCTTTATTTTTTTTTTTTTTTGGGAGCTCGCTTATTTGGAATCTCTCTTTTTGCGGTTTCGACTTTGTCATTGGCACTAATGCTCTACTCCTCCGCACGATCCTCGCGTCCTTTGTCATTCGTTTCACGTCGCCGTAGGTTACATCGCGTCGTGCGTGGGAGGATGCGTTATCGATCGCGACTTGAAAAGCTTAAGGGAGCGGGGAAGAAGTTCCGAAATCGAAAGTATTACGTACGTTATGGTAACGCGTTCCCCTTTCTCCGACGGCCGGAGTGAGAGAGGCTGAGCTTTCACAACTTCCCCGAAGTGAAATGGCGAGTGTCCGGTGGGGACCGTTAAAGGATGGGAAGTTTGTGAGCGGTGGGGAGGATGGGAAACGGGGGATGGGGAGAGTTGTAACACTTTGGCGCGCTTCCCTTGAACACGGCATGAAAACCGTATCGTAAACAACGCCCATCGACCTATTGCTTATTTTGTTTTGTTACGAAGAGCATAGCGTTCTTTTGAGTGAGGCGTGGCCGGTTGGAACGTTCCTGGCAAATGTTCGAAATTAAAATACCAAAAAGAAAAAACAAATTAGTTTGGGGAATTGCAACAATGGGTGCATAAAATGCCTAAGCTGAAAAAATGTATCATTATAAACTTGTAATTATGGTTTTGTTTTTTCAAGTCATAATAAAAATAACATTTCTCATAATTTCTAACAACATTTTGATAAAAAATTACGTTCTGCAAAGCAGTAGGAGACCCCAGAAAAATTGCTTGATTTGACGTCGATGAAAAACTCGTTTTGCAAATGGTGCATTATTCTTTTTTACAAAAAATCCTATAAAAGAGTAACATCGGCTTTTATCATTTTTATGCAAAAATAGATTTCTTCTATAATGATTTCTCTCTAAAAGAAATTACTAATTTATTACGCTTGTTACAATAATTTGTTTGTCCCATTATTGCAGAAGAATTGCAAATGTGGAGGCATGTTTAACTCAGATTAAGTAATTAAGGAAGACACAGAGCAGTGGTTTCAGCGAATCGATTTCGGACAATGGCGGATTCCTTTCACGGGGATGGCTTCCCCCTCCCCTCTTTCTTTTTCACGCGTTGCGAAGATGGACTATTACGTGGGTTGCGTCCGACTAAAGGAACGTCGAGAGCGGTTATGCAGTCCAAATGGTGTCATTCGTAAAAGTAGGTTAGAGCCGGCGAGTGGATTCTCCTCGTCAACGCACGTGTGAACGAATGATTTCATTGCTGGTGCCGAGCACTCCTCTTCCGCATTGGACGTATGTAGGTCATAAGGATCATGTCCCACCGCGAGGAGGAGCTATACCCTGCCATTAGGTTGTGCACACTTCATATTCATCCAAATGTATCCCCTACTCATCATCACGCCGTTTAGTCGAGCTTTTTAATTGCTGCTTGCAATTCTATAAATGAACAGTGTCGTTCTGAGATTTTTACCCTATAAAAATTAATTAATTATATAATAAATAAAAAATATATTTTTTATATCCCGATGTGTACTTCGTTTGAAGTGATGCTAAGGGGAGTGCAAGGGTATTAGGCACTCTTCGGCTTAGCATTCCTCTTCTTCCCTAAATTTACTTTAAAAAATGAATGCATTATGAATGAATTATGACAAAAAATCCTGCGGCCCCTCAAATTTTGTCTCGCCAATCCAGGGGCACCCACTAAGCAATTTTATGCGGCCCACCTCGTGTTTCGTAGTTATCAAAACACTTTTAATTTTTCGTTTGATTTACCTACCAATATTATTTTTAATCTTGCAAAATCTGTTTTAAATATCTACCGTTGAATTGGGACCCCTTAGTAAATATTTATTAATTCAAATAAGCTGTTTAAATCATTTCTCAAAGGTACTCGTATTTATAAGACAGAATTCTTTCATGATTTATAATATTCTCTATAAACCTAATTTTACCTTTATTTTACTCTAATTGGTGCCTAAGAATCTTTAGGCAACTTCCGATTTAATTTTAATCCAGTTCGCCGAGGCATTGGCAATTTTCACCTAAGGATTCCGTAGGATTCATTGCCGACAATGTGGCCCACCATACGAAATAGGTTGCCCACTCCTGCACTAGGCGGTCTGCTAGTTATCCTAGATGACTCTGAACTTGACTCTATAACTTCTCCGACAGACTTGGAATGGTTGTGTAAGTGTTATTTGGATTGTGCCGTTCGTGCGAAATGTAAGTTTTTAGGAGTACCCATATTGAGAAAATATTTTTTGCAAGAATAAAACTCTCGCTTTCTCCTATTTTAAATAAAAGATATGACCTTAAGTCCACTTCTATTTTCACACTTGCTTCCGAAAGACATAATAATATACGAGCAGCTATGATGTCACATCCTAATATAGATGAAACGAAGGGAAAAGCTTCAATAAATTACAGAATATATACTGTATCCCACGTCGTAGGGTTCTCTGAATTTTAGCAACGTCATGATAACGTTGACGAGGAAACCAAGCACTTCGACGCGATAGAGTCACACCTAGTGGTGTTTATTTTAAAATTCCAATTTTTCAAAGCGCCACGCACTCCAGGTGCTAGTTTTAACCTTGGAATTGTTAACGCAACGGCAGAAGTTGCAGTAGGAGGAGTTTGACTGATATCAATGGCTTTTTTTTCACGACAACTGCGTCGTCATCTTCCGCTTCGTTTTATGGTCACGTGTCCGCGGGGAGATTTCCCGGAAGATGTCACGCCGAGACCTTGGTCATTTGGGATCCTTTTGTTCGTAACGTTCGTCGACGAGTTGAAGAGGTAAGACTTAAGGCGATGAACGATTCATAGTGATTCTGTGTTCGTCTCATGTCTCTTCTCTGAAAATGAGACCTTAAGGAAGTCACGCACGCGGCTGTCGGGACTTGGTCAGCCTCGAATCGCTGAAACACAGTCTTAAGGAGGGCGAGAAAAAGGAAATAATCCGTTAAAAAAATAAGAAATGGCGTGAATGTCCTTTCTAGATAAAAGAACGATTCGAGCTTTTTGGCACCTGTCCTCCCCGCGAGAGTCGATTCGATGGGAACTTATGTGGTTTCGTAAAAGAGATGCAGTTTCGTCACCTATTTACGCTTCTTTTCGTGGTTTCCAGCCGTTTGGCTCCACAAAGGGAAACTTTAACTAAACGTCGGCTAAATTGGTTGACCCACCACGCTATACAACAACTTTCGCTTTTTTCATAAAGCAAGAAAAGCGATTTAAATGTCGATTCAAAATAAAGTCTGCAATAAATATCGATTACAGTAATAAATATAATTCTTTCATGAAAAATGTTTAGGGTTTGCTGATCGTATAAAATTCGGATTTAGCGACGCTTATTAGTGATTATTATTATTTTATTTTCCTCTTCGATCCCGTAAAGAGCTAGTTTCCTTGATTTTTAGACAACCTAGAAGGCATTTAAATTTAAACAAGTTAAAAGATAAATGAAATTTATTTATGTGTTCTGTTACACATTGTGATCGAGTTATGCCGATAATTTAGCTTTAGATTTCTGCTAGCATTTAAATAAAATAAATGGTGGACTTTTTATCCAGTAAAAATAAATTTTATTCCGTCATAATTTCTAATGAAAACATGATTCTTTTTAAAAAAAATCGATTGCAGTTGTACGAATCTTATGTTCGTATTTCTGGTGTCTTAATGGAGAATTAAAATGATTTTATTAATAATAAACAATTCGCACTACGTTATGAGAATTTTTTGCAGAATGAACTATGTACTATTGTAGCAAGGATATTTGAGGACTAGTGTTAAAAAATAACGCTTGTATATGAATTTAAAAAAATAAAATATCAAAGTGGCAGTCTTGACAGGTAAAAATCGCAAGTTGCATGAAAATTTACGATATAATATAACAATAACAAAGATATAAATATCCTAGTGAATTTGGCAGCTATTCTTTCTGGAACAAGCTCGGTACATTTTTGATCCCTACTTGCGACACACCAATTCCGGTGGATATGAGGAGATAATATTCAGATTCAGAAGCGAGGTCACCGCCAACGAAAAAAATACCTTCGGGAATGTCCGAAAGCAGAAGGATGGCAGTAACAAGATGTCACTCTAGAAGCGAGTGGTCGTGATACTTACGCATCGCCGACGGAACAAAGATGAAGGTCGAAATGAGCGGGGTGAACAAACTTTGGTCACAGATAAAGAGAGGTTCCGAAATAAAGGTCCATCAGGAGGAAAAACAAACGCGGAGAACCTCCCTCCAACTTTAATAAGTTTTTAAAGGATAAATATTTGCTCCAAATTTTTGCTGTCATTTCCATTCCCCATTTTAAAGATTTAGCGTTGCGCTCACACGAAATCGGATGAAGTACATACATATATGGAAAGAGGCCGTAAATGTATCCGCGGAATACTCAAATGATGTAATATATCATAGGATGGGTACGATTTTATTTTTTAAAAGTTTGAAAGAGTAGATTTAGAATGCTGGTGCAAATACTTTCAACACGGTTGATGGCTCTAAACGCTTTGATTGCACGTTGTCTTCAAAAAGGGATCGCGTTATCTGGGTATAATAATTCATTTGTCATTTTTTTTAACTAAAACACTGTTACCAGGGGTGAATAAGATACGAAGAAAAATATATCGAGTTTTTATTTCTATGTTTGCTTTATCCTTTGAGTTTTCCTCTCAGTATAATCGGGAAATCGTAGTTTGTATCTATCTATCTATCTCTCTCTCCAACAGGTATTCTAATAGATTTACACCGTCGTCTTTGTTAATCAGAGGTGAAACTAGAGATTTGGAAAGCGGTTTTTATATATGAATACGTGTGTTTTTTATTTAAAATTTCAATATATTAAGTCTTTCATGAAGCAATTTATTTTCTTCCGAATGTATATTTTCCGTTATAATAAGATTTTGCGTTTATTTTCATTTCGAAGACTGTTGTGTGATAAATTGTTCCTTGGAGGTAGAGACGTCGAATAACGAATCATCTAAGGAAGGGATCGCTGATATTATTGAGGATACGACTCGATTATATAATTACTTTTGATGTTTGAGCTATTTGAACGCATTACGAAATTTCTCCTATGGGCAGATCAGTCATCACTTTGTTATGGCAAAGAGAGCAAAATCTATTTTTTTAACTGCGGACATTTTTTATGTAAATTGGCGGCTGTTTTCCGTACTGTCGTCAACATCATCTCAAACATAAAGCAGCGTGTGTTTGTCCGGTCACTCCACGGATTGATATCCTAAATCAGTATTTTATTTGTGCTTTTACGACCATGATCCCTGGTACTGCTGGAACCGACCATTCAACAACGCTTGTGGTCGTGATTACGACTTTTTACTATTTATTTTCTATGAGTTTGTTTACCTAAATTTGTTGATTGCTGTATGTACCAAATGCCCAAAAATAGACGTTTTGCGTCTACTTTTTCAACACTACAAGAATTATGGGGTACCGCCATTACCGCCCAAAAGGGTTCCGTGGCCAAATTAGTTTGTGAAACGCTGCTCTAATGTCTTTTAATTTCAACATTTTCGACTTAATTCATTAAAAAAAACTCGCTCCGAACGACAACCTGTTCGAAAATTGGTCTGAAATCTGATACCACGTGGTATTAAAGCAACCTTCCGATCTTTGGACTTCAGTGTTTTTTTTCTGCTCCCGTACATTAAGATGTAAGTTGCTTTTCGTGGTAGCACATTCTCGGAATTTCCGAGAAAGAAGAGGGCAAGAAGAAGGACAGAGTTCACAGAAAGCGATAGTCGAAACGAGTTGGCCCGGGAAACAAGGGAAGTGAGAGGGGAAGAGATGATAGAGGAAAGGGAGGAAGAGGAGATGGGTGTGGAAGGTCTGGAGGCTGCTTACGTGTACAGAATCACCCAGTTTCTCTCTCTCTCCCTCTCTCTCTCTTTTTATTTACTGGAATGCAGACGGGGAAAAATTCTCTTTCCCCGAATACGACTTGCAATATTATTTCCCCTGTATTTTAACCCGCCTGCCATTCAAGTTTTGAGCCAAATTTCCAACAAAAAAAAATCGCCAAGTCTATCTCACTCGATTGACCAGTTTTGCTTGGTAGGCTTGTTTAGCCGAATCAGGTTCAATTTTGCACGCTGCTCGATTTCCATAAGGATTTTCAGTTTAGTTAACTATTTTTTTGCTGTACCTTTTTCCAATGAAATGAAAAGACTTAACGAAAATAAATTTACATAATCACAGCGAATTTTATAATTTAGTTTTTAATTATATGTTATGCATATGCGTTTTGCATCCTTTATGTAATTGCTAGAGCGCTTTTTCCCTCTTATGAGCAATTTTAAAAATATTCCGTATCGAACAAAACAAGACTAAGAACCACACACATCAAAATCAATAGGGTGTATGTCTGTTACTAGTCAATACTATTTTTTTTTAATTTTATCTTCCCAAGTGTTGTCCTTGCTTCAAACTTTTGCGCATGGACGGTCAAAATGAAAAAAATAAGCTGTTAAAAAAAGGGCTAAATAAACTGTACAGAGAGTCTGTATTTTGATCGAAAACTCTATTTTCGGTAACTTTAACTTATTAGATGTCCCCTTCCGAAGGACATATTTTCATTTCTACCTATATTTTCCATTAGGATGAATATACATATATTTTAAAATTATTTAAATTTAACCAATATTTAGGAAACATAAAGTATAAGTAGTTTGATATCATTCATACATACATTTTTTTAGCGGAGATAATTCTTTCTTTTAAGACATTAAAAAGATAGAGCACTTTAAAAACACGTTCTTTTGAAATTTTTTGTTTTTCCCTGTCCGACAAAGCACCCATTTCATCTTGTCCTGCGGCGTCTTAACATACTTCATTTTTTTTATCGGCTGCCACTTTCTTCTCACGGTATAATTGCATAATATCCAAACGGCGCGTTTCCATATTAAGTCGGGAGAACTTTTGTATGTCCATCGACTATCAAATTTTAGCTTTCCCAGACGGCTGTAAACAATTCTCGTAAAATATGACTCTTAAGGAATAACCAATGTAACAAATTCAGCTTAGAAGACGCATTGCTATAATACTTTCTATGATGAATTCCGTTATCCTCCATAACCTAGATAATATCTGCTCACGTTCGGCTGATCTAAATTCTCCCACACTTTTGAACCTAGGACTGTATTTTCTTACCTCATATAAGAAATTGGAAGAGGACCAGCGAAATCTTTGAAATGTTTTTTTTATAAAATTATACAATCGATCTGATAACAATTAGTTAAACGAGTTAAAATGACCACATTTCAGAGAAAAGTTTCGTCGTACTTGTGAACTCTGAAGAATTTTAAAGTATTAATTAACTTTTATCCTAAAACATTTTTTTACCCAACAATGTTGATTCGATCACTCTTTCTGTTTATAGATTTCAGTTAAAGAGCAAAATAACATCATATTAGTTAACTTAAAGTTTCAACAAGCTACATTACATTGAATATATTTTAAATTTAAGTAAAGGATAGGAATAATCATACCAATTCATCTCGCTTTTTTTTACGTTTAATAAAGCAAATCGTTGCCGTTCGCGAGGGTTACGGCTCTCGGAAGGCAAGAATTCGATTGAATTATAAATAATGAGTTAGGGACTAGGGTTAGTAGAACGAAGCCTATGCTTTTGTTTGGAGATCACCCTTTGTGAAAAATATTTAATCCTGAAAACGGGTTTGGAGAATTAACTCATTATCCCAATGTAAAACAATGCAGCTTTAAGTCAAAGCGAAAACTTTTAACGGTAAACCGGATTTTTATTTATTCTTTAATTTCGAAATTAATATTGGAAGATGAGAGCAACTTTGTGTCGAAATTCAAACCCTTAAAGGTGCGTTTTAATGATGGTTAGGACTGACAATGAGATGCGAACATAACACTGAGTGAGACATGTTTCCATTAGTAGGTACTGGATGACATCCATTTTCAGAATAACTCAGTGTCATCCTCCTTGAACACTTCTTTGGGCTTACAATCTTCTTCTTCGTGTTCGTGATGTTCGTTATGATGGGATATTACGCAAGTACACCTGAAAAATATACCTTTGAATTAATGAAACTTTAGGCGATTCCTACACCAGTGCGGAGGGATTTTAAAATTATAACGGCATGGTTTGCTCACAGTAAATGAATCGCGAACAGTTGAAATCGCGAACGGAAAGGTTTTACTGTATCCGTTTAGAAACACAAAAGTGTCTCCTATAGTCTATAGCAGAGGGTTAAATGTAACGAGACGATCGTCCCCCCTCCTGCCTTATCCTCGTTGAGGCGCAGTTCCGCAGAAGAACATTTAAAGTTCAATAACGTACATTAAATCTTAGCGATCCATAGGAATAAATAAAGAATTTTAGAGGAAAAAAGAAACATACGACTAGGAAGGTAGGTCATGGATAAGCGCTCACGTGCGCAGCCGCATATGAATAAAATCCGCTCTGTGAGCCGAAGCCGCCGCGGGGGATTTTCACATTCCCGAACCGATACGCTTAATGTCGCAAATCCTCCGATTAATCGGCGGCTCCTTGTTGTGACGAACTCCTCCCCTCCGTCTACTTTCCTTTTGGAACACTCTCGCTACCGCGTCCACCTACCCCATCCTCCTCTTGCTTGTACATACGTTCTCTCCCTACCCCTTCTCTCTCTCTCTCTCACTCTTCTAGACCACGCACCCTCGTACGGCAGTGACGCAAACCTCGCTCCCCTTCCTCCTTTCTTTTCTTATACGTTCCCTCCCCATTTCACTCTCCTTCTTACCCAATACAAACTTGTCTTTTCTAACCGTGATTCGTTTTCTCGCTTCTCTCTAACAAGCCAAGGGTGGGCAAAACTTTTCTGCATGGTGGGACGCATTGGTTTCAGTGAATCCTCCGGTGGGTCGCATTGGAAATTGCCAATGCTTCGGCAGGCTTCATTAAATTTCATTCAGAAGTTAGATAGAGTAGTAATAGAGATCAAGTTAGAATTAGGTTTATAGTGTTAACATTTCAATATTAAAAATAATGACGGAATTCAATCTTAGAATATCTTTCAAAGAATATAAAAAAACATTGAACATAACTTGTTTGAATTGAGAAATATTTACTAAGGGATATGCTAGATATTTTAACACATTTTCCTAAATAAAAAATAATATTTGGTAGGTAAATCAAAGAAAAATGTTTTCAAAACTACGAAACACTGGCGATGGGCCGCATAAAATTGCTTATTAGGCCTCATCTGACCCGCGATCCGCAGGTTTAGCACCTCTGTTCCAAACCAGTGGGGCGTCGCAGCTGAGTTTTCATAATAAACATTGAACATGTTTTGAAATCCTGAACGAGTAAACAATACATGATAAAATATTAACATATTTACTAATCTTAATCGTGGTAACAATAACATCTCCATGTTGAATAAGCAAATGCTTTATCATTGTGAAAAATACTATAGGATTATCAGCCGCTAAAACAAGATGTAGAAAAAAACAAAGAGTAATTCGAGTAGACATTAATATGTTATTATTTGAAACAAAAGTTACATATTTACTAATCTTAATCGTGGTAACAATAAAATCTCCATGTTGAATAAACAAATGCTTTATCATTGTGAAAAATACTATAGAGGATTATCAGCCGCTAAATCAAGAGGTATAAAAAAACAAAGAATAATTCGAGTAGACATTAATATGTTATTGTTTGAAACAAAAGTTACATTCGTTTTGCTGATTGTCGGCGTGACTCGAGTTTAATCTCTTTATTTCATCTTGCCCTTCTCTTAAAAAAATAGCCATTATGTTTGAATAGTAAACAGCAAAGAAATATTTGACAGAGAAAAGAAAAAAATGCACTTTTTGTCACCGAGACGGGCGAGTGACTAGATGTTTCGTCACCTGTCGGCCGTTTCGAGGACTCGAGAGTTGGAGGTTATTTCCCCCCCTCTCCCCTCCCCCTCTCTCTCTTCCCCCCTCCCCTTCTCCCCTCCCCCCTCTTCCCCTCCCCATCCTTCTCTTTACTACTCCTTCGTAGATTCCTCTTTTTCAAGCTCGTGCATTGGAAGCTCGATCGATTTTATCACCCGATGTGTATTTTCATCATCGTTCGACATGTTGCAAAACGGGCACTTTTTCGTTTAGTTTTGTTAAACTCTTTAAATGCTAAGTTTAGGAAAAGGGAATATCCACGTTTAATAATATTACATTTTTATAACATATTTAATTTTATTTCATAGAAAATGGTGCATTTTTCTTTGTCTTAGTCATTTAAAAAAATTTGTTTTTCGTTGTGGTGCAACGCGTGAATAGCGCAGAAGGCACGAAAACATTTCATGCGTAAACGCGCCCACAGCAGTTAAAGGGTTAATATATGTTATGTTCTGTTTTGGGATGTTTTTTTTCCGGCGAGGGGGAATAATGTCGTTTTTTTGTTACCAGAAACTTTATCAGCATTTGTTAATATTGTTCAGTTTTGTATAAGTAATATACGGAATTTTCATTTATTATTCGAAAAAAATGTTATAATTTCCTATCACCCATAAGCTCAGGTGAAAAACTTTCTTGTTCTATTACCAAAAGTGAAATGCAGTATTTTAAGCTGACGTCACTGTCTATTTTCTATTTTTAATCGGATTTGTTTTACATACAAAGACAAAAAAGTTAAAACGTCACGGTTTTATTCGCTAACGACATGATTCACGAAAATTGTTTAGAGGAAGTGTAAAATATCTCCAAAAACTAACATTCAATGATTCACCTTTGGTGGCCTAAATAGAAATACGTAGAAAAGATTTCGAGATGAAGCAATTTTAGTAAACAAATTCCATTCCGTGAATCACCTTCAATTACTAAAGATTGGAGCATTTAATTGTATAACGTAGTTTCAGTTTCAAATGAAGATACCGAAAAATAATTAAAGGTTATAAAATTCTAGCAACATGAGCGTTTCACGTTAATGATTGTAAAGTTCTTGGCTTGTCGTAATTGTATAATTTCAAAGATAACTGCAAAACCCGCACAAATGGCCTAGAAATATTTCTCCTATCCCGATTATATTTCGCAAATTACGCTCAAAGCGTCAGGGGAGAGATTTTCTATCGTGTCTTCGGATAAAGTAGGTTAACTTTAATTTTAAAATGATTTTCTTTTCGGCGTTCATTTCTGAAGATTAATTTATCCGTCCTGTCGGAAAGGTTAGATGGACAACCGAGGTAAATTTTTTGTTAATCTATCGGTTGGTCTAAAAGGCAGTTCAGAATTCGGGGAATATCAAGATATCTCTCGAGATGAATCATCAGGCACGATTTGGTTGAATCATGTAATTTTCTAAACCAGGGGTGGGAAATCCACGACCCGCGAAATTATGATGGAGAAGCGCTCATTTAGACCTAAATTTCATTAATATGATACCTCACAATCTTTAGGTATTTTCCGATTTGAACTTTTATACGGCCCCCCGTAGAAGCAACTTAAAATGTTCTCCGCCAAAGTAGAGCCGATGGGGCCCGCCATGTCGTAAAAGTTGTCCACATCTGCTCTAAACCGTCGGCATCTAATAGAAGTGAGACGCTCTCGACGCGTTTGGAGAGCAGATTAAAATATTCGCAATATTATACGAAACATACGGAGCGTTGATAAATGTGGGAACAGGTGAAAAAATCTACTATGACCGGGAATTGAACCCGGGTCTTCTACATTCCGGGCGGGTATTCACCATTTGAGAGGGGTTTTCTTCGATGTATATCCTTAAGGACATCCGTTGGGGCTGGTTGATAACTAAACCGGTCCCAACCCAAGAAAGTATTCCCGTTCTGAAACAGGATAATGTCTGCTACGGTAGTTCAGTGGCAGAATATCCGCCCGGCAAGTGGAAGACCCGGGTTCAATTTTTTTCGCCTGCTTCCACATTTCCCATCATTACAGCTTATGCCTGTCGCATTAGGATCTTCGGATCATTCATTCTATCAATTTATACGGAGCTTTATAACTTCAGGGATTGATTGAGATTATTATCTATTTTAAACTGTTATTATTATTAATTAAAAAGAGGTTTGGAGACTACGGCGTGATGGATGTTTCAAAAGTAAGAAAAAACTCCTTAACCGTACAAGTATTGTCAACAGGTCCCTGGTGAGGTTTAATACCCTGTAAACCTGTAAGTGTACCTACTTTTTTGTACTTTTTTCCCTCTCTCGCCCACTTTTAACCTTTACTGTTTGCTTGGTCTCTAAATATTCGCCTTGTACGGTTAAGGAGTTTTTTCGTGTGTTATTATTATTGTCTATAAATTATTAGGAAATTCGTTATCATTATTTCTTGCAATAAATTAGTTATTATCATTTCATTAAAAAAGCATCGATAGTAATGCCTATTCAGGCAAGCTAACATATCATAGTAGAATGATACTTCATTTTTAATTGTAAATTTAAACATTCATCGAGATATTTGTAATTAATTTTCTTTCAACAGTCTTTTAAAGCAGGCAGGAAAGTGGATGGAAGTACGATGGTGGTTCAAATGAAAAAAACAAAAGTGAATAATTCAATTATTATTATTAAATAATAATAAATAAATAAATCCAGGAACTAGTTTGGTGAAGGAAGAAGTGTATCGAAAGAGAAAGGTTATGTTGAAAAGTAAAGAGGTTCTTTAACCTAGGTATCAAAAAAATATTTTATTTTTTTACTTTTGCTGTTTTCATCTGAACCAACCTCGTACATACACCTTCTAATGCACATTTAAAGTTAGGACATTTCCTCCTGGAACACTGTATAAATGATTAAGAGATTCAATTCGCCACATGGTGGCGACCGAATTGGACACCTATGTTCTAAAGCCGAAGTGTAAGTACTAGAAACGTTCGGCCAAGGCGTATCCGACCGCACAGACAGACGGGCGTGTTATTCTAATACGCCCTATACTACTTAACGATTGTGATGCGTGAAAGTTTCGCAGTCGAATTAAGTTTCTCCATAACGTATTCCGACCAGACGGGAATAATTTACCGGTTTCTCAATCCAGATACGTTATTTACAAGATATCTGCTAATGATTCTTCAAACCCACGAAAAATATATGCATATATTTTTTGGAGTTGCGTGACCTATAGTAGTAAAGAAAAAGACACGCAAAAAATAAGAGTTGCCTCGCAAGGCCAGTTATTCTCGATGCAATTCGACTTTTAAAACGATAAAGGGAAGCAGTTCGATGTCAAAAGATAATCTCCATGTGGCCCAGTAGCGATATTACAATATGAGTATTTTTATTTAGTTTAGACGGCTTACATTGGTGTGATTAGACATTTTAGCATGCTACATGCCTGAATGTGCCTCTCGGGCTCGGCCGGAAAAATAAAAACATATTTAAGTTTGAGGAAAAGCGCGATACGTTATTAAATCTAAAGCTCTGGAGTCAAATCATATCTTTCGAAGATATGAAGGAGGGCTTCCGGATTCATTACAACTTAATTTCGAAATTTTTAGCAAAACTTTTCCTTGAGTGTCGGCAAATACGCATAGCGAAAATTTTTCTTTTTAATATTTCATTACTTTAAGCCATTCTATGCATATTAGGAACTTTTAGAGGGTTTTTCATGAGTTTGTCTCCTATTGGAATCCAGAAATTAATAAGTTTATCAACTATATGACATATCGTATTTCCCTCAGAGAAAATCAAGAAATATGCTAAAGACGACTTAAAATACGTATAGTTATTTTTTCTCATTTATTACTAACCTGAACTTTAGCAGTTAGATAATATCATGCCACGGAAAAATTCTTGTTACCTAAAATATTATATATCACTGATTTTCGTTGGTACTTCTAAATGCTTGTCCCGTAACAATGACTATAACCGATTATGATAAAGCTATTTTCTGTTTCATTCTTTATGACAGATATATTTCTCAATAAAAGTGCATCCGCGTTAAGTGAATCAGCCGAATATTTTGCTTCCGTTTTCAAACAACTTTTTTGCTCAACGAAAAAAATCTCGCCTTTTCAAGGTAATCTACGCATATTTTGAAGAAATTCTCGTGAAACCAATCCGTGCTATAGACAAAAACACGTCGATTGAGCCATATTATTAATTTTTAACTATTTTATCTTTCTAGGAAAGCATTCTTTCCAGTGCTAGTTCAAATATTTAACTTTGGTACGAATGAAAAATTTCCCCGCCAATACAAGCACGTTCGCGATCTAAAGAAATCTTAACTCTCGCAAGCTTCAGCATACGTAGAGAGTAAAAGAATAAAAAAAAGAAATTCTCTCACTTACCGCATTAGCAGACCGCGTTAAAAATCCAATCTGCTTCTCACTGACAAAGCAGCGTAGCCGCTACGCAAGAACTCGAGATAGAATTCACACGACGTCTCATCAGTGTAAACCCTTTCGATTGAGAGGCAGAGAGAGAGAGGGTGGGAAGCGGAGGGAAATAGACGAAGATAAGGAGAGAATGAAAGTTTTCGTTTTTTTTCATTCCGCGTGGCCCGTAACTTATTACGGTATCGTTTCGGCGGAGGCGACCCTCTTTCGCGAGTTACACTTTTATTTATTATCCGATCAAACATTCGCCGCACGCGCCGCCAAACCCCTTCCAACGGTCCCAAGAGCTCAAACGTCGCCAAATCACGACCAACTTACGCCGCCGCTCTCACTTTCGATGGCATTCGCTCTCACTTTCATCCATCTCACACTCCCTTTGTGCCTCCCACTCTCTCTCTCTCTCTCTCATTTCGTTTTATTTCTCGTATCTTTAAAGAGGTGTTTCGGGGACTTGTTTTCACCGGCTCGTGCGGCGAATGCGAGTCGCGCGCGGACGCCTCGTGATGCCTCTTCGAGCCGTCTGGACGAATGTGGGACGTGATAAATATTAAAGGCGATTCGTAGACGAAATGGGCTTATTTATTTATTTATTTCAAAGGCACGGCACATTGATAGAGCAAGATTTTTCAAAGTATGAGCCACGGCCCAACGGTGTGTCGCAAAAACGGTCGATAAGGGCCTCAATGAAGGGTCTATCCAAGATATTTTGGCGCGAAATTCGGGAAAAATTGTTGTCAAGTTGATCAGAATCAACTAATGTAATTTAAAGGTTATGAAATTTCATTTTAAATACATCATTGTAAATCATTACTTACGATATTTTATGAGATAGAATTTTGGTGAGCCTAATAACGTATTTTCTATTTTTAATATTGGGCCTCGGAGAAAAAAGTTTGAAAACCCTTGCCATAGAGGACAGTTTGATTTCAAATACAGTTTTGCCGATAATTTTCTTTAATTACGACCTAAGCCAGCGTATTATTTTAACGAGTCGGCGAATGAAACTTTTCCTATAAAAGTCTTACGTTTATTCTTATTTTGCATTTTTGTCAAAAATTTTAATCATATTTTTCGTGTGTCTCTAGTTACAAGTTCTGGATTTGCTTTAACGGTTCAAACATGAACGCGGTTGCGTTAATCAAATAAAGATGGTAGTACGGAAGGAGAATTTCCCGTGTCTCCGTTATTATATTTTCAAGTGTTTGTTTTTCGTGATGTTTTTAGATTAATATGCCCACACACACGCGCGCGAGCACTCACACATACACACGCACCTATATATAATATAAAGAGCAAACTTTATTTTCGGCAGAAGTAACGCTAAATTAATTTACAGAAATAAAGGTTCTAGGCTTAAGATTAAAAAATCAATGTTTTAGACTTTTATCAGAAGTATATAATATATTTTACCATCGCAACTGCAATTCTCTCAATTATTTTACATGAAACGGCAAATGGAGTATATTAAAAAACGAACAATTTTATACAATACAATACTTTATACAGTTTGAGAAGCAGTACTTTTTAATTAGGTGGCGGTATGAATTGAAACGATTCTAACTAGGTGCCTGTGAATGGGCAGTTTGCATATAATTGTTGGGAATTTTTGCTCCTATCTCATAATTTGGGCCAATCACTTAAATGTCAAACTTGCTTCTTTCAAATGAGAGAGAGAGGAAAAACAGAATAAAAGCGATTTTAATATCTGGAGAGAGTTGTATTTGGGCCAAAAAATTGTTATCGGAATATAAGTAAATTTTCGAAGGAGGTGACAAACTGGTGCGGATTTTGTGTTCTAAATTCACATGTGCGAGAATGTTGTTAGGTAAAATTTATTTTCGAGTAAATATTCCATCCGGGTAACTTTCATGGTAGATTTATCGACAGTTCAGGTGGTAATGGAATAATTAATTTCGTAGCGATGAAATCCCACACCATAAGAATGCAAAACTATAAAAAAACCTTAATAAAAGAAATAGAAAACTTCTATAAATATAAATTCCACGCCTGATATATAAAAAGTTCATCGTAATAGTATTCAAGGTTCATAGCATTTTCTATTAATATCACTACCATCTAGGATTTATGAGAACTATCTTTAAGAAATCATATAGAACATTTTTCTCTAGTTTAAGTTTTAAATGAAAATTTTATGTAGTACATAAACAATCCTAAAAATTTTCCCCTCTTTCAGCATATTATACTCAAAAGGTCTTTTACTGGCACTTAATTCCAACAAGTTCATTTTTTTGTAATTTAGCGTCAATTTTTTGATTCAGAATCTATGTATATGCGTGGGATTTTCCACGTAGGTTCATCAGTCGAAAGCATTGAGGTTGACGACCAAAAACACCCGTCAAAAGCACCACGAACAAGATTTTGTCATTGAATTGGCGAAATTATTTCAACGTCCCCAAACTTGAAACCCTGCTCTCTGAGACCATCGCCGAATAGTCCTTTCGCGTTCGTCTGGCTAACTCAGTCCATTTTTTATTTATTCCAACTTTACGTGAAAAGAGAGAGCATTTCTTCTTCTGCGGCTGTTCCTCCGAGATATCTCAGCGATAAGCAACCGCGGGTAACGACGGGAATTCATAAATACCCGAGCGAACGAGCTTAGTGTTTGGTATGCGCTCGGGCACGACAGTGACGACATTCTCCCCGTATTATGCGGCCGTGGTTTTTTAAAAGCCTTCCGGCTTCATCTTTAAAAAGAGTCAAACAATGGCCATCGCTACGAATAGACAAAGGAAATTACGATATCCGGAATCGTATACAAAGGGTGCTTTTCGCGTCGCTGCTATGATTTTTATATGCGTTCGCTGATTTTGCAATGCGAAAAAATGGTGCCGTATTTTTTTTTAAACCGTATACTACAGATTCGCGCAGCAAGCCTTTTTTCTTCCTCGGGTTCCTCTGAGTCCTATCATTTGGAAGAAAATTGATACTGTAGTAAAAATGTGTCCATTGTCCATTTGATTGAAAAATTAAAACAGAGTTTAGCCGTAATATTGCACCAATAGATAAGAGGCATTATTACCAGGTTATTTATATGTTATTAGTGTTTAAATTTTTCGCGCAATTAGCGCTTTATGGCTTCTCACAGTCTTCCACAACTGTTTATTTGCCATATAAATAGATCGATTAAGCATAAAAAACTAATAATTAGTTCCTGGAAATAGCGAATATTTTGTTTAAATCTCATGCTTCCTATATGCCATCCTGATACTCCTCCGTCGACTGTCAAAGACAATCCCACCCAGAGCGAACGTATACACATACACGCACACACACATATACACACATATTTCACGGGACTGATAAGATATTAAAACCGCTAAAAATTGGCAAGCGTCTATTATAACGTCGTCCGTTTTTTTACTTTTCATTTACCTCGTAGCAACGTAATAAACGCTGCCTCGGAAGTCATCCTCACCGTAAAGACATATTCTAGTGGATAAATCTTGTGCGTGAGATAATTTTGAGAGAAGAACTTTGTGCCTTCAATAATGCATTTAGAAAAGCTTTAACCAACTTATCGGTCTTTGCAAAGCCTACCGTTTTTTTTGCTTTAACTTATCACACAACATTTTCCCTTCAAAGCACCTCGTGCTCCTAGCATCTTTTCAACTAATGGTGTGACTATTTTTAAATGGAGAGATCTCGATACAGTATGAATATTAAAAGCAATATATGCCACAATTTTGTTTTTTTTACGGTTTAAGGGTTTACTGCCTGCTTCGACAGATTCGGAAATACCTCTGCGCACGCACGCACAGAAGATTGGCGCAGCCAGACTTGGAGGAAATGCAGCGTTGTTAAAATTAGGCAAAATTCAACAACACCCGGCTTTATTGATACTTAAGTTTCTTCTACAAAACATTAAATCTTTGTGTTGTTGAATTTTGTCTATTGTCTTTAATATTATGGAATTCTATTAAGTCTCGGTCTCGGTTTTGATGTAGGCTTTTATTAGGATTTACGTTACTCGTTGAAATTATTATATTTGTTTATATAGTTTTTAGCCATGTGTTTCGTTGGCATAAACACTAACGAAAAAAATACACCTAGGCAAATATCTAACTATTTGCCGGTGACTATCTTAACGCATAATGACGTCATAAGAACGTCATGAAATCACTCCTTCAGCGGATTCGCTGAGATCATCGAATTCGGAGCATTCTAACCTCAGTGCAAATAAATAAATAAATACCCAAACGGCTTCAAAATGGAACGCAACGCCTATGCGTGTGCAGGTGTAACGGTTCTCGCACATCGGTGCAAATATGAAACAAATACCTGTTGCATCACATTTGATTTAGTATGCACGAATTCGCGAATATTTTCCGGTTTATCGTAAAAGCTTAATCGTCGCTCGAGCGCTAAAATTACGGAACGGCTTTCAAAAGATTGTGTACTGAAAGAAGTGAAGCAGACTATAGTTAGTCGTTTAGAGGGGAAACTTCGTTAAACTTAAATGAAAATTCTGTTATCTGTAACATCCTTTTAATTCTCGCTACGAGCCATTTCATATTTAAGGCTGCAATTTGTAGCATCCATGAGAATACTTTTCCTCACGTGGATACAAATATCTTCACCTTCATTCGAGTTAGCTGGATAAAAAGTTATTCACGGAGCGAAAAAAACAAGGCGGAAAAAGTTATGCTTGTTGAAGATGACGGGTACTTAATATTTGTGGAAAGGATCCAAATAGGAAATGAAATGATTCCGAGACCTTTTTAAAGAATAAATTTAAAATTTTTAAAAATCCATAGCTCACCACGTAAAAAACAATAAAAATACGTGAGGAAGAAATCGATTCACACGGTACTATTCAGCATTATTATTAAATGCGCGATGCGACTGAATGCTGAGTTGAGGCTTGTGGAGTTGAATAGCTCAGAATGTTTATTTGAAAAGGTCGAAGGTAATATTGAAACATTATGATGTGCTGGGGGACACAATTACGTCGATAAAATATGTCAGATTGACTGTAGGACAAAGCGATATCGAGGATAATTTTTCCTGAAAAAATCAGAGATCGGAGTAAGGTAGTCGAACCGAAGAGATCATTTTTGGAGATATTTTGATGCACTGCGTTCCCCTTCCACCAACCAATTTGGTGAATTTCAGGATAGCATGTAGACCAGGATCAAAAACGCGTCATCATCATCCCATCACTTACAGCCAGAAGGTCTTGCAAACAACTCACAATAAGGCGCAACGGATGGCCATATGTATTACTTATATTATCACGCAAATTATGAGTGACTTATTTTCTCAAAACTTCGTTCTGAGACATTAACACGTCTGAATAGGTTATTAGCCTTCAAATTTACGCTTTTTTTTAAAGGTTGGTGGGTGACACAATGGCTTTAGTTTCTTTTCACATGTCTAAAATTGGTTTATTTTCGTCCCGTTTTAACAAAATACTATTTCTCCGCGCACCAAGGACCAATTGTTTTCAGAGGTCCGACTCCCTTTTAGTTATTTCAGAAACTTCTAAAGGAGTACCAAATGTAAGTGAATCGATGGTGCAAATAGAATTTGAAAGCAGATGATCATTTTGAACCAGTTCTTAATGTTTTTGCTAAGGTTTAGACTGCCTGTAACTAAGAGTCTAATAAGAGCGTTTTTCTTGAAGTAGGTTGCGTTAACTTTTGCAAAACATGCACACCCACGCAATATGTATTTTCTGCATTCCACGGTTAATCTTTGTGGTGTTGTAGAGTATTATAATTGGCGCAATCGTAAATGCGTAGGCAGGAATTTTGGTCCCGATATATTATAAACTATGTATAGGATAAAACAACGACATCCTATTTGAAAATGATCGAAACGTATCGACAAGAAATTTTGTAATATGTACGCTGTAATATCTGTATTCTGCAGCTAGGTTGAAAACTACATTTTTATTACAATTTATATATGTATATCCACACATTAAACTAAATATATGTTTCTGTTTCATCAGATATTGCCAAATGAAAGTAGAATTCTGAGTGAATGTTCAAAAATTAACTGGAAAAGGATAATTTAGCTAAGTAATGTTGGAGCAGTTTGCCAGGACGCAACCTGCTCGTGTGAAGGTCAAAACCTTATTGCGCTAATAAAGGATAATTTTCATTCGTCCGCTAAACATTTAATAAATGTATGCAAACATTCCTTAAATACTTTTCTTTCCTCGTTTTAGAACAGTAATGCGTTGTAAAATATTACGCTTCATAAGCACCGTGCCATGCGAATAAATAATTAATTGTGATCAAATGCAGTATATAAGAAGAACATAAAATATCGAAGCAGTAATAAATAAAATCGGAAATGGAGATTCCTCACGAGGGGAAACCGATGGGGGAAAAATCATTGCTGTGTAGCGACAAGCGAAACTGGCCAAAAACGTTCCGAAGAAAAACAATATAAGCGTGCTACCGAATGTGCCATCCTTAAATACGCATCATATTCAGGTCGTGAAGAGAGATAAACAGAATTTTATTGCTTGTTACAAAGAGTGAGTTGTATGAAATGATAAGGGAGCCAGTTTTCAAAGATGACTCCTGAAATAATTCAATGCGTGGAGACCTCAACAAACCAAAGAGAAGACACAAGGTCCGATGGAACGGGGGCCTGAAGAAATTCGTTGCGAAGCAGTTCTGAAGATCATCAATGTGTGTTTCAAGCGGATAAAACTTCAGCATTAAAAAAATCGTGATGTGCCGAGTTTTTGATCGTGCAACAAATGTACTGTTTGCGGTATTTAACATATTCCTTTCATTACCATCTGCATACAAGAGTATATGTACGTGTAAAACAGCGATTTACTTTAGAAAACCGAACCTTGTCCTTATACAATGACATACATGGATACCTTTTAACGTTTCTTATTTTTCTCATGGCTCTCACCTATCGATTACAAAAGTTTCCGTTCTCGACCATTGAGATGGACGGCGTACGTACCAAAGAATCCCAAAGTGAATAATTTATGAAAAGACCTATCAGCGATTCTGAATAGAATCACGGAAGTATTTTGGATCTAACTCGGTCAAAGAAGGTCACTTAGATGCGTATTACTTTTGAGTTTGCGAAAAAAACACGTGCTACGTTTTGAGTTTATCGCCGCTGGCTTCAATTGTGTAATATGCTCTCTTCAGGCCTCATTATAGCTCTTCTCTTGTAAAAAACATAGCCTAGGTAAACTGAATATTAACCGCTTCTATTGCATGTACACACACCGTCCAAAGGAATATCATGGTTTAGATTCCAAATCTCCGTATCTAACACCAAAATTTCATGTTTTCTGAAGTAGACATTTTTAGTTATGGTGGATGGATTGAAATGCAATTGATGTATTGGTATCGGGATTGTAAACCGATCTTATTATTTTCTATCTATAATAATAGAATTGTGCATTTCGTTTTAATGATAACTCAGCATTTTTTGACATTTCAATAGAAATAAAATATTTTACCGTTAAACAAATACCTATGCTTATTAAACCAACGCAAATACTCATTTTATTAGTTAACTTTTCGGTTCCCAAACTTTATGCACCTGCGATCCACTTCTAAGGCAGACGACCATATAGCAATCCCCTTAACCATATCCATCCACCAAGAAATAAATAATATAGCATACATTTCTTTATATTATAAATGCGAATTGTATTTTAAAAGTTTATGTTAATTCTAAATACGAATATCCGGAAATAATTTTTTTAATTAAACAAAATCATTCAGTCTTCGCGAAACTGAGTTGAGCCAAGATTTCCAACGAGCTAGCGAATAGTATTTTTTTCAATTTGTTCTATACCCTGATACATCGCTGATTTAAAAAACGTTGCACCGGACAACATTTTAGTGCTTATGCTATATCTCTCCCGCTTATCCCAGCAGAAGTGTGTGATTATCAAAACTGACTTTCTTCGGAGCGTTTTGCATACGGGTGCGATCCAAGTCTCGGATAAAAACTTAATAGCCGTGACCTACCTTGGGAAACTTTCTCTAACCGACTCATAAAAGACTCCCGGTTTTCAAATTCGCGGAATATCTCCCGCGGCTGATCCGATTAAATGAAAGTTAGGTAATCTGAAAAAAAAATTATCAACATATACCCCTGGAGTCTTGAATCTAATCAGTTTTTTTATCGCTCCGATGTACCTCTGAAATAATGGGCCAGGTAGGATTTAAATGTGGATTTTAATGTTGAAAAGAAATATGAAGTTAGAGTAGAAGAAAAATTCTGAACTAGAACGGGAATCGAACGTGGATCTCCCACTTTCCGGGTACTAAGTAAGCTATCAAGCCAGTCTAATTATCCAGGTTCGATTCCCGGTCAAGTTCAGAATTGTTCTCCTTCTCTAACTTCACATTTGTGTTCATTCATATGCACTCACGCATAAAAGTTAAATTTCCATTCTTTCACTCACGTTATTTAATGTTGAAGTTTGACTGAATCGATATGTTTTCTATCTCTGTCTTTAAAAAAAAAATCCGCGCATCTTTGGTCTTATATTTTCGCATGTCTTGCAAAAGTAACATATCTTCATGTAAGTGGTCAGCGTGTTACGTGAAATTAAATTTGAAATCTAAAAGTGAAAATTTATGAGAAGAGCTGTATCAGTGTATTTTTTTCAGAAATTCGCGCGAGTTCCGTTCTAAAAGAAATTTCCTCGCAGTTCCCTCCGGTTTATGTTACGTAAGTTATGTTTCCATCTATTCGTATGCATTATTGTTTAACATAAAGCAGACCCAACAAACAAACAAAATATATTTAAAATACTACTGGCAATCTCCGAGATTTAAATAAACTTTTCATTTCAATCTCTTTACTATGATTCATCATCTCCAGGAAAATATTATTTTATAGGCGATTGCAGATGGTTATTTTCTTACAAACATTGTTTGATATGGCTTATACTATAAATATCTCTATTTAAAATTAAAATCTAATGAAGAGATTTATGGCATATATAAAGCAATTTTTTATACCAAAGTATATGCAATATATATATACATACATATATATATATATATATACATACACACACACACACACATATATGTATAAGTTTTCTATTTTTAATTTTTTAGATGTTTGAGTTAAATGTTAAATTAATAACGCGTAACTGGAAACAAAATAATTATTAGTCGATCCTATTCGATACGATTTTAAACGAGAACACCAACGTCGGATTTGAATTTGCGTATGGTGATAATGAGTTAACATCGTTCGTTCGTTTATTTATTTACTTCGAAGTGAGCAAAACAAAACGAGAACCTCGTCGCAATTGCGTGAATAAACTCGCGGCGCTTCTCCCGTGTAATCCGCACTCGAGGCATTGACAGTGAAAAGACTCTCAACCTTGGAGTGACGCGGTTGTTATGTTTCATTGAATCGGCATAACCTTTTTCAACTCGCGAGTTCTTAGTCACTTTTTCCCGATCTTAATTTCCAAGGGTCGTCTTTAAATAGCTCTTCGACGATTTTCAATTTTTTTGACGTGACAATCTGCGGAGTCAAGAGTCGTTGCAGAATTGAAAAAAAGCCCTAATATATTATCTTGAGGAAAAAGTTTAAATTTATAAACGATGATTATTATTATTATTATTAAATTTAAATTACCACTTTGGCTATATTAATACAATATTTTCGGAAATTATCTAATGGTCAGAAAAAATTACGTTTATCGTGATTTTTAAGCCGAAAAAAATTCACACTGAACCGAAAGTAATCCGTCGTAAAATAATATTATTTTGATCATTAAAAATCATTCGGCGGAAGCGAAGCGATTACTTCACTGCATTTTATCGCATCTTCTCGATCCAATAGCAAAGTCACAATTTTTTTTTTAAGGTCAAAGGTAGACGCAGCTTGATGTTCGATGAAAAGTCCTTCACCTCGTAACATTAGAAGTTTATCAAATCCTAATTTATACCCAAAAAAAAGTTAATTTCTTGGCGCGGATGATGAATACTAGATATGCCGCATTAAAAAGTAGCTGGCAGATTTATTATGACTATAAGAAATTTAATTTCCTCCTTGAACGTGAAAACCAAAGATGTGATTATCTTATTACTTCAGAGACTAAAACAGGTTTTTGACAAGAGTAAAAATTATTACCTACGTAAAATAGGAAAAAATATAAATTATTTGACCTATGATTTAATAATGACGAAGAATGGTTTTATGGTTATTAGGAGGGTTCTCCATTCTTTAACATTATGCATGTTTGGCATTTAAATCTCATCATACTCTGAAACGCGCTCTCCCTAAAATTCTCTATAACATTTTCAAATGATCATTATTTTAATTTCATAAAATGGTTAAACGAGAAATTCTGAAAAATTTTGCTATATCATTATTGAATGACTAAGTTTTATTTTTCTGTAGAAATTATTAAAACAAAAACAAAATGTCCCAAACGACATCGACAGTCGTTTGAATAATGCAGTGTTTAGCGTATAGATGCCAATATTGAGGGTACGTAATTGTACGACCAAAAATTTTAATTTCCGATTTTGTTGATCGAATCGTCAAATTATACAAAGAACAAATTGAACCAGTTAAATCAACAGAATTAAATGAAACTATCGAGGTAAAGTCGAATTAAAAAAATCTGTTAATGAGATAATTGTAATCAGGCAAAGGACATTATTTTATATTCCCAAACAACATCGCGTTCACGAATTCTGCTCCCTCTTCCTGTTTGTGAACATTACAACCCAGCCATTTCGCAAGGAGCCCGTTTATGCAACGCTCCAAAGCGCGCCGGCATTTTTTCGCGCTGACGTGCGCTTCTTTCCATTAGCGATCCCGACTGACTTGGACGTCAAACACCCGTCGTCGCAGTGTCGCGACACGTGCGTGACTCGACCAAGTTTTCCGTCGGAAACAGCAGCGATTTTTGTATTTAGGCCATATCGGAGAGACGGCTAAACACCCTAACTTTGGTCCATCGCCAATTTGTGAGCAGGCAAATGAATACGTGAGAAACCGCCCTTTATTGAAATGCCCTTGAATCAAATACAGGCCACTCGCATACGCAAAAATTAGAAAAAAACGCTATTCATTTTTTTGGATTCGCTTTGATTGTTTAGCGTCCATATAAAAACCATTACTCACTGTTAAATGTTTACATTTTTCCCATATTTATTAAAGGCTCGGATTTTAAATTTATTTAAAGTAAGGTAATTTTTTGTAGTTTTTCTCGGTACGAACTATGTCGCCTAAGTGGTCTCGTCGCACTTATTTCACCGTGGTTGCAAAATTTACCTACAAACACAAATCCACTCGGTATTCGACCTGCTCAACTTGGCACCGATGGCCGCGCATACGGAAGTATAAACCTCCGAACGACTACATGCAACCCGTCAGTACGCATCCTCGCTTTGAAATGAAATGTATACGCAATTTGTTTATGAATAAATATAACCATCAAATCGCAAGTGGTCGCTCAGCCTTGGCGTCCATTCAAAATGGTAAAGTGACGAATAGACGTTGGATGCCTTTATGCCGGGAGAGTGTTCATTTATCGTGAAAAGGGTGGCGACAGTACTTTCCTGAACGCGAATTTCATCAATGGAGTTGGCTTTCACGTCCACGTTTTCTCGTTAGCCAATAGATACCCGTTTAATGATTGGTCAATTGGAAAAGGTTCTAGCCACGTGACTCGGCTTGTGTCGCCTATCCGAGCGCAGAATATCTTATGACTTATATCTAAATAATTTTTTTTGTTTAAATTTCTATAAGATGCGTTCATCACTAAACTCTCTAAGAATTATTATGGTAAGTGATTTTAAATGGTTATGTAGGCGTGCGTGTTTCACAGAGCAAATGCTATCACCACCCTCGTCGGTGTATAAAAATCGTCATGAAGAGCACGTGGGACTTCAGTGACCATCATATTAAGTTCCATTATCCAGTGTAGAAAGATATATTTGAAAAATGAATTTCTGTCTCTAAGAGTTCCTTGAAATATGAATTATATAAGTTGCAAGGAGTTAAACCGTGCCTAATAACTATCGTTTGCATGCGTGAATGCCCTATTATGATTTTTCTAGAAGCATACTTTTCGAGATTTTATAGGAACTGCTCGAATTCAAAATTAAGTCGATTGTTAAAATATCAACATAAAATCCATTTAACGGTGGGAAAAATTTAATATGACTCTGCCAATCTATTCATTTTGATGATAGGTCAATGCAACTAAAGAAATAGTAAATTAAAATTGAGGAGCATTAGATCGCTTGGTTTGTTATCCTTTGTCAGGAAAACATCTCTTTATATTGGCCTTTTAGTTTTAAAAAGCCAAACCCTTTTACAATAAAATAAATGATATTATTCAATTAAAATCTCCACTCTAATTGTGATCGTAGCTTGTAAGCCTAGTGCACCGAAGGTATACTGATTTTAAAATAAATCCATGTTCTAACAGTTTCTAACATTCTTCCTGCATGACTGCGATAGAATGCACTTGAGCATTCGCCCGATATAATCTTTTCCAAACACCTCCCTATATGTGCTTGGCATTGAACTTAATTTGGTTTGAATTGTGTGATGGATGAATACGCTTCATATATCTGGAACGATTTCTATCTTGTAAGGACGTTTTGCATGATCTTCAAGGGAATCCGTTGAAACAGATTTCACACTCATCACTACAGCAGAGGTACACACCCAAACTTTCTTACGATATCTATCTTTCTGCTCAAACTAAGAAACTTTCATGAAAAAAGCTCGCCTTACCCATTCATTCCTCATATTTAATTAGTTAAATAGAATATCTCATATTATGAATTACTAGATAATATCATCAGTCAAAATTTTACTTTAAACATCTATACGTATGTGTTAAATTAAGAAAAATTTATCACTACATAAATGTCGGATCGTCAGTTTATTCTCATGTCTCTTACCAAATATAATATTCTTTAAAAAAAAACATGCACTACATTGATTTGAATGCGTGTCTATGAAGGCGAAGTTAGTTTGAAAGTTATTTCGATTCGCAAAAAATTTGGAATTTCACCGAAAGAACCACTCAGCGTAGCGAAATCTTTACCCCTGAAAATCCGACCACCAGCAATTCGACGGCGAGGGGCCGATTAACCTGCATCCTTGGGTGCTGCAACCGCCAGAAAGCGAACCGTTCTTTGAAGCAGACCAGCAAAATCCGTTCCTCCGAACACTTGTTTTTTTAAAACTTCATCCGTGCGTTAAAGTCTCTAAGAGAAATTTGCGGAAAACGATAAATAACGCCCACGCAATTCGACAATTACTCCCACCTGGTCTTCACTAAGAATAAGAACAAATCACTTGCATGTAGTAAAACATTCCAAATCAGCGACCGATTTGCTTCAATATCTCTTGAAAGCGAAACAACGATAGAAAATCCTCGCACCAACCCCCGTAAGGGTCTCCAACGCAATCACTCAGTCACGCACATGCAACGCCGAGGATTGAATTTCCCTCCTCTCCCTTACCTTAGCGAGATGAGCCCCTTGCAGGGCGGCTACTCCACTTATCCTCGATGATCCGAAAGTAACATATATCTCCCTCACTCTTTGTTTGCGCGTTGGCCTCCTTTCTTCTCTCACCCACCACACCCGTCCCGAAAAAAAAGTTCCTGACGGTCGTGAAGTGAAAGTTCCTATTGGCTCCGATGAACCTAACTCGCGGGCAGAGAGCAGTGCAATAGTCAAAGGGGCAACTCGCGTCGCGTGTATTCGGTAAACTCTCCCGCGAACGAGACACGGAGGTTTCGACCAATGGAGAAGCTTCTCTCGAACCTAGCCTCCAATCCCTATTCGCCCTCGGCCGCTCCCTACCTCACCCCCCTCGCATGTTCCTCCTCTGTCGTGCAGAAGCGTGGGGTGGGGGGGATAGGAGGGGGAGGGAACACGCCGTGGTTAGCACGGCGAGGAAGGGGTGAGGAGGGGAATAGCGGGTTGGGGTAGGGAGGGTGTGTGGTGCCGATGGTGGATAGGGTTCCCGAGGAATGGGTTTACGCAGTCGGAGGAAGGTGCAAGGAGAAGAGATGAATCGACAAATGGATGTTCGAAGGGGTTTCCCCGTCTTTTTGTATGCCCTCCGTGCCGCGTGATGTCGTACTTCCGGTATGAAGCCGATTTGGATCTACTGGACAGAGATGCTGGAGTCCGATTAAGTTCAAGATCAAAGTGTCGCTCATTTCTTGTCTGCGCGTGACGGAATGCGCTTTCTCTCTAATAGGTTCCCCATGCGTTAGGGCCTATATATTATTTCCATATGCTGTTACTAAATATTTTTTAACGGGAAGATAATTTCTCGTGTTTTCCTGTTGGTTTTTATTTTCCATTGTTTTTACCTTTTGTATTTCGTATTAGGATTTTCAATAGAGAAGAGACGAGTATTTTTTAATTAAAGGTTAATCTAAAAAAGCATATGATTTCGCAACGGGACGTCTTGAAAAGCGATACTCAAGACGCCCTAATGCGCGCTCTTCAAAAGCAAAGTACGTAGAATTTTGCGGAAGACTATGACTATACGTGCTGAGAAATGTTTGACGATAAATTAATGTCTCTAGGATATTATGTTACACTGACTAATGCTTTCGATTAAATGCAACTGTTAATGGAATCCAAGCGCAAGGACGAGTGATGCTTTCCACTTAGAATTCACGAGTGAGCTCTGACGCACATCCTGCACCTCTTCTTTTGCTCTTGGGTGCGTTCGGGCCAGTGTCCCATATCGTCTCTCCCCTCCACCGTTGGCCTGTTGCCTCCTGGGAGGCAGAGGGCGTTCCGCGGCGCCCTCTATCGCAAAGGAAATAGCCGACGTTCCATCCTCTTCGTTTTCCGTCAATGCAGCGTGAATTTCGCACTGTTGTTAATGATTCACCTGCACGGTTTCCTCCCTCACAACGGAGTCTAACAATTATAAACACAAGATGCAAAACAATTTGGAGTGCAGGCTACAAGTCAACACCTGCTCTGTATGCCCAAGAATTTTGATCATTTGAACCCGTCATATTAATGTAATAAGTTTTTTAACATTGTTTTTGAAACATATCATACTTTAGAAACTCGTATTCAATAATATATGTTTAGTAGTTCGTTTGTTATGATATCACTATGCAATGTATAGGTTAATCTTCCTTCGTTTAATTCGCACTTCTCCACTAGTAGCTTTTCCGTTCCAAGCACAAATAACTATAAACAATAGCAATAACAACCCTTCTAGCGGTAAAATAAATGCGTACATGATTGACATCCTTATTTTTCTTATTTCCTTTCGAGTGGCATGTTATTGAGCCTATTGTGAGTCGAAATTTTAAAGTGCCATTGGTTCATTCTCCCTCCTGATTAATTTGTTCGTATGGCCGTTGCATTGCAGACAGAAAATTTCCCGAGTCAATCATATCGTTGTTCGTCTCCAAAAGGCGGGCGAGATAGGAGTTGCATCATTTTTACGGCAACTATTGTGTATCTATTTATTTGTTGACACTTGCCCTAGTATTCCTTCTCAGGAACCGTTCCATTCTCTTCGAAAATTCAGTGATGCAAGCGCCGGCCTTTAATTTGTGAATTTGCGAGCCAGGCGGAATTCTTGAGGACGGCATTGCCGTTAAAATGCTCTAGCGACAATGATAATTTGATGTTATCTTGCGCTGATGTCACAAGAATGTGTGGGCCAATTTATTCAAGTTTCGCATAATTAAAAAAAATTCATTATGGTTTCCCTGTGCGTGTTTACTCCATCGCGAGAAGACTTAGGATGTGGATGTTCAATTAAATTAAGACTCGAGTTTTTACTCTATGTATAACTTTGATTATCAAGCTGGATTAAAATCGCTAAGATTTTTTAAACAAAGCTCAATCCTTGCTATATTAAGAAAAGGGCCGGCTTGAGGCAAGTTCCATCGGTGCGGCTGCACAGGGCCCCGCACGGCCTGATTTCACATCGAAACATTACAGACAGGCAGACGTCAAAGTGAAACTATAAGAACATTTTTTTTCACTCTCCAAAAAGAATAAAATTAATTCTATTGATTGTACGTACCTGCCGAAATCGCATATTAAATTCTTACGTATTTTAAAATGCAACATTATGATCTCTGCAACTGTTAACCCAAAATTTTGTAATATTTAACCTTTGGCTTCTTGTATTTCCAGATGGAAAGCAGCCGGGATTGCTGAGTGGGGCAGAAACCTTGGACAAAACTGACTATTGTGGGACTTTTAATTCGGGGGTGTTGTGTTGCGAAAATCAGTAATTTTTTATATAGTGTATATTCAAAAGTGAAATTCTGAACCAAAGAACGAACAGTTCATGTGCACTGTTTTTTTTCAGTGCCACATCAAGACTTCGGAGAGCCTGCAAGTCACATCGGAGATCGTCTGTCCGTCGACGTAAGGACAGCTGAGGTTCCAAAGGATTCGCCGATGGAATGAATTTTCCCTTGGGTCAGTAATTACTCAACGCAGATGGCACTCCCACCGATGGACGACGGACGATGCTCCGGCCCCAGCTAAGAGTAAAAGAAAATTTCTGTACCACTAACCTTTAACTAACGCTTTAACTAACTTAGAGTAGCATTAGTGTAAGGCCGACGCAAGAGAACATCTGTACGCGTCAGTCACTTTCGTATGACGTGTTTTCTAGGCGCGAATTGTTTTCATGTCAGGCACTTTAGGAAATAATATTTTAGGACACTTAAACGCATAACTCTGATTTCGTTCTTGTTAGTTAGTTGGTTTTAACACACTAATAACTAACACTTGTGCATGTGCAACATGTAAACATCGCAAGAATAAGACAGTACACATTTTTAATCGTCGAATAAAGCAGGACGAAGATAATCGGTCGAAATTTAGGCGTTTTGATGAATGCCAGTTGAATATCAACGGATTTAGCTAATCTAAGACTTCGACCGTGTGACATGTAAACATCGCAAGAATAAGATAGTACACATTTTTAACCGTCGAATAAAGCAGAACGAAGATAATCGGTCGAAATTTATGCATTTTGATGAATGAAGGAAAAAAACCTTCCACTCTGAAAAATCAAAAATTCCGTGTAAACGTATGGGTAAATAATTATTTAATTAATCACCCCCTCCCTCCAACGTTTCTATCGCCATATAGGCTATGTTACCCGCAGGGTAAAATTATATACCTACGCGAGCTTTCGTGAAGATATCTTTCAAGGTGTGGAAATCAAAATTTGTGGGAAATATATCTACGTGTAATTATTTAAGTTACTTACGTAGTTTTAAAAACAGTTTACTTAGAAGAACTCTAAACCACACGAAAATATCATTAATACCGTTTATCTATATTATAAAAGGAGTGGGATTCTTTCTATCTTGTTTATTTTCTTGTCTACACACTTTTGCAGTCACTCTTTAGACGCGATTTAAAATAATTTCCGATTAGGTACGAGTTTGAAATTAGGCAGGAATGCATGAATCACGCATTAAAATGCAGTGACGAAAAAACCGAAAAAAATCCCGGGTTCGACTACAGGAAATAATTTCTGTTTCCCTTAAGATAACACGTAAAATGCGATCTTTCGACGTGTAGGCTTTCACTCTTTTGCAAATTAAATTTAGAAAAAACTGACCTACAGTCTCCGTACGTGGACTTTTTTTAAGAGAAGAATGTAGAAGGTTTCTTATTCTTATCATCGATTTTCGCCTTACATTCGAAATATCCACCACTGTATTTTAGTAAGTCTGTCTGTCATGTGACTGTTCCTTTATGAACTCCCACATTTCTCAACCAATTCCGACCAAATGTGGCACGATTGTAGGGGGTACCAAGGGGGAGGTTAATGCATGGTTTTAACGTCCGTCTGCCCTTTTGTTTCAAAATGGCGGTTAATTTCCTGTCTGTTCCTTTATACTCGCTCACAATCAACCGATTCCAACCAAATTCGGTATGATTGTAGCGGACACAAAGTAGAACGTCAACGCGGGGTTTAAGTGTCTGTCCGTTCGCTTGATTCAAAATGGTGGCTATTGTCTATCTCTTCCTTCATGCACGCCCACATTTCTCAAACGATTCCAACCAAATTTGGCACGATTATAGCAAGAGGAAGGTCAGCGCGATTAAATACAAATACTAAAAGGATGGAGAATGTCATGTATTAACCGCTTCATATTCGTCGGCATCGGCATCCTCGTAAAGTAGGTCTGCACTGGTCAAGCTTGCCCTACTGCCGGATATATTTACCTGATGAAAAGCAGTGAATTTAACAGTGAACACGGTCAAAGTAAGAGAAAAACGTGGTATTTCTTACAATGTATCATTGAAAATTTTTTATTAGTGGTGGACCCCGCGCAAACACTTTGCACCGGGCCCCGCGATTTACCAAGCCGGCCCTGATTAAGACTTCCACTTCGACCGGTGTCGCATCTAAGGGTAAGACGACATTGGTTGATCAACCGGGTGCTAATTGAGTCCGCCATGTTCATTACTCATCCTCTTCCTTATTTAATGAATGAGGAAGACACACTTCAAGTTTATAATGATCAAATCGAAAATAAAGTATTTTTACTAATGATCTTTTTGTTATTTTTTTCTGATGATGTTAAGTCGACCCTTTGGTATATAACGCGGTGGTTACGTTCCTGTAAAACTGCGTGTTATATATAAACGCGTTATATGAATTTAAGTATACTTGTACATGGAAAAAATAAGTTACGCTCTTGCGTTAAGTAGTTGCAAATTTTAAGTTTACCTTATTTTCTCGGCCATAGATAATACATTTCCTTCCGCTCACAAAATGCTGCATGCACGCGAACGGAAATTAAACTTCTTTTCGTAATATGGCAGACCTTATTTACTTCGGTCACTACTAAGCTTGTTTTCAGCGACAACAATTAAGTAGCGACGAAAGAAATTTTCTCTAATTTCAGAGTGAATTGCGACTTTCTTGTTTGATTTTCTTGATTACGGTTACTCGTTGGATAAAAACGTACTTGTAAGAAAGATTCCAATTTCGTCGAAAGACTTTTACGGTGAGACAATCATTTTAGAAGAAAGGAGGAAAAGTTCGCTTTTTGTTTCCAGTTAAGTGGCATCCACGATCGGTTTGTGTCATTATCTCAATGAATTTTCCCAAAAGTCCTAAATACTGAATACTATAAATAATAAAATCGGCAATCTCTTTGGAAATACACCAGTTTTGTTTACATCTTTCGGTATAATTGCATCCAAATCCACTGCTTGCGCCTTGGGCAGTAATGCCGTACATTATTACGTATTAAAGGTGGAAAGGATTGGCGAAGGAGTAATTGAAGGCTATTTTTGGAAACGATCCTCCAACCCGATTTAATATTATAATTGAGATAAGACAGAAAATACAAAGGATAGACATTTTGTGTTCTTCCAACGAAAATGTTAGTGGGGAAGTTCGATGGTAACTGAGCGAAGGATATACTGCCAGTGCCAGTGGCGGATCCAAGAGGGAGACGATGGGGGCGATTGCCCCCTCCTTTGATAACCCCATTGCACTCAGCTGAGCGTTTTCTTAAATTCATTCCGCCCAAAAATCCTCAATTGTACGCCGCAGATTAGGTCTGTATAGCAAGGGAAAGAAGGATTCTGATAGGGGTAGGGATTTTCAAAATATAGGGCAGTTGGCAGGGGTAGATTCGATAGGTGGAGGGGCGATCCCCCCCTTGAGAAGTTTCTGGATCCGCCCCTGGCCAGGGCACACAGACCCTCGCTAGGCTGGAAAATGCAATTAAGGGAAGGGCATCGCCCCTGCCGACTCCTATTTTCGGTTTTCTCTAATAAGACCATATCTGAGAGTAGAACATTGCGAATACGTATCATAAGGAGGGTTCGGGTTCAAATTCTCCCTGTAAAATGTTGTGCCGCTCTGTTATATCCACATTTCCCTTCCCGCTTTCGCAGAAAAAGATTCAAAGAGCATACTCGAAGACTATTAAACTGATATTTCGCTTATTAATTTTCACGTGAACTTAATCTTCCATGGAGTTGAAAAGACTTCAGGTAGGAAAAGTTAAAGTCTAAGCAGTTATTATCTATTCAAGAAGTGATCATCTCCTGAATTGTTTGTAAAAAGAATCCAGAATCTTCCACTGTTGTTACTCCACTGACATCTTTCGAAGATGTTGATTCGCATTCCTTATAATCGCTTTATGTGCTCTTTGCGCACAGCGCACGAGGTGATCGCGTGTAAGCGAAGTCGCGACTTTATTCCCTTTTTTATGTTACACATAAACCGTTTGACAGATTTTTATGAGAGATATGCAACAAAAATTGTCTAGCAATTTTTGTTTTGATCGACACGGAACACATCGAACATTTCCTTGGCATAAAAGCCTCCATTAACTTTTATTTGAAATTAGAACGCAAAACTAAAGTTTTTTCATCGAATCTTTTTGCCAGTTAATAGATTTTGATGAAATTTAATATAGAGGATTACAAATTAGCCTTTCGTGATTGCCGAATCATTTTGAATCTCTATTTGTGTGATCCGCCTTTCCGCTGTTGTTTTAAATGACGCTGGATCGATAAAAACGAGTTTGAGGTATATTTCAACCTAAAACAATGTTTTAAACTGAATACATATTCCATCAAAGCTTTAAGTTTTCAGAAATTTAGAGCAATCAATCCTTAAATGACGTTTCTCTTTGGACGAAATAGGAACATTTTCTAAACATGACTAATTATCGTAAATTTCCTCAGCCACTCTATAGCCGACGTCATCCGTTAAAGGTATATTTTTATATATATTACGCAATAACTATATATTCAAAACGATTCCCGAAGGAAAAAAGTTCACCAAGCTGAACATTGTTAATTCGAGTCGTACGAGCGAACACATGTAAATACGTGGATCGTGGAATGCTTCTCCGTAATGCAACACACAAACAAGAAAGTGATAGATAGCTGTTCTGTTTACGGTGGTCAAACGATGACTTGAATTTAACTAAATATACCATTCAACTAAACAAAATCCGTGGCGATGAATCCAAAACTACAGTATTACTTACCTACTTCAACTTTGATATTGCTGTGACGGCATAAAATCATTTCCATTCGCTGTATGAACATACTTTTGTGTTAAGTTTTATTATGTATACAAATACGTATAAATAAAATATACACTCGCTATATACTGAATGCCACCAGTTCGAAAGAAAAACACTTCGATTTCTGTATATAATAAGTAAAAAACGATAGCCTTCTAATTTGTACTTCAGGAAGTTGCGCGATACTAAAGAATTTTTGCGAAAAATCCTATATACGTCCCCAAAATAATGAAAATGGTTTTTTTTAATTCTGAGTTTCCTAAAATGCTTGCATCTGTGAAAAAAGTGTGAGAAAAGGATTCGCACACCTAATGCAATAAGGTATCCTATGGCAGCGGTTCCCAAACTTTTTTTTTCGCGTACCACCAAAAACATGACAAAATTTCCTCGTACCACATAATACTAGTAAGTATGAATGTAGTGAATGTAGTAGTGAATGTGGCACCAAACTCACGTACCAAAATTGATCTGTCCTTGCTTCTTCCTATTCGAAGCAGGTATTCTGCTGCTTTTCACTCTGCTCGCGTACCACTGGCAAAAGCTTCACGTACCACTAGTGGTACGCGTACCATAGTTTGGGAACCGCTGTCCTATGGGTTAGAACTCTACGGTAACAGAAGGGACCTAGCAAATCAACGATCCAAGGCCTCCAAGTTAGATACTATCTTGGCACATTCAGTAAATCGACAAACGTCTGCCACCATCAGTAATAATCGGCCTTCTTTTTTTTAGAACGATAAGTAGATTTTTCAGGAATGATGCAGATATCGTTGAAAACTTACCGTAAATTCTTGAAATTCTTTACGTCCTTCGATCTCGTCTCGTGATCTTGATCAGAATAGTCCTCTTGCTCGAGTCGTCAGGTAACGGAAAACTCCACAAAACAGTGACAGTTTGAGAACCGTTTCCATGTGAATAATGGTATCCATGATTTGCAGCGAGGTTCTCTTTATAGTTTTACTCATTGCGCCATATTTCCATTCCAACAGTCGTCGTATATTTACCACCGAGATTACTCATCTGATGCGACAAATTCAGTTAACACGCATCGTCATCAGTTCAAACAAGTGTGTTCTCATCCCTCGGTGAAAGAAACGCGCAAATCACAATCCCTTAATCCGTAATCAATGGATATATATTTTTTGCTACTCTGCTGCTTTCCTGCCGGTTATTTCCCGAGCTTATCAAACAGCTGTTTCTTTTGAAGGGATTCAACCGAAAAAAATGCTATGGCACCGCAAAGTACGTAGTATGTACTTGATATCGCGGGGAAAATGGAGGACTGTGACAATGGGCTCCTTTCTCGGTATTTCTTTTGTTCATTTCGCAGAAGGATTTGTTAAGATTTGTACTTTTCCGCCTTTAAGCGGTTTATGGTTTTTCTGCCATTTTTTTTTAACTAAGGGGATTTCTCGGAAGAATAAAACCGATAAGTTTGCGTTAATATTAGCATAATTCAGTCATACCAAGTTTAACTTGGTGTTGGTTTGTTGTATGGACTGAACTGAGGTCTTAATCATTTGAAAGTTTTATGGAGGGGGGGGGGGGGAAGAAACTTATCGATAGAATATTTACTTTTCTTCATCGAATTATAATAACTCACTATAAAAGTGGATAAATAAATTAAATTTGTGTTTGGTTTTGTATTTTCTTTCCTTAAAGGATGCCCAATTGCATATGATATAATGATTACATCATTATATTTTAATAATTCAGAGTCGTGTCAATGAGAAATGTGTCGTATGAAAACGGTACCATAATTTTTCTGTTTATAATATGCAATTTATTGGCAAAAAATGATCAAAAAGTGAAGAATGCGTATTATATATGTTAACCAACGCTAAAAAAATTTTCATATATATTTATTTTGATATATTAATATTAAAGTTAGAAAAATCCGTCAAAATAGTGTAAAAGCCGGGATTTATAATATGCCCGTCAGTTGCCGAAGTGGTTAGCACATTATTTGAAATTGTTGTTATAAAAACAGTAAAATTATTTACACGACGTTTTGAAAGTATTGATAGGCACGAAAAACGAATTGAAATCGATTAAAGAATTATAACATTCTTATTTTTTAATTGGCCAGTATTATTAATTAAAATTGTGAAATACAGTACAATTATTTTTGTAATATATCGAGATCGGATAGTAATTTATTTTCGTAAATTTGTCGAAGTTCATATCGATATTCGCTAGAGAATAATCGAGCTCGTCTTATGGGTCAAAATATATTCAAGAATAGCCATAAAAAGGGTACAGAAAAGTAGATGGGCCTTTTTACCTACAATGCAGCCGTCTTCAGAGGTAACTTACTGATTGTTTACCCTAAATGTTTTTTAGCACTATCAGTTTACAAGCCGCATTTATGATTAAAATCCTCCATGAAGCGTTTTGTAAATATTTATACATCGTTTGGCTAAATACCACATTAGGGATGACAGAATATAACATATCGGGCCGCGTTATAAGTGTACACTAGAGCAATGCTTCCCAACCTTTTTTGCTCCACGAAACACCTTCATGCATGCTTTAAAAGATCGCGGCACACCAAACCACCCCTAATTAATTTCACTACGTAAAGACACATTTTTAAAGAAAAAACTAGCACAAAACAGGTAAAAGTCGCAATTATATTAGACTGTCATGATTGGTAAAGTAATATTCAATTAATTGTATAATTTTATTGTAAATTAAGTAAATACACAATTCAACGTTTAAAAATGTTATGCTCTTCGACGGAAAATGTAGCCCTTCCTTTTTGGTACCTACAAAGGCTCAATAATAGAAAGAGCTACAAGAACTTCTTCATCTAGGTTCTTTAAACATGCCCTTTTAATATTTTTAATATGAGTCGCTGACGAACAATTAAATTTGCATAAACACCTTGTCGAATTTGGAACGTCATAGCGATGGCATATTCAGGTACTTAGCTTTTAGTCAAAATACATCTAAAGATAGAATACTAATTTTAAGTTGTATGATCATTGCTAAGGTCAATCAATCCTTCTCTTAGTTTCAGAATAAATTCCTTGAATGATAAAATGTATGCGTACTTTCTTTATTGTTTATATTATATTGCATCGCTCGTGGACGTGGGCCGCGGCAGATATTCATAGCATAAGACTAATGAAGGTGACTTTCCTTATTTCCACGCGTTTTCTTTTGCGCTTGAGCCTTGAACGATTCTCACTTTGATGCCATATGTTAAGTGAAGCCACTGCTAATTATCGCCATGCGCTTCCTTTGAAATTAAATGAAATCCACGAGTTTCCACATTTATGAAGGGTCATATGAATGAAATAGAAATACCGGTACCACAATTAAATTGAAGGACGTCTTTTTAAAGATATTTTTTTACTGCTTTTTGATTTTTCGACTCCATAGTATTTTATCTTGCCCATAACATTACATTTTGCTGTAATTCCAGTGGCTAACGCTGGCAAAACATAAAATAAAATTTACGAATTAAACAACAGTAAAGAGTAAGCTTTTCTAGTTCATATACGTTATCCACATCCTTATGCAGAAACTTCAGTTTATTTTTGAAAGAAAAAAGTCAGCTAAATAGTATCTGGAGACTGCATATCCGAATCTGCGGTTTAATATGAAAAGTTATAAAGAGTCTCTATAGCAGAGGTTCCCAACCTGGTGATCGCTAGCTGCGCTGTACTGCGCTATTTGGCGATCTTCTGCTATGCTTAAAATCGCCTTTCATAGCACCATTAATTTAATTTGTCCGCTTGCTTTCTTTCTAAATACCTCTGAGAGTATTAAGAATGACTTTTACATCGGTTTTATTATTTATGATCATTCGTATTTTTGATAAAGTGTATAGGTGCTCGCTTGGCATTATTTGACACAACTTGGTGCTCGCCGCGTTGAAAAGGTTGGCAACCTTTGCTCCACAGCGTGGAGAATCAATTAAACATAGTCATCACAAAATATTCTTTATATATCTTAAAAAATTAGATTTAAAATATCTAAGAAATAAAAAAAGTGATAATGAAAACACTTTGTTGTGGATAAAGGAGTAATTTCTAGTAATAAAAACCCATTTACTTTAACCACAGTTTGTTTGTTTGTATTTCGAGTACTAGAGTTCCATCAGAAAGTATTAATATGCATTTACGCCACAAGATGTTTGCTAAATTTATGAAAGACTTACGAAAAATCCGTTTTTAAGATAAAAAGGCGTGTTCGCATTTTTAGTATTGTAGGATAAATATATTCAGTTTAGCATTATACCAAGATAAAATTAATCACTACAGTAATGTTTAGAATAACATTCAATTTAACGTTATTAATTTCAGCTCTTAAATCTGCGGAGCTTTTTCGCGGCAACTTTTGTGAGAGCGATGAGATGAACTCAGAAAAGTGATCTTTTTATCCGAGAAACTTTAGTGAGAAAGAGAGAGAGAGAGGGCGATAAAAAATTATCAGAAGGATAAAAAATGTTTCCTGCTATTGTAATATTATAATCTGAAACGGTAGTTTGATAAATACCTTTTCTCGAAAATTCGCGAATTTCATTGTAATGCGTCATGAAGTTGTACATTTTGGTATTGGCCTTGGCGCTTGAAATGTGCCTTTAAATGGCGGAACAATCGTAAATTACGCTATTGTGGCATATTAAGCCGACGCAAAAATTACATTTCGTTTATAGTTAAGCACTTCCTCTCTGTGCTTCGAATCAACCGCAAGTAAATTCTCAGTTTTGAATAAAACTGTGACAGACTTCCAACGAAACTAACATCTTTAGAATTTGGAAGTCCCATAAACGGTACGTTGTTCGAAGGGCTGCTTTCATATTTCTTTTTAAAACTGGGTCATAAATCCACTCCAGGATCCCTTTTAAGGCCCGTTACTTTTTCAAATGCAATAGGACGTTGTTTTTCTTTATTCATTTGCAACTGTAATTATACTGGAAATGAAATTCTAAAAAATGTCATTTTAAAAGCAATTTTCGTTGGGTGGCAAATGTCTGCCTGGCATGCTGAATGTTTCGTTTTTATTTAACTATAGTGAGATGACGGTTTCCTATATGCTTATCATTAGAAATGTAAAAAAAATATCGATAGCATCAGATCTTCTAATAAAGTTCGATTTTTTCCTGTTATATTGAAAATCTGATTTTAAAGCTGTAAATCACGGTAAAAAATCATTCGAATCGACGAATTTTTTAATATGTTTATGGCTACCAAAAATTCGTAAATTACCCTAAGCACTATTTTGTTAAAAAAATAGTCTGTTCAATGGGAAATACCAGGAAAGAATTAGAAATTTATTGACACGTTATTAAAATGTTCCTAAACATGCGTAAAATTTATTAATCAAAGTGTGCGTGCGCGTGTAAACGCACATACAAAGATAAATTAATATTAAAGTTGTTAACAAAGGTAAAGGTCGAAAGGGAGACTCTATGGGCGCGTGAAGTGAAATGTTTGCCAAGCAACGCTTTGGAGTGGGATACGGAGGGAGACACTTGCGAGTACTCGAGCGACGCATGCGATGCTATGCGGTGGAAGGAAGAAATGTTTGCTGCCGCGAAGGAGAGGGAGGATAGGATCGGGAGTACGGGAAGGGAGGATTCGCATTTTAATTGTCAATGACAGAGGGGGAAAAAGAGCGGAGGCACGTCGCTAATCATCGCGCTTGTGATGGAAGGGCGCATTTACGCCTGTTAAACCGTCGTCATGGTTCGGTATGCTTGGAATTCGTCTTTACGCTGCGTCTGCCGAAACGTAGTTAACACGTTATCATTTTCCTGCTACATAGTTCTTCCTTAACCTTGACGACATCCCGGCGTTTTCTCCCTCGCTCGAATCGTGCGCGTAAGCGCGTGTGGGAAAGTTATCGTCGCCGCGACACCTTTTATTTTAATAATGCTCTTATAGTTTCACTTTGGCGTATGTCTGTGCACCTACTTAAATTGATATTGTGACGGAACCGTAAACAATACAGAGCTAAAACTTGGAGGGTTATATTTCTGTAATGCTGCCAATATTTCTTTAAATTTGAATTTTGAAAAATGTACGAACTCTGATTGGGACCCATTTAATTTTTTTTTTTTAATATCTCCGAAAGTATAAAAGACTGTAAGCTGAACGTTTGAGTGTACATTTCCACAGTGACGCCAGAGGCGAAAAGGGAAGCGTTGAAAATTATAATACAAAATTTATTGCGCTCAAAACTAAACTAAATGAGGCTGTAGTGATCGAATGTGTGGCGGTATAACCAAATGAAACATAAAAAACGCTCTAATTTATCCATGTTCATGGGTAAAACTACTTGTTTGAACTGCTGTTAAATGAAGTTGGCGCAGTACCTTTCTCATGCTTTTATTCCATAAATATATGCCAATGATCACGTTATTGCATGGATAGCTATGATGCATCTTGGCGTGTGAATTTTAATAGAAATTCCTGGAGGCTTTTTTGAGTAAGCCGACAAGAACGTTCTAGTCTCAATTGTTGCGCGAAAGGGCTCATTTAAAAAAGGCTTCTATTCTGGGCTCAAGGGTTCCAGAACTGGTGCTCACTAGCACCGCTGTCCTCCTTGGAAGCCCGATGGTGATCTTTGACGGGTTTACTGGACTCTTCTACGGTGCTTAAAATCCTATTTCTTAGAACCAATAATTTGATTTGATCGGTTGTTTTATTTCTGAACATATTCAAAAACATATTGAGAATAACTTTTGACGTTGTTTTGATTTTATTCATTATCATTCCTTTTTTTTGCGAAAGTATAGTGGTGCTCGTTTGGTATTCTGCGTTTCAGCTTGGTGCTGTCCATATATAAAAGGTTTGGAACCCCTGCCCTATGAAATAACAAGATATCTCAAGATTTTGCTAAAAACGATTAGACTAATGCGTTACAGCTTGGTGCTCTCCATATATAAAAGGTTTGGAACCCATACCCTATGAAATAACAAGATGTCTCAAGATTTAGCTAAAAACTTTTAGACTAATGCGCAGATTTCATACTACAGCCAGACGGAATTCGAAAAGGACGGTTTTTAGGATTCAGAGTCAATTTCATACACGATCACTATACCTACTCCCTCTGATTAGCAGCAGCTAACAATTTTGTTTATTTATTTTTTCAATGTGAATGTTGGTTCGAAATATTTTTCACTTTGAAACTTATTCAAATTGTTTAAAAATTATGCACGAATGTAATTGCCGATAATTATTATCGAAGTTGCTGATGTCGAGAGCAATCATATACATTACTTGTTATGGAGAAAGTCATGTGCTGGGCACATCAGATTTCTTTTAAATAACAAGAACGCTTATTGGCTTCATTTTGTATCAAGTGGAACGGCGTTTCCAACGAGCACTGACTATAACGCATTAAACGTTTCATTACTCCGTTTTAACAGTAATTTCATTCAAATTTTGTTTGTTTCTTAGCAAAAACTATAAATGCATTCTCAAGTTTAAACTTGTTGACAAAAGGTTGTTGATGGAATATATCAAATAGAAGATCCTCATTCGAGATTCTAAAGAAATCTTAACTGTTGACTTTATCAAGGGCATTTTCATCTTCATTCTCCTAACCATTTCGCCTGTCTGGGAAAGAGAGAGAGAGAAAACCCTTGAGTTTATTTCTTTTACGGAATTGCCATTTTAATCCAAGTTAGTAATAATTTCCGGCCAAAGGTCAAGGTAATTTCGAGTCGCATACACGCTTTGTCGCCAAGGAGACACCCCAACGCTCCTCTCTCCGAAATCTCTTCTGGAAATCATTCCAAACAATAACTGGAATTTGTCAAGTATTTGCTAATTGGCTGCGATAAAAGAGACATTTTTGAGTTAAAATATTTTCAAGGTTTAAAAAAATCCGCTTGCGTCCGGTTTGTCCGTCTGTCTGACGCGCTAACTCCTTAACGAAAGCAGACAGAGACTTCGGTTTTTGCCAATCGATTTAATGTTCTATCTCATCGCGCATGTTTTCTCAGTTTGTCTGTCTCTCTAAAACTTTATTTTGAAAAAATATTCCATTTGCTGTCTGCTTCAGCTGCTTTTTTCTTAGTTTTTAAATCACATAATTTCCTGTGATTTGTTGACTTGAAATTCACTTTAAAAAAAGAAACTCAACCGAAGAGAAACAATTCCTGCTTCAAACTATTGTAGGGGAAGTTTTTGCTCTTGCTGTTATTACGGTAAATTTTCAGCGATTCGACAAGGTGTTGAATTAATTGTGATATACAGGATGGATCAAAAGTAAGTAAGGAAACACTTGTCTTGCTAACACGACTAATATCGGAAAGCGAAATAAAGTGGACAAAAATGTAAAAACGTAAATTCGCGAAGAATTATAATTTACAGTTTTTCACAAGTGCTGCTTAATATGCCCAACGTTCATGTTTTTACACAACTTTAGTCTTCCTGCTACCGGTCTATGGCGACACATTCTACTACCAGTATGTAAACAAACGGACCTGGATGAATTCATTTTAAAATGATTTTTTAAATGTCAAAAAATTTCCGATAATTATCCTTGAGGACGCTGAAGGCGAGGTCAGTCATATTCGTTACTCTTTATCGAGAAAGCCATGTGCTGGACATATGATAAGTGGGTGGTTCCACCCGCCCCCCCTGCCACACACCAATTGCGGTGGCTTGCAATGCACTATTCAGATACAGATAGTAAGCATTTCCTACGCTTCGCGAGTAAACATTCCGCTGCTTTCATAGAAGGTTCTAGCAAATAACTATGAAAAGTGAGAGTGCACGTTTGCTCAAGTGAGAAATACTGCATGCTTAAATAGCTAATGCGTAATACTCATGCGTCACTGGAGCGTCACTTATGGAATATTCATGGGACAGATTTCCCGCCACGATTTCATCGATGTTTGAAGAATAACTGAATCCAGGAATGTCAAAATGGCAGACCGCCTGTGTCTAACTTCGGCCCAAATGTCCAACTAAGGCGCTCGAAATTGTATATAAATGTATTATTTTTATGAAAAGGACACGATATTTTGGCATCATTACTCAGTTCCAAAGGACACGTTTTCTAAAATGTTGTTTTTAATGGCAAAAATAGATAAAATAAAAAAATTCATACCTGATCCTCCTGATTAAACAATTGCAATTTTAATGTGGCCCTTCTATAACATCCATCGCTTTAATGCGGCCCTGACACCTCTTCGATTTTGACATGCCTGACCCTAAACGAATCCGCGAATTAGTCGCTTCTACGAAAATCATTCTTTCGACTCATGGGAACTTAAAATGCCATCGGTGGTGCCTCATTCGTTTCATTTTTTTCCGGTCGATAAAATGGCGAGTTCTGCAGATTAAAAAAACTAAATAAGCCTCTCCTGACGGTACACGGCGTCGTCAAGTATATCTCGATGGTTTTCATTGTTGAGTCATCCCATTCACGGTCGTCATTGGTGCCCCATTAAAGGATGGTCAAGAGCTCCGCTGTGCGACTGGTCGTCAGTGAAAGAGCTCATGTTGTCCCGTAAAATGGCTTGCGTCTTCTTATAGTGGTGCCCTAGGTCAGCGATTTTTATACTCGCGCCTTGTTGAGATTCGCTATCCACCAGTTTTTTTTATTAATCTCTTTGCCACATTTTCATAAAAGAAACAAGTTAGGAAAGTGTACAGCGTTTCGTACAATGGAGTATTAGAAAGAAATGATATACCTGTACGTAAGGGAAATAGCGTTTTAAATTTCTTTTCCTCGTCATAACTAATCCATTTTCTTCCTATTTAAAAATATTGCATGCACACGTAAGGAAATTATACGTTTGTTTGTGAGATTGTTTATGTTAGCAACAATGAAGAAGTAACCCTGCAAAAAATTTTGTTAAACTCGAATTAAGATATTTTTGTTTGATTTTCTTGATAACGGATACTCCTACGATAAAAATATATGGGAAAAGAAATACTCTTCTTTACTAGTTCTACAAGTTTTATTTGAAAAATATTTTGATATGACAAATACTTTACGAGATATGACGGAAAGGTCATTTTTGTCCCCAGTGAAGTGGTACCCCTGATTGGCTTACTTGATCCATTTTTGCGATTTTCTTATTATCTTTGAGTGTAAGTCTTTAATATCAAATTTCATGAAAATCCGTTTTGTAGAAGCCGAGAACGAACATGCGGACGGACTGACAGACAGGCAGACGGACGGACAGACCGACGACAATAGGCGCTCACGCTGGAAGCGAAACGCGCGCCTAAAAACGTGCTTATGTGATCACTCTGTCTGTCCGTCTGTGGACAGTCAACTTCTTTTGTTTCAAGATATATTTGGGAAATTCTTTTTATATCGGATATCTCTTATTAGTCTATTAGATATCCACTAATTGAATTTTCTGATTAGTTCATAGATATTCCGCTAGATGGTTTCCTGAAAATTCAAAACTTTGAAATGTACAGCAGTTAATCTACTGATGCTAGAGAAGCGAATTTTTCAGAGAGTAGAAGATATAGCAAGGATATAAATAACCAAAAATCTGAAAATGTTTAAGAAAACTTGCTTCCACCTCTTAATTTAGCGACGCTATGTTAGTTGTTTTTATTTTTAAACTGATGGGATATTTTATTTTCACCAAAATTGAGACGAAAGGAGCGTATTTTTTATGAATTCGGCTGGAGAATGATAATTTAAATGAAGATTATTCTCGTGGTTAAATGCACTGCGAAAGCGACGTTCTCACAGCAGTGGCTCGCGAGAAAAAGAAAATATGTAAAATTTTTGGGGAAAAAAACCCGCTCTACGGTGGGGTTCTGTGAATGTCAAACTAACGGAAAGATTTGACAGAAATTCTCAGTTCGGGATGACCCATTCCAACCTAAAAATATCGCATTGGCTTATTTAAATAAAGACTATTGAAAATGTTTTTAAATTATTCTCTAGTGTAATTGCTGATAAATATTTCTGAGAACGCTGATGTTGAGGGCAATCACATTCATTGCTCTGTTATACGGAGAAAGTCATGTGTCGGCCACATCATATTTTTTCCAAATATCTCCTGTAAAACTCAATTTTCAAAAATAGTTGATATTGTAAAAGTTGTACATATTGTAATTTTATACAAGTTTTGCTTGAAACATTGTTTCATAAAACCGATAGTTTAAGAGATATTTTGATTTTTCTTCTAAATTTATGTTAAATACGTCGCTAAGTTATACCATTGTCTCCGCTGCTATGATATAATTTTCTAATTGTTGATAGCGTTGCGTACGCTGCTAATGGTGATCGTAATTGCGCATCGACATTTTTTTATCCGTAGAAAAATCTAACAATTTTCTTTACTTATTGTTTTTTAAATAGACTATTAAAAATATTTTTAAATTATTCTCCAGTGTAATCGCTGATTATTATTTCTGAGGACGCTGATGTCGAGAGTAATCATATTCATTGCACTGTTTGGAGAAAGTCATGTGTTGCCCACATCATATTTTTTTATTGTATTTGAAAACAATTGAGCTATAAAGCGATTATGAAATGAATTACCTCAGGATCTTAAGATTAGGATTTAATTATTCGTGTTTATTATTTTTCGTCTGATGCATTAAATCCTTATCACACGCTCCAAATGGAAAAATAGTTCACACAGTATATCCAAAATTTACGCCGATGTGTTTTCCGCAGTAAAAATGCAGTTTTGAATATTAATCTTATTTCGAATTAAACACGGATAGTGAAATGTAAATGTGACATTTACCGTGTTAAAAGATGATTCAAAATATAAGCATATTGGAAGCTATTGGAGCGGAATGGAATAGTCAAAATGCTGAAACAGTGGATTCGTTGAGGTGATGTGTTTTTGCGTGAGGTAGGAAATTGATTACCATGGCAAATATCAAAGAGTGGTGGTTAATGAAGATTTCAATTTAGGCTATTTTAAATTTTAAGTATTGATGTGAAGGTATTATAACACTGTAATTGAGGTGCGGTCTTCTATACCGTTATTGTTTATTATTAGCATTTATTCGCTATCTATATCAACAGTTGGATTTTCAGTGTTTAATAATCTGTCACGAGGTTTAAGCGGTATTTATAAGAAAATACTTAATAATCACCTTATTTCTTTGGGAATATGTTAACCAGTGGAAAAGTAATGTAGCGGGGTAATTTTCCGCCATAGGGTAGGCGGTGTTTCACAGATCTCATCTCACTAGTTAAAGGTTAAAAAATAAAATTTCAGACCACCAAGTTTTTATCAGTATATGTTTACGTTCTCTCACCTTTATTTTTACTGCATTTAAATGTGAAAATTATCGCACGTCATCAGGGCGTGTGTACTTTGTGCGACTCTCAACCTCTTGAATTCAACATATTTGTCAAACTTGGGTTGACAAAAGTCTCCAGTAACTTCTTTGCCATTAGCCTAGCGCACTGTGTCACCGTGATACACCAAAATCTTACTCAAAACTATGGAAGAAGACTTTTCCGCCCCTTAAAGCGTGGACAATGTGGAATTCCAAATAGGTGACGTCATGACGGTGGTGGGTGTTTGAAAACGCGTGGCCTAGCGTGGTTTAGCTTTAACAAGTAAAAAACAACGGCGTTCTATCAATTTTTAATTTATGATACGAACTATGTGCATTCCACTCTTCAACTTGTTGAAAGAAAACATTAATATTTTAACACTAATCTGCGATTTTATATCTGCTAAATTAATTTCGCATTTTAACGCTATGTCTCTTTCTCATATTTAGTTGACGCTAGAAAGAGCGATTTACTGATGAGTTCAGGCACCACTGGTTTAAACATACAAATAAGCGAACCTAAACTAAGCGTAGCTACTTTTAATAATTCAGGCGAACCCGTATCTTGATTTATTTTCTCTCTTTTACAAAACATATAGACAATGTTGGCTCATATGCGTATCTCACAAGCATTTTTGAAACAATTCGATTGGCAAACGTTGAATAAAACATGGCATTGTCTTCACGCCATCTGTTCGCTCATGCGAGAAAATTCGTGTTCTCTGTCACCACGCGAGAAAGAGAGAGGATTCGGATAAAAAATAAACGACAATCGCTACGTCCATTGTTTACCTTTCGCTCGGACTGTCCTAAATTGTTCGTCCACTTTATTCGCTCTCTCAGTCTCACTTCTTTTTTTCCGACTCCAGTCCAATTTTGTCACTTACCAAAATCTAGTCGCTTGTGTAAATCAGGCGTTCGGCAATTTCGATGGAACGAAATAAATAATTTTCACCCTTACAATAAAAGATCTCTATAATAAATGCACAGATCTGTCTGTTGATAACGCTCAGAGCATCACCGGCGGCATACTATCCAGGAGCATTTTGTTGAGCGCCACCGGCGGCATAAGATCCAGGGGCATTGTGGTAAATCCCATTCGACTCATACTTTCAGACTTTACTTGGTTTTGTCCCTTTTAAATTTTTACCTGTCACCATCTACATTGAAGGCATGGATTCGATTCTAGGAGCGTCATTTTCTCCATTTGATTAACAAATCGTTAAATACCCGTAATATTTGATGGGCAATTAACTTGTTATAGCATAAATTCGACAGCTGGAGTTAGTTTAAGACCCACTCGGACCAATTTAATTCGGCTGAAACCATTTGAGCAAGGCCCGTAAACACAACTGCAATCGATGTTAAGGAGTATTCGCCGGAATTCACACATTTTGGGCAACGCGCGGAATGTAATGATTTCCAAGGCGATGATTATGGACGCTTGCGTCGAGTAAAAATATTACTTTTATTTTTTTATCCTGTGTTGTTTACCTGTATTAATATGTATGCATTACAGTAGATTCCTGGCTATCCGTGGTCGACGGGACCACACCGTCCTCGGATAATACGGAATATTGCTGGGTTTGCCACCTTTTCTGAACAAAAAATCCGGACATTTTTCACTTTTCGTTACAGAAAGTCCTGACATTTTCCAAGAACATTATTTAAACTAAAATATTTTAATATTTAAAAAATATATATAAAAATATACATTTCCGTTAAATACCTTTATTAAACCTGCAAGTATAGCGACAAAAATACATTTTCAAACCTTTAATAATCTCCAAGCACAAATATGAAACACTTTCCTTAAAAGATGATATACAAAAATTGGTGTGTAATTCGTTGTCATACAATAAATAGTAGATATTATTCTTGAATTTGTACTTTTTGTTACTCTTAGCAGGTTTTAATAAACCTCTGCATGCACTGGAATCAATCTTTTTAGCAAATTCTGTGCAAGACATTGAATAGTTGAAGTGAATGAATAATTCTGTAAATAAAAAATTAAATTTTGAAATTTTATTTTCGCACCTTCTACGATTTGAGCTTGGTCCGGCACTGTCCATTTCCAATCAAATTTTTGCACGTTTCTTTCGCACTCGTGCATTTATCAATACCAGATATCTTGTCTGACTCTCAATGATAGGGCCCAAGGTACGAATCATGCCGCCGCGCCGGCGTGGTTTTTTATGTTCGTATTTGGTATATTTATTGTGATCGCTGTAACCTCTGTTGACGGGCTAGTTAAAAATAAATTAACTAGTGCAGAATGAAATAATTGCAATTTTATTGATGTTTCGTAATCGAAATCAGTTCGTCGCACGCTAATCTAACTTTTAATTGCAATCGAACCTCCGATATCCGGCAATCCATTTTCCGCCGTCACCCATTTTCCGGCTATTATTAGGAAAATAGGCGAATCTGGTAAACCAACCAAGAATCGGCAAATTTTTTACTTAAAAGCAATTATAAGGACAATTTCAATGAGTAATGGGATATTCATTAATTTTTGTTACCGTCCTCTTTTATACCAAGGTTTAGTTTAAACTCCAAAACAGCTTCGAAATATTGTGAATTTGTGGACGGATGAGACGCGAATTAATGATCCCATTCAATCATTCGTAAATAGACGAAACAAATGTTACATTTCAAATCACCATGACAACGAAAGATTTTCTCCTAAAAATACGTCGGATGTTCGCGTTAAAAACTGATTTATCGGACCGATTCGACTCGTATTTGAAAATCTACGGCACGGAAATGAAATTTCGTTTTTTAAGGCCTTCCTTGGTTCAAGTACCGAGATTTTACGATGGTTCTAAGTAATTTTAAAGTGCTACGCTCATATCGCAGCGTGTTGGATTTCCTAAGTAAGCGTCTGTAAGATATCTATATACTAGCTGAAACGCCCGACTTCGCTCGGGAAAGTATTCTTTTAAGTAGCAAACGATTTTTATTGCTTTATACTTTTAAAGTATTCATAGACTATATTTAGGCATGAATCCATTTGTACCCTTTATCTTGGCGTTAGCTATTCTTTCTCTAAGGCACGCCATGGCATGGATTTTCCTTGCATTAATCTTTCCATGGCTATCTCCCTTTGAAGAGGACAACAATTAAGAAATTTAGCTTTGTTGCCGCCTGGAAAATGGTCATCTAAAACGATAAATTTTGCTCTTAAAGGAAAATTTCGAGCGATTTAGCATGTAATACGACAAAATATGAACAGAATTAAGATATTCAGTCCTTCATGCGTAAAATAAGCCGTTTCCCATGATCGTAAGGTGATATTTAGATATATTTATATCCACATCAGTGAAGGGCTGGATGGCTTTTTGGGGTTTCTCCACACCATTTCCCATGCATTCTTATGGAAATAGTATTTTGTTGACCCCATGGGGTATAAGAGACGCCACGGTCTGCAAACCTAGACAGAGTTCTTCCTTTGGTCCATAGGATGACCCATGAAACTTTTGAATTCGATAGATTCAACGGTGTAAAAACGTATAAAGAACATACACACATACACACTAAAATATTTATAAGATATTACCACCAACTTAAAGATCTGGCAAGTCTTAGGTCCCAAGGTTGACGGATTTGGGAAGTTCACCCACGAAAAACTTAAACTTTTTATTTACCAGCCTTTAAACCATATTATTCCCATAGGTTCGCCCGAACTTCTCCGCGTCCCTTTACATTCTGATTCAACCATCGTTTTTCAGTCTCCCGATCCCAACTTTCGATTTCGTTTCACGTGTCGTCGCATTATATTTCTATGGAGATTCGGTTGTGACTCACCTGCCGCGACCTAAGGTTTCGTGAGATGATTTTTCTGCATGACCAAACACTAATGGCGACCCGTGGGAAAGAGGATCCCTGCGACGTATTTTTTTTCTTTTCGCACGGACTTCTGGAAACGAAGTTTCCCATCCGTTGAATTTATGGGTGCTCAAGGACCGAAAAGGCGTTTCGTAATATTTTGAGTGCGTGTGAACCTCTCCGGGATAGGCGGCTCCGGGTGTTTGCGTCGAATAGGAAGGTGCAATCAAAACGCTTTTTATTGGAATTCTTTTTTTTTACTTTCTCCATACGTAGTAATGGGAAAGTATTGTGACCACGAAAAGAATCGACTTCGAGATTTCAACTTAAATACACGTTTTGAGGTCCCTAGAACACGTTTAGACTTTTCGGAATGATGCCTGTGTGTGTATGTGATTGTGGGCGCTCTAACTCAAAAGGTACTCGTCATAAATACCAAATTTCATATATAACACTTTAGCATGAGCACAAAGAACTGATTAGTTTTTGGACAATAACGGTTAACCGGAAGTCGAGGTTTATTCGAATACCCGATTCGGTTTTTGCGATATTTCTCCGTTAAAACATCATTATTGTATATACAATTCTATACAAATCTTATAGAGAATGTAATTTCCTACAACTTTCATTTGATAGAATTTTCCATAGCAGTTATTGTTTAGGAATTATTTCTAAACTAGTGTAATGCCCCTTGAAATATCAACGGAAGAATTATAGATAGATTGATTATTAATATTTGCATTTAAAATAATTATTAGCACACTTTTACAAATGAAATATTTCGTCATATATTACATTTCTAGTGAATATTCTGTTGTCGTTTAGTAAATTCTGTTCTTCTTCTCCCACCTTGTTTTCGTCAATGTCGGTGTGCAAAGACCAAGAAATAATTATATGTATACATATATAACGTAGGGAAAATAATTAAATTTCGTGCACTTAACATTATGATTGTTTTAAAATTGTACTCTGTACTTACGAAGAAAGAAAGCTTACTCGAATCCCCAATAATGTTCTCCGTCGTTATGTATTACATATTTAAAATAAAACTCTTTAAAATATTTAAATTAAAAACTAATTAATCAATCAGCGGAATAATTTCTTTGAATACTATCTGAACAAAAACAAATCAATTTATTTAAACATTGTAAACTGTTCCCTTGACGGTTGAATGGATTGTTGTATTGGAGATCCATATTAACAAAAAATTAAACTAATTGTTTATCGTAGAAACCGTTAAAATAGTTTTAAATTGATTTTTGCTTTAAAATATTCTTGCCAATTCAGTACATACTGTAAATTCCAATTCCTTTTATAAAAACAAATCAATTCATTAAAAGATTCACTGTTGTTTCTTCGAAAATTGCCTGTTAACAGTTTTAAATGTCCTTTTAATTTTAATTGAATTTTAATTTATATTCTTTTCCAAACTTCGGCCATTGTTACGAAATTAATTCGAGGAATAACAATATAAATTCGTAAGCACGTATGGTTTACAAAGAATTTAATTTAAGAATGCTTTTTATTTCCAATTTTTCTAAAATGACACTGTTGATACTTAAAATTTTTTATATTTACGTTAATATACTTATTTTCCACAAAACACGCCAATCTCTCCCCTTCCTTCCTCTCTCTCTCTCTCGTATTGAAGCACTCAAGGCACGCTTATTCCCAGGAGGATGTATACAATAATAGTAATTTGAGGTGTAACAATGATAATGGTCGACATAGCAACAACACGTTAAAATGGCGAGATTTCCACAAAATATGCAAATTAAACGTTTAACATGGAATATTTCGAAATGTGGGCGAAAAAAGACGAACGGAATAAGAAACTTTATAAATTTTTTTTCAAAATGGTTCAAATCCGAAGGTCGTCTGTTAATTTCTTCTAATTTTAATTTCCAAATGAATAAAAGCCTGCACGTCGAAAAATCGCGTTTTACATGTAAAGTAATGGGAAATGAAAATGCCTCTCTTGGAGACGAACCAAGGAATTTTTCGCGATTTAAATTCGTCATTCTCTGAATAATCATGCATCCCTACCAAATTTCGAGATTCTATCATTATTATTTCTCGAGTTATTAGCGTTTGCATAGCGTGACCGACCAACCAACGGACGACGGCTATTATTATATAAAATAATCGGTTTTTTCGGTTTCCGTCATATATCTCCTTAAAAACGTCGTAATTGGTCATCTTCGTAAGGACCAAAGTTGTAGGGAATAATATTTCTTCCAAGTTTTGTTTGAAACAAATTTTCGTAGAACCATCCATTTCGGAGATATTTAACTTTTTCTTAATTTCCAGTATACAGCGCCACCACCATGTAGCGGTGAATTCTGTAAACATAATAAAAATATACGTAATTTACGGCAATTAGGAAGACTACTCTTTTAGGATACGAAATAATAATTTTGCCTCATAATGCTATTCATAATAATTTAAATATCTACCCCAAATATGGAGAAAGTCATGTGTTGGCCACAGCAGAGTTTTTACTTTTTCCATACTTAGAAGTGGGAGCAAGTATTGTATTCGTGAAAAAAATCGAATATACGTTTTGAGGTCCCCTGAGTACGTTTTGACCATTTTCTCGATCTCGTGTACGTGATAGAATTATTTGGCTGCTTGAACTAAAAAACTAGAAATAGGATCAGCAGAAAAGTTTATATTTAAGATTTTTATTAGTAAATAAAGATCTGAAAAGAGTTTGGCAAAAACTGGTCAACCGGAGGTGGAGGTTTATTTTGTCGTTTTTCCGTTTTTTAAATACCTCTTTTAAAACTCAGTTTATGTAAATATTTATCATTATCAAAATTGTAGAAAATGTAATTTTATACAAGTTTTGTTTGAATAAGAGATATGTGGATTAATCTTCTGAATGTATGTTAACTACGTTGATAATTGTTGCCCTAGTATCCGTTGCCATGATAACATTTTCTATTGGTTGATAGTTATTTCTACGCTGCCAAGGTTCATTTTACTTTCGCATCGATATTTTGCCATCTGTGGCAACAGCTATAAATTTGGTTTACTTATTTTTTTCAATGAGAAAATTATTCAGTGTTTAAATGGTTATTCACAAGTGTAATCGCCGCTTATTATTCTTGAGGACGCAGAAGTCGAGAGGAAACATGTTCATTGTTCTATATGGAGAAGGCCATGAGCACATCAGACCTTTTCTCGCTTACACCCAGACTTATGTCTTCATTCTTTGTTGAAAACAGAAAAATTGTAAACTTTATATGAAAATCGAGTGGCTTAGGCTTAAAAATTTGACAGACATATAACGGATAGTTACAGGTCGAGAGGCGTTAGCGATGGTGACGTTGATTCGTCATTTATTCGTCTTTAGGAAAGCCTGTAATTCATTACACTTTTGATTCTATACTTTTTCTCTTCAAGATTTCCCACGCATATATAATGCGTATTCAAGATATAGATTTCGATGAATACTGGAGATTTTTATCCATACTGGAAAATAGTGATTTCCGTCCTGTAGATCTTTAAAGTGAAATAAAATTTAAATCCATTTCATCCAACTTTTAAAATCACTGAGTAATTTCTCTAGTATCAGTAACGGAGAGGATGTAAGCCTCAACATCTCAAATCAACGGACAGATTCAAATCATAAACATTATTAATTTGAAAAGCTTTTTTCTTTGATTTGTTGGTCTGATATGTCATACTAAATCTGACGTGCGCCCTTATGCCCACCCTCTTTTTTATTCATTGTATAACGCAATCCGTTAGTAATATGTTTCTCCCCCGACGTCCACTTCGTGTGTCGTGACCTCTTCTGCTTCCTGGATGAGCGGAGGAGAGACGCTCTCTCGAATAACAATGGCGTCAGTTCGACTGGAGAATTTGAAGTCCGACTAATTGGTCGGTTGCCAATATAACGACTCAATTCGCTGCGAATCTGGGTTTTTTCCACGGGGAAGGTCCGGTGTTCGTCCCTCGATGGGACAACGCCCGAAATAACAAATGTGTTCGCGATAAACATCTTCCCACGCCTCCTCGAATGCTATTCGAAGAACATAAGATGGTCATACTCATTCGTTTCATTGAGAGGACAAAGGAAATTCATTGTTGTGAGCGCAATTGAGACAGCTTAGGAGGAAAGCACAGCGGTTAAATATTTATCTCACAACAGTAGTCACCGATGGGAGGTTTCCACGGATATCAGTCACAACTCGTCATGACGATGTTCTAGCTCGGAAAAAAAGAAATACGAAATACTTCGTTTCTGCGACGCACTAAGCTCATAAATGTTTAATAAGTTTCACTATAGTGATGCTTAGGTTTTGCTAAAAGCACACTATGGGTGACGTTTACAATTAAGAGCGTTTCCTTTACCAATGGATCTGGTAGCAACCCACCGAATCCATATATTTTTGCTGTATAACTTCGCGTTTCCCGAAATATTTTTTCTGACTAATTTATGGCCAATATATTTTTGTCATGACATTTTTGTCAATTGCCTTAAAATATCTAGATTGTAAAAGACTTCTAGCATATCTTTTCTTAATGTTGCACGCTTTAGTCTTTTAACTGCCAAGTTTAGGAAATGTGAGAATTGGAGATATGCTGAGTGTTATTATAGAAAATCCAAATTAATAATATTGCGTTTTGACAATATATTTAACTTTTTCAATACAAAAGTGGTATATTTTTTGTTAGTTATTTAAAAAAAGATTTCGTTGTGGCATAGAGCATGAGTAGCACTGAAGGGATGAAAATATTAAACCGGTAAACCTGTTCACATCAGTTTTTAAAAATTTATTTAAGATTCCAGAGAGCTAAAAGCTCATAAAAGGAACAGTAATCAAAAATACACAAAATATCGTAAGGTCACATGACATTTCAAATTTTAAAACCCATTAAAGGAAGAGAAATAAATGGAAAAATAAAAAATTACAGTCATAAAACACATTAAAAAACAATATTTTTCCAGATATAGATTGTTGCTTTCTTCTTAAACACATGTAGGGATCTCACATCCCTCAGAGCACTAGGAAGATTATGATAGGCCTTAACAGACTGAAACCAAATTGAGAGTCTGCCATATTTTGCAGAATTAACATTAGCTAAATAAATTTTATTGTTACCTCTTGTTGAATAGGCATTAAGTTGACAATTAAGCGAAGCAATCGAATTTGAGTGTATCATTTTATTTTTAAGTTTATGTATGTGAATTACTGACAATAAGATTAAATTAGATTTAACAGGAAGAATATTGCTTGATGGATAGATTATGTTGGTGGGAGTAAAGTAATCTAAGTTAAACAGAATTTTTACAGCTCTGTTCTGCAAAATTACTAGCCTGTGCAGGATGTAATTACTGCACCATCCCCAAATGTTGAGCATATACCTGAGGTGACAATCAATTAAAGCATAGTAGATAGATTTTAACAAATACTTGGGTGCACTATACTTCAATCTGTTTAAAATACCAATTACAGGAACAATTTTATCACTTGTTTTTTCAGCATGAGACACCCAAGACAATGTGGAGTCTAAACGAAGGCTAAGATATTTTACACAAGTGACCATATTAATAGTTTTACCATTAAATGTCAGATAATTTATAAGAGTAGCTGTATAAGATGATTTATGAAATAAAATGTAGCTAGTTTTTTCTATATTAACAGTGAATTTGTTATTCTTAAACCAATCTTTTAAAATTGATATGTCATGCTGCATGTCGTTAAAAAGCTCGGACTCAGTACGTGAGAAATAAAAAATATTTGTATCATCCGCATAAAGACCTTTAAGACGTGTCTTTCCAATATCATTTACATATACAAGAAATAATAAACCCTGCAGAACACCGTATGAAATAGGGAGATATGAACTTTTAACATCATTACAAATAACATACTGAAGTCGATCGTTTAAGTAGCTTGAAAAAGTTTTTGCATTCACATTGGTTTTTTTTAACAATAAGGTTAATGTTTTATTTAAACCCATAACCTCTGCCAGATTTTAACTTGGTACCGCTGAGTGGAAGGTTAAAGCAGTATCCTCTTCTACTTAATAATATGCAGTAAATTTAATTGAATAATTTATATCACAAGTAAGGCCTACATTCTTTTAAGTAAGAAAGATTTTTATATAGGTACGTATATAATTAATTTTAGATGATTTATTGCAGATATATCACGCTGAAGAAAAAGTTGAACCTAAGGTCCGAGCACACCAGCTATAGATTCTAGATACATTCGAACCTATATAACTCGAATTTTCTGTAACTCGAAATGGATTCATTTTATAGGACAAAATATTTTTCGTGTTACATTTCTTCTACGATTCGAATATTTTATAAGTCGAATATTTTTTGTTTCCCTTGAGATTCGACTTATGGAAGTTATACTCTATTACCCCCTATTGCAATTCCGTCAAGGTCAGTGGATTAACCAATCCGCCGTCGAAGTATATTTAGCATACGACCCTAAACGCTCGTTTCTACTCCACTATACCACACGCAATTCAAGTTTTACCTAACTGTATACACGTGCATACATGCTATATATTGAAAAAACTCATTTTCCACGCGGTTCCTTATACTCTGGATTTTCGCCTTCAAATTCTCGGCCTTGTATCTAAGGCCGATGGATACCCAGAGAAATTGGGAGAGTGGGTTATTAGCATATATGCTAGAATTTTCGCGCGTGGCGGTTATCTACTCATTCAAGGATACCATTCCACCTTTCGTGACCGAAAGTGCATGTCTATAACGTATAAAGTAACAAATAAATAGCACCAGCGCCTGCGACGGAAGCTTAAATGAACCAACATATTAACCACGAGCTATTAGCTGCCAACATTTATCGCAAAAGCGGCCGCTTGGGGCGGAGTGTTGTAGGGGTTCCGTATTTCCAGTTCAGAAATAGGAGATGAGGATACTATAGTGCGTTTCCCGAAGTCGTACGGGTCAGATTCGCAGTATTCCGTCCGCATTCGGGTTATTTCGCTTAGGCTACGACCCAATGTTGCCACATTTCGAATTTCGCTCATTTCAACAGCAGCTGTGGACGAGTGAAGTTCTGAGAGCAATCGTGTCAACAGCGCTCGTCAAGAATTTTTGAAAGGCGTGGGAAATTTAAGACCTCTTATTGGGTGACACTTTCTCCCCCTCACCCTACAAGTCTAACCGTAGACACGCCTCACCCGTACGATCTCTGGAAACGCAGTATAGGCGAAAAGCCTTCCGTACATTGGATGTATTTGGATATTCAAATCTCAACGTAATGTCAAATCACCCAAGGAGAATGGCATTTTAAAACAAACGGGAAAACCGTGATAGCATACCAATTCAGTGAATGTTGATCTCACGGTGAAGGAAGAAAGGATTTGGCTTTCCCAGCACTTTCATTGCTTTTTTGTTTATTGTGGTCGATAACAATGGGACATTTCAAACGAGCGTGACGCGCCACTGGAGGACCCGTCGCGTCGGTTGAAACAAGGAAAAAAGGACGGGAGAAATTCGAGTAATCGAATTTATTCTTGATTCAAAGCACTTTGCTCAATTTCGGATAAAAGCTTCGTACTTCTCACCGTCCTACGCCGGCAAGATAAAAAAAATCTGATTTGTTCAACGCATTACTTTCTCCATTTAGAATAATGAACATGAGGAATTCCTCAAGAATAATTATCGGTAATTATAATTCTGAATAGTTTTTAAACATAATTTTTACAGTGAAAAATACTTTGAATCGGTTTTCACGTAGAAAAAACAATAAGTAAACAAAATAGTTAGCTATTGCTATTGATAACGAAACATCAGTGCGGAAGTAAAATTACCTCTGGCAGTGTAAGCATCACTATCAAAAATTAGAATACTATTATCATCGCAACGGAAATAATGGTAACATTTAGCGGACTATTTAACATATCTTAAACAATCGGTCTTATGAGAACATGTTTCTAAGAAAACTTCTAAAAAATTGCGTTTTTATATAACTTTGATAATAACAAAACAAAAATTGAATTGTAGAGGAGATATTTGGAAAAGCGAATAAATTATAAGAATTCACCTCCACTTCCAGTTAAGCCGTTTCAGCTAAAACCTTTCCAGAACTTGAATTACTAACAAAAATCTTACATATAAAATTTTGTGCTGATCTAATTATTATATTTCATGTTAGAGAGCCCACAAAATTATATCGCATAGGTACACATTTTTTCTGAGAATAACATAAAATTTGTCATTAAAGTTCATTGAAATGTATAAATGTTTACAGATTTTGTCGAAATTCATTTCATCCCGAAGCGCCAACCGGAGGCCGAATTGATTGAGCCATTAACCCTAAGACTTCGGGTGAAACCAAATGAGGTGGCAACCTTATATATGGCACGTGTGCAACAATTAGTTTTTTTTGCAGACTACAAAGTTCTTAAATAAAATAAGAAAAATTACTTTTTATAAGTTCGACTGTATTAAAATAGATACGACCGGTTTCGACAAATATCTAGTCATAGATTTTAGTCCAAACCGGTCGTATCTATTTTAATAAAGTGGAACTTATACCAAGTAATTTTTCTCATTTTATTTATGGTGGAGTTCCACCGAGTAAAGGCTCCTTCCGATGATTTTACAAAGTTCTTTTCAAGAAAAATTCGAACTGTTTATGAAGCAAAGGAAAACTTTAAAAATAGGCTCGAAGGTTCTTTTATTTCAGAATCCGTCCTTCTTTCCTCGGTTGCCCTTGGATACTGAAAAACCTGCTTTATTAAACACAATGTTGTGGCCTGTCGCCATAACAACTTAGTTATGTTTTGGTTTGATAACTTATGAGAGTGGTGCCCTTACCTGTGGGCCGAGGCCTGGATGCGTTCAACTAAGCTAGGCATGTCAAACTCGTAGAAACATCAGGGTCGCAATGAAGTATTGGATGTTATAGAAGGGCCGCATTAGGGTTAAAGTTGTTTAAATATGGGCAGAATTGGCAAAACAGACTTGAACTAGAAGGTTGGTCACTTGTTTGGTTATTAAAACTAAAGGTTTAGAAACCGTGTTCTGTTGTATTTATTTCACTAAGAAAAAATCTTATATTCTTTTCACAAAAATAAAGTGTTTATATAAAATCTCGATCGATTTAGTTGAGAGAAAAATTAGCATTCGGGCCGCAGTAAGGCAGAGCAAGGGCCGCCAGTTTGACACTAATAAGCGATTTGACGCGTTTCGTAATTTTCAAAACTTTCATTTTTCTTTTCATTTACCTACCAAACATCATTTTTTTATTTAGAAAAATCCGTTAAAATATCTAGCGCTAAATTGGATTTCCTTTATAAACATTTCCCAGTTCTTACTACTTCTTTCTAATGTTTTTTATATCTTTTCTCAAATGTATTTCTAAGATTGAATCCCGTCATGATGTTTTTAATATGGAAATGTTAACACGGCATGGCGGAGCTCTATCGAGATTCTCATTCTTCTAAGCTAATCAGAGATTGCAATACATAAGAGTCAACCCCAAAAGTGAAGACCTGAGAAACACCGCATATATCTGCAAGTATTGCTTAAAAATGTAAATTATTGTATACATTTCATACATTTTTAAAACTATAAATGCTACGTTTTTTAAAGACCTTGTTTATTTAGCTTTCAATTCACATTCAATGGTCATTTTGGTTTTGATGGGACGCTTAAAATTAACTTTTTTTTTGGGCGTAAAAATGTCTTGACCCGCCTTTGATCTTATCCCTACTTGTATTCTTTTTTTTTAATCTGAAACTATATGGAGGTAGCGGTCTTAATAGAGTAGGTCGGATCAAGTACGAAGCCTGTCCTTAGCCTTATAAATATGTTTTTTTGGCACCTTTCCGGCAGAACGCGCCCGAAAGATTCCGCGTCATTATTATCATCCTGAACCCTCAGTCGATTTGTACGATCACGAGCGAGATCATATACAGAAAATGTTATCCCTTTAGCGTTGTTAAAACGTTACTGATAGTGTTATAGCCGTGTGGTATTGCATCTTGCCGAAGAACGGTGAGGTAATTATTCGATTTGGATTTATCTATGTTTTCCTTTGAAAATACATTGACGGCATCGTTTATATCTGGTAATTATATTTGCGACGCGCCTGAACATATACTTAAAACTTCAAAGCGCCCTCTGATAAAGCGTGGTACTCATTGAAATTTACGAACCCAGTCTCTCGACCTTAAAGAGATTTCCCTTGCGCAGGCGACTGATTTATTAAACGTTAAAAGTCGCATTAATTTTCCATCGAAAAATGAAACTTTTTTCCTTGACTGTATTTCATAAGTTTTAACCCTTTATAGGGCAATAAGTCAAGGAATGAAAATCACTTTATTTTCATTTATAACTGCTAAATATCATATTATATTACTAACCAAAGAAATTTTCAATTTAAAAAAGTGGTACACTATTGTACCAGTAACCTATGAAGGGTTAATGGAATTTTATTTATTTAAATAGTATAGCACGTTCATGCGCACGAAAAAATCAGCATTTATTTTCCGAAAATTAAATTTTTTCAGCGCAACTTGTTTCAAGTTATCAAATTATACACGTTTAGTAAACTACCTCAAAGCCGCCAAATTATTTGAATTGTATCATGCTTTCCCCTTTTACCGATTACATTTTCATGTAGTTCAAGCGATGCAATTTATTCGAATCGACGAATCAAATCACGTATCCAGAACGATATTATTCTCCCCACAGATGATTTCTGCGCGTCACAGAGCTTCTTTTTCACTCGAAAACAACACTCCGATGGCTACATTAAAATCCCTTGACTTTCTACGTTCGTTCATATCCTGACAACAACGAAAGAGATGCTGAAACAGACAGTAAACACGTTTTTCTAGACAGACAGGCAGGCGGACAATGAGAAAAAAACGTAGACAACGAGAGAGAATAAACATATAACAAAAGCCTAGGTCTGTCTATCTGAGCATCACCGGTGGCATAAAATCCAGGGGCATTGTGCTTAATCCCAATCGACTCATACTTTCAGAATTTACTTGGCCATGCCCCTTTTATATTTTTAGCTGGTCACCGTCTACATCGAAGTCATTGTTTCGATTCTTGGAGCGTTATTTTCTCCATTTGATTAACACTTGGATAAACACCCGTCATATTTGACGGGAAATTTAGTCTGTATTAAATAAATGGCGAAAAAACGAGGTCTCCATCTGCTTTCGTTCAGGAGAAGTCTAAGAGGCAGGCGGGAAAACCGAACGAATGGGCGGATTTTTTTCTTTCGAAAAAACTGTTAAAAACCTGGTCTTTTCACGTTCGTTTTGACGGGCAAAAATATGCATTCGGTCGAACGGTTGACTGAGTCCTTCCGTTGCGTTCGATTTCTCCTTGTCCTCTCCATTCCCCCTACATACCTTATCCTCCTCCCCTTTACTCCGCTTTTACGCTTCTCTCGTTCCCTTTTTTTTGCAGCAGAATACACCCACGAAAGAGGGAGAGGATAGCCAGACGCCATTGCATAACCTTCATTCGCCGTTTCGAAACTGAATGAACACGTCGGGCACGCCTTCCGACGCACAGAGAGAGGCACGTGTGAGGCTCACAATCAGTCGTGAGTGGATGAGCGGAAAAGGAAAGAAACGACGGGAGTGTAAGAGGAAGGGAGTGCCTTAACCCATTCAACGCGGCACCGAAAATCCGAGTTCTTTGCCGGTGGCTGAATCCAGTTTCCTTTCATTTCCAGTAGAATTTAGTGCAAGAAATGCAGATATGAAAAAATTTAACGAAAATACGCAAAAATAGATTTTTAACGATTTTTTGAAATACTTACCGATACAACGAGTTATTACAGAAAAAATACGCAAATCGTCGAAAAAAAGTAATAATATAAAAATGAATTTTCCTATAATATAAAAAGGACCTGGAAAGAAAAGAAAACAACCTTTAATCGATAATAAAACGACTAATTTTCATTCACTGACGGTAATTTGAATCGAGTACTTACCGAAAAATTATTAGAGGAAAAACACGCAAATCGTCGAAAAAATTAACGATGTACAAATGAATTTTCTTATAATATAAAAAGGAATTGGAAAGAAAATAAAATAACCTTTAATTCATAATAAAACTAATTCTCAATCACTATAGGAAAATCAGAGTGAATACGTACCCAAAAAAGAAAAAGTCGAAAATCCGAAGAAAATCTACCAATTGCAAAACGGACTTTTCTCAAGCGCTGGTTAGGGTCAAACTGATGGCTGGAGACGCATAGGAAACTCATTCCGCCGGCGGTCCTTTACCCAGACCGCTAGAAACAGATGTAGCGCTATGACTGGAATTCCAGTCATGCCGCCAGCCGATTGAACCACGATGACTGGAATTCCAGTCATGCCGCGTTGAATGGGTTAAGGCGCAGGTAGTTATCCTGTTTAGACGGGGAGGCGTCTTTCCCAAGTAAGGAACGCACGTCAAACTCGAAGAGGTATCGGGGCCGCATTTTAAAGCAACGTATTTATGGAAGGGTCGCATTGGGATTACAGTTGTTTAATGAGGGCTAGAGTTGGACAAAAATAATCTTTTGCTAGAGGTTTGGGCGAAGGTTTTGCAAAAAATACAATAATTAGGGGAACACATTCTTTTGTAACTCAGTAAGTATGAAAAAATCTTGTCTCCTTTTAAAAAACTTCGAACGATTTAGTTTATTTGCATTCGGGGCCAATTCTTAATCTTGCCAAAAATATTCATAATCTATATATCTATATTCTATATATATCTATAAAATAAAGTGTTTGTAAGTAATTTTATAGCGCAGTAACTACAGCACTTACAAACAGGAGAAAGATATCACTTGAACCGGAATAACGAGTACGGTGGTGTAGTAAGGTTTTTATACCGGTTTGATTGACCTGTATAATTTTTAAAAATATTTTCTTTTACATTTGAATAGCATAGGGACGAGTGCAGCTTATTTTTCATTTGAATTTTAAAATTACTTAGAAATATGATACGAACTTGAGACTTGAATGGTTCTATGAAGGAAAGAACAAAGTTTATTTATATTGAAGACAAAATCCGAATCCTGATCGAATTAGCATAAAAATATATTTAGAATCAATAAAATACGTGATTTTATCAGTGTTATTACAATACCCATTATACGCTACCATGACAACTCCCATTGTCGCCGAAATTGAGAGTCCAATGCATTTATATTGGAAAATTTTTAACGTAATATCGTTTTTCTATTTCTGTGTGCGAGTTAGCTTTTTTTACATGACAACCTAATACTTGTTGATAATAATTGAAATATTACTAATAAACAGTTTTTAATGATGTTTATGTGTGGCGTAGAGTTCTCCAAAGCAAGATGTTTTTAAAACTAAGTAATTAACTTAAATAATTAGAAGTAGATTTTCCACAAATTGTGATTGGATAAATTGTTTCCAAAGTATTGTTGATGTAAACAATTTTCTTGTAACAGAACTCGTGGATGAGAGAATCGAGCTTATGGTCTGAGGGTAATATTCACTCTGTGATTCTTAAACGTTCTCTATTTACTTTTTTGTCTTTCGTTAAATTAAATCTTTCCGTGAGTTCCTCTGTTCATTTATTTTTTGTTGATTATTGCGGTCTTGCTGGTTTTACTTAAAGTTTTCGTTTTGAAAAAATCGTCACGAAACTTCGCATAGGTATATAATTTTACCCTGCAGGTAACATAGGCTATATGGATGGCGATAAAAATTGCGAAGAAAGAAACACAAAGTGTGGCATAGAGTTCTCCAAAGCAAACTGTTTTTAAAACTACGCAAGTAACTTAAATAATTAGATGCAGATTTTCCACAAATTGTGATTTTCAAACCTTTGAAGATATCGTCACAAAACTTCGCATAGGTAAATAATTTTATCCTGCGGATAACATACCCAATATGGAGATAAAAATTGGGGGGGGGGGGCGGTGCCTAATTTAATAATTATTTTCCCATAAGTTTACACGTAATTTTCAATTTTTCAGAGTGCAAGATTTTCTTCTTTCATTCATCTAAATAGGTAATTGCGAACAGGTTTTCTTCATTTTTGCTTTATTCGATTGTTAAAACTGTGTATTTAGGTTCACTAAATCCGTTAAAATTAAACGGGCAGTTCTGCTAGTGTTTTATAAATTAATGTTACATTTTATATTTATTGGCAAATAGATGGGGATAATGTGATCTCAATAACAAGGGGGGGGAGGGTCGTGTTAAAGTTTGAGTACCGCTGCTCTAGTGAAAGAATTTGTTTTAAACGATGGGAGGAAAATCTTCATCGGTATTCGTCCAAACACTTTCGCGAAGCATGTATTATTTCTCAGCGAGACCGAGCACAAATTACGCCAGATTGGTACGCGACGCAGCGTGCATCAAAGTTCTCCCGCTTTATCAGAAAGGGTTTATTTTCCCCATCTTTACCGCCACGAAGTACGGCCAGCTGGCAAACTGTGCGCGTGTTACTTTCTCCTCGGCACGTGAACTCGGGTTGCGTTTTAGTTTTGGCACTTTCGCGTACGTATCCCGTTGTTCTTAGCGCCTCCCAAGATTCGGACGTTAAAAGGAGTAAAATCCGCAGGCGGTTTTGTGTCACGACTCCCATCCTGCGTACCCCAGAAGACGCCGCTAGGGTTTTATGGGAGGACTCTCCGAGGTCATGGTGTAAAGACTAGAAGGTGAATTCAACAGCAGGACGAATTTGGAACGCTTTCGCGCATGACGTCACTCGCGGGAGAGTAATGGCGGCTATTCAAATTTTACGTTGCGCCCATAGTCTATACTGCGCCCTTGATCGGTTCGGTAGAACCAGAGGTATTAAAGGTGATGGTCTATGCAGTATTTTTTATGTCCGTGTTAACGAAATTATTTAGAACACCAAACTTGATCTTCCAAATACGATTTTGTGCTGGAAAAATCAAAGTTCGTTCACAAAGAGCTGATGAGCTAATGAAACGTCCGATGTCATCATGTCATTACCGATTTATGGTTATACATCTTGTTCATTGATTCATATTTCTGACCAAGCTATATACTACGGTTAGAACAAGGATATAATTAAGTGTTTATGCCGTTATTTTACCATATCATTTTAAGGGGATAGGAAAGGAAAAATACTTATTAAAATCATTATTATTTAACTCCATTATTTGAAGTTCTACAATTATAAGAAACTGTTACATCAATTCTAAAAACAAAACATAAACCTACATGAACACAAATCATACCGAGAGAAAGGGAAATTTATTTAACCATAAAAACCAGAACACTGACAAAAAATTTCAAGTTTACTTTTTTCAATTTGTTCATAAATTTTCTTTTTTCATTACCATTTAATACCTTGATCACTTTATCTCTCTCATCCTTATATGAGTTCTCGTTTTAATGTATTTTTTTACAGCATCCAATGGAATATCAGGTGTAACATAACTCATAACAATTTCTGTCACCTGTTTGATAATATTTATTTTCTTTCTGTATGTTTCTCCATGGAAAGAAATTCTTTCTCTGCAATTCTTGCAGCATCAAGCCATCTTTCAGAGTCATCAGACCACCTTTCGAAATGAATGGTATCCAGTCACTACATGTTTGTTGAGGCAATTCAGATGTGGAACTTCCTAAATTTTTGTGTTTAGCTCGACATAAGCCAATCCTTCCTGGTTAATGGCTTGAAGTGTTCAAGCAAATTCCTGTGGAATATTCCCTGAAATATTTCCTGTTTCAATTTCTTGTATTTCTTCTTTTTCAACGTCTTCAAAAGTTTCACCTTCAAATAATGTAACCCAACATTTGCTGTTGCAAGGTTTTAATAAAGCATCTGCTTACAAAGTGAGCCGAGCAAATGCTTGCTTCAGAAGGAAAGAACATGATCATTTCACATATTTTAATACTTATTCATAACATGAAAATTTTCGGTTCCAAGTACTCAACATTGGCAACGTTAAATTTATCTTTTCTACCGTAAGCTTTCATCCACTTCGACTTGAAGATGGAATTTTTCGGAAATTTGTAGTATTTCACTGCCTGAGGGGTTCTGGACTTACACACCCGTGTACTGCACAAGACGGCATTTTTATTCGGTAAAGTATATACTGAATATTTAAAAACAATAACAGAATGTAACAACAATAACAAAACGTAACAAAAGCAACAAAAACGTAAAATTAACTTAGAAGACGAACTCTCTCTAACAGTAGCAATGGCGGCAGAAAGGTTTCTGCTTCTCCCGAACCCTACGTCACGAATAGTTGGATGACGCGTTTCCGCCTGCGCATGACTCCACCTTCTAGTCTTTACACCATGCTCCGAAGTGACATTGAGGGAGCTATTATGTGACGTTGATCATGGCGAATCCGAAATTGAAGAATAACAGCAAGCGAAGGAATACTAAATGCAGTACGCATCTTCCTTCTTCAAACAAAAAAAGGCATTACGTGTCCGTAGAATTTCCCATTCCCACTTGTCTAACAACAAGAGGAGTTTTATCAAAGGGAAGAGACCCCGATCAATATTATGGGACATATATGCCGCAAAATGTTCTGTTTGAAGCGTTTCGCGACATAAAACTTTGATAATCGTCAGCCACGTAAAAATCGTAAATACGAGTCACTCGATCAGAAAATAATGGAATTAATTGCTTCTCAAACAAATGGGATTTTGGGCAATTATTTTTGTATATCCGCCATTAGGGCAAGTGGGAAATAGGCAATTTTGGATTCTGGCATTTATTTTCCGGGCATACGCTCATGGCGTATAGCTGGGTCCATCTCAGAAACAGACCGCGCCAGGGATCTCGTGACCGTTATTAACTCGGTTCTGCTAGTGCACCCATCCCACTAGCCGACAACGTTTCTACAATGTAATTTAAAGTATTTTATGTTGTTAACTTACAAGGGAAGGCACCCAAGTGTCGCTCGTCATGGTATTAGAGGACAAGCCACTTGTTTTTCAATTTTCAATTGCAAATATCTCGAAAACGCGGGCTCGTTAGACGCCTTTCCGAAAATACGTGTCTAATTATTTTTCGTTTTCTTTCATCCTGTGAAGTTTGGTCGTGATCCGCCACTTACACTTGGGTGCCTTCCCTAGTTAGTGAGACACTGACCCAAATATCAAGTTCGGGTAAAATTACTTATTTAGAGCGTCTTTTAAACGTAATTCTACGATAAATAATAAGAAACGCTTAAGAGATTGGTATGCCTGGGCATCAAGATGAGATGTGAGCGTAGATATCTTATTATTTATCGTGGAATTACGTTTAAAAGACACTTAATCAGCGCATTTACACAAATTTTATGTTTAAGTCAGTATCTCACTAACATATCAATATAATATACTTTAAATTCAATTGCAGAAACCATGCTCCAAACAGAACGCCGCATAGACCTCACCACTGTCATTTACCCGAATTCGGAGCGCGAACATCGAGGTTCAGGGGGGCACTAGTGACCACGTTTCTACAATGAAATTTAAACTATTTTATGTTGTTAACTTAGTGAGATAGTGACTCACGCAACAAATGAGCGCTTTTTAAAAGCAATTCTACGATAAATAATAAGATTTATGTTCACATATAATCGTGACGCCCACGAATACCAATCTCTTAATAATTTTTGGGACGGAATAGTGTTTTTATTTACTTGATAAAATATGAAATCGCATAAGGACTAATTTCATTAGGACAGTTGTGTATTATGACATTTGGGATTCGGGCATTTGTTTTTAGGGTTTTGGCGATTACGGCAAATGAATATTAGGGATTTTAGGATTCGGACATTTATTTTTAGGATATTCGCGATTAGGGCAATAGAATATTAGGGCTTTTGGGATTCGGGCATTTATTTTTCGGGCATTTGCGATTAGGGCAAGTGAGTATTAGGGCATTTGCAATTAGGGAAGGTGAGTAATAGGGCATCCCAAGAAACATCAAGAGACCGAAAAGAAGACCGAAAGACAGGCGGGACAGAGAGCTTATTAAGTTCTTGGGGCAAACTTGGAGGAGGGAAGCAGTTGACAGGGAAAACTGGAAGAGTCTGGGGGAAGCCTTCATCCGTCAGTGGACTGAAAAAGGCTGATGATGATGATGATGTTACTAAACGCTTATTATGCAAATTAACGAAAATTAATTTTTTAAACATAAATAATTCACTGAAAATGTCACTTTACAAACGCAAAGTTAATTAAGAAAAATTTCTATATATATATACATACATTAAAATCGAAAAAAAAAGTTTAAAAATTATCTTGTGTTTCGAACTCCTGAACGTCCGATTCGCTAACCATTACACCAACGTAAAAGGAAGTTTAAACTGCGCCGATAGGACTTCCGGTCCTATTGGTGGAATGGTTAGCGCTTTGGACGTGGGATGCTAAGTTCCGGGGTTCAAAACTGCCGCTCAGTTAGTAATTTTTTTTCCTTTTAAACAATACAATCAGTCCTGAGCAACAAACGTCTCGTCACGCAATGCCATCATAGGACGTCAATGTAAATGTCATGTCTGCACAGGCCTGTGCGGTCAAACCACATAGCGGTATGGGTTGTCAGTCAGTTGTATCAAAAGGACAACACCATTTCAGATAGAAATGCGAGTAAATTAAGCATAAATAATAACAATCGTCAAATATCACCTAGAATTTAACACCGTACATGGTATACCTCAGCCTACGAAGCACCTGTTACCCATTCCAGCACCGCGCAGTAACCTGCGGGCGACTGCATCCCCGTCGTCCTGTTCCTCAGCAGTGTGTCCTGTGCCGCGTTGCCCTTTGGTCACACGATGATCGGTCCTCCGGTCCCACGGCCCTCTGTCCACTGCACAGATGTTTGGACGCGGCACCCTGTCATGGAAAATGACTCTGAAAAAAGAAATACCAATTAAAAAGAGGAAATAACCCAATTCGGACGGAATAACATCGAAAGAGACTTACTATAGAATGCAGTTGTCCGTGAGTCCTCTTCTTATTTGCCTAGAAAAGAAATTTGCAGCACCTGTCGACGCTTTTGAGGAAAGAGGTTAATGTTACACATATAAAGGCAAAAAAATACAATAATTCGCAAGTGTATCAAACGCATCGAACATGTCCGTAAATATTCGCGTAGAAACGTGAGTCGTCGCTAGGGATTTTGTGTGACTGGCCAGTGAGGTCGACCTCTGGGGGAAAGGGACGAGAGAGCTCTCTGTATGCCACGGCCGGGCATTTGTTGTGTAAACACCTTAAAATACTATTCTAATGGGTACGTGGCATGCCATAGAAAAATAGATCGAATTGTATACGTTAGCATACGAATTAAAAAGTATCGACAAATGCATATATGTAATGCGATGGTTGTAGAAAATGGAATTTCAGTGTATACATAAACAAATAAAGTAAATAAATATCGACAAATGCACAAGTGTAATACCATAGGACTAAAAATAGTATGGATAAAAAGGAAATCGGGAATGGGTAAAAAATAGGTAGGGTGGAATTGGGGAAGTTTAAAGTCCGAAAAGATTCGGGGTCGGAAAGGGATTTGTAACTCTAATATGTGATGGCCAATCTAAATAGCGATTGCAGACGACTGTTTCCATGTCCAGCCGTTCGACCAAAAAAAAGATCACCACCTCGTTGCCCTTATTATAATAGAGAAAGTACCTCGCATGAGCTGGAATATCACTTATCCCACCAACTTGTACTATTAAAAACTTGTTTGCAATGTTACAACGCTTTCAATAAAAATGGGTTCTTTAAAGTCATCCCGTTTGCATTCAATGTAACAACTCTCAGCCTTCTCTAATATAATCCCCAAAAATTTTCGGAGAAATTACTTAGCCTTAGGTTAATTTTTAAATTGGGAAGCATGCCACTATCTTCGCACACTTTACTAAAGGAAGTTAGTAAAATCAAAAAGTTTAACATAAAATTCCACAATGGAAATCAATATTGTAATAACTCATACAGACGTATAGATACATAAGATGTTAGTATCATCATATATTTATAGAATCTATAGCAGGCGGTTTTGCTGAAAGGGCGAACATTGATTAAGGAAAACTTTCTTCACTGACTTAAGTCTATATTATACTATAAAATTGTACTGCCAACATACAAATATTACCGTATTTACCCAAAAGGAAGATGACCTCGAATTTAAGACGACCCCTAAAAAAACCAGTCTATTTACGAAAAACTTTTAAATAATAACACACTAAAAGCATGAATAAAAAATTGGTACAAGATACATTGTACAAACTTTCCCATATAATAATGCGTTGTTTAGTTATCTTTAGAAAATTGTATCAGCCGGTTTTTAGAAAATCCAATTTTTGTTAAAGTTGCCTTATATTCATTAATTGAGAAAAATGAAATATGTAATATTATTGCAGAACTATACTCAAGTAATTGTACGAAATTTGATCAAAATCGTTAGCCGTTTTTGAGAAAATGGAATTATTGTTAAAGTTGCCTAGAATAAACTAGCCTTATATTCATTTTTTGAGAAATATGAACTATACAGTATTACTGAAGACGTAAACTCAAATAACTGAACGAAATTTGATCAAAATCGTTAGAGACGTTTTTGAGAAAATCAAATTCTTGTTAAAAATGCGTAGAATAAACTTCCCTTAATTATTGAGCAATGTCAACCATGTCTTCATATACTCTGCTCAATATGATAAAATGCCTAAGTACAAGATAGTAAGAAAACATCGCAAATAAATGTATATTTTCAATTGTATTCCAAATTCTTGCTCTCCTTCTTATTTCGATGTTATATATCGATTTCATACCCAATTATTCTGATAGCTGGACGTCCAAAAATTGATTGGCGTACAAGTATTTATGTGACAATTTTTTCTGAAGAAAATGCCCCCAAAAAGAAAATGCGTTTTACAGAAGGAATATCCTTACATTAAGAAAACTATTTCCAGCAGCGATGTTAAGTGTGAGAAGTGTTTTACATCATTTTCAGTGGCTAATGGTGGAAGATCAGACATTATACAACACTTGAAAACACTTAGACATAAAAAAAGCAATATTGTGGCTTCGTCAAATAAATTAGTTACATCTTATATGCAAAAAGAAGCATTTGATAATAATGAACAAAATTTAGCTCTGGTTGAAGGAGCTTGGGCATATCATACTGTGAAACATAATCATTCATTTCGTTCTACTGACTGTACATCTAAACTAATCAAGAAGTGTTTTGAGAAAAACTTTGCATGTGCTAGAACTAAAAGTGAAGCAATTGTTTGCAAGGTTTTTTGTCCCAAATCATTAGAGAATCTTAAAATGGAACTAGCCCTAACAAATTGTGTTTCTGTGTATTTTGATTGTTCTAACCATGGTAACATAAAAATTTGTCCAATTTTGGTAAGATATTTCTTGCCAAATTGTGGGGTAAAAGTTAACATTATGGAATTGAAGCAGCTGTGCGGTGAAACTTCAGACATTCTCTCAAATTACATAAAAGAAACTTTGGTAAATTATCAAGTGGCAGACAAACTGTTAACTTTATGTGCTGATAATATGAACTGTAATTTTGGGGTATCAAGAATTGGACAAAATAATGTGTTCTATAAAATGCAACAGCAACAATCACTGAGTACACATTTAATTGGTGTAAATAGTGCTTGCCATGTCCTAAATAACTTTATACAAATGGCATCAGACTGTCTTCCTGTTGACATTGAAATTGTAATTGTGAAAATTTACTCATTCTTCTACATTTACAGTCAGAGTAGAACAGTTAAGAGAAATGTGTGATTTTGTTATGTTGAATACCAAAAACTACTTGGTTTTAGTAAAACCAGGTGGTTGGCGCTGACACCAGCAGTAGGGAGAGTGTTGAGATTATTCCAACCATTAAAAACTTTTTTTTTGTCTCAAGAAAGATGCCCCAATATTTTAAAAAGCTTTTTTGAGAATTCATCTGCTGAGGTTTGGCTTTATTTTATCCAAAGTCAGGCCTTAACTTTTCAAACCTGCATACTCCAAATTGAATCAGAAAATGTCTCAATGCCAGAAGTATCAAACATTTTTAAAAACTTTAAATTAAAGTTAATGGAACGACAAAGAGAAATTTTCTTACATGCTAATGTCAGAAAAATGATTTGTGATTTGGAAAAAGATGGGGTTCTTGATGTCAAAAAATTTAAAAAGCAAGTAAATTCCTTTTACTGTACCTGTGTGGAATACTTGGACCAGCAAACCAAAGAATTTGATGAAATTAATATTTTTGAATGGATTATTCTATGAAAAATTCCAGAATGGACTCAAATTGAAAAGTGTTTTGATTTTATTTCAATGAAAAAATCAGATTTAAATATCGATGACACAACTGTTTCATGAAATCACCTGTTTGAAAAATTTTGCTACAATAGAGAAAATTGCTGATTGGAGCAATAATGAAATACCTGTTGATCGGAAATGGGTTGAAATTTTTACACATTTTGACTCGAATGAAATGCCTTATAAAAACCTGTTACAGCATGAGCTGCACAGAATTTTATAATTTTCTGCAAGAACAAGAAGATATTTTGAAAAAAATACATACAGTGGATAAATATAATTAATAATTGTCTTCAAGTTATTTACCCATGTATTTGATTAAGAGGTCAATAAAATTGTACTCTTGAGATTTTGCTTACAAAGTTGAGGAGGATTTCTGTTTTAAATACTGCTTATAGCAATTTATTTATTTTAATGTCTGTTTAATTTATTTAGATTAATTTATCTGCTGTTTTAAGGAGCTAATGTCCTGTATTTTCATGTCGAAATATAGGACATACCTAAATATGTTCTGTATTTTGTCTTTCAGCAAATGGTCACCTTAGGCATGGTGGACGAACACAAGATGCACATATTTGGAGATGTAGTCTATTGAAAGGATATTTGCATCAGCAGTATTTGGCAGGAGAAAGAAGTAAATGGCTAATAGGTACCTATTTTTAAACACTTCCATTCTATTCATGTATCTATATAATAAAGTGCTAATGTCATGAGATATATATATATATATATATATAAACAAACCTCTAACATAAGCACACCTCTCGAAAGCAGGTTGTCGTAGAGATATGAGGTAAACTGCGTTTTGTTTCTACAAGCTAGGAGGTCCCTGGAAAACTATTTTCATTTCCACAAAGTCATTAATTTCCTCTCTAATATGACTTTTAAAATGCAGATTTCTGACTGACTTCGCATAATAAACTGTCAGTACGCACACACAGCTGTGCCCTCAGCGAGATTCAAACCTGCGAACCTTACCTATATGTACCTGGAAAATGCATTAGTATAGTTAAATGTGAATTATTGAGATAAACATTATAACAGACTCCTTAATTTTTTATAAATTGAAAAACCCACGCAAATATTGCATGGGGTCCGCTAGTAAACGAATAAAAAGGAACAATCCCAATCTCTAGGGGACTCTGGATATCCAAACGAACCTTGGCTTATTACTCCAATATTTGATGCTGAGCCAAACACCCCAGAACCCCGCTTCAACAGCAGTCACATGACTGCGAGAAACTGTTGAATGCTGCATAGGTGTTTTGAAGGGGTGGTTTAGGTGCTTGAGGAGAGATTGTACTCTCCACTATACACCTGAACGAGCAGGTACCATTTTCATAAAGAGCATATTATAAATGAACCAGAGAATACAAATGTAATCTTAAATTACAGGATACATCATAAACACTTGTGCAGTTTTACACAACATGGCTCTGCATTATCAAGTACCATTACCTGAAAACATTCAGCCAGAAGCTGAGGAAATGAATGTGGTTGCTGATGGAGATATTAATGCTACAAGAGAGGTCAATAATGTTAGGAGAGGGATAATAAATAACCGCTTTTGTTAATTTAAAACAATTTATTTCACTTGGCTAAATAGTTGGTAATAACTGCTATGAAGCTTTCCAAGTCACCTGCATTATACAGTAAGTACAATTTTTGAAATAACAATTATTGAATTTAAACTATTAATTTAAAAATACAGTATATAAACCAAATAACAAAAGCTACTTTTGGCTGCCTCGAGTCCCGCTTGGGTTGTTCCCCGTTCTCAGCTATTCTTCCACATACCCTGCAAATACCCTAAAGCATTTAGGGAGACTGCAAGTCTCTCCCATAACTCTTGATTTTTCTTTTTCCCGTGTCCCTAACAGTTTGCCATAGGTGAAATCGGGGTGCTCCTTCATAAACTGGAGCATCTTCTCCAGCTGGAATTTCATTACTCTTGTTTCTCTTGTGCTTGAAAATTAAAATTTCTCTACGTCTAATTAAGAATTTTCATTCATATCAATTACTAAAACAAATCGAACTCATTATGATACTATACTACTTTCCTAACTTATTGTTAGACGAATTCCGTTAAACATGATTTGTTCAACCCAAAATAATTTCCAACTTCATAATCGTCGAATTGGAAAAATACCTCCAAATCACCGTAAAGGCGGTATTTACGTGTCAAGGCACAGAAGACTCGCAGGACCACTTAGGACGCACGTTTCGACAGCAACGCTGTCATCTTCAGCAATGTTTGACATTACATTACAATTAAATATAATGTTATAAGTATTGTGATAGGGTATTTAGTTTACCCATAATTTTATTTTTATTTGTTTTACTATCCAGATGGTTAAAAAAATTGATTTCTTAAAAGGGACATTCCACCAAGAGCTTAAGAAAATTACAATACCTGGACAAAATCAATTTTCACCATATTTTTTCCTCTGCAAGTTAAAGCAACTAGGTATGTATTAAATATTAATATTTGGTGTTATTGAAATAGCTAAAACATCCTCTCTATGTAAGTACTGATTGTAACTTATACAGTATTTACAGCAGCCCTAAATGGATAAAAAAAAATTGTGAGTGAAGATGAGTCGAATTCGGACCTGGAAAGTGGTTCTACTCCAAAAAGGAAAATGGCAGACTGAGGGGAGCTTTCTAAAGGAAAAAGTACACGCAGAAGGCAACTATTTTCCAAAAACTGGTTAAAAGAAGAAATTTTTTCAAATTGGTTGGAGCCTGTACCCTCAGACACAACTAAAGTGAAGTGTAAGGCATGCAATGTAGTTTTAGGGAACAAAAGAAGTAATTTGATAAAACATTCTTCCAGCCAGAGGCATCTTACAAATGTTAAAAGTTTGGACAAGACAGTAGATATTACTAAAGTATTTAAATATGCAAATGAGCGAAAGGATCATGTCGTGGCTGACATTAGGTTCAGTTTACTAGTGGCCACACATAATTTTAGCGTCAATTCCATTGGCCATATAATAGAAGTAGCGAAGCTTAATTTTAAGGATTCTGCTATTGCTAAAAATGTGAAACAAAATCACACTAAATGTACAAGTATTGTTTAAAATGTTTTATCAGCCACAATTAAGGAACAATTACATGAGGAATTAAAAGATACCAATTTTTCGATACTTGTAGATGAAAGTACTGATAGAAGTAGCATCAGATTACTGTGTATTTTAATTAGATACAATTATAATTCAGAATTAAAAATACAGCTTTTAGACTTAGTTAAAATAGATTTTGACGAGGGCACAGCCAGAGGTCTGTATTCACTTTTTGTAGAATGCATGAAAGATTTTGACCTAGATATTAAAAATATAGTCGGGTATTGTTCAGACAATGCCAGTGTAATGATGGGAAAGAAAGAGTCTTTTAAAAGTTGTCTTTTAAATGATAACTTTGATATTGTTGTAAATGGTTGCATTTGTCATTCGGCGCATCTAATTGCAGCAGCTGCCTCACAAGAAATACCTGGCAATATTGAAGGTTTTTTACAAAATATTTCAAATTACTTTTCGCGAAGCCCAAAACATCAGTGTATTTTAGAAGAATTTCAGAAATATATGCATACTTCTAAATTAAAAATCATCAGCCCCAGTCAAAACAGATGGTTAGCATTATCAAATTGTGTTAATCGAATATTGGAGCAATGGGATGTGCTTTATGAACTTTTTAGGCTAGCTTCCTTTGAGGATAAAAATCCGGTTGGAAATTTAATATTTGCTGAAATGCAAAATCCATACGTAAAGGCATATTTTTATTTTTTTAAGCATGTGCTGCCCTTATTTAATCAGTTCAATGTTATGTTCCAATCCAAAAAAGTTCTTGTAGATATTTTTTATACAGAATGCAGGTTTCTATGACTGTTATGTACAAATTTTGTCAAACCCTGTTATTTTAGTGATGATGAAAAATGAGATAATTTAAATATATTTGATCCTCACATACTGCTTTCTATCAATGAAGTGAAAGTTGGAGCAGGAACTATGTAGTTATTAAAGTACTGTGATAAAAATGATAATGAGCAATTTAAACTTACCTGTGTAAAATTTTATCAAAAGGCAGTCAGTGACTCAATTAAAAGATTTCCAATTAAGGGTCCTTTTTACAAAAATTTATTGGTTTTAGTACCACAAAATGCTCTTAATGAAAGTTTAACGTGGAATATTACACAAATACTAAAATTCAAAAATAAAATAGACACAATAAAAGCTAGCTCTGAATTAAATATGCTACAAGCATATTTTTCAAAAGAAGAGAAAAGTAATCTCTTAAACTATGAAAAATACATTGAATTTTGGACCAAAATAAGCAAATTTAAAAATTTTAATGGTTACTATATTTTTGCAAATATAGGAAATTTAGCATTATTAGTATTAACCCTGCCCCATAGTAATGCTGATGTGGAAAGGGTGTTTTCTATGATGTCCGATATTAAATTTAAAAAAAGAAATCGTCTTTTGCCTGACACGTTGAGTGACTTACTAAGAGTAAAGTTAGATTTAGTTAACCAACAAAAGTGTTGCATGGACTACCCTATAAATGACAAACATATAAAAAAGTTTAATAAATTTATGTATAACTTAAAAAATCAAGAGGTTGCTGTCAGTGTTGACTTGTCGGAGGAAGACTCTGATTAAAATAAAAAAAGAAGTGAATTTTCAATATATAATTTTTTTGTTCCTACGCTGTGAAGTTTGATGTAATATGCTACTCATGGTTTAAAAAAGTTCTATTTTATTGCTATTGTGACACTTGTTTATATTTAGTATATCTTTACAATAAAAATTCATTATCCTAAAAAATACTTTTATTTCTTTTCAAAACGGTTAACTTCTTCAACATTCCGATTTTCGAAAATATTTTATAATTCAAATTTGCCGCTCTTACTAATAAAATAGTTGCGGAATTATGCAGCGGAGCGTAGCGAAATGTTGGCAGATCCGTAACGACTTTTACAATTTTGTGGTTGGCAACACGGGCAGTCTAGTAATCCTCTATAGGTCTGCCCTTCTACGTCCAGGAAGAGTAGGGTCGTGAACGGGTAAGTAACTTTCCGTTCGTAATTCGCAAGAGATTTACGTCGACCTCGTGTTACTGTGATTGATTGTCGGTTTTAAATGCTTTAGTTAGAATTAAGCGAAAATTTAATTGTCGTTGTCGGAACGCCGCATCGGGGTAGCATCATCGCATTAATATTACCGTTCAATTTTGTCTCAAGGTCATTATTTCTTCTGATCCTTAGTTCATAGCTTTTGTGAAATTATTTCTTAATTAAACGAAATGGTTGATCTCTTCACTGAATTTTATGTCGGCATAATCTTTACATTAATTAGGAGAGACCTTTACATAAGATATATGTGGATCTATGCAATTATTTTCCTTGGTGAAAGTTAATCACGTGTATTTTGGGTGAACTGAGTCAAGTTGAGACATGAATATGGTTATTAATTTGTCGAGTGGTTGTGTAAGCGTATAGTTTGAAGGTAAAGGTTCGTTTTCTATCAACTTTGATTTTTAGAAATGATATATGTATACGGTGTTAGCCTATGATCAGATTGGCCAACGGTGGGAGTTTGATATGAGTTTCTGAGGTAATCCATCTCATTTTCGTGTATTTTAATCTCGTTAAAGCGTATGTTTGATAAAATAATAATATTTTAATGCGCAACTGAAAATATATTGATAAGGTTTTCTCCTAATTATTCAGTTTTCAGACAGAATTCTCCGTGTGCAGCTGTATTTGATTTTGGCAACCATTATCGAGAAATTCATTCAAAGCAATGCTGTATTTCGTTTATTGAAATGATATTAATTACGTAATCAATACATACTAGTGTCATGGTTTTGAAATAAGTATTAAGTTTAACTTAGCAACTTAAGGAATATAAGTCTTATATTTTACAAATCTTGGAATTTGAGTTACAATACAATATTTTCGAATATTATCGGAGAGACACTACATAATGTAATCAGGTTATCAGAAATAATATTCAGAATTAAAATACAGTAGGTACATATTTTAAGATTTCATTCTCTTGTTTCAGAGGAATGTTTGCAGAAGACGTCACAGAACAGCTGTCATGTTCCCTTGTGTGATATCAAGAAATACATATTAACGGTGAGTACAATCTTTTAAGTAGTTTGCCAATTGCATTTGTATTGGTTGTTACTTGAAGTTTCCAGTGAGAATTATCGACGTATTTTACTGAATAGATAGGATAAATTTAGTCGTGTAACCACGCATGTGTTTTAATTGCGTCTATATATGTGCAGTACTTATTGTACTAATTTTTCCATCTATTAATGGTGAAAGTGTAGTAACTTAAGCTTACATTGGAAAGTGATAAATCTCAATTTATTTTAAGTGAATATTTCATTGAGAGAATAAAATTGATTTTATAATTTCGACTTTGAAAGGTTTGTTAATTATCGTTAACATAAGTGTTATTAATGCTTCAATTTTTGGCATATTTTATGAAATACTTTGTACCTGGGAAATTTTACTTTTCAATCTACTGACATCCATTTCAGCATAAATCAATTAAGTATGCTCTATAAACACGAGATGATTTAATAGAAACAAAATTATTACTTTGTAGTGACAGTGTAACGTGAAATGTTCATTGACTTTTAACTCTTTGGTGGGGTGTAAACTAATGTTGAAATTATGGAGACATTTTGAGGAAAGTAATTAAAATATTTTGCTTGGAAAAGGCTATCTATATGGAAATTGCTAAAGCAATCAATGAAATATTTTGAGGAAAGGGATTTCTTAGTCAAAGTTAGTCGAATTCTTGGAATACATGCAAATTTTTGAAAAGTTTGCTATGCTAATGAAAGTTTATCGTGACAATTGGTTTTTATTCTGTTTATTTCCACCGGTGGTTGGCTAATCATCAGTTGATCATGCAAAAATTGTACAGGATTTATTCAGATACTATTTTAGTGCATTTTATTTTATAAATATTCAGTCAATCAAATCAAAATAGCAATTAAACTGTAAGAGATAGAAGGCTGAAATGTGGTTATGCCATTTATTACTATGACGAAGGATTTTATTTTAATGAATAATTGAAAGTATATTGACAAGGTTTCTTCCCAAGTATGTATTCAATTTTCGGGCAAACTCCTGTCTAGACTTATTAAATGTTGGAAACCCTTTACCGAAAAATTCATTCAAATCAATGATTTATTTAGTTGATATTCATTTCCGTAATCAATATATGGTAGTCAGGTGGTTTTGAAATAAGTATTGAGCTTAACCAAGCCACTTAAGTAATATAAGTCTTTAATTTCATTACAAATCTTTGAATTTGAGTTACAATAGAAAAGATTCCAATGTTACCTCAGTGATTTAGCACGAGAGACATTACATAATGTAATCTGGAATATTATTCAGCATGAAATTACAGTATATATTTTAAGATTTTATTCTCGTTTCATAGGAATGTTTGCAGCAGACATCACAGGACTGAGCTGTTATATTCTCCTGTGTGTGATAACAAGAAATAATAACAGTGAGTATATTCCGTGTGTTTCTTTTAAGTAGTTTGCCTATTGCATTTGACATATTGGTTGTTTTGTGATACTTTTGTTGGCTGTTACCTCAAGAAGTTCCCAGTGAGAATTATCGACCTATTTGAATGAATAGCTAGGAGGAATTTAGTCGTGTAACCATGCATTTGTTTTTTTACTATATGTTCAATACTTATTGTGCTAGTTATTCATCTATTAACGGTGAAAATGTAGTAACTTCAGCGTATATCGGAAAGTGATAAATCTCAACATCTTTTAAGTGGATATTTTGTTGATAGAATAAAATTGATTTTATAATTTAGACCTTCAAAGATTTGCTAATTATCGTTAACATAAGTGTTATCAACGCTTAAATTTTTGGCATATTTTATGAAATACTTTGAGCTGGAGAACTTTTACTTTTCAGTCTACTGACTTCCAATTCAACGTAAATCAATTAAAAATATGAGATAATTTCATAGAAACAAAAATATTAGTTTTGTAGCGAAAGTGTAATGTGAAATGTTTATTGGATTTACTCTTTGGTGATGTGTAAACTATTTAATGTTGAAATTATGGAGACATTTTCAGACAGTTGAAAGTGATTAAAATACTTTGGAAAAGGTGTCTGAACGGAAATTGTTGACACAATCAAGGAAATATTTTAAGGAAAAAGATTTATTAGTCAAAGTTAGTCGAATTCTTGGAGTACATGCAAATTTTTGGAAAGTTGCTATGCTAATGGAAGTTTATCATGACAGTTGGTTTTTATTATGCTTATTTCCATCGGTGGTTGGCTAATCATCAGTTGAGCATCAAAAAATTGTAGAAAATTTATTCAAATACTATTTTAGTGCATTTTATTTTATAAATGTTCAATCAATCAAATCAAAACAGAAATTTAACTGTAAGAGATAGAAGGCTGATGTTTGCGGGGTGTATGTCATGTGTTATGCCATTTATTACTGTGACAAGAGGATTTTATTTTTGGTGGAACTGGTGTGCGACAAGAGGTCCAATGCTTTTTAAAATGTGAAACATATTTCATAGCATTAACATAACGATTTTTATCTTATTAGCCTGTTATTTACAAAGTATTAAAGACAATGAATAAAGAAGTGAGATCAAGTCAGAAGCGATAATGTCAGTTTTTACCTCTTTAAGTGCAGTCTTGTCACAATGCAAGCTTTAGGAAGATTAGAAATATTTTCTTACTATTCTTTGGCTTAAAATTCAATTCTGAATTCATGTTCTTTGATCGTTTTTAAAGGTAAAAACAAACTGTAATTTTATCCAATATGACAATGGTTTTAGGTTGTATTATAGATATAGACATTATAATAAATGCTGTGATTTGTCGATAATTTCCAATTAAGAGTACATGGAATGATTTTTATAAAGTTAATTGATCAATTTAGTTGATTTTATAGCATAAATTAAAATGAATATTGCTGTTACTACTTGAAATTATTAACAGATAATATTTAATACTTGTCAGTAGTTAAACCTCTGTATTAATTTCCATATTTCCTACCTGTTATCACTAGTCTATTTATCATTTTCTGGAGTACTTGATCGTCCTCGTATTTCACTGTTCTTATAATCCTTCCTCTGATTTAGAAATCTCCCATGCCTTCTAACGGTTCCTGCATTAGCCTCTCTCCATATATATTGAATAGAATCGGCGATAGACAGCAGCCCTGTCTTACTTCTCTACCGATATGTACTCCGCTGGTATCCGCATTCTCCAACCTGACTTTTACCAGTTGATTTACGTATAGATTACCGATCAGTCTCCTGTCTTTCCAGTCTACACCTATATCCTTTAATATCCTCATCAGCAGTACCCAATTTACTCTTATCAAAGGCCTTCTGCCAGTCGAGGAAACATACACAGCAATCTTGACTGTATTCTATTGCCCTTTCTGATATGATTCTCACTACACCGATAGCATCTCTGGTTCCTCGTCCTTTTCTGAAGCCGAATTGATCTTCCCCTAGCATTTCTTCGGCATTTTTCTCTAGTCTTTTATTAAGAATCCTCGTGATGATCTTCGAAGTGTGTGACAGTAGGGATATCGTTCTGTAGTCCTTACACTGCATTGCCTTTGGCTTCTTCTTTAGAGGGATCATTGTCACATCTAAGAAATCCTGAGGCCTCTTTCCCGAGTTGTAAAGCTTGTTAATTAGTTTCGTAATCACTTTTAGTCCTTCCGATCCCATGACTTTAAGTACCTCTGCCTGTATTCCATCGCTGCCTGTAGCTTTCCCTTTATCCAGTTCCAGAATTGCCTTTTGTACTTCGCTTTCCATATTACTTGTTCCCAAGTTTGTCTTCTTCAATGTTATCCTCTTCTTCCGTTCTATTTGTGCTGATCCTGCCTGCTTGCTGTATAGTTCCTTAATGTATACTTCTCATAACTGTGCTACATCCTTTGGTTCTGCGACTATTTTTCCATCTGCGTTCATAATTGCTTTACCACAAATCCCATTAGACTTCTAATCTTCTAACTCCAGTGCCCTAGCATACATCATATCATACCGTCCTAACTTCTCAGTTGTATTTCCTCACATTTTCCTTTTATTCAAATTTCCCTAGCTTTATCTGTTACCCTTCTCGACTCATTGTTTGTGCATCTATAGTTGGCTCTACCTTCTTCACTGTTAACATTTTTTTCCATTTTTTTCTCTCATCCATTATCTCTAGCATTTCCTTAGTGATCCATGGGTTTCTGATTTTCTTCTCTTGTTTCCCAATCTCTTTATTCAAGGTGTCTTTGATGCTGGCTTTAATTTCTTCCCATTCTGTATTCACGGTCTCTGGTTTGTTTTCCAAATTTCTAAGGCGACCTTCCGACTTCATGCTGAAAGCATTCTGCCTTTCTTTCAGTTTTTTTAGGTCCCAAGTCTGTCTTTCTCTTCTCGTTTTCCTTATTTGTTTCAGCTTTGTGGTTACATCGAGTATTAGAAGGATGTGATCTGAATCAATGTTTGCTCCTGGTAATGTCTTAGTATTTTTTATGCTGTTCCTGAATCTTTGTTTTACTAGGATGTAATCTATTTGGCATCTCATTTTATCTCCTGGGCTTTTCCAACTGTATTGTTCCAATCTCCCATTATTGTGCAGTTCCACTTCATAAATGTCAATCTTTTGCTCATACATCTCCCTGATTTATTCTTCTTCAATAGCGGTTGTTGGCATATATACCTGGATTATCAACATGTTAACTGGGACAACTTTTAGCGTTATTGCCATCAACCTATCGTTCGTTGCTGTTATTTTTGTCACGCTATTCATCATATCTTTTAAGTACCAGAGCTACTCCCCTTGCCTCACTATTTCCTCCGGTGTAAACTACCGTGAATTCTTCCGAGCGGATCTGCCCTTCTCCTTCCCATCTGACTTCGCTCAGCCCTATGACGTCAATCCTATTTCATTTTTCAGGTTCTCTAGCTTTTCTGCCTTCCTCGTGGTTTTTAAATTCCAAGTATCTTTGCATAAGTTACCTTCGACAGTTGCTTTCCTCAAGGCAACCCGGAGATCTGATTGGGGGACTATTTTACCTCCGGAATATTATATAATATAATCATTATTAGGGAAATGTAATGTGGTAGTTTCCCTCTTGCTTTCCACATCGCAGTACTGTAGCCGATCAAATCATGCCTACTGTTCTATTGAATATATACCCAACCAACATCATTTGTTTTCATCTCTATACTGTACCGACAGTACTGCTGCCTACTGCCAGACACCAATGATAGTTTTTTATTATTAATTAAGTAATTAATTTTTTTGTGAAAAAAACCTCCATTTGCGGGGATCGCACCCCGCAGCTTTGTAATGGGAAGCTGACACGCTAAGCACTACACCTTATGGAAGGTTAAAATTTTAAAACTAATTGTCAAACGAATCTTTCACATAATAATTTGAATAAACTCGTAAAGAATTTAAAATTTTAAGATTCTAAATAGACCTTGATAAGTGAATGTGCTCTTTCATGTTGTTTAAGCAAATTAATCTTTTATATTTAGATTTTTTAGTTAATATTTCTTTATTGAATTCACCACAACCATTTTTCCTCTTCATTGTAGGCATTCACAGTTGATGCTGAGTGAAAATGCGATGGTTTGAGGCGTCGAGGAACCATGAATCGAAGAGTACTGCTTTGCTGAGACGACAATTGATACACCTGGGTGTGAGAGTATAGAGGAATCTGAGCTGGAGGCTATACATATGGGATGAGAGAAGGTTTTTATACCTATATGTTGCTATATTCTGGTTTGTTCAATATGTCAGGCGATAAATATCTTGTATAATATGTAGCTGCATCTTACGGAGGATGTAGGAGAGATTGTAAATTATAAGTCCCTTTCAGATGAGCTAAACGCTTCAAATTTGGCATTATTATAGCTTTATGCTCACAACCAATGAAAATAAATACAATACAATAAGAATTCCAATTTTTAGGAGGTTTTTCTTCTGTCATTCAGAATGAGCAGAAATTTACGATAGGATTAAACGATTCCCCAAGAATTTGATTTCTTTTAAAAATATTGTTTAATCAACTTACACTAAAAGTAAGTAAATGGAAAATATAGTGCTACGTCTGAAAAAAAAGTTTTATCTGATATCGTCCGTAAGAGTATTTTATTTCTGAGAATGTAGGGCATTCAAGTTATCAAGTTATCAAAATCAGATAAAGAGATAAAATGCAAATGAAATTTCAGTTAGTTTTGAGAGTTTTGATTGAAAATCCAGACTACGTAAAGTATTTTCATTGTGAAAAGTTTATATTCTCCAATTATTAAGCCATGCATCGGAAATGGTAGTTTAATTGTTCTTGATTCTAGACGATATTTAGAAAAAGATTTAACTTTGTGGAGAGTTAAATTTCTTAATTAAGAAAAATTGTGCAGGTTATTTTATTCTTAATTAAAGTCAATGTCCAGAAAAAAGTTCTTTTAATAATTCCATCAATATCCAATTTGCTAGATGTTATTTATTTGTAAATACGTTTCCAAAGTGTTGTGTTATTTATATATTATTCAGAACAATTGCAAATTCTTTTGTCTAAATGTATATAAGCTATTGCTTTTCCATTCTGTATAATTATTGCCATTTTTTTTAATCTGAACAAACCAGAATTAGCAGCGCTTTTGGGTATATATTTATCGTCTCTCATTTCATATTTTTTTCTAAGCCATGCTATTTTTCCTCTCTACTTTCTCACCAATAGAAATGATTAAAGAAATATTATCCTTGCCAAAGTACTTTGTAAAAATGTCCAACTTTTATTCTAGTGCTTGTTATATTTAAAAAATTTTCTGCAGTTCATGAATATTTTTAAATGGCAATTTTGATTTGTGCTAATATTCAGATCTTTTTAAGTCCAGAAATTTTTTAAGTCAGATATTATTCTAAGTCCAAAATGTAAACAAATTAATTTTTTTCAAGTTCTAATTTCAGAAATCTTTCAAGTCTAGCGTTAAAAATTTTTGTCCAGATTGTAAACAAATTACTTTACAAATTGGACAATAGTTTTTAACTCTTAGACTTGAAAGATTTCTGGAATTGGGACTTTTTCAAAAGTTTTTCTAAGTACAAATTGTAAACAAATCAATTTTTTTTCTCAAGTCAAAAATTCTTTTAAGTCCAGTATAATTTTTATTTTCAGGTGCAGGATAAAATAAGTAGACAAAATGTATTATTTCAGATTGTAAAATTTTTATTGAACTTGTATGTATACACTGTACATTTTAATTGCAATAAAGACATTTTATTATGATCAAAACCTGTTGACTCCTTTTAGATAGGAATAATTTCTTTTTCTTGGAGCCTCTTTTAGGTATCGTTGGACTTAAGGGGTTTTTTTAGGTATATTTTTGCTAAATTTAGCACATTTTAACCTAAAAATGACATTTTTGACCACCAATTCAGTCAAATTTTGCTGATTATTGAACAAATTATTCAACATTATGACAATTTATCTGCATTTCAACTATTCAACAACTGACATATTACATATAACACAATATTTTCAACTGTTGTTCAACAGCTGACATAAATACATATATAACATGAAAAAATAAACCATCAAACACATTTTGCAGCTGAAATAAATTATTGAACAAGCACTTGAAGAAGTTACTTGCCTCTGATAAAAATAACTGCGACTGAGCTGTGGAAAAATTAATACAAGCATTTAGACTACAGAACAGCCGTCATCAGTGGCGAAATGCCACTGACGACAACTGCTCTGAAGTCGAAATGCATGTATTAATTTTTTCACTACTCTGTCGCAGCTATTTTTATCTGAGGCAAGCAATCTTTCAAAGTACTTGTTCTGGAAACACTTAAAAAAGAAACATTTCACATTATCAATGACCTTAATTACAATTAACAATGTCTCTTATTGGTCAAGAAATACGTAAAATTGAATGCACGCAATTGATTCCAAATGGGAGCAATGTTTGCATAAATGACGAAAAAATAATGAATCTCGCAAAGCAATGCTTAATTGGAATTACTTAAATGCCAGGATAACATTTTTATAAACTATTCCAAGTCAGAAATAAACTTCAAAAATGCAATATTAAAATTTCATGTCATACCTATTTCAAATGTTAATAAAATTAAACCTTTATATTTGCCAAATTAATTATTGTATAAATGCACAAATTATATTACCTCAATTAGACGTATTACTGTTTTTTGAAAAAGATTAATAGCATAATATAAACAAAGATTTACTTCTGATAGCAATTTAATTTTTATAACAGCAAAGATTGAACTAAATACATTTTGTCTTTAAAAATTATCTTGCATTTAAAAATATAACTGATTAATCAAGGTGAGATTATATTTACAACATCAAAAACATATTTGTTCTAATGTAAAGTTCAGATTCAAAGCTATTATGCAAAATATAACTGATTTAATCAAAGCAAACACCCTATTTATGAAAAAATATAGCATATTCTCAAAGTTTGTCTTATATTTCCAGGTAATGTACAGTAAGTGCGTAAAATTTAACGACTTGAGGTTAATTTACTTTAAATTTAAGTAGTAATTGCATTGCGTGACTCAACTCACTATCGTTAACAAATCACAGTGCTCCTTATCGATAGCTTAACACTTTCATGGCCAATTTGTCAAATTTAAAAGGAAAATCAGCAAATCAAATCATTAAAAATTTATCAATAATTATATTTTTTAACATTATAAATGTGCAAATTGTAAGTAGCAATACATTATCATTACAAAACATTTATTTAAAAACTTATATTTGAAGAATTTTCAGATTGTAATTTATGAAAGTATTGAGTGCACGAAAAACTAAAGTATTTCATTAAATATTTGTATACAATTGAGTTATTTATGTTAATAAATTTAAAGAATTCCTTTTCAGTAACGCTTATGTTAGAATAAGTCAAAATCTCATATGGAGTTTACCGAAATTATCGTTACGATAACTTAATGAAGATATTTTAAACAACAGCCATGAAATTGTTAAGTAATCTAAAATATAACTCAACCAACAAGAGACAACGTTAATATTTACATAGAGACCAACCTGAGAATCAAAAGAATAACTACAAAATTGAGAAACAAAATAAATATCCTATAATTATTATACCAAATAGAACTGAATGAGCTTCCCACAATCTATATATATTTGCAAAAGTTTGTTTGCGTGTCTCATTATGCATGCCATAAACTATAAGACACGAATAACTAAAATTTGGTACAATTATTATTAACATCTTAACTTGATGAATGTACAAAAGGTTTGGTCAATTGGTTAATTAGTCAGTGCTATAATAATATAGGGGAATATAACACTTTACAATTCCACTAGAGATGCCTGCATTTCAAATTTGAAATGTTGACAGAATTTTTTACAATAAACAAAGAAGCTTCAAAGTTTATTGTATATTAGGATTAGCTATGATGCTGGTCAACACAGACATCCATGACATTTGACGGTGCGATGAGACACTATTACAACGCCAACCTTCATAACAGCCTACTTAGTTAGACAACAAACCCATACAGCGGCCGGGTTACGCAATCTTACTTTCGATACTACACAATTTAAACAAGTGAAAACATTTACCACTTACTTTATTTGCTCACATTACACTGTGTTGGATGTGGTTTGGTTAATACAACACGACAAACAACAGATGAACAAACAAAAAGAATTAATGCAACGAAAAACAAAAACAGTAGAAAAGAGAATTAAAATCACACAGGAATTCAATGCTCTGACTCTTAGAACGATTCTCTAAGCAAAGAGTTTTGTTAAAATAAATTTATGTCAAGTGAATAATACTTTGTTACAATAAGTGGGCAATACCTTTGTTAACACGTTACAAATTGTACTCGACAATGCCTTATCCCCCTCCCTCCCTCTGCTGTTCCCCCCCTTATCCCTCACTAGACAATAATATGAATCTCGAGTCTCAACAATGACATTCGTTGTCCAGGAAACTTATCGATAAAAGTCAAAATCTGTCACATATTCGTTAAATGTGAGTAATTTCAAAACATGTGGTGCATTACTTTCTGGGAAACCCTCGTACAATGTTGTGTGAGACAGACGCTCCTTTCTAGGAACCTGGTATTATCTGAATTTTTAAAGAATGTTTATTTTGAACTCCTGAGCATCCCGCATATAACTGTCCATGCGTAAAGCAAAGCTACCGTATGGTAACTGACTTAAGAAGTCACCTCTCTACTCTGCGTGCAAGGGGATTTCCCTTCTAGGAAGCGCGCTCACCTTCAATGCCCCTCTATTCTAATGGAATTCGTTCCCCTCCACTCTACATATTACCTCCGATCACTGAGGCGTAAGGTAACTTCTAGTAATTTTCAATTGCTACATTAGGCGGAACTACCTGTACTCTACATGCACGTTCTCTACCGGAAGCTTAGAGAACGAACTCCACCTGGCAAAAAGCATCACTTCACAAAATGAATCGACTGCGTTGATTGTCAATTTTAATTACGAATCCTCAAAATATTTTCCAACTCTTTCATTTATATCAATTAAAATATGAAAAAATTTCCCAAATAAAACTTAATTCAAGCATAGATATAATTTTTTGTTCATAATTATTGCCATAATTTGAAGTCACGATGATTTAAAACATAACCTGAGCAACGCTGGGTAAATTTGCTAGTTATTTATAAGCAAAGAACTTTGCAATACCATTTTAATTTAATTTATTCACCAGAGAACTATATAAAGATGTTTGTGTAGCATTGTAAAATAAATTCCAATAATTACTCCAAGATTTGATGCACAAAAACGATTACAGTGTAATTTTCCTAATAAACGTTTAATGTGACTAAATCTTAGAAGGATATTTTGTAGTTTAATTTACATTCTTCGTTAGAAATAATTTTATGAACTCTGTATTTATCTCAGAATCACTACAAATATGCTGTCAACAATTTGTTGTTAACATACATTAAAGTTATGGTAATTTAATGTTGTGCTTACGCAAACTGTATAATTATAAAATATCAGTTGATTACTTCGTTTAAAAATTAGTACAAGAGTTTAAAATAACACTAATATTTATAATGAGATTTTAAGATATAAACAAGTTAGGAAAGTGTACAACGTAACACAAATGGGTGCGTTTTGTGCATTGGAGTATTTGAAAGAAATTATTTACGTGTTTGGAAGGGAAATAGCATTATAAAGTTCTTTTCTTCATCATAAATAATCCATTTTCTTCCCATTTAAAAATATTACATGCATATGTAAGGAAATTAAACATATTTCCGTGAGATTGTTTACGTTAGCAACAATGAAGAAGTAACCATGCTAGAAAATTTCAAAGTTCAACTCAAATTACGACTCTTGTTCGATTTTCTCGCAAACGGCGACTCCTACGATAAAAATGTAGAGGAAAAGAAATACCCTGCTTTATTAGTTGCACAAGTTTTACTTGATAAATATTTTGATATGACCGATACTTTACGAGATATGAGGGAAAGTTCATATTTTATCACCAGTAAAGTGGTACCCCTGATTGGCTTACGTGACTCATTTATGTGATTTTCTTATTATCTTTGACCGTAAGTCCTTAATATCAAATTTCATGAAAATCTGCTTGGTAGAAGCAGATAATGAACATGCGGACAGACCAGATGGAGACTAATACTAATAGGCGCTTATGCTGGAAGCGAAACGCACCTGACAAATAACCTTGCATGTAATTACATTTACAGATACACATACATTACTAAAAATTGTCTTTAATGACAAGAATGATATGTTACTTATTTGTTCAATATACAAGTAGAAGGTACTTGCATTCTGTAAGCGTTTCAAGTCATTATTTATGGCTTTTGCAAAGTAAAAATTATAAACTAGTTAAATAAATAAAACAACTTCAAGTACTCATTAGAATAAACTTCATTAGACCACTGATTCCCAATGAAAAGACAAAACTGATAATGGTTTGATTCCGATGCAAATGAATTGGAATATTTCGAGGCGGTGCTTACTGTAAAAGAGAGACTGACTGATATTATTCACTTCTTTCGGTAAATTGTGATGAGATTAGCCATGAGGAAGTGTATCATCCGAAACAAAAGTACCACGAAGCCAATGAAAAGGAAGAAATCCACAGTACATTGAACCCTCTGCATACTGGACCTTGATGGAACGTACTTAGGATATAACGGACAGAATGTCCGGCGATGCAAAACAGTTAAATGACGCCACTACTACATTGTGTCTCATGCGGACCTATCACATGTGCGTTATTTGGAAGGCCTAATGAATACATCGCAACATTATCACTAACGTATATCACGGCGTATAAGTCGACCTTTGAAGCTTAAAAAAATTTTCCTAAAACTTAAAGTCGACTTATACGACAAATATAAAATTGTGAACCTTAAATTACAGATGAATAACATCGATATTTACCAACAAGGGGAGGCCATAACATTAATATTGAAATTCGTAATACCCTTTTAGGAGGTGAAACTAGAACTAAAACATCACCTATATCTCGCTGCGTTTTTGCCAATGGGCCCTTGTTTAAAAGATCTTAACAATTTAAATTCAGGTGTAAGCACGGATGCAACATATACCATTAACCTTAAGGTTACAAACAGAAGCAGCGATAGCTGAATGGGTAGAATGAATGTCTAGTATCGGATGGGCTGGGGTTCGCTCCCAGCAGCCAGCATTTTTTTCTTTCAGAAGTGGTCTGTACATATATTTTAACTAGTAAAATTGTATTATTATTATGTCTTTTTTGTAATTTTGTTTTTTTCCTCAATTTTTTGTGATTATTTTTTTTTGTCTTTTTCACGTACCTTTTTGTACTTAATTTATTTGCACCTTCCACATATAATTATGATATTATAATTATAAATAAATAATAAAATTTAGAATGTTATAATCATTACTTGATTGTTTATTAAAATATCAATTCTTTAATACGACATTTATGAAATGTTTATTACGGACAATTACCTTGTTTTTTTAATTGTATCATCCAAAGTATTGTAATGCTGTAGAAGTAAGTGAGATAGAAGAGGTACACTTCGATCGGAATTAACCATACTAATTGCAAGTTATAATTATATGTGGAATATGCAAATAAATCAAGTACAAAAAAGTACATGAAAGAAGACAAAAAAAAATAATCAAAAAATATGCGGAAAAAACATTTCCTTTTTTGAAAAGGGGAATAATGTAATTATCAGAACCATCCTCACGCCTGCCAACATGCGATACTTTATTGAATTTCACCACCGTAGATATTGATTGCGATAACTAGGTGCAGTTAATTTTGATAGCATCATTAACAGCCGACATCAATCAAATCATAGGAACCATTATTTAGTTGGTCAAGCTCTCTGAGAATAGCAGTTTCTTATTGGTTGAAATTAAAACACCTGTCAAATGGAAGGCTCAAGAAGAATAGCACGGACTCGAAAAAATATTCCTATATTTTTTTATTACTATGTTTATTTCTGTATCTTGTTAAAACTTGGATCGTACATGACCTTGATTTTGCCTGGCAACGATTTCATGAGAAGTATTTTTAAGTGAAACAAAGGGGGTCGACTTATACTGCGAACATATACCTAATCTAGTATTTTCAAGTTGAAAATTCAAGGTCGACTTATACATCGCAATATATGGATATATATATACATATTATAATGTATATAATTACTGTATATACTCGTGTATGATGCGTCCCAGTGTATAACTGCCGTGTATAATGCGCACTCGTACTTTATTCCAAAAAATCCCGACTTTTTCTGATACCACGTGTATGACACACATCCTTGATTTTTGGGAGGTACATGAATTTTAAAACGTTTGGACTTGTCCATAAGTGTATTACGTTCAATAAGCTCCATATTATGTCTAAGAGAGACATCATCAATAATTAAAGCGACTGAGTTGAGATGGCAGCAACCTCACATGGTAAGTTGGGCAAAGTGATGCCGTGTAGAAAACTGCAGCGTCACTGTTGCCAATCCTTTTAAATCAGACAAAAAGGGATCTATAAATTAGTTTTGATTTAAAGTGGACGTTGGTTCTCTCTTTCCTATCTCATTCTAAAACTGTTTAAGAGAAGGAATAACGTAAAAATTTAACAAACAAATCTGGAAACAGGAAACGCGACAGGTATGATTAAGTTCACACACGAGATTCTATGGGTTTTAAATTACTTACGTTGTCAATCGTAGACACTAGAATCATTTACTAAATAAAATTATTTCAATTTGCTTATTCTATGTTTTTTTTGTTTTTGATGTGTGTTTTGCGGGAAGACTATCTTGTGATTTTGCAAAAATTACAGCAATCAGCTGATGAGCTAGTGAAATGCAGAATAATTAGAGGATGGAATTATAAATCTATAGAAGTAATTAGGTGTTCTATACATATAATTATGTATGTATAACCTGGAGTATCAATAATTATTGTGCTTTTCCCATTAATTAACCCAAAAAGCGTGAATCTGGTGCGAGGTAGGTTCCCATTTTAAGTGCAGAGAAGTGTTACCTGTGTATAACGTGCACCCTACTTTATGACCTGAAAATTTGGTCTTCAAACAGCGCGTTATACACGAGTATATATGGTAGATACAATGTATAATTTATTGGTGAAGCAAATCCGCAAAAATTAATTGTTCCTCCGTTTGACCTTTGTGACTGGTTGAAATTGACTGACTTGCATTACTTGTGGGATTTGTTTGTCTTAAAACATTCTTTGTATTCATTGTTACTTTCTGCCAATTTCCACCAGGGTCTGGAAAAATCTAAAATCTCGAAAAAGTATCCCAAGTTCCATTCCTAAGAATAATTCCGTTTCAAATAAGAACGCAAGGGAAAATCAATTTTTCTTATGGTCACTATAATTTATTTCATTCTTAATTATGTTCTTATAAAAGTATGCTCCTGCTAGCACACTGCAAGCACCTTTTACTAGTAAAATATAAAAATTAATACGATTCCTATTTTCCTAAATTAATTAGAAAACTCTGTGCTATTATTTCATGCGCTCTTAACAATTTGTATAAATATATAGCAGAGTAAAACACTGTCTTTCATAACATGCGCATTTTAACAATTTAAGGCAACACATACGTTTCCTTCGGATGTTTCGGATATAACAGACAGGCCTTCCCCTCCTTTTAGTCCAATATATCGAGGCTTCACTGTACGTATGTAAAGAATGCGATGTCGGACTGTGTACAATACCACGTTTTGGAATATACCATACACGAAAACGTATCAAGTATATAATCGCAAGCTCTGGAATAATAAAAATTAAAATAGTTATAACGAATCCAACGTATATTTTCAATCCTTTCAAACTTTTACAAACCTATGCCAACAGGTGCTTATAATGGAATCTTAACTTAGTACTTAAAAAGAGTTAAAAATGAAACAATCTTTTGTTATTCTAAAAGCTCCCAATTGCAAGCGCTATCTGAGTTTATATAAACATTTGAAATACAGTTGGACCTCTATAAACATCACCATTGATAATCGTTGTTTTGATCAACCCTCATTTGTCGCCAAATGGTACAAAAAAATTAAAAAGTTCCGATGCCAGTTTTGAATGAAGCAGACAAATGAATGATGATTGCACTGTGACCGAGAGAGAAAGATTCCTGGCATTGCCTCCAATTCAATTAGTGCCAATTAAACCTTCAAATAAGTGAAAGAATAGTGTTATTCGCTTCACACTTTAAGCAACGAAATTAATGCTGTAGCAATGTCAAACTTTATAGATAGCAACACAAATATTTACGGATAATTATCCAGTTAATAACTGTGTATGGGAAGCATTTCTAGCAATTTAATCAAAGCAATTGATCTTATTTAAAATCATTCGGATGCTGGAATCTTACTTTTTCAGTAAGTAAAACTATTAAACATCTATAATGCTTATTAAGGCAAATTGTCTCATGTGTAAATTTAAAATCAGATGAGAATAGGGACGTACATTATTTTTTAACAAATTGAAAGTTATATGGTTATGTCACCTTCGTAGATAATCTAAATGACAAAGAATGTTAGGCGACGGGCTACGTTTATTCAGGAGCAGCATGAAAACATTTCTTTTAGATTGATAACCTAGAACTCGCCGAAACTTATCTTCTCTTCATTGTTAATCTAAATAAACGGTTGCATTGATTGATATATGAAAAAAAGGACGTATACTTCAATAAAAAGAAACAAAGAAAATTAAAAACATAAAAGTTTGCAATCAATTACTGTGTAGCATTAATTTCCTCTCTAATTTGACTTTTAAAATACAGATTTCTTACTGACTTTGCATAATTAATTGTCAATATGCACACAGCCTCGCCCTCAGCGAGATTTCTACCCGCTAACCTTACCTATACTGGGGAAATGCATTATCAGAGTTAAATGCGAATTATTGAGTTAAACGTGAAATATTGAGATCAACTTATTCTACACAATTCTTAATTTTTTATAAATTAATTGAAAAAACAGTGAAAACACTGTGTGGGTACAGCTAGTACTCCGTTAATTCATCAAATAGAACTTATAATTTTGTTTGTTTAGTTTACATAACAACGCTTTTACTCATTATTACCTCTGACGGTAAAGCACTATCAATTGCAATTTCCCAGGTTGTTGTTACTATCAGCATTTTAATTACTACAAATATAACTTTTAATTAAAGTTTAAGGCAATAATAGCCCATTAATTCATCAAATGGAAGAAAGAAGAAGATAACGAGGCCTTTGAATCTGTGTAATTTTTACTTATGTACCAATGACGTGAATCTAAATTGATTCTTTCGAAAATTTTAATGTAAATCTGATTCAAACGTACTTTATTGTGTCATTTTATGTTACTTGTCGCCACCTGGCACATCCAGCCACCATGTGACTAAATGAATAAATAAATAAATATTATAGAGACAGAAGAAGATAAAGAAGAACGACGTAGAAGAGAAAGAGTGAGAAGATAAAATACGGACAGATGAGCAAAGGCAAACAGCGAGAGAGACCATAAACGAAATCAGGTAACAAAGAAGAAACGAACAAACTGAAGAAGGGAGTAATATAAGAAGAAGCCAAAACAGAATCGATGCAGCCAACGGCGGAAGACGAAGAAACAACACAAATTTAAACTCAGCAATAGGAAACGGATTAGCTACTCGACGAGATGATTCACATTTAGGAAAAATTAATAAAGAATGTCAATATCGTAGAGCTTTGTTTTTTAATAACTGAGAAAAGCATAACAGATGCTGGTACGAGAAGAGCACTTCCGCAGCTTCCAGATATATTAAAACTGCCGTAGAGAGAAAATACCCCTATGTGTAAAAATACGTAAGACTAATGTAGTTTCTGCACATACCAGGACATGAAATATATATTTAAAGCGGGAAGCTCATTAGTTCTAATTTGAAATGCAAAATCAATCACACTCACCCATCTTCTTTCTTGACATCGCAAAGCAGAGCTGGCCTGTGGAAGATCTACCATGCTGGCTGCGTTTTCAGACTTCATTCTTCGGAGGCTCGCATCTGAAACAACGACAGAACCAACTCAGAAATCTCGCACCCAAAGGATAAAAATTCTACAAAACCTTAACAATAACTTTTGATTTGAAGTTTATAAAGTAATGGACACCGGCTAATAATGTATTATTCATACGTTTTTAAAAACACAGATTCTCATTTTATGAGGTAAACTATAATTTTTACGTTCAAAACTCAATATATATTGATAACAAACCCTTAATTAATCCTACGTTAAGAGTGTAACGCCATATCTTGGCTATATTTGCCCATAAACAAATCCGTCCTTGCAAAAAATTTTACCAACTCTTCACAGAAAATGATACTTTACAACGATAAAATCACTCATTAAACATGTTATGCAGTAACAAAATGTTATACATAAGGACTAATTTATAAAAATAATTACTCCATTATACATATATGATAAATATAACATTTCCTATATACATATATATACGGTAAAGATATTTCAACTATAAATCAAAGATGAACAGAGAAGTTATTTAAGATTTCCTTACCTTTGTAGATATAAATCCTCGAGGAGATTGACCAGAACAGCTGTATCACACAATAATAACAGTACATTTATTTTCCAGAAGATAAAAGTTACATGGCAAATCAATAAGACAAACTCAATCACAAAAGAAAATACAGAGTAAAACAATATAACAGCACGAGTGGACTAACGAAAAACAATAATACATCAAAACATCACCATAAATTACAATTAAGTGGCAAAGCAGGGCATACTGAATAATTACATATACAAATTCACATATCATTGTATTATAAAATAAGAAATAGTACTATTAAGAGAAGTTAATTAATGTCCAGTAAGCAATGTGAAGATTACACACATTGAAACTATAAAAAACTTTAGATAATACTTCACTTCGCTTAAAGTGTCTTAAAACGTACACAAATCAAACTAAAAGTACATAATTAAAAACTGATGTCAAAATGCGTCACATGCACCACTGTTTTCGAAGAATAAACGGCCAAAATTTTGTCAAGATCAAAACTATCGACATTAAATTTCGAATACAATAAAAAGGATTAGTTTTTTACTTGTAAAAAGTTCTGGTGTAAACACATAAAATAACCAAAAGTATTAAAACTCTGCTGTCAAAATGATTATCACGTGGACCAGTTTTCGAAGAACACACGGCCAAACATATATCACGATCATAACTATCAACATTAAATTTCGAATACAATAAAAAGGTCTAGTTTTTTCCTTCTAAAAAGGTCTGATGGAAACAAAATAAATTTCGAACTGTATTACGCACATAACAGACAACCCCGTCAGCCATTTTAAGATTTCTACGAAGTAACCAGAAGTAACGCGCAGGCGCGCAGGCTAACCAACATTTCCCCTTATAAACCTGGATATTTACAATTTCGACAAAAAAACCACAAAAAATAAACAATTCCTTTTTATATCTTGATTTCTCATTTTAGTAGGAACACAATTATAACTTATTGTAGCATCGATAAAATTTGCTTAAATGTTATAAATTACTTGCAGTAAATCAAATTTATTGGCATTAAACTTTTGCTTTGCAAACCTAAATTTGGATTCGTCATGGAGAGGGGTAAAAATAAGGCATTAAAATATATTTTCAGATTGCTTAATAACCGACAATGTAATTAATTAATTAATAACGAATTTTTGGTCCAAATACGTATGCGTTTTTTTGTAACATTTATTTTTCTGTAGGACGTCTTCATAAACAATTACATGGGTAGTTTCGGCGGCATTTACAAATTATGCGGAAACAATTATTAGTTATTAAAAACTATTCACGAGTGTAATTATAAGAATAGCAATTATACTCCGGAAAATACTTTCAGGTTTTTATCTTATCCATGTACTTTGGAAACCTGTGGTATATTCAATTGATACCGATAAAATATTCGTATAAATTTGAAATGTAGGTACCTACCGTAGGAACCTACTGATTTACAAACACAGATGTCCGGAACAGGTAGAAAAATACACTTGTAAATGTCCTAACTAAGATACTCTATTTAGTAAGTGAATTAGCCTTCATAAGAACTTAAGAACCATAAAAAACTCGGGTGATTCCTTCTTCACGGTAAACTTCCACCTCATTTCCTATTTGAAATCCAAAAACTCACGTAATATATTTTCAAAAAAAGCATTCGTGCGTCAATTTCCAACAAATCCTTTATCTAATTTTACAATTGTCCGACCGTCTTTCTCCATTTGTATCTCCCATTATTACAGCTAATGCCTGTCACATAAGTATATTCGAATCATCCTTTGCATCAATTTATAGAAATTTATAAAATTTTATTATTGTAATATTATCGTATATTTTATAAAGGTAAACTCCTCTCTATTATGAATTTTACACTGATAATAATAATACTCTATTTACGGGACAAGGCCTTTTCCTAAAAATACAATCAGAAATGTATTAAAAATAAGCCAAAATATTTAAACGTGCGTTCTAATACAATATAAACCATTAAAGCACAAGAGTAAGAAAAATTATACTATCGCACATAAAAATCACAAATCCTATAAGAATTATACTCAAAATCCATCTGACAATATAACAATATCGTACAAACCTTAGTATGAACTCAACATTAACGAGGATATGTGCTAGTTATAATAAGTACTTCTCTAATCTAGACATTTTTATCAGAAAGTCTGAGTATATAACATAATTATCGGCTTTATTGGGGTACTCAATAAAAGATATGTATGAATTTATAATTTCACCATTGTTTGAAATTATGTACATATCTTGAAAATGAAGGAATATATGATTGTTATCTGCCTCACTTCTTTTATAAATATATTTCATTCGTTGTTATTGGTAATACATAACTACAATTGTATAACTACCATTGTTACTTGCCTTATTTATAAATAGTTCATAGGTCGTGTATGGTAATATATATATATCATTGTATTGAATAATGAATATTTTATGCTTGTGAATGTATATGCTTTTGTATTGCTTTTTCGTTACATATATAATTTGCCATCTTGATATCAAGATAATTAGAATCAAGTGTATTTATTAAAATGTAAACCAGTTTATCCTGTAATTATTTTGTTGGGTAAACTTTAAAAATGATAAATAAATAAATATTCTAAGGCATAAAGTAAAATTATATCAGATTCATGGTACTTAATAAAAATTTACCTGAATTAAAATAGACATAAGTTGGCATAAATTTCTACCACATTTAAGTTAGGCATTGCAGCTTAGTTTTAAATGATTGCAGTGATTCATTGAATATATCAACTTTATGACTTATAAGGTTGTAGTCTCTCATCATAGTATACAAAGGTAAAATGCACATATAATTTGTCCATATATGGTATATGAAAAGTCATATCTAACCTTGTATACATTAAAGGCACTCTGAGGTTTATTAAATTAAGTAATTCTGGGCTTTTAATATGGTTATTTAACAATTTATATAAAAACATAAGGCCACTATTCCTCCTTTGAATGTAAAGGAGTAGCATATCAAGTAGTATTGTCACTCCTAACATAGTAAAAAAGCAAAAAGTGTCAAAAGACTTATGTCCTTAACAACGCTTTCAATCTATTATCAGAACGTAAGGGGATTAAGGACAAAATTAGAGCAACTTAAACTAGCTATTTCTACCGCTGACTATGACGTTATCGTACTCACTGAGACTAGGCTCAGTGAAGACATAACTCTGAATTGGACTTACCTCATTTAGACATTTATAGACATGATCGCAGTGTAATTACTTCTAATAAAGTTCGTAGTGGTGGGGTTTTAATTGCTATTAAAACAAAATTGCAATCTGTAAAGGTTATAAGCCAAATTATTAATGTAGAACATTTTTGTAAACATTTGTAGTCAAGAGGCAAAGGTTTTAATTGGGGTAGTGTATATCCCCCCAGCCTCTGCCATTGATAAGTACTTATCTCATTGTGAAGTGGTTGAAGATATTGTGAATAATAACAATTTTTTGATATTATTGTACTGGGGACTACAATTTACTTGATCCCTGTTGGAACACTGACTGTGATAGCATGTCTTTCACCACTCAAGCAAGAATTATAAATGAAAGTTTTACATTACTGGGTCTTAAGCAGATGAGTACTATTTGTACAATTTACTATTAGATCTAGCTTTTTCTAATTCAGGGCAAGTAACTTCCGAAAAGGATCCATATCCTATTTAAAAATGTGTTAATCATCACCTTGATATTCATTACAGTGTAAAGTTGGCCAAAGAACTAGATTATAACAATTATCAATTTACTATTTATGATTATAGAAACTGTCATTATACTACATTGACTAACTACTTAGATACTTTAAACTGGCTAGGAATATTGTGCAATTTGGAGATTAATAATGCTCTATCAATTTTCTACTCTATTCTTTATGAAGCTATAGAACTGTGTACTCCTACCTTAACAATCAAAACATCATCTTATCCTAAATGGTTTAGTGTTGAATTAAAGGAATGTATCAAACTCAAGAAACATTACCATAAAATTTTCAAAATTACTGGGAGTAATGATGATTATCATAATTTTTATAAAATCCGAGGTGAATGCAAAAAACATTCTGGTTCATGTTGCAAAAACAATATAAATAACATGGAAACAAATATTCCCTATAACTTAAAGTATTTCTGGAGACATGTTAAAAATCATCAAAAATTGGATAGAATACCAAGCATAATGTATTATTATGAAGAACATGTTGCAAATAATGACCACGATATTTCAAACCGCTTTGTAAGGAACTTTTCTAAGGTCCACAGTACTGTGATACCTGACACAAAGCCTTTGACATAAATTACACGTTTTCCTTTGGCAAAATGACAGTTTCAACTGAGGATGTACTATTACATTACACCGATTCACAAAGATGGTGACAAAAGCAATACTTGTAAAATCAATATATGTAGTGGAAAAGGGAAAATTAGGTTTGGAGTAGCATTTAAATTCAGCCAAGCATATGAGAAACAGTAATTCTGGCACTACATGAGGAAAAATTACAAATGATGCTATTACTAAAAATAGAAAGTAGGCTGAAATTGTTTCTGCTTGTAACTTTAGGCTTTCATTCAGTTTGACATCACTTTGAGTTATCGATCAGTGATTTGCACAAATAAGATTATTTGCGGATTCAAAGATGGCTACTAAAATTTCACCAGCCACAGCTAAGACATAAGCAATAGTTGACAAGGTATTAGCTCCACATTCTCTACCTTTAATAAAAATTAAACTTGAATATGTACATCAGGATCTCCACTGATGGTAGCAATAATTTATCACGAAAAATTTTTCGAATACTCGTACAGTATTTTGATCGTCATGTTTAAGGACTCACACAAGCTAGTTGAATTGAAATGTTTAAAATGAATCAGAGGGGACTATAAGTCACCTTGTTTTAAAAACATATGATTGGCCAGAAGAGTGTATCGCGTTTGGAGGGGATAACTGCAACTCCAATTTTGGTTATGTTGATGGAAATGGACAGAGCAATGTTTATGTACTCTTGTCTGCGGAAGTTGGGGAATTACTTGGAATAAAATGCCCTGCCCGTATATCTTACATAATTGTGTTCAGCATGCAAGGGATTCCTGGCTAATTGATATTGAATCAAATTTGGTTACAATTTATAATCGTTTTTCTGTATTCACGGCCAGAACAGAAACCTTGAAAGAACTTTGTGACTTTGTATCTGTAGGTTATAATCGTAAAAACAAAGCAGGTCTGAGCGTGGCCATTATGTCAGAGAGTGGCAACAAAGATAAAATGTCAAAAGATTTTAAAGTGAGAAGGAAGGTGTGTTCCGTGAGTGGGTGTGAGGGACGCAGCGATGGGACAAGAAAATTTTTTAATTTCCCGAGGACGGAAAAAGTGTAAGTTAATTTATATTAATGAATATTTTTCTTGTGAATGCTGAAGTGTTTCTGCAAGTTATAAGTGTAGTTTATAAATAGATACAACGGTTGTTTTCAGTGCGAAGATTGTCATTTATAAGCGAAATTTAGAATTTTATTTATTCACTCCGCTTTGAGGAAGTACGTTTAACTAAATGAAGGGATTTGTAAGGCGAACATATATGTGTCATTGGGAACTCCATTTGTTAAATATGTATAGGTGGTTTGTTTGAAATATACATGAGTTTCGTCAATTAAATCTAGTGGAAAAGTTGCTGCCTAAATTATTACGTTTTGTAAATTATAAATTACATGATTTCAGCTTCAATGTGAATTATTGTATGCTTTTGGAGATTCGTTCCTTACATACTCTTTAGGACGTAGGAATTAAATCATTCTTTCCGTATTTGTTTTTAAAAAACTATGTCGATTCTTCTAGTCTTTTTGCACTTACTATTAACCTCTCAAACTGTGAGAAACTATCTTTAATTTAATAGAAACTTTTACAGCATATGATAGAATACAAAGGGCAGGTAATGTGTATATTGACATTTGCAACATTCTTATATGAGATAAAAGGAAACTGAAAATTTCATGTACAAACAAATGTGGTATGTTTCAAAGCATTAATTTAACTCCAAATATGACAGCAATTCCTAAAATGCATTTATTCCTGCTAATTGTCGTAATGTGATTAATTTGCATTTATAATTTCCAGTGTGAAATATTTTTGTATTATTATTCCTTGACCTTTTATAAAGAAATTAATAAAATGTTCGTGATTACCTTTTATATAAAACCGAGTGCACCTTTGCAATTATGTTAAGAATAACTAACTTAATGTGGGGGTATAATGGCACTATTTGTTCGATGGTACAATTTCCAATGCTTCTTAAATGAGACGGTTTTCCAATTCTTTAAGAAATTTTGTGAACCTTGCAGGTTTTTTTATCTTTCTGGTAATCTATGATTATTCATACCGATTAATGTCTTTATGTGCAGGTGCTTGGAATGGCTTTCATTTTGCCAAAACTGGCAGGTTCGTGACATGTATGAGCGTGGGGGTGTGCGAGCGGTGGTCCACAAGATGGTTTAAAATTTTGTAATTTTTTTATTTTAGGGTATAATTTTCACGTCTTAGTAAATATATTTTATTTTAGTGTATAGGTTTCACATTTCTTTGTCACTGTTTTATTTTAGGGTATAGGTTTTACATTTCTTTGTCAATGTTTTATTTTAGGGTATAGATTTTACATTTCTTTGTTAATATATGTTATTGTAGGGTATAGGCTTTAAATTTTGTAAATATATATATATGTACATATTCATTATTCAATCTTTTAATTTCTGTATGCTTTTTGTTGGGGAAATTAACATAATTCAGATATTGTGCGACCTTTTATGTTGCAGTATGTACACATTTTCACTTCTTATGATTTAAAATTATCTGCCTAATATCATTGCCCTCATTAGGTTTGGGAACAGGTATTACATCATGCCTCTTAATGTTAGAGTACATATTTGGATGGTTTCTGTGTGTTGTATGCACTGCTTAGTGTATATATGTTCATTTTTATACTGTTTATTTGGTTACCTTGATATGATATTATGAACTTGTATATATGTCATGTGAAGGGTGTCACTGTTTATATGCTTGCATGAATTAACACATTTGAGATGTTGCAGTATGTACATACTTTTACCTTCCTGTGATTTCAAATTATCTAATATCAATGCTCTCATTAGCTTTGAGAGAAAGTATGATTTTATATGCATTTTGTGGCATGAACTAGCGCAATGCAGATAATTTGCAACCTTTTATTATTTAGTATGTACCTGCATACATCTTTTTTGTTAATTCATTGTTCATTATGTTCATATTACATTTTTTGTCTATGTTCAATTGCATATTTTCATGGTTTACAGTATTGTCTATAGTACTTCGTGTATGTTAAGATTTTCTTATACTTAGTCTCACTTTTTTCTGTTTGTGTAATACCAGTTGAGGATACATTTCCACATATTTTGTACTTTTCCATGTGTGATCTCTGTTGAATTGCTAATATTTGAATTGAGATTTGGCAACTGTTTGTTTTATCTGGTACTACTTTGTAATGTAACTGTGCCATCTTTCTGAGTGTATATCGCAAATAATTTGTGATGTTTGCAAAAACCTTTTTGCAATCTCAGCTGAAATGCTACAGAATTGTTTCTCACTTAAAATACGGCATTTACTTGTTATGTGTACATCTAACGAAGCTTAAATAAAGCAATATCAATAACGTACAATAATTTTGTTGTTTTTTCAATTTTATATTTCTATTTAAAATTTTGCGATCATATATATTAAGCATTTTACGAGGAATAAATAACCTGATATTTTAAACCACTTCCACAAGAGTAAGATGCACAGGGCTGGTCTGCCCTCTAGGAACATTGTAGTGAACTAGATGGACGAACTTTAAAAATGGGTGGAAGATTGACGTATTTTACCGTAAAACTCGGTAAGTATTAATTTTAAATAAAGCTGCACTTTTTATGGTGTGTGTGTGTGTATATCTATATATCAGATTTCAGACTCTTTATTGTTGTTTATTCTTCGAGTATGAAATTTACCGAAACATTTCCTCACTGAAGTTAACCTCTAGTCAAAAAGGAAATGAAAGTGCGGGCGTTAATGTGAGCTAAAATTAAAGTGTTCTAATTAAAATATATAGATTTATGTTACGGCGAAATTATTGTAAAAGTTGTCTAAAATGAATGGACGATACTTTGGGAGGCAGTAATCACTTGAAGAAAGTGGCCTAAGTTAAAAGGGGGAGTATGTACCTTTGCTTTCCATCTTTTAACAACTCATATTAAAGTTCACCAGTGCTGCCTTGAATCAGACACCGTGTATTTTAAAGGCTTTGTGTTTTGGTCGTTGTGATTATTTCGTCCAATTTTAAACATTATTTAAGATTGGGATAATTGTATGTATTCTTTCATTTTGAACGGTTATACTATGTAATTTCCATTTTGCTTCTCCCATATTTTTAATGTTAAAAGTTTCAAGCTATTAAAGCATCCGTTTCCAAATATTTATTATTTAGACAATCAGAGTAAGCATCGCATAGCAATACATGAAACTTTTTTAATTATATTTTATTCAATTTTTAATGAGTTTATCTTCATTTATATAAAATTCTTTATTTTAGTGTGCTGTCACAAATCGAATCGAGCTGAACCAGAACAAACAGAGCGAGTGTCTTCATGAAATTGTTCATCTGTGCTGCTTGTCTTCATTAATAATGTGAGTTCACTCATAAAACAAAGCGATCTAGAGTTTAAGTGAGTAGATGTATCTGTAATTAAGTAGGATTGGATTGAGTGAAATTATTTGTATCAGACTTCCTTGTATTCCAACCATGAAACTTTCTGGGTATCATTAAAACGTAAACACGGCAGTCCATTGAAGGTAGTTTTGGTTGTCTAGGCCATGATATTGAGTTGGATGCACCCATTTCAATTTTATGCTTAAAATTTAACCTATTACCTGTCTGCTGCAGGCATGGATCTTTAGCACTCATGAAACTGGAGAATTTTGTTGGAATAGTAAGCAAATTATTTACTTTCATTATACAAGCATTATGGTTCTTTTGGATTTTATATGGGAGCTTGCCTAATATCTGACTTTTTCTATTGCCCAAGGTATCTCAGGCCCAAAGCAAATCTAATACAAGTAATTTTATTGTATAAAGTTTTAACTTTTGTTTAATTTTCTAATTGCTTCATTTTTGTAAAGTTTTTAAAATGCTAATCAAAATGGCAAGTATAAAATTTTAATAATTGTGTTGAGTTTTAAAGAAAAAGAAAGTCCAAGTGAGGATGTTGAATAAATGAGTCAGATAACAGAATAATGGAGATATATAAAATTTAGATTGGAAAATCAGCACAAACATCTGCACAAACTCAACTCAGACTAAATACAGTTTGCCACTTGGATTTGGATGACCTGTCATAGTTTCAGATTGAGAACAGAGAGTAGTGAATGTGTCAACAATCAATGTATTTAATTGGATCTGTGGGAAGCTGAAATTAATGTCCTTTTGGAAACATAAAATCAGTGAATAACTATTATATTTTCTCGGTATGCATAAAATAATAGAGTTTATAAGAAGAACAAATATGCAGTAAACTACAGGTTCAGAACGACCATGTAACAGGTTTCCCACCTGGCTTCTTTGTCAATTACAATTATGTAGTGTATGTATGGCATACAAATAACAGTGCTCGCTAGTATTTGGCATGAAAATTTGATAAAGCTTCCAGTTCTAACAAAAAATAGTCATTATGTAATACACTGAGAGTTCAGCTTTTAAGTTAGAGATAGTGAAAAATCTAAGTAACCGCAAATTATAACCATTTGTATACTCTGAGGTACTGACATAATTGACTTAGTATGTCAGTATCATGTTATATTTCTGGAAACAGTGGTTACTTTGAGCAATCCATCATAATGTATAAGGAATCAACAGCTTAGGGTTATAATGTTGCAATCAGGGCCGGTTTCAGTTAAAAAATACATGTAAGCGAGGTGAAAATTTGCTGCCCCTCTGGATATCAAAGGCATAAAATAACATTAATGACATACTGAAAAATGAAATAACTTATTTTACTGTTTTATTTTTTCAAAAAATATTCAGCTAAATATTTTCAGAAAATAGAAATAAAACATTCACTGATCTTATAACAAAACTACTATGTAATGATTATATTATATTTTTATATTGCAACTTTACGAACCCACTTTTCTAAAAGGACGAGATTAAGTTTTTTGGGGCGTTTTTCTTTGCAAAATCATTTATCAGGGATCGGAGAGGGAAGCTACGTGCGAAAGGTAGAGATACCGAATGTTAAATAGTTGCACAAAGAGACAAACCCTGAGTAATCAAAATCTCTAGTATTGAAGGTTCACTGTATTTGGGGCAGTAAGGTTATTTGAAATTACAATGCATAATCCCTAAAAGCACATGAAACTTAGCAGTATAGCAATAGCTTTTGCGTATATATATTCCGCTAAAGAGGTTAAGGGAAGTGTACAGTGTGTCGGCGTGTTTTAGACAATGTAAAATTGTAAAACGTTCATCTTGCCGCCCTTTTTAGGTGACACCTGTAAGCAGTAGGTTACGTCGCTTACACCTTGAACCAACCCTTAATGTAAATGACATATCATGGTGTAAAATATAATTTTTTCGCGAAGTTTTCAAGTTCTGTGCAATAAACCTTTAAAAAAATGAAAATATAAAAATCCGAAATATTGATTTTGCCGCCCCTCTGAAATGACATCTGTAAGCGACCGCTTACGTCGCTTACGCCTGAAACTGGCCCTGGTTGCAATATTACAGATCAGGCAGGGCAGGCCCAAGGTAAGGATGACCTTGGTGACTGCCTGGGGTGCCAAAGTCTTGGGGGCATTATCCTGACCATCTCTGCATTACTTTCAAGTGAAAAAATATTGGGTACCAGTTTATAATAATAATAATAATTCGACTTTATTTTCAAGGGCTATATTTAGACTACTGTATATACTCGTGTATAGTACGAGTTTTTACGACCAAATTTTTATTGCAAAAATTGGGGATTGTACTATACACGAGTAATGCATTTGAGGATTTAAAATTCATGTATCTTCACGGGTATTTTCGGTGAAGTTATGCCACCTGCACGCATTCTAATTGTAGGCTAACCTAAACAGTGAGGTCCTTTATCGTTGTTATGTTGCTTCGTGAAGAGTAGAATCTTTTTCATATATACAGCTTCAAATTCACAAATACTTGATATAAGTGAAGATTTACGGGCACTTCCTTTCTTGAATTTTATGTATGTACATCTTTGTTTGCGTCTTTTTACAAGGGATGGATTGGAACGAGTTGGACTAAAAGTATCGTAGACTGCGTAACTTTATGGAATTTTGACATCTTGGAAAAGAAGAAATTACTTTGTAATATTCAACATTCTTTATTGTTTCTTCAATCACACACCGATCGGTTTGCACTACAAAGTCATTCTAAAGGTGTTACGTCGGTTAGTAACACCATTAGAATGATTTTGTAGTGGAAACTGGTCGGTGTGTGATTGAAGAAACAATAAAGACTGTGTGTTTGTTTTTAGGGAATTAGTGGACTGTATAAATTGAAATCGTGGCGCTGTATTCAAAATCACAGGATCGTTCAACCGAAATATGCAACTAATAACACAACATGAGGCACTTATATGAAATACACGAATAGCATTGAGAACATAATAGCACAAGAAATATAATTAACTTTGAGAGCACAGTAACAAAGAAATGCACAATTGACATTAATGATGCTCACTGTAAAGATGAGTATGTGTTGTTTTCAAATCACATTTCATCCTGCTCGGCTTCGATGTGTTGAGACTCGAGGAACAAGAAGTTGTTCAACACAATTAAAGAACTCATGATTTTGCACTTATTTATGAACAAACTTATGACGGTTTTAACACATAACGGTTTTTCACAAGATAGGATTCACAGGATATGAGCTCCGTAAACCATGTCCGTCCCGGGGAAGAGTCCTTTCAAACTGGGAACTTCATCATGATGGCAGCGCCTGAGGTAATGCAGCCAACCATCACGTGACCGAAAGACACGACACACAATACAAAGTAATACAAATTAATAGTACAAAAAACATCTTTGAATTTTAAACACTGTGGAATATTACAAAGTAATTTCTTTTTATCCGTTATCCCTACCTATTAAGTAGATGAGCGAGTGGAACCATTACATACATGGAACGTAATCCAGACATACTAGAATTGAAACGATTTTATTTCATCTTGTGCAATCATGATTCATATCACTTTTTATTAAATGTTTTAGAGTAAGATACTTAACTTATCCGAATTTTAGTGTACTCGCAAGAAATACTATGTATGGCATTTACGGTCTATTCTATGGTGGTGTGGAAAAATGGGATGAAGTCTTGGGCCGGGCTTGGGCTGAAGATTTCGGCCCATGCAGACCTCTACTCCACATACTCTTATTTTCCACAGTCTTCCTCATATCTTGATAGCTCTCTTTCCCTTTCAAGTCGTCTAGCAGCTGAAACCTTTTCGTACATCTTTCTCTTTCTCCATCCAGTTTTCCTTCTAGCACTTTTTTAATCATGCTCTCTCTCTCCTCAGGTAATGTCCAACCCAGTTCACCTTCCTCTTTCTGATAGTCTGTATAATTGTTCACTTCTTCCTATTCTTCGTAGTACTTTCTCATTTTTCATGCTGTCCATTTTATCTTCAGCATTCTTCTCTAAATATATTTTGAAGCTTTCAAAGTATTTAGCGTCCATGTTTCTACCCCATGCAAATCTAAACTCCATACATAGCATTTTATCATCTTCATGCGGATACCCTCCTTTATATTCTCCGTTAGTAGGAGTTTCTTTCTTCTGAAAGTGACTTTTGCTTTCGTTATTCTAGTCCTGATTTCCTCGGTACATTTTGCTTCTCTCATTATGGTGTTTCCAAGGTATTTATATTCTGAAACTTGTTCTAATGGCTTTTCTTCAATACTTATGTTCAAATTTTCTTCTTTAATTGATATTTGCATGACATTGGATTTTTCTGTATTTATTTCCATATCCTATTTTCTACCTGTTACCTAGTCTATTTATCATGTTCTATAGTTCCTTTTCCTTTCTTGGTAGAAGTACGTGATCATCCGCGTATTTCACTGTTCTTATAATCCTTCCTCCGATTTTGAAATCTCCCATGCTTTCTAACGCTTCCTGCATTAGCCTCTTTCCATATATATTGAATATGATCGGCGTTAGACAACAGCCGTCTTACTCTACCGATATTTACACTGGTGTCAGCATTCTCCAACCTGACCTTTACAACTTGATTTGCATATAGATTCCTGATCAATCTCCTGTCTTTCCAGCCTACACCTATATCCTTTAATATCCTCATCAGCAGTACCCAATTTACTCTATCAGAGGCCTTCTGCCAGTTGACGAAACATACGCAGCAGTCTTGGCTGTACTCTATTGCCCTTTCTGATACGATTCTCACTACACCGACAGCATCTCTGGTTCCTTGTCCTTTTCTGAAGCTGAATTGATCTTCCCCTAGCATTTCTTCGGCCTTTTTCTCTAGTCTTTTATTAAGAATCCTCGTGATGATCTTCGAAGTGTGTGACAGTAGGGATGTCGTTCTGTAGTCTTTACACTGCATTGCCTTAGGCTTCTTCTTTAGAGGAATCATTGTTACATCTAAGAAATCCTGAGGCCACTCTCCCGAGTCATAAATCTTGTTAATTAGTTTCGTAATCACTTTTAGTCCTTCTGATCCCATGACTTTAAGTACCTCTGCCAGTATTCCATCATTGCCAGTAGCTTTTCCTTTCTTTAGTTCCTGTATCGCCTTTTCTACTTCGCTTTTCATAATATTTGGTCCCAAGTTGTCTTCTTCAATGCAATTCTCTTCTTCCAGTTCCATTTATACTGATCCTGCCTTCTTTTTATATAGTTCCTTAATGTATTCTTCCCATACCTGTGCTACATCTTTTGGTTCTGCGACTATTTTTCCATCTGTATTAATAATTCATTTACCACGTATCCCTTTGGCTTCTTATCTTCTAACTCCAGTGCCCTAGCGTACATCATATCGTACCATCCTAACTTCTCCATCTGTTGTATTTCCTCACATATTTCTTTTATCCAAATTTCCCTAGCTTTATCTGTTACCCTCCTCAACTCATTGTTTATGTGTCTATAATTGGCTCTTCCTTCTTCACTTAACATTTTTCCATTTTCTCCAGCATTTTCTTAGTGATCCATGGTTTTCTGATTTTCTTCTCTTGTTTCCCAATCTCTTTATTCAAGGTATCTTTGATGCTGATTTTCACTTCCTCCCATTCTGTATCCACGGTCTTCGGTTTGTTTTCCAAATTTCTAAGGCGATCTTCCAACTTCATGCTGAATGCATCTTTCTTTTCTTTCAGTTTTTCTAGGTCCCAAGTCTTGCCTATCTCTTCTCATTTTCCTTATTTGTGTAAGCTTTGTAGTTACATCGACTATTAGAAGGATGTGGTCTGAATCAATGTCTCCTCCTGGTAATTGCCTTAGCATTTTTTATGCTGTTCCTGAAGCTTTGTTTTACTAGGATGTAATCTATTTGGCATCTCATTCTATCTCCTGGGCTGTTCCATGTTTACAGCCTTCGTTTATGGTTTCTGAACCATATATTAGTCACTACTAGGTCGTTATTAACACAATTCTACCAATTATTTTTTCCTCCTAGGTTTCTTTTCCCAAATCCGTATTGACCGACAACATTTTCTTCTTGTCCTTCACTAACTATGTTGTTCCAATCTCCCATTATTATGCAGTTTACGTTTCCTCTTCCGTCTTCTTTCATTTCATTAATATCGGCTTGCAAATGTTTTAAATCCCTGTCATTTGTTTCTTCCACTACCTTAAATTTTAAAAACTTCATCTTGTTAATGGCCATATTTTGAGAGGTTAAAAAAAATGCCATTTAAACATTTGGTCTGTCTGATGTGCTAACTCATAACTGAAAGAATCTCAAGACATGGTCTTTTTCTCTAATCGATTCAGGATTCTCTCTCATTGTGCACGTTCTCTCTGATCATCCATTTAAAATTTTTTTGAAAAAAAACTCTTTTCGTTCATCGAAAGAGAGTTACACGTTTATGTATAGTATACATATGTAAAAAAAATTTGTAATAGGTATTATATTCCTGCTTATTTTTCTATCAAATTAAGGTGTTATGTTGCTGAAGTTGAAGATAAGTTTGTAGGATCGAGTTTTGAAGTTGTAAATCAAATTTGTAGTGCAAAAATTCATAAGATATAAAGTTCATAAATTGGGATACAGGTGACTCCCAAGATTCAACTGGGATGCGTTCCTGAAAACGCGGTCGAATCTCGAACAGTCGAATGTCAAATGCTGTTTTTCCATAGACTTGCATGTTATAATCGGGCAATACGTTCCCGCATCTTGGGAAAAAATTATTAAGTCTTATAATGTGTTAGTACAACAATATTAAATTATGGACATATAAAATGAAAAATATATTAAATGTACAGGTGAGCCCCGCTTAACGCGGCCCCGGCCAATGCAGATTCGTTATAATGCGGATATTATTTCAAATTAAAATTTAAAAAAATATAGATCTTACGCACAGTGCGACCGCAGTCTAATATCTTATGATTTTTTTAATTTCTCATTAATCAAATTTCCTGAAGTATCCTAAGTAATGTGGTATTTCAGCAGTGTTGCATAATATTACATCGTCTTGTGGCCAATTTCACTCTTCCCTGTAATTTTCACGGGTCTAACACAAAAAATATATCTACTAAGGCAGAAAACATTTGCAAAACGGAAATAGAAATATGATTCATTCTTCATGTTTCTTTGGCATCATTGGATCGTAAAGAATGTTTTTGATGATTTATATTTTTTAAATCTATAATTTTTGACAATTACTTTATTACAATTTTAATTTGCAGTATTAACATGTCATTATAAATAATAATAAAAGAATAACGCTACACATAAAAAAATTATATAATTTTGATCTACATATGAAAAAATGTGGTACGCACGGAGGGATCTTAATGTTTGAATGCATATAATGTATAATAATATATAATCAGTGATGAGCTGGAAAAAAATTAAGAACCGGCTCTAAAAAAAGGGGGGTTAGGAAATTTGAATAACGGTGGCAGGATGCCTATATGCCAGTGGCACCATATTGCTCTAGTTTAGTAATACCGTTCCGCTAGCTTAACAAGTGTTCGCCTTGTAATATATTCAATTTCATATACTGTTGGTAATTAACTATCAGATAGGACAAAATGTACTTGAAAGGACAAAATCAATAAATTTTCATATTTTCTAAAAATTTAACAACCAGATCGCAAATTCTGAGAAAAATTAACAACAGGCTCGAGCGAGCCAGCGGGAGCCGGATTCAGCTCATCACTGTATATAAATTGCAGAAAACCCAACATGCATTACTATGGGATTGATCTATAAGCGGAACTGCAAGAGCATCGTCGATCAGTGCATCACTTTGTTGGAGGAGCACAATGACTTCACACAAGTGAGTGCCATGAAGCACGGATGCGATGGGCTATTCAAATGCTACTGACAAGTTTTACGTAATAAGTGAAATAAAGCTAAGCAGTCGACCTTGGACTCTTTTTTAAATAAAACTTCGTAGGTGTTCTGAGAAATATTTTGAAATTATGTACGTCTACCGCTAAAAAGCTTTTTTGTCTTACTGTTTACTAAATAATTTTATAGTTTGTTTAATAAATTATGTTCTAAAAGTTCAGTAGAAATATATTTTACATTGAATGTGGGTCCAAAAATACCATTTAGGAAGTTATTTCCTCTGGGCGCCTAGGTGTCCCAGCGAACGCGGATTTTAGCTTAACGTGGAGACCTCAGGAACGCATCCCCCTCGTTAAGCGGGGCTCACCTGTATATTTAATGAAAAATATACCTATGTAATTTAAATCATTTAAAGTGTAAGTTGACTCATTTTTGAACTAGGGAGATTGTTGCCAGATAGATTTCTTAGGTTAACGATATATCAATGGGCTACAGGATAGGATTTATAAAAAGAAGGATATGAGCACTAAAATTGATTTAGAGACATTCATTTGTAAAATAAAGAGCATTATGTATATATTAATCATAATTTAACTAATCAAATAAACTTGGCAACAAGGCAAACAAGTAGGGTTGGCATCTCTGGCTGTTTGGTAGCTGACTTGTGTTGAGGTGAAGTTGATGTGGTTTGTGCTTTCTTGCTTTGTTATTTTTGAATTTGTTCATGTTATTGTTTTTGTTACATTGTTATAGTTATTACATTGTTATAAATTTGTTAAGTTGTTAATATCTGATTGCTCTTCATTTGCTTTTTTTTCCTTTTCCTGCAGAAATCAAACAAGGATATAACTTCTTGTGTAATAAAATACCTGAAGAGATGTTTCAGTTACGCCTTAGACCAGAACAAAAATAATGAGGAAGAAACTAAAAAGGCAATACTAAATATTGTAGAGCATGCCTTTGATAATCATGTACAGTGTGGTGATTGGTACAAATAAAAATCAGATCCAATCAACTATAAGCACATACGATGTGCTATCCAAAAGTTCCCGAAAGTTGAACGTTGCACGGGAACCGGTTGTAATACGGACTAGTGGTGCTTGGTAGCGCTGCATGTATCCTTTGTGAACCAGTGTGTGAAGTGGCTTCGCGCTGAGTCCACATATTCCTTTGTTCTACGCATTTTTATAACGTCGTGTTTGTGTCGTTTTGCCATTTTTTTTCGTTGAAATGGTGGACGTGAAGGAGCAGCCTGTGTGCATCAAGTTTTGCTTCAAACTTGGCAAGAGTGCGGCAGAAACTCACAAAATTCTTAAGCAAGCATTTGGTGATGACGCTTTGGGTCAGACACAAACCTACGACTGGTTTAACCGGTTTAAAAATGGCCGAACGTCAGTTGATGATGGCACACGTTCTGGACGACCTTCAACCGGCACAATGCCGGAAAATGTTGAAAAAGTGAGTGAGGCTATCCTCGAGGACCATAGGTGAATGATCCATGACGTTTGCAACATTGTGGGACAGTCATATGGGACATTTTTTTGAACAAACTCAACATGAGGTGGATTGCTGCAAAATTCGTGCCAAGGCTGCTGTCTAGCGTCCAGAAGCAACATCGGCTGGAAGTCTGCATGGAACTTCAGGAGCAGGTCAGAAATGACCCAGACTTCCTTTCTAAGGTCGTAACTGGTGACGAAAGTTGGGTTTATGGGTACGACCTGAAACAAAACAGCAATTGTCCCAGTGGAAGAGTCAATCTTCACCCCAACCGAAGAAAGCGCAGCAAGTCAAAAGCAATGTTAAGTCAATGCTGATCTGCTTTTTCGACATTGACAGGACTATCCCTCCAGGTCAGACCGTCAATGCAAAGTTCTACTGCAACGTCCTGAGGCGGCTTAGGGAGGACATGAGGCGAAAGCAACAAGAAATTTTTTACTTAGGTAAAATTAGGCATGTCAACTATGCATATTATAATTCCAAGAGATTTAGAGAGTGCATAATGTGTAATACAATTCCAGAAGACAAAGCGGCTGCAGAAATAATTGTGGGCAACTTAGGCAACATTAACTGATGTATTTTCATATATGCCAATTTTGAAAACACCAAGATACTTCTGGAACTTTTCCACAGCCCAGACATAGTGGATCTAATGGACCTCATAAGGAAACAGCTTACTAGCTAAATTGTGAACGTGAACCTCCCTTCAAATATGAGAATCAGCACAGACTCCCAAAAAATTGTACTTTTGACTTAGGGAATAGCTTTCTCATCAATATCATTGGAAAGAATTTTACGAGGTTTATTTGCATTTGAAAAATAAATCATCTGTGATTTGTCAACACTAATACTGTATATACTCAAGTATAGGTCAAGTTTTTAAGACCAAATTTTTGGCGAAAAACTCGGAGGTCGACTTATACATGAGTAATATTTGTGCTAGGTTAAAATGCATGACATTATTTGCCCTGCAGTTGTTAAAATTTGATGTAATTTAATTTATTTAAAATATATTGATAACTATCTAATATTGAAATATCGATGTATATGAAAGAATAAAGTTTCTATATAATTTGGTGATCCTAAGTTGATCTCTGATGCTTTGCAAGTAATTAAGCAATTTTCGTTAGTTCAACATGTGACGGCGACAGGACAAAGAACAACAGCAAGACAGAGGCGCGATATGTAAACTCCATAATATGTAATCAGAGAAACACCTCGTCTGTGGGAGGCATCACACTATTTTGCTGCTACTTGACACCACATAGTTAATTTGATATTCGAAGAATTATAGAGATGCAACAAATAATCTTTTTTTGATTATTTACATGGAACTAAATGGATTAATACCCACTGAATAAAAAAAATTTGTTTTACTACAGCTGAAAAACTGGGGTTGACTTATAAACAAGATATTCGAAAAAACAAATTTTATTAAGAAAGTTGTGATTGACTTATACACAAGTATATACGGTAGTTAGAAAATTGTTTTGACACCAATTATTCAAAAACTGAATAACCAACTTACTATTAGGTATTTAACAAACCACCAAAACAAGATGAGGAAAGAATAAAATTTGTATCGTCAGCATAAAGTATAGGGTTAATACCATTAGCAAGAAGAATATAGTTTATGAGATCATTGACATATGGGTCTCTCAGATGCCAAACCGACTAACTCCACTTTTTGTCAATTTCTCAATTTCAGTACCTGAGCACATTTGAAATATGTAATTAACTGCAGAAATGAATAGGCTTTGTTGCATGGATGGCTGTTTTATCCATGCAACAAAGCCTATTCATTTCTGCAGTTAATTACATATTTCAAATGTGCTCAGGTACTGAAATTGAGAAATTGACAAAAAGTGGAGTTAGTCGGTTTGGCATCTGAGAGGCCCATATAACAAAAAAGTATTGAGCGGTATAAAATCTTTATTCCACAGTCTAAAGGTTATCACTTTGACTGCTCAACTAAATTTGCTTTTTCCCTGCAGAGGTCAAACCATGAAATTTAAATTTAAGTGTCCATCAGTCTGTTTGTCCCCCTTTGTACCTTAAGAACCGTATGTTGTAAAGAAGTGACCACTACTCACTGCAAGTATCAAAACAAAAATGCAAGGCCAGGCTTTCAGGACATAAGGAAATCGAATGATGCCCATGTCAAGTTAACTGGCCACGGACCTCCAGCGAAAGTCATCAATGGCCAGTTAACTGGCCATGGGCAGTTAATGTGTGAAGCACATGGTACTGACATTCACATGATGGGGCCCCTAAGATCAGGGAGGTCCTGGACAGCTGCCCACTTCACCCATTGGATAAAACGATCCTGAACAAGAAGAGGTGATAACTATCATTGGGGGCCAAGGTGCATCGCGCCAGTTCACTACATGGATGCTATGCCTGGGCTTGTCCTTATGCCACCCACCTTAGGCTTTCCTTATCTGCCTACCACCTAGGAAGGGGCATGCTCTTTGGCTTTTTTTGGTGCCTCTAGGCCAGGTATGGCAAATAGATGGCATGCATGCCAAACTTGGCATGCCTTGAGGCATTGCTGACATGCTACAACTTTGCAATCATGAAGTTAATTTTTTTTAAATGTATTATTTTTTGGATATTGAATTAGTTGAATCTTAATATCTGAATGCATGTGCAGAAAAAGACAGACCAAGTTTCAGCAGACTGTTTTGCTATTCAATCAGCAAATTGAGTTTTAAACTTCAAAGAATTTTTTTGAAAATGACCCAAAAAAGATCAAACAGGTAAATGAATATGATATTTTAATTTTCCAACTTTATATTTGCATAATTATTTTCCTTTTTGGCCATAGTTCAGGTGAAAAATGCAAACCTTTGGACATTTAAATTTATAAATAAATAAATACATGTCAATATTATTATAAATATATAGGTAAATTTAGGAATTAATAAATGTATGGCACGCCTGAAACTTCTGTCGGGAAAATTTTAAATTTTTGGCACACTAATGAAAACCTATTTGCCATCCCTGCTCTAGGCAGTTGCCTGTTTTGCTACCCCTTATTGCCATCCCTGGCTTGGAGATATGGTACCTATGGAAAAATTTTAGGAAATACCTTAGTATGTAGATTGTTAATTTTTCTACATTTTTATTAAAATTACCTTAACATTTGATTATTAGATTAATATTTATTTATGGAAAAATAAACTTTTGGCATATTTCCGGGAAAGATTGGCATCTTTTGCAAACAGTTCCTATGTCAAATGCCATCTACCTTAATGATTCAGTATGAATATCCCAAGGTTTGTAGCAATGGTATCTCCAGAATTTGAACTAAGACTTTAGATCAGTGGTCTTCAACCTTTTTTGAGTCACCGCCCACTTTTACCATATGTTGTCCTTTGAAATAAGTTCACCGCCCACCCAGTGGCGTAGTGATGGTTTCTGGCGCCCGGGGCAAAGAATAATTTTGCGCTTCCAGTAGCAAAGTGATTTAGGGAGGTAAGGTAACCCTAAAACTAGTGGGATTGTCGTTAGATGAGATTACCGAATACGGTCTCAGTGGTAATAACAGTGTTTAAAAATTTATGATTTTATATATTTGATAAAATTAAACTTAAACGCTTAGCTGCTTCTGTGAGGGACTCCGACCACCCTCATGGGCCATTCGATTTTACCGCAGCATGGATACATTGCCGCTAATATAGTATGATATGATACTATAGTTAACGACAAACGAACTGTAATAGTTGTACATAAAATAGTTGTACAGAATATGTGCGCTTTTTTATAGAATTTTATTTTTCATTGTAAAAATTAGAATAGCATTTGGTGAGTTCTTTAACGCCCACCAAAAATCCAAAAACGCCCACTGGTGGGCGCTATCGCCCACCTTGAAGACCACTGCTTTAGATGAATATGGAACACATTTTCAGTTCCTATTAAAAATACTAGTGTATACCCTATCAAAAATGACGGGAGGAAAGATACGATTGTTCAAACTCTTTAAGGAGATCATATTAACATCAGAAACAACTGTCTTGAAAATCGTTTCCCCCTTCCTCCCTCACCCCTCTCCCTCCCTCTCTCCCCCCTCACTCTCCCCCATCTCTCCCCCCTCACTCTCCCCCATCTCTCCCCCCTCACTCCCCCCATCTCTCCCCCCTCACTCTCTCCCTCTCTATCATATTAAAAGCATTCAAAGCACATTTATAACCATAAGGACTGAAATAACAATATGATATCAAGGTCGAACAATGGAATAGGTAGGCAAGGTAACATCCTGTTAAAAATGGCAAGATTTCCTCAGTGTTAATTAAACGTTTAAATTGAGCAATTTCGAACTGTAGGCAGAAAAAAGATGAAAGAATAATAAACTTTATAATGTTTTCTTCAAAATGGTTATATCCAAAGATTGTAGGTCAATTCTTTCTAATTTTAATGTAAAAAAGTATGAAAGTCTGCACATCGAAATGTCCATTTTTACGTGTTATCTTATGGGAAATGGAAATTATCCCCTGGAGTCGAACCCGGGTCTTTGATATGGAGTTCGATACATTAAAACGTTTTGTTGTTATATCATAATGCTATCCTGAAAATTTCAACAAATTTGGTTTGGTCGTTTGCGAGATATTAAGCTTCAAAAAGCATTAGACAACGTTTGCTAAAGACTAAGGCTTTTATTTATATGATATGAGAAAGTAAAATGCTAAATTAAATTAAATTGCTTGCTTAATATAAATGAATGGTTATTTAAAAACTGAATTCTTGATTGATATTCTAATTTAGTACATTATAAATTGCACTTATTAAAATTTTAGGAAGGTTGGTTCTAATATTCCATGTAAGGTGACCGGCCATACTGATTTATTCAATAGGTACCATACTGATTTTGGTGACTTTGTACTGATAAATTGTTATTATAAACTTTATATTTCCTTGCATATTAGAGATAGGCTTGTCAACATCATTGAATTTACAATTCTCAAGGGGCCTGACTTTGCCTATAGTTGCTAATTGTAGCTGACAGGGCTCGCCTAAGGTCCTAGGCCCCAGAGCACAGCCAGGACTGCCTCAGCCTAGTTCTGCAACTGTTCACTCATTAGGCAGGCATCTTCTCAGAATTCTGTTATCAAATATTTGTACCCTAATTCCCAGTACTGTCATATTGGAGCATGTGAAAGATATTACTTTCCTAGAATGTTTTCTCATTCCAGAAGCAAAAATTTCTGATAACACATTAATTGAAAATCATATGGATCTAAATTTTAACATAGATAAGATTTTGAAGATGATATTGTAGAAGGTGAGTTTTCAGATGAAGTAGGCATTATCATTAATGGTGAGAGTTTCCAGTTTCTCGCTGAACTTTTGAAATGGTCATTACCTGTGTTTAACAAAAACTGCTATCAGTGAACAAATGTGAATGTCTGAAACAGTGAAATAAAGAACCCTTGATTTAAAAAAATGTTTGACAATGATTATAGCATTGTTCACTTTTATTGATTTCCACATGGCAAAATTGTATAATATTAAGTGGAAGTAAACTCGAGAAACATAATAAACCTTTAAATTGCAAAATATGTTGATACTAAAAGAGAAACACTTTTAAATATATGTATATTTTAGTTAGATCAAGTCATACTCATATTATCTCAAAATGATGATATTAAACGGCTGTTCAGTCATACAAACGTTTTTACAAATGATGTTGTGCAACATAATGAATGGCATTACTTTGAATGTAATTTTTCCCATAAAAATATTTATTACCATGGAGCAGAAAATTTTGTCATAAGTACAAACTGCTGAAGATGTGATAAATAAAACGCACAATTGATGCATACAAATATTCAGCTGAATCAGATATTCACGTACAAAAATAACATTTAGTGGCATCAGCATTAAAAGACGTTATTGGAAGTAGGCGAATTTCTATTTTATGTGATTATATTGAGTTTATATATTTTTATTTAACTTATTAATTTTATTTACTAGGCTATCGCTGCCAGAATTCTAAGATGTACATTTCATTTTATTTTGAAGATAAAAATTTTGTTCGATTTTATCTCACTAGATTCTAGTCATTTAAATGTTAATTAAATTGTGGTTATTCCTTAAGAAAGTGCATCTAATTACTAAGTAATGGAAAACATTTTGAAGTAACATTGCTCCTCTATACATTCATTTTCATCAATTGGGAGATCTGGTGAGGAAATTATGTACTGCTGAAAGTAAGTAGGGTAGCACTTTTGTAGAGGTATGGTTATATACTGTGTTATATTAGCTTACTGAATTGACTTGTTTTGCGTGTTGAATTGTTTTATTCTATTCTTTTATTGTTTTACTATTCTCTTTGTTTTACTACTTTAATATTTATTTTAATTACCTCATAAGGACTCGGTTATTACTTTTAACTGTCTTTATGTAATATCTACATCGCTGTTTGATTTTATTTAATTATTCAGCTTCTTTCCTTTAACAGTCTTTTTCAGTTACTGAGTTAGGTGATATTTTTGAGTACGTGGGGGACTTTAAGGATATCTAAAGGATATAAAACAAAATTCGATTAGGAAAAATGTTTCCGCATAATAGCAAATTCATATAAACAAACCCACTTAAAGTGAGGGAAACCTGCATTTAAAAAAATTAAAAAAATTGATTCAAAAACTTCTTTACTTTTTTTTAAATATACACTTCATAAAAACAAATTTAAGGTGAATAACACCTAGTATCAAAAGACAATCTATGCCTGGAAAAAATACCTCCAAATCACTCTTTTTCCTCGACAACATGTTTATGCCTCTCAGGTATATGTGGAACAGTCCCTGGTTTAGAGTGTGCACGCCTGTTAGCCTCCCTGTACAAAGAATAACAGAAGAATTTACAATATGGCTAAAAACAAAACAATTAAATTACAACAAAAAATATATTTTCAAAAGAAAAGCATACGAGATCTGACAAAAAAGTAATGAGACTAGTTCAAAAAAAATTTATGGTATCTATTGATCTACAGTAATGTGGTCTCTTTCAATATAACACCCTTCTGAATGCACACACTTTCGCCAACGGTCCTGCCACTGTCTGTAGCATTTCTGGAAGTCATCCTTTGAAATGCTATTCAAGGCCTGGGTTACAGCTGTTTGGATGTTCTTTGTTGACTGAAAATGATGTCCTTTCACCACCGACTTTACTTTTGGGAATAAAAAGAAGTCACAAGGGGCGAGATCCGGCGAATATTGGGGCTGCGGCAACACTGAAATGCTTTTGGCGGCCAAAAACTGCCCTACTGACAGGGCAGAATGAGTCGGGGCATTGTCGTGATAGAGAATCCAGTCTCTGGTGATGTTTGGACGAATCCGATTGACTCGCTTTCGCAATTTCTCGAGGATTTCCACGTAGTACCATTGATTGACTTTTTCCAGGAGGTACCCACTCTTTGTAAATGATGCCATTGGAATCGAAGAAGCACACAAGCGTGCATTTCACTTTTGATCTGGACATGCATGCTTTCTTCGGCCTTGGTGATCCCGACGAGCACCACTGTGAACTTTGACGTTTGGTTTCCGGATTGTATTGGAAAAACCAACTCTCGTCACCAGTGATCGCTTGGTCCAGTAACCCTGGGTTGGCTGCCACACGTTCCAACAAATCGGCACACACACTCATCCGTGCTTCCCGATGTTGCTCCGTGAGATTTCTGGGAACCATCTTCGCATAAATTTTTCTCATTCCCAAATATTCAGTCAATATCGTACGTATGGTTCCCGATTCATGCCCAGTTCGTCGGCGATCATTCTCACTGTCAATCTTCGGTCGGATCGCACAAGATTCTTCACCAGAGCTGTTTTATCGTCTGTTCGAGAGGTTGATGGTCGCCCGGAGCGCTGCTCGTCTTCAACAGTGGTTCTGCCGTCGGAAAACATTTTGTGCCAGCGGAAAGCTTGTGATCTTGACATTGTCTCTTCTCCAGAAGCCTGCTGAAGTTTTCCAAAAGTTGCGGTGGCATTTTCGCCGAGTTTCACACAAAAGAAAATGGCATAACGCTGTGCGATGTTTCGCTCTTCCATTTCTGTAACAAGGTACCCAAAACCTCTTCACTCTTTAAGCGATTACTCGAGAAAGGACGAACACACGCCAGTGAAATTTTTGGGAAGAGTGAGGGAAGAAACAAAGTAAAACATTATATCCGGTAGAATGCTACATTGTTGCCGATACAACCAGAAAAAAATCAGTCACATTACTTTTTTGTCAGACCTCGTAGACTAAAAGGAAAAATAAAATTACAAAGAATATCTTTACTTACTTGCGAGAGTGTTTTTCTCGTATGGAATGCAATTCTCTCTGTGCATTGAATATGTGTTTAGGAATTTGACGATGTCGTGCAATTCGTTTTACTTGAGGGTGACATGCATACTTTTCCTTCAATGCTGCAGAATATTCTAAGGCCCTTTTCTCGCGAGGCTTGAGCTGTATGATAAAGTGGAAAACATATATTGATTTTTGAAAGATTTACTCGTGAATCAAAATCTTATGTCAAATTCATTTGGGTTCATTCCCACCACATTCAAAGCTGAACCAGGGCTGTCTTCAAGAACAGGGGATAATGAATAACAAAATTAATCACTAAATTATGGAATATAAACTCACATTTATTCAGCAAAATACATGAAATAATACTTTCTGCATAATATCAGCAGCCGTTAGGTGTGTACCAGCTTTACCAACTGTCCGTAAAAGAAAAGCTAAAATTTCACGTCCGTAAAAATACTAGGAGATTTCCAGGGTTTAAATGAAACATATTCATCTTACACATTCTCGTTTTGATGAAAATGTTCAGACATACAAAGTCGCAATGGTTAAAGAAGCACATTGGGTTGGGGATTATTAAAATAGATATTGAAAATTTACAGCTTATAACTTCCAACAATGTTTCTCCACCACTCCAACGTTGCACTTAAAACAGTGAATTGCTCATTAAGTTGCGGTTCATTGTCCAAACAACATTAAGCGAATTCAATACAGGAAGATAAAAAACCAAAGCCTCGTTCACGGATAACTGCAGTGGAGATCCTAATTTCATTCAACACCTGTTGACCAAATATTTTACTAATTTTAGAGGCAGGTTCATAATTAATTACTCTATTTAGTAAACATATATTTAAGAGGGTAGTTAATTAATTTCTGAAGCGAGAGTTACTGCAAGAGAATGACATTCAAAAACTTTTAATTTTTGGAAAAATTTATTTTGGGTGCCAATTTTAAATGAGAATCTCAAGATTGATCTCATTATTTTTTATTTATAACTTTTTGCCCTTACGATTTACAGAACAAATGATGGACAATAACAGTGACGATCAATCAACTGTCAAGAAATCTACAGTCCGAATTTGCTCATTTTCATCTTCATGGCTGTTGGACGATGCGTTCAAAGAATGGATTTGCAGAGATATTGTAAGCAATCAGAATGCAAAATGCACTTGATGCAAAAAAGTGTTTAGTATAGCATTGGGCAGAGTGAGAGATGTCTGAAGCCATGCTACATGTGGTAAACATCAAAGTCTGTTGTCAGCATGAAAATCTCCATCTTCTATTATGAGTTTTGTTACAGAAGCACACTCGGTAGTGACTAACCACGGTAAGAAAGTTATAGAATGTGAGTTGAAAATAGAAAAGTTTTTAGCAACAAATAATTTGCCTGTAAGCTTGATGAATGAAGTCTCTGATAATGTTGCCGTTTGGTTTCCTGATTCGAAAATAGCCAGATATTTCAATTGCAAGCGAACGGAAGGATCTATGATTATTAAAAATGTCACAGAAGAAAAACACAAAGAGGAATTGTGCAGTAAGCTGAGATTCCGGCATTTTACACTACTGATTGACAAATCGACAGATACATCAAACACGCAAAAAATGGCTCTGGTTGTTATTTACTTTGACGGTGATGCTCTGTTGAATACAAATAACATTGTTTAGTTGATTTGAAAGATGTAACTACCTTCTACATGAATGCAGTAGATGTAATAAAGAAGAGGATGCCCATTCGTAACCAAACTTTGCAGCTTTATGAAGCATTTAAGTCTGCTAACAGAACGTCAATGGAATTTTGGAACTGGCTAAGTGCTTTCTGCAAATTGTACCTCCAGTAGATTTTGATCGCCTGGAGATTGACTATACTGATTACCAAGTTGTGGACTTGAGCTCTATTACTACTGTAATCGAAGGAGCCTACGACATATATTGTGGCGGTACAGGTTCAACCTGTAGCACTGTTGGCCACACTAAAGCCTTAGTTACAAAATTGAAAATGATTTTGGGCGCGCCGAAGACGAAGGAGAAATCGACGTCAGCTTGACTTTCCAGGTTTGTGGCCTGCGAGTCACGTTGCCTGAAGGGGGAGGTGGAAGACGCATTGCATCACCCGCGCCCTATATAAGAAGGCGTCTCCGACGCCTAAAGGAAGCTACTTCTCCAGGATCGCGAGAGGGCAACGGTCGAGTCAGTGCCAGCCGTGCGTGAAAGTTCTTTAAAGTGATTAAATCGGGTGTGAAATTTAAACAATAGTTGGTTGTCCACGAACTATTTCTGTGCACTTGCGACATGCTCGGCTCCGAACAAAAAAAAATTTAAAGCGAAAAAATTCACCTTTTCGGCTACATTGGCGCCCAACGTGGGGCCCGACTGTACGTGAGTGCATAAGTTTAAGTGAGAACGATTAGATAATTAATTTGAGTGACGTGTAATTAGGAGTTTTTCATAAAGTGTAAATTTTTTGTTGTAAAATGGCCATTTCGGAGCGTTAAAGGTCCTGAAAATTTTGCAAGAACGGTATTATTGGCCAAATATGAGTAGGACAGTCCGATCTACTCTTTCCAAATGCGAGATATGTCAAAAGACAAAATACCCTAATAGGAATTTTGAGGGTCCCATGGCAAATGTTATCCCCTCTAAACCTCGTGAACTTTATGCTGTTGATATTTACGGCCCACTCCCGAAAGGAAAAATGCATAATCGGTATATTTTTGTAATAGTAGATGTGTTTTCAAAGTATGTTAGTGTGTTCCCTATTAATCTCGCCAATGCTAAGGCTTGCCTCCGCTGTGTTGACATATTTATGGCTCAGGCAGGGAAAGCCGATAAAATTTTAAGTGATCACGGAACGCAATTCTTGTTGGACATGTGGGTGAAGAGCCTGAGGGAGAAAAACATTCTTCCTATTTATTCAACAGTGCATCACCCACAATCAAACCCAACGGAGAGAATAATGAGAGAAATTTCTCGCATATTTCGAGTCTACTGCAGGGATCATAAGGACTGGGTAAACTTTATTCCGAAACTGAATATGTGGTTTAATCATACGTACCACGAGAGCATAGGGATGACCCCTTTGGAAGCTCATTTCAGAACAAAACCGGAACGAGATTTCGGACAAATCGTGCCGTTACCGCAAACTCCTGCGTTAAGAGACACATCGATACAGCGCATTGTGCTTCGGAACTTAGAAAGGGCAGGAAACAAAAGACGGGGAGGACAGAAATCGAAAGTCCATAATTTCAAGGCCGGTGATCGTGTCTTGTTAAGGACGCCGCGAGTATCAGACACGAAACTAGGTTTATTTGCGAAGTTTTTCTATTTATACAAGGGTCCGTATATGGTGACTCGAATACAGGAACCTAATGTGTGTGTATTGGTGAACGACAAGGGAGAAGAAGTGGGGAAATATAACTTTTATAACTTAAAACCCTTCTTTAATTAAGTTAGGGCTGTATGTGTTGCTTTAGAATTAGGTGCATCAGTATGAGTTTTCTTTTGATTGTGTTTATGTTTTGGGTATGGGAGTTATCAGTGTTTGTGTTAGGGAGAAGCATTCCCTCAACTATCCCTTACTTTGCGGATGGCTGAATAAGTCGTGAGTTCACTTCGGCAGTGATTCCCCCAAACCCTTCATCCCTCTTCGTAAGAAGGACACGGGAATTGCGGCCTTCGCCGACCGATGCAGCAGTATAGAGGCGCCATCTGACACTCAACGTGTGGGACGGGCTATGACCTGCACGGGAGGCTCTCTATCCTCCAAATCCACCACATATTTCTTGCTGATTGCCGAGGACTATCGGTGTTTCCCATCTTAGGTATCGGAGCCAGGAGGAAAATTGCAGCTGATGTTTATGTTTTCAAGATACGTTTTGTTTATTTTGTTTGTCGAACGTTATTGCGTTGAAAAAAAAAAATCTCCCACTGCTCGATTTTTTTTATTTTTACAGGAGGGGTATGTGGCGGTACAGGTTCAACCTGTAGCACTGTTGGCCACACTAAAGCCTTAGTTACAAAATTGAAAATGATTTTGGGCGCGCCGAAGACGAAGGAGAAATCGACGTCAGCTTGACCTTCCAGGTTCGTGGCCTGCGAGTCACGTTGCCTGAAGGGGGAGGTGGAAGACACATTGCATCACCCGCGCCCTATATAAGAAGGCGTCTCCGACGCCTAAAGGAAGCTACTTCTCCAGGATCGCGAGAGGGCAACGGTCGAGTCAGTGCCAGCCGTGCGTGAAAGTTCTTTAAAGTGATTAAATCGGGTGTGAAATTTAAACAATAGTTGGTTGTCCACGAACTATTTCTGTGCACTTGCGACATGCTCGGCTCCGAACGAAAAAAAATTTCAAGCGAAAAAATTCACCTTTTCGGCTACATTATTGGCATATTTTCACTTTTTATACTGGTGGAACACAAATGTAAAAATGTATCTGTAAAAAAATTGGTTGTCCATAATATTTTTAATGCTGTCCATAAAAATCATTGTCCGCAGTTGGCGATGCTGGTGTTTACTCTTTATGTACACAAAATATCTACAATAATTAAAATCTACTTATGCCTTAATGCATTCAATAATTTTAATATAAACCAAACACACTCAAGATGGAACGTAGGTAAATCATCACACTATTGAACACTCAATTTCTTCTAAATCTATATTTTTTTAAGAATTAAAATATTTCATCAATAAAAACCAAACAGAAACAAACTTACAGTTCCAAGCTTTTCAGAAGACCTAGCTTTCCAAATCCGAATATTCATTTCATCTGATGCAGTTGCTAAAAACTTGGCATCAAGTGACCAAGACACACAGGTTACTCGTTGCATGCGTTTCGTGTGATAGACATCTCTTGAATGGCCCTGGAAAGATAAACAATAAAATCAAACCTACGCTTGATGAATGAAGTCTCTGATAATGTTACCGATTGGTTTCCTGATTCGAAAATAGCCAGAGATTTCAATTGCAAGTGAACGAAAGGATCTATGATTATTAAAAATGTCATAGAAGAAAAAACAAAGAATTTCAGATAAAATCAATTTTGGCATAAACAATTTTTAAAATAATAATAAAATCAAACTAGGCATATATTTTGCATTTCTATCACAATTTCATCAAGCCACAACATCACATTATCAGACATTTAAAATGGAATATTTGGAAAGTACAAAGAATACATAACCAATTTAAGTAGACGAATACCGTATTTACATGTGTATCCAGCACACCTTTTTCCCAAAATGCCTATAAAAAAAGGGACTGCATGTCCTCCATGAAGATGTATAAACAGGTTATATAATTTGGAAGTCTCGATAGTAAATTCTCTGTAACACACATCTACGTTTGTACTCGCAGATGATGAAGAATTCTATGAAGTATACACCTATCTATATGATCAAGCAAATATTTACTGTTTAAATACACGGTTACATAAGATTAAATGCATACATAATTTTTTTCTGACATTTCTATTTCAAAATCTGAGTGTCTCATGTGGGCCAGGAAATATGGTAATTGAGAAGTTTTGGTAAAACGTTAAAAAGTGCAAGCAGAAGCAATGATGTCAGCAGTTTTCCCTCTGATGGAAAGATCATCAGCAAATTATAATAAACTAGCAGAAATACCCAGCATTGCCCAGGGAAACTTGGTTCAAATCCGATCGGAATTCTAGATGATACATGGTATTTAAGAATTCAATCAGCCTCCGTTTTGAATAAAATGTGCAGAGAGAAACAAACACTACATATGAATTATTACTGGGAGCCCTCCACAATCGTACCAAATTTGATTCAAATCAATAGTAAGACTTGGGAAAATATGTGTAGTTTAATGTTTAAATCGGCAACAATTTTGAATCAAGCAGACAGACGGACAATAAAACCCTGGGTTGACCTTCTCCTTAGTGCCCCCTACAATCATGCAAAATTTGGGAGGAATTGATTGAGAAATGTTGGCATGCATAAAGGAACAGTCAGAGAGACAGACAAACAGACTTACTAAAATATAAAGGTAGAGATAAATCAGTATTGCATTATTTACAGGACAAAAGATAAATTTGATTTTTCATAAAATTACGACTCATAATAATAGCTTACTAGCAGAAATACCCATTTTTGCCTGGATATTTGTGATTAATGCCTTGAAATGCATTTGAAGATTTACACAAAATTGAAAAACAAATAAATGAAATTGATAGACTTAAAAAAATGCAAAGGACTTTTTAAATTAAATAGTCATGTTCATGATTGTTTTATAGCTCCTAAATAATTATGTATTTAATGGACTTTTCCTAAAGTCACCACTTATTGTTAGTTAGCAAATATTCATATTAAAAAAATATTAAGGATAAAAAATGAATAAATAGATTATTAAGCATAGATTTTTTAACCCAGATTACTTTGTCAGTCTTAGTGTATAAAATGAGCTTGTTTAAAATTAAAATCAACTTATTTTAATTTTCCTGCAATTTACACTTTTACCAAATTCCTAGAAAAGCATAAATATGAGGTTTTACTGTATTAAAAATTAGTGATATCTACCAACACTTGTGCTGCCAGATTGTCAAAATTTATAGCAAATTTAAAACTCCTTTCAACCTTGTTTTCATTATAAAAAATTTGAAAATCACAACACGATTACAATAATTACTGCAAAAATGTTTGAGCAGGCAGGAACTAAACATTCTACAAAGAATGACTAGTGCTTTTCCTGCTTCATTTTATATCCCAGTTGCTCGAGACAAATTACTCCACAAATGCAAGTAATCCATCATTGAAACTGGTAGTGTAAAACATATGACATTTTCAGGATTTGAACCCACCTCAGTAACACACCTTCCAACCGAAATCCATCACCTATGGCACCAGTCTACCATCAGACACACATTATCTTTGAAATATAACTACTCCTTAACCATACAAAGTAAAGTAATTATCAGACACTATGATTAAACTTAAAAGGTTGAATTTATACTTCAGAGCAATTAATTAATTAAGGGAAAAGACAACTAGAAGTATTCAGCATAATAATTCAAAAATATAAAGTACTAGAAAGTAAATGTATAATTATGAATTTGTAACTACGTAATTGTGTCAAATGAACCCTTTCATCCACTGGATCAGCATCTTTCAGGATGTCTATTTTCAGCATGGTGCATTTTCAAAAGGCCAAGCTACTGGTGACTTTAAGCGATTTTTGAATAACTTTAAAAAATAACAACAGAATGAAATATTAAAACACGAGGATGGTGAGTAATGCTACAAACAGTGGTATTTCGTGGGTTGAAATATTTTCCGAACAATAACATACTAACTTCTTTACTCGTGTGATTAATTTATAAACCTGTATAAATTATTCCTCTCATTGTCTATGTAATTTGCTTTTAAATTTTAAACACAGTGGAAACCACTTAACACGAAAACGCTTAAAACGAAATATCGGTTAACACAAAATGCGTGCTCGGTCCGTTCCAGCACCTAGACCTTTCAGTATATATTCATTCACTAACGTAAAACGGTTTACACAAAATACCACTTAATACGAAAATATTTTTCGGTTCCACGAAAATAAATGCATGCAAAATTCTTCGGACTACACGAAATGGCATTTGAGATAGGATTTTCCCATATCTTCGGCTGTGTAATACACCCTATTATTGATATGTATCATGGATTTTCCTCTGAGCCTAATTCCATATTTGAAAAATGAAAATGTTACCATTAAAACAGTTAACATTAAATTCAGTTTACTCAAAATTCGGATAACACGAAATAATTGTGCCGGTCCCTAGCAATTTGTATTAACCGGTTTTCACTGTATGAAATAATTAAATGTTTCTATATTTGGTCATTTATCCAACTAAATAGATATAAAATTAACACAGTTGAATGACAATAACTAAAAAAGAAATAAAACACACTGCCCTAATTGTTATAAAGTGAAATTATAAAAACTTATTTCTAAAAAGATTATTTAAATATGGCCATTTTTCCAATACTTTACATTAACAAACCATTGCTGTTTGTTGGACTTCTGATAGCAGCCACTATCAACACGAATCAAAGTCTAACTGTTTTAACTCGAGGTTTCATTAAAATAAATTACCTTATCCAGTTCAAACATGCGCACTGACTTATCATAGCTGCCAGAAACAAACTCCTTTCCAGTAGGACTGTAATCAACATCAGTCACAGCCGCTGTATGATCCATGTACACATTAAACGGGTTTGATAGATTTCTTGAGTCAAAAGAGTACAAACTGCAAAAGCAAACATATAAGCAAATGAGTTAATTAAACTTTAAAACGAGAAGTAGTTCCAAATAGTTAATTAGTTCAAAATATGACTCACTTATAATCCTCACTGGCACAGGTGAAAACATATGCTTCCATTGGGTTCCAGCAAATTTTATTGGAGCGAAGTCGCATAATCACCTTGCGTATTGGACCTGACATTCTCACATCATAGAGGATCATACTCCTGTCACTTGCACAAGCAGCTGAAAGGAAATTTTTTAATGAAAGTTACCAAACAGTTTTTATTTAGCAATACTATATTTTTAGCCAATGAAAAGGGTTCAGGTTATAAATAGCAAGACATGCTAACACAAAATTAACAACATGAATAACCAAAACACCCATCCAATTACTTAATAAAATTTAGCTTAAAAATGCTTATCCAATGAAACAGAGTGAAATGTTTCACTATTAGCAGTCCTAAGCATATAACTTAAGTAACACTTTTAGCCATTAAAATTTAATTCATTGCCCAATTTAAATTTTTTATAGCACTGGATTTTAACCAATTTGTAATTAAAAAGAAAAGAAAATTCATGCACTATTTCTCTTAAAATTGTATGATATCAGTAACATTATTAGTAGCTGTTTTTCCAGAATTACCCAGGAGATTTGTCTGGACTGGATTGAATGATACAGAGTGTAATGAGTCTACACCCCAACTGTGGGTCTGAAGTGGCTCATTGCGAGTTTCCTCCCAAACTTGACAGGCATCTCCACTTGTTGCAAATAGTTTTCCACCCCATTGATGACTAATTCCTGTTAGAACAGTCTGGAAGAAAGATTGAGAAAATATACATGTGAATCATTTCAGAAGCCAACAATAAAATGACTGTCAAAGAAGAATGACTCAGGCCTTCTAAGCATTTCTAAAGTATAAGTGACAATTTAAAAAATAATCATATAATGACAAAAAATAAAAATCTCCATATAACAAAAGAATGAATGATTTTCATATTTTAGAGGCAAAATTACTGAACTTCAAATACAATACTCAATATTACAAATAATACAATTGCATTATAAATGGGAAAAATATGATTATTAAGATTTCTCATACTGTCTATAGAGTATGGTATATTTGATGATGTTTGCCAAAAATAGAACCAAATTCATCAAAAAAAATTTTTAATGATAGGATAATATGAAAGTTAAGAGTGACTGGTTTTTCATGAAAATGTATTTAACTTCAAGCATACTTAAATTAACTTCAACTATTTCCCTGCACAAATGAAGATGAATTAAATGTAGAAACTACAACTTCATGAATGAGATTGAAAAGATTTAATAAATGATATAAAAATCCCACCTTGCTGATTATTGTGTCAAGAGGAAGAACACCTTTGTTATATTCATCTTTTGAATGAGTATTCCAAACTTTAATAGTAGAATCATCTCCAACTGTCCAAAAAGATTCACCATCTTCTAGAGGTGAGAAGCATATGCCACGGACCCAGCCATCATGAGCCTGCCATGATGAAATGCAACATTGATGTGCTATATCCCACACACGTACCTGTTGAAAAAATACAAAAGTGAACATGACTACTTTCTTTACTTCATTAGACAAACATTCAAAATAAAATCTTAAATTAGATAAGTAATTAGTAATTGCGTGAAGACAATGTTTTTAAACAATTTACCTAAGACAAAAGCATTAACGCTGAAGCTAAATCAGTCCCAAAATTTTATTTGCTTTAGGCATTTATAAAAGTATGGTCTGATTTTAAAATGCTAAAATTCCAATAGCACTCCTTTTACTGTCATATAACGATTTACGATTTTCAGTACGCTGTCGGTGACATTTAAATATTTATGGTTGCAAGTACTGATGGTATGGTTGAATTTAGCCAAGCACTCCTGAGTATACGATTCCTAAATTAGATTATTAGAAAATAACTAATCATAATACAAATGTATAACAAATAGATTTCCCCAATTACAAGTGCTTTTAAAGACATAATGTGTAGAGAAAACAACATAGACCATGCCTTTGGCAGGTGTCCAACCTACGACCTTCTCATCGGGGATCATATGCACTATTCACTCTCTACTAACATAGGACCAGGCACAATGTTTATTAAGGCCTGATAGCTATTTTCCAACAGAATTAAACCATTACAAATGCAATTACAGACCTTTCAAAGATATACTAAGGATGGGTGGTGATAAATACTAAAATGAAAATACGTTAAAAGATATGGTCACTCTTAACATATATAAATACCAACCTCTCCATCGTAGGCTCCACTGACAATGAGCGAGAGTCGTTTAGGATGCTTGGCAAGGCTACAAACACCGTCACGATGCCCATCTAAGTTACATACGAAAGGTTTGGCAAAAACACGTTCAAGTTTAATAGCATTTAATGCACGAACGTATTCCCTTGGCCCCTCAAATGGGTGAAGAACGGGATCATAATTGCGAGGAACTGTTAATAAAAACGAGTCCAAAAGAAAATTAGGGGCAACAGTGGTATCCTCATGTAGAAATTATATTATCAATTATGATTCTTTGAACATTATGCAAAAAACAAACTAAAAAATTAGGCAATTGCCAGAATTACCTTTGTTAATGTCACGTTTAGTCGCTCGTAGATATTCGTCCGGATTCCTAGAGATTACTTTAACTTTCATTATTGATATTTTACTTCAATATCTCAGTAAATGTGTTTATAATCAACATTAACTAGTTTCATCGCAAGCAGGCGTTCCGAAGAACATTCTAAAACAAACGAACAACGAAAGTTTTAGCCAATCTCATCATTGAAAGTAAAGAGTTTGCGGACAAAAATCTCGATAAAATAGCAATTATTAAAAATCGTCATAAAAGAAGTCTAGCCAATTTTATAATAGATTTTCAATGATTAGCATAAAATCCGATATTACACATATTAATTAAACACTATTGCTGTTTTCGATTAATATTACAACTATAAATTACAACTAGGTTAGAAGTTTTAAAAATATAAAATTGCTCAGTTATTTTATTATTGTTTTCCCCAAATAAATAAAAATGTAGCAAATTTTTACAGCGCATTCTAAAACGGCCAATAAAATTTAGGAAAAAGTTAAATTTAAAATACTTTTATGATGTCATATTTATAGGTGTTAATCGATAAGCAAATACTATTTGTGTTTTTATATGTACCATTTTAAATATGACATTAATATAAATTATTGTTTCTTATTATATCTTGTGATAAACGGAAAAATAGCACGGTCTATATGTATAATATGCTAGCGGCTAAGTGTTCAAAATCTGAAGTTCTTAAAATTGATAACTTCAATGTTATCCTAATGCGAGTGTAAAGAAATGAAGACGCAAATGCGTACCATGCGTACAGGCAAAACAAGTATTTCTGTAGTGTTAGGTCAAGAAGATGAACATTCTTCCGAAGAAAAGGTTTGCAGTTTTTTAGATTTGATTCCAGTGTGTAAAATAATATGTATGCTTACTTAATCTGGTGATCAACGTGTATTAATACATATATCTGTGGGTGATTTCCAGATGGCATGTACGGACAAAAGAAAATATAGCAAGAGTTAGGAAAGATGAAGCACAGGCAGCAGAAGAGGAAAAAGAGAGACAAAGACGAATACTTTTAGCTGTAAGTGTTACAGAGTATTTGACGAACTGGTTTCTCGCCATATACCAGGGAGATTTTTTATAACTTATATTGCAAATTTTCGTTATGTCTCTAATCTTGTTGTTTATATACCCAAGCCGACTTTTGGTGATACTGCATATTTTAATCTTTGTCGATTCCTCTAAATGTAATCTTCGCAAAGCTCTTTTTGGAGGCACGAACATATTTCATCAGTTTTTATGAGAAATTATACTTAAGTTCACGATACATAATGTTGTCCGGCTTGTCCTTGAATTTTAGTAATAATTTATCTTAAGCAAGATAAATACAATATGAACTTCCTTTTTCTATTAGGAAAAAGAACACAGAACGACTCTTCTTCGGGAAAAAGCTAGAGAAAGATACAATGATGAAGTCAAGCCCCCTAAAAGCTCTCCCCCAAACGAGAGGCACGTGAATTTTTTTGAAGAAATCGAGCAGGGTATCAAAGATTATGGAGTAAATTTGGAACATGAAAAAGAGAAAAAAGAAGAAAAGGAAAAATATGAAAAGAGCATAGGATATCTAACTTACTTGGGACAGGATACAGTCGAAGCAACAGGACAGATATCATGGTATAACAAAATACCAGATAGACTTTCAAAAACTCCACCGAAAGAGGAAAGTACAAAAATTCAAATGAAGAAGCAACTTTCAGATCCGTTAAACAACATGCAGAAGTACCTTCAAATGAAGGAAGGTGGGAAAGAAAAGTCAAAAGGTGTTAATAAGCCTTCTGTTAGCTCCCTTAAGAGGAAGCGTCCTGAGGAGGAGGAGGAGGAAGACAGACATCAGCCGATAAAAAGGAGCAGAAAGGATTCGGAGAGGAAACTGTGGAAGAAAAAGAAAGAAAAGAGAAGGCATGGAAAGCATAAGAAGAAGAAAAGGCAGAAAAGGGCTAAGACAAGCAGTGAAGAGGGCTCCTCCGAATTCTCTGGAGCTGAAGAGGAACAGAAACAGGCAAATATAGAGAAACTAAGGCAGGAGAGATTGCGCAGGGAGGCAAGGGAAGCAGAGAGAGCACGGATTGTCATTGCAAAAGCAAAGGGAGAACCTCTTGAATCTGAGGATAAACAGTCGGAAAAAGATCAGCTTATTCCGCAGCAGAAGTATAACTCCCAATTCAATCCACATTTAGCTAGGCAGAACTTTACCAAAAATGATCCATGTGCTCCCACAGGTAGCTAATGTCAATCCTATGGTTTGTAATTGTCCTTGTGATTTTGTTTTGTGTTGTAAAAATCTATTTTGTGTTGAAGAGTGCATCAGCAATAATTCAAAGGTTTTTAAATCTTGGTGTTTGCATTTGAAAACTTCATTAAGCAAGGAAAAATGAGTTTCTTGCAGCCACATAATTCATTGTATATAAACGTGTTCATAATAAATCATTTAAAGTGATTGTTTACGTTTTAAATATACCAATTTAAAATTAGTAGAAGCCATTTTAAATGTTATTTTTAATATGGGGCTAGCATTTGTGAGTACCCAGTTTCCATCCTAGTAGTGCGGTTTTAAGACTGCTCTATACTCTTATTTTTATGGTAAAAAATATTTTGGCAATTTTAAAGAGATTACAAATCATGTACCTTCCTAAAGGGCAAGATTATACATACTGTTAGTTTAAACAGAAAGGACATTTTTGTAATGGCCATTATGATACTCTGATCACGTTTACTCATCATTTTTGTGCCTTTTACGTGCATGCCATTCAATTACCTAACAGTTTTTATTTGTTCCATGTTTGGTTGCATGCATTGTTAAAATTTTTTAGATAATTATATTGTACCTGAGGATGTACTTTAAAAGGAAGAAAATATCATAGCAATAATAAATTTAACATTCTATTATAATACCTTAAGTTTTTATTGGCATGAGCTTGTGCATACAGGCAAACTCTCTCAAATCCAGGATTCAGAAAACCTGCTATAGTCTGGAATGACAATAAAGAAACGGGATATTATCATTCCTGCCCCTTCAATTGTTTCATGATCCAGATAGAGTCTTTCCAAAGTATCCTCCACCGTAGATTTAAGTATATATTCCAACCTAAAAAATTTTGTTGTGTGCACCTCAGCATCGGGCACTGAAACAAAATGTAAACAACTACAAATCCTGCACGCTTCACTTTGAGGGCAGAATAGATAAGTGAAATATTTGGTAAGCAAATAAAAAAATCTTTGCATCTTTATTTAATTGCATTAAAAGTTACATTATGCATCTAGGTTTATTCTTATTCTATATAGTTACGTATGCAGAATCGTTCATACATACCTTAAGCATTGCAGTGACAGAACAAGTAAACCCTCTCTTGTTGGGTATTTTGGCAACAAGTACTAGTATTTCTGGTAGGAATGCTGCTGAGTATGGATGCTTGTAGATTCCAGGATAAGTCCTTAAGTATCAAAAATTGAAAAATTAAGCACTTGTCTTGGTATCTCCAATAGGCATAATATCATCATTGTAGGTAATCTGTCCGTAGACACATTGTGGCTATTCATGGTTAAACCTGGTTCTCTACATCACAGGTCTGCACGGGCCTGCCCCGTGGGCTGTGCCTGGGCCGAGTAAGACTGAAAAGTAATGGGCTTGGGCCTAGATGATTTATTTATTTATTGGCAAGAATTCAGAGACAGCACAGGGCCAATTATACTGAATATTGTAACAACAATAACTAGGACAAACACACACAACCATGCCCTCAGCAGGATTTGAACCTACAACCCAAGCATTAGGAGGTAGACATGCTAACGACACCTCTACCTTTATCTGACGCCTTTCCTGTTTGAGGACCCAGTGGACACCTCTCATGTTCGCGCCACTGTGCAAAGAGAGCGCTTCCTCTTCACTATTTCTTTTAGGGGGAGTTCCCCTTTACAAGTGTCACATCTCCCAGACCACTACTAGAGCATCAAGAAATTCCTGCCAACCCACCATCTCTTAAACAATTACTTATATCACCATCAAGAGGGTTGTGTTTGCCTTAGGAGATAGTAGAATCTTTGACAGTCTTACATCCAAAGCTTCATTCCATACCCTTACACCTTATCCCATTACCCTTCCTTTAATATCTGCCATTGGTCATCAGCTCGCTCTGGGTAGCATATGATATTGGTACATACTGATAGAAATTGACATAATTTGTATTCTTCGTGCATTTGTGTGATTTGGAATATATTTTGTGTTATTAAAACTTTTTATAAATCCCTAATATATCAGAATGGATTTAATCAAGGAAATATTTTTTAAAAATCCGTTTACATTTGTAATGCTTTGAAAATTTTTAAACATAAAAAGATACTTTATAAAGGGTATATGTTTACTGAAAATGTACAAAATGTCCATCGGCCAGTTTAACATAATTTGGGCCTTGGGCCAGGTATGGTGCAAAAATGGGGTGAAGTCTTGGGCCGGGCTTGGGCTGAAGATTTCGGCCCATGCAGACCTCTACTCCACATACTCTTATTTTCCACAGTCTTCCTCATATCTTGATAGCTCTCTTTCCCTTTCAAGTCGTCTAGCAGCTGAAACCTTTTTGTACATCTTTCTCTTTCTCCATCCAGTTTTCCTTCTAGCACTTTTTTAATCATGCTCTCTCTCTCCTCAGGTAATGTCCAATCCAGTTCACCTTCCTCTTTCTGATAGTCTGTATAATTGTTCGCTTCTCTCCTATTCTTCGTAGTACTTTCTCGTTTTTCATGCTGTCCATTTTATCTTCAGCATTATTCTCTATGTTCACATTTTGAAGCTTTCAAAGTATTTAGCGTCCATGTTTCTACCCCATGCAAATCTAAACTCCATACATAGCATTTTATCATCTTCATGAGGATACCCTCCTTTATATTCTCCGTTAGTAGGAGTTTCTTTCTTCTGAAAGTGACTTTTGCTTTCGTTATTCTAGTCCTGATTTCCTCGGTACATTTTGCTTCTCTCATTATGGTGTTTCCAAGGTATTTATATTCTGAAACTTGTTCTAATGGCTTTTCTTCAATACTTATGTTCAAATTTTCTTCTTTAATTGATATTTGCATGACATTGGATTTTTCTGTATTTATTTCCATATCCTGTTTTCTACCTGTTACCTAGTCTATTTATCAGGTTCTATAGTTCCTTTTCCTTTCTTGGTAGAAATACTTGATCATCCGCGTATTTCACTGTTCTTATAATCCTTCCTCCGATTTTGAAATCTCCCATGCTTTCTAACGCTTCCTGCATTAGCCTCTTTCCATATATATTGAATAGGATTGGCATTAGACAACAGCCATCTTACTCTACCGATATTTACACTGGTGTCAGCATTCTCCAACCTGACCTTTACAACTTGATTTGCATATAGATTCCTGATCAATCTCCTGTCTTTCCAGCCTACACCTATATCCTTTAATATCCTCATCAACATTGCCTAATTTACTCTTATCAAAGGCCTTCTGCCAGTCGATGAAGCATACGCAGCAGTCCTGGCTATACTCTATTGCCCTTTCTGATACGATTCTCACTACACTGATAGCATCTCTGGTTCCTTGCCGTTTTCTGAAGCTGAATTGATCTTCCCCTAGCATTTCTTCTGCCTTTTCCTCTAGCCTTTTAATAAGAATCGTCGTGGTGATCTTTGAAGTGTGTGACAGAAGGCTTATCGTTCTGTAGTCTTTACACTGCATTGCCTTTGGCTTCTTCTTTAGAGGGATCATCATTACTTCTAGGAAATCCTGAGTCCACTCTCCCAGGTTGTAAATCTTGTTAATTAATTTCTTAATCACTTTTAGTCCTTCTGATCCCATGAATTTAAGTACTTCTATCGGTATTCCATCGCTGCCAGTAGCTTTTCCTTTTTTCAGTTCCAGTATCGCTTTTTCTACTGTGCTTTCTATAATACTTCTTCCCAAGTTGTCTTCATCAATGTTATCCTCTTCTTCCAGTACTATCTGTGCCGATCCTGCCTGCTTGTTGTATACTTCCTTAATGTATTCTTCCCATACCTGTGTTACATCCTTTGGTTCTGCGACTATTTTCCATCCGTATTCACAAACATAATTAGACTATGGTTTTTATAACATTGTCACAAAGATCTACAAAAAACATACTTTCCCTGTATGCAAGGACGTTTACTGGTCAGACTTACCAGCATACATAATACACAAAGGCTCAAATGTCTGGTATGATTCTTGTAAAATAAATGTTTTTTTTTCAAATAACTATTTGAATTTCATCTGATGGTCATTCATTTTAGGAATTTAACATGTCAAACTTAATTTTTAGAAGCACTTAAAGGAAATATGCACTATTTCACAGAATTTAATAAATGAATGATATATATTTACAGTACTTTGAATTTCGTATAACAAATAATTGCATCTGTACCTGAAAGAATATTTTCTAAGACATTTAAAAAAAATGCAAAATTTGGATTGAAGGACATTGTATTTAAACATGAACTATGATCCAATAACTCAATCTTCACAGGCATTTAACCACATCTGCTTTTTTTGGGTGGTATAAACATCATGGCAGTAAATAACATATTTCTAACTCAAGGTTGGAAAATATTATTATTGCAAGTACTATGTATTTTTATTAATAAATAAAACATTGTTCTAAGTTACAAGAACATTTACACATTTGTAGCAATTATTTATGCAATTCATGTATCCTACAGACTCAGTTCTGCATGCTTTGTAAAAGGCAATTTGATGCTTGGGATAAAATCAAGCAAACGCATAAGTACTCACATATTACTTCAAAAACATCTATGCTCTGGTAATTCATTGTTTTTAACAATGTATATTTCAACAAGCTCCAGTAAAATTGTTCTTGATTATCATAACATAAATGATAGAACTGCAATGAAATCAATTCCATTGCATTTGGTAGAGCCAAAGCTATTTTATCTGTAAAATCAAATTTTACAGGAATGTGAGTCACTCCTTTTTTAGTCAACTACAACCAATGATATGCAATCACTCAATTTTCAGAAACGACTTCCACAGTAATGCTTAATATATATTTAGGTGTCACAGAAGTAGTTTTAGCAGTTTTATATGAATTGACAGCTTAAGCAAAGACATCACATATTCATGATCTGGTATCACTATAGTTTATTATAACACTTCAAAACTCCAAAAACTGTTTAAAAGTGGCATGATACATCGACTAAGTGCAATTGCTATATAGTATAGCAATCAGTTAGAATTAAAAAGTATAAATAAAAAATCTCTTTAAGCATACATGTGGAATAGAGTAATTACATGCCATTCAATTTTCAAGGAGCATGCCACAATGAATGATTTCAAGAAGCCCAAAATCTATTGTTGATTCCAGCTAGTTCAACAAATATAATTGAATTCTCTTTATCATGGTATCCAGACTGTATGGACAGCAATTCAGTGCTTTACAATACAAGGAAGTTTGGAGAGCGAAATTATTTTACAACGAGTTATCAAACTCCAAGGGGAAAACATCATGTAAGATAAGAAACATTACCAAAAGATTTCTATTTTATACAAGGACTCAACAGCATACCTTTGATAAACATAAAGTTACAAAACAGTGAAGTTAACACACCAGAATATAATGCTAGTTACCGTGATTTTACTTAAATAGTTAGCTGTTCATAAAAATAAAAATACAAATATAAAAGTGGAAAAAATCATGAAACAATTTGTTTTAGTTTTGGAATTCTGAAAAAGTATGCATGTTTTAATGCCAACCTAATATTCAACCTATTATGTTCTTCCATTTTTTGCTAATTATAACAGGTGCATAATAAGTAAAGTTTATCACCTCTGTCCCAAGCAGTTCTTTCATCCTTTTTATAACTCACTTTTGAAAGAGGTCCTAGGAATTTCATATCAGCACTCATCGTCAATTACGGTGCAGCTATGGCACTTTTCAAAATCCTCTCATCTTCAAAATATATCTCACACAAGCTTAATCATCACAATAATACAGAAGTCACATCACCCAGAATCCTGCATATGTTACCAATTAATATTCAAACTTTTCATAAGTGAAACTATCTATCTTACCCCTCGCACTTGCAACAATGACTCCCAGTCTTATGCACTAAAAATTTTCCGTCCGATCGAAAAACAGGAATCGTCATTATTGCACGACATAGCACCATTTTAAACAGCAGAGGTTGCAAAAAAATCTCATCAGTCACAATCCGACACACACACACACACATCCCCCCCCCCCCCACAATTGGCTTAGAAGTCTTTCATAAACTTTTGATTCAGTCAGAATGCACCACCGGTGCAGCAACAACTTCATTGGGGCCCTTTCGCAGGGGCCGTCGAGAGGTGGGTTGTCTCGCTTCTCTTGGGAGGGGGTGGAGGCGGCCTCTTCCTCATAGAGCCACTCTGCACACTGCTCCTTGACCTCTGAGAGTGAGCATCGCTTCCCACCACACCTCCCACTGCATCTGCTGGTAGCCACCCACATACCTCTCCACCAATCCCATAATGTTCCCTCACCCAGTTGCTCACATTGGTCTCCCTGTAGTCTGCAACGGGGGGTGGGGGATCCCTGAAGCCTAGAACCTCATGCGGGGTTGTGGTATGATCCCACTTGCATTTCTGGGCCACCTGCCACTTCCTCCTCATCACCCTCTGGAGGTCACTGAGGAACTCGTTTGCTGGAGGGTCGAGGGTAGAAACGAGCGTGGATGGAGGGAAGTGGGCGGGAGATGGGCCAGTGGATGTCGTGGTCAGACGGGTGCCGTCGCTTCGCCTCGGAGGGGAGGGTGCGACCGGAACCGTCAAAGGCCTGCCTGGGGCATGTGGTGGGACAGGTGGAGTGTGAGGGGAAGATGGAGATGGGGGCAGCGGGGAATGAGTCGGAGAAAGAGATGCATTCCTACTTGCCTCATCTCCAAAGGAGATCCTCCTTGGGGCCCTCCTCACGGTGTTCGATCCCATCATGCAGGAGGTGAGTGGCGGGGTCGGGGGCAATGGGGGCAGATCGACCGGGGGTGGAGGCAGGGGTGGCTCATCATCTATGATATCCCCCACCAACAGCTCTGGAGGAGGAGGGGGCAGGACAGGGTCAACCAGACTGAGGGTGCTCGTGAAGATTTCTGGTGGGGGTGGAAGTGGGAGGTTCTCCGGGTCTTCCTCGGGAGTGGGACTATGTTCGACTGGTCTGGGTGTCATCATCATAGGGGCCTGTGCCACTGCTGGTCTGGCCCTTGCGGAAAGGGGTCGGGGCTCAGTGGAAGAGCGAGACCCATACCGAGAAGAGATACGGGAGAGGGTGGAGGGAGTGCGGGTGAGTGTGCAAGAACTGTCTTCAGAGGTGCGGTCATGTGTCCCCGTCCCTGTTGCCACTGAGGAGGCATCCTCCCCAACCTCCTTCAGCTGACGTGTGACGGAGGTTAGAGGCAGTTTTGGCTGAAGAGATGGTTTCCTTTTAATGGTGCCCATTCCTGGGAAGTCGCTCTCAAAGGCCGGGGTACAACTCCCTCCTCCTGTGCCACTGCTCCCTGCACTGCCGGCATCACTGCCACACCCGCTGGATCCGGAACTTGAAGCACGGCTCTGCACCTGCTCAGCAGGATGGTTCCTCGGTCTCCTCCTCAAAGTGACCTGACCGCTTATATCTTCAGTGGGAGCAAAGTCATCTTCAGGGGTGCGTCCTGGAGATGGGGTTGGGGTTCCTGCATTGCCACTACCCAATGCAACCGAGCTAATGGAGCAGCTGCGAGCATGTGCCAATGCATCCAAGTCCTCCTGAGCCAATTCATCCACCAACAAACGGTAGTTGTCAAGAATTCTCCGACCGTGCTGTGGAAGATAACATTTTCCTTTATAGCTTTATATGAATTTCTGAGGAATTAGCGATAATCAAGCCTTGAAATATATATAAAGACCAGCGGAAGTACCCGTTGAATTTCAACGGATTTCATGAATGTAAAACTTTGACCATGTAACATGTGTGCATCGCAAGAATAAGAGAGTACACAGTTTTAACCATCGAATAAAGCAAAAATGAAGAAAACCGCTCTACATTTACCTATTTAGAGGAATGAAGAAAAAATCTTGCACTCTGAAAAATGGAAAATTATGTGTAAACTTATGGGAAAATATTTATTGAATTAAGCACCCCCTCCCCCCAAATTTTTTTATTACCATATAGCCTATGTTATCCACGGGTAACCTATGCGAAATTTCGAGACAATATCTTCAAAGGTTTGGAAATCACAAATTGTGGATAATCTACAGCTAATTATTTAAGTTAAATGCATTGGACTCTCAACTTTGGCAACAATGGGAATTGTCAAGGTAGCTTATAATTGGTATTGTCATAAAACTGATAAAATCACGTATTTTTCTGATTCTAAATGCATTTTTATGCTAATTCCATCAGTATTCTGATTTCATTTTCAATAAAAATAAACTCTGTTCTTTCCTGCATAAAACCATCCAAGTCTCAAGTTTGTATCATGTTTGTAAGTAATTTTAAAATTCAAATGAAAAATAAGCTGCACTCATCCCTATGTTATTCAAATGGAGAAAATGAAAAAGAAGACATTTTAAAAAATTAGGTTAATCAAATCGGTATAAAAACCTGACAACACCACTTAACTCTTTATTCCGATTAAAATGGCACCTTCCTCTCATTTCAATGTGCTGTAGTTGCTGAGTTAAAAAAAACAATACATACATATATACAGTAAACTCCCAGTTATCCGGAATGCCCGGGGAATTAGTTTTCCGGTTAAGTGAATATTCTGGTTACTTGAGAGTTTTATTTGATATACCTCAATGAAGAATTTGGATACCAAAATAAGAAACAGATGCAGAACCGTATATTCACCTTTGAATTGCTAACCTGTAGACAGGGTAATCTACTCACAATTGTTCTTAAATAATTCCTTGACATTCAAGGAAGTAATGAAATTCAAATATACAAGTATTCAACACGTTTAACTGCAATGTTTTAATATTTACTAACTACATTACATCCTACATACCTATCTCTATTAGCTTCTCTTTTGTTCTAATAACAACTGGAGGTAAGGGTTAACACAGTCCAACCTTTAGGATTTTCTGACCAAAAAAATTGTTTCCTTGTCCGAGAAAAGAAGAGAAATTATCCACACCCAACACAATGTTTTAACAGACATTCTTGAGACAAATTGATGTTAAACAAGAGAGAAGGGAACAGTAACGTGCAATCATGACACCATTACATACAGTGCAATTAGTAAAGTCACAACATTTATCAGCAGCTTCTTGGTCAACCGATATTTTATCACCTGAAACATCTAGACATCTGATCCCATGCCTAATCTTAAAACGTGTTTGCCATCCATCTGAAAATGCACATGGTTACTAATCTCCTTTTGCTTATAAAAATCTTTAGCCTTTTCAGTCAACATTAGTCCAGAAATAGGGACTCCCTCAGAATGCTTTATAGAAAGCCATTCACAAATGGCAACACCCAATTTCTCAAGTTTTGACTTACGTAGAGTGTGCCAATATTCAATTCCTCTAGTTGTCTCAGAAGATGTAACAAATTTCATTAACTGTGATTTCTGTGCCTTAATGCCATAAATAGTGAAAGAACCAACATTGAATTCTTTCATTAAAGCATCGTGGTTCTCACCATTCTCTAAACGTTTTATTACGTACTAGCTGAAATGCCCAGCTTCGCTCGGAAAAGTTTTCTTTTAAGTAGCAAACGATTTGTATTGCTTGGGGTAAACATTCCCGATTCCTTAATTAAGCAAGCGATGCTTACATTAACATTTACTATTTTATGTATTGTACTGTAAAGTTTTACCATTAATATAATTACGCATTAATGCCTTACTTAATATTCACATAGATAGATGCACCAAAGCCTTTAAGGCAGCAATAAAATTATGTGGATTATGTCAATACTATTAGCCAAAACGTAAACAATAAACAACATCTTGGTTACCGAACAAATGTAAGTAGACGTATCGATTTATGTTGCGATAAATCTTTCATTGTTAATGGTAAAAGATAACAATGTTCTAATATTCCTTAAAAATCATTTGACTCCCTTTAAAAGCATTCATAGACTATATTTAGGCATGAATCCATTTGTACCCTTTATCTTGGCATTAGCTATTCTTTCTCTAAGGCACGCCACGGCATGGATTTTCCTTGCATTAATCTTTCCATGGCTATCTCCCTTTGAAGAGAACAACAATTAAGAAATTTAGCTTTGTTGCCGCCTGGAAAATGGTCATCTAAACTGATAAATTTTGCGTTTAAATGGAAAATTTCAAGCGATTTAGCATGTAATACGACAAAACATGAACAGAATTAAAATATTCAGTCTTTCGTGCATAAAATAATCCATTTCCCGTGATCATAAGTTAATATTTATATCCACATCAGTGAAGGACTGCATGGCATTTTGGAGTTTCTCCACACCATTTCCCATGCATTCTTATGGAAATAGTATTTTGTTGACCCCATGGGGTATAAGAGACCCCACGGTCTGCAAACCTAGACCAAGTTCTTCCTTTGGTCCATAGGGTAGCCCATGAAACTTTTGAGTTTGATAGGTTCAACGGTGTAAAAATGTATAAAGAACATACACACACACATACTCTAAAATATTTATAAGATATCAAGTTTCTGGATTAAGGTCAGCACAACCTGTTTCCTTTTATCATCTTTAGCGCATATTGGAATTTTAAGAGGCATTTATAAAAAGAGCATGCTAAATATTTTATTATTAAACAAAGTCCAAGAAACATCCACAGTTACGTATTGCGACTGCCAAAAGTGCCAATTTTAGCGGTAACATTCCGAATCATATGTAAACAAAAAAATTGCTGAAAGCACCAATTTTAACAGTAAAACTCCAAACTAGATGTAATAAAAAATAAGAGGCGCAGGAGATGCGGGTTGCTTGAGAATTCTGGTTGAATGAGTACCGGATAACTGGGAGTTTACTGTACATACATACATACAAACACTTTACTTCATAGATATTTATAGACAACATGGTAAAAATATCTCTACTAAATTAAACATGAAATGAAATGGCGACTCCAATAACTATTCAAATTTCTAATACAGAGTTTTTTCTAATGAGATTACACCTCCACTACATCCAATCAATAATCTGTTCAAACAAATGCTACCATTAGTCCATAAAATTAATAAAATATATTTGGACATCTAAAATTCCTTTAGAACTTACTTTATCTGCTTTTTCTTATTACTAGGAGTTTTTTGTGTAAATGCTTATAAACTTGCTTATAGACTTCAAAGAATTTTTATTCTGATAGAATTTTCTCAATATTCATGGGTATCACATCTCAATGCTATGAAAGTTATCAAGCTATAAAAAGAAGTTTCTTGGAATCAATAGACTTACTTAGCATGTGGATCTCATTTTCTCCTTTCATAAGTTCACTGACCAAAGTCTAATTTAATGACATTTCAGTAATTTATGTTATAAATTAAATACATAGAGACTTCATTCTCTTTGTTTAAAGAAAATAGGTTCAAACCTTATATGGCAGAAGTAAACAACTTAGCACAAAGTATGGGTGCAAAAATTATGCATTAATGAAAATTGAGTGAATATAGCAAATAAACTTCTGAAATCTATTAGGATTCAAAAGCACAACAAACCGTCTTCAAAAAGAATTTTTTTTGACAGAAACCAACCTTAGCTATGCGAATGCCAGTAATCCATCGAGCCAACGTTGGTCGGTCCTCAGCACACAGGAACTTTATGTATTTAGCAGATTTTGGTTGCTGTAGACGGGGATGCTTGATGGCAAAACAAAACTCAGTCGGGGCCTTGTATTTCTTCTTCCAGCCAAGACCCCAGTAAGCCTGAATGAAGCAAAAAATGAAAATTAACAAATGGGAACGATAAAAACATTTGATTTTAAAATTAATGCCGCCTCAAATGTTCTTTAAAAGTTGGTTAATCCCTAATTTCCCAATAACATTGAAGTACTGTGACTATTGATAATTTAAAAAGCTCTAACTGCCATAAAAAGTTGATTTACTAAGTCATATCTGCTTTGTACCCAACAGGGACAGATGAGGGTGGGGTGGGTGGGACTCTTGTCCTGAGCACATCATTCTAAGGGATGCCAAAATTGTGATTATATGTATTTTATAGAAACATGTATGCACCTGGCCCTCCTATAATGCGGGGGATGCATTCTGGAAAAACACCGTGCAATGTGAATCTGCATTATGCGAACCCTGTTTTACATAGTGAAATGGGGGTTGCGTTCCATACCCTTTCAAGCATCATCATCATCAGAACAAAAATTCCAAAACCTATCTCTCTTATGCACATTCATGTAATAAGGCAGTCTCATCTGCGTTAAAGACTTGCTGTGTCCTTCATCTTTCACAAAAGCCTTAAACTCGTCTGGAAATTTATGTGGCAAAGTCATCAGCACTAGCAGCTTCACTCTTAAGTTTGATATTATGGAGATTTTGACGCTATCTGAACTTGTCAAACCAACCTTTACTTGCTAAGAATTACTCGGCAGTCAAAGGACCTGCCTCTTCTTTCTGTAAGTGATCGTAAAGCTTCAGCACCTTTGGTGTTAGAGCTATTCGCCATCTTCTTTTTATTTTGGTCTTCCACCCAGATAGTCATCATATTTTCCAACAATGGGCTTCTCACTCTTGCCGTTTTCTTTGCAGGTATTGAGCATGACTGTGCCACAGAGCTTCTAACTTTTTCCGTATTATTCTTTATTGTGCATATGCTTGACTCGTTCACGTTATACACATAAACAGCCAAGCGATGCAGTTGTCTCTCCACTGTCAAGTCATTGAATAATATCAAGGTTTGATTCTAGAGTTAGTGCAGTCCTAAATTTCTTCATGGGGGTAGCAATAATACATATTAAATATTATAAATAAATGAAGATACGAATGCACGAATAATAATAAAAGGAAGAAAGCTTAAAAGGTAAGAAGAGCAAGAGTCCTCCATCTCGTCTCTCTCTCCCGCTCAGCAATCGGGAATCCCAAGTCTGACCAAACTGCATTGCTGTGAACCGTAACCCTTACTGTATGAGTTTTTGGTAGTAAAAAACAAACTGTGCTATAGCAAAGCCATGGTATAAGTACCCGTGTTATAGGAGGGCCAGATGTATTTACATCTATATAATTTATTGAAGTTACATGATAAAGTAAGATTGCGGCAATGGGCAGGCAGTAATTAGAAGTATTATTTTCTTACATGTCATAAAATACAGGGTTTGGGCTAGGGGCACGATTCATGTTCTTTGCCCTGGGTGCCAAAATAGCTAGTCTTGGCTCTGGTACCTAAAATGCACATCTGTTCTACGATTTTTTTTATCGTTATCATATCTATCTAGGCTAGAAACTGCATTCCAGATAAAAGTTAAGTGCAATAATGCTTATTTTTACAGAGTAACTTTGGAAAATTATATGCAAAGAATAACTGATAAAACATGAAGAACGAACAAATGAAATGCAACTGACAAAACTTACCTCATTTACATCAAATGTAGCAAGGCAAACAAGCTGATGGGATGGTGGACGATGGCTCAAAGATGAAGAAGATGCTTTTTCTTTGGGCCAATAATACAGTCCTGATGCACGCAGGACAAAATGGTACCTTTTCCATCCTTTCTTGCTCTCTGCCTTGAGCCACAAGGGACCTTCCATGTCTGGAACGCATGGGGCACCACCATTCCCAGAGAAGAATTCCTATAAAGGAACATGGAATAAAAAAACATTAACATTTTAGAATTTACAAAAAAATAAATTCTAAACTTAAAATCTGATTTCCCTTTATAAACAGCAATAAAGTAGTTAACAATTATGTTAAATTAGTTTTGGTAATAAATAAATAAAACATTTTTCTGATGTAATTTCAGAAAAGTTGAAGAAATACTCTGCACTCTAACCAAGTGATATAAATACGTATTTTGAGTTTGATGGGATGTCTCACCTCAATTAGAGCAGCTCTGCTATCATCGTCAAATTCACGTCCATGATCAGAAGATGTCTGATGTAAAAGAAACCCCTCTGGGTGTGAGAAAAGTTTGCAATACTTGTCTTCTCGCTCAACAAACTGAATCTGATTTTTTGAGTCTCTGGTCCACATCATCAGATTTTCGACCAAAGGCTCATGGTCTTCATAAACACGTTCTATAAAGATAGAAGGAAAAATAATCAATTTGTTAAAATCCTCTATTTAAAATTAAACAAATTACAAAAATACAACTGATATGAATTAAAATTTATTATCTATTTATCATGTAACTATGTAACTGACAAGGAAATTTAAAAAAAAAGTAAGACTCATCTCCATATTTTGCTGAATTTCAGTAAGCAATTTTCTTTGGATTAAGTAAACAGGTTCAAATTAATACAGCTGGCGTTAAATGAGCTTATATTATTATGATGATTTTGGAACTCACCCATATGAAGATGTGGAAGATATTCAACAACGGCCCATTTGGGTTCCATTCTGACGTGATTCTTGTCAGCAAGCAACCTTGCCACTTGTCCAGCACCCATCCGCTCATCCACAAGAAGGGATTTGGCAGAACCATCAGAGGTGAATGCCTTGATGAATAGTTTTCTCACGCTGGCTTCTCTCATCTTCTCTAGAGCCAAACGTATCTTCTCTGCTTTGGCACGACTTGCTTCGCCCATCTCATCACCCACTAAACCATGGCTATGTCGATCTGCCATACCATCCTGAGGTATCAACAAAAACATCTTTTTAGTTACAAAATATAATGCGGGCTAGTGATACTCTGTCTTATGATATCTGTCAAACATCAAAGATAAACAGTTAACCTTAATATGAACCACCAACTTTTCCCTTTTGAAAGTTGCTTTTGATTTCATTAATGCATTGATAATTTAATAGAAGCTGAAAAAAATTGAATACTGTGCAATTTTTTAAAGAAAATTATGGCAAAAGTTGTTTTAATTCATAATTTCAGCTTTGTTTAAGAATCACTACAAAAAAGAACAACTTTTTCGTATTGCCCACAGCTACCAATCAAGAGAGTTTATGAGCTAGATAGGTGTTACAATTTTGTTCTAAAACGTTTCAAGTAATTGCGATAGGGAGCAACTCCAGCAAAACTAAGAGACAAACTCACAGCTTGCGGCAGCATTCCACCGGAACGTGGCTTGTGGCAGGAGGATGAGGACGACGAAGATGAACTTACATCAACAACCCTTCCGCCACCTCCACTTCCTCCACTTGATGCAGAACTCTCACTTGAGAGCATCGAAAGGTTATCAGAGAATGCAGAATCATTATCGGGGCTGTCGGTTCTTGCCACACCTTACATAAAAGAGGAAAAGATGTTTCAAATTTTAAAATAACACACATCCTTGTGAGTAAAAAAAAATTCACGTGTCGGTATTTTCATTTCTTCACTCAAGGTTTCATATCCTTTTCAGTCCATCTTTACTACAGACTGCTTCGGACAACAAAGAAACCAAACGAATGAATCGTAATGGACTTACCGGCATCACTTCTTGATAGTCCCTCCATTTCTTGTGAGTTTTCTGTTCTCATTCGTGTGCCTTCAGAGTTAGAACGGGAGTGTGTGCGACGGTGCTGTGATGTTGGGCGACCACTACTTACGCCTCCACCACCACCTGGCACACCCTGCTGTGACCGACCAAGAGATTCCAGACCTGCATTTAAAATAACGGATTGTTACATAATGTTTGCATTGCTTTTGAATTAAATGATTTTTTTATAAATAACTATTGGTGTTTTCACACCCATTCAAATATGAATGAAAAAACAAAAATAATGTCCTTGCTTAACTATGAGTAACACAATTGATCAGCAACTATTACAAGAAATTCCAAATGAGTAACTTCAATTATATCTATCTATCCTTAGCTAACTCAATAATGGCCATACTGTAAATGTGATATTAATGGTAATAAAATGATAGCTAAAATTGTGAGAATTATCATCAAAAATCCATTTATTACTATAATAAAACCAGATAAAATAAAATAAAAATGATTTGAAACTTCTAAATGTTACCAGGAAATATATTAATAGTTAATAACATGAAACTATGGTTGAACAACATTCGACATGGGCAGGGCCATGCCAACCCGGGGTGCAAGAGGTGCATGGCAACTAGTCAGGGGTGCCATCCTATCAAGATCTTTGTTTTTGTTGTTCATTTAAATGTTTGCCCCTTCTTTGAAATGCTTTTAAGAGGAGATAAAGCTGAGCAATTTGCTCAATTGGCAATTGAAAGCTAATATTAAACAAATGTAGCAAAGTTTAACTGTAAACATTATCGATAAATTATTTTTAACTTGGAGGCTGTCCATAATATGAATAAGAACAGATATCTTTGCTAACATTTATGTAGGGGACAGTGGCGGTCTTTTTTTTAAAGGATTGACTTTGGGGGAGGGGGGAGAGTGGGGGGAGGGGGAGGGGATACCGGGGAATTATTTTGCACCCTGATGCCAAACACCCTTGGTGCAATCCTGGACATGGGAGCCAAGTTTATTGACTCCAACAAATGGTATTTTGATTTCAACGATAGTTTCATGGCTCCAAGATTTGATTTAGTAAATTTTTTCATAATTATCCACAAAACCACACTCACTCTTTTTCCTTTGCACAACTGATGGCCCAGTGATGTGACCATTTGTGTTTCCTTGATAGTGAGACTTCTGCTGTGGGTCACAGGAATTGTTAGCATTATTCTGCTGCACTCTGTTGACAGGAACATTAGCGTCTTCATCTTGCCTAGAGATGGCTCTATCACATTGTGTCTCAAGAGCACAGAGCTCACCCAGAATTGCATCAAGATCTACATCTTGAGAATCTGGAATTATTACAGGAAAATAGAGTGAGAATCAAACAGTTGGCAACAATAAATTGTTCAAAATAATGAAAAAAGTTTCAGAATTACATATTAATAAATATTTCCTTTGCCATTAAGTAGCATGTGTAAATTTATCAAGGTCTCATTCAATGAAACTATACCAAACGATGACGAAATTAGAATTTATCAGAAATGTTAAGGTAAAAAATGTAGATACCAAATCATATTAAAATTATAACAAAGACTTTGCATTTGGTAAATTTCTCAGGATAGTAAGGTATAACAATTAAACCAGCTTCCACCAAGTATGGGGTTGAGCATTTTTTTATCAATTAATGGCAAAATTCCAAATGTTTTTCCTTGTGAAAATTACATTAGCCCTTACAATAGTTTAAAATCACTATAATTAAAAATTTCCTGAAAATATTTTTTCTAAGTTGAGAATATGAAACAAGTCAACTTCAACAGAAGAGTCTGAGCTATTCTAATTTGGGTAAACCAACTTTATTTGGAGAATGGAAGATCATTAAGCCACTTCCCGAGAATGTTTAAGAATAACGGGCAGAGGAATAACAGCTAGCAATGATATATAATCACGTTTCATTCATGTAAATGTGTTTAGAAAACAAGCGCTTATAAAGACGATGATAAAACAGTAAAAAGAACAGACAGTTTTATTTTTTAAAAAAATGGAAGGATGGCTAACGCAAAAATTTATCAACAAGCAATTTCTCGAGAAAAAAATAAAACACAATAATGAGGACGGTGTATTTCAAAGAAGTGATTCCCTAACGCATATATCATTGTTAAATTACCGAAATGTTTACCATCAAACGTGACAAGCCTATTTCCACAAGCGGCAGAATTAAGGAAAACGGCTTATGAAAATATTTTACGCTCACAGTTACGCGGAACAGGAGAATATGACTCACCTTCCAAGTTTGCCATCGAGAATCTGTAGGAGTCTATCCTTGGCGCCCTTAGTGGGTCACCACTCCCTGGTGATTCTGCACCCGCGGGTGACCTAGCAGCGGTGCGGTTGACGCGCCTTCGCACCTTCGTTTGCTGAGGCTGCTGCTGTTGCCTCGCATCTCCAAGACCCTGAGAAATAAAAAAAAACCTCCGTTAAAATAGCTTCAAACATCTTCGACGATAATGAACTAATTCTATCAATGAGAATAAAATTTAATAACTAGATAAATAAAAACATAAGGGTGTTTCTGTTGGTGCGAAAACAATTTAGAACTTCATGTTATACGAAATAGCCTGTGCTTAAAAGAATAATCGATAAATTAAATTTGAAATAATTATAAATTTACAAAAAAGAGAAATTTTATGGAACGCTTATAAAAAATTGCAAGATAAAAGACGCAAAACTATGTTTTTTCCCTTTGCATAGAAAATATGCTCGTGCTTGGCGAAATATTCAACAGGTCAGAACAATTAATGTTTCTGGAAATGGTTTAAAGGCTCGAAGAAGATCAGCTAATGAACGAGGGCTGACGAGAACACATCAAAGGGTCTCTTTATCGCAAACAAAGTAATTAGCGATAGATCCCAAGGGTAACTAATCGCTTGAAAACTAACGCAGCGACGGTTTTATAACAGAAATCTTTATTAGCCTACATGACAATTGCCTATTAAAGACGACAGTTTCATTAATTAAACAATTACAAAATAAAATATTTGAAAAAGATAAGCGCTTATTTTGTCATTTAGAAAACGTACGGGATTAATTTTAAGTTCTTTTCATTCGTTCCTTGATAATCCTCCATTGAAAGGCGACAGTTATTTGAATTAAAACGAAGTGAAATAATCCAAACCCTTCTGGCGGAAGAGCTCGGGACTCGATGTAATTGAATGTTGGTACTTTGCGTTCAAATGTTGGAATTTCATAAGAAGAAAATGAGTCATCGTAAACTTCTTCGGATCTAGTTATTACGCTGTTATTCAAAATATGCCCCTTAACTACTTCGCTTACATCCGCGTTCTTCGGGGAGCGGCTCAAACAGGCTCCCGTTTCTATAACAGTAAAATAATGACGTATTCAATAAAAATCAAAATAGTGAAAGGATTATAATAAAACGCTGAATCAAAGCACACCTCCCTGCATCGATTAGCTTATTTTTTTTAGACCGCATGCTTTATTTCACCCCCATTAAAGGAATCTCCTGAATTACATCGAATTCGCGCTGAATGAGGCGATACGAGGAATCATCAAGGGCGCGAATTTCATTTGAAATCCGAATCTTGGAAATCTAGATTTTTTAAACATTCCGTTTACTTTCGCAATCCAAGTTAACGTCACAATGCCGTGGTTTATATGAAAGTTGCCGTGAAAGGTGAATGTTTCCTTGGAAAGCGTTTTGGCAGCCTTGATGACGGAAAATGTGATCACCGATGAAAATCGGTGTTTTCCCCAACACGACTGCATCAATATAGTTAAAATCCGTCGTTTTAAATGGAAGATACTTGAAATACGGCGGAGTGATGAAAATGAAACACCAAGAGAAAAGTTAAACGCTTTTTTTAATATTTAAAGCAGCCGCCCATCAGCTACGGCAAAGAATCCGTAGCACAAGATTTTTCGATGGAGTTCGAAGCCTTATATAGTAAGTCTTCCAACGCTCTTGTGCGGAAATTCGCGGGACCGCAAGAGGGTTACCACTCAAACCAATTGGTTACAACCACCCGTGGGGATTTGACGGATGACTACACTTTTAAAAGACGAGACAGCCATCCAACCGCAACATTTGCCGAAAAGGAAAAGGTTCGCGGGTTCGCATCCCACTCAGCTCCCGATCCGTATTTCTTTTAAAGAACCTACACAAAATTTTCCTCCCTCTCTGACCAAATCCCGCCGCCATTACCGTTCCCTTTCCGTGGCTTGCGCGACGACCAAAGGAGGAGAACGCGATCGTGCCGTGTAAAACCGCCACATAAACACGCCAACTCGCCGTATAAACACCGACTTCCACCTTTTACTTAAAAAAAAACACCACCGCACAAGAACTGAAGACGTCACGCGCACAACTTACTTCCCAACGGCCTCGAAAGAGACACGAGGGCCGAAGCCCGGAGGAATCGGAGAGCCCGGTAACAAATCTCCATCACGGCGGCCGAAACCATCGCCAGCGTCACTCCAACATCGTCGCCGACGCACACACTCGTGACGGGAGATATAAAAAAATAATCGAGAAAACTAGCGGCGTCCCAGCGACGATGACCTCATGGGAAGAACGGGCGAGGGAGGGAAGGAGAAGGGCGAACGCGAAGAGGGGGCTCAGCAGGCCGAAGAGGGGGCTTTGCCGGCCGAACGCGAGCAGTTCACCGAACGCTTACGAGCGGAAGCTCCCCGACGAACAACGCCTCAGCGTTTAGGAAAAAAAAGAAAGGAAAACGTTCTCGAAATCTGCGGGCGACCATCCGCCAAACCACCTTGGTTTATACCCTTCGAATGCTATCTAACCTGGCACCAGACACCACCACCACAAAAAAAACAACTCCTTCGAGACGTTTAAAAAAAATACTCCCGTACTTAAATTCCAACGTGACCCGACCGACGAACGATCTTCACTAAGCGAATGAAACAGTTGAACGAATGAGACGCCGTTCACTGGAGGTGGCATGCATGGCTGCGAGGGAATGGGGCGAGGGAAGGGACGAGAGGGGAATGAGGGGGCGGCGGAGGGGAAGGGAGAGAGAGAGAGAGGAAGCGAGGGGAGGCAGGGTCGAGAGAGAGAGAGAGAAGGGAGAGTAGAGGGAGGGAGAAAGAGAGCGGCATAAAAACGAAGGGAGAAGACGAGAAAGGGGCGGAAGAGAGGGAAAGGGAGGATACGTCACGAGAGAGGCCACGAGGTGCTTTTTTTTAAGGGTTGAATGAAGGTAGACGGAGGTTGCAAAACAAAAAATGGATGAAGGAAGGAGCGCGATTTTGTTTTCACGTGCGAAAAGGTTAACTCAGTCCTTAGCGTGTCCGGACACGTGAGCTATTTTTGAAATGCGTACGCGTACACGTGAACTGCCTCTCGCGTTTCGTAAAGCAAAATGTTAGTTCGTTAGTGGAATCTCATGCGTCGGCAGCGAACAGTTTTTTTTTGGGATCATTTCCGGAAAATTTCAATTTCGCGATATATATTCGCCGGCACGGAAGACGTATCGTGATTCTCGTCCCGTGTTCCAGCGACTGCGGGAACACGTTATCTTTCGTTGAAGCTGAGTGGCGTATAGACGGAGCAGGACTCTAGGATAGATTTTTTTTCTATCTTGGGGGCTTCGTCCCTAGACAGTTAAGCCACTGGTTCGGCCATATTCTTTGCTCTGAATGGTACTTTGGAAAACGAATCTTTGAAGAATAAGAAGTTACAATAAAGTTAGTTGACATGAACCGATAAGATATTCGAACTCTGCACCTTTCAAGTCGGAACGTGAATGAGCATCCCGTCGAAGTTTAGATGATTCGAAAATTCGGGTGCCACAGTACGATTCAACGTTTTTCGTATTGAATTCTTTTTTCTGTTGTGATGTTGATGTTGATAAATGAAGCTCCCGAAGATACATCCAGCGCAGAGGAATCGAAGTTATTTTGACCAGTAAAAAGTTGCTCCGAGTAGGTCGTTTGGGGACCGTGAATTTCATGGGACGAAAAATTTCGGCGACATCTATGCCAATATGGGTGATCGGGACAAAAAATTTATTCTAAAGCGTTGAGGATGATATCTATATAGGTTTAAAAGGTGACGCTCGAGATAACGTCGAATATACAAATGGAACTGATGGGCGTAAAAAACACGTCGATTCCCTTAAATGATGTAGGTAACTCCAGTTTTCATCATGGCGGTCGAGTAAACACCAGATGCGAATCCGAAACGATCCATTATCAGCGGCAATTTTACCAGAATCGACGATCGATGAATGGCTAGATAGGACGGTAATTTCTGCGTTTCCATTGCGTGTCTCGATTCCCTCAAATGTTTTACAGCAAAAATAATCACCCAAATCGATTATTAAAAACAATCCGTAAGGCAAGTTCGACATTTAAATCTTTCGTAAACCTTGTAAAATTTTTGTCGTACCGATTCGTTCGGCTGCCAAAAAGGTCCGATTAAACAAACGGAATAGCGACGCAATCTCATGCACTTCGAAAAAAAATCCAATCTGAGTCACTCAGGGGGGAGCAGACGCGCGTGCGGGTTGACAAAAATTAATTATAAAACGAGAGACGTTTGAAAAAATATCTAGCTGATGCTCAAATGTTACAATCGTTTGAACTAGAATAAAATATTCCTCAATTACTACTGATGTCTCGCACACTTTTGTTTTTGGAAGTCGCCAGCTTAAACTATATACATAATACAATACAAATTTTTTGAGATGTCTTCCCTCCGTGGCTAAATAGGAGCATTACCCGAAAGCTCCCAATATATGTCTCTTCGTATGTTCGACACCCTCAGAGACTCTCCAAATGGTGTCCACCGGGCATCCTGCGACGCCTAGTTAACCTTTCCTCTTCCTCAAGTAATGTGTGTGTGTGTTGAAAATGGGCGCCTGCGAGTTTATACGCTGCATACAAAGTTCTTCAGTAGAAAGGAAATATTAATCATTTGATGGGAAACTTTACTCCAATTTTTTAGCGTAGTACTCTTGCGGGAGTATTGGATATACTCTGAACGGTTATATCTTTAAATTTTTAATGGCTAACTACGCCCTATCACTGATTCCGGAACATATATGTACCTCGTTCTGAAATCTCACTTGCACCCCTATGGCACGCACACACAAGAATGCAGCGTGAGTTATGTGATAAGACCGGATACAAAAAGAATTCCTAGAGTCGAATGGGATCGAGAGGAAAGGGAGAGGAATACGGATAGGGAGGAATGAAAGAGAGGAATTGGGAGATGAGCGTGAGCCGTAAAAAATGACCAAAGGTAAGGAAACAAAGGAGTAAAGAAGTGGAAGTCCTGAGAAACAGAGGTTTATGAGGAGAGAAATGAGCGCGGAAAGGAGAGAGAGGAAACGAAAGAGGATGGGAGGGAAGGATTGAAACGTCGGGGAGGAAGGAAAGCGAGAGAGCGAAGAGTTTTTGACATAAGAAGATGGGTTTAAAGCAGGGGTGGGCAAACCGTGGCCCGCGCGCCATATGTGGCCCTCGAGAGCATTTAACGTGGCCCGCGAAGCTTTGGTGAAAAAGCAATCTGTAAAATTTAACACAATTTTATATTACTTTTGGTAAAATTATGACAATAAAACCTTTAGTTTCGAAAATTTAGCCCTACAATCCTTGTTTGTGCTTGTTTTTCACTTATGTATGATGCCTAAGAATCTAAGCAATTTCCGATTTGGCCCGCTGAAGAATTCGCAAATACCGATGCGGCCCGCCATGCAGATAAGTTGGCCCACCCATGGTTTAAAGAGTGATATAAATGACGCGTAAGGACAGAGAGAGAGAGAGAGGTCCCGAGGAGAAGGCGATAAGAATAAACAGGGAGGGGAGAAGATTTCGCGGAAAAGACGGAAAGAGGGACAGATAAAAAAAACGAGGCGGAGAGGATATTGCGAGGGAAAAGTAAAGGTAAATAATATAAGAGCAAAGAGAGAAAGAACGATAAAGTAAACAGGAAGAGAGAAAAGACGAATATATGAAATGAAGCGAACGGTATAAGCTTACGTAAATATCAGTGAGCCTGTTTTGGACTATGTAGGTTTGAAACAAAAAGAAAATGGCCGCGCGTTCGAGAGAATTCGCTTATTGGCCTCTGAGCAAATACGTATATAGAAGCAATTCGAATATTTTTATCTCTCTGATGGAAGAAATACAACCTCATCCACCGATGGATCAGGACGAGGTTCCCTAGGAATAAATACCTAAGTGGCTTATTAATTCGAACCGTCAAAAAACAAGCATCGGAAAATTTTTAAAGTGATAAGTGATCAGATAAAACGAAGCATTCGCAAAAAAATCAAATCTTAAATTAAACGGAGAATCGCAAATAAAATAAGAGGCGAGATAGAAGGGGAAAGAAGATCAAACAACGCCCACAAACACTCGCAGAAACAAAAGAGGAGAGACGAGCGGGAGTACAGCGCCACCGGAAGGAAGGAAAGAAATAAAGAGTTTCGAGGAAAGAGGAGGAAGAGGGAAAAAAAAACGAATGCAGAAATTGCGAAGGGGTACTTAATGAGAAGACCGGAAAACGAAGTAAAGACGTATAAAGGGGATAAAGTCAGGGGGACAGACTTATCGTGACAACAAAGCGCGGTGAATGCCGGGAGTTTTACTCTCCGCTGGAGTGGATGGAAGACGAGCGAACGGCAAACACGAAAAGAGAGGAGAGAGAGAGAGAGAGAGAGAGAGAGAGAGAGAGAGAGAGAGAGAGAGAGAGAGAGAGAGAGAGAGGGGGGGAAGAGAGGAGTGTCCTGCGGTGCGAGATAAGATTGGGAAGTAATGGGTGAAGCGATAAAAAAAAGGAGACGCGACGACGTCGAAGGCTTTCGGGGGAGAGGAGCGGGAACCGCGGAGGGAGGGAAGGAACGTGCGTGTGTGCGCGCGGCGGGACGAGACGGGATGAAATAATAAAAGCGAGAGAGAGAGAGAGAGGAAGGGAAAAAAGGGTTGAAACGCATGGAGAGAAGAAGCCTTCGGAGTCATGTGAAGTGGCGGGGGAGTGGGTACGTTCATATATAGAAGGGGGAGGAGACGACGTAAAGGAATGATATAGACCCGCCCGAGGTGGCAGGCTGCGTTCTTGTTTCGCAAACACACGCATACATAGATACGTAGAATATACACTAGAACTTGGAGGGAAAGCAGAAAATTTCGACGCGAAGAGCATCGTTTATACGTAAAGCGTTGCACTCGCGCATTGCCTAATTCGCGAATCTGCAAAATAATATCGATATGGCGGAATTTTAAACGGAGAGACATTTAAGCATTAAGGTGACCAACTTTTCAGGAAGCTAAGGAGGGAACACTTTCAAAGTTTTTACCGACTGCAGTGGCGTATTTATGGTAAATTTATCGATGCATCGGCCTTAGATGGATGGTGCTACCAGTGAGGGTTTTCCGAGACGGTTTGAACGACGAATTTTCGGGATATAAATCATGATTTTTCAAAAACGAAAGTTGAGAGGTTTAAAGAAAGCGGGACGAGTGATTAAAACAGTGGGTCCCAAACCGGTATCCTTTTAAATTTAGATCGGATTTTGCGGCATCCCAGCCTTTAAACAAGGGTTTTATAATTTTAAGCACGATTCTTACATTTTGATGCGTCTATTTATTGCTAGTACACCACAATAAATTCACCAGAGAAAATATTATTGCACTAAATATCTAAAAACACAACAACATCTTCGATTTATTCAATAAACAAAGTTTTTCGCGGCATCCCTAAACATCAGCCACCCCAGTATGCCACGGCACTCAGTTTGAAAACCACTGGATTAAAAGGATGGCTCTCAAATTTGGGACGTTTGGCCATACTATCGCAAGCCCAAGGAAAACGTTCCCATCCATTCGACTGACGTAAGGGAAGCTATCAAAACGGAAGCATTCTCGTGTTATCACCGAAATTCAGTCGTGATATCAGCCGTTTCCTTTCCAAAATCCATCCGTTTCGAAATGAATTACTCATCTTTGTCGCGTATTTTACGAGGTCGGACCCAAAAGGTTCCTGAGCTGAATTTTTTTGGACGCCGCCCCTTATTCGCACTGAGGAGAACCTTCGGAAACAACGCGACAGAATAAGAAACATGAAGCGGATTCTCGCAATAATCTGCGGGTTAGGAACGTAACAACTGCTTAAATCTTCAGAATGCCAACGTAGCTCTGAGCGACGCGAACGAAAACTGCCAATATTACCAGCACAGCTCATAGCGACTCCTAATTTTTCATCACGAATTCTTAATATAATAGTATAAAATCCCGTCAATATGACCGGAAGGGATATATTATTTAACATTAAATCTCGTACTTATTATTCTAATAAACAATTTATTCATCTCTTACAAATAGAAAAAATTTATTCAAAATTCTAGCGAGAAATAGCTTCGAATTATATTTGTATCATCACATATATTGCATTAGTTCGCATTTCTTCCACGTTTTAGAAACGGCGCCGCAGTCGAGCGTCACGGACATAAGTGATGTCCTGATACCTGATCGGCATGCCATTCAACCAATGAAAACGCCGACTGAGCATTAAACCATCACGCATAACCAAGCAAATTATGTAGAGGGGTTGATATCTAATGGATGGCGCATGTTGTATGCTCAGTGTTCTGTAGAGAGTTAAAGCTTTTGTCCCATAAGGTGAAACGTATGGCGGGAATGAGAGCGAGAGAGGAGTCACTCGCACAGGATAAATAAGACGCGAGAAAAGAAGAGGAGAGGTTGAGAGAGTCAGGAATGGGAAGATAAGAATGGCGAAACTGTTTGATTCCTCTTGAATTTCGAAACAGTATGAAAGAAAGGGAGAAAAGAGATTTCGGAGTAGGAGAGAGAGAGAGAAAGAATCGGAGAGGACGTGAAGAAGGGATGGTTTGCAGAAACTGCAGATATAGGAAGGCGTGCGAGTAAATAAGGAGAGAGAGAGAGAGAGGAGGGAATCAGTTATAAGCAGGAGGGAGAGAGAGAGAGAGAGGGGGGGGGGAGTGAAGTGACGTAAGAGCGTGTGGGAAGAAAGAGTGTCAACAAAGCCCCACTATGGCGGGAATAAAGGGAGACCTGAGTACTAAGCGAGTGCTATAATAAAAGGAGAAAGAGAGCGAGAATGCTAAAAACTGAAAAAGGAAGAGGGTGAAACGAGGAAGGAATCGGGAAAAGCGTGATACATATTGGCAAATGAGAGAGAGAGAGATAAAAGAGGGCTGACGTGAAAAGAAAAACCGAAGAAAGGATCGAAAGAAAGGAAGAGAGAAGGAAAGGACGAAATCAAGAATGACGAAGGGTTGCGTGAAAGAGAAAGAGAGAGGAGAGGATTTGAAGAGAGGATTTTATGCGGAATCGGAGGCGTTACGTAAAGAGCGACATAACGATTAAAAAAAAAAATACGGCGCCTAAATTATTTAACGTGGGTCATTGGATCGACTCAGTTTACGAGCTCCTTTATGCCCTCGCAAGATGACACGACGAAGGGAGGATTATTTCGCGAAAATTGTCGAACCATCGCTCGATTTTAAAATCCGTGAAAATTGATGGGATAAAATGGCGACCGCCTTTCGTGGACGAGTGAAACGAACACGGTGTGCAATTTCTTCGCTGAATGAGGCGATATCCACACACACACACACACACCCATATACAGTGGAACTTCTATAAGTCGAACCTCATGGGAAACAAAAAAAAATAGGGTTTAGTATATCTCATAATCTGTGTTTTAACGCAAAACCAATGCTTGAGTTCATGTTACTTTTATTCTGCTGTTAAAAAAAATGTTAACTTTTACCTGTAAAATAAATATAAAGAGGAATCCCGCTGAGTTGTCCAGCATCGCTAGGGTTCGGGGGTTATCCTTTAGGTCTCGAGAGCGAGAGTTGAGATGATTATCTGCGTTGAGGAAGGTTCGAAAGGGTAGAACAGGTATACAGTAAAATCTCGATACAACGTATCTCTACGGAGCATGAATTTTTATACTTTATACTGAAAGTACGGTATACTGAATATACCCATAAGGAGTACAGTATTTTCCCTGGAAATTCTCACAGGTCCGCCGCAAACCGAAACTGGCGATACTGAGTCTAACAAGAGATATATTTCCTATAACTTAAGATGTTTATCTCATTGCTATTGTGAAATAACGGTAGGGATAACTGATCGTCGGTTCTACATTTTTCAGCTCGGAAAATTCCTTCTTTTGGGATTTTGGCAGAATTCCGCATATCTTTTCGTACTAAAGACAAAAGATGCCTTCAAAATTGGTGTAAACGACTGGAATGAGCAAGAATTGGTTATAGTTGAGTCATTTACGGATGAAGGTTAAAACCACAAAAATCTTTTTTCGGGATCTCTGAATTTCATACGTAGTACATATAGGTATTGAAAAGTACGTTAAATTGAATTACGTTATTTTGTAATATTTATACAGTTTATACAGTATTTATACGGGAAAATTGACGGGGATTAAAAAAAGTACGTTAATTTGAAATATACGTAACTGTGAAGTACGCTGTAACGAGATTTCACTGTACAGGGAAAGTGTCACAGATGAGATGTAATAAACCCAAAAAATATTCGACTTATAAAAAATTCGAGTTATATAAGAAAAATAACAAGAAAAAAGATTTTGTCCTGTAAAATTAATTCACTTCGAGTTATGGAAAATTCGAGTTATAGACGTTCGACTTAAAGAAGTTCGACTGCATATTCATACGCGTTGCAGTAGCAATCCGAATACGGAAGCAATAAAAAGATTAAATGAGGCAGGATGTTTAGGTTGGTCAATCACTCAATCCTGCCCAGCTAAATAGAAAGGACGGAATGAAATGAATAAGACGTAAGCGAACCAAGAATAACTTCTTCGTCGGGAGCTACGCGGAAGTTAAACAGGAAAAAAAAGCGTCGCTCCGATTATGGAGAGACTTGTACGCAAGCGAACGCGAGAAAATCGACGCGAAAAATAAACCGAACAAAAAAGATGGAGGCACGACGGGTTAAGGAATGTATTTGGATGTAATACGGTTCAAAGAATTGACAGAAAATTTCCAGAGATGAAATTTTGCGGGGGAGACGATACGGAACGAGACATCAAAATGAGTAAAAAATCGAAGGAAATGATATATTATTACTCTTTTTAGCAGGACTAAAAAAAAACTCTTATGAACTATCTATATGGGTCCGTTACTATGGTAACGTTTCGTTTCACTTACGTTGCGACAATAATAAAAGAATACGTTCAATTTACTTTCGAAAAGGGATAAAGATCGCATTAAAACTGCTTAACTGCGGCGAGGTTTGTTTTCAATAACTGTTGATAGATTTTTGAGTTTCACGTTTTGTTTTTACGGCTATGCAAGTTTCTAATGAAAATACGGTGTTACGCCATAATGAAGGTGTTTGACCGCTAAATCCGAACTTTGCTGAATCATGCATATACGTTAATTTAGTTTGTATTGCAAAAAGATTAATGATAATTTTTACTTTTAAATTTATAGCGCTACCTATGTGTGTGCTTATTAAATGCGGCGGAAATTATCCATAGAAATAATCGTAGTTTTTGTTGCGACCGCCAATTAGGATTCTTAAAAACGAAGCTCTTTTGGAATCTGCTTTTGCAGTTCTTTATTTTTAAACACGCTAATATCCCTTTCGAAAATGGAAGGAAGAATAAATTTGGTAAATTCGAAGAGTGAGAAGGGAGAGAGAGATAAACGAAGCGGAATTAAAGAGAGGAAGAATTAAACCAACAGGCATGAGCGAAAAATGGAGAGGCGGCAGGGAGTGAAAGAGGATTAGGAAGGAGAGAGGGGGGAGGGAGGGAGGGGGGGAAGGGGGGGGAGGAGGAATGAGGAAGGATGGTGATGGGGAAGAGTCGGAAGGCACGCAAAAACCAAAATAAAAACGAACTCGAATGAGAAGAGCGTGGAAGAGAGATTACACACACACACGCATTTTTTTTAAGAAAAAAAAAGCTTCGCGTAGTACGTGCGCGGTACGCGTGCGCGGAAATTCGTTACGTGAATTTGAGGGGAAGGAGCGGGTGGGAGAGCAAGGAAGGTAGGGAGAGAGGGAGAAAGAGAGGGAGAGAGGTGGGACGCGGGAGAACTCTCACAACGGCGTACAACCGACTCGACGTACTCCCACAACCTCCTCCCACCTCTCCTCCCCCTCCCGACACCGCTTCCCCTCTAGCAGACACACTCCCCTTCCCACGTCGGCTCAATCTTCTTACCCCTCCCCTCCCCCCTCCACCCCTCTACCCGGAGAACGTCGGCACCCTCCCCCTCCCCTCCCTCCCTCTCCCCCCACCACCACCACCCGTATAGCAAAAAACCACCTCGTCCCTTTCACCCACCCTTTCACTCCCCTACATCCACGCCAAAAAATAAAATAAACTCCCCTTCGCTGCGGGCGGCTTTTCGGCCGAGAGGGGGAGGCAAAGAAACTCCATTCACTTCCCCAAAACTCTCCTCTCTTCCCTCTCCCTCCCTCTCCCACTCCCAGCTTCCCACCGTCGTCGTCTGCAACATCGATCCAAAAACGTCGACGGCAGAAGCGGAACAATGACACGGAGAGAGAGAGAGAGGGAGAGAGAGAGGGAGAGGGAGAGAGAGAGAGAGAGGGAGAGAGAGAGAGGGAGAGAGAGGGAGGGAGGAAGAGAGGAGAGAGAGAGAGGGAGGGAGAGAGGGAGAAAGAGGGAGGGAGGGAGAGAGAGTGAGGGAGAGTGAGGGAGAGTGAGGGAGAGTGAGGGAGAGAGAGTGAGGGAGAGAGAGGGAGGGAGAGAGGGGAGGAGGGAGAGGGGGGAGTGAAAAGGTGGAGGTGGGGCGCAGAGAGGAGATTATATTTATTATTTTCCCCGTATTCTCATCCATTATAATAAGATTACCGGGAATTTATTACGTGGCATCGTCGATTCCGCGTAGAGATCGTGGCGTGGAATACTCGCGTGTTCGAGGATTTTGGTTTTCGCCGAGTCATCTGTTGGACTACGTTTCCGCGGAGGAGGAAATCGCGGAAGGTGTAACCGTTGTTTAGTAGGTGCTTAACGGAATTTTCGGACGACGACGCTCATTCGACGAGGCATTAATTGGGAAAAAAAACAAACGACGCGGGAGGCTCGTCAAAGGGAATCGTTGCGCAACTCATCCGCAGTTACGAATGAATTTGGCTTAGGAAAATGAGAAAGAGCGTGAAGTGTGCATTTTACATAGATTACCACCGCATTATAAAATACGTTTTATATCCCGATTAAGATAGTCTCAACGTATCAGACGAAAATAAACTGGATTCGAAATAAGCGAGAGGCGTAAAAGCTATAATTTCCGTCACGTAGTGTATTCGAAGATAAAGACATGAATGTTCAACCGCGTTTCAAATTTGCATTTTGTGGAGAGAGAAACGTTAAATTATTGAGCGAAGGACGCGTCAAATTCATTATTCCTCGTTAAAATAATCTCCGCAAATCCAGTAACCTTGTTACCTCCCCATATATTCCAGCGTATTATACCAAATGAAACACTGAACGCTGAACTGGGAAATTAAAAATAAAAATCAATTCTTCGCGTGTACCGATGGTGTTAAAAGAAAATAGGCGCTAATTAACATCGGGATTAATGATAAGCGAGAATCTCATTAGAATATTCGTGACGTCAGACATGACCACAGCGATTACGACAATATTTTATGAAATACAATTCGGAATATTCTCTCGAACAAGTCGAATCTTGCTCGGTATACGTACGCGTAATTTTTGAGCGAGGTACACGCGTCATACGGGAAATAGACGACGAACGAGTAACGCCACACGCTCTACGTGCAGGTAAATAAAAGAAACGACGAAAAAAAACAAAACACGAGCGGCCGCTGATTACTTCCCGTCAAAATGAAAAAATCGCGGGGAGGGCAGACGATTTCGGAACCCGAAGAGGAAAAAAAAGGAGGTGAGGTGAACTAGGAATGAGTTTGATTGGTCCATTGATTGATCAAAACCACAGGGAGCGTATGTACGAGAGTGTGAGCGTGTGTTTTGCGGGGGGAGGGGTATAAAATGCGTTTGAGTGGCACGCTATGGCGCGAGGAAGGCGCGCGTGCAATATTATTCAATCGGGAGGAACAAAGGTTGCAGGATTGTACACGAGAGATGTGTACCGCCTCGTTATCTAGGAGGGAAGGTTCAAATTGATACGATTGAGGGGGAGGGGGGGATCTAACGCAAAGGAGATTAAAAATGTACGCGTTTCAAATATTCCTCCAAACTGGGAAGGGTTTTCTTTTTTTTTTTACAAAACCGCTTAATTTTTTAATGCGACAAAATTCGTAAAAATATCCAGAGTTTGAAACGGATCGTTTTTATTTGTTTTTGCGTCGTCCGGTGAATAATTTAGATGGAAACCGACGTGAAAAATTCAAAACCTCGCTGAAAAAAAAAGCGTTGGAAATCGTACGACGTGACTTGAAATGAATCAGAAGACCAAATCATGCATGCTTTGGACTGATTAAATAGAGATAGGGCACCTAATCGCGTTCGTCGCTTTACTTAAGGTCATGACATTCCTGACTATTCAACAAAGACGAAACCACAGGGACCGCAAGACGAAGAATCGGTTATAATCCACTTCAGCTTCCGTTTTTGAGTGGACTGTTTATCTGACCAAAGTGAAAGACTTAATAAGAACGCGAGAAAAGGCGGCGAATACAACCTACGGAGGGGAAATATACTTTTACTTATATTTATAAATGCATGTATACACGTAGAAAAAGAAGGAAGAGAAGAATTGCAGAGATCAGAAGCTTTTTTTCTTGTTCTAGGATCATGACGTCATCATAACATTACATCTTTGGTTGTGAACGACGGTCTCATAGTCTATAAATTCTCTTTAAAAACATTATATAAATAAATGTTATGCTATAACATGTTTCCCATTTAAAAGCAGTGGACTCGTTGCTGTGGCAGTTTTATTTTCCATTTAAAAATTGTGAAAATTTTTCTTCTTTTTTTAATTAAAAACAATTTTCCGTTCCCATTCTGTTCTTAAATAAAATAAACGTTGTTCTTTCAACTATATAAATGTTCATGTCCGGTGCTCCTATCTTAATTTTAAATAGTTAAAAAATGCAATTATTATTCAAGTAGTAGAAAGGAAACGAAGGGGTTGGAAAAAGAATTCAATTACTCCTCAGCAGCGCCATTTATAGCCCTCACGTAGACTGCCTCGTCATAAAAATTTATCTCTTCCAAGTTGCAGGGTTCCAGAGATATTGCCCGGACCGAAGGACGGACGGACAGACAAACCGAATACACGAGCGATTTTTTTTACAAAAAAAAAGCCCTAATGACAGCGCCATAGGCGGGAAATCCGTTCTATTAGAAGAAGATATTACTCTTGTATGGACAGGCAAGAGCAGGATGGGAGGAAGCCAACGGGAGGCCACGTAATGGGAGGAAAGACCTCCGATAAAGAAGGAAGCAAGAGATTTGTCACCGAAGGGGAAAGGTAGGGCGTGTTTGAGAGGAGGGTAAAGGAGGGGGGGGGGGGAGGGGTAGGAGGATAAAGGGAAAGGAGGAGGAGAGAACAGCGTCTGAGAGGAAGTGAAACAAATTGAAAGGTGTTTGCGGTTGGGAAGAGGGAGGAAACCACAGAGGAAGGGAGGGAGGGAGGGAGGGAAAATGGAGAGAGAGAGTAGGGTATAGGGGAGAATGAAAAGGAGAGAGAGAAAGAGAGATGTGGACAAAGACAAGGGAGATAGATGAAGGAGATAAACGGTGGATGGAGTAGGAGGTTTTAGAGGAGAGAGAGAGAGAGATATGCCAAGAGAGAGAGGTGGGAAAGGAAGAGGGAGTGGGCGAAAGTGTGGGAGAAAACGAGAGGAAGACATGCGAGGCAGAGAGGCGGAATGAAAAGGTAAGAAGATAGATAAAGAGATTAGGCGATCGGAAAGGCGAAGGAGTTGAGGTGAGGAAGGAGGAAATAAGGAAGCGAAAGGTTTGAGCGGAAGGTGAGACGCTTGAGGACGAAGAGTAAGAAAATCGGGAAAAGAATGTCGGGATGGGAGATGGTGCTGACGGAGGGTTTAACGAAACTATGGATGAAGGTGAGAGAGAGAGACAGAGTACGGCAGTGGAAGGGAAGAAACGATAAGAGGATAATGCAGATGCAGTCAGACCCCGATTTTGCTGTTTTCTCCTATACAGTGCCACCCCCCCCCCCCCCCCCGCATAACGCTCACGAATAGATGTGAACAGAACTTTTACATCTTATGATTACATAGAGCTAGCATATACCGCCACCCCCGCTTTAGCGCCCAATGTCAGTGATGGACATAACGGGGTCTTCACTGTAATACGAAAAGAGCAAGGGTCCCAAGCCATGATGAAACGCAAGGAAACGAGCTTCAAGGAGCAAGGAAGAGTTGAAAATCAAGATAGAAGGTAAATTAAATTACCAACGAAACAGAGAGGGAGGGTGAAAGCGTGGTTACGTGAATATAATTCAGCTTAGACGTCGTCATAAATATCAGCCACTGCCTCACTGCTTTACAATGTCCTCTACCACGTTTCGTTTCGGAATATAATTTTGAGGGGTATCCGAAATTTTTTTGATCTACGTTCGGAAAATTAAGCAGCGGACCAAAACTAGAAACGTACTCGTTGATTAAAATCGCTTAAGTCTTACTTTAAGGTCGAGCCACGGACCTCTTAAATCGCGAGTATCCGAAAACACCATTGCAGTTCCTGCTTTCGTATAACGCGACTTTGCGCTGGCCGCTCTTCGACTGCGCTCCGAGCGCCCTCGAGCGAGACTATCTTGATTGCGCATCCTTAAGCAGGGAAAACTGCGGAACTACCGACGAACGCACCCAGACTCGCTGCGGAATTAAAATAATACTAAAAAGAGGACAGAAGCTCAGTCTCGAAAGAAAAAAACGGTGTAGAAAAAGAAAAAAGAGAAGAACGGAAAACCATAAAAACCTTTCTGTTTCGATATTAGGAAGCGATATATTACTTTTAATGCTCCGATTCTGTGGGTTTTTAAAGTTCCAAGTGACAGACAAAAAAGAAATAAATTTTCCAGCAAGTGATTATTTAAAACGATCCGAGAAAAGGACACATTACTCTTGTACGGCGAAAAGAAAAAAGCCTTTGTTGGAGAAGTGATTCGTGGCTGATAAAATATCACGGAAGCATTATATATTTCCTCACTCTTTTATTTACTCGAAGGAGCAAATTCATAATTTAAGGCTTATCACGGTTCGAAAAAGTAAAACGGCGGATTTATGTCAAAAATCAAAAGATTTGAGAAAATTAAAACAATTAGAGTCGGACTTTTATAAGCGTCTGTAATAACTCGAAGTGAATTCATTTTACAGGGAAAAATCTTTTTCGTGTCATTTTTCTTATATTCATATATCTCGAATTTTTCGTAAGTTGAATAGTTTTTAGTTTCCCTTAAGGTTCGACTGTATTTACATAAAAACGACGTAAAATATGACATCAACAAGTTAAGAGAAAAATCGACGTCGTCTTCTTGCTGTCATTTCTAAGGTTTCGAACACATATCGCAACGAAAGAGACGAGAGATGAATTAAAACGCACCCACAATAGCTTCCCCGATTGAATCACTACCTCTCAATCTCTCAGATCCCAGCCAGTTACCATTCGATCGTAACTAAGCGATTTACGACGCCGGCCAAAAAAATAAAAAAAGAGTCCGCGACACTTCAATCCCTTAAAAAGCCGCGGACTAGCTCACACACACACACAATGGCAGGCGCCACTTCGCTACCTCCCAGCGGGGTCATCGGACGAACATGGCGCCGTCGGCTTAGGTATATATCCAGCCCTCCTCAAGACTCCACCCACCCTCATCCCTCCCCCACCAACCGCCTCTGACTCCACCCCTTATCCCCGTCGTTCAATTTTCCCGAACGTTCCATCCCCCCCCGCCCTTTCCTTCTTCTCTCCACATACGACGAAACGTCTCCTGTAAAAAAAAAGAGACCCCGCCCACTCCTCCTCCATCCTCCCTTTCACTCGCCCGTCTGCGACAACGACCTCGGATGACCTTGACCTCTGATCCTAACCACATCCCCTAACCCTCTCCTGCGGCAGAAGGGTGGCGAGCAGGAAGAGGAGACCGCCGCATCTTCACCTCGACGCCCCCGCCTAAAAGAGACTTCTAGGAAAATGCCGCGAAAGGAAGAAAAAAGATAGGAAAGTGGAGAGAGAGAGAGAGAGAGAGAGAGAATAAGTGAGGGAAGAACTGCAGAGCGAATTACGTTAGGCGCTTTTTTTTCGTCGAATGCTTTCTTTCCATCGGAGTAAAGAATCGCAGGTGGGATGCATTGTTGGTTGCCTATACTCTCGGGCGCAAGTATTTTTAAGCTATTTTTTTCCCGATTACCCCACAGCAGCTAATACTAGATACACTAAAATTTGTCATGTCTAACCTTCACATTAATCGACCTATCCTTAAAATTTGGTCTCTCCAGGTCGCAGGATTCCAGAGTTGTTGCCCGTACAAACAGACAAACCTTATATACATAATACATAAGCGACTTTTTAAAAAGAAAAAAAGCCAAAGACGGCGGGTAAAAAAAATGGGGGGCGCAGGCCCACGCAGTGCGTGGGGGCCCCACAAAAATACTTGGAATTTTCCCTGTCATCTGCCGCAATATATTCGTAGTAGTAAGATCCTTACGGGAATGAAAGATTTTCATCGCTCGAAATGAAGACGAAAATACAAATCTCAAGTGTTTGGACTTGTTTGGTCATATCCTTACGTAAAAATTATAAAAGTTCCACTGTATTTTTGGAACTGAAACGTAGAAAAAATCGACAAAAATCGAAACGATTAATAATTTCATATTTAAAAAATAAAAATGGGACCCCCAAAAACTTGCCTAGCGTGTGGGGCCCTGAAACCGTAGTTATTCCCTTGGGTGTAACATTTCCGGAGGATGAGAGGATTGGCGGAGACGAAAATACACGCGAAAAAGCGAATTCCATTGCATTCTATTCTGGGATTCTGGAAAAATGAAAAAAATAAACGAAAAAAATAAAACGCACGCGAAAAGTCTCCCGCCCTTAATAAGGAACGGCATCGCAGCAATGGTGGTGGTATCTCCACATCCTTACATCTCCATCTACGAACGGAACCTGCTTTCTCGGATAAGTGGACTGCAGTCTTTTGCTTTGGACCGAGGTCGAGGGAAACCGTTCTCCGCATTTTTCGATCCAATCTTGACGCAGTGCAAAAAAGAAAGGTGACGAAGAGATTTGTGGAGATGAGAGAGCCACCGAGAGGACCCTTTTATAATAAGATTTATTTTACAGAATTCTTTTTCGATGGCCTAAAACCTGAATATCCTTGTCGGTGTTCAGCAGAAAAAGTGCCTATTTCAAATAAAATATCCCGTTTACTCCAATATTTACTCGAAACGAATTAGTATTGTTTTTTGAGCGCTTCGAATTAAGAGTTTAAATCGCAAGTTAACTACAAATTCTATGGTATCATATATATATATATATATATATATAACAAAGTCGTCATGTCGAAATTAGTAACATCTAAAAAGTTAAATGTTAGATTAACATAATTTGAATTTTAACAAAAATGAACTAGTACCATGCAAAATTTTGCGGATATCTTTTTCGTCATAGCTTCCGTGAGCCGCACGAAACCCTCTAAGGGTTCCTATCCTATCCGAGGGGTTCCTCACGTCTGCTTTAAACAAAGTAACGGTGAAATGGGTTGCTTAAAGAAAATCTTCAACGAAATCAAGTAAAAAGCTACGTTCGATTATAAAACAGATTTAAACGCAAAGGAAAAAAGTCTCGTGAAATATGTAACGGCCGACACCTTACGATAACGCGAAGAGAGCATTCGTGTCATATCTTCACGGATCGATTCATGAACGTAATAAACGGCAGGAATTCTCTATCTCGGTCACTAGGATGGACATTGAACTTTTTAATGACCTAAAAAATAAACATTTTTACCCCGATTACTACACACTACTACACCTTCATCTTCTTTTTATTTCATACGATGACAGCATCATTCACGGGAGATGAGATCCTCACTTCACTTTACTGGAAGCACGAAGCGGCGCCACACGAGTGCCCGCGGGAGAAAGTGGAACTCGACCGATCGATTTTTCTTTCTTTCTCTCTCTCTCTCTCTCTCGTTCTCCTTTGCTCTTTTATTTTTCGAATGCGAAAAAAAAGTAAAGAAAGAGACGGAGAGGAGAGAAAGGAGAAGAGATAGAGAGGGAGTAGGGAAGCTTGAACCGGGGATGTGGTTTTTCTTGAGCGTTAGAGTGCATATATTTTTTGGAGAAGAGCATGAGAAAGTGAGAGAGAGAGAGGGGTCAAGATAGAATATTGGAACGAGGAGAGTTTCTCATTTTTTATTTCTCTCTCTCTCTCCCTTCGAAGCACGGCAGCGAAGAGTAGGACTAGAAAAAGAGAGTGACCGTCACGCTCCGTACCGAGTTGCGCTACAACGCCTCCGGACTATTTGAGATTTGCAAACGAGTCCTCCCCTCAAAAGGAATGGAAAGGCATTGCAATATTCAAGACGAAGAGAGAGAGAAAGGTATTGAAAAGGCAAAGGTTATCAAAAGAAACGAGTTTTCGTATTCGTGCAAAATGCACTCCTATACTTCTTTGAATTTCGTTTCGCTTTTTTTTTACCTCCGGCATCGCTCGATCGTTATGAAAGGATATATATATATATAAAATAAATCCTTTGGCAGCAGTATTCCGAGGTTTACTTTTCACTCATTTTTCTTTAATCCGAGGTCATTCGTTTAACAATGAAGCAGAACGCCGCGAACGATACGTAGGTAACAGTAAACAGGTGAAGGTTTTCACTGCGCAATACACACTTCAAGGTAATGTTTTTTTTTTAGAAAGAGTACTTGTCATTTTGAATTTCCTTAAGGGACCTATTTATTTTATTTTTGATCTTTGAGCGAGAATTGATGGGTTGTATTCGTTACAAGGGTCTCTTTCTCTCTATGAACGTTCGAGGAAAGAAACATGCGCTCGACGTCACGCTGAGAGTCCCATTAGCGAAAATTCTTTATTCACTGAATCCTTAATTAGGAAATGTTTCCGACGTCGAACACGGCTCCAGCAAAACTCCATGCTAAACCACGAAATGATATTCATGTTCAGGATTCCCGCGTTATGAGCACGTACAACGTATATTAAATATTGTACCTGGAGACATAATAAACAAGCGGAAACGTGGCTAGCTTACATTGTTTTAAACCTAAAACGATATTTCAAATTCTAATGCACATGGCTGATGCGTTCCGTGCGAAAACTTCTGCAAATAAAACGAAAATGAAAGCGAATTATCACGTATATGTATTTCTTACGTATCCAGACATTCGAAACACCCTGTGCACGTCCAATGGCTTAACAATAGGGTGGCCAAATGCCACGGGCCCTCTTAAGGGGGCTCAAATTTTTTCGGATGTAGAAAAAAATAAAGATTGTTTTTAGAGGTTTCTCCTTTTTATCCCGATTTCTGAATGACTTAATCATTAGTTTCGGACAGAGTAATTTTAAAAGTCTACCCCTTTCAGCACATTCCTCGACTAATTGATCAGTAAACGCAACTCGATAGGATTCGCAAGGTTTCATTTTTAACCGAGCACATACGCACACGTATTTGTTGTTTGAGAATATTAGGGGAATAATATTTTCCCTAGTTACGTCACCGTGCACGCCTATCTTTCTTTCTAAAATTATTTCCTCGCGCTCCGGGAAACGTTCCGTTTTTTTAAAAAATAAATTGCGCGAAAAATATCCTAAAAACGGGCCAAAGTCTTAACTTTCAACAAACCCGAACAGGTTTTTCACAGAAAATTTCATTTTTAACCCGAAAGGATCCTTAAAGAGAAGAGAGGGGATTAAACAGCTGCCAATTATTTGCCGGGGAAATTTCCTCTCATTTGATCGAAGGATTTGACAGTATGGAGGAGAAGAGAGGAGCTCAGCGTGAAATAAAATTCGTAGCAAAGTAGGTTGTATGTAAGAGAGATGAAGAGAGAGAGAGAGAGAGAGAGAGAGAGATGAAGAGAGAGAGAGATGAAGAGAGAGAGAGATAAAGGAAGAGAGTTTTCGAGAGAATCCAGAGAGGGAGAGAGTGGAGTGGTTAGATGGAGTGGAGAAGATTGGCTCGAGGGCGGGAGAAGAAACAAAAGAGATATTAAATAAGGGGGGAGAAAGAAGGGGATGGAAAAACCGAAGGGGAAGGGGTGGGAAAATACGTGCTGAAGGGTTGACGTGCGATCGGGGGAAGGGGTAGGCGAGAGGAAGAGGATGGGGGAGAGAGGGGAGGAATTTAAAAGAGATAGGAGTGGGAGGTGGGGGGGGGGGGGAGGGAGTTTTTCCATCGGAGGTTTTCAAAGTGAGAGGTTCGGAAAGATGGATGGGGAGAAACTCGAGTGGGGGAGAGGGGAGGAGAGGGGAGAAACGAGAGTGGGAGGAGAATAAGAGGGATACTTTCTCGAATAAAAAAAAGGGATCGGGCCATCGTTAAAAAGTTCCAAAGAGGAAAGCAGGACTAATGGTCGACCGGGTATTAACTCCAATTTCGTCGCAAACGAACGCAAATAGAGGCAAACCATGATTAAAACAAGTCCAAAGCGTCCACAAAACGCTTAACTCAGACATGCCACTCTTTCTCTCCCTGCTTCAATAAATAAAGGGTAAAAGGGATAATTATAAGTGGCGTAGCAAACTTTTTGGGGGTCCCAGCGAAAAATTCCTTTTGGTGTGTCATATTATATTTTATACGAAAAATAACCTTTCAATTATAAATAAAATTAATACTCATCGACAAGGGCAAGACTATGCAAGTTTCACAAGCGATACGATGGCAGCAAATAATTATTCGATCATTCTGACGAGTATCGTCAGAGAAATTGCGATAATCGAAAACAATTACACGTAGCGCTCTCTCCCGACAAACTGAAAAATTACGATGACCTCGGGGATATACCGATCTACTATATGGAACGGTAAAATATAATTAACATAAAATAAGGAGTTTAAAAAAAATTAACATGACAAAATTAAAATAATTTTCGATTTATTGCTTCCTTTTTGTATAGAGAGGCCGGTTCATCACATCGGTTCTCTATTAGTGCGCTACGATAACGATAACAATAAAAACCGCACTTAAAAAAACGTACTCTACGTTATTTCTCGATCCGAATAGCCTTACTGTCGATATTCCTTTAATTTCATTCCGTATTTTCAAAACCGCTCGTCTGGCATTCCAAAATGACGGAGTTGGGTTACCCGCTTGAGCGGAACGCTGTCGAATAGCATTCTGGAGCGTAACAAGCAAGGAGGAAGAGCCACGACCCCGTGGCCGACGGACTGATATCCGGATTATCTGACCGAAGCGATTAAAAAAAAAAAAAAACAAAGCGTCAGACAGCGCGATTCGGACCGCTAGTCCCTTTCGGATATCTCCGAGAGAACGGATTCCACCGTTCCATTGAACGTTGAAACGTCAATTACCAGTCGGGAAGACTTCGTTCCAACTCCCGACTTAGGGATTGCGTAACGGAGAGCTAACGAAGGGACGTTGCACAAAACCGTACATTGATAAATCAAAGGGCTGCTTCCTTCTCAGCGATAGTGCTCTAACAATCGTGACAGTAAGCATGACTTGTCCCGGGTATTGCAATGCAATCCACTGGCAGTGCAAATATTCCCTTTACTTTCGCAATTCTGCAGGGTGTTGGAATATCGATAAAACTGTGCATGCATTCGGGGGCTTGCGAAACCAATAGACGGAACGAGAGAGTATTTATGATTGCAAAATTCGATTATTGGCGCAAATTATTTTTTTAAATTTTAGTCGTAAGCGAATAATTCAGTAGTGAAAGTTTGTGAGTGAGGTCTCGTAAAACTCTTTCATAATTATAAGTCTATATATATATACACACACACACGCGTATGTGATACATACCGGCTGATAAAATGCAAATTTCCGCAAGCTAACGATACACACACACCAAAAAATTGTGCGAGCCGAATATCGACAGAGATCAATACGTTTACGTTTCCAGTTTTACAGATCAGCGCGCCCGAAAACATCTAGCCGAGCGCGGCAAACACCCGGTCTACAAAAGTTTTCAAGTCAAGCGGGAAATCCCCTTTATAATCTCTCTCAATTGCATCCGGGAAACGCGACGAAAATAAATGCATATCGGTTCCTGCCCTAATCGCGAACTTCCTGGACTAATGAAAAGGATATTCCCCGTTATATCTATTAAGTAAATTAATAAGATGAATAAGGGAAGTTTAACCGCAAAACTGACAGGGGACGAAGTCCTAAAATGCGTCGCGAAAGTTTTTCCTTCTCCCTTCACTGTTATTATATTTTGATCGCAATATGTTTATCTGAGAGAGAAATTAAAATGAAATTTTATAGAGAAAAGAAAAACTTAGGAGGTCGCATTTCCTCGAAAGACTTCAAAGATTCTTTTAAGAATCTGGTACAAAGAAAAAATCTAATTTTGTAAAGATCAACCCGTGTTACTGGATAGAAACGATTCCTCGATATCTGTAGCATGGCAGCAAAAAAAAGGAAAATTCCGAGAAAATTAATTGATCGGTCTTGTCGCAATGGCCTTAGGGTTAATAGCGGGTCCAAAAAAAAATGAATTTTGGCAACGGGATTAAACGCGAGAGTTGGAAGCAAAGGGAGAGAGGATGATGGGAGTGGGGATTGATCCATTGTTTTGCGTGCGGTCGCTTTATATTGAAGCACACTTATGGCGACGAAAACAATCGACAAGGAATATCCGATGAAGAGCGGGGAACTAAAGAGTGGCGCGACCTTGCAGCGAGAGAGTTAACTATCTCTCGTTCAAAATGAGAAGAGGGGAAAGATGTGGATAGAGGGCAGAGAGGGGGAAAGAGGAGAGAGAGAGGGAAGAGGGAGAGGGGGGGAAGAGACCGGGAAGGGGAAGAGAAAAAGAGGAGAAAGGAGAGAGGGAAGAGGGAGGGGAAAGGAGAGAGGGAAGAGGGAGGGGAAAGAGAGTGGGAGAGAGGGTGAGAGGGAGATGAGGGAGAGAGGGTGAGAGGGAGATGAGGGAGAGAGGGTGAAGAGCGAGAGATTGAGGGAAGAGGGAGATAGAGGAAAGAGGGAGAGGGGGGAATGAGAGAGGGTAAGAGGGAGAGAGGGGAAGAGGGCAAGAGGAAGAGGGACAGAGAGTGACGATGGAGAGAAAGGGAAGAGGAAGAGGGAGAAGAAGAAGTAGTTAAGGGCTTTCAAGGAAGGGAGATAAAAAGGAGAGTGATAAAGTGCGATGAGCGACGCCCAAAAACAGAGCAGAAGAGGGTAGACGATAAATGCGGCACGAATAGAGAAAAGGTTTCACAGAAAATTGGATAGAAAATACGCATAGAAAGAGAGAGAGGGAGGAGAGAAAGAGAGGGAGAGAGAAAGAGGGAGAAAAGAGCAGGGAAACTAAAAGGAGGGCCGTGCAGATGACTTCTTCGTGGAACGGAAATCGGCAAAAAATGATTGATGGCGAAAAACGACCGAATATCGAAAAAAAAAAGGAAACGACCTTACTCGGCAGGAAAAATACATGTACGCATATTCGACCACCGAAAAACCTGGCGAGTGTGGAAGGGTAAAAATGCCGGGTGACACTGGAAGGCGTTATATTTCCCTCGCCTGGGGCAATGATGAAATAAGGCGGAGATGAGAAGAGAGCAGAAAAAAACACGGACGAGAATACTCGGCTCCGCTTTATGTCCATTTTTTTGCCCCCGCGAAAGATTCTCGATGCTTGGAAAACTCGGCGGGTGGTTTCGTTGTGATGTTGCGCTGTGTATGTATGTAGTACCCTTGTTGGTGGAGCATGTGTGCGAGAAAGAGAGAGAGAGACAACAGACGCCGCAAGACGTGTGTCCCAACAGAGCGCAAATCCTTTTTTTTTTTATCCCCCTGTCATCAAAAAGGAGAGAGCGGCTGTCCCGGACGGGTGGACGGATCTGAATTCTTTCTGGGGGAACTCTAGCAGAGAAAAAGATTCGAGTTCGACGCAGATATACAACTTTACATAAACACCGACGAGCATCTTGCGAACAGTTTTGTTTAGATCCATATCCGTCTTACATTTTCCGGGGAAAAAACTCTTGGAATACCGAGGAGCTCAATAAGGACAAAACGACCGACTGAAATGACGAAACAAAATTGAGCTGCAAAATGTAATTTTCTAAAAAAAAAAGGCTGCACTGAAGATACAGCGAAGAATATTTTTAACTGGATGAATTTATTACCCAGATTAATTTATAAACGCTATGGAACAAAAAGCAGGAAAAGTTCAAGCTGAGTTGTGTTATTAAAAGCGATTGATTAACCATTTGAAAGGGCTATTAATATACGAAAATGTACGCAAAAGGTTAACGGGTGCAACTTATATTATTTCAAGAAGTTTTGCCAGATATGAAACGAATAATAAAAAACCACATTAATTTATAAAATGTAAGTCGAAATACAGAACCGTTCCTCACCCAAAATCCATGTAACATGACGACGCTTGGGACTCGGTAAAGTCAATTTCATATTCATGTTGACTAACAATAAGCCAATGTTATTCTGCTCTTTTATTTCATGCCAGTTTGAAAATGGTATTCCTTCAAAACTCGCCGCACTGAAAACGGATTTCCTACGCTTTATTTCCACCGAAATTAGTTATGAGATTCCCTCCTCTCCTCTCATTTGGATAGACCATCGAAATTTCCCCACGGTTAAAACTGCATCTCATCTTCCTCCCTCAAAGAGAAGTGTTATTTTAGAGGTGTATCCAACCCATCTATTCCTTGACTCCTAAGTCTCCCTGTCGCTGGCCCATGTCCAAGCACCATTTCCCCCTGAATCACCCTCCTCGAACCCTTTTCCTCCCCATCCTACCAACTCCTCCCTCGTTCCCACTCCACTCCCTCTCTCTCCCATCCCTCTCTCTAACGTGGACGACAATCACCCCCCAGATGCCACCGTGTGACTCCTCGGGGATCCCTATGGCAACACATAGTGAGGTCATCAACCAAGCGATGGGTTGGTGGCTGCCGTCGCCAGGGGACGCCGAAAATTAATTAATTAACTCGAGGGAACCCGGCGGTGCGAGAGAGAGAGAGAGAGAGCTGAAGGTCTCAATTCGGTGTCGCATTTCCAATCGACACGCGGCATTAGTAAGGGAGAGGATAATGATATCGATATCTCTCAGAAGGGAGAGTGCGAATCTACGAATTCAGCGACGTGCGCATACAAACAAGAAGAGACCGAAAAGTAAACGAACGAAATGCGTTTAATGGTCGGCGGCTCTGGAGAAATGAGACACACAAGTTAATTTTTTTTCGAGGCGTCGTGAGTCACAGCATCTGCCTTGACTGTTGGACTTGGGATCGACCGCAAAACGAAGAGAAGGGATGTGGATACATACAGTTAGTTAATTGGGTTCAATTTTTCAAAACGGGAGAATCTTAACCTATGCAATAAAAATCGACTGGAACGATTTATCCACCGAAGCCGTTTGTGGTCTATGGGAGCACTTTATAGCTCGTTTTATTTCGTGTTTCTTTAATGTCAACTATAATATTGTAGAAGAAATATTTTTTTAAATCGGTGGGCGGCAGGGAGTGCCTTAAAATTTAACAAATTAAGATCCTGAGAAGACATTTATAGATATAAAAATAAAATGTTCACTATTTGGGTAACCTTTAATGCTACCAATAAAACTGCAGGAGAAAATTATTCGGTCAGGGGGTGCCTCCAAAATTTTCTAATTAAGATACTGAGCAAATGTTTACCGATAGAAAGTTAGACTAAACAAAAATAATCATTGAATCAATTACTTTATGTCATAAAATGATATTGCTTACTTAATCAAGAACATTAAGTTTACAATTCTAAATAAACCTCAATAAATAAAAATCGCTTTGTAATACTGCGTAAGCAAATGTAGGTCCCATTTAAACTATTTTTAAACGTTTTATTAAAGAAGACAAAGCCAACAAAAGGTAAATAATCTGCAGTCATTAAGCATTTCAGACAACCGCGGTTGTAAATATGATTCCGCAGAATGATAGAAAATGATCTTCCTTTCCAAAAGCTTAATCGTTTTGTTTTTTCTTCGTTGGCACCCATCTTCGTCCGTCGCTACACGCTGCCAACTAACCCCACGCTATTCCCGACGACAAGGAATAGGACTCTTAAATCCCAGACGAATAAAAAAATCGACCTTTGGAGTTAGGAGTGGATAAATCATCCATCGCACTCAAATCTCCACCACTTCAACACGTGGCAAAGGCGGTAAATACAAGTCTACAACATTACACTCGAAACGAGTAAGAGAGAGAGGCTTCCTTCAAAAAAATAAAATAAAACCACTGTTAAAAAGCGTAGAGCTGCTTTCAAAAGGGAAAGGAAACACGACGGACTGCGGCTCCTTTTTGTGCACTTCCGGTCGTCTACTAAAACGTCGAATTGACATAAACGAGTGTCGCAGGCGACTCCTATTGCACCCTAATCAAGAACACTCGGAGACGAACAGAATAGTGTGCGAGGGACACGAGGGGAGCGGCGAGCGGTAGCCGCGATACAAGGGTCGGCTTCGGGTCAACAATGGACGGCAATACCGATTGTTGAGAAAAGAGAGGATGTGGGTTAAAGAGAGAGAGAAATGTACGTGTCAGGGAGAAACGGGGATGGGAGGGAGGAGTGGATGAGAGAGGGGAAGGGGAGAAAGAGAGGGATGGAGAGGGGTAGGGAGAAAGAGAGGGAGGGAGGGGAAGAGAGGAGGATAGGAAGGGAGGGGGGAGAGGAGAGAGGGAGCGAGTGGGGAAGGAGGGAGAAAAGAAAGTGGAGGGAGAAGAGAGAAGGGGAAGAAGGGAGGGTGGGAGGGAGAGGGCGGGGTCCTCAGGTGGTTAATGGGAGTACGGAGAAGAGGTGTGAGTGAGGAATGAGGATAGAAATTGGTGCAGCACGAGGCAGCTGCGCCCTCTCCAACTCCCAAAGAGGGTAAACTCGCCCGCGGAAGCAATTGCACGCTAGGAAGCATCACCAAGGTATGTACTCGTGTGAGAGTAATAGTTATCGGAAAAACGATATATCGAAACTGCGATATCAATCGAAAACGTAATTAAATGTTATGGTTACCGCAACACATCTAAAAATTCAATCGTAACCAAAAACGTACAAAAAACGGTAACCGTAAAAGCGAACACAGGCAAAGCAGTAAAAACAATTTAAGTTAATGTTAAATTAACAAGTATTAAATAGTATCGATAACGAGAGGGAACGAAAAAGCAGTTCTTCGACTGATGAATTGATCGATGAATAAAAATACCTGTAAATGCGAATGGTTGGTGAACTGCCCTTTCCTTTTCAATCATACTTTGCCATTATAATTCTGACCATTTTATTGTACAAAAATCCAAAATCTCGTTTTAGCGCAGATGTGTAAAAGGGACTTCCACATCAACCCCGCAGAGGGAGGGAGAGAGGAGAGTCGGTGGTAGATTGAGGGGTAAGGAGAATTGCAATGAGAAGATGGTAATGGGACGGGATTGAGAGGGAGGAGAGGGGGAGGGAGGAGAAGAGGGGAAATAAAGAAACGGGGATGTCGAGGGGGAGGGGGGAAGGGAGGAAGAAGTGGCAAATTGGTGCAATCTGGGACAGCTGCGTCCTTTCCCCCCGCAGACTTGGTTATAAGGGGGAAAAAAATAAGAGAGGAGGAGAGAGAACTCATAGAGGGAGGATAGGGAACGTTGCCCCGCCCCCACTACTTCGAGGGGGGAGGGAGGGAAGGGGGGAAGGTTCGGATGGGTGGGCGGAAGTTACTGTATGTGGGGCAAGGAAGAAGAGTGGTTCCAGTCACTCACCATCTGTCTTCTAACATCCTAGTACCCCTTCTCTTAGCACATTTAATCCTACGAAATACCCTACCTCTCCCCACCCCACCCGCCCCATCTAGCCCGTACACTTCCCCACCTCTTCCTGCTCCCATCCCACCCTCCCTCACGAAAGTACCAGAATCGACCTCACCGCCCTCTTCCTCCGCAACAGACACACACACACACACAAAAAGACTGCTGCCATACGTGCCACCAACCGAGGTGGTGGCACATGCCCCGTTTACAGAATAGACACGCGCCAAAAGTCTACTCCTTATTCCAACATCTCGTGAAAAGATTCCTTTGAAGGGGAATCGGGGGCAAACTCCTCTCCTGACCGAAAAATCCACTATCTATCTTCCCTTCCTCTTTGGGAGGCGGAAAAACCACGCGTAACATGCGTGGACCACGCCTCCAAGCGGCGGAAATAGGAAACTTTCATGAAAAGGACGGTATCATCTCTCTCTCTCCTTCTCTCTCTCTCGAGAGAGAGAGAGGGAGGGAGGGAGAGAGAGAGAGGGAGGGAGGGAGAGAGAGGGAGGGAGGGAGAGAGAGGGAGGGAGAGAGAGAGAGAGGGAGAGAAAGAGGGAGAGAGAGGGAGAGAAAGAGGGAGAGAGAGGGAGAGAAAGAGGGAGAGAGAGAGGGAGAGAGAGAGGGAGAGAGAGAGGGAGAGAGAGAGGGAGAGAGAGAGGGAGAGAGAGAGGGAGAGAGAGAGGGAGAGAGGGAGGGAGAGGGGGAGAGATAGGGGGGAGAGATAGGGGGGAGAGGGGGAGAGAGGGGGGGGGGGGGGAGAGGGGGGGAGAGAGAAGATAATACACAAAAAAGGTGAAGAATGGAGAACTCACGGCTGCCTATTTTTTTGTATCCTTTTTCTTACACGTCCCATCACGTTCGTCGGCCGTGAGTAGCGGATTTCGTGACGCGTCGCCGAGGTGCTGAGGAACGAGGTAGAAGATCATAAAACACGATCTTACGTGTCATCGCAGCTATCCATTTTTTATACGGTCTTTCGATAATTTTCTCGCGTCGAGGGGAGTGTTAAGAGGCGTGTAATTCCGAGGATGTGCGCCGCTAAGACGCCGAAGACTCAAATTGAGTGGGTGTCACGAGGATCATGATGATGAGAAGCATTAAGAGATTTCGAATCTAAAATAAAATTCTCACTTCGCCGCCTGCTGTTTGCTCGCTTCTTTTTAGCACGTGATTATGTGATCATTCTGTCTGTGGACAATCAACTTTTTGTTTCAGGAGATATTTGGAAAACTCTTTTTGGATTGGATAGCTCTTATTAGTATATTAGTTTTCCAGAAATTGCATTTTCCCGGTAGTTCGAATATTTTCCGCAAGGTGCTTCCAAAGTCGTAAAATTCGGAACTTTGAAACTGCACTGTAACTATATAAAATAGTGAAGCTAGAGGAGAGTATCTAACTTGTTTTAGATGCGACCAAGAAGGATGAGAATTAGAAAACGGTGTCGATTCCATACATCGAATACTATTTCGTCTCCAATCCGAGACGAATGTTATATTTCGAATTAGTCAGTTCGTAAAATGCCATCACGAGTCGAGAGAAACTGGAATATTTCAGAGAAAATATTTCGTCATGCGCATCCGCTGATGTCTTTGTTTCTATCTTTGGCATAACCTTTCGCTGGCATCGATCGAGTGAGGCAGCATTTTAAATTTCCAAGTCACGTATCGCAACTTCATTTCTGCCGTGGCATGCGTGGTTACGATATTTCGAAGTAAGGCTACGCAGGAATAAACGCCTCGTATAGTTTTATGTATATATATATTGACCTTACTTATATACAGGGTCTACCAATTAGAAAAAGGGACGTAAAGCCATTGGTCCACTTGGTGCTTCTTGATAAGAGTAGGATCCAAAGGGTAGGTTTGTGATTTAGACGTTAGACTGACAAGCCTACTGCCGCTGGTCGTCGTTTGAAGTCACAAGGTCTCTATACTATAGGTATACTATACCATCTATAGTTGTAAACTATTCTAGTTAAATGTCAGCATGTTAAAATATGCAGTGAAACAGGTAATAAATTGTTTTTAATAGATTTATGAGTCCGATGATAGCATTGCGTTAATTTATACTAAAATAAAACCGCGATGTTAACCGAAATTGTAACACCCGGTATTCTAAAATGAGTGCAGTTATGGGTTTCAAAATTTCACTCAATAACGATAGCTGAACATAATTTAATTTATACAAGATAATTTAGAATCATTCTACAACTATAAGTATTATAGGATATAATACAGGGTCTCCATTTTAATTGAAAAACCTTTTATTTATACACGTGTACGAGAAAACTGGAAACTATCACGTGAATTTACCCTGTTGCCGTCCTCATAAAGAGGGGAAGGAAAGACGTGCTCTCGACGGAGAAAGGGAACTCTAATGGACTTCCCCATTTCCACCGCGGCCCCCTCCACCTCCCCTTTTTGCCCCCCACCCCCATCTTCCCCCTCTTCAACCGTCAACCCACGCATCAATCCACACGCACTCAGCAAAGAGGGGTGGAAGCGCGATTTTTAGGATCTCTCCGACACTTAAAAGGGAACAACCCCTTCCGGGAGGAAAGAAGGAAAAAAAACTCCGAAATAATAATAATAATAAAAAAAAAGAACTCACGCCGAACACAGTACGAAACCCCCCCCCCCCCCCCCCCCCCCCCATCCTCAAAAACCCTTTCAACTCCCCACCACACACTCTCTACCCCAAAACAATTTCCCTCTCAAAGAGAAAACCGATCGCAATTTAGGGCTTAATCCGCTTGGCAACACTTTTCGAGGCGAAAAAAAAAAGAAACGAAAGAGGGCGAGCGGGAGGTAGCGAGCGTGCTTTCGGACACCGCACGAGAATGCTTAAAAGGGTCGGCGTGCGGTGTTTGCGGTGCACGCATGTGTATGCAGGTAGGGGGGGGGGGTGGGATAGAAGGTGAAGTCGGGTGCACGATCTCTCGCAAGGGAGGGAAGAGAAGCCGACTAGGTGACTGTGCACCTTTGGAAAACCACAGATGTGCGTGACTAAGGGAGGGAGTGGTTGCGTGGTGCGGGTGGTGTAGTAAGGGGTTTCGAGGGGTCGAGGGGGGGTGTGAAAGGGTTAAGAGTCGGGGGCGGAAAGGATAGACAGATGACGGGGTATATAGGGCGTGCACGGCAAGGCTGGTGCAAGGGAGATAGGCAGTACAGATTACGACGTGGGGGGTAGGGATTACGTGTTATGGGGCTTGAAGTCAATCTCATACCCACGGGGAAATAAAGAGGGTGCATGATTTTGTGAATCGGGGAAAGCAGATGCTAGGGGACGAGCTAAAATAAATCACGAAACGTGAACGCAACAGATCGTTTTTTTTTGCTGCAACGAAGCGCATCACAGCTACGACGAACAGGGACCGTTAGAAACATTTATTTTTATTTATTGGCAAGAATTCAGAGACAGCACAAGGCCAATTATACTGAATATCGTAACAACAATAACAAGGACGAACACACACGACCGTGCTCTCGGCAGGATTCGAAACTGCGACCCCTAGCAGTGGGAGCTAGACACGCTAACCACCCCTCTACCAAGTCCGGCGATGCGTTTCACCCGCTGCCACTCACCTATCAGGTGATTCGCTACGCAATACGCATGCAGAGATCCACAAAAGTAAGCAGTTTTCAATGGAAATCACCGTCCTATATACAGTGGAACTTCTATAAGTTGAACCTCGGGAAACTAAAAAAAAAATAATCTACTTATAGAATATTCTAGTTATAGAAGAAAAATAATATGAAAATGTTTTGTCCTGTAAAATGAATTCACATCGAGTTATGGAAAATTCGAGTTGTAGACGTTCGACTTATAGAAGTTCCGCTGTACTTTATATATTCTATACTTCGTAGCAGAAATGAGCGTATATTTTTTTCCCGACCACTCTATGGCTTCAGAAGATACCTCGATCACCTAGTCGTAACAAGAGCTAGCGGAGGCATGTTGCCAGCGAGAGAAGAAGATGCGGGCGCATTTGTGTAGGACAAGGGTGCAGGCGATAGGACATGCAAGAGGGTAGACACGAGGTACGAGGGTTTTGGGGGTGCAACACATCCCTCACCGACGACACCGTCGGTGCGTGTAGGGGTGGAAATTAAGGCTCCGGAGGGACGAGGGCTTCGGCTGGGGAGAGGGGAGAAAAATATGCGACGAGGGAGTGGAGAGAGAGAGAGAGGAAGAGGAAATGAGACGGAGGGAGGGAGAGAGAAAGTTGACAAGTGAGGAGGGGTAAGCGAAGGAGAGATGGAAAAAAAGAGAGAGAGAGAGAGGGATGGTGAGGGCTTAATGCGACATTTTGAGGGAGACAGAGTGAGGGTTAGGTGGTGGGTGTGGCTTCTTACGGAAGGGTTGGCAAGGAGTTGATGAGGGAGACAGGGACAGAGTGAGAGAGGGTGAATCTTCAGTCTCGTGGGTGAGGAAGGTTGTGAAGGACGCCTTCAGGGATGGATATAACCACTCACCCTTACACTCACTTTTCCCCTTTTCCATACCGAAAACTTTTACTTCAATATCAAAGGCAAGAAGGGAGGTAGGTAGGGAGGGAGAGAGAGGGGTAGAGGAAAAGATAACAATGGAGACTAGGAATAAAAAGAGGGTTAGGTAGGTGGGAGTGAGGGAAAGGTGGGGGAGGAGGAGGGGGAGGGGCGAATGACGCGAACAATGGAGGGGGTGAGGGTGGCGGTGAATAAATGAAGGAGATACAAAGTAATGGGAGTCGGAGATCGCTCGCGCACAATGCGGCGGCGGACGGAACATTAAGCATGAAAGGTCTGGGACATATATATGTACGTATATACACATACGTATACACATATATATTTAAAGCCGGAGAGATGGAATAAAAAAAGGGATGCTACAGATTATCCGCCGTTCGTCTAATTTGAGAATCTTTAAAGATTTTCTCTTTTTTTTTTAAAGGTCGACGCCCTCTCCTCTTTGAGGTAAAACGTGCACGAAGGATTGAGCCGGGAAGCGTCTATAGAGGAAGTGAATTAATGCGGGGAACACAAAATGTGACGCGAGCGGCAAAGACACCGACTATAGTCCAAAAGAACGCTCAGAACCTCTTCAATGGACGCCGCTTGAAATGGCAATCCAAGTAGAAATCCTCGCCTCTTTGCCCTCGAGATTAACGAACAAGTGAGCAAAGAGGCATTGAATAATTCAAATGGTTGAACAATGGGCAAACAACGGATGTAAAATTAATCTAATGCAGAGCGGTGCGGTTCTTTTGGTTTAGGTATAGGCAACCCTCTACATATAAAGACTAAAGTTTACATAAAAAATATGTTGCATACTATTCCTCTTCAGTGAGGACATATTTAGTTCAATAGCAGTTTGAAGGGACATTGGGGAAAATGGGCAGAATTCAATATGCGCAGAAATACGTATATTAATAACGTCTGTATACGAGTTGTTGTAGAACGTTAATAATATGAAAATCAAACGCCAAATTTTCATTAACCAAAGCGAGTTCATTATTACGCGACTAGAAAATGACCAAATGAAAATTTACGATTATTATGCGACTAAATAACGAAAAAATATTCAAGAAGGAACCTTTTATACTTACCCGAGAGAAAAAAACTGTATTTCCCAAATGTGCCTTGTTCCGAAATGTATAAAAATTCCCTCACAAATTCGCGAATATAACAGTTTCGTCGACGGAGTTCGGAATGCACTTCAGTGCCTCGTCGATGCGTAAGAACGACTTCAAGCTATTGATCAATACGGCACAGTGAGGGAGATCATGGTCAGGCGACCAATCGGAGGAAAGGAAGGGTTCCGCTGTCACACACACACATACATTCTCTCCCTCTCTCCATTTCATTAGCCAGCGCGAGGAGATGCGAACGGTTAAAAGTATAAAACAAGCATTGCTAAGTGTGTGAGTGACAGAGAGATAGACAGCCAAACGACTTCATTAATGGCGAAATTGAGACTAAATAGTCCCTTCTTATATTTAACCCTACGTCAACAGTTACAAAGGAGAATTTAAAAAATAATAATAATGATTACATTTGTACAGCTACACACAATTTCACAGAAAGTAACCTGGAAGTAAACGAAGAGAAGAATATACAGGCAAGATATCCAATTAGAGAGAGATAGGGTGAGTGAGAGTTGCGTGAATGATGATGATTTCTTTGAACTTGGTTATGTTTCTGAAACTTTTCTCTCAACATTCAAGAGATCGGCGAAAGGAAAGGTTTGCTGAGCATTACATCGAATGTTTAAACTTGTTTTAGTAATTTCTATTTTTCCAGTACATTAATGCTACTAGTTACGATTTTTCTGTATAAATAATATACAAATAAATATTAGTTAATACTAAATAATGAAATCTGAAACCCATTTAAAATTTTAATCATTTTTCGTTTATTTGGTATTCTGTGGCGAATATGGTGATCCGTTCGCCACAAATGTGACCAAACTCGGAATCCTGTCGGACAACGCTGTGTTTGCGTATCCTTCTCTAATTTCACGTATTCACATCCTGTTTAAATTAGCATACTTCATGTTTAGTTGTACACTAAACCTACGGAACCAATAAATTTCTCTTCTATCCATTCCAATCGAGGAAATGTTCCGCTTCGATATGGAGAGTATTACGTCTCTGAAAGCGTGACTTCGAATTAAAGACGATATACCGCAGCGGCTTTTTATCAGAGATAGGTATTTTATCGCAAACATATTCCACGCTTCGAAGCGCCTTGATTTTTCGAACGTACTTGCGCACTCGTTGATGCATTAAAATCACACGATTTTTTTTCGCGAACAATTACGTCCGTGACCCCTCCTCTCTATCTCGCATTTGTGCTCGGCAAACAGCCACGGGGTGAGGCACGGGAAGGCGAGCACCAACCGTGCATCGGATGCACTCTGTTTGCTCAATTAATCGTGTCCGGGAAGCGCGACGCAAGCCATCCTTCGGCCTTAGTTCTCGCCTCGTCGAATTCACTGGTTTTATTTTTATCCCAATCGCAAGAAGAACAAACTGGAGAGGTTTACTTGTAGGAAAAAAATTAATTTGAATATCACGAATAAAAAATTAGGAAGCGATTTATAATCACCAGAGTCGTCGGTATTTTATTTTTGGAGAATTTGCGGTTTAAAAATGAAGAACGAAATATTACGAGGAAAGTAAAACTCCCGAAAGCGAGTGACATTACGAATAAAACTTCATTAGATAAATTATAGCTGGAGGATGTAAGAAAAAACTGTATGTTTCTCAAGATTCAGATACATAAATTCTTTTACGAAATATGTTTCCGAGGACAACGTGGGAGGAGGAATGTCTATTACATGGAGGAGTTCTATCGTTCTTAGCGAAACGAATGGGGAGTTTGGGACGTTGCTATAAACAAGTGCCTTCCGAAATAGCCAAAGCAAGCAACATTTCCAGCGTCCCTTCAGTGTTCCAAGGTTTGGCGGCCAACGAACCCAAAAAGTGAGCCTCCGTTCGCGATAAACTTGTAAAAATCGTCGGAAGGACTTCTTAACGGGTTCTTTAGAGGAATAACAGGCACTTAGCTCAACTTACTCAAGTCAAAGCTGTAAAAAACATGCTTGATACATTCGGTATATTCATTGAATTATGAGCGAGTTAGTAATAATGGAATAAGCAGACAAGTTAAATGTCAAGTAATAAAAGCAATGGTCACAATTATTAAACCAATACTCCGGACGAGTCTATCTTCGAGTTTGAGAGTTATATTCATGCATTAGAAAGATAAATTAATCAATCCAGAAACTGGCATTCCTTCTAAAAAGCTTGAAATTTATGCAAAAATCAATTTAAAATATTGCTGTCATTTAAATTATCAACGAATCGATTCATTAGTCTATCATCACGGGAGGAAATGAGAAATAAATAGCGTGCCATCACCAATATTGTTTCGAGAGCGAAGGAAAAGGAAATCATTTTTTAATTCCGTTTAAACATTCCTAATGAGGAGATTAATCGTCAATTAAAGCCAAGCAGTACACATCGCTGAAATGGTCAAATAATTCCCACGCTTATTTTTTGTAATTGACCACCACCGACAGCTGAATCAAACTTCCAATTTGTAGATAATGGATGAGAATTATTAATGAGTCGGAACACCTTCATTAGCCATTTTGAAGTTCGAGTTCGTTAATGAACAAAAAATTTTCCTATCAATTCCCCAAACCCCGTATGAATCGTTCGGGCTAAAATAAATAACGGCCGCGTACTCCGGTTGGAATAAAAAACAAGAACCGGGATATCTCAACAAAAAAATTACGCTCTCTCACAACCTTCACGATTTTCTCGGAATCCTTTTTACTGGTCTCTCCATCCACAGGGTCGCGGCCTGAAAAGTAAGATCTCTAGAGATGGCGTCGACGAAAAGTTCAAGGCTTCCTTCCGGTTGGTGCTATTTGGGGAAGTTAACATTCGGTCCAAGGAAGGAAGCACCCAGCCAGGCACCCACACACGTCTCCTATAAAGGGAGAAGAAGGCGGGTGCCGGAGTGAACCAAACGGTCACCTCCATCCCAAAAACAGACGTAGCGGAGAAAGGATGGGAATGGGAAATGGGAGGATGGGGAGTGAGAGGCTAGAGAGAGAGAGAGATAAATAGAAGGGAACGGAAAAATACCCTAGGCGTCGGGAGACCGAACCGTATACACGAGGAGACGACGGGAAAAACGAAAGGCATTACGAGAAATCCGATATTGTTTTGTTAAAAGATGGCCGACTGACACATGGTAACAACACTGACAACAGAAATATTTTTTTTCCAATTTAAAAATGCAGATGAGCGCTATACCCGTTGAGGAAGGTGGATAAAATTAAAATGCTTCCGACGTGGCGAAATGTTTTTTATCAAAGCTTGACGGAATAAGAAAACAATGCGAATTGAAGATGTTTTTGCACCCACATGGAGCTGAGAAACTTAAAAAAAAATCGACTCGGAAACATTTAGATGCAGGAGAAATAGATAAAAATAAAGCGAAATTATTTGCTTTTCTTAAAGGCAAAAATAAAAAATACGGAGGCATTCGAGAGAGAATAATTCTCAAACATAACTCTTTACAAACAAATAGGAACGATGGAGTGCAAAGATAATAAGATGAGAAAAGAAGCGGTTTACCATATTCAGTATCTGGGTAGAAACGAAAATCTACCTCACAAAAACCGATTGAAATCAATTAGAAAATTGAGTTGGTTTTTGACGACTGCGTCACGGTTTTAATGGACACGAAAATATATCGAAAATTCGCTTGAAAGCTGCTGAAAATTGTGGTTAACTGAGCTTCACATTATAACCCTACATATCAATTCCTTCAAAAAGACACTTCCTGTTTTAAAACATTCTATCAAGTAATAATGCGGTACTTGTTTAAGAGTTACCATTTTGGCGAGCAATAAGCAACACCATTTAGTGGCCTTTCTTCCGTTCGTTTCCTCCAGGAAATAGAAGCTATAGAAATCGACGTATGGTGTTATACAACGCAAACGATTCTTGTTACGTTCTTCGTTTTTCTAGATACATTCGACCAGATAAATCAATATCAATTTAGTGCTATAATCACCCGTAAATAATTTATCCGACGTCCCCGCTCCCACTAACTGATACAAAAAAAAAATTCCCTACCCCCTGGTCACTCAACCCCCCTCCCTCCCCCCCTCCTCCAACCCACGGATAATCGAGACTCACCCAATCGACCACCTCCCCGTCCTCTTCCTCCACTTCTTCCTCCTCCTCAGACTCCACCGCCTCTTCCTCCTCTTCTTCCTGCTGCTGTTCCGCAGCCTCCCTCTTGGACGCCGAATACAGCGCCTCCTCTCCTTCCCTACACAGTTCCACCCTCCTCCACCACGGCACTATTCCTCCTCCGCCCACTCGCGGCATCTTCTCAACACTCTCACGAAACAACGCGGGGATCACACGGAACACACTCCTCTCTCTCTCTTTTTCAAGCCTCGTGCACCGAAGCTTCGCTCTTTTGGAACATCTCTCGAAGGCCAAAAAGCTTCTCTTTTCTCCCACTCGGTATAGCTCTCTGGACAGCTTAGGAGAAGGAGGAAAAAAACCGTGTCTTTTCCGGAACGGAGTAGAAAAAATCTTCGAGGAAAGGAAGAGAGAGAGAGAAAGAGAGGGAATACGGCTCTTCTCTCTCTGTTGGAAAATCCTTTTAGAACTTTTTTCCCTCCTCACTCTTTGAGTGTGTATCTTTCCATCGGACGCTCAAACACTTCTGTCTTCAACGTATTCTGCACATTGTCCGATGCTACCAGGAATATCCTCTCGCGTTCTGAAAAGGGGTTTCCAAAATTAAACCTTTTTTTACGTGTGTTTTCCTCGAGACCCTCCTCGCACAGATCTCCACGCTGATTCCCCGGAGCGTCTCGTTCGTCTTTTTTTTTTTAATTTTCTCGAGTTCGTTCGTATAAGGTCGCGAGACTAAGAGAAAGAACCTCTCGACACGAAGAAGTGCTTCACGTTCACTCTTGGCTCCGTGGAAATTTCTCGAATTTGAAAAAACCTTTTCCCCCTTAAATTGACAGGTTTAATCTTCACCGTCGGCCACAATTCCTAAAAACAACTTATTTTTTCTCTCTCTCGATCTTCTAAAGTCGGCGATATTTAAACTTGTCCGAATTTCGACGTCCCGGCGATTCCGGTAAATTCCTAATAAAATAAATTGCCTCCTCAAACAACGGATATCTCTCACACTTCCTACTTTTCGCGCACCGAGCAAAACAAAATCCCTTTCACGTCCTCTCTTGTTTTCTTTTCATTTATTTCCAGCGAGGGAAAGAGTAAAAAAAAAAACCCCTCAAATAAACGACCACCTGAAAGAAAAAAAAATCTATCTAGCTTCTTTACGCTCCGACACCCCTTTGGTTACTTCCATCCCCTTTCTCTCTCTCTCACTCTCTCTCTCTCTCTTTGGAATCGATTCAACTCGGGAGTCCTACGCACAATCGCACACACAAACACAGGGGAGAAGGCGACTCTGCTGATTCAGAAAGGTAAAAAAAAAATCCCTATTTATACGCCTGCGTGTGTCCCACCCTTATCTCCCTCTCTAAACCTGCGATGATTCAGCCGTTAATCTCCCACTCCTTTCGGAGAGAGAAAAAAAATAACACGACCGCAAAGCCCTTCTAACGCACTCCCCCATCCCACTCACGTCCTCCCTCTCCCATTTTACTTTACTTTTTTACCTTCGCGAAAATGTCCCCTTTATGTTGAAAGAAACGCTCCCGCCAACCTCCCCTCATCTATTTAAACCATTTACTCCGACGAAACTCTTAAAAGGACGATACGATACGAGGTCGCATATCCCGATCTTTACGCGTCCCTCTTAATCCCTTTATTATTATATTTTACGTCCAACCACGCGAACGCGACGAAATTATAAAATGATAAATTCGGAGGGATTACTTCCACCAACCCTCCCGCGGAGTTAAAAACTTTTCGAAACTTCTGAGAACCAATCTTTCCGAAAATGTTCTCCTCCTTACAGAGAGAGGGGTCAAAAAACTAAACCCCTTATAATCCAACGCCACCCCCTGCCTCTCTTCGCTTCGTTCTTGAAATATCCTCACTTCCTCAGGGCCACGTTTCACTCTCTCGTACAATGAGAATGCCAAACTCCGGGGGGGTTCTACCGGATTCAAGCCTCTTTTAAAGCCAAACGAGAGAGGTATTGTCTAGCCTCGAGTCCATCCCGGATCGTATTGGAGTAGAAACACAGGAGAAAGTGAGGGACCCGGAGGTGATTAGCTAGTAGGTCTCTTTATCCCGATGAACGCCTGGTTGGAGTGCATCATTAAGGGATATCCTTCGGAAGAATTTCGATTGTTCTTTCTTCCTTTCTTCGCCGGGGCGCGACAATGAATGCTCTGCCCCCCTCCTTCACGCCCCCCCAACGTCCTCACTGAAAAAGCCTTCTTTAGCTCGGCAGGCCTCGACGCCTCGCAAGGAGGAGCACGACGGACGAAGAAACAAAAGAGAGAAGAACCCTCGACGCACTTCTTCACGACTACACACGAATCCACAAATCGCAGAAACAGGAGAGCGTCAAGAAAAAAAAATCCCTTATGAAGAAAAAAAACGCTCCTTCTTCTCGAAGACTAAGAAGCACTTTAACAGCAGCAGTGGACAAAAAAATTGTACGAACGAGAAAAACACGGCTAGGACTGGGGGGAAAAAAGAGACCGCGCGACCAGTATCCCCGCGGACCGTGGAAGAGATATACGGATGAAAGAGATAACGGCGGGAAAGCGTGCGTCCTCCCAGCGACAGAGAGGAACACTGCGCGTTCTTGTTGATGCCGCCAGACTGAAGAGCACGATTGGAAGGAGGAGAGTGTATATGGTTAGAAGAGGGGAGAAAGAGAGGGAGGGAGGATGGGAGAATGAAAGAGGAAAGAGGGGAGGATCGTGGGAGGGGAAAGGGCTCGGCCGTGTGGTAGGGAGGGTGGGAGAAAATAAACTGCCATACGGAGGGGAGGGAGAGAGCGCGGGGGAGAAAGGGGTTTTAGCCGGATTCCCTCCCTATAAACACCCCACCCAAAACCCTTCTCTCAACCCACGCACAATATGCGTGTCTCCAACCCCTGCTCTCTCTCTCTCCCCCTCTCTCTCCTTCCCTCTCTCCACTCCTCTTTCTTCACCTCTCTCCCTTCCTATCTCAGCTCCTCATCCTCTCTCCCTCCATCTCTCCTTTCTTCTCATCCTCCGCTCTCTAGTCCTCTCTCTCCTCCTCCTCCTCTCTCCCCATCCTCATTTTCTCTCCTACTCTCACGTCTCTTCTCATCTGCTCTATTCTCCTCCTCCCTCCCTCCCTTCTCCTCCTTTTATTTCCCTCCTCTCTTCTCCTGCCTCCCTCCCACCTCTCTCCCTCCTTTTCTCTACCTCCTTCATCCCCTCTCCTCCTCTCCCTCCTTTCCTCTTCTCCTCTCTCGCCCTTCCTCTCCCCCTCCGTCTCTCTTCTCCACCTCTTCTCCCCTCTTTCATTTCCTCCTCTCTCTCTCCCTCTCTCTTCCCCTCTCACTCCATCTCCCTTCTCCTCCTCTCCCTCCATCCCTTTCTCTTTATCCCCTCCTCCGTATCCTCCGGTTAATTTTTCATCAGAGGCTTCTTCCTCTCTTTCACCCTCCTTTTCTCTACCTCCCCCATCTCTTCTCCTCCTCTCCCTCCTTTCCTCTCCCCCTCCCTCTCTCTTCCCCTCTCACTCCATCTCCCTTCTCCTCCTCTCCCTCCATCCCTTTCTCTTTATCCCCTCCTCCGTATCCTCCGGTTAATTTTTCATCAGAGGCTTCTTCCTCTCTTTCACCCTCCTTTTCTCTACCTCCCCCATCTCTTCTCCTCCTCTCCCTCCTTTCCTCTCCCCCTCCCTCTCTCTTCCCCTCTCACTCCATCTCCCTTCTCCTCCTCTCCCTCCATCCCTTTCTCTTTATCCCCTCCTCCGTATCCTCCGGTTAATTTTTCATCAGAGGCTTCTTCCTCTCTCTCTTTCACCCTACTTTTCTCTACCTCCCCAATCTCTTCTCCTCCTCTCCCTCCTTTCCTCTCCCCCTCCCTCTCTCTTCCCCTCTCACTCCGTCTCTCTTCTCCTCCTCTCCCTCCCTCCTCTTCTCTTTATCCCCTCCTCCGTATCCCCCGGTTAATTCTTCATCAGGGGCTTCCTCCTCTCTCTCTTTTCCTACTCCTACAAACTACACACTCCCACTCCGCATGGACTGTTCACTCCTTTTGCGGAGATGATGGTTTGGGAGACGCGGAGGTCAGTGGGAGTTAAGGGGGAAGGGCGAGTGGAAGGGTCAGCGCGGGTGGCAGAGAGGACGCGCAAGTAATTGCGACCGTTTCAATTCACCAAACCCTTCAAAAATTTAAAAATCCTCTGGTGTCGTCGTCTCTCTTTCTCATGATTCAATTTTTCCTATTCTAGCTACGCCTCGGGTCCCTTACGCCAATTGACACAGTGGCGACCTACATAAATGTGAACGCAATCATCAAGTTTTTTTTTAAATTTTCAATGCGCCAAAAATGTAGACCAGTTTCTTTCGCCGGTCCTTTGTGCCAAAAAATTCCTTCGGCACGACGATACGATCTGATCCTTAGTGTTATTCGGATAGAGAACGATGTAACGTGTCACTGTTAATCCCATTTGGGGCCAATATCGAATGTTATTCACCGATAAAGATGCAAAGATGTGTTATATATTTAGATATACAAATACATATGCACATATTTACATATTTATTTGCCGAAGGAGTTCAGAAACCCGAAAACTCTTACAATAACTTTCCTATGTCATTTGGGACGCCAGACAACCACCAAGTAAGTGTCCATATTCTTCTTATCCCTGTCAATCACTTCTTGCTAACATATACAAACGCAAACACGCACGACTTTCAGATATATTAATTTGTTGTTAAAATTGGTGTAAAAGATGAAGACGTCATGAGAATCCTTAATATGGGACTACATGAATAAGCACAAGATCCTTAATTGGAAGAGCAGCTCATTTTTCGGAATTTCTATCAGGAAACACGAATAATCCACACTTTTTATTTACCTCCAGCATTTACGATCGAATCTACTATCAATTAGAATCGTTATAAAAATAGTCCCGCAGGTGCGGGAGTCAAATAACATTCGCCTACAGTAAAAACGACAGACTCGGCGATGTAAACGCTCTTTTAAGTAGCCGCCTACCGATTTCGAAAACGCCTAAAATTACGTATTGACGGTGGAAAAAATTCATGGATATTGCCGTAAAATACTAAACTCGCAACGGGTGTTTTCTGAGCTAACACGAACCAATATTTAACACCATCATTATTACGCCGAAAAAAGGGTTTACTTAGAGAAAGCGGTAACATCTTCGACGTTTCCCTATCTCCATCTCATCGCAACAGATGGAAGAACGCTTTTCCCGTGCGATAATAACAACTCTTCTGCCTGTTATAAAACCCTTAACTCGTTCGCAATAACCTCTTCATCCACCAATTCCCTCTCTTTCCCACTTCGTTTCCGTCTGACCCATTTACACCAATTGATACCGACTGCTTCATACTTCATATTCTCATCCAGCCTCTCTCTCTTCGGTCCGCTAGTTTCGCGCACACAACAGCGACTCCGCCGACTCGCCGTCTAAATAATTCATCCGATCTTTCATCAATCTTTCTTTTTTTTATGACAGAACTTACTCATAGCCATCCTTCCGCGTTGAAAGTGGAAAAATCTTGGCGTCGCACCCAAAGGTAATTCATCTTCTCACGTACGTGATCACGTTAGCCAAACCTCTTTTTTCCGGGTACTTTTTTCCCTTAACGAGACTATCGCATCGCATTTCTTCTGTTTTGCGGAGGACAAAAAAAAAATTAATTCGCAAGAGCCAGTTCCTTATATGGCCTCGCGAAGGGAATGAGAATTTTTTCCCTCCCTCATGTTGACGAAAACTCACGTTTCTCGGAAAATATTAGAATCATTTTTCGTAGTAGACGGAGATATAACTTACGGCTTTCGGTTGGCCGGATAAAAAGGAATATGTAAAATTAGAATATGTCAAGACCAAAAGACCAACTTAAATAGGCTCATTTTTTTTAAATGATCGAGATTAAGATTAAACATTTTGTCGATCGCGGTAATCAGAATTATCACATGTAGCACGCCCAGTAAAACTTAAAAATTTATATGCATATATATATCCCAAAAACTCAAGAGGGTGGTGTGTGGCATGGGGTGAAATGAACCCTTGTATACCCTAATACCTTCAAGGAAAAACATTACCTCCCTATCGTTCCCTCCGCTACAACCGAATTGACATATTTGATCATCGTGGTCTTCTTGCCTCGCGATGTATCAATTGGAGTTTGGATTCAGCACGCATGACAGCAGGACGTGGAGAAAAGAAATCTCATAGGAGCCGAGAGATGCCAATTGCTTAGCGGATGACGTAAGCGAAAGATGGCGGGTTCGACGGACGAGGGGGAAGTGACAATCGTAAATATAAGTGCGAGATAAAGATAAAGGATCATCAAGCGACTCTATACAGCGACGCGTACTGTTCTTAAATAAAGAATCATCGGATAACGCGTGTTACGTGCGATTAAACGATGACGAGCGATCCGACGCTCAAAAAAAAAAAAAAAACTTATTTAATTTCTCGTTCCGCAGTCCGATGACAATAGTTTCGTATCGTCGCATACTCATCGCCTCGCTCCATCTCCGATCACTTCCTAAACTTCCTCCGACTTACACGACCCTTCAGTCGAACGACGCTACGGAACTTTTAATATATTCCGTTGTTCACGGCTCACACACACACAAACAAAATATCTCATCCTGTGTCATAACCCTACCTCTACCTCAAAACACACACACACACAAACACTTATATCTCCGCGGCTATAAGCGTGGGCATTTTCGTATGTCAGACCCAACGATAGCACGTGCTCAACCCTTCGGCTACCCTCTTCTTCCACTTCCTCTTACTCACGCAGTCTTCCTCACTCCCTCCTTCCTCTCTCTTCCTCCCTCTTCCTCCCTCTTTCCTCTCCCGCCTCACTTTACTTCATCGCTTCCCGTCTCGTAACCCCGACGTAACACGATCTTTTTCTACGGTTTATGGGTCCAGACCACGAGATGGGTTTTTATTTCTGTCGGCAAAAAGGTCGAAAAAAGGTAATTCAGACATTTTCTCCTCGAAAAAGCACCGGATTCTGGTTTTATAGACCAAACGTGGTTGATTCCAACTGAAATTCTTCTTGGGTCAGTGAAAAGGCGAGTTGAATTAAACAAAAATGTAAACGCAATATGATTTTCTCCCCCAAAAAATAAATCCTTCGGGACTTTTCCGGTTACGTCAGATATACGAGAAAACAAATGTTTTAAATCAATTATTATTCCAAAGTTCCAACGTTCCAATCGATAAATCACCGCCCTAAAGCTTTCCGGTAGATTTATCCCTCATTACAGCGCTATTTCCACTAAATCTTCGATGGCATAAATCTGCTTTCTATCCTACCTGTCATCACATGCGATAAAAATAAACGCAGTGACCGTTTAACTGTGGTGAATTCGAAGGAAGGGACTTACATAAACTCCGAAAAAAGAATCAATCGAAGGCGTCCGTATTTTCTTTTAAAAACATAATGCGGCGACCACGACGTCGACAGGTCATATCCCTATAAACGACTCAATTCACCTCTCAGGAGCCTTTCATGTTTTTTCCTGGAACGAATGCTTTTTTTTTTAGGCCCCGGGGGGTCGATACATATATATTATATTAGGACCCAGATGGTTACGCCCCACATATACATAATTTTTTTACGGCGATGAAACTCAATGCACGATTTTTACAAGTTAGACTTCAACTTCTTTTAAAGGACGTTGTACAGTTAGTCCGGCTGTATATCACTCTCTCCCTCTCTCTCTCTCTCTCTCCTATCTCCAATTTCCGCCCAAACTCCCTCTTCTTCCTCCTCCCTCTCTCTCTCTCTCTCTTTCCCTCTCCTGCTCCCCTTTTGGGAACTGCCCTCCCTCGCCCTAGAGTTCAAGGGCGGCACTCTTACGCTCTCCTCTTCCCGGCAATAACCTCCAATAAAGAGGCTCATTGGCCCCAAATCGTCTCAGCGCCTCTTCCGCTCCCTTTACCCCTCCTTTACCTCCCTTTACCTCTTTATTTTTTTACAACTCTCGCCATGCCGCCATCCTCTTCTTCTCCCCTTCTATCCCTCAGCGTTTATGTAATATAACCGCTGTATTTCTTCCCTATCCCTTACTCCCAATTCTCCTTGTTTCCACGTCTTTTAGCGTCCAAGGTCCTCCTCTCCTTTACCCCGTCCGCCCTCCATATACTTTAATCTCGTGTGTTTTACTTTTTAATTCTCTTCTTCTTCCACTCCCTGGTTTCCACTTTTTCTTATTTCCGCCGCTGTCCCCTCTTTCGCAACTAGCATAGGACTTATGGGAGCCCTGGCCACCCTTTTCTAAGTCCTTGTTGTCCCTTCTCCCCTTTCGCTGTTCCCCCTGCTGAATATTGTGTTTAAATTTTATTATAAAAATAGAAATATAAAGTATTTATATGTTTTTGTTCTTGAGGCAAAATTTCCTTTCCTTTGTACGACTAACGCATTAAAAAGCAGTTAAAAATTTTATTCATATTATATAACTTTATTGTATTTTTTGAAATATTCTGTGTGCCCCCACAAATATTTCCGAAAATCACCGACAACTGGGAGGCTAGTTACGTCTCTTGCCGTTTCTCTTCCACTTTCCCGCTTACTACTTCCTTTTCTTCCTCGTCCTTTCTCCCTTTTGCAGTCCCTTCGCCTTTCTTCCTTCACAACATTCAACTCCGTTTCCTTACCGAAATTATTCACTCATCCCTTAATTAACCCACTAGAACCGTATAACTCTAGACCACAAAACCATTTTCGATCTTCACGGCTCTCTCTTTACATCTCACAAAAGAGAGAAAGGAACGGAAAGGGATCAAAGCGTTTAAATCGGTTGAGGTGGGTGATGAACGATCGCCCCGATATCGAATAACTGAGCCGCATAACAACCATTACCCTCCGAAAGCCTTTTCAACTCGGATCCGAACGCGAGCCGAACATAACGTCAGTTTGAAAACCCTCTATTAAAAGTCCGACCGTTTCCTCTTCCGAGCGATAACCTTTTCGGACATGTAAGCTCGTTATCGAATTCTAACCTCCGAGACCCCGATTTTTCTCTCCCTCTCCGATACGGGACGAAAATAAAATAATACCACGATTCCGGACCCGGGACAGATTATACGGAGATACGCGGTGTCAACTTTACCGTTAACGTCACAGAAAATGTACCGCAATGAAAATCAATCACCGCAATTATGGGGGCGTTTAAGTAGCGCATTAAGCATGGCATCTGATTAGAAGAGTTGGTGGGATATCATCGATCTTGTCACGTGAGAAAAGAGAGGAGAAATCGTCGAATTTTGATCCGTCGAAAAGAGGGTTATTTACGTGCTTGGTCGCAACCTGAAGTTAAACCAATCTACGCTCAAAGAAGTTCCGAGGAAATACTTTGAGGCGACTTCGATGGAAGAGGAACGACTTGGGAAAAAGATGAACTCAAGACGCGTTTACGTCTTCCCAAACTTTACCGATTCGTTATCAATCGACAGGAAGCACTATCTGTAAGATGCTCGATTAAATTAATTCACCTCTATTATACCGGATTGCGAATGTCCAGCAATGAATAATACATTTGCACGAAGAAGAAATGTAATAATATAAAATTGAAAAATCTAATAGTATGTAAATTAACTCACTCGACAAAACTTTCACAAAATTAAACGGAGTGAGTTTTCTATAATTAAAGAGACAAAATACGATCAATTTTTAAAAGAATTACGTCCGCGCTTTTCACTAACGGGCGACGGAAATGCCAAAAGACAAATTGCTTCGACACAAAAAAAGAGAAAAAACACGACGAGAAATATCATCAACATCGTTGTAATTCAAGGCGGTAATACTAAGCGTCAATACATCACATCATGTGACTCTGATTAAGCGTTTTTTTTTCTGAAAGACTCGCTTTATCTCTTTCGGATGAAGAGAAAGGTTATCGAATCGAATTAGACGTCCTGTTAGAACGAGACATTTCCGATGAATGCGATCTTTTGATTACCCATTCACAACGATTACCAAGTCGCTTGTTTGGTGTTGTTGGGTGCCAGATGCATCAATTACCATCTACCGTTTCAATTATTAAGAAACGCAAAAAAAAAGTCGTGATTCGTATCCCTTGCTAGCATTTCCTTTTTTTTCGTTTTGATTTCGCGATTCATTTCCCCCGTATCCGCATATCAATCACGTCCCAAAAATCGTTTCCTTTCCAATTAACTCGGCTCAGACTCTTAATTAAATCGGTTCATTTCCGAATGCTTTGAAGGAACTAGTTTTTCAATTTACTTCGTTCGTTAAAAAATAAAAAAAAGGAAAAGGGACTCAAAAGTGTCAGCGACCGAAGATTAAAAAAAAAATAATAGTTTCTCCAACGGCGAGTAAATACAGGTGAGAAAAGAATTAAAATCTTTTTAATGATGGAAAAAGTTATAAAATACGTCGCCGCGGAACAAAAGATGAGGAAAAATATGAATTTCTCCGGAAGTTCAATCTCATATTTCGCTGAAGCCTAAAAAATATCGAAACCGCATTTCGACAACAAAACGAATGAAGCAGTAGTAAAATACTATAGTATATCGGAACGAAAATCTCGGCACGCAAAAATATTTTATTCGTGCGAAAAATTTCGATGCGTCATATAGTACACGCATATTTTATTTTTCACGCGACAACCCCTCGCCCATTTCGACTCAAATCGATCGAGCAGTTTCTTTTTTTCCATCCGGCCCTCCGCGGGAACAGCGTCAACCGAGCGAAGCCATTAAGGGAATGTAATGAGGATCTTGCACGACATCAATTCCGGAGAAAAATAAACTCCCTAAAATCCCTCGTGTTCCATTGTGAGCGAAAAAAGGAAGAGGTAGATGTTTAAGGTGACTTAAAATCCTAGGAGAGAGAGAGAGAGAGAGCGATAAAAGAATTTGGAACTACGTGGAGCAATATTTTCCACCCTTAAGAGTGAAAAATATAAGAGTACGAACAAATGATGATCTTAGCTCGGCTAAAGTGAACCCGTGAAGCGACGAAACCTATCTCCGTGTGATAAAAGGGTCATTATAAAATACGACTCCTCCGTCCACCGCAGTTACACCCTACTTGAATCTTAGACAAAATCTCCCATCCTTTTCGATGAACCCTCCCAAAAAAAAAATTTTTAACAGACCCACAATACCCTCCTTACAGCATCTCGTTTAATTTCCTGGGCCTCGAGCAATGACCTATTCATTAACGTCAACAAACGCTTCCCTCTCTCTCTCTCTCACCATTATCTTTCTCTCCCTCCTTTCTATGGCTCTCTCTCTCTCTCCCAACCACTGGAGGCGTGCCTCACCTCGCGCCCCTCCTAATATTATCATGATCACTCAACGAGACGAACCCATCCCTTCCTTCCCTCCTTACCTCTCTCTCACCTTCTCTCCCTCCACCTGGCGCTACCTCTATTACACGCACGCACCAATCCCTCGCCCGAAGCTCCTTTAAGAGTGTGGGCACCATTTGACAATGGCGCCACGTTCGGCCCATTGTCCTCGTCATCGCAGTAATCACCCCCCAACGCGAGGCGTTTCGATCATTTTACATTAAATTTCGAAGCCAAATGTGGTTTCGGAATTGCTGCATCGCGTCGTTAACCGTCGCTTATTTTGTATTTTATCTCATCCGATCCGCGAGGTTCTCTCGGGTCAAGTACTCGGCAGAACGCGTCCGCGTAATGGAAATTTACGTCACGCTTCCTTTCGACTTATTTAGGCAAAAACCCAGATGAGCAACACGTTCGTATCGAATTCGCGGATATATATAAAAAATAAAATAAAACATCCACCGCGGTTTTCGGAAATAAATTTCATCAAATTGTGGCCGAACAAAATAAAAATCGATCATTCGCATTAACGCAGGGAATTAAAAGGATAATTCGTACACACTCGCCTTTGAGCTCCACCACGCGCCCGCTTCAGTTCCAGCGAAATAAAAAAGAACATCAAATTTCGACGGATCGAAACCCTAAAGAATGCACGATAGCCTGCTCCGCGCTCGTTATAACGTCTCAGGATGCGAACATCCTGGATTCCCACAAACAAAAACAGAGTAATTGGATTTAGATTGATTAAGCGATGCCTCGACGTTGGAGCAGGGAGCGAACAATAGCCTCCAGCGGCCCCTCTCCACCCACAATCCCCAATTCAACCGATGCGATTTAGCCCCCAAACGGATTCTTCCTGGAAGTGCCAATTCTCTCTCTCTCTCTCCTCCCCTTCCTTCTCTTCAATCCACTCCCTTTAACCACGTTTCTTACGCCCCCTTCTCTTTCCTACTTTTCCCTCTCCCTCCTTCCCCCCTAAGTAGAGCTCCGAGGGAACCCTAACACCAATTTTCCTTTCGTCTCCCGAATAGCGAGGCTCCCGCAAACACCAATTTTCCAATTCTCTCGGATCACTAGAAGATCCAGGGCAAGGAAGAAAAAAAGGGTAGAAAAAATTCCATTCCACCACCGGTGTTTTTTTTCATACGACGCCGCACTCCTTAAACACATACACGCACGCACATATGTGTACTAACGCCCACCATTTTTTTTAATTCTTCAAAACCGTTTCTGCACTCGCTTTCGACAAACACCATTCCTTATTTTTCCACTCTTTTCTCTCTCTCTCTCTCTCTCCTCCCACTCACGTTTTTTTGCCATCGAAGAACTCCACCGCCGTTCTCGTCCCTCCCTAAAACCTTCTCTCCTTCCACCCTCTCTTCCCCTTCCCTCCCCCACCATCTCTCTCTCTCTCTTTCTCTCCACCGCCTAAGACACAAAATTACACTCCTTTCAAGTTGGCTGCCAACCCTCTATTCCTCTAACATACACCGAGGGTATCGCGTTTCTTCGCTTTTTTGTTTCTGATAGAAAAGGGATGAGAAGAGAAAGAGAGAACAAAAGAATAACGTTCCCGCAGGGGGAGATCCGTCGCTTTTAGGAACACGTTTATATAGTACATACTATATTTAAGTGGAAATATCTTCTTTTTTTCCATCCATCCCTATTTCTCCGTATTGGACGAGGCTCGGAAGGCTTGTACTAACAGGGCTAAATAAGGGTTTCTTCTGGATAAAAGAGCTCAATTACGGACGAGCGGTTCTGTTTTTTTTTATCTTCGCTTCGTGGAGGAAAGAGGGAGGGAAATATTGTCCTGGGTTCTTTACGCCGTTCGTCTGTGGTCTTGGATGGATTGCAATGGATGTTTTATGACCTCGCATATTAAGTCCAAATATACAAAAATTGTTTGGGTCAGGAAATTATGGCAACATCGGATTCCTACATTGGCATGATGATTGCTACTAAAAGGCTTTTGGAAATGGTAAAATATAGCTCCTATACCGCCATTGAGGAACCACAAAAAATCCATTTCCACAGAACATAAAAGTCGACTCTCCTCACAAAGAATAATGAAAATAATGATGATGATGATGAACTCTGCTTCCCTTCAAATGAGTAAAGGTAAAATGGTAAAGGCATCCGGTAACCAGTGGCGTATCCAAGACGGGGTTTTGGTGGTTTTAACCCCTCCCCTCCTCTCGCTTCAAAAATTTTTCTTCACGCTCGCGAATCACTAAAAAAATAGTATCATGGGGTTTAGCTTCAAACCCCCCCCCCCCCCCCCCCCCCCCCCCCCCCCCCGACAAATTCCTGGATACGCCACTGCCGGTAACAAACAAATATTTTCAACCGATTAATTTTAATACCCAAGTTTATGTCTTTCATAAAAGGCCGCTCTTAATGTTTCATCCAAAGTAATGATCAGATTTAAAATGAAATACAGAATATGAAATATCGATTCGAATAATCGCATGCAGCCGACTCAAATAATTCAATGCATATTCTTAGATAATATATCATTTTTTTGCTTCAAAACGTCAACTTTCAACAAACCAAGCAATCTGCATGAATATTTCTACGTCCAACGACCCTTCGCGATTTAATTCATCTCCGTATGATTTTCTCCGAGTAGCTTACTGCAGATGGAGTATGTGCGAGGAGAGGGATAGAGAGGGATTTCGAAAAATATAAACCCGTTTAATTTTAATGCATAACGTGTATGAATATCCTCCATCTCAAACAAAAAAAAAAGCATCCATCCGTCACATTCGATGCGGAAGAAGAAAGCGCGGATCGGTGGGGTGAGGCGGCTTTTCGATCTTACGAAATTCATCGAGGGAAGGAGAAAAATATCTATCGCTAGTAAAAAAAACGAGATCAAAGCCCTCGCAATGAATGAATGGCCTCTTGTTGCGATCAAAACGCCATTGATTTAGACGGAAGACAACCTTGGAAGAAGAGGGAGCTGAAGAGAGAGAGAGAGAGAGGAGGAACACGTGCCGTCGTTTGGTTTATGAACTCGTGAGAATAATATGATCGCATCCGTCTCGGTACCTATCCATTTTAAGGGCACGGAAGAGCCTTTCGAACACATTACGACGAATCACGATCAAAGCACTCGAACGGAGAAGAAACGAATCTCAATCGGGGACTTAATGGAACGTAATGCCATATAAAGGAGAGGGGAAACATCTACGGTAAGTGACACTGTGACGCGACCATTTAATTACGACCATATGGAGGAGGGAAATCAATTTCGAAAGCAACCGAACGCAAATAATTCTATTTTTATAACATACGCAGTGACGGATTAAGACTCTTGGGGACCCCTGGCGGTACAAAATGTGGATCCATATAAGAGGATTAGAAACACACTTTAATTTTATATTTAAATGTTACTTAATGAACTTCCATAAAACATCAACAAAGTAATAATAATAAGCAGTATAGAAAAATTACACACAACAAATTAATAGATTATAAAATAAGTAAAAAGGACATTATGCTCATGGGGCCCCTTAATTCATGGGGTCAATAATATGTATATATATTAATTGGTCGTTTATCCCGACGCCTCGAGTCGTCAGTGACATCCGTTGACGCGGCGGCGACTTTTATCCGGACTAAAGCCGAGGAGTTCAACGGAGCGGAGGCGGAGTGCGTGACAGTGGAGAATAAACAAGCGAAACGGTTCATTTAAAAACGATTGATATTCGTTCGTAACATTTGTCGGTGGTTAATTAATTCGAAAGGCGACGGATATTTTTTTTATCCCCGAAAGTGGGCGGAAGACGAGCATATCAGCCGTGGAGGCTATTCCTCGTTCTTTTTGTGCCATAACACCAACATGTCCGAAAAAATAACTTGGATTAACAACCTACTCTTGAAAATGCAGGTTAGATTCAGTGGCGCCCAAACTACGGACCAGAGGCCACACAGGATACAACGTAACATACAACGAAAATAAGAAATAAAAATCAATATATTTCGTCTTAATTCCTTTCTTGTCTTGTCAAATAATATCGACTCTAAAATCCCTTTAGTACTGTTTTTCCCACCGTTCGTGTCGCGCTAAGAGGTCGGAAGTGGGCTACGTGGCCCGCGATGAGTGCAGAAATGGTTTAAGTGGCCCTCGAAGTCACAACTTCGCCAGATGGAAATAATGGTCGAATGTTTCCTTTTTACAGAGAAAGCTCTTAACTAAGTAATAATGGATTGGAATCCCTTACTGCCTATCAAAGAACCCATCAACCTCGCAGTTTCAAGCACCAGTCATCAATTCGACAAAACCTTTTGTGGTTACGCAGAAGAGAAAGAGAGGAGGACGAAAATAAAAAAATTACATCGAGGTGGGTTATAAATAAACCGTTTAAGCAACAAGCCATCCGAATGCGAGCAATAAACCACCTCCAGCGACAAGAGAGAGAGAGAGAGAGCGACGAAAATAAAAACATAAACAAACCGATCCGGAAGGTTATTTTAAACCGCGGAGAAGCTACCGTAGGAACGAAGAGGAGGGAATACTGGGAATTCTTTTTCCTCCAGTTTCTCCGTTCTGTCACCTTCTCCCGTAAAAATCCGGCGCCAACTACGAACATCCCCTCCCCCCACGCCAAAAGAAATAAAAAATAACCACTCCCGGCACACGGATTGGGGGTAAAAAATAATTTTTCGGCCCAAGTAAAAGAATGGGCCTGAGCGAAACAAGAATAAAAAACAACAAACGGGTCCTTATCGCTCCTGAGAGAAAGAGACAAAACCGGGAATTATGGCGTGCGTATATCATCCCTCTTTCTCTCGCCTTAAAAAAAATATCACTTCTGACGCTTTACTCCTTCGTAAAGGAGAAGAGCTGCCTTTCCGTGGTAACGCTGGAGTCTCTCGCTCTTCATCTGTTTTCGGTAGCGCACGTGCGCTACGCCTCTCCCTCCTCCTTTTCCTCTCTCCTCCCCCCCTCCCTCCATCTCTTCTCTCCCTCTTTCCTTCATCTTCGCCCCAAACCTCCGTCCAACCGAAAAGGCTGCAAGGGAGACCATTCATCAACCTCAATGTTCTGGACTCTCCCCCCCCCCTCCTTCCAGCTATCTCTCTCTTTCTCCCTCTCCCACCAGCTCTCTCAATTCCCCCTCATCCCCTTTATATCCACTAACGCACTCACAGAAACCGCTCGTCTTCTTCAGTTTTTAATGCGTTCCGAAACGACTCACGCCGCTCTTGATGGCGCTATCACGAACAATCGACGAACGACTGGAAGCACGCGACGATTAGGTGGTGGAAAAATTAAACCGAGCGCGGAATTGGACGTATTATGACGTCATCCGTTATATATATATATATATATATATATATATATATATATATATATATATATATATAAATACTAAGGAAGAGGAAAGGTAAGTAAGGATGTTTAGGGCAACTAGGTATTGAAGGAAACCCAGTGAACACTTACCGGAAGTAGAGCCGCTGGGGTGTTGGAGAGACACATTTGTAGAGGTTAGAGCTTTCGGGATGATCCCTTCGTCAGCATAAGAGAGACACAACTCATATATATATATATATATATATATATATATATATATATATATATACGTATACAATTTGTATGTTTTTTCATAGTTCGAACTCGTAGGTTTAATTTCTTACTGTCCATTCACTGCGTTTATTTTATGGAGTAAAAAAGTGGACCACTCATATATGACGAAATCTTCCACGTGCCGTTAATTAATTAAGGCTACGAATAAAGAACGTATGGGATTACTTTACGGACCTCAATTTTTTTTGTTTACGAATCGCCGACTCTAGCAATCACCGCTAACTCTATTACAGCAAGAAACTTATTAGATGCGACAAAAAAGAATAATAATAGCCTGCTTCCGGAAGCTACCACGCGAACTTATGGATGGCATTCGAACGTATTGTCATGGGTACCTATATATGATACACTTGGAGGGAATTAAACAAAAAATAGCTATAATTTATATATCACGCCAAGAAATAATTCCGCGAATTATTTCTAAAATAGTTTATACCAGCGTGACACCTTTTTAAATGATCTTCTCGAAATATAAATTTTAAAAAATGGCAATTCGGCTGTCAACTTCGTCCCCCTCACCTTTTAGTCTCCTCGTATCCTATTTCTCCCGACTATTGAGTACCATCCTTACTGTTTTCTGTCTATATAAAAAGAAGCCGTTCGCGATTAAAAAATAAACAAAAGCCGGTCACCAGGCGAAGCAAGCGTAACGGGGCAGCCTTGACCGTAGATTGGTACTATACAGAGGAGAAGGGAGAGAGAGAGAGAAGTATTTTTTTTATTCCTTGCTTCGCGCTCTCGTGGAACATGGGAGGATTTGATGATCCTCCTCCACTCTGCGCTACTCGTGAAGAAACTACGGCATTAAGAATTCCAGTCACTAAGGATGAAAGAGAGAGAGAAATAGGGAGATGCGAAGCACCGCCAACTGAGGCGGGAGAAGGGAGGCAGATATGAGACGGGAAGGGACTCTTTCGCTATAGACCACTTACATAAGGCCAGTGCCAAGAATGGTTTTGGCATTGTACGACTTGACCTCATCGTAAACAGACTAATTCTGACGATGGACCTCCTTCGGCCTCAGATCCTTTAGAACTCACCCCCTCCTATCTTGCTGATGTTGCGAGATGAAAGAAGAGTCTGACTTAAAGCTATTGGAGACGGGGAACGAATTCGAACGTTAATGGATAATTGGAACCACAGGACGATCGAATGGAGGAAAAGAAGGAAAAAAAAACGCGCGCCATTTAACGAAATGTCGTAATTGTAAGAGCAATACGCGATCGAGGGCGGCCAAGTATCCTTGCATGGAGATCGATTTCCGTTACGGCGACACGAAGCTCGGACTTTGGAGCAAACGGCGAATTTGAATAATTTTAAATAAGTTTCGTAAACAACGACGTAAAATCGCTTTTAAAATTTTCGGTTTTCACGTCACGTGAAATTGCTCATCGTTTCTTGTGTTCTAAAATATATCCGCCGTATGTATTACAACGGAGTTGGGCCTGCAAATGTCACCCCATTCTAATTAATGCTAAGAAATCTTTTATATAAAAACTTCATTATATATACTAGAGGACAATAGCGCGCGGAAAACCCGTAAAAGTAACAGGGATTTTTTTTAAATTCTACTATCTTTCTATGCGAGAGAATCTACCAATAATTTTAAATTACAAAATTATCCTCATTTAAGGCTGAAATTTGGCGAAACTTTTAAGATACTTTTCTGCAACGACTAAAAAATATAGTATGTATTATAATTTACATATGAGTATACTTGGTTCAGAAACTCGCTCTGTCGATTCTCGGCGCTCTGACGACACAGTTACCAAGGTGAATTTCGCCTGAGTGCACTGCAGAAAAAAACAAAATTTCCGCGGAGGAGATGAAATACCGCCAACCTTATACCCGCGATAGCGAGCTCGTGTGGGCGAACAGGTCCGGATGAAAAAAGCGGCCTCCATCTAAGGCCACGGAGCTTTCTCAAGGTCCGGGAGGCTAAAAAAGAGATGCATTGTACCGTACGAACCTATCCGAAATGGGATAAGAACCAACTCCTCCGCCCGACGCCATTTCCTCGGGAAAATTATGAAAAACGCCCAACGCTTTGGTGCGTGGTTGGAGTCGAAGCAGTTCCGACCAAAATGGTTTTCCTCCCACTAAAACATCGAGGAATAGTCAAGATAAATGGTAATGGTATCCTCTTTACTTAATCGAATAACGTATTCAGCGGGAAGTAGTGATGTACCGGGTACTAAAAAATACCGGGTACCGGGTAACCGGGGAAGCAAAGAAAAATTACCCTGCCGGGTATCCGGATACCCGGCCGCGTAGGTTGAACCAATTTGGTTCAAGATATGCGGGCTTGCTTAAATGAAATTTTGTTTGAAAATGAAAGGAAACAAGAAGACTATCGTACTGAGGATAATACGTCTTGTTCTAAAGAAGAGAGGCAACTTTAAAATTTTCTTAAATGTCCTAACATCCCTCATAAAGAAAATTCTTTAACTTGGTGGGCAAAAAATGCAGCTATCTTTCCTGAACTGAGAAAATTGATCAGACGTTACTTGTCATCACCTCCAAGCAGCATACTCAGTGAAAGGATGTTTAGCGAGGCGGGAATCATATACGAAGAGCGGAGGAATAAACTCCTTCCTCGAAGTGCGGAAAAACTATCCTTTCTTCATCATAATCTCCCATTGTTGAAATTTAATTATGAAAATTTTGACTGCACTTTTATTTCATTCTTTACTTAAGAAGATTTTATAAAGTTTATAAGATTTTACAATCTGGTACTGTTAACCGGTCGTTAAGTATAATTATGCATATTATGTAAAATGTTATTTCGTGGTTCGGTTTAACTTTTGTTAGAGTAATCGGTTTTTTAAAAGTTTATTATAATTAAAATATCGTTTCTCTGAATGCTTCTTGCAGGCTAAGAAATAAAAGTAAAATATTAAGTTCCATTTCATTTGTTTTTATTGTTATCCTTTTTTGCCGGGTAATTGCCGGGCACTAATTAAATCGGAGGTGTGACTAAATTCAAATTTCGCGTTGGCGTTTTTCAAAGGTTTGCTTATTTTACAATAACGTTCAGTACGGTTATTAAAGGTTAAATATAACTGTTATTATTTTTATGCCAACCAAGAATCAGGCCTCTTAAATTTATAAATTATTAATTTCCGTAATAAACTTTATTGCGTAAAAAATATAAAAATTAACTTATAGACGGAAGCTCGACGGAGAAACCATACAGTTATAAAATTTGGAAAGATTTTTTTAAGCATCCAAGAGTCAGCTGCATAACTTCTTTCTTTATAATGTCGACACTGTCACTACGAGCTGCGTCGGTGAAGAATAACGGGATCGTAGGCGGGCTCCTAGGAAATCACGATGAGAATGCATATATATTTTATTATACTCCACCTCCCACCAGTTGTCAACTATTCCGGCGCCCAGAATACATTTATTCCTTTTCTATAGTTTGGATGAAAATACATTCGAAACAAAACCACAAACGCGTGATTAAAAATCAAACAAGGGAGAAAGCTCGGCTCGATAATACGTGCTCCGAGGCTTACTGCGACAGAGTCAGCATGAGGTGCATCGTTAACAAAAAAAAAAACACCGTGCTACTCGATTCGACAAAGCCGTATAAAACGTGGAAGTAGGAACGGATGAAAGGGCACACGCATATATACACACATTCCCATAAAAACACCCATTCTTTTTCGGAACCAACGAAAGAGCTCCAAAAAAAAAAACAGAAACAATGCTTCCTTTCTCTCCAAGGGTCTAATCTTCGAGTCCCGCGCGACGGACGAGACTCAAGAACGAACCTCGGGAAGGTCACGAAATAAGAGAGAAGGGTTTTCGACTCTTACGAGAGACTGTGAGAGAGAGAGAGAAAGGGTAAACCTTTTTTCTCCTCTCCGGGCGGCGTCAAGGAGACACGCCCCTCGACGACGCCCTCTCGGTGGATGCGGTAATTGATGCGGGAGTCTGTAATTCCCCGGAGCCGATAATCTCCAGACAAGGCACGTTGGGGCGTCGGGTTGGAATATGGAGTCCTCCGTGAGGTAGTGGAAGGGTGGGGGGAGGAAGAGGCATTGGATTGGAAATGGATGCAAGGACACAGATAAGAGCTGAAATATGGGGTGGATTGCGGCGAGGAGAGGTAGAATTCGGAAGACTAAAGGGGTTCACGGGGAGATTGACGGGGAAGAGGGATGAAGTATAGTAGTAGGGTTCGGAATTAGGTAAATAGGGAGAGGAAAGAAGGGTGGCAGGGGATGTTCATAAAGAGGAGTACACTCTTCTCGGTGTATGGGTTACCAACGGAGGATTTCCTAGAGAGAGAGGTTCGCTGGGGATGATTTTCGTGGAGGGTAACACGGCAGTGTTGTCCGAGGGGTAGGGTTAGAAATGGAAGGAGTTCACTGGGAATTGGTAGGGGGTAAGTAGGCTCTGACCTTAGGGGAGGGTTTTATGGTGTGGGTGGCTTTGGTGCGGGGAAAGTAGGCATGGAGCGGAGGCAAGCGATGGAACATTCCGGGTAAAGAGGCATATGGGTAAGATGGGGGAAGGAAGGGTGGCGGTCCCTCTTTACCAATCACATTCGACTCCGTCCGCCTTTCCCTCCGTCTTGCAGGTCTGCCGTCGCCATGTGCAGAGGGGGAGGGAGGGCATAAGGGACGTCCGAAAGGGCAGGAAGTGGTGGACAATGAGGTGTAGGGAAGAGAGGGATTGGGGGAGAGGGAGGGATGTGACGGGAGGGTGAAAAGCGAAGGAAGGGGAAGAGGGGGCAAGAGAGGGAGAGAGAGAGAGGATGGGGGGATATGAGGGCTCCGGAGGAGAGGGTGGGGGAGGAGGGGAGGAAATGCAATCGCCACAGAGATGGTAGGCCACCGTTTGGATGCGTCTCTCCTCCTCCAGTCCCTTCCCTAAACGACCCTTAAGGCGCTGGAGTGATGCATTACCATTCAGCATTTGCATCCATACTTTTGACCTCCCTCATCTTCCACACGCACTCATATACGCACGCAGGCATACACTCCCTGCTCGACAAGCCCTCCGCACCCTCTTCACGCATAACCCTATCTATCTCCAACCTCCCACCGCCGCACTCCACCCTACATCCGCGCCTCCCCTCGGAGAGAGACGGAATCAAACGATCCAGCGAGCACGTCCGAGAGAGGAAGCAGGGTTACACACGCACGCACACACACACACATAATCCCGCGCGCGGCAACAGCAGAACGAGGGAGACGAGATTAAACTACCCATGAGGCCACGCGGTTTGTTTCGCCGTATGATAGGCAGGGGGAGGGGGGGAGGGAATGTTAAAAAAAAAGATGTTAAGCAGTTCCCTCTGGGTCCATGTTTGGTAAGGAAGAGTCGAGGTACGAACGGACACGGTGCATTAAAACCGATTCTGTCGGCAAAGGGGCAGAGAGGAGGAGGGAAAGGTCGTGAGGAGGGGTGGAGAAGAAGCTTAATGAGGAAGGGGGATAGGAGGAGGGGATCCATGGAGGACGCGACCGACGACAGGACATGTAAATAATGTCCGCACCGCCGATGTTTTGGACGCGAAACTGGTGAAATCTGTTGTGTATTTTGCGGGAAACGTAAGCTCGTCGCGTCGAAACGAATAATTTCCTTCCTCTCGTAGGTACTGCAAAGCTTCCGGTTTTTCGAATTTATAATTTTTTTCACGGAAAAATTTCCCTTCGTGATAGAACCGTTTAAATAAACGTAAAATTCTTTAAGGGAGTGGTTGTTCCCTATGCCGATTTTCTGGGACAATACAATTTTCTTTGCCAAAAAAGATTTTCCGAAATTATAACAATTGCTGTTGCGTATTTATTTTCACTGACTGTGCGACGGATGATAAACATATTTTAATAGAAAAAAATTCTTCTTTCTCATTCTACGAGCTATGGAAGACGCTGATTTTTACTATCGCTACGTTTCAATTTGAAGCGAGATACCGTATTAACAAAAGAGAAAATATATGAACGGCGAATAAAAATCAGGATCTCGGTCGAATACCGAATGGTTTCATGACTTTAGAAACATTTTCTTAGGCTGAAAAATAGGTCTTTAGTATAAAACACGGATATTATACGAATTCGCTATCTCAATCGATCGGATCCGTTGACATTTTGATTTCTAATTGCTGCCGCCGACTAGGATAAGGAGTTATTAATCCCATTGAAATGTTAGCGACTCTCTATGTCCTTGCGATCCCATATTCAGATACACCATTCTTTCTCTTTCATTCCCTTCGAGATGAAGGTCGCGGGTTCGAGTTCGTGCGCGGTATTCGTGTCGATTACGTCAGGCAACATTTCACGAATTATCGCCGCGAAGACCGACCGCAGTATTGCTTTACCGCTCGCCACAATCTGGCACACAGAGACAATGAACGAAAGCTAAAACCGCGAGACAGATGCTTCGGATCGCGAGAACGGGACACCGCGGGAAAGCGCAGAGTCGATCGAGATGAAAAATGCCGACTGGGAGAAAACAACAGAGATCAGAAAAATCATCTCGTGATTCGCGAGAAAAATAATATCTGACCGATAAAAAAATCTCGATTCTAAACAAACGGTTTTCGGTTTTTTCGCCGATCCAAAATTCGACCACAAAAATCTATCCCCAGTTACCGAAATCTTCTGGGTCCATTTTTATTTCCGTCCCAACAATCTGCACTGGGGTTGTGCGACGTTGCCACATCCTCTACCCCGTCGCGACCCCCATGGAAACCGAACCCTTTTCTCCTTCGCGTTTCCCGCTTGGTTTCGGGAGTTACTGTGATGTCCACACTCCATCCCGAGATTCTCTCCCTGCGTCCCACATTCTCTCTCTCTCTAAAACCCCACTCCGGAGCGCACAGCTTCGCCGACAGTTGTGAAACGGGGAGGGAGAAGAGAGAGAGAGAGAGATACGGAGAGGACTGCCCTCCGGCTACAACGTTGCCGCCCCTAACCCGATGCATCCCGCTGTGGTCTCCACCCTCAGCCGTCAAAGGGCGGCGAAGAATCGGGGGCGGGTCGCGGGATACGTTTAGCAACGCCGCGTTTTCCGCCCACCCACACACACATGCTGGATCCCATACGGTCCTCCCACACTCTCTCTCTCAAAGGGGGAGAAAGACATCGCACCAGGAGGGGGAAATAGAGAGAGAGGAAGAGTCCAACAATGCGAGAGAGAATACATTGTCAACCAAAACGAGAAATTCTCCCTCTCGCTCGTTTGAGACTCGCGCTGTAGTAGTAACAAGCCATCCCGCGAGAGGGCGTTCGGAGATAAAACTAGCATGGGAGGGTTTTGCGTGCGTTTGTGCGACCGCGCGCCTTTGCAGTTTTAATTGAGCGGTTGAAATATCGAGGGCGCGATTAGATTAGGAACGGGAAATATATATATTCTCCAGAAACGACGCGCCCAGATATGATTTCTTTTTTTTTGGGAAAACGTTCGTCGGTATTTTACAACGAACTGGATTTCGGGAATCCCCCGAGGGACTTCGGTCCGCAGATACATTTCGCCCGATAACAATAATAAAACGAGGTTTATGTGTTTCGGCGGAATCGCTGGCGTTTTCATTACAACGGGGCGAATAGGAATACTTTCATTTAAGGGGGAAAGAAAATCCCCCAGGAAAACTCGAATGCGACTAAAGAGTGATTAAGCACGCTATATTTATATATAGCCGGCGTTTTAAATGATAACAGAGAGGCGTTGTAACCTGGCCATGAGTCGAACATTCCATTTAAAAATAAACGAATGTATTACGAGCTTTTTTTGTAAGGCACATTGTAATGGATAGCTCGAATTTCAACTGCAGTAAGCGCAAAGCGGCCGGAAAATATTAAATCCGTAAGAGATGTAAATAAACACGCTAAAAATTGCTTGTGATTTTATTATTTCTGACTCCCTATCGTGCCCTTATTAAAATTGAAACTTTAGCTGAATTTAGTTATGCTACGACGAAAATTTACAGAATACAAGGTTGTAGTAATGTATATTAAGTTTATTTAATTAATTAATATAGCTTAATGCGTTTTTTCCGACGGTGAAGATGCTACTCTCATTAAAAACTCGCAACAAATAAATGTTTATTAATTTATATTTAAATTGCGTTAATACATTAAAATTTTATATGCTGTGCTTTGTGAAACAAACAAATTAAAGCAATTAGATAATTTTATCAACAACATGAATGGATTTATAGCAATACGCCATCATAAAACAAAAGCATTTCGCGGCAGATATATTGTGTAATACCAGGGGCGGATCCAGAAACTTCTCAAGGAAGGGGGGGTGGCGGGGGCGATCGCCCCTCCACCTATCCAATCCGCCTCTGCCAACGGGCCTATGTTTTGAAAATCCCTGCTCTCATCAAAATCTTTCTTTCCCTTGTCATACAGACCTAACCTGCGGCGTATAACTGAGGAATTTTGCGCGGAATGAATTTAAGAAAGCTCCCAGTGGAGGGCAATGCGTAGTATAATTTCGATAAAAATGAATTACAACAAAATGCACGCAAAAGTTAAAACGCTCCTTTAAATTAATCGTTCATTTTAAAAGGTGCGCTGACGTCTCCATGTACAACCATCTTCACGCCGAAGAATGGACTCTACCGATGAATTTGGGTTGTAAATTACCTTCGGCGTTGTTTGCATCGCAGTAACGAAGGCAGCAAAGAAAACATTACCAGCGCTACCTCTGAATGCACGACCGGGTTTGTCGTTGCATCGCAACGCCAAAGGGTCATCGCAATGTTTAGACGACCCGACCTCCCTTTCGCATTCAACAGATGTTGCAACGAAGGGACAATCAAGGTCGCGTTTTAATTATACACCGGGATTCGAGCAGAAACTGCGTTGACATTAGGAAAAAGAATCTATTTGCTTTTCAGCTTGAAACGCCGCGAAGGGAAAATTTTACTTGTCGTGGAATAAAATTTTTCGATTTCATTTCTATACGAGTTCATTTATGAGCTTTGCTTATTTGTACAGTTAATAATCGCATGTTGTGCCGTGTCCGGGATTCGAAAGTGGATCTACAATTTTCCGGGTCGTTGCCTTAACCCACATTTTCTTTTGGATTCATCTACAAAAAAACAATTAATGTTCACGTAATAAATTGGAGGATTTTAATTGCCTGTGACGCTGCACATAGACACGCGGATATAAATAATTATAACAGCACTAAAATAAAAAATTAATATATTAAACCTTTAAAAACTTCGAATCGATTAAACACACACACACACATACAAATATATATATATATATATATATATATATATACACACACACACACACTCTTGTGCCGAAGAAGGGCGGATGCCCGAAAGCTCCAAGCAAAAGCCTTCCTCTATCGCCATGGACGTCCACAACACCAAGTAAGTGTCCACTGGCTGGATCCTATCCCTCTCAACTACTAGTTGCAATCCTATATATATATATATATATATATAGTTATTCGATGAAATACAATGTCATGGAGCGACTTAAATGCAGAATTCTTTTACTGTAGAAAAAAATAATTTCAGGAGTCACTTTTCAGGGATACATTTTTTCCTAGAAGCTATGTAATCCGACCACGTAAGAGTTTTTTTTACGCAATGATTCCCTCGCGAACAAGGAGACGACGGATGTTACGGAGATATCTTATTTAAGCAAGCGAGGGCATGAGCCTCCTCAGAGAGAATTCTCTCGAAAAAATTCCCCGAGTGCTGGCAATGCGACCACATTCCAGCGACGAGGGGAAAAGAGAAGGAGAAGGAGGCGATTCCGAGGAATGAGGACGAGAAGGGCGAAGATTCTCGCCGCCTCGGGTGAGAGGAGTACATACAAAGAGAGGCGCGAGCAAAGGAGGACGAAATGGCGACAATAAGAAGTTATTACGTCATTAAGACCGCGATAGGAGGGAGGGGGGAAATAAAAAGTTCATCAAGAGAAGTCACTTCAAAGCGGCGTCGTGAGAATTTCCTCGCCAACGACGTTTCTTTTAATTTTATACGATTAACCAAAAACTTCGCCGAAATGCGCGGCGGATTATTTTGGAATGCGTCCGTTTTTGTGGGATGGGGCGAAAACAGTCGGTTGATGATAATATTCGATAGAATTTCGCCCGCGCGTATGTACGTGTTGAGATCGGCCGATTGTTGCGCTTGAGAGCGAAAGACGATCGAACGGATTTCGATATTTCTGATCATATTCGGGCAAAGAGATAATTTTAACCCTTTCAGACCTCAATTACATCTTGCACTATATACTCTTCTATGTTTGAAAAATATTTAAAATCAAAAGCATTAAAAAGTATAGGTACGTACACGTAGTCAATATACATAATCATGTACAATGTGTTATAAATATAGTTTAGAACAATTTTTTCATAGACCAATGGAAATAAAATCATATACACGATCGTTTACATCAGATATGAAAGGATTAAACTATAAAGATTATAATATTTATTTTACATTTTCTCCGTTATACCCACCATGCCGCCTTAATTAAAAACGATATTAGGGAAAATGACACCGTCCGTTTTTAATTTAGCTAAAAGTCGGTGCCAGGACTTTTATCCTCTTATTCCCCTAATGGATACCGACCCGGACCATAAAGAATGGCCGTCGCATTAATTTTTACTACCTGTGTACCAAAAATTGGGGCTCTTACGCGCTGGGAACCTTCTTTCCCAAGAGAAATCTATTCCAGTAAATTCACTAATTAACAAAAGTTTATTTTATAACGCAATTAAATAAAAATGAAAACATACAATTAAATAAAAATGAAAACATACAAGTTTCGTTATTGAAGGTCAAAAATTCAATTTTTCAATAAGGGCTCAAAAATACATTTCGATTAATAAACGAATCCAGCAACAGTTTTATTTTTTGCAGGAAAAGTCGTTAACACTCGGTGGCAAAACATAGACTCGTCGAAAACATTATAAATCTTCCGTTAGGTTTCCTTAACTTATTCACCATTTATATCGCGAATATCTCGTCGTTAAACGCGCATGCTGACGTCCCTAACGAGTGCATCTTAAGCTTATAACATACGACTCGGAAAATAACGCTTTTTTCCGCCGCGGTATCTCTGATTTAAAAAGTACCTACGACATCTCCACGATTCCGAGCCAAGAAAGATTGCATCTACGCCCTTCCAGGTCGTCATCCAGAAAACGCAGACATGGACCAATAAAACGTGAGACGATAAAAAGTCCCGGACAACGTCATCGCGCGGTTATTGTCGCGGTCCCATTGCTATAGTTACTCTGAGCACAAAAAAAAATATTCGAGAGATAAGGAGAGAAGGCGAAGTTTCAGGAGGGGGACCAAAAAAGAGGCCCACCCCCACCCCCTAGGTCCCTCTAGTAAAACGTGCAACTTCCAGTGGTCCGACCAAAAGGGTCTCAGTCAGACTCAGACATCGCGGTCCTTTTCAGGACCACTAGTCTTCGTCCTACTATTCTATACTCCTTTCATTCTCACCCTCCTCAACAGTCCCACGCCAAGGACCAATGAGGATCGCCCGTGCATCCTCCGCATCAATCCTTTGGGGATTTCGGGAGGCAACACCCTTGGCTCCGACAAAAAATAAATAAAAATGTATACAACACGGGACCGACCTCCCACTATGTGAAAAAGAGGATGGATGGACCAGACTGGTATTATTTATCTCGAGGCCCCATGAGGGAGAGGAGGAGGAGGAGGAGAGAATGGTAGAGAAAGAGGGAGAAGGAGAGACGTCGCGTTAAGAATACTGCGTCTCAGTGCGCACAGCTGCTCCTTATAACAGACAAGAATCCGCGGATGGCGTCCAACGTGTCGGTTAATTCATGGAACCGTTTCGATTCGAGTTTTTAACCCGCGTTTTCCTAATTGTTGCGGTGAAAAGAAATGGAAATTACATCCTCCCTGCGACGGCTTTTCGGAAGTCGAATTCCTTATTCTCAAAACAACACTGCTTTGTTCTCGTGTTACTGTTGCCGCAGTAGCAGAAATCAGTCTCTGAATAATTACCTAGATTCCCTACGAATATATGTATTTTTAAAATTTATACTGTGTATAATCGTATGGATAAGCAACTCAAACACAATGAAAAGAGCAAAAATACTCCCATTTTTTCCTCTAAATAAACCTTCGTTGACCGAAATCCTTTGTTCTCAGTAATAAAAAAACAAAATCTCTAAATCTCTGACTGATATCACTGTTCAGAAACATCACCAAAATTGAAAAAACTGACGGACAAACGCTTTATAAATTGTAAGTCGTTTCGCAAAGAGTCGCAACGCGATGAATTCGCCATAAAGGAGATAGGTGGAACATCCACGCCACACGTGACCTCGGTGGTACTCGAAGCCCACGCGCGCCCTATGGTCAATGGTAAAACATCAGAGAGCGTCCTAGGTCAACGAGGCCGCGAAAACAAAAGATCCCAGCAAGTTGTTTTTAGAGGTTTCCTAGCTGCGCCCACATGCACCAGCACCAATTGGTACCCAAGTCTCCCGAGGGAGAGAGTCCGACGAGTTGGACGTGAGAGAAAGAGAAAGGGAGGAAGGTTATGAGAGAGGGTAAGATGGAAAGACGACCCGACATTTGCCTACCCTGCGTGGTACTGACTCCCACGCCTCCACCTCTGGCCGGACCGATACCCCTCTCTCTCCCAAACCTCTCTCTCCCTCACTGCCCACGGCCACCTCCAACCCCCTCCTCTTTCCTCCCACACCGCTGTCCAACCCCTCTCTCTACACCTCCCCATTTCTCATCCCCCTCCCGTTTAAACTAAGCCTTCCTTTAACCCTTTTACAACGGGACTTACTTCCTACTTATGGTTCGTTTGCAGCAAAGTTTTTACCCCCTTCCCCCCCAAACCCTCTCTCCCCCGACCCTAACCATTTCGCCAATTCAAAACAGCAGATTTATTCAATGCGGACGAATGAGGGCCGAAATTCGTTTCCGATTTGTTCGGAGATTTCGGAGGCATTACATTTTCGAAAGTAGTCGTTTCCTGTTTTTTTTTCCTCCTCGTTTAATATCTACTCCAGATGCGCATCTGTAATACTATTGGTTGTTATTTTTCGCCTGGAGTGTTATTCGGCATTTTGTCTGCCACTCCAGTTGTTATACAATTTTTTTGCCACCAAGAACTTCAAGCAACCGCACTATCAATTCTGAGAATGTGATATATAGAGGCAAGTTAAAATGTTTTTCGATGTCGTTAAAAATAATATCGCTCGAGTTCGCTATTTTTTTGCGCTGGAGTTTATGTATAATGTTTCGAAAAAGGATCCAAATAATATTAACTGACAGAACACTGCAGAGTACCGTTAAATTTTTTGAACGAAGGATCACAATTGCTAATATAATACGAAAAGTATACATCGGGTCGCAAGTATTGTTTTAGCTATATGCAGTAATGGTCGCAAAAAACCGAAAACCAGAATCGCAAAATTTCATAGTTTCTCTGTTCCACCTTTTCGAAAAAGTACTCGCAAATTAAGTATGTAGGTAAATACGACGACTCCAGGAAAAAACGTATTTTGGACACATTCTCCTAGCAGCGAGGAACTAAAGAAAGTCTTCCTCTACCGCGAAATTCATCCCGCTATGATTCCTAGGTACAGAGCGCCCCACGCAGGAACGGGGGTCATTTACGTTCACCAGGCAAGTGAAGTCTCAAAGTAAAAGCACCGCGTCCTCCTCTTCGCATTATCTCTCATCTCTCTCTCTTTCTGAGAGACCTTCCTTTCCCTCGGGAAAGGAGGAAAAAAATTATGAGTAAGAGGTTAAGCGTAGGTGGGTATACGAAGGATATTTACGAGCCCAACTCTCAACCCATCCCCTTTTTTCCGGGAGAGAACGAAGAAGGCGCGCACACACACACACCGCTCGCTCACTCGCGACGCGAAGCCAAGCAAACAAATTTCATGCAATCAAACAACTCGTGAGGTCGAAAAATAATCGCGCCCTCTTGTATGCACGCATAAATACACACGAATGGCTTGGAAAAAAAGTCGCTTCTTCGAGAGGAAGAGGGAGAAAGAGAGAAAAGAAATTAATGTCGAAATGCAAACGTGGAGGAATGGCGGCATTTTTTTTGGAGACATTTAAAGCGGCGGCGTGGGTGCAGCATCGCGGAGAGCGTTGCACGCGTGACAACAGAAAAATAAGTTTCTCGCGTACTTTTTTTTTTAATTTGACGTTGAATGCGTGCGATTGCGGGTGAAACGGATGCTCCGTGCACTCTTATCTGTATCTTTTTCCTGTTACCACGGAGAATTGACGACCTTGAAGGCACGGAAATTATTTCGTAGTCATTTGTTTCCGTCGCTTCGTAGCGCAATCCCGTTTCGTCTCCGAAGGGGGGAGCGGCTGAAAAATTTCCGCCGATGAAAACGCGATCGACCACGCGGCGCGATTGGAAACTTTTAAGCGAAAAGGGCGTAGTAGCATTTTGCGGAATCGCTCTGCTGCGCACGCGAAAGCGGTTTCCTAGAATAAATGAAGAAGTGACGGAGCTAAAAATCTCGCATCGTTTCCTGTGGTAAAAGTGACGCCATATGTGGACGACGTCTTACTCGACAAATTTGGTAAAGTTTTACGCGGAGATAATGACGCGGTCGTTACCGAAAGATCTCGCTGTTTTAATTCCAGATAACAGAAGATCCATCCGATGAATGGATTCAAAAACCCACCATCTTTCTTCAATTGGCAACTATACTCATACGCGTCGCCGAGGCGGTTTTTCGAAAAAGTTTTAAAATATATGACTGCCTCGTTTTCAGGTAGTGTCCGTCTATCTGTCCGCATATTTAATCTCCGACACTATTTAGTGGAATTTCGTGAAGTTTCTTACAATGGACGAATAACGACCGGTTATTTTATATTGTATTTCAAATTTTGTTTTTTTTAAATTCCATTTTACATAATATTTGCAATATTGGAAGGACGGTCCAAAATTTTAATATCAGTGACTTTCCTTTTTTCTTTCCGCTTCATAATTTTGCGTCATAAAGTACTATGCATTCACTCGGATCAATAGTCCGTGGTTGGAGTGTAGTCGACTGGAAAATAACTCATTTATGCACTCGTCTATACACAAACCAGCCTAAAATTGAACTTTCAGTTCCCGAACTATCTAGTGGAAAAAATGTTAGCGACATCATGAAAGGCTTCTAAGAAAAGTTGTAGAATAAGTTATTTAACACGATTACCTCATTCATAATTCAGCCTCGGGTGTATGAACGCATGATGGGTGCAACTTTCCTCTCACTTTATTGCTTGCGGACGATCATACGGAGGATTTACAAGATTTCTCAATCGGAAAAAAAAATAACTCAACGAAATGAAATTCGTATAACGCTCCGCTACGCTCTTTTCTCCTTTTTTTATATTAGTGGCACTGTGACATAAGCCCGATAAATTAAGAAATAGGCAATTATTTTTTTAAAATAATACACCCCGCCACATACAACGAGAAGGATGTGTAGAATCCACTGTAGGAAATCGTTCCTAACAGACTCGTCGAAACGAATGCGTAACCAAACACAGCTGTTCCAACATCAGGGCGTTCAACTTCCCACCATTAAAGAAAAAGAAAATTTTTCTAGAGGAAGAAAAAGAGCCATCCTTAAGCTTTTAGAAGCTATACCACGCGGAAGAGCTCCGTGGACAGAATACGGAGCTCCGTGGACAGAATACGAAGCTCCCGTTTCCTATGATGCTGGATTGCTCCGGGGACGAGGACGTGGAGATGTCAGCAGCGGCGATGGCGAGGAGAGAGTGTGTGCGGGGGCGTAAAGGGGTAGGGAGGGAGGGAGGGAGGGAGTGGGGGAGGAGAGAGAGAGAGAGAGGGGGGGACGGATCCGGACCGGGCAAGCGTCCAGTGTCGAGGTCAAAGAGATCACGAGAGGGAGCTGCATTAGACTCGCGTCCCCTCCATCCTTCCCTCCTCTCCCTGAATAATTGAGGAAAGGCGTGGGAGGAAACAGGAAACGGGACCTTATCAAAAGTAACACCCTCGCAGAGCCGAAAAGGGGGGAGAACATAGAGAGAGAGAGAAAGAGAGAGGAAGAAAGTGGAGCGGAAAACGCGGGGGAAATAAACGAATGTCGCCATTCTTCTCCCGAGGGAAGCGAAGGATGAAAAATTGAAACTCGCGTTCGTCGTAGGGAGGCGGAACTTCGACTTTCGCAGTTACTTTTGATCGCGTGAATTGTGGTCGAAGATGTTTTTCGACGGGAGTAATGGACCAATCGGCGTTATTTTAATTCCATGCGATTTTGAATGAGTTATCTCGTGCTCTCCTTAATGGTATAGAGCAGGGGTGCTCGCGAGCAGTCTGGCTTTGCTCTTCTGTGATGCATTAAATCGCGTTTCTTAGCACCAGTGAATTAAATTGTTCGGTTGCTTTCCTGCTAAACGCATTTCTATAAAATTGAAAATAAAAAAAATAAAAATAAAAAGTTGATATTCCATTGTAAAACAATTCCGGGATAAAGTGATCTAACTGTTCCATTTTATTCCAGGCGCCAGTTACTCTGTATGAATATAAAGTATTACTTGGTCGAATATCATTTAATCACCTCATAAAAAGCATTATGCAAACCGAGTCATGAAGACAAGAAGTAATTTTGATTAATTTTTGAGTAAGACAAAAGAAAACTGAAACAAAACGATTCGTGAAAAATACGCCATTAAAAAATAAGAATATTCGAACAAGCATCAAAATAACATATGAATAATGCTCAGGAAAAATAAAGCGATTTAATATCGCTCTAATTCTCAATCTAAGGCAAGGAGTTACAACCTTTAACAAGCAATGAGCACCGCGATTCGCTTCATGGAGTACCAGAGGAAAACAAAATAAATATTTCATTTTTATCAGGCGACAGAAAAGTTAAGTAACACTCATAAATTCATCGTTATTATAAAAATAATACATTTTTAATTGAATATATCGAGTAATCCTACAAAATAAATTAATAACAAAGGGTTTCATAAAAAATATATATTTCTCTATACAACTTGATGAGAGTATTACTCGCGAGCGCTTTTTTTTTTACGCGAATGAACGAAATTCAGAGAGCGACATCGCGCTCGCGGGAAGCAGGTTGCGCACCTCTCCTCTAAGTTAGCTCGAAGGGAAATTTCCTATAAATACCTTTCATATTCTACCCCATAAAACACTCGGGCTCGAACCCGCGCTGTTCTCTATACTTTCCTACGGCACGCAAGATGGAGACCGCGTCGACGATATCGTTTCGCACGACATTGCTCCCTTTCAATTCTCCAGATTACTTTCATCGGCCCATTGTCATGCAAATAAAATTCCCTCGACGGCACGTGTTGTGGTCGCTTTCGCCTTAAGGCGGCCGTGGGATTTACGAGCAACGGCCGCATCTAACCTACGTACGTCACATTCGATCCGTCCGTGGGAAAAGCAATTTGGAACGCCGTCCCTTGTCGGACGTCGCGTAAACCCGAGTCTAAAGCAGAAGGACTGTCAATCATTTTGACGCGGATCGGGATCGCCATGAAAGGGTCCCTTTTCGAAGGCGCAAAGAATGTTTACCTTCCGCTTATTTTTTTTTTAACGAGACGTTTCCTCGTTACGCGTCTGTTTGCTCTCCCGCATTCCTTCTCGTCCCACGGAAAAGTCCACGGGACGAAGCAATTAAATACTATCGCTTTCGTCGCGCGATTACGACACGTAGACGGTAATGTTTTAACGAGATGTTGCGCCTTTTCGAAAGGTGACACGGGCACTGATGGAAGTCTACTTACCTTCCGCGAAGCACAACTTTTAGAGAAAATAACGGTAAACGCAGCCGAGAGATTAGAATACGAACCTCAAAGGAAACAAAATCGAGGCATGCAGGGTGTTCAAAAAGTCACTTTATTGTTCTATTTTCCATAAAAAAAACATGCACTGCACGGGCACAGATACTACTTTCAGAACACAGTGTAGAATATTCGAGTTATGAAACTTTAAGTCGCACATCGAATGAGATTAGTGATGGTAATGATATCTTCTTCGAGTTATCGGTATTTCGACTTTCGAGAATATCGATATTTCGACTTTCGAGCGGTATCAATTTGACTATGCTTTTGAAATACGTGTCCATAAAAACACGTCTTCGACTTACTGTTAGTACCAATATTAAAAGTATCACTCCTTCTACATATTACGTTCTATTCCTATCCAAAAATACAGCCATGTTGGCGAATCGAAAAAAACTTTGCCCAGAATTACAGTGACAGAATCATTCCGCACCAAATAATATTTCTATGAGGGTTTGTAACTCTACGACTGAAGTCGACACAAAATGTCCATCTAATGCTTCCCTACTATCAGCATATACATCACGCCTGCTTTCTTCGATGTCAGATACGAATCCCAACCCCTCGCAAATCAATTTCCGTACGCGTCTCAATAGGTGATTATGCCGCCGAAATATGAGTCACAAAAGGAATCGACGCCCAAAAGGATTCGCCTCCCTTCTAGACCCGACGCAGACCTTTACGCACTCAGATAACGCACCCTCTCCCGCGCTAGGAATATCCGAATGGCCGGATGCGCTTGATAGAGCCGTAATATTAAAAAAAAAAAAAAAAAAAAAAGACGGCAGTGAGGAAAATAATGGACGGGAAACAATCGGAATTGATATAAGAGGGTGGGAATAGAGGAGGGAGCATCGCGCGAGGAGGGAGGGGGGGTGGGGTTGCCCTTGGGGAGGGGAAGAGGGGTAAGGGGGTGCGCCGGAGGGGAAGTAAAAAAAAAGAAGAAAATCGACGACCTCCCGACACGAATCCGCAAATAGGATTCTGTATTCTAATTCGAAATCCATTTGCGGCTCAACGGCTCGCAAAATTTATGACGGACCATTGTTGCCGATGACACGCTGCTCTTCTCCTATTCTGCCGCCCCCTATACGTATGTGCACCCATCCCCTTTCCGCCACTTGGAAACCCCGTGGCGCGATAATGCAAATGGACTTATATGAGAGAGAGAGCAGTTAACTCTTATAGGATATTCTTCTCCCCATACGCATCATCCCCCGCCTCATTCGAACGCGACGACAATCCATCACGAGTCCGAAACGGCCTCGTGGTTGTAATACGAACGGCCGGCGGCCATCTTCTTCCTTCTGCATGGGAGGAAGCTGCAGGCGCGCGGCAATCAAAAAGAGCGATAGGACGCCACTAACGAAGGGAACAGCTGCGGAGGGAGCGAACGGACGGAGGGAAGGGCGCACAGTGCGGGTGGAGAGATGTGCACGGGAAGGGAAAGAACGGCGGCGGAGAAGCAGAAAACGGAGGCGGTGGAAAACGAGGAAGGAGAAGGGCGATTTTGCAAGCGGATCACTTTTGCGAGGATTAAACCGCGGTGGCGATGCAACAAAAACACGCGAGAAAAATCGATTGCAACAAACGTGTGCCGCGTTAGCAGCGACGCTAAAAAGTGGTCATTGTGCGAGAACCCAACAGAGAAAGTTCTTAAATTTTTGGTTTAACTAAGACAAGCGGGAAACAACATCAGACAAAACAATGTTAAATGAATTTTCAGCTGAAATATACTCTTAATAGATATATCTCGTGTATATCGTCTAACGATACAGCAAATTCTCTAAATGAATCTATTAACTCATGCGCTTTATTTAAACGAATGTGCAACGTATTACATGTAATTATTTGCGGATTAAACTATGGTGACACTGCAAAAAAATCCACACGAGAAAAACGGAATATTTCGCACGTCAATCGCTCCAAAGTTGCGCCACCAAAAAGTGTCCAGTGTGCGAGATCCCAAAGAGAAAGATAGACTCCTAATAATCCCTGACATAATTCATCCCCTTAGCAACCTCCTTTCACGTTACCAACCCGAAAACGACGATATTCCAGGACACTTTTCGATACGTCTCACCCTTTTCCTCTCTCTCCCCTCCTTTCCCTTTCCATTCGCAGCCTTCCTCCTCCCCCCCCCCCCCACCTTCTCTTCGAGGCGCCGTCTAGGTCCGGCGACCGGAGGTGACGTCACGTAGAACCACGCGCAAGGAATTTGCATCGCCCTTAAGCGGGAGAGATAGGGAGGGATAGAGATGGAATGGGGAAGAAGACCAATGGCCGCCAGCAATTATCGGTTATGATTATGGATAAAAGAGGAATGCTGGGATACGTAACGGCTGGACGTGAGACGGGTTTCGGGGAAGGAGGGCGCCATGGCGACGGGAGGAGGAGAGATGGGAGAGAGGAGGGGAGGTAGGATGGGAGGGAGAGATGAGAGGGAGGAGATGAGGAGGAGAGGTAGATGGGAGATAGAAGAGGCAGGAGATAACCTCTTCCGCCTTTTGTCTTCCGCGGGAGTCTCTCTCACTCTCCCTCTCTCCATATATCTTCCTCTCTTTCAACTTCCTCCGCCAAAGCTACTCAAGAAATGTGTCCTTTTTTTCAAATATGTATAAGTATATATATTTTTTCATATTGAGTACACTCATCACGCGCTTGTAATTCTTATTTTTAACGCAGGCACACAATGGACTGCGCCCCCGCCAAAACACGAGGAGACTAGAAGGAGGTAAAAAAAAACCACGAAGGTTAAGGAAGGTGAGGTTGGAACAAAAAAGAATATATACGAACGGACGAGACGAAAGCGAAAGATGTTTTGTTTTCTTGGATGAATGAAGGATTTTTTTAGCGTGATACACGGATTAGCATAAAGTGGAAATAAAAATGATATATGGCTTTAGAAATGGCATTAGTATGTAACGTAGCAACTAAGAATCAAATGGTATTTTTAGTTTCTTGGTTACCATGAAACTTAAGACAAGCGTTCATATTGTGAGGAACGCTATCAGACAGGAAAATGTTAAATGAATCTCCGATAATATATCAGCATAGAAGAAACATCTCATGTAGTGCATCATATACTGATGCCGCAAAATCTCTCAATCAAAATGATTTACTCAAGCATATTTTCTTAAATGAACACGCAACGGAGTATATGGGATATTTGTTACTCTCTAAAGTTAAGACGTTCAAGAGACTTCCATTGCGTTCGAAGTTCATTTTTGAAAAATAATAGCGTGTCAGGTGACAGTTTGTTTGCCATAAAATTCCTACAACATGGCGGCGTCTCATGCCCGTTCCCAACAATCTAAGTAGAAACGAGACGGTAATTTGTGCGACCCTTTTTCTTTTTTTCGCGGAAAAGTAAACTGTTTGCATGGATAAAATACAACCACTCCCGGGATACGGCGAATCGAGATCGTACGTAGATAAGAACTCCGCGCCTAACGCTCGACGCGACTATTTATGACGTCAAATGTTGAGAGGAAATTGTTACGAAAGGGTAAAATAGACGCGAGTCTCTCGGACGCGAAGTTTTCTTCCAGTTGGTTGCGCTGTTGGCACAACCATTTAGCGTCCATTCCCACAAAGAATTCCTCCCTTGCGAGGAGAAGAATCCGTGGAATTTATCCAACCACTTAACATTCATTACCCGCTTCCAATTATCTACGCTTCCTAAGGATCGAATTCCCTCGCGGGCGCCTCGAGGGATTTATCGAAATGAATCCAAAATCAGTTTCGGAAGCGAAACCGAGTGAAATGACTAATGATATGATGTTTATAGAATTATATTCGGTTATTTTTCGTAATTAGCTTCGCATAATATGCGTATCACAATCAGAAAAATCTTTTAAATGGACGAATCTTTCAAAAGAAATCATAAGTGACGCATGATGAAACTAAATTAAAATTAAGCACGCTTCATTGTGTCAGTCAGCGGAGATCAAAATACCAATGGATGATTTTTCGAATTTCAAAAACCTATATCATTCTTCATTTCAATTCTACCCATTTAATTTTATGAAAAATGTTTTCAATCAAACCAAACAGGTAACTCTTTAAAAAAATATTTATAAGTGCGTGATATTTCCAGTCTTATTGAAAAGCTATTATCCTTCAGTGCGTGTAAGTTTCAAGCCGCTTATAGATCGATCACGACCAACTCATCGATAAAATTCAACACGGACGGCGTCGGCCAGCAGTTTGTATCATCACTCGCGAAAACATGAGGCGTTTTCCTAAGAGTTCCTTCGCGCTACGGTTCGTCCTCCGGGGCTCCAAGTATGTACATACACACCTCATGACACGACTCGCGCAACGTTTCAAAAGAGACGATAACGAAGCCGCGAGTTTGACCCGAAGAGAAGAGGAGGCGACGGTGCCTGTGTGTGTGGGGAGATCTAATTGATGCAAATTCTTGCCCCTTTCGGACGGGAACGGTAACTGCCGTAAAGCGGATGGCAAAAAAACCGCTTCGAAAAGCTGAGATAACGCTCTTCGAGGAGTTCGAGGGAAGGGCAAAAGAAATTTAAGGGGGCTGCCAGAGGAAAGAACGGTCTCTCTCTCTCTCCGTGTTATCCAGTGGCTCGGTTCCAACTCGACTCGGATGGACAGTTAACATGCGTTTTACCTGCGGCTTGCGCATTAAATCCGAAGCAGTTAACCTCGTTCGGTCATAACTCGCGGTGGCGTGAAACATGTAACCGTACAACCTCGGAGAAAGTCGTTGCATTACGGGAGGGGGATATATGAGTGGGTGCATAGAGGAAAGTTGAGGGGGGGGGGAGGAGGATTACGAAACGCCGTCTTCTTTTGTTTTTTTCCAGGGTGTCGCTTTAACGCTATGCGGTTTGAGTGGGAGAGGGAGATAAACCGCTTCGGAAAATTTTTGCGGTTTTTATTGCATCGTTTCCGCGCGAAAGGAACGGATGCGTGCTGAACAGAAAGAGCGACTCCGTAGGCGAACGAGACGTCCGCGACGTAATAATGGATGAGTCTTGATGACGTAGTCAAATGTCATACTTCACGAAAATTCTGAATCTTTACGCGTTGAAACGGAGATGTTTCAGAACTGTGAAAACAGCGAAATAAATTCGTTTTCTGCGACCATAAATTATCCACGGGAGCTTAGCAATAGAAAAATTTCTTTTAATGACAAAACCAGTTAATTAAATCATAGCGCCATGAGCTAAGAGCTGTACGTTATATAATAATGCGCAAAAATTTACTTTCTTTACGATGCACTAATTGTACATTTTTGTTTATTATATATAACTAAACCTACTATTGTTATTATTTAATATGAATAAATAAGAAATAAAAATCAACAACCCACGAAATGGCAATACAATTCTCCAATGACAATCGAAAATAAACCTCTAATGAGTGGAGTTCTCAGTATAGTATATTGAATTTGTTTCGTTAGGAATTGAATGAATGTTGGCTGTTGTATCTCATGTAGATTTTTCCGAGCCATATTAACCAACCAACACAATATTTACATTTCAAAATGTGATCTCTTCATTACAAGATAATGTTATTTTTTCTGTTTCGTGCTATTTGAAAAGAAGAAATACTTGAAATGCCAAGTGAGAATGAAAGCACTCTAAGAGCGAGGTCAGAGTAATTTGCATAAAATTAGAGGTTTCGCTCGTTTGGACACGAATATCAGCCCATGTTTTTACAAATACCAGCGTCTGACCATCCAAACAGATGACGTTTTTTGGGGGGTTTCATGGCTACAGACCGTGCTAATTAGCCGAAGTATTTATTTAGCAAATTAAAAAAGACTAGTAGTTGAAAAAAAGGACCCTTTTTCGAAAAGTATTCGGAATTGCCACTAAACTAAAAAAGAGTGAAAGAGAGGTGATACCTGACGATGAGAGAAGTATGGTAATTTGTGTCCAAATTTGTGTGTAAGTCTATCATAGGAAATTCATACTCCGAAATATGCCCTTAAGGAAGTATTACTGAAAACAAATGTGGTAAGACGCAAGAATCTTCTAAGTGCGATATATAATGAACAGTTTCACCGTTTGTTGAGTTATAAATTCGACTAATTAAACGAGTTCTCGAAAATTAATTTTAAAAAATACTGGACAATATACTGAATAACTCATTTATTTTTATTTTCAAGCCTTGAAAAAATAATTCTTCCACTGAAAAAAGGCATTATTATGCAAATATGTGGGCAAGGACCGATGGTTAGTCATTATTCTCAAACGAGATTTTGGTGAAGTTTAAAAAGCAAATAATTAGCGAAATCAAAACTGAATGCCTTTGTGGGCTTAGTTCTCTTCAAATTCGTACCATTAACCGAACGCACGGAAAACCTGCACGATTAAGGAAAAAAATGTAAAAAATTAAGATAAAATGTTCAAAAAAAGGAAGAGAGAACCTGGCCTAGGTCCTGTTTCTGCAAAATAATGAATGCGTGGGAGCGCTGAAAACAAAGAAGGAACTATATTTACGCTTATCTCAGTGTAATGATGTTGCGGCGAGTCACCTGTTGACAATGGAAGATAACGCCCTTACTCACGGCCCGTATCATCAAAATTCGCTGGCGGATGTTACGAACGCACAAAAAAAGTTCAAAACTGCGAAGTGAAACGGTTTCATAAGGTAATGAGAGCTACTTAAAACGGCATTTCTGTAGAACTTAGACCCAGGTGGTAAATATCATTCTTCTCTAAATTTAGCTAGAAAATACGTCAAAACGCTATAAAGTAAACAAAAAAGAGTAATATAAACTACACAACATTTATTATCTGGAAGTGAATGCAGTTTTCATCGCCTTAAGTATGGCAGTTATTTCATTCCTTAGATACCTGACAATATATTAATATGTTAACAGAAATAAAAGAAAACTGCAAACGATTATGCCTTGCGGTATCGTTCTCAGATAAGGATGGAGACGCTAAATTGTCTACATTACCCAAAAAAAAAACCAAGGTCGAATACGTCTTAATGCTTTAATTTTTGCTTATATTATTTCGTTAAAACACGTCATCAAATCATTCGGACTCACCGATACGAGCATCAGAAGCACCTGGTCCCTGGGATTCCCCCCGTTGGCCCACCTTAGGAGGACGGTGGCAGGGCACGAGCCGAGAGCACGCCCCTTCGTCACACGCCCCCCCCTCGAGCCCCTTCCGCCCGCTCCGCCGAGCAACCCGCACAACATGGCTCACCGAAATTAGTTCAGCAAAACACTCAAGTCAGTTCATTACAAACATAAAAATGAGTTACAAAGGCCCGAGTAATATCCAGGTCAGGAAGATCGTGAGAGGTCCTCGAAACCAAGATAACCGCGCAACTTCTAAAAAAAATTTACGCGGCCCAACACGTTAACAACCTCCTCCCGGGAATATGTTGGCAACTCATGCTCGCGAGAATCCCACGAGAAAGGAAAATCTCTTTATGCCGTAAGATATGCACACGCCCGCCACTTCTTGGAACGCCTCTCTCCTTTCTTCTCCTACACTCACACGAACGCGCACACGACCGTCGACGCGTGGTAAAGCTAAAAAAAATATGAATCTTATCGTTCTATGCGAAGATAGCTTTCACCTTCAGTTCACGACGGACATAGACAAAATCCGCGACACTTCTGGGAACATATCCGCAACCTGATGCACAGCCTCGAACGAGTCAAACACTTTACTGGCAACGAACACAAGTTCCAACCGCTACACAACGGTGAGACGTCTTCTAACTGGAGCAACGAGTGGAAATCGGACGAGTAATGAAAAGAAACGAAAATAAAAACTGAGAAAAAGAAGTTCTACCGGTGAGGTCGATAGATGTATCTCACGAACTTTCGTGATCGATGCTTAACGGTATAAACTTCTCCCGTTCGCCTCCCACGCGAGTGGTTGCAGAACCCGAACGAGGATATAATATCTCATAGACCGGATTTCATAGGACACAATCCTCCGACCTCCAATTTTTGCTCCGCGCAATGCAGGACCGCCTCGAATGGTGGATGGAGACGGACTGAGTTCTCTTGCTAAAGGAGGAGTAGCTTAGGTGTCGGAGGAGGTGGACCTGTAGCGAGAGATGGCAGACGGCACATCCGCCGGCATGGAAGGGGGAGAGGAGAGAGGTGGAGAATCGACAAGTGAGCGACGATGGGCGAGTGGTAGGTTTGGTCGCCGGCTTGGAAGGAGTGGAGAGAGAGAGAGAGGAAGGGGAGGGGGGGTGGTAGGGAGGCAGGGATTGCGGCGGCGGTGGATGGGATGGGGCACCAGGTGCGTGAGCTGGGCACGTGAGGAGCAGATACTCTCCTACCAGAAGGAGATACCGGAGGAAGGGGCGGGGAGGAGGAGGTGGGATGGAAGCGGACTGGGGCGGGATGAGGCGGTGGGAGAGAAGAGCGATAAAAGAGGGAGACGGAGGAAGGGAGGAGTAAGAAAGGGGAGGGAGGAGAATTCGAGAGGGTGGAGGTTGGTTTGGTTGAGGTCTTAAAGGTGAGGAGGAGGAGGCAGCACCTGGTGGGCGGTGCAAACCCATGGACCCCCACACCACTGAGCGTGCGTCCCGATTTAAAGGGCTCCTGCAAATGGTTTTGAGGTTTGTGGGGTGGGATTTTAAGGGAAAAGACGGGATGGAAATTGTACGGAAGACTAGAGATTAATAAATTTGAAAGCTCCTAAAGGAGGAAACGTATAAAGTGTTTCACCCAACCACCTGAAAAGATTTACCTTCAGATTACGTCTCTAGCGCTAATCCGATTATGATAAATTATATGAGTAAATACGTCGCAGGCTTATGTGAAACGAACAATGAAAGAAAAAAATTACTGCAGTGTAACGAATACTAAGTATCATATGATTCGACGAAAATTTAATAAGGAATATTATTTTGCGTTAATCGATCTAATGCTATTGTAGCGTGGTAGCCGAAAAATTCATAACATTTATATATGAGTATCAAATAGCTTTGGGTTTCTTATGGTATCATTTCACTGAGAGACGCAAGTATTATGGGGGAAAAGATTTTTGAACACCTCTGTGTACAACATTTTCCATCAACTCCAAAGTGAAATAAATCAATATTTTACAACGATGACTTCGAATTCACCATAAACCTAAATAACCGGCAAAAACACTTCCGAAGAAACCGAAAGTCACATCAGAAAAATATAACCATCGGAACGAGCACGATCGAAATAAGAGTGAGACAACAAAACAAATTCAGACCGAAATCCATCCTATAGCACCTTCTAAACGCGGAGACTTCAACGCCCGAAAGTGCAACAGTTTTCCACGCGACCTCTTACCTCTTTCCCCTTATCTCTTCATAAACTACACCGTAGGTCGGCGGGAGGTCGCGATTGTTTTCGTAAAAAGAAACGAGACAGAAAGAGGACGATCTTCTCGACCTCCGAAAAATCACTCGAAGCAGGCAGATTCGCGGAGGTGGTTCGAGAAGGAAAGGGAGCCGAGTGGAGCGTAGGAAGAGGTGAGACGTAGCAGTTAAACGGGAGACGTGGCGAGGGAAAAGGCGCCGAGAATAGGACGGGGAGAAATGTGTTTACGGGGCCAGAGCGCGGTTACGAGTGTGACGCCGCCTCGGTCATTACGTTAGCCTCGTAGTCAGCGATGAAGAGGGCGTCAACCAGGCGTGACTTCAGTCGGAAAAGCAGCGATAAGAGAGCGAGTTTCACGGCTTTTGTAAAAGAAACGGGAAGCCATGAAATGGCAGATGAAGATAATTGGGAGTCTCGACTTCCTTCGTAAAATGGTAATGTTTCCTCTTTTTTTTAAATAGTTATTTTCCGTCTACGCCAGCCTTTCTCTTCGCGTCTCGGAATAGATCTGTCGCTTCGGTGATAGAGCGGACTGAAATACTATATCTCGTTCTCTGAAAAGTCATGATGGCCGTATTTATAAAAGTCTATACGGGAGTCGGGTGACTTCTGTCGCGTTACCGGAAGATCGCGATAACGCGTCAGGATGGCGTGCCGCTCTTGGCATCGTCACACGACTCATTAATTTCAATAAAATACGAAATATTTCAGTCCCTGAATGGTCATGTGACCACATGGGATTCATTCCATTGTATTAGCTTGAATATCCCGACGTAATTTATACAAAGGGAGGATTTTTACATGAACTACACGTATCGCCTGTATAGTCGTAATTTTTTCGTTGAGTAACTTACTAAAAATACGATTTCATTTATTACATCTTTTAATAAAAAAATCTTTTGTAAAGCACTGATTAAAGCAAAATACAATCCCCATTATATAGCATCATTAAAGGCTGCATGAAATATTTCGATTGCCTTGATATTCGTTATTAGAATGAGAACATGGAGTAGAGAAATTGTTGATATTAACCTGAAAATGAGAAAAATTAACAAAAAATTGAGATGAAATAATTTAGAGAACAAAAAATATGAGGATGGCATCTTCAACTGAGAGAAATAGCATGTGTAAATTATTCGTCTTTGTTGGTTAAACATGACAATCTTTTATGACTAGAAACAATTCGCCAGCAAGACGCTAGTAATTCCCCTCTACGACAAAGGTCAAAGCCTTCATTTTAGACGACGTATCTTCTTACGTTTCCAACTAACATTCCATAGAAGCTAGAAATGCAGAGCTAGAATTGTTTTCGTCGGTGACTCCTGTCTAGATTTTTCGTTTTACGAAGGGTTCAAAGCCTCGCGTAATTAAGAAACCTTTCATCGCTACCTTTTTGAAAAATCCTTTTACGTCTAAAGCATAAATTGGCCACTGGGCAATTTCTTTTTCAGGGGACAACAAAAATTCAAAGAAACACGAGAAAAGGATGAGCTCGTCACGCCACCGAATAATTCCATCCGCAACTGCACGAATAAGTAACGGGTGTACGAGAAGGGGTTTTTTTTTATCACGAAGTATTTGCAGGTGCGGAATAAGTAAGGAGAATAAAGGGGATAGGGGAGGTGCGGGTGGGAGACTCTTTTTAAGATAGATGACTACTGCTCAGACCGAAATTAAAAAAGAAGCATTTTTTTAATGGGCCGGCAACGGGTGCATGGATGTAACGTGGTGGGGGCTGCTGCGGATGGTGCATAAGGACCGGCGCGTGGGGGCGGAGAAAAGAGGGGAAGTGGGCGAGAGGGTGGATGAGTTCCCTCGGGGGGTCGGAAAGGGTCACGGTTAAAAGGATGAGGGAGAAGGGGATGGAAGGAGAAAAGGAAACTGCGTCTGTTAAGGGGGAGGAAGGGAGGGTTGCATCTGGAAAGGGGCCGTGCACTCCCCGAGAGAAAGAGAAACGGGGGCGGCGAAGGGATAATGTCTTCTCCAGGCACCACGTGGTTCGGAAAGATCCCTTTTCAAAACTTCCACTCTTCGCCCCCATCCTTCTAACCCTGAAGACGAGCAACATATGACGTTTGGGGGAAAATATTAGGTCGGAGCGAAGAAAGATGCAGCGTAAATTACCGCTTTGGATCGAAACGGTGAATAGGAGGTTTAAAGAAACCTAAAGCATTCGAAAATTAGAACGGTTAGTTATTTAGAAAGAAAACCGGAGTGGAAATTTTATATAAGAAGTGACGATATACAGCAATAACTGACAGGGTTAGCGTTGATGTGTAAATAGCATCTACGTTATGGATTCGCTTGTAAGTATAGTTTTTGCTTAAAATGAAGTGACACAGCGGCGTAGGGACCATGGATCCGATGGATCGGTCGATCCAGGGCCCGGAGCTCGAGGGGGCCCGAAGGACCGTGGTCGACATATACAAAATTTTACCCTTTGTGTCATTTTAAACCACAAGAGCTGCTAAATACAGTGAAAAGAATCCGAGATCATGAAACTTCTTTCGTTTGTAAGTTACGAAGGGTAAAACATTAAATAAACAAGAGGGCCAGGGAGAGAGGGGTGCAGTTGGGGCAAATAACCGGTGTTGATGAGATGGTCCATTTCTCCTTACTTCCCATAGAACAATGGTTACCATATTGTGGGGCGCGAAAGATTTGGCTGATACAACATCACTTTTGTCTTATTATAGTCGTGAGACCTAAGCTGCACGGATCTCAAATTCCATTCAATAGGGGGGCCAGATGTTTTTCTTCCTTGCTTATCTTTAGGCATTAATCACATTCCTACTCGAGTATCGCTGCTCCTCAGCGAATCTTCATTTCAGATTAGTCCGACTACATCTAAGATTTTTTGTTTACATTAAGGCATATTCTCATTTTACCATCGACTTCCCATAGTACCGCTTTGGGTCAGTTTAATATTTCTTTCAGCTCTTGAGCTCACGTGCTGCATTTCTCATATAGGTACCCTTAACGATTCTTATCTTCTTTATTGCCTATCTGGCTCCGATATGTTTGTGTATATAATGAAGTATGCCAGCAATCCAAAAAATCCAAATGTAATGATGGCCAATTAAACGATAAGATTATTAAATGTTTGCAATATATTTTTATTTATAAAAATCAAATTATTAATAAACTTATTTCATTAAAATTTTCCCCTTAAAAAATAAAATAACCAAAAAATATATATTGGAGGAGAGGGGGGCCCGTAAAGAATTCTCGAACCAGGGCCTGGCTTCACCTTGCTACGCCACTGAAGTGACATTTAGAAAAACTGAGGGCAGGAATATATGGAATTAAAAGAATTAAGAAATAATCATCATCGAGCATCATTTAAAAGATTAAACAGCTTAAATCGCTCGCTAACGACTACAAGGAAAAGAAGGTTGAAATGATCCACAATACACAATCCACGGAGAGTATAAAATATTTGAGCGGACCTTTAAATGAAGAATAAGCTCTGAAATGTAGAACTTAGGGTTTTCGTTAATCGTACAAGCAAGAAAACATAGTTTGACTTAATCATCACCTAGAAAATCTGCTGAAGTTCTCACAAACATTATAAATTGTAACAATTATATCAGTAAAAGAAAGTCACATAATTTTACGACAGCCCCTTTATCTATACATATAAACATGATAAGTATCCGTCGAAGGGTGAATATTCTTGAATATGTTAAGAATACGCTATTCTCTACACAGCCGCGAGCATAAAAGAAACGACAAATCTCCGTCCCTTTCAAAAGCTTATGATTCATCCGCAAAGTTCCGGAAGTAACTTAATTCTTCACAGGAAATTATGACATCTGAACGGTATCAAACGACATTATTTCGGTTGGATTAATCGCAATCTGAAATTGTGATGACTGGCACAAAACGTTCCAAATTTTCGCGATTCAGCACCCCCGAAGTCCCCTTTTCTCCCCCTCCTCCCTCTCTCCCTTTCCCCCCCCCCCCCCCCCTCCGCCTGATTTAATTTCTATGCTTCACACGTGGCGACGTAGAATTTTGATGACCTTTGCGAAACATCTCGAGGGGATACGAGAAAAGGAACGTAGAGGGTTGAAAGAAGGGGCGAACGGAGGAAAATCAAGGGTCTCTACCTTATGAAATGCTGCCATCTAGATGCTAATGCCGTCATTACGCCGAGCTATGAGCGTTTCTGCCATCTATATGTTTAATCTCGTACAATGCGAGCGGTTTAGGGTATCATCTCGCTCCCGTAACCCCGCCTCGGCCGCAATTACGAGGGATAACGCACACGATACCATCGCTCCGGTAGACATAATTAAACCCTCAGACTTACCCAATATGATAGCGGTAGCGTCGATCCATAGGGAGTAAAATAGTGGTATCGTTCACTTACCTGCAAAGAGAGAAAAAATGAAGATTAGTTAGATAAACGCAAAAAAATGCAAATGAGAGAGCACACAATATTAACTTTCAATCTCACAAATATAAATTTAATATGCACTGCATTGATATTTATTTTAATTTTATATCCCTCCGACCAGGATGTTATCTGCTAACTAAACCGGCACCGCAAGAAAATTAATAATTGTCCCCCTTGTAATTTAATAAAATACAGTTGACCCCCGCCCTGCGCGGATTCGCACTAACGCGGTTCGACTAAGTGGGTTTAAAAAAAAACACTCCTATATAACCGAAACTCAATAATTTGCTTTTATTATTATTATTAGATACATTTTCTAGTTTCATACTACACTGTACATAATCAAAAGTCTTACCTATATGTATCGGATAAACGATAATGAGGACAAAATCGATTGTAGGTCAGAACGATACAAGGAGTCGTTTTTTCCTAGGAGAGTCACGCCTGTAAATGAGCATTGGTAGATAGAAATTTTATATATTGCGCCCCCTGCCACCCACAAACATGGTGAATTGCCGGGTAAGATGTAGATGTACATATCTGTCAAGGATTTTATAGCAATTTAAAATAGGTTCTATTTTATTTGTATTGTACTGTGTTTGGGTTTTGAATCAGCTGTGGTATAATTTTACTCAATTTGTAAAATTAAGTTTAAAATTGTTTTGGCATCAACAATTGCCTGAAGCCGAAAATCAATTTTACATTTTACAGCGCAAGGGTTATAGGTTTTTAGGTCTAACATCCAAGGTCCTGGAATATAACCCAGTTTTTACCATTATACCAATACCCCGCGGAACGCGGAATCGCCATGTGCGAATTATGAATCAGTTTCAATAGGCCTTTTAACAGTCATTACTTATAAATAAAATTATTTCTGCAGCATGAGATAATTTTCACGACGAAGAAGTATGCACATATGATTTTTTTTTAATAATTCATATTGCATTGCATATCATGCATGTTCAACCACTTGGTTAGACTGAGCAAATAGAATTGCACCTGAATCAGTCCTACAACAGGGTTTTTTCCCCGCTCCGGCAACGTATAAACAAAATATAATGTAAAAACAGCTATGTAAAAATATACGAAAGCCTATCAAGGAAAATAAAGACGTTATAAAACGAAAACATAACGCATACCGTGCTAACAACAAACCTCCGAATAATAAACCGCGGTTAAGGCTCCCAAGTAAAGAACATTTGCAATGCAGAAATTTCCATCTTGTTTACCCAAACACGCAATTCCCAAACACAATGCGGGATAACCCACACTGTTTATTAGGTAACGTAACACCCCGGTGTCTCTGAAAAGATTTACGCAGCAGCAGTACACCTTTTACTACGCCGGGTGTTCTCCACACCTTACAAAATACGACCAAGAAACCAACCGGCCGACCACCTTCCCGAAAAACACATCCGAGAACCGAAAAAGCACTTTGCAGGCGGAAGGTGACGGCGAAGCTGTCAGGTCGCACGCCAAACACCTGCCCTCTACCAGATAGGGAAAGATGGTGGGCTTTGGAGGGTGTGGGGTGGGGGAGAAGCACGGGCGGGATGGCGTGGGATAAGGGAGAGTGGGGGGAGAAAGGGAGAGGACGACGACGTTAGAAGCGTGACAGACTGGATTTCGACGTTCGTTTGTTCGGAGCGAAGGCTATTGAGATGGACAGGGAGACGATAATTTTTCACCGCGAAGTGGTCTTCAACCTCTCAGCCGCCTCAATCAAAAAATTGGTACAATATATACATTGTGCAGACTTTCTGATATACTAATTCGTCGTTAAGTTATCTTTAGAAAAATATGAACTATGTAGAATTATTATAAACATAAACTTAAATAACTATACGAAATTTGATGAAAATCGTATTAGCCGTTTTTTAGAAAATCCAATTGTTGTTAAAGTTGCCCAAGAAAAACTTGACAACGGAATTAACTGTTGGTGCGAGGATTCGGCGTCGCGAGTGAATACGCTAAAATTAGGATTTGAAAAATCAGTATGATGTGGTTATTATACCTGCGAAGAGTTATCAGAGACAGATTTTCGAGTCTTCAAGAAAATTCGTAAACATCAGGAAACCGATGTGAAAATTTTGTTTGATCCCCGTTCTTAAAAATTTCCTGCTTCATTAGCTTTATAAATCTTAACAAAAAAGCAAAGGCTATTACAGACTTTACATTCTTAAAGGTTAGGGAAACTACAATTTTTCAGAGTGCAATTATGATTTTATGCCGTATTTGTAATGATTTCTTTCTACTTTTCCGTTTAATCGCGTTACTTTCTTACAATCCCAAGTAATTGCTTTTTTAAAAAGTCTTTCGCGTTGAATCAACAGTCGTTCACGTGCTGTCTCGCTAAGAATTGAAATGTCATCAACACCAACCCGCGCAACGTGTTTATTGCCATGACTGTAGGTCGTAAAAATAACTTCAAATGAATATGTCAGCACAGCTGCCTTTCAAAATCTCATCTCCTACAAAATCAGGACTATCCAAAGCCTTTCTCGTAAAGTTTTTCCAAACGCACGAATGGATGTTTTAATCACTTTGAGGTTGATTTGATTTTATTTATGATCATTCCTACTTTTACGAAAGTATAGTTGTGCTCTATGGGCTAATTTCAGAAGGCTACGCGATCTAATTTTTAATTTCCCTGAACATGGAGTTGTCGTCAGAGTCTTGCAAAGGGTTCTAAAATCGATGGAACGAAATAAAGCGATTCGCTGACGCAACACAAAAGCTCTCGTGCGTGTAATTTTTTTTACGAAAATTTATCATTTTCAGTTGGAGTTTAAAGAGGTCGTATGAAAATGAACGGTTTTGCAACGGTCCTATGTACCGTTTAAATTTCTGGGAAAAGTTTTCGAAATCGACCGATGCATCGGTGACAAAATGCCAAGAAAAGTGGCAGCGAAAACGCGACCATGTCCTCTTCACAGAAAGAGGATACGGATTCGTGCGACCTATATTGCCTTCTGTTGGCGTTAGGCTGGAGTTGTATTATTTTCCGCTCGTCTTGTGAAAGATTCGTATGGAGAAAAAACATCTATAATCAAAATTCGCAATGCTGGTACATGCGGGACGACGCGCGAATTGTCCTTATGCAAATGTCCCTGTGCATAATTTAAGTCGAGAGATAACGTTCTTGGGATTCACTTCCGGGTCTTACTTCTTTCGTAATTAATCCTCCGTATTACCGAACGACTCGCCAAACGATTGGTCCACCAAAGATCGAAGAAAAGTGAAATCAGCCGCGAAACTAACCATCGAGGAAAAGTCGAATCTCTTTCTATTTCCCTCCTTCCCCGGAGGAGGAGTAGGTCGCCACCTGTCTCATTTAACCGTATTCCCTATGGGTCCAAAACAATCGACGGGCGAAACAATGAAAATAAAAAAAAAAGAATCACCCCTCTATCTATCGAACAAAAGAAGGCGAAAGTCGCCTACGCGTGCAGACGAGAACGTTCTGGAGTGACAGATAGAGAGGAATAAAAAAGGGAGACGGGAGGCGGTGGTGAAGTTGGCACGAATTAATATAATGCGTGAGCACGAGGCGAAAAGCGCTGGAACGGGAGGTTACGCCAGCTGCCGCCTCTCTTATGGTCCCGAAGAGATTTGGATGATGGCGAGAAGGGGAATAGGACTGGGAGTGGCACGCTAAATCATCGGAGAAAGAAAAGAGAGTGAGCGAGGCGGGGCGACGCACACGCGGCAGACGTAGGAAGACACGCACGCACGAAACGTGGAAGAGTCGGAGGACACGCGAGCTCTGAGGGAGTGCGTAGGGAACACCCTTATTCCCTTTCTCTCCCTTTTGGAGTAGCACGCGTCCGCTGAGCATAACAACGAATGCGGTCTCCCAAAAAAAAAAAAGCAATCGACCATGAAGTCCGGTGGTAATTTTTTCTTCAAAAAAGCACTCCGGCGAATTAGGTAGGGAGAAATGATTAAATAGAGAAAATAAAAGAAGAGCGAGTGGAAAAAATATATCACGAAAAAATCGGCTGATTTTTAAATACATATATCAATACGTTGAGTAATATTACGTGATAAATAATTTTGACGATGAATCTGAATAATTACCCTGGAGGCCACCGAAATTAATGCGTGGCAGGGAGTGAATGTCACCGACCTATCATGTTATGATCTCTTATTGTTCTAGGAATGACTGATCCAAAAGTTTACTTTCAATTCAGTAATATTATAGCAAGTCATTCCATTCATATAATAAAATGTGCATACTTATGGTTCCGATTTTGATTAAGGTATAGATTTTCCAACTCTCTTTTGCGCAAATCCTTCTTTTTATGCAAAAATTATCCCTGGGGAAATTTTTCGATGCCTTCCTTGCTCCCTCTGAGGCGTTCCAACTTTTCTTATGACCGACGAGCCATATCCACAGGTTGAAGGTAGCTCATCAAATGCAAAAGCGGAGTCGTAGAAAAATATTATTTTCTCAAATTAACCGGAACGGAATGATACCATCCAATTGGGAGGTCTTCAGTAGAAAAAAAAACGTAAAAGAAAAACTTTTCCGTAAACCTGAACTGCAAAAATCTATCCGACAATAGGAGGGCTATCTCGCCTGTCAATTTTATACGGATAGCTTCCCGACTTCCAAGTGTTCGATGTAGATTCCATTCTGCGCGCACCTATGCTGACCAAAAAATCAGCGGCAATGAGCAAACACGTCGAACTGGTTCTGCGGAAAATAATCCCGGGATGATGAACACCTGACTGACGCCAAAACTAGGTAGGAGTAACCGGATGAGATTTTTGAGAGGAAAAGAGAGGGAGACGGGAGTAAGCAGGGAGAGGTTGGGGGAGCATTGCTTGAATGAGGGTGGAGCCATGAAAGGGTTCCAATTAACCCGTCGAGAAGGGGTTTAGCTCCGAAAAAAAATAGAGGGAGGGTTTAGCGTACGGAGGGAACCCTGAGTGGCTCTCGAGCGAGAGGATAGCAGCGTAGGAAGCAATTAGTAGTGAGACATAGGGAGAGAGAGAGAAAAAAAGGAATAAAAGAGGGAAACAGGTGAAGGGTGGATCGCACACGCGTGCTTTGCCGGGCGCCACCGTGCTGCCATCTAAATTGGACGAGACACACCATCAACAAGTATGCGAAGAATTTTCATGCGCCTTACCCAAAGAAACGAGAAGCTTCGTCCTCCTGCCTGCCGAAAGACAAGTGAACATCGATTGTTCGGCACGCTTGACCTTTTCCGAAACACTTACTTAGGCTCGTCGAAATGCTATGGATACCGAAGCGAAAAAAAATCGGTTTTTTTTTTACCATTTCGAGGATTCCACGCGGAAACGTACCTATGAAGGAAACGCCGGGAGAAGAGTAACAAAAGAATAACGATTCGCTTCTGAAGGTTAAAAAATGAGGCTCAACGGATAAGAACGCAACCATTTAGTCGTTATATTCGCTCATATTACGGGATAATTTTACTCGCCCGACCGAGCACCGCTTACTACTTAACGGATAACAGATATTATTCGCGAATAACTCCACGTTCGAAAGAGCGGGATGAATACTGATGAATATGAGAGGGCCAATTTTTGAAATTATGGGTATATAAGAGGAGTGGGGAAGAGGATTTCTCTTTCGTCCACCTTGAGGTCATCGAGTTTGACCTCCCCAACTCTACCTCTCGTTTAGCCCTTTCTCTCTCTCTCTCTCTGTTTCCCTCGCATAATGATCACGTTGTGAGCGATTTCACGGATGTCCCGGAAACCGGTCATCGAGGCGGAGCGGTTGAAATATTTCCGGTATCATCGTTTGAGGGGTTCCCCTCTCGCCCTTCTCCCCTCCCCCACACGAAAGGATCACGTCTCGTACGCGGTGAAAAATAGCTTCTGTGTCGCGCTACCGTGCATAAAGCGGCGTCTTTAAAGGTCTGGAATCGATCCGTAAACCGAGGAATTTTTATACTTACTGGAGCAGAAACGGAATCTGGAATGGGAATGGAGGGAGAGCTATTCATAGCCTAGAATGGGGAAGGATCTCCGAAAAAGAGAGATTTTTGGAGGAAAAAACTGTTTTCGTTTTTATTTGATTGTACTATTTTCTTCCTCCAATTTTAAGCACCTATTGGACCAAATAAAACAATGAGTAATATTCCTTTGAGTGCTGAACTTTGAAATTACTAATGCTAAAGATGGAGGGAAAGGCATCGATCCGAAACTTTTCTGGAGCTTGAAGCAATAATGTGAGAGTCTCACAACTCTAAAAAATTTTTAAATTAAATGTTTTGTACATGAAAACCTGAATCGAATGAATTTTTTAGGTTACGAGATATAATATCGATCATCTGAAAGGTGTCTTCATGTAGCGAGCAACATTCTGTAGATTTCCTACACAACTTGGTTAAACTAAAAACATCAAGAAAGAGAAATGGAATATCATTTAGGCCAACCTGATTCGAACCACCACAAACCAAATAATTCGATATTATAAATGCTTAATTATGAATATTAATACCAAATCCAAAAACGATTTCTACGAAGAGAGAAATGGTTTATTTGAACAAAAAAATAAAAGCTAAAGCTTCAGAATTTTAAAAATCTTGAAATGCTCAATAGTAAAAAAAATGAAATTTCTCCAATAAAAATCCAAACTCTTTGAACGCAGTTACACAAGATGGCGGGATACGTCGCCAACCCGGGGTGAAGAGGGAGGAAGGGGGGTGATCGACTACACCGTTAGGCCAAGCGCAATCGCCTCTCCGCTGCACCCTTTAAATAGGACACGGTTCTGCAACCGCATCGTTTGAGAATTCGAGAGAGTGGAAGCGAGAATGCAAAAAGAGAAGGAAAAAGAAACAAGAACGAGGTGTCTCGAATAAGTAAGCTCCCAGCATTTGCTCCCTCTGGCAAGAGATCTTATTAAAACGGCCCCGGAGAGACAAGTAAGGACGAAACGGGCACAGCTTCAAGGGAAGGGGTTAACGTTGTAATAGGTTTGAGTGTGTTCACACCAACTAATATATTCATGTGCCCCACTCTAAGGGGTGATTAGTTTATTTTAACTACACTCTTGAAAGCGACTTCGATTAGGGACGAAAAGAGCGATCACTCGATGATCTATTCGCGTTGCGACTCGAATTTTCGAGTAATCGAATTAGACGTTTTAAAAAACTCCGATAATTCAACGTTTCGATAGGCTGAAAATTTCTTTCGCGCCTCAAATATCGAGTTGATTCGCGCTCGGGTTAGACTGCACGACTCAAAACGGTAAGTTTACCTGGTTGAATTAAATCGGTAAAGTAAAACGTTTTAAGGTAATCGTTCGCAATCGACCCTTTTCCGAGTCAAACTCGCTCGTCGAGAATTGGATTTTCGGGGCGTACAGCTTGCGATCGTTAAGAGTAGAGATCCTCTTCAATAATGGGACCTGCGGATAAAACTAGACTAATCAAAAGCAGGTCGAGAGAGAGAGAGAGACAGAGAGAGAGAGAAAAGGGGTGCGTGCGTCGGAGGACGGGCAGATCTCGACGAGAGGAAGTTTAAAAACTGAACGAAGGCGATAACGAGGATGGAGGGAAATACTTCACTTTCTGTACCGTACCATCCTTCTCCGACCACCTCCTCAAGAGTTTTCCCGTCCTCCACGAGGGAATAACAAGCGAGAATCGCCCGAAGGGGGAAAAAGAGGACTAACCGAGACGAATCCCATGCTGCCATGATGCGACTGACTATCCATGCGATAACCCCACCTTTATTTCACCTCATCTCTCTCTCTCTCTGTTTTTTTTTCATTCGTTACCCTCCTTCCAGAACCAATCATCTTTCCCAGTCATCCTCCCCGTACGATATTTTCTCCTCAAAACTTTTCTGGTACTCCCACACCCTTCCCTTCCCCTCAAAGCGAGCCATTCTCCAGCTACGCCCCTAAAAACGGAAGCGGGTATATTGAGCCCTTCAGTTCAACCGGAAGTTTGGATTGGGTTTGGGCGTGGATTCAGGGGAGGGAGAGAGAGAGAAAAAAAAGGAGTTTTCGATGTTGTTTTTCCTTCGATCGTGAAGCTTCGAGCTGTTTTGTGGATCCAAGCACATTTTTACTCCATTGATGAAACCTTTTTTTTTAATTTCCTCCCCGTGTCTTTCGTCTTGAATGCCCGGCGGTCGTTACAAAAAAAAACGGAGTAAGAATGAAAACAATAGCGAATTTTGAGACCTGCACAAGTTATGCGCATGGGTGTTGGAGAAGTGCAGCAAGAAGAAATTCTACTTAATTTACCAGAAAGTGATACTTTGAAAAGGGCCATCAATAGAATGAAAATAAAAAATTAATACTTTGGTCTCATATATCTTATTTTAATTGATAATAAATTTCACTCATTTCGTCATAGTAATTGCATTCAGTCTGTGTTAGTACGTATAACAATTACGCCAGCCAAGACTAGCGTCCTCTTTAACCTTTATTCAATTTTGAAATGAAGTGGACCTTTTGGACTGGACCAAATCGTTTGGACGAAATTGTAGATTGGACCTTTTGGATTGGACCAAATGTCCTGTAACGAAAATAACATTAAGAAGAGTATTTTTTATTATTATCGAAGTCAAGATACGATACAAAAAGTTAAAAAATTGAAATTTTCTATCCGTGAAGCTCGGATGATAATTTTGACCAAGTCTGGTTATATCGAAACGAAAACGCTTCGAGCAACATGTTTTTGTTGCCGAGTGAAATTTTATACAGAAAATTACGGGAAAAACACTTAAATATCGCGATTTATCTACAGACAGGATGCTATCCACTAAAAATAACACGTAAAAAAAAAAGGAAAATGACATGAAACGAAGAAACTAAAAAACACTTAAAATATAGGTAGTTTACATTTCTCATATAAAGAAAAATACCTCGAAAAAGAAGGAAAAGATTCAAACAAACAGTTTCCGACGAAAATCCCACACTAAAATCCACCATTCCCGCAGCAGGCACCACTTCAGACCAATGACAAAAGGCAGCAAATTCCTGATTTTTTTGCTAATATTTCGATGGCACTCAACCCAAACGCAGAACATATCCGCAACGGAATATATTTCTCGCTTATCGTTTTCCTTACACTCTTCTCCTCTCTCTCTAGTCCTGACACCCGTAATCAATCTCCCTTTCCAGGAACACGCGCAGCGATTCCGGACAAAAACTGTCTCCTCCTCCAAGCGATTTTCTTCACGATCATTTAAAAAGAAAAAAAACCACCGCTAACAGCTCTCCGGTATTTTCCGAGTATTAATCGGATGTTCTGATAACCGAAGGAACTATAGGCGGGTTTTCAGGAGAGAACGAGGAAGGGCGTGTAAGAACGCTTCCTCTGCTACCGTAAAACCCCCTTTCCTTCTCTCTCTCACATGCCAACCAATCTCTCACGGGGCTGCGCTAAACGCCTCGGGCGACGGCAATTACTTGGATAAAGGTGGATGACGAAGTGAAGGAGAAGGCTGTAGGGGAGGCATATGAGAGAGAGAAAGAGAGAGGAAGAGGGAAGTAAGGAGCTGGAAAGAGAGAGAGAGAGAGAGATAGAAGGGAAAAAATGAAGGAACGTAAGAGAGATGGAAAGGATATAATTAAGGAAAAATAATAACCCAAAGGTAGAAAAACGAGCTCAGGTTAGAGAAACGAATAAAAATCGTAGATTAAGACACGAGAATAGAAGAACGACAAACGGTTTCGTGTAGTCACCGGATAAGCGAGAGAGAGAGAAAGAAAAAGTTCTAGAAATCGGAAGGGAATAATGACACGGGACGCCATAAGTAACAGCGGCGTAACTAGAAACGGAAGGTTCCAAGGGAAAAATATTATCGAAGGCCACTCTCTCCCCCTAACCCAAAAAATTTAAAAGTATAATGTGTTCAGTTGAAAATGAAACTCGTGGAAAAATCTTCCAAGTTGTAATTATTTTTATCAGTATGCTGAAAAAGGTCAGGTTTTTTAAAAATTACATTGTACAAAAATAATAATTAACTGGAAAGTCGTTCTTCAGAAATTAGGACAAAAATGAGAAAATGTCAATCTTTTCTAAATTGGAAAAAATTCGTGAGCCCCCTTTAGAGTCCCCTAGCCGGTGCATTTGGCACCACTGTGCAATCCTAAGATGGACAGTTAGCAAAGGAAGACTTCACCGAAAAGATAGATAAGGCGGAAAGGAGCCACAGGTAAAAAGTATAGAAATTGCCTGAAATTGGATGACATCCAAAGAAAAGGAACAGATGGAGGGATGGAATAACAGATATGAAAGGAACCCCTTAAGCAGCAAGCACACATTTATCTATCGTTATCAAGTAGAGGAAAGGTTAACGCGTGTTCGCAAATAGGTTGCCTACACGATCTATCTTTTAGCAGGAAATAGTTTTCTTTCTTTGAGATAGTAATACCTATATTTCAACAGAGCATAACTCATAAAAAAATCTAAACTTAAGGGTGAATTGGAGGAGAAAGGAAGGCGGAAGCGGAGGAAGAGGATGGAACAGCAAGGTGAGGGAGATAGAATTAGAGAGATAAAGGAAAGAGATTCTCACTCACGCGGGTATAACTTACAAACACATTTCGACACGTAATGAAGGTGGCAGCGTTTCTTTTTTCCTCATAGAGCTCTCGACTTTTATTTTAATTTTCGGATTCACATGTAGATTTTCGGAACTCGACAAAAAAATAAGAGGATCGAGCATAATATACGTTTCGGAGGCGCCATTGAGGCCATTTGTAAAGGCGTGACCCAAACGTCTTTTTTCCTCTCCTTCTTTTTTCTTTAACCTCGGCCTTCCTTTAGCACCTGCCCAAGAGCAAACACCTCCGGACAGTGAAAAAAAATATATGGCTTCGTTAACGGGCTTACAGGAAGGAGACTTGGCTCACTCTCCTCTAGGTCTCCTTCTAGATAAAAAAAAACTGTTGGCCAGTTAAAGCAAAAATAAACACCAGAGCCTTCTGAGGACAGCTATTTAATATTACTGGTTAAGGAATAAAACGAAGGCCCAAATACATAAATTGAGGGATTTATGTATTTCGATATATATGTATATATATAAAGTGCGTGCGCGCGCACATACACGCAGATAAGCATATCTTTTTATAAGTATTTGCATTTATAATTTGATCGTTTAAAACCAAAAATACTTTTTCCCAAAGCTTTAAATTATTTTACGTCCAGTGTTAATAGCGAATTTATTTCTCTCTGAGGGGAAATATAAATATAATAAAACACCTTATATAAATGTTATCGTGAGCGACTGAGGGATGTTGTTGTTATGAGAAATTTTAAAATTTTGGACGGATGGACGATGGTGCTCTTCCTATAACGATCTTAACAAATTAATTAGGTGATCGATTAAGTTTTCTTAACAATAAATTTATGGCAGAAAAGAAAATCTTGAACATGGAAGGCAAGAGAGCAAACGAGCTATAAGCTGACGCGATGAAAGAAATCAAACAGCGAAAAAAAGACATTAAATATTGTATAATTTTAAATGCTCCCCTTTTATTAAATATAATAATTTAACATTGAATATAATAACGGAATTTCAATGAAAGAAAATATAAAAACGCTTGCATTCCCTCCGTAATTATGAATACCACGTTTCTCGACTTATATTTCCGTATATTACGAATCAAAAGATTAGTATCCTTATATAGATATCTAAGCATTTATTCGTATACATTTTTATGGGCGAATATATTTAATAAAATGATTAGTCAGAGCGTACAAATTTAAACACGAATGACCTACATCAGTCAGGTTGAGTATGTTTAGGCACGGATGAAGCTTACGTCCAGACGTCCCTGTAGCGCAGTGGATAGCGCGTTGGACTTCTAATCCAAAGGTCCCGGGTTCGAATCCCGGCAGGGATGAATTTTTGTGCGCTCTGTCTATGTACCTGAATAAATATAATCATCGCATACTTCAGTATATCTGTTTAATTCCACCACTTTGGATGTCTCTTATAATAAATCTGAAGTATGCTATGACTGTCGGGCAGCTGCTACGCATTTTCCCCAAACATATGAAACAAACATAATCATATTTGCACATTAGAAACGAATCGAAAATTTTAAGCTCATACTGTTATTTACGATAATCATTTTTGTTAGCTTTAACATTTCTCTTGACTATTCCCATAATTCCAATGCGCCCTCTCTTAACGCCTTATATGTTTCGTCATCTTCTTCGCTCGTGACTTGTCTTCCACAAATTCTAAAGGCGGCAGTAGTCAGTAGGCTCATCTCCTTTTACAGCATCTATCCATCTCCAGCAGATGGAACACGTTAAGAGAGAAGGGAGGGAAGGGATGAGAGGAGAAAAGAGAATCTTAGAGGGCCGGCTAACCCTCCAGTCTTCTCCTCCTTACCATTCCCTCCTCTTTCCACTTCCTTCTCTCTCTTCTCTGCTTCCATAAGCCTTCCTCTCCCCTCTGCTCTTTCAGCAGCGCGTGCCCTGGGTCTCATTCGCTTCTTATGGGGTGGGGGTGCCTCGGGGTTCTTCACTTGGCCTCCGATTCTTTTTTCCACTCAGTCTGTCCCTATCCTTACAAAAAGGATGGGCATCTGTTCCAAGGAGATGGAAGGGTGTGGGGAGAAGGCGGAGAAAACTTTCATCCCAAGACAGACCCACCTCCCTCCCCATTCTCCCAAGAATCTCCTTCCCATTTTCTTCTTCCCGTGCCAACCATACCCCATCCAGATTCTCAGCTCTCTTTTGTTTTTCAGCTACAGCAAACGATCCCCGATGCTATTTTTTTGCCGGCGAAAGATTTTAAATGGAAAGGGCAGATGTTTCCGTCGAAATGATCACTAAGGGATTGCTTCCTGTTTCCCTATTTCAGACACTTGTATTATAAGCGCTAAGTACATGTATAATGTATTAAATGAGCGTCTCCTCGAATTAAGAAGTCAATTGACTTAAATAGACACGTTACCGCGTGAAGGCCTATAAAGTTGTCGTCAAAAGTGGAAATTAAGTGAAAATGAATAACATTAAAATTACGAACACAAGACAATATGTGTGGGTAAAAATTGGTTAGCTTTAATTAAAAGAATGAATATCTTTACATCTGTTTTTATTACAAAACCTTTTAGTGGAAGATGCAATGTTTTTCATTCTTTTAATTATGAGTAAATTCCACAAAGTCGAGCCTGGTTTCATTAATGTGATTGTTTAATTTTGTTCGCAAGTGAGAAAAATATGTTCAATCTAACCAAATGCGCCGGTCATACGCTACTGTTTTTGTTTAAATTTCTTATTTCATCTTGACGTATGGATATATAGTGATTATATTTCGTTTTTATTAAATTCTGCATTTCTGAATCTTATAAAGTATCACTTAAGAAATTTTACAGCTGAGCAAGATTAACTTTGGTAGAAATCCGGAGAAAAATATTAACTTCTAATTCCATCCTAAATGACGTATAAAACCATGAATAGCTAATATGTCAATTAACGTTTGAGAATATTGCTCATTTATCAAAATTACTGCTTTCATAACAAGTATGATAGGGAATAAATACGACAATATTTTATTATGATAAAACTCCAACCTCATACAAGTTTGTATTGCTTCGTTTCGTTTCAGATCAGTTTTTAAAAGAGATTCAGATTTAAACAACGATAAACCGTTCGGCGTATAAAAATACACGTTAAGCTTAATTTTTTTGTGGCGTGTATGCCTATAGAGATTGAATTACGGTGAAAGAACATTACCCAAATAGATAGCATGAAAAAACCTCACGTTTTCAGTATTTAGGCAATCAATGTGTTAACAAAAAAAATTATCCGAGAAACCTAGTCGTTTAAAAGCGTTCGATGCCGCATTTATCCAAATAATACGTTCTCTCTCTCTCTCTCTCGAGGAAAATAAAAATGGTGCAGAGGAGGAACCACCCGTGCCAACTACGTCTTCATGGACGTGACGGGTCTTATGAATTTTTCCCTTGAAATATATCCGCCAACTGCTTCGCCGGAGCGCTTTTATCCCCCTATCGTCTAACGGCATCCTTCATCTCTCCCTCACATCTCCCTTCTTCCCATCTTCTTCCTCAACATCCTTACCTCTTCTCCATTCCTTCTACCTCCCGATTCACGTAAGTGACTTTACGGGTCGTCTTCTTTACACGAATTTCGCACCAGGGAGTGTTTTATTTCTCCTTCTTATCCTCTCCTCCAATATCCTCTTTCTTTCTTTTTCGATACGCGTTTCTTCTCCTTCTCTCCTACTCTCGTCGTCTCGCTCAGTTTCTCGTCGCACTCTCCCCTTTTCTAGTTAAATATCTGATTATGACTGTTTTATCTTCTTCCTTTGCTCCTCTTTATTCAGTCAGCCCATTCCTTTTTCTCGTCTTCTTTCCTTCTTTATTCTCACGCATCGTTCGCCCTCAGTTACCAACTCTTTTTATCTCTTTCTTACCAACCGTTATCTCCCTCTCAGGTTCTTCGCGTCGTTTCCTCTCTCTCTCTCACACACACACACACTCTAGCTCCATAACTCTGCTCGTTTATACCCCACAACCGTTCGCCCTCAATTCCTTCCCGCTATTCGTCATCCTTTTCCCTTACCTTCTCACATTTACCACGCGTTCACTTCATTGTTCATCTCCTCCCGAATCGCTCGTTCATCTTCTTCGTTCGCGTTTGCATTTATCACAGCTCAAAACATCCACCGCCTTTTTTCCTCCCTCTCTTTCACCATCAAATCCTCCCTTATACTGAGCGTGCGGACACGTGTCCGACCGCGCACGCGCCACTCACTCACGCGTGCAAAGTCAATGAAATGTTACTAATACACTCGGCCACTTCCGCGAGAAACTGAGGCATTTTCAATATCACCGAATAAACATTTTTTTTTTAACGCTCGCTACTTCCGCCTCTGAAATCCTCTTCCCTCCAGCTCCGTCTTTTTCCCTCAGCCATCTCTCACTTCAGTTCGGCTCCTTATTCCTCCTCACGACCGCACTTCTCCTTCCTCCGCCTCACTCCATATTCCCTCCCCCTCCTCCTCCCGATCCTCCACTTTCTTCCAGGGTGCGCTCTCCTCTCGACCTCTGAAGGCCCGAGCCAGGTGCACCTATTCCCCTCTCTTCTTCCTCCTATCCACCATGCTTCTCTCACCTGCTCACTCCCCCCCTCCCCCTCCTTCCCCTTAAACTGTCACACACTTAGACCCCCTCCTTTCTCCCCACACGCGCGCCCCCCTTCCTCCATCCTTCCACTTTCCCCAGAAGGCAGTAAAGCAGCTGCCGCACGCTTCATCGAGGGCCGCCCAAGAACGCCCTCCTACTCCTCCCTACTTCCCTCCCTCCCTCCCTTCTCTCTCTCTCCTCACCTTCTCACCACCCAATCCACCCACACACTTTTACACACACCGGATCAAAGCGATGTGTTGTTGTTTGGGAAAAAAATCGACTCCTTTCTGGAGAAAGACCTTGTAATTGAATCGAAACTTTCCGGGACGATTCTTTTCGGAGCGTGGTTTTTCTGTGCTCGTTTAATTCACCGGAGGAGTTCCTGCTGCTTTGTTTTCCTTTCTCTATTTCTCAAGAAGAAATGAAGTCTGTCACGTTCCTTCTGTCCCGCCTCTATTCCTTTTCGATTGCGATCGCTATTTCGAGTGAACGGAGTTTCCATTATGCCTCGGGTAAATGTTTCATAAGTGTATTTCAACTTAACGAAAAGATGCCATTCCCTGAATAGCAGCCGGTCTCAGGGAGACATAAGGAGCACATAAGGTGCCTAGTCTAGAGACATTGGAAGATTTTTAATCTAACTCAAAATAAGCATGAAAACAATTAAAGATTGAACAATAAATTCAAATTTAATGAATTAGAAGAACGGAGAGCCAGTTACTGCAATAACGCCATAAAATTACCGAAAAGGTGACATTATATTTTCATGCGCAATGCAAGTCATATTTAATCTTAATTTTTCATAAAATATTTATTTAAAAGCTTGGTAATGGATGGAATAATTGAGGTGCAATTAACAAACACGGGATTAAAAAGCAAAGTCGTTTCGCCTGCCACTTGTGTTTTGTCACATTTGTGTTCGACCTTTCAGCATTAAATCGAATGAGTGGTTTTCAACATGGTCGTAAGCCATACGCGTTTCGTGAACTGGAGCGAGATATTGACGTGAGACAAGTTACTCGACAGGTATGCAGCCAAATAAACATTTTATAATTTTTTACGTCGTTATCAACGAGGACGGAACCTATAACCTTCGTTCGATCATTAAAAAATGTGCCTCCTTTATCTTCTGCCGAGATAAATCTGAAAGCTCTCTTGATAAGTCCCACACAAAATACAACATTTTTAACGTAAAAGAAGGAGACATCTGCGATCCTCTCACATAAAACCAAACAGAAGAATGAGTAGAAAAATAACGGCCCCCTGTTACACCGCCAAGAAAAATGACGAATAACGAAAAAAAAACGCTAAGATTGCGCATGACTGAGACTTTGAAAGGTGCGATAAAGCGCTCGAGGATTTATCGTCAGTGGAAGGACCACGAAAAAAATGACACATTAAACGGCGTCGGAGGTTAAAATTATAGAGTCGTTCGGAAGGAAAATTATCTCTCTAACGAACTATTTATTCACAGAAACGCCACGTGGCACCCGACATATCGCCCTATTAATCCCGAACGAAATTCAGGGGGAGAATAAAAAAATAACAGTAATAACGACGATACATCACCTCCCTTTCCGAACGGAGGCCAATCAGTTAAGATTGACGCGATATGAGCGAACAACACATTGGGGAAAGATCCGAAAGGGAACATTTTGACGGAAAGGCACGAAGAGCGGTAAAAGTAAAATTAAAACGAAACGAAAAAAAGATCGATCGAGTATGAAGTCGGCCATTGTTTTAAACCCAGAAATCGGAATCGAAGGACGGTTAAATAATCGTTCCGATCACAAACGAGACTCGTGAGGAATCGGATAAAGCGAATCGAAAAAAATCGTGACGAAAGAGACTTATCGGAGCGACCTGTCTCTCTCACGTCGGTTTCCTAAAATAAAAAAAAAATTCTCACGTCCTTTTGGATAAAGAAAAATAGGAATGCCGTGATTTAAACATAGATAGATACTAGATACGTCTTTATTTTCAGAGCAAAATTGAGACCAAAAGGTCCCCTCTTCAATTTAACCCTAGGTTACAAAATATATACTAATGACAATATGCTCAAATAGTCAAAACAAGAGGAAAATAATCGCAATAAAAACAATGATCGAGTGTGAATGTGCATATTCAGGAAACTTATAAAAAAAAGAAAAGACTAGATAATTGTGGGAAAAACCTAGGAAGAACCTAGCAAAAACCCACGCAGAAAAACACCCACGAAGGGAAGGGGGGTGAAACATGAGCAGAAAATCAACGAGTAAATGATTTGGGTTAATAAAAAATATTGCAGGAAAATAAAATACTATTTCGTGATAGCCTGGGTGTCGAGCTGAACGAGGACCGTAAAAAAAAAAGAAAAGCTTTTTGAAATCGAGTAATCTAAGCGACCGATCTTGGAGATAACGAGAGAGCGTACAAAGGACGGTAATTGTACGTTTAAACGAAAGATAATTACTGTGATAGCTGTAATCTCACGGAAATTTAACGATAATGTTACAAAGCTATTAATTACATTTATAAGGCTGTCAAAATATGAATAAATCACTCCAAAAATAGATATATATGAGCGCATGTGGGGGATTAAATGAAAAAAAAACTAATTAAATGCATCCGTCATTCATTGAAAGATGAACAAATAAAAGATCGCCACGTCGTTGAAATTGACCAAAATTACAGCTTGAAACGACTGCCATTGTGTCGTTATAAAAGAACACGAATGAAACATTCACGAAGTAATTTTCGGTGTCGAATCCTCGAAAATTACTCATAGTCGCCTACAATGTAAGGAGGACACGCACTGCAATTTTTTTGGTTAATTATCTGCTGCACGCAAGTAGCTCAGAATACTTCATATGAAGTACACGCAGGAGCAAATCTTTTTGGCACCGAAACACGTCAGCGGAAAACCGCCCGTATCTTTTACACGGAATAACAAAAAAAAAAGAACTCCGACAACCTTGTAACTGCCGCAACAAGTTCTCTCTTTACATTGGATTAAAAAAATGAGAAAAACAAAGAATAAAAACAAAAACAAGTTCCCTCGATTCGCGACCAAATTGCAGCCGATCTCTCCAGAGTCCCTTTTACACCTGCCCGTGGCATCTGCGGACTCGTTCCTAAAAACCATGAGTGCAACGCTGGCGGAGCGTATCGAAAGGGAAAAGAAAAACAAAACGAGAACGAGCTCCGCATCGAGAAAAAAAGTGTCGTTAGGCAGAGGGGTGCGGAGTTTCGAGACAGTTTCGAAAAATCTTCGTATCAGATTAGAGGTATCTAGTATATTACGACTAGGAGCCCGTATTAGTGATATTCATCTAAAAATAAAAAAATCAAGTTAATTCTTTCGCGATATAATTGTATGTATTCCCTTTCTTTTTCTTTTTTATCCTCCATTTCCCTAATAAAGACAAAAAGAAAAAGGATTTTAAGGCAATTAAATAATCAAATAATAAGTTGAACATATAACTGTGCCAAATTTCAAACTCATCTGATATAGTGGAGCTCGGTTTTCCTAAAAAAATACAGCAGGAACGAAATAAAAATCTATTATGGTGTAGTTTTTCACAGGAAATACGAATAGTTCATCAAAAAATACATATCTTTATCGATTATTCTGAAATAAAATTGAGGCAGTCTTCTTTGACCTGAAAACATACCTCCTGCTGAGAGGGTTGCCTTCGATCCAAGCACAGGTTCGAAACCCTCGCCGCGAGTATCTATTGTGCTTCAAATACTGACCTCAGTCCCCTCTTGACAGGTATATTTCTATGCTTGCCCCCACACAGAAGGGAAAAAGTCGATATATCTGGAAGTGCACAAATAGTCCCATTTCTGCATCCCTGAAGCGTTACAAAACTGGCCTTTTATATGAGTAATAGTGGCTTACGTCACTATGACGTCATAAGTTTACATAGAATGATGACGAAGTCTTGTATAATATAATATAGAGTTGCGAAAGAGATAAGTTCTCGAAAAGTTTTAATTCGAATAGAACTATTTTTCTTCATTTCTCCCCGACGTACTAAATTCGCTCTTAAGATTGCAAAAAAAAATTGAGGGAAAAATAGAAAAAATATTTCAACTCAAAAATCAATTTATCATACACATTAGTGATTCAAGAATAATGTCAATATAAAAAAATGAAAAATAAATTATTTATCTCAACTTTGTTAAGGCTACTGGGGAAGTCCAAGATAAGTACTTTTTCAATTTTTGATACTTCAATTTGTTTTCAATCATAAGGCGACCTCTGTAATTCTGTGGTGAATGCAACAATGATGAAACATTACGCTACGCACCACAAAGTCCAAGTACGGGATGTACTTTCATTTTGATTTCTCTTCAGAAAAATTCTAATCTTGAAACGCAAATTATTATGCTAGAGCCCACTTTACGTTCAGTATAACGATTTTCTCAGTTACGACTAATACTTTCTGTTATGACGGAGGTAATGGAAGAAGCTTAAATTACAGAAGATGCGGAAAGAACCAATTGAAATATTAGTTTGGTGATAGCAGATATCTTTCTACGGAGTCTGATATTACTTTCTTTTCACAAATTCTTGATAGCTGGCAGTGGATACGGCGGGTTTTCAAAACGTGCAGGCTTTTCTATTATTCTAGACCGCATTGCTTTCGTGCTGCCTATCTTGAAATTAATAATTATTCGGATCCTTTTGGTTGAAGGATCCGTTATGTAACAATGAAAACAGGCATTTTTTCTTCCCCCCTTGCGAAATCTACCTTCTCTAGTCGAGTGCTACGCCTCTTCCTATCTCTCAACTCCTTTCCCTAAGAGGAAGCGATTTGCGGACTATTTATTGCTTGCACTTATCTCCCGAGCTCGTTTCATCTTCCAATGCCCGTTCCTCCCACCTCCTGTCGCATGGCGCCATCTCCTCCAGTACAAAGAGGCAGCTGCTCCAGACCTTATAAGAAAAGCCGAGTGAGGCAGAGGATGGAGGGCTAAGGGGTCAAGAAGGGACGGCAAGAGGAGTGACCGCTTCTTTGGCCCACCTTACAATAGTGCTTCCCTACACAGAAGAGACCACTTCAAAGTGGACTGGACATTAACTTCTAGGCCTCCGAAGATGACATGCTTTCAGTTGGCAGGGCGTCGCACCGAAATCCTAGCCCACTTCAAAAAGAGAGTTACTGGAATAAAAGGAGCATGTTTTCAGTGATGAGTTGCGTGCGTCTCGAATTTTCTTTCGCTCAGTTCCTTCGTTTGTGGCTCTCTCCGGAAGCGGATTTGCGCATTAAGAGAGGCAATGAATGATTCATCACTTCGTGGGAGACGTTTGCCTCCGAAATTTATTTAGTGTAAAAAGAGAGTGCAATAACCTTTAAAGGTCAAAGAACATTAACGAACAAATTATCCGATAGATTTTGGCTACTCAAAAGTTCATTTTATTAACTGCTACGATAAGAATCTGAGCTATTTAATGGTCCAGATTTCGCTGTTTGGGGATAATTATAAAATAAATAAATGAAAACAAACAATTCGCTGGCCTTAAACATGTAGGTACTTCTAAAACTCTACTTAAATTTTCATTCGTAATACCACGAAGAAATAATTCACGCGTAGGTAACGGAAACGATTCCTTTACGAAGAATTTCGAACGTAAGGTTTTCCTTTCATCTATTTTCGTAGTTTTCAAAATAAATGCAATTCGATCTGACTGAGATGAAAACATAATTTGTTGGAAATTAAAATAACAACTTGATCGAAAATCACTCAATAAAACATTCTCTCGCGGCCATTTTGACAACCCGAAATTTCTTCTATAATTATTTTGATAATAATTTACGAAATATTAAACATCTTGCCAACGGCAGACACTTATATCTACAAGGGAACCTGTTCTTTCTTCACACCTCAGAAAACAAACACGGTTTACTCCTCCCTTTCGGAGTCTACATTAAGCATCATCACGATCTTAAAAGGCATATCCCAGGATCTTCCGAATCATTACACCCAACGCGTCCTCAAGGCGATGCCCTGCACATAAGGAAGAAGATACGGGACTTCGCCAATCTTGCGAAGAAGCGGATTAATTTAAAAGGGAGCGCAGATTCTTTCCGTCGCGTCTTATTCTGCTCCGTTGCTTCCTACTCTCTCCCTCTTTATCCCTTCTCTCTTGCCCCCCTTTCCTCCCCCACCCTAAGCCTCTGCAGGAAAGTAGATTTCGCCCCAGGAGAAGGAGAGAAACAGAGGCAGCAGCAGCAGGTGGCCCATCCGGGAAGCTAAAGCGTCCCGCTCACGTGACCGTGCGTGCGTGTGTCTGCACCCTTCCCAGCCGCCACCTGGCGATTATTTTCCTTAGGAAGTAAGCAATAATGCTGCGAGATGGAGGCACTGCGGACTGCATAAGGGAAGATCTGCTAATCGCAAGCACAACGGGGAATGATAATAATAAGAGCGATCTTGTCGAGGAGTCTGCGAAGCAGTATTGCGCCACGCGAACGTTTTGCAAGGGCCGAAATTGACTTTAAGTATCACTAAGTGGATCGTATTCCCTTTGGAATAAAGAGACGTCGATGCATCTACGCCGGGGAGCAAAGTTAAGCGCTGGGGGATGGGGCGGGAGAGAGAGGGGGGATTGTTTCAATTATTGATATTTTGAAAATGACATCTTATATATAGGAGTTTATCGATTCGCTGAGTTTTGATGTGCATCTGGAGATCCATCTAGACAGAGAATACCACATTTAAAAAATTGTCCTAAGTGTGTCGAACGATTAGAAACAATAACATTTAAAATCAAATTTACATTTTTATTTCTTCTTTGGTTACAACGCTCCCAAAAAAGGTAATAAATAAGGGTTCTTACAATTTCAAGTCAAGTCAAATGTGGTAAACAACCATCGATGTCATAAATTTATGTGTTTCTTCGCCATCTGAACATTTAATAAAAAAATGATAGCTGGAAAAAAATCAACCTCGAGATAAATGTCACTTCCTGTTGAACGGATGAAATTATCAAAAATAGAAGTTAACGTCCGTAAAATAATAATGCGATACGTGTATGCCGCCAAATTAAAAAAAATATCCTGCCAGACTTGAAACGAGGATTGATTAACTAACTAAATGAATTAAATTATAAACCAAAGCAAAAAGAATCCGCTAACCACCAGTTCGCCATTTGCGGTTAACTTAATCACGCCGTTACGGAGAATCCGCCTTCTCGGTGATTAATAAGTGAGTTTGGACCAAAAAGGTGATGATAAGGAAAGCGCCAGTAATTTATTTTTCCCTTAGGCACGGCCAAAACCAACACGTTTACCTTGAAGCACTAAGCAAGGAATTGAGGGTTGTGAGGCAAAAATGTGGTAACCCACACTTATACTGTTTTGAGAAAATTGACATTTTATTGGTTCAAAATTATATTTTCATCAGAAATAAACGCAAGTTACAAAATATGAACTACAAAAATTGACAAACAAATTTCCAAAATCATAACTGAAGTGTTTTCTTTTCTGTACGCAACCTAGCTCCAAATAGTTAAGTTTGTGGGTTACCATGTTTTAACCTCACACCCATCATTTTTCGAATCCATTTCCCTCCATTCTAGCGAGTCGAATAAATTTTTCCACGATTGGAAACCTTATGCCGCTATCAGCCGCGCGGATTATCGCCTTCGCAGATTTATCCCTTATTTGTGTTCGCGCGCAGTCACGACGCACGGCGTTCACTGGTTAAATCAGCGAAATGGAAACGGCGATTTATTCCGAGCGACATTCATCGATTTTTTTAAACGCTGCATCGAACTGAGCACCGCCCATAAACAAACCCGTGAAATTTCCCGTCGAAAGATCGTATTTTTTATCTCGCAACGAAAATATAGAAGTGCATCCGGCCTTATTTTTTTTTTTGCGCGTTTCGAATGTTTTGGTCGCTTATCCTTAAAAATGAAAAATAAATATCTCCGCCACCTGAAACGAGCTTGAAGACCATATTTAATAACAGCTTCGCCTCCTGGTCGGGTCGAAAAAAAAATTCCAATGCGCTACGACGCAGAAACTCGATAATATTTTTGCGTCTCGTAAAAATCACAGGTCCACCTGTCCTCATAATCTCTTAGGGCGGTCCCAGAAGAAGGAGAAGAAGGGGAGGGGGGTGTATTATAGTGGAACCCCGAGTATACTCGGGCCAAAGGGACACGCTATGCGCACCAGAGAGAGAGAGAGAGAGAGAGGGAGGGAGGGAGAAAAGGACAGGTGAAGGCAGTTGCAGCGAGATGGGAGGAGAGAGAAAGAGAGAGAGAGGTCATCCGAGGGGTGGAACGCTGTCCGACAATCAGAGGCACGTGGCCACACGGGAAGAACTGGTTTCTCCCTCCCCCTATTTCACCCCCCTTCTAAGGAGGAGGTGAAGGAGAAATATAGTCGCTCTCGGAAAGATCACCTGCCATTGGCGACTCGTAAAATGCAATCCCGCGAAATCTTAAAGAGGTTTTAATATGGGAAGGGGAATATTGAAGGACGCTTCTCTCTCTCTCTCTTTTCCGCTCGGTAGTTTGATAGCGCTTGCATCGGAATGGGCTTTTTTTCGGTAGACGAAAGGGGCAAAAAAAGAAGGGTTCGATCATGCGATAGCAGGAACGGGGAGCGTCGGCAGGTGTCGAGGAATCGACCCATGGGGTGGGACGGGGTGCACGGAGGTTTCACCCAAAAGTCTTTCATCCCCTAGACGTTTCACCCAATGATGCTTCACCCATGCTGTCGTTAGAATGTTATTTATACATTTATATTCAAATACGGTCTCTGGGATCTAGGGAATAAAAGTTTGTTTCGATTTGATTTTCTTATTGTAATTAATAAAATTTCAGTAAAATAAATATCATCTTATAAAACCACTACCCACTTAAAAATTAAAATATTTTAAATTATATTGTTGAGTTTTTATTTTAACTTTTATTAACCCTACTTCTATGTCCATACTAGTTATTCTTCATAATGTACTAAACCAGGGTTTTTCAAAGTACGGGTCGTGAGGCTCAAGAAGAAAATCTGAGCACTCGATGCATATCCAGCTGAAATGTGTCAAAAAAGACAAGGAAATAAATGCTCTTGTTATATGAAGGCCAATATAATTGCAAGAGTTACCTTTTACGGAGAGTTAATGAAAACTAATTGTAAGCTAAGAACTTATTTTCATCCATTTTGCCTTCCATTCGACTGGGTCGGGAGACATACCGCTAGGTCGCGATGGAAAAAGTTTGAAAAACACTCTATTAAACATTATGTATTAATCATCGAAATAATACGATTTAGATTTAATAAGAAAGCTAAAATTGAAATACTATGAAGAATTGCAATAAGAAAATCAAGTGAACAAACGTTAATCCCCTAGACGCAATAGACTATTTAAATATAAATAACACTAAAAACAGCATGGGTGAATCGTCACGTTGGGGAAAACTTCTGATGGGTGAACTGATTAATGGGCTAAAAGCCTATGGGTGAAATGTCTTTCAGTGGCACGGCTCGTGGCTAAAACGTCATTGAGTGAAACGTGATGGATCCGGAGGTGGGATTATATTAAGTCGCGGACTCACAAGCCGGTCGGAGCGATGGATTCGAATCGGTTTTTACTTTTTTGACGATGAAAGCGAGACGAGAAGCGACGCTTCATTTTCCGGTCGTTCGAATGGTCAAGCTGAAAAAGTATAATGAATTACGCGAAGAAAAATAAAACTGGTTCATAAAGAGATTAGAAGAGGGCATTTTACGACTTTATGATAGGAAATAAAGCGTTCTTTAGTAAATCTCTGTCGATTATTTGACCTGTAGCCTAGAGACGACAAAGGTTCCTAATTTTTTCACTCGAACCTCAATAAGTTATTCTGGACTTAACAAAAGAAAGTTTTATTTCCACCTTCGGGAAACATTTTCAGTATTCTTGTCATGGTTATGTTGCTAACACTTAGCTGGGCGGTATAGCCGAACGCTTTCGAACTAAAGCCATTCCAAAATATATTTCAATTTGGTCACCGTCGTCAAAGAATGCCATTCACGCAAACTAAACCCCTCTCCGTATTTTATTTTTCCCGGCATCCCCTTTTGCCACCTCGACGCTTTGTGATGCAAAACGCATTTTTGGCGTTCTTCTATAATCAATTCTTCGCGAGCCAGCCTTTCCTTTTACGACTAAATTTTATCGCTTTACCATTATATACGCTCTTTGGGATCGGTTCCCGTACCGTCCCATTCATCATCGCCGACTCCCTCGCCCTTTGACTCAATAATGACACTGCGCCATTGTCTACTTTTCTAGTCGCTATGGTTAACATAAAGTGGATCCGCAGAAAGTATAACCATGCGTGGTTTGTCGGTGGGAAGCGCAGCGTCGTCGTTCCTCGATAAAGCTGTTCAAAGTTCCTCTTCATAAGGTGTTTCAGATGGCTTTGCAAAAAAATTAAGTGGAGAAAAAACATGGTCGTGCCTTTCCCGAGTAGTTTTAATAGCAGAATAACACATCTCTAGTTCGTACATTTTTCTTACATAAAAAAATCATTAGAGGTCATCCTTTTGGCGGGTCCTTTATGCGTGTTATATATGCACTGGTGGTGTAGTGGTTAGCGTGTCGATTTCCCGTTACAAAGTTCCGGGGTTCGATCCCCGCGAATGGAGATTTTTTCACAAAAAAATTAAATAAAACTAATAAAAAAACTATCATCGGTGCATGGCAGTAGGCAGCAGTACTGTCAGTATGGTATAGAGCCGAAAACAAATATGTTGGCTGGGTCTATATCCAATAGAGATGTAGGCGTGATCGGGATGATTTTAACGGCTACAGTATCGCGATGTGGAAAGCAAGAGGGAAACTACCACATTACAATTCCCTAGTATTGCTTATATGGTTGGACAATATGAGTTCACTCGAGGTAAAACATTCCGGAGGTAAAATAGTCCCCCAATCGGATCTCCGGGCGGGGACAGCCTTGAGGTAAACATTTGTCGAAGGTAACTTACGCATAGGCACTTGGAATGTAAAAGCCACGAGGAAGGCAGGAAAGCAAGAGAACCTGGAAGAAGAAATAGGATTGACATCTTATTGTTAGGGCAGAGCGAAGCGAAGGGTGAGTGGTCTAAGGATTTCTTAGATGTAACAATGATCCCTCTAAAGAGGAAGCTAAAGGCAATGCTGTGTAAAGACTACAGAACGGTAAGCTTACTGCCACACACTTCGAAGATCATCACAAGGATTCTTAATAAAACGTTAGAGAAGAAGGCCTAAGAAATGCTAGGGGAAGATCAATTCGGCTTCAGAAAAGGACGAGGAACCAGAAATGCCATCGGTGTAGTGTGAATCATATCAGAAAGGGCAATAGAGTACAGCCAAGATTACTGCGTATGTTTCCTCGACTGGCAGAAGGCCTTTGATAGAGTAAATCGGGTATTGCTGATGAGGATATTAAAGGATATAGGTGTAGACTGGAGACTGATCAGGAATCTATATGTGAATCAAGTTGTAAAGGTCAGGTTGGAGAATGCGGACACCAGCGGAGTACATATCGGTAGAGGAGTAAGACAGGGCTGCTGTCTATCGCCGATTCTATTCAATATATATGGAAAGAGGCTAATGCAGGAAGCGTTAGAAAGCATGGGAGATTTCAAAATCGGAGGAAGATTATAAGAACAGTGAAATACGCGGATGATGAAGTACTTCTAGCAAGAAAGGAAAAGAAACTCCAGAAAATGATAAATAGACTCGTAATAATAGGTAGGAAATACGTCATGGAAATAAATACTGAAAAATCAACGTCATGCGAATATCAAGTAAAGAAGAAGAAAATTTGAACATAAGTATTGGAGGAAAGTCATTAGAACAAGTTTCAGATTATAAATACCTTGGAAGCATCATAACGAGAGAAGCAAAATGTACCGATGAAGTCAGGACTAGAATAACAACAGGAAAAGACGCTTTCAGAAGAAAGAAACTCCTACTGAAGGGGAATATAAAGGAGGGTATCTGCAAGAAGTTGATAAAGTGCTATGTATGGAGTATAGATTTATGGGGCAGAAACATGGACGCTAAGGAAAAATGATATTAAATACTTGGAAAGCTTCGAAATGTGGACATGGAGAAGAATGCTGAAGATAAAATGGACAGAGAGGGTGAAAAACGAGGAAGTTAACGAAGAATAGGAGAGAAGCGAACGATTATACAGACTATCAAAAGTAGGAAGGCGAACTGGATTGGACATTACCTGAGAAGGGAGAGCATGATTAAAGAAATGCTAGAAGGAAAATTGGACGGCAAAAGAGAAATAGGTAGGAAGATGTTTCAGCTGGTAGACGACTTGAAAGGGAAAGAGAGCTATCAAGACATGAAGAAGACTGCGGAAAATAGGAGTACCTATATAGAGAACCAAGTTTAACCATGAATGATCACGGACCTGTCTACGGACAGACTACTTATGATGATGGTACTATATGATGTCACTCAATAGGGTAGGTTAGAAGTTCATGCTACGCCAGAATAACAATCAATCGAATCCTCAGACCTTTCCCTTTCTTCAGCTTTGATTATTTAATTTTGTGGGAGTTATTGTCATATCTTTACTATTTTAAGTGCGCGCAATAATTTTTAAAGGAAAGATGGCAAAATAATTATTCTAGCCATCACAATTTATCTTTAACTTCTATTAATTAATTAATTCCTATTTTTTTGTGGTATTTATTTTTGAATGAGTCGTTCAAATAATGCCATACACTGTTTTAAGTTGAGCGTCTTGCCCATGCAATTTTAATTTTGAGATGAGGACAACACTCAGTAATCTATTTCATAGCTTTTTTAATACGCTTCTGCCATGTGAATGTTTAAAACTTATTCGGAAAGAATTTCGAGTATAGCTACGGCTTCCTAGACAAAGGTCACTAGTCGGATGTGATGTGATTTCCAACACCGTTGCCAATACAAGAATGCTAAACTGCTCACGTTCACTTCGCCAAAAGATTTCCCGTTATCCATGAAACTTTAATGCGCTCGTGGATTTAAGTTCCATGCTTTTTTCCGTCAATATTTTAAAATTAAAACAACCAATCAGGAAGAGATTCTGCCGCCATTGATAATTTAAAATGCCGAAAAAGTAAAAGCGGCTTAAATTTCGATTCATAAAGTAATTTCCGTCACTGGCTGCAAAAATTAATCGGATACGTTTGTATATAAATTTTCAGAGCGTGAGGAAGGGAGACTAAACGATATCAGAACACTATTACTCGATTTTTCCATAGACAAATATGAAATAACCCGAAAGGCATTACACATCCACGTTCGTAACAATCTGGATCGGATGCACATATCCAAAGAGATTAGCGAACGATCGATTATGTGAGCTTGTTTCGCAAGCGAAGAATCTTCCCATTTCCATCTACAGAGTAACGCATACTTTTATCTGCAAACAAAATTTGACACGACTGGAAAAGAAAAGAGAGATAGGAAATATTCACCGACAAGATTCCGGTCATCCACCTCACAGGAAGTTTGTACAATTATTTTTTTTGTATTCAGTCGAAGTTAAATACTATTTAAATCGTTTTAAAACTCAAGTTCGCATCGCATTTGCGAGGTGATTTTACACGATCTCAATATTCAATTAGTCGTTATAACTTTTATTATGTTTCTGGTTAAAAAAATACTTTTACAAAACAGAAAGGTACACTGATAATGATTTAGTTGTTGTTAATGCTCCACAACCTCACTATATTTATAAATACGGTTTCGTAGCAACTACCACTTTCATTCTAATTTACTTTTTCGAAATGTAAGCTTCCAGCGGATAGCATCGAACACGTTTTCCTTCGCATTCACAATACGCCGACGGTATCCTAAAGGTAAGCTCCTTAATCTTTCAGGCAGAATAACAATAGACGCGAGAAGAAATTTCAATTCGGTCGGGAGCTTCCAATTTCTCCCACAGACTCCCTTTTTTATTCTCCGCTCGAACTATTCAGTCAGCCGATCACGATCCCCTTCAAATCAATTCCACGTTTTTTTTCTTCTTCCCACCCTTCCAAACAGAAAACTCCCGACATTCTAAAACTCCTCCTTTTCCTAACCCTGAACGCTCATCCTTTAGAAAAAAAAACAGCTCTCCCGCGTCTTATTTCCCCCCCCATCTCCATTCTTCTCCGCATGCAACCGACTGCGCCTTCAATTTCCATTCATCCCACCTCGATCCTTGCAATGCCAAACCCTGAGATTTATGCTCGCGCTGAAATCGCGTCTCTTAAGCTTGGAAGATAGGCGCACCCGAAGGGGAATGGATGGAATTGGATGAGAATTTCCGAAAGAGACGAGAAGGAATGAGATGTGTGTAAATACGTACTTTTCGATCGTTAGGAGAGTTTTTTTTCGTCCGTTTACTTGATATATAGATATGTATATTGAAGAGGTGAGCATCCCCAAAATGGAAGAATTAAAGGATAGCTTCGTGGACGTTATACGCGTTACTACATCATCTTCCAAATTTAAAGCGATATTTAACTTGCTGATTATTTATGGCATTGACTACAGTGACGCAATACAATCCACACAAAAACATTTCCAACAGATTTCCGTCCGTACTTATATGAACTGATTTAAAATTAAAAGTTAAACGTCGAAGTTGATATGATTTTTTAAAAAATAGCATGCAAGCTAAAATTCTCCTATTTATGCTCAAATTTCAACCAGAAATACCATAATTTCTCGTCTCCGTGAAGAATGTTTTCCGTTTTAGCATGAATTTGCAATGTTATAATTGGCGCCACACACGTCAAAGATCATCACGAGGATTCGTAATAAAAGACTAGAGAAAAAAGGCCGAAGAAATGCTAGGGGAAGATCAATACGACTTCAGAAAAGGACGAGGAACCAGAGATGCTATCGGTGTAGTGAGAATCATATCAGAAAAGGCAATAGAGTACAGCCAAGATTGCTGCGCATGTTTCCTCGACTGGCAGAAGGCCTTTGATAGAGTAAATTGGGTACTGCTGATGAGGATATTAAGGGATATAGGTGCAGACTGGAAAGACAGGAGACTGATCAGGAATCTATATGTGAATCAAGTTGTAAAGGTCAGGTTGGAGAATGCAGACACCAGCGGAGTACATATCGGTAGAGGGGTAAGACAGGGCTGTTTTCTATCGCCGATTCTATTCAATATATATGGAGAAAGGCTAATGCAGGAAGCGTTAGAAGGCACGGGAGACATCAAAATCAGTGGAAGGATTATAAGAACAGTGAAATACGCGGATGATCAAGTACTTCCAGCAAGAAAGGAAAAGGAACTCCAGAAAATGATAAATAGACTAGTGATAACAGGTAGAAAATACGGTATGGAAATTAATACAGAAAAATCCAAGATTATGCGAATATCAAGTAAAGAAGAAGAAAATTTGAACATAAATATTGGAGGAAAGCCATTAGAACAAGTTTCAGATTATAAATACCTTGGAAGCATCATAACGAGAGAAGCAAAATGTACCTACCGATGAAATCAGGACTAGGAAGAAAGAAACTCCTTCTAAAGGGGAATATAAAGGAGGGTATCTACAAGAAGTTGAAACAATGCTATATATGGAGTATAGCTTTGTATGGGGCAGAAACATGGACGCTTAGGAAAAATGATACTAAATACTTGGAAAGCTTCGAATTGTGGACATGGAGAAGACTGCTGAAGATAAAACGAACAGAGAGGGTGAAAAACGAGGAAGTACTACGAAGAATAGGAGAGAAGCGAACGATTATACAGACTATCAGAAAGAAGAATGTGAACTGGATTGGACATTACCTGAGAAGGGAGAGCATGATTAAAGAAATGCTAGAAGGAAAACTGGATGGAAAAAGAGAAAGATGTACGAAAAGGTTTCAGCTGATAGACGATTTGAAAGGGAAAGAGAGCTATCAAGACATGAAGAAGACTACGGAAAATAGGAGTACATGGAGAACCAAGTTTAACCATGAATAATCACGGACCTGTCAACGGACAGACTACCCATGATGATAATGAGTTGGCGTTTATATTTTGAACATCCAAAGGAGTAGATATAATTATGGCAGAAAACGGACAGAATCGATACATTTCTGAAACAGGACTTTTAAAATATTAATATACGTGATTTCTTTGGGAGACGGGAAATATTTACCAAATGAATAGATCGTTGAATTTTTAAAAAGTCTACATGGTTTAGTTTTGCTTTACTAAATTGGTGACCTTGTAGAGTGACCAAGTGAATCTGCTAAAGCGTTGAACGTGATATCATTAGACACACATTTATTGCACAATTTCGAGGTTTCTCCCGATAAATTATTAGTATATCAAGTAGGGTACCGCGAATGCAAAACAAAGTTAGTAATCAACTGCTCCAAGCGATCGTCCATCACCCTCATATTAATTCAATTCCAGATTACGCTCGAAATACCAATTAGCGTCAAGAGGAGGGAACAAACGCTTTAATTACGGCCGTCGAAACACAAAGCAATTTGAAAAAATCTGATGTGGCCAACACATGACTTTCTCCATATTTGGGGTATAGATATTTAAATTATTATGAATAGCATTATAAAACAAAATTATTATTTCGTATCTGAGAGAATACAGTCGTCCTTATTGCCGTAAATAATATTTTGAATGTTTACACAATTCACCGCTACATGGTGGTGGCGCTGTATACTGGAAATTACGAATAAGTTAAATATCTCCGAAATTGACGGTTCTACGAAAATTTGTTTCAAACAAAACTCGGAAGAAATATTATTCTCTACAACTATGGTCCTCAGGAAGATCACCAATAACGACGTTTTTAATGAGCTATTTGAAGGAAACCGATTATTTTTTATAAATAATTCCTAAACAATAACTGCTACGGAAAATTGCTTCAAATGAGAGTTGTAGGAAATTATATTTTCTACATTTTTTGTAATAGTCAATGTATACAATAATTATGTATTATCGGAGAAATATCGCAAAAAACGAATCGGGTTTCGAATAAACCTCGACTTCCGGTTAACCTGTATTGTCGAAAAACTAATCAGTTCTTTGTGCTCATGCTAAAGTGTTATATATGAAATTTGGTAACAATATGGCAAGTGCTTTTTGAGTTAGAGCGCCCACAATCACATACATCCACACACAGACATCATTCCGAAAATAGTCTAAACGTGATCTAGGGACCTCAAAACATGTATTTCCGTTGAAATCTCGAAGTCGATTTTTTCGTGATCACAATACTTTCCCTATACAACGTAAGGAGAAAGTATAAAGAACGACTGTAACTCACTATCGGGATCCAATCCTTCCCTTTCCGACTGCCATGCCACAGCCGAGGAACCTCAATGCGTAAGGGCTGCTAATCCATTCATTCGTCTACCTAGAGAGTGTGACCTTGGTGTGGTAGGTTGTGCCGGATTTCGCAGCTGCAAACCAGCTCTACCCCTCCCCTTCTACCCTCTCCTACCCTCCCTCCCCCCTCCACTTCCTAAGCCTCCCTCTCCTCATCCACCACCAAAAACTCGTTGTCGGGATCTTTGATCGACCCCACTTCTGGAATGTCGCGCTGTTTCGGTGGGGAGACCCTCCAAAGCGTCGACAACTGAGCATCGCCGAAAGAATAAAAAGAAAGCACGGACCACGTGACCGTGGGCAGCAGACCGGTAGAGCACCGTTGGCGGCGCCGGCTACGACGACGGACTCGCTGATTGAAGGGATACGATGCGCGCGCCGTTTCTATTTTATCTTTATAGCCGATGCGAACGAGAGATAAAAGAGAAATAGAAAAATTTAGGAGAAAAATTTCATTTGGAAGGACCCGCTGCATCGTAGGTCGTAACAGATATGGGGGAGATATTTGCTTTTTAAAAGGACGCGTCTTCATTTTCGCGGCCATATTAAAATCGTGGGACTTCATAGGGTCGACTCGAGTTCGGTACCAGAACTGCCACGCTCTACAAGAGGATTCATATGTTCGCTCGATTAAGAATTTTTAAAAGCGTAATACCTTTGGGTGGCATCCTAGGACGTAGTGTCAAGGCCTTAAAAAATTCAAGCACTTTTAATAGAAAAGTCATCGAAAAAGATTGGGCAATTGAATACGTCGGCCAACACGTAAATACATTCCTTACTATGAAGTTGCAGGTTCATTTTCTGAGAGAACAAAGGTTTAACAGGCCAAAGAACAACTAATGGTTTCCTTTAGAGACTCTATTGTGTTCTCATTAACAAATAAACCGAAGAATGATAATTATTTTTAACCTCTGCATGTAAAAACGTATGATTTTAAAACGAAATAACAAAGACTGTATATGGTATAATCGACAGTGAGCAAGAAAGGAATTTTTAAATTAAAAAAAATGGAGTCAAGTTCGCGTATAGCTTTGAACCAAATAGATTACATATGCTTTACTCTTGTAGCAAAACATCGGCTTAATGTAGATGCGCATTTATAATCAAAGATGGATTACCGATAAGGAGTTCTATCTTGTAACTGATATGGGCATTTTGTGGCTACATGAATTACGTACATCATCCGTTTGCAAAAATAGCGTACCACGAATTGCTAAAAGCATCTAGTTGTATTTCAAGAATTCCTTCCAAGAAATACATAGGTTGAATATTTCTTCTCCGTGATTGTAATTACAACGCAACAAAACGATTGTAATCGAATCCGTTTCGGACGAATTATTAAAAAATAAATCTCCCATCTGAAAGTATTTCGTATTTCAGAGAGATTGGAACACCAAGCGAACGTTTCTTTTAAGCTCGAGGATGAAAGCGAAGCAGGGAATGAAAGTGAAACGATTTTTTGCGCCGTTTTCACATGAGGTGAAACAATGAAAAACATCAAGACAAATTCCTCATTATCCTTCCTTTTAACGCCCCACGGTAATTAATATCGGCTCCGATTCAAACGAAACTTCAATAAGTTTCCGCAGAAGGAAAGTCAAACCAATCCGCAAATTCAAATAAGAGGTGTAGATTCGGTGGAATAACCTTCATTCACCCCCCTTCACCTTTCCGACGGTATTTAATAAAGAGAATCCTCCCACGCGTCGCCTAACCAGAGATGACTCACGATAAAATTGACGCGGCTGCATCGAGATTCGTTTGGGGGGGAGGGTCCAACCCCTCTGCTTCCCTGGAACTTTCACGACCCACCTCCCCCTCCCACCCAGAAGACCACCCAACTCCAAAGTCCAACCCAAACCCACGCCATCCAACCCCCTTATCAAGCACCCCACCCTCGTCCACCCTTCCTACAACCACCTCTTCCCACGTGCAATCTGGAACCTCCCCTACCCCCCCCTCTCCCCACCCCCCTTTCAAGCCCCCCTCTCCCCACCCCCCTTTCAAGCCCCCCTCCCTTTCTCGGAAACCATGAGAACCCCAACACAAGGGCGACACTCTCGTACGCTCCCTTCCCCCGCAATCTTCACAAACTCTCTTCCCTCTCTCTCTCTCTTCATTTCCCACACCGAGGTTTTGCCTCCTCCCTCTTTCCCTCCATTTTCACGCTCCCTCTCGCTTCTTTCCGTTCCCCCCCATTTCCTCTCTATCTTCCCTTCCTTTGTCCTGGCTATCTCTCTCCCTCCCTCTTCCTTTTCTCCCCCGCTTTATCGCGTCTCTCTCCCTCCTCCCCGCCCCTAAACCCTCCATTTTCTTTTATTCCGACCCTCTTTCTTCAGCGCAGGTCGTCTCCGACTTACGAACGCAACTCCGTCAGGCATTAATCTATAATAATAAAACAGACAGTGTGTGTTTGTCAGCGCCATAACTCCAAGACCATGAAACATAGAGATCTGAAACTTTTCATGCATATTAAGGGAGCCCTGAGGTCTAACGGTTGAAAGAATTCGAGAACAAGCGCTTAAATAAATACTTGACTCAGGTATCTCCAATAGCCTCAGCAAGGTTATATAAAGTCTTATGCGCATTTCGGCTACAAAGGAGCCGTCTTCAGTGGCAATTCGCCGAAAAAAGATTCTAAAATAATCTATTTGTGGTGGCTACTGAAGATACCTGAGACAAGCATTTTCTTATGTGCTTGTTCTCGAATTTAAAAAAAAACCCCTTTGTATTAAATTCTGTCTACGGATAACCGACTTACGAACTAACTTTTCTAAAGTAGCCCGTTCGTAACTCGGGGTCTTCCTTGTATTTCTCTTCTCTTTCTTCTCTTTATTATTCCTCCCTTCCCTCCCTCCATCTTCCATCTATTCTCCCTCTTTCCTTTACTTCTTCCACCCATCCCTTTTCCTCTTTCCCTTCCCCTTCCTGCAGACACGACAAATGGAAGGGAAAGATGGCTCGATATTGCGTGTGCATCCGAGTTGAATAAGAGCGGGGGGGGAGAGCGGTGGGGGGGAGGAGGAGCGGAGTATATGCGGGTAACGGAACAAAATGTCGCGAAGGCATAATGCCAAGGACGTCAAAAAAAACGGGCGTAAAAGCTTTAAATATGACGCGATGACGCATAATATATAGCCCCAAGGAAGGACGGAGAAGTGACGAAAAATAATCGTGAACGCATCGGTGCTGATATCATCTCGAGAAAAATTCACGAGACATTTCGACGAGTTTTTGTCTCGTTTCTTGTGTGTTCTTGTACCAGTAAGTATGTTTCTCGTTCGAAGGCAGACACAAATACGATCCCTTGAAGTTACATTCGTGTAACTTATGAACTCGCTCTAATCAGCATTTCCTAGTCGATCCCCTGTTTATTCAACGACAGTAGGAAGTGTTACGCGATTAACCAAACATGATAACGAAAATTTGCAATAGCATAAGGTTATCAGAGCGTCGTAAACCCCTTCCGGTGAACTATTAAAACTTCAAAGAAGTATCCGTTCCCATGAATGCATGAACGAAATTAATTAGAAAGTCAGGGTTCTAAATAATTTCAGTGTTATTACGAAATTTATACAATCATTTCCATATTGTTATTACTTTTAAATAAGTTATGATTGATTTCAATATATTTAATAGTAATAACAATCATACGCAGAGCACTTTAAATTATAATGTACAAAAATCAGTAACTTGATTGCTTCAGTGGAGAATTATCGATCTCGTTTTATTGCTGATAATAAACTCCAGAATAAGCATTTAAGCGTGAAAGGTTGAAAATTGAAGTAGGTACTTGTATACGGTATCTCTAGTAGCCAAAACAAGATTATGAAATACATATCAGATACCTAAGACAAGTCTAATATATTTTTCATTTTTTATACTTAAGTGCTTATTCAGTGATTCGACCTGTTAAAAAAATATTTCATAGCATTTTCAAATTTCAAACTCTACCTTTAATTCAAAGAAACATACGTTAATCGACATTTTGGACTCTAAATATGTTTCGGCGAACTTCAAGGCATCTTTCTACTATATTCGAAGGTGTCATTCACTTAAGAATCGATTTTCAAGAACCGAACCTTACTGATAAATAACAGTAGAGACAATACTTGGCACGCGAGGCTATATTTTAAAGTTAGAAAATCAGTCGATGGGGATATGTTGCCCTTTCAAGTAGGAAGGGGAGATGAAGGGAATAGATAGCGAGGGTAAAAAGATGAGTTTTTGAGAGTAAAAAAGAGCGAGAAGGGTAGGGGGGGTTAGAAGGAGCAAATAGGACAAGATTATGGGGGAAGAGTTTGAGAGGGTGACAAAATACCCACGCCCTCCATTTTCCACTCGCGAGCTTGGAACGGGAAAAGCGAAGGAGAGAGAGAAAGAGAGCGAGGGAGGGGAAAGAGGATGTTTTTGGAAGTAAGGACCTCCCCCTCTCTCCATCACTCTCACTTCACATATATTGAAGCTCAGGTTATAAGAGGGAAATAGTTATGGAACTGGCCGCGTGGCGGTAGGGTGGGGGAGGAGGAGAGGGCGAATGGGGACCGAGAGAAGAGAGTGGAGTAATTTTGGAAATTGAGTTTAAATTATCGTGTTTGTTGTTGCGCACCGCGGAGAACGTTCCCTCCTCCACTTTCTCCCCGGGGCCGAAAGGGGGTGGAGAGAGAGGGAGGGGTGGGAGAGAGAGGGAGGGGGAGGGGGGAGGCAGTGGGAGGAAGCAGCATCGGTGCGTAAGATGGATGGCAAACAGTCTCCCTTAACGGAAAGTTGAGAACGCGGCATTTGTCTTCGAAGAACAAGGAACGCTCGCGGGAAGGAAGAGGGTAGTAAAAGGAGAGAGAGAGAGGGAGAGAGAGATAGAGAGGTGGCGGGGAGGAAGGCGTTAAGGATAGAAATGTGGGGATTGTTGGTTATATAGTCGAAAGTTCGTTTACGGTGGGAATTTACATACCCTTTATCCTCACTTTGGGGCTAACATTGTACGTTGAAACTGTTCAACCCAAATTTTAGTCGTATTTCACGGATTAAAGACACCAGGACCGATGTTATACCACGTCTTTTAAAACTTCATAGAGTTTAATACTTGAAACAACGCGATCCCTGATTAACAATTTAATTACTCAACCTTCGCCAGTAGAAATGCATGTGCGAGTAAACATTTACTTAAACGCGTCCTTAAAATCTCAAGGCAAGTTAACATAAAATAACTTAAGAGGAGAGCTTCGACTTTACCTTCGTAAATGGAAAGCCTACATTCTCCTTTGACATTATATTGAAAAAGATTCGGCGATTATCCAAAACAGGAGCTCAAGAAGTTTTGAACTGAATTTTTAATGAATCGAAAAAACGAATTTCCTTCTGTCGGTTTTCCTATTCCTCGTCACACAACGCATATTTCTTAAATGTATTTTATTGATCCTTTCCGAAGGATAGATTTGAAATTTTTCGAGCGCACTCTGAAAGAAAGTTTCGATTGCACACATGATAATAATTCCTCGCTTGGTGCATGAATAGATTAATGAAGAAAACTCATAAAGGCAATTGAAATTTTTTGGAATCGAAGATGAGCTAATTAATAAATACATAATAAATAAATACATTAAAAACATATAGAATATTATATCGTGGCTGATTCTTGAACAGTCAATATTAATAACAACAGTTTTATCACGGCGACGAAAAAACAGGCATTTTTGGTGGTCGCCATGGAAATAAAACGAGAAATGTACTTGTCATTGTTTCAACGGCAGATCATTAAAAATGCGATTTCATTCTGACGTAATTCGACTGCGATATTCCCGGGAGGAAAGAGTACGCGCGACATGTGGAATAATAGGAACTCGATTGTGCTGGGAACCATATGGACGAGAAAGAATTTAAAAATTTCGTGACGAGAATAAAGTATCGGCCGAGCATTTTTCTCAAACGATCTGTGTAAAACCAGTGATGAAATATCGAAATATTTATTATGGACGTAGGCTACATGAATAGGTTAAAATACCGATACGGCGTTAAGTTTACCTAAGGCATATAATGTGTTAAAGTAAAATATAGGTTGCTAGAAGTATCACAAATAATTTATATCCCACAATAATATTACTTGGGCACATTGAATAACATGTTCAAAAAAACTCTAACCGTATCTTGCAAAAGAGAGACGCGTTGCAGAATTTCAAGCGAGAACGACTTCGTTTATTGATTCTCTCACGAACACGTAATAAGACAAGCATAAGTGATGTTTAAAAGGAGAAAAATTACATATTGATCGATAGCGTTTCCGCCGTGTCATCCCACCCCAGACTTGTTATTAATTCCACCCCTTGTAGGCAGAGCGCAACACAACACACACGCAGGGAACAAAATCTCGCAATAAATCCAACTGGGCGCTCGAACAGAAAGGAAATAACGATCCCAAAGATGACCTCACCCTTCGCAACCCCCAAGAAACCATCCTTGATTGCACACACGCACACACCGAAGGGCGCAGATCACAAGATACCGCATGGAGTGGGAGTGAAAGAAAAGACGGAGGGAGAGTAAGGGAGTGGCGATCCTTCCCTCACACACGCTCTTACGCCATTCATGAGAAAACAAGAGAACCATCTTAAAAGGGAGAGAGGATAACTAAGGAGAGAGAGAGGAAGAGAGAGGGAGGGAGAGAGGGAGAGGAAGAGAGATGGGGAAGAGAGATGGGAGAGAGAGAGATGGGAGAAAGAGAGAGGGAAGAGAGAGGGGAGAGAGAGGGGTAGGCTATTTCAAGAAGGCCTGTAGCGAACACAAAACTCGGGAGGGTTAAAGACTGAACCCTGCGGTACCCCTCTCACCAATACAACTACACTCCTCCCCCGCATACTGTCGAGATATGGCTGGGAAAAGACAAAAGGGGTGACGCATATTTGGAGTGGGAGGAAGGTGGGAGGAAGAGTGGGAGGAAGTAGGGAGAGTTCTCAGATTGATTCCTCGGAAGGGAAATGGACGTGAATCACGTTCTTCCGGTCCCTCCTGTGTGGAAGGAAGAAGCGAAGGAGTTGAATAGCGCTAACCGAAGACTGTAGACTGGCGCAACCGAGGAAGCGCTTTTATTTTGAGAATAAGTAATGCTTATAAAAACAATCAACCCCCCCCCCCCCCCTATATAATTTGTTTGGTTATGTGACAGGTGTTAAGTGGGCACCACCGGTGGCATAAGATCCAGGGGCATTATATTAAATACCACTCGACTCATACCTTCAGAATTTACTTTCAATTAGTCAACCCGATTAAAATTTTTAGCTGCTCACCGTCTACATTGTTCGATTCTAGGAGCGTTATTTTCTCCGTTTGATAAACACGTGGATGACCGTAGCACAGGGATGGCAAATAATTTTTGAGTCGCGTGCCAAAAAAGTACTGACGATCAGAATTATTTTTCACATGCCACTAGTTCACTCATTCTCTAAAACACTTCATATGCTATACAGAAAATACATGCGTGCCCATGAAAATCGCATGCGTGCCATTTCTGGCACGCGTGCCACGTATTTGCCATCCCTGCCGTAGCACATTAATCATTTGCATATTAAAACTATACAACTTTTGTATGTTCATTACTATTTTTAATTTCAGGAGTATTCAGTTATGTGGATTTTATATTTATTGTTAGCTTTTTAATGCATGTAAAAGTTGGTTTCTTTAATTTTAATTTAATTTTAACATAATACTTAATTTACTCATACCCGTCATATTTGACGGGCAATTAAGCTAGTCATTAATTACTTTGATATTACCTATATAAAAAGTTTAAAAATTTTTATTAATAAGTTTTGCATTATATAAAAATATTTTATCTTTTACCCGTAGAAATGTGCAAATCTAGAGTTGGCAGTTCAACTCCATCATATATTAAAATCATACTGAAAAACCTTGCGTATGTATTTATAAACTAAATATCTGGTTCGAAAACTTTCCTCGGATCAAAACATCAAAGGCGGCAAAAGTTTTCCTGAGTTAATTGTGGTCGGATTTTTAATGCTGTCATTGGAAGGATGAAAACATTCTCTTACATATTACATAGTAAGCAAGTTAATATAAAGTTCATAAAAATACGAAGAAAATGCAAACGATTTACGGCGAGGAAGATTTTTTTGCTCTGAAGGGTACGATGTTCGATCCGAACACTCAAGGACATGAGCTGAAAACATACGGGCATCGATCTGCCATCGATCAGACAGCGATCTTCCAGTTTACCGCATGCGGATCCATTTATCTTCACAGAAAGACGCGGAAAAATGTCGCCGAGCGCTTCATATCCGCCTTCGGGGTCGTATAAAAGGACGGTGGCTGCGAAATTGGCGTCTTCGCTCACAAGCGGTTTCTTCCGAAGCCGTCCACGCATCTTGCGATGGAAACTGCTGCTGGGTGTGGCACAAAGGAAAACGCTATGTTCCGAGAATTCGGTATTATTCATTTAATCGGGGAAGAGAGGTGATAGAAGAAACAACCTGAACGGGATTCGAACGGTGTGCTTCCTAGAAAAGAGGCACGCATCTCAAGATTTCAGAGGATGCAACGAAAATATCTCCGTGACCAAGAGTTTTACTGCGCTCGTAGAAGATGCTTGTGCGAATTAATTTTATGAAATCGTTCATTTAAACGTTATGATAATTTCGGTTTACCTACCGGTTGTATTTTTTGCGCTTAATGCTCGCAAACGTATTAAAATAAAATAGTTTGGAAGATAGCAACACATTTTATATGGACCACTCACTGATAAAATACAGAGGTTACTACGTTAATTTTCTCTACACTATATAAAACCGCCTTTGATTTAAAATAATATAATTACAGTAGGGCACATTTATCTTCATTTAAAGAATATAAATAACTACGAAAAAAGCACACCCCCTCTCTTAAGTATGTTTTACGAAAATATTGCTAAACATTTTGGCTACGAGTTAAGTGTCGATTGTGGAAATGTGCGGTGATGACAGCAACGTGAAGCACGATCGGAAGAATCAAATTCGAATTCTCTAAGTCAGTGATTCCCAACCTGGGTGCCGTGAAGTGTTCTGAGGGGTGCCGCAAAATTTTTTCTGTTTTCCCATTTTTGCATCGTCGGCTTTCAAACATCCTAACCAGAGTTAAGACGAACTTCATTTCGTCGCAAAGGCACTTCGAAATGAAAGGAGATATGGAGAAGCATAAAATCTTGTTTTTATGCTTTAGATATGACAATTAAAAAAACCACGACTATTACTGATGGTGAATAGGGAGGGGTGCCGCCAAATACTGAAAAGTCACGTGAGGGTGCCGCGACTCTAAAAAGTTTGGGAAGCACTGCTCTAAAGAGAGGATATTTTTCCCCATCACGAATAACGAAGGACAGCCTCGTCGCCAACAGAAAAGGCCGGAGAGTGAAAACGGCGATGCACCCGCCACTCTACGACCAAAAGAGATACCACTTCGTGTCGTTAGTTTTTCCCGCTATACTGGTAGTTCCCGTTGGGCCCTCGCAGAGGTCGGGACGAGCCACGAGTGCGGTGAGTGCGTGACTACCAGAGATAGGGGGAGAGGGTCAAGTTCAAGGAAAATACTCGGTTGCCGTCACTTAACCCCTTTAAAAATAAAGGGAATTCGTAAGACGAAATCTTCTTTCTTTTGAAAGAAAGAGAGCAAGTAAATCTCACTCAGAAATTACATGTTTATGGATTCATAGCTTATGCATTTTCGTTTACAAATGAAGTTATACACCGTACAGGCGCAGACCTTCCAAGGAGTGCAATAAAATATTTGAATGAATGCGTTTGCAGACAAATGAATATGTTTCCGATAAAATGAATGATTTTCTACGTGAAGCGTTTCTGTTAAACTCCGAGCTTTTGACATCTCCTTCAATAGTTAAAATACAAGTTTCATGGACGAAATGTATAAAACTTTGATTCGATGTAATTTTTATTACCCTTGCAGCATTTTGGAAAAAAAATTGAGAAACGTAATAACGTTCATTGAAAATAACCCAAATTGAGGAAAATGTCTTTATTAAGGCTGAAGCTATATCATCTAAGCGGATAAAGGGACGATCTCGGAGATTCATTTTCGATAATTTATGGCTAAGAATAAGAATATATTAGGTCGGCTTACCGTCAAGGCCGGAATAAGGGACTCTGAGACCCTAGAGTACAAATTTTCGAATACCGCCCACACCCTTGCGCCACATGAAGTTTCTGGGGCCTCCTCCTTCTAATCCTGGGGCCCTGGCGCAACTGCACCACTGCGCCCCGGTTAATCCGGCATTGCCTACCGGTCACCATATAAGGACTAAAGAATGTGCGTCAGTGATATCCTTACCACAGAGACGTGATAAACTTATCAGCTTTTCTAAAACACAACTTCCGGGAAAACATCTTTCAAGATTAACACCGACAACAAGTGTATATTGATGGACGAAAAACTCCAGTGGTGGCGTCGTGACCATATAACTCCATATCTGCTATTTGAGGGATTTCAGTCGGAGGGAATGTACATATTGATAATGTACAACGTTCACTAGCTAATTAATATATGGTTATTGTTATTTTTTAAATTTCGATGATTTATTAAACAGAGTAAGAGACTTTACTAACGCTATTCGCACTATATATTAGTGGAATTAATGGTAATTCTTTTAAAAAAACCTTCAAAGCAGGCAAAAACAGTACATGTGCTATTTATTTATTCACATTTGAACCTAAATCTAAACAAAAAACGATAGATCAATATTAAAAATTTCGCACCGACAAAGCCACATTTTTCTCCTCATTAAATCATTTCAATATACATTTAAATTCTTGATGTGCGTGTGTATACGTTTATACACACACACACAATGTATTTTGCTTGATTTTCTCTCGCTGATTGATTTTTTAAAAAATCCATTTAAACCGTCGCCTCACTCTACCCAAGGACAACAGATTACACTCTCGCAAATACAAACAAAAACAAAACGCCCGGTGACATCACCGGGTAAAATCGCGCAAAGCCCTGAATGACAATTGCCCTCGCACAGGCGGGTTAAATAGTGTAGCACGTGGTTCCCTCCAATTTCAAGGACTTCTTTTAAAAAAAATAAATACAGCGATGCGAGACCGTCCACGGATTCACACACACACACGCACAAAAAGTAGGCACGCACACAAATCTCTCTTGGAAACACTAAACCTCGCCTTCTCCCTACGACCAAACAGTAGCTCGGGGCTGTATCCCACGCGACGCCTCCGAAGAAGGCGCGATATAGAGATTTGAAAGGGCCAGATAGAGATAAAGGGAGAGAGAGAGAGAGAGAATGCGTGCGTGTGTGCGCGCTAGCCATAGAATGGTCTCCAAAATACTCGAGCGAGAGAATAAAAAAAACGAATCCGAGCCGAAGACGATTTCAAATCTTAACAAATTCCGTCCACCTGGAACGAAAAAAGTCGCTCGTTCGCTCGGACGACGTCCGAAACTTCGTCGGAATCGGTATTTCGAAAAGTGTGAGCGGAAAATTACACTTTTGCGCAGTTCGGCCGATTAAAAAACTTCATTACGCGGATTTTTTCGAAGATTCTTTTTTTTTTATGTGGGAGGGAGATCGTGATAGGAAAAAGCGTTGGAATGTTTCCGCCGGAAACGTTGAGCTCGGGCCAAACGTACCCAGGACTATCGCTCGACGGATGAAAATTCGAACAAAAGAAATTTCTACCTAATACCGTAATTTTCCGTGCATAATAAGCAATTTTTCACGAAAAATTATCCAAAAAGTTAGGGTTCGTATTATGCATGGTAACAAACGTAAGCATTTTTCCAGTCATCCAATAATTTCCTGACGCACTGACACCGATAAAGCGCGGTTGTTTTTATTTTTGCATTTCAATGGCTTCTTTTTTTCCACATTTATTTTCAAAACAAAAATAAGAATAATTTTCATTCAGGTGGTTTTTAGATGCAATTAAAAAGAAGATAAATTTAATAGATTTTTTAAATTTATTACGCGTATACAGTAAAATCAGCAGATATTTGAAAATCTAGTGAAATTACGTTTAATTTCTTTTGGAAGTTAGTACATAGTCATATTCACATATATCTGTAAATTGTCATTCCATATCCCAAAATCCCAAAAGGCTTATTAATTTCTTGCCTCTCCGTTACTCAGTTGCAGTTAAAGGCTACATTTATCTAATTACTACAAAATTTATATGGCGATAAGACAATTTCGGCATTTTCGAGGTGCGTATTATACACGGAGAATTACGGTAATGACTGACAACTAACGCTACCTGTTTTTTAAAAAAATCATTAGTTACTATGAGTCAGCTATGGCGCCTCTCTCGCCATGACAACAGATTGCTGTTGGCTAAGGGAAGAAAAAAAACTTTACGAATATAAACGATATAGCCAAATAATCGCCGGTTGGGAAACCGTTTCCGCAAAAGTCATAGCAGAGAATGTTTTCGAAAGATCGCGATGTCTCATGCGACAGTCAGAGTGATTTCAGTGGATGAATGAGGCACACGAGGAAGTTGCGTGAACGAAGAGTCATAAGTTACGCCGAGGCGTGTGCTTCCGAAAGTGCTGACACCGCGGCTCAGCCGAGCTTCGGCAGTCGAATTTAACTTGCTTTACCGCATCATTCCTGCTGAATATTACCCGGAACGAATGGAAGATGATGCAGTGCCACGAAACAAATTAGTGGGCATGGAAATATATGGATATCACTCGGAGCCAAACTCGGCTAAGGTAACTTTTATACGAAAAAATCTTTCAGAATGATAAATCCGTAACTCGACAACGGAGATCGAGCGAGGATGGGAAAATAAAAATAATAATAATAATAAACCGAGCTATGTCGTCCAATAAGAGAGGCAAAAGGGATTGTTATTTTGTGTTAAAAAGAAACGACCCTCGTGGTATTCCTCACGAAATATGGATAAATATACTACCAGAAACAAAAGAGTAAACATAATCAAAGCGTAACATCACTATTAAAGGATTTGAACTGGGTAGAGCTGGAGCTCCGCAACTAAAAAAAACAGGTTTAAGGCTTCTGGAGAAATGTTGACCGGAATGCCTAAAAGGGGAGGTTTTTTAGGAATAATTGAACCATCAACATACATAGGTAAACACGATCGTGATGATAAAATATATGAGATCGATTGCAAGATTAAGATTATCGAGGCTCGTTTTTTTCGAGGAAAATAAGAAACCGCAATAGGAAAGTCAAACCTGATAGAGACAACTTTTAGGTAGACCTTGATGCATTGCACCCCCTGCCACACACCAATTAGGTAAATTTCAGGGAACAAGCAGATGTATACACACAAAAAAAAACACAAATCTGACTCAGAGTCACTGCCAAAGCCTTGCGAACGTCGATTAAAAGGAGGATAAGAACGCTATTAAAAATTTCCCGGAGAATATCGCCTTCGAGAATAACTGTTTCGGAACGCATACGGTGGGATTTGAAGACATTTTTTCCGTTCAAGAATGACATCAGTATACAATCGTGCTTAAAGGACACGAGAGAGTTATTAGCACGAAGAAAATAGAGAGGGTGGGGCAGTAATAGGCGGCATGGGATAAAGTAGGAAGGGGAGGGGAGAAAGGTGACGCAATAGGTCACGAGAATCACGTGGGCGGACGAAGAAACACTTATATAAATGGAACGGATTTACGAATGAACGCAAGAGGAGGAGAGGACCGGGGAAGGAGGAGGGAAAAAAGCTATCGAAATGGATTACAAGTCACCTTTAAAGGGCGCAAAGTGGGAAGCCCAACGAATTGAGTTTAACGAGATTTTCATAGGAGCCGTCCAATCCTCACTCTCTGTGTTTTACTCTTCGACGACCTGAACAGGAAAGCGGAACGAAGAAATTTATCTGGGGAGAAGGAAGGAAGGGGTTGGGTTTTTTTTCGCGTCGAATCCAGAACGTAAACCGCTTTAACGGAGGATTTAGATGAAAGAATAATCGATTACATTTTCGGGATCTCGTATTTGCGTACAAAATACGAACTTTTGTATTGTGGGAAGTTTTTCTCGAAAAAAAATATTTATTTTCATGCAAATAAATTTATGTAAAATGGAGTCCCGCCGACGTACTCCCGCGTAATGTCGATTACGTTTTTAGGATCGCTTCGGAGATAGTTTAGGGGGGAAAGATGGAATTCCCCTCGCAAAATAAATTTTTAAACGATTAAGTTGTCTCATAAAAGCACTGATGCTATAGCACGACATATGTTTTGTTTAACTTAAAAAAAACGCCAAAGGCTCGTTTTGCCCATATTTCTGAATGCAACACTGCACAAAAAAGTCACAGATGGTAGGATTTAAAGAAGCAAAAATAATAAACGGTTAAAAGCAATGCAATTCTTTTATCGACGAATGAAAAATTCTATGAATGGATTTTTGGCGCAGTTTACGTTTATTAGTGGGAAAAATATATTACCGTTCGAACGACTGGTATAGTTCCACGAATAGAACGTCGTCTCTCCTATAGTCGTCAATTATTCGAATCTATTTGAATCCGAGACTGTTTCACTAGTCAAGTAGATCGACCTTTTTAAAAAACTCTTTCTGTCCTGATTTTGGTTTTACTTAATATAAAATATTCATTGACAGTTATTTCTATATTGAGCCGAATCTGGCAGGAATGTACGACTTCGTTAATTTTTGTACAATGCCTTTTTTATTTTCATATTGTACACGATCATTCACATTCCGTATCAGGGGTTGTAATCTGAAGAGGATGCAATCCTACATACCCGTACAGTAACACCAAAACGCTTAACAAACGCAACTAAATTCAAAAAATGTCTGACGAAAACAAGTGTGCATCATCACGTACAATCGATTTGAAAGGGTTAAAAGAGTATAATGCCGTCACGCAGTTAAAAAAAATAAAAGGAGCCACTCGCATGTCTTTATCTCTCTCTCTCTCTCTCTCTCTCGTTCTCTCTCTCGTTCTCTCTCTTAACGGCATTAACTGATTCCATTCGACCAAACTGCAGTTCGCGGAGAGAAGGGGGAGATCGAGGAGCGAGGAAAACATCGCGATAAATCGAAAGGGGAGGAGGGGGGGGGAGGGAAATTGGGAGGAGGGGGGAAGAGGGGAGGTGGAAGAGGGGCGAAGCGGAGGCGGGTGACACAGATACTTGATCTTAATCCAGATCGCCTTCCGTGATTGACGAGGCACGCAGCCACCGGAGAGGCGATGCCACTTCCTCGCCTGCATCCAATCCAAAGGGGAAAGAGGGTGTGGAACCCTTCGTGTCAAGGCCCCCGACGTCAATGAAGAGAGAGAGAGAGAGAAAAGAAAACATCCAGGCCCCGTTATTGCGAGGGTCGCGTGGGCGAGACGCCGAAAAAAGTTTCACGCAAACATTCGTGAACGCTAATGAGTCATCGGAGAGGTTTTTATTTGTTTGTTTGGCGGCGGACCGGTTGAGGAAAAAAATATATCGAAAACTCATTTGCGGCGAGTAATACGCTTCGCTCGATTTCTCGTGTGTACAACGTCTGATGTAAACATCGCTTGATTAAAATCACGGCGGGCGGGAGGTGTTTTTCGCTGGGGCTGCCCTCGAGGGAACGAAAGAGGATATGGGCGATCCTCCTCTCCCTCCGATTGGACCAGTCCTTGAATCCTTTTCAGCGCTTTCTTTTTAAAAAGTCGCGCACACGCACACACACACACACACACACATATATATACTACGGAAGAGAAAAAGTAAATGCGGATTTTTAGGGCAACTAGGTGCTGAAGGAAACTCTGTGATCACTTACCGGAAGGAGAGCCGCTGCGGTGTTGGAGAGACACATTTGTAGAAGTTATTGAAGCTTTCGGGATGATCCCTTCGTCAGCACAAGAGAGTTGTGTCTCTCTTGTGCTGACGAAGGGATCATCCCGAAAGCTCTAATAACTTCGGTACTGTTCTATTATACCACCCGCAGTAAATCTATAACGTAAAATAATATATTTAAATGAAACTAGATTAAAATATTGAATATAACTTGAATACCACTGTTGTGCTTGTCAAAGATTTCGGAAACCCCCCCCCCCACCCCTCCCCCCTTGAGAAATCCTGTGTGCGCTAATGTGTGTCTATATCTATTGTAATATACTTTGTCTAGAATATTATTTATAAGGTCACTAAGGAAACGTTAAAAATCCTTCCCATGACTGATTGGCCGGTCTCTACATTAACAAACCCAATCTCCGGACAACGTGGAGGGTTTCTTTGGTTCCGGGCGAGGCTAGGGCGCGGTAGTGCCCGGAGACGACTACCTAATAAAACGAAGCGAGCCGAAGGCTAGTCAATATATACTTTCAATGTTATATCCTCTTGACTGTTGCGCCGAAAATGGAAGGATATATTGACGAGTCTTAGGCTCGCTTTGTTTTAATGGGTAGTCGTCTCCGGGCGCTATCGCGCCCTTCGCCTCGCCCGGAATCAAAGAAACCCTCCACGTTGTCCGGAGATTGGGTTTGTAAATGTTGAGAATGGCCAATCAGTCATGGGTTAGGAAAGCTAACGCATCTTCTTCACTATTTGGTAACGGTGGATATATTACAGATTGATCTAATATAATTGATTCCACTATAGTACAGTTGCGGGTGGTATAATAGAACAGTACCATAACTTCTACAAATGTGTCTCTCCAACACCCCAGCGGCTCTCCTTCCGATAAGTGCTCACTGGGTTTCCTTCAACACCTAGTTGCCCTAAATAAATAAATAAATAAATATATATATATATATATATATATATATATATATATATATATATATATCATCAGCCTTTTTCAGTCCACTGACGGATGAAGGCCTCCCCCAGACTCTTCCAGTTTTCTCTGTCAACTGCCTCCCTCCTCCAAGTTTGCCACAAGAACTTAACAAGCTCTCTGTCCCACATGTCTTTCGGTCTTCTTTTCGGTCTCTTGATGTTTCTTGGGATCCATTCGATGACACTGGACGTCCAACGCTGCTCATTTCTTCTAGCAATGTGGCCCGCCCACTGCCATTTTACCACCTTCACTCTTCTAATGACGTCACAGACTCCCGTCTTCTTTCTTACCCAGTCTTTCCTCTTGCGGTCTCTTCGGGTGATCCCTAACACGCATAAACTTGGACTATTTGAAGTTGATATCTTTTATTTATTTGAAGCACTAGTCTAGCTGCCCGCTCGGATAAACTTTCCATTTCCACGATATTATTCTTCAATTTTTTGTTGATGATGAATCCAACTCCTTCTGTTCTTCCTGTGTCAGTTCCCCTGTAATAAAAAATATGTCCACTCTTCAACTCCAATAGGCCTTCACCTTTTCTTCTCACCTCACTAAGCCCTAAAATGTCCCACATGATCTTCTCCAGTTGTTCTGGGAGCTCTTGAAGTTTATCTTCACTGGACAAAGTCCGGCAGTTAAAGGTAGTTAGGTTGAGGTTAAAGGAATTGGATAAGGATGAGAAAGAGTGGCAGTGGGCGTTTAACCTCCGGAGATTCTTAGCACCCTCTGCCTTCATGCCTTGTTCCTGACCACTGCCACGGTCAGAGGCAATCCAGCCTCCGGAGAATGAGGACCGTTTTTTATGGGTGTACATGTCATGGGGGGATTGTGGGCCTTAAAACACCACGCTGGCCCAGAGCGGGTTGGTGAGTACCTCTTTCACTTTGGCCGGAGATAGTGCAGAAAGACTTCACAGCATGGTTGAACCTACCGGTGTCCGAGGACACCACTGTTCTTCGCCCCTTAGCCTCCGTTTACACCCTTCCGCCGACTTTGAGGCAGTGAACTGAGGCAGTTGGAAGGGATATATATATGTACGTATGTATGTATGTATATATATATATATATATATATATACATACATAAGTACGTTTTTCTCCGTCGCTGGGGCAGGGCCCGAAAGCTTCAAACTTTTAGTGTGTCTTCAGCACCTCCAGCGGATCTCCAATTTTGGTAAGTGTCCACTGGGCTCTCTCCAACACCTTATAGCCACCTTTATATATATATATATTCGGTCCGTCTGTCCGACCGTCCGTTTGGACAATATCCCTGGAATCCTGGAGAACCCAGGTTTTCAGGATAGGTTTATATGAGAACTAGACGTGATTAAAAATTTGGTGGATCTAAGATCAGATGCTGGGAAACAATCAGAACTTTGCTAATAATTCGAGTAGAATTCGTACCAGAAAAAGATTTTCGCAGGGAAGAATTTAAAGAGGAAACGTTTGAGTAATGAATAACGCGTCGAATTTCAAACCTGGGGTTCGATTCCGCGAACACTGTTTTAGCATAAAACGTTTTGGCAGGACACAATATCTTTTCACGATAAAAAGAAAATAAATAAAAAGAAACATCTCATAATTTATTTTGCTCTGTAGTTTTTCATTACACTCTTTAGGACAATACAATAGAATCCTAAGAAATTTCACGATTTATTCCCGAGAGATCATGATTGGATCCCTAATGAGCAATGTGGTTATTATACCACAAAATGGTATTTAAGGGAAGGGATAAGCACACACAGAGAAATGAAAATTTTGAAATAATGACCGAGAAGCGATTATAACGATAAAAAAACCGATTTCTTCGAATAATCCGGATCACGCTTTCACTTGATCATTCGACTGAATACCGAAGAAAAATCTATCTAAATTTCGACGTAATAAATAAGCCAGAAAAACAGATACTCCCATTATATGTACATACTTTTTAATAAGAAAACTAAATGAATTCTCATAACACGATAGAATAATTTCACGAGACAATTCTACACTAGCGCTCAATCGGTGGCGGCATTTAAAAGTTGAATTACTTTCCAGGCTCGTTTGATTATAATAAAAAGCAAAACTGCGGAAAATCCTAAGTTGTTCAGCATAAAATGCTTCTAATAATTCATCCTAAACCCTTTAAATGCTAACAAAATATAGGATTATAACGATAATTACAATCGCTTCCGGATGAGTCGAATGAAACGAAGAAACGGCTTTCGTGTCACCGAACCATCGAGACGGATGACGAGTGGCGAGAAAACAAAAGAAGCGTGGCTGGAGCTGGAGCGAGCGTCCAATCGGAAGCCAGCGACCGCGGGGTACGATGATCCCACCGCCTCCCGACTGCTCCGCTGGAGGTTGACCGCAACCCGTGCTCGTAAAAACAAAAGACTGAGAGAATTATCGTAACGTAACCAAAAGCTCCGGCATTAACGATACTCAACACCCTAAAGGCTGATTTCCACATATAGGACCAGGCGCAGACCGGTCGACGACTGTCCTTTTACCAAAGATCAAAAAAGTGTCCCATCCATATAAATAACATTGGAAGAGCAATTTCCATTTCCACATATAGGACCGGGCGACGACCGTGTCCCTACCGTGCTGTGATGGATCGTTTCAAAAGTGATTTGTCGAGGACACGGTATGCGCACAGTCCTATATGTAGAAATGGTGAAAGGGCGACGTAAGGGCGCCCATGCCTGTTTCGGTTATCTTCGCCGTCTCGGCGATGTTATACGAAGATGGCTCGTGAATTCTTTCACCACGTGGTTTAGTCAGTTTATGTTGTTATCTCTGTTGGCAGTAGTCTTAACCTATTTATTACTGGATTAAATCTAGGAGTAATTGATGAAGAAAAATTAACTGTATTAGTACAGGAGCGCGAGTGTTTCTATAATATGGCCCACAAGGATTACGATAATAATTTCGTAAAAGACAATTTCTGGAAGGAAATTTTCTTACGCTTTCTACTATTCTTTTTTTCGTTTAACACATAGTAAGCGGCACAAGCAATAATAACGTCATCCTCGGAGCTACTCATGGTTATAACTGATCTCAAAACCAAAACAGTAAGCACGACACGGTCGGCGCACAGTCCTACATGTGGAAATGCACACGGCCCAGCACGGTCGTCGACCGGTCTGCGCCCGGTCCTACATGTGGAAATCAGCCTTAAGGGGGGCAAAACTAAATCAGAAAGTATGATTCCAACCATTACACGTCCGGTACCGTTATATTCCGAACCCTCCAGTGGGTCGGGTTTTCAAAAGAATACGTTTTTCTTTTGCGAGAAATAAAAATAAACAAATCTCGCCGATGAGGTACCCGCAACCGTATCTGCATACATTTAAAGTGAATATAAAGTATTATATTACCTAGAATATATATTATAGTATATTGCTCAGTACTATATAGTGTAGAATTATACTGTACTATTAGTATAGTACGTATATACAGTAAAACGGATTATGTCGACTAACTGACCGAACGCTAGACCTCTCGACCCTCATTAACTCGGATTAGGAGCTCGAACCTCGAGGCCCAGGCCCAAATCAGAGCTCAGGTATCTCTACCCTCGTAGCAGGTGGGGCACTAGCTGACCACGTCTTTTGCAATAACATTTAAACTATTTTATGTTGTTAACTTAGTGAGATAGTGACTCAAGTATCAAATTCGGGTGAATGCGCTCATTAAGAGCTTTTTTAAACGTAATTCTACGATAAATAATAGGATATTTACGCTCACACCTAACCTTGACGCCCAGGAATACCAACCTCTTAAGTTTTTTGGACGGGGTTGTATTGAAAGCAGTTACGACTACTCGTAGGAACTATTGATATAAATCGCCTCTGTAGCGTTCACACAAAATTTGTCCTGCATGGCAACGAGCCCAATGCTTTTATTTGTACAGTGTACCTTCAAAATAGGCGGAAATGATTGCAGAATGCAGGCATCGGCTACTAGTTTTTAGCGATTTTTTTCACAAAAATCAACTCATGTATTTACTTTGTCTGTCTGTTCGTCCTTCCGTGCAGGCGGTGTCTCTGAAACAGTTCGACCAAGAGAAACCAAATTTTCAGTATAAGTTCCTACATATGAGAGCTATATGTGACAAGAATTTGGTACCTAAAACTTGAATCTGACAATTTTTTTGCAAAAAATCGCCTTATAATATCTGCTTTCGCAGTACTTTCCTAACTTGTTCCCTTCCTGTCCCATACGTTTTTATGTGCAAACGTAGCGGTGATCAGTAAGACAGACTGAACAGTAACTGCAAAAAACAAATTATTAATACACATTTTAAAAAATTATTCCAGCCTAATTACAGTTCCTGGTTTAATTGATAGTGTTTAATTAATGGAATCCGGCCTGTTTCTACGTAAATAAAATTGCGCACCGTTTAACTTAAATTATGCCAAGTTTTGCCTTTAAAATGCGGACTGTCCGTGTTCTTCAATTATCCGTGCTTACTCACGTTCCAATTAACACTGACAGTCGGGGTCTTACTGCATAAAGCAGTGCCTCTCAACCTTTTTTGCTCCACGGCACACCTTCATGCATGCTTAAGAACATCGCGGCACACCAAACCACCCCTAATTAATTTCACTGCGTAAATACTCATTTTTATAGATAAAAACTAGCTTAACAAGTAAAAGCCGCAGTTATATTAGATTGTTACGATTGGTGAAGCAATAATTGTATAATTTTGTTGTACATTAAATACATACATAATTTAAAAATTAAATATCTTCGGAGTGTGCGGCACACTAGTCCCTTCCTCGCGGCACGCTAATGTGCCGCGGCACACCGGTTGAGAACCACTGGTATAAAGTATAATCGGCAGTACACAGTCTCTATCCTACATACGAAGTATTTTAAGCTTCCGTGATTCAGTTAGGAAGAGTTTTTTCGTGGAATCGTTTGACATAGGGACGGACAATTTGGATTCATCATATCGCTTACATCTTGTCGTGATTTTTTAAAAACTGATATTTTGAAATCCAACCATTTAAAGAAGATGGTTCGATATAATAAAAGAGTACTCTGATCGTTTGGGCATATTTCTATGCTTTTTAAAGAATCGTCTTTCCACGTCTGAAATATGTAACTTTCTCTTTTATTAAAAACACGGAGAGCAAAAGTGCTGTATGAATAAATTATACCTTAAACGGAAATTAATGCGATATTTGTCGGACAAACACTTTCGAAAAATATATAATTTCAACTAATGAAATGACCTTTCCACCGTGAAATATATAGTTCATAAAGTTCTTTCCCCGAGAATTTCATAATGAGAGTAAAATTTTATTCGGCTAAAGTTAATCTAGCAAAATGATACATTTATATGAAAAAGCTTTTCGTAAGTTACCTTCAAATGCACTAAGCCTAAAAAATAACTAGATCAAAAAGAGATAAAATATTTTTTTTAATTCGAGTTAATTACTGATACCACAGAAACAACAAAAAAGAAATGAATCTCCGACTAATGACTGACCATTTTAAAGATATTTAAATGGACTCTGAATCCTCTCGATCACACAATATCTTAAAAAGAAAGGTTTTTTGGTATAATTAAATCTGGATCTGTGAATCATCCTGAATAGAATGACAATCATTGTAAAAAATAACTTCGGACTTTTTGAAGTTTATTACCCTGCAAGCTTGAAAATAATTGGACGAATAATGCAGAAGGCTAGATGGATAATAGCAAAAAATTAATTTAATACAATAAACTGGCGACATTATTTTCACGCTATATTTTAGGGGTCTGAATAGAAAAAAATCTGATGTGGCCAACACATGACTTTCTCCATATTTGGGGTATAGATATTTAAATTATTATGAATAAGGCAAAATTATTATTTCGTTTCGTAAAAGAATACAGTCGTCCTTATTGCCGTAAATTAGTTATATTTTGAATATGTTCACAGAATTCACCGCTACATGCTGGTGGCGCTGTATACTGGAAATTACGAATAAGTTCAATATCTCCGAAATTGACGGTTCTACGAAAATTTGTTTCAAACAAAACTCGGAAGAAATATTATTCTCTACAACTATGGCCCTCAGGAAGATCACCAATAACGACGTTTTTAAGGAGCTATTTGAAGGAAACCGATTATTTTTTATAAATAATTCCTAAACAATAACTGCTATGGAAAATTGTTTCAAATGAGAGTTGTAGGAAATTATATTTTCTACATTTTTTGTAATAGTCAATGTATACAATAATGAGGTATTATCGGAGAAATATCGTAAAAACCGAAGCGGGTTTCGAATAAACCTCGACTTCCGACATCATCTGCGTAAATTAACACATTTACCTACATCGTTGAGAACCCCGATATATCATTAATAAATAATAAGAAAAGCATTGGCCCCAGATGAGAGCCCTGGGGAACGCCTGAAGTAGCGACAAAGCTACAGAATACGCAGTTTTATGTTTTTCATTGACTGCTGAGAAATTTTAACTATCGTCTGTAAAATTAATACAGCAATCAAAAAGTATGGTAGATAACATACTCCAGAGAATTGAGTCATTTTTACTTGTACTTTGACGTTAACGCAGATAGAATATCGTTAAATACGTTTAGGTCGAAATATACATCCCAAGGATCTAGAGCGGGTATTTTTACGGCCAAGAAATAACGCGGAAGTCCAATTCTTAGCGTAACATCAAACGATAACTTGACAGATCTCCGTCTCCTTATTACTTATCTCGTAAGATCGGGACACCGAATAACGGAATCGCTGCAATTTATACCCCGCAATTCATTCGTCATTAAGGATCCTTCGAATTCGACTCCATTCCCCGTTATACCGGATCGAAGCGGGCATCGTATAGCCGCGGATTATGAAAGAACAGAAGGCAGAAGCGGGAAGAAGAAAGAGAGAGGTTGGTCTGAGCTATAACGCCCTCCGCCTCCCTCTTAAACTATCACTATATATCTCTCCTCCGCCTCTATTTACTTAAGTCACGCAATCCTATCGTATTCCATTCACGGCCGATTACTATCCTCTTCGCTCGAATAACTTCTTTAAGGGTGCAGTTAGACGTGTGACCGTGTCACTGAGGGAGAGGGAGAAAGCAAGAGAGAGGGAGAGAAAAAAAGAGAAGTACAAAAAAATACAGGAAGAGAGCGAGAGGAAGAGAGTGAGGGAGAAAGAGAGGAAGAGAGAATGAGAGGGAGAGATAATAAGAGAAATATGGAGGTAGAAATAAAGAGGGCGAATGGAAGAAGAAACAGCGAGAAAAAGACAGGAAGAGAAAGAGTGAGAGGAAGAGGGAGGGAGAGAAAAAATAGAGAGAAAGAGAGACAGAGACTTGGAGAGAAAGGAAAATGTAAGATTTGAAGCGCCGGACATCTGTTCCCGTATTATACCAGGGTCCCTCCACAACAAGCTCAAATACAGCGTGGAATTTTCTCCATTCTGTCACTTGTATTTAGTTTACATCAGATAAGAAACTACACGGTTTTAATCAGGTGTGAATTACTCTTGCCACTGCTCGGCGCTTTTAAAAGGAACTAATTATACGTACAGCGGTCTCCATATAAACATTCGACTCTGTTATATAAAGGTTCCTTGGATTTTATATTAACGTTATTAATTCCCTTACTTAAAATATGTTCTCCTCAACCACAGAAAACGAGCGATAGAGATTATAAGGAATCGATACTGAATTAAACCATCGTGTGACGACTGATGATGGAAAAATTCATAAGTTTTAAGGGGAAAAAAGACGCGTTGGTACGCCTTCTTGTGGCTCGTATACAACACGATCCAGGATTGAAAACATCACACCTCTTCCGGGTTTTATCCTGGCGGCGTACAAAAAAAAATCGACCGGACCGCATCCATATTCGCATTGGAACCTTTGAAAATAAAAAAGAGAAACATTTCGGTGCGCTTTCTTTCCTTCCTTTTCCCGCCTTCACTCGCGGCTCTCCGTGACTTTCACGCTCCTTGTTTTTGTGCGTGCGGCGTGAAGGGCCGAACGACGCTCTTTTTTTTTTCTGCTCCCTCTATCTCCGAGCCGCTCTTTTGTTTTCGGTACGCTTCGGGTGGTGTCACGCCGGCGTCGGGTGAAAAAGAGTCGGGTGACTTATGGCTCTTCACCTGGCGCCCGAGAGAACTTCTATCTTCCCATCCACTGCGGCGACTCGAGAAAGATCCCTTGTCATGCGTCCCACTCGAATAATAGCGCAAAAGGAAACACCGTGGAATGTTTATACCGTGGAGTGGACGTCCGTGTAACACTCGAATGGGCTGGGTTATGGATTTAATGAAATAGAATATGTATGAAAGCCAGTGATTTATCATCGCCTCCTTGCTGGAACACGTCACGACGCTGGTTAAATGTCAAAATGTGGCGGTGATATATTTTTGTTAAATGTCAAGTTATTTACAGGTTGGATTCCTTTGTGAGCGAGTGATGAAAAATGGGATCAAATCGATAGTTGCACGAATTCTCTATTCCAGAGATGCAAAAGTTTTTGTGAACGCGGAAAAAACTGAATTTCTTTATCCGATAAGATAAACAACAGCGAGTACGGGTATAAAACGATTGTCATTTTATAAGCAATGTGGTGCCAGTTTTAAGATATAAAGCAGGGGTGGGAAAACGTTTTACGAGGAGGGCCACGTTAGTAGTTGTGGGTGGTTAGGTGGGCCACATTAGGTCTCACATAGGAAGTTATTTGAGAGAATGCGAAGGGTCCTATTAGTGAAAATCGATTATTAATACATTTTTAATACAATAATAGATCGCTATATAAGATTTTCCGGCCATAATTTTAACCACCAAATGTGAAATTTACTGTTTCACATTTCACGGTTCTCTTTTATAAAGGCATCGCGGGCCACATAAGGTGCTCTCGCGGGCCAGATGTGGCCCGCGGACCGTAGTTTGCCCACCCCTGATATAAAGAGACTATTCAGCAACATCGCCGATTCTATCAGAACTAAGAAACGAGTACCAATGAAAAGTTACAGCAAGAGAATAACTGAATGGATACTTATTGTTAGTAGGATAAATAGTGATACGCGTTATAATCAGAAACTAATTTTTAGATACGTAGACATTAACACCTATGCTATCGAATTTAATTAAAAAAGGATTTACAACTGTATGATACACCTACATGTTACCCTGAATTACACTAAATTGGTGGGTGGAAGAGAGTACAGCGATAGAAGTCCAACCAACATTTATTTCATGTAACGCAATCGAGAACTCCAGAGTGCGTGATTGTCTTTCTGCCAAATTAAATATGCACTATCTAAAATGAAATCAACGGAATCCACCGTAACTTAGCGGCATCCATAATCAACACTTAAGTAGAAAATAAACCGAGTTTACAATGTAGGATACACGGGGACCCATACATTTAAAGGTAGCTTTATTTTCTACTTTAGCTATTACTAAAAGTAAAAAGAACGACGAATGACGCAAGCACGAAAATAATTTGATGCTTCGTTCCTCACACATCGAAATTCAAATCGCAACTTCTACTTTTTAGGACAAATTTGACCTTGTAGGACAAGCATTTGAAGGTTTAGCAGACGATTTTTTTTTTTGAAAAAGCTTATTCCTACCAGATTTAGAATTCCTAGAGACATTCCGGATTTTCCCGTGATTCCTCGAAACGGGAGTTAAAAAGACTACGACTTTATGCGTCATCGTGTCTCTCCCTCTCCCACCTTCCCCCATCTCCTTCTCCCTACTCCCCCCCACTCCCAACAAACACTCCTAGAACCTGACTCTACCCCCTTCTACTATTTCGAGAAAGGGAAAGGGTGTGAGGTTCGGGCGATGCATGAGTAAGTTAAAGAGAGGGTTCCGAGTGAAGGAGTATGTTGAAGAGGAGGTGGAGAAGAAGGAACAGTGCCAAAGGCCGTCTCCTTCCGGGAAGACAGAAAGAGAAACGGGGACTCCTCCCCCCCTCCCCTCCCTCCCTCACTCCTCCCGGATCCTTTATTCTTCACTTGTTTTTCGGAAGGGCAAAAGCGCACTGTCGAGAGGTCGTAGTTAGGGCAAAGGGAATTTTCGGGAGGATTTATGGGCTGCGGGAAGTAAAAACGTTTACTGAATATAGAGAAATGGTCCTTTTAAGGCCTCCTTTCGGGAAGCGGTCAGTTTGGCGCGAAATGTCCTGCGAGTCCCCAAGTGGGATTCTTCTCGGAGATAATAAACGGGAAAGTTCTTCGAATGACTTTTTAAAGCCGAAACGCCTAAATAGTCTTGGGTTGGGACACTTCGCTTAAATGTTAGTGGCACTAATAAAAAAAATTAATAGAATAATTTGAAAATAAAACCTCTTTCCGGTGAAGAAGAATTAGTTTTTGGCGCATGTTTCACGAGAATATAAAATATTACAGAGTTCTTTAATAAAAAAGGACAATTAAAAACTGAGTGTGAGTAACCCCCCACAAAATACTATAACCTCCAAGTTGTGGCTTAATTTTGTAAATATTGAACAACATTCTACACTGAACAATTTGGCAAAATCTGGCCTCCAGAATACGATTTACTACATAGTGATTACTGAATATGATTGCAACAGTACTTTACAAGTATCTATCCAAAACAGCTTATTCAAGAATAACTATCAGCAGTTACAATCGTGAATAATTTTCAAACACACAGTCATGATCGAGAGAAAATAGGGTAAACGTATTCAGGAGACCTCAAAACGTGTATTTCCGTTGAAAGTTCCAATTCGATTTTTTTCGTGAAAACAATACATATTTACTCTATACTTCCTAGGGAGAAAGTAAAAAACATATTTCGAGAAAATAATTACTGCAACCATTAGAACGTTAACAACCCTAAAAATCGAATTCAAGCATAAATAATATAAACTCCATCGCGGATTCAAAAGTATCACCGTTAAGTTGCGTAGAATTTCGAGATAAAGCGACATTTTTCAAAAATAAAATTCCCTATGATCCCACCTTCCAGTTGGAACAAGATGGCGAATTTCACAGAAATCCTTTCTAAACTGAGACGTGAAAGAAAATAAGGCCCGAAAACTCTCTCCGATCCTTTCATTTTTGCATTCATAACGCGGTTGAAATCCAACGTCAATCGTGGGGTCTTCGCTCGTGATGAGGAACTTCGATCATAAAGAACAACAACAACAAAAAAAAAAGGAGACGCGTTTCACCGTTCCATTCCCTCTCGTTACGAAACCACGATCCCCCAAATTCCCTCCACGCCCACCAATTCAAGCAATCTCTAACGTCACGACCGACTCACGGAAAGGCGGGAAGCGCCATTTAGAGAAAGAGAGAGAGAGGAGAAGAAGAGAGGGAACCCTGCCACCGTAATTTTCTTCACACAAACACACCACTAAAGCCACTTAACTCTAATGCTTCACAGCGCAGAGAGCCACGTTTTCCCTCGCCGGCAAAAATTTCCGTTCTTGATACGAAAGCGAGACGACCATGTGTTATTCTCCGAAACAAGTTTCGCGTTGATTGACAGGCGGTTTCCCGGCGAAAATTACGCGTAATACTAGCGCATAGTCCGCAATTGCAAACGGTTTCATTGATGGAAGACCTTATAACACGCAGCTTACTGTAATAATGAAATTGCTCCAAGGGATATTTAAGGATGCTTTCGAATTATCTGTTTTTTTTGACACAACTTCTTACATATAAATTAAATTACAGACGAAATATGCGTAACAAAAGGTAGACTCCTTCATGGAGAAATGTCTTAATTTTTTACTTTCACGATCTTTATTTTACATACGCTTTAACCTTACATCCATTTCTAAATACCTGAAAAGATTCTTACGAATTCAAGGTAAATCAAACAGATATTTCAAGAAAGACGAAATATAATAGGAAATACGTTTAACATACGCATTTGTATATCTATTTATAGTCACTTAGATCGATTAAGCCGTATGTACTCAGCAAAATGGGAAAATTTCAACAACACTCCTAGTTAATTACACCGTCGCGACGCGTCGTGATTACCCTCATGGGCATAAAAAGACGATCAACAGCGAGAAAACATCCGCGATGTACCAATCGGTCTGATCAAATTAGCAACCGTTGATGAGAAAATGAATCAGCGCATCCGAGAAACCTATTTCGGAAATTCAAAACAAGGCGCCCACGTTTCAATGATGGAACGAGTCCGTGGCCGAGACGCCACCATGGAGGTCGCGTGAACTGTCAAAGGCGCGCTTCCGAGAAGGGGACTATAAACAGGTTTTCATTATAAAGAGAGCAGAAAAAGACAGGGAGAGATGGTGGAAGGGGTAAAAGCAGAGAATGCACGATGCTTATACGGAGGGGGTTAGGGTGATTGGGAAGGACAAGTCGAACGAGAAAAAAAAATTGACGGCCAAACAAAAGAAACTCGCCAAAGAGGGCTTTGGAAGTAATTCAATGAGGAAATTCCCCTACGCCGAATTAACAACGTTGTTTTCGTCCGTTACGGTTATTCCCCGCTATCATGAAACCTATTTCATCGATTTCGGAACGGTTCTACAAAGACACGCCTTACCTTCACCGATATAATAATAGCTCGGCCGTCTAAAGATGGCTTGCGACAACTGGACAGCCTTTATGAGTTTTTTATTAAGCAGTATCACGTATCACGTTGTCGTGAATTCAATCAGGTGTCGCAATTAATTACCGTTTGTGTGATAAACATTCGTCAACAATCGATGCATCATCAGCGGAAGTATATAATGGCTGTCGATGACCTGTCCACGCAAATGATAGTGAAACAGTGAAGTGTTAATCTAGCGTTGTTTTGAATCATTCAGAAATTGAATGTTAAAAAAATAGGAAAACTTTATAAGATTACGTTTAAGAGAGTTTTGGCCAGTAAATATAATAAATAAAAACGTTAACTTTTAACTAACGGTAAGTTATTGGCTATACAACTTTGAGCAACCAAGACTTGTTGTCCAAACCTACGCATTTTTCATCCAAACCAATCCGAGATACGTTATTTGAGCATACTTTATAAAAGAAGAATTTTCAGACAAAGAGGATTCGCAGGAAGAAACTGATTTCCCCCGTAATATCTCCCGAGAAATAAAAACCGACCAGGAAAAAAATTCATACAACACGACGGGATTGAGAATTTTTAAAAAAATCAAAAATTTTACGAGAAGGAGAGCAGAAATAAGAAAAAAAGAGCAAGGAAATCAAAACGAAGAGTGGTCCAAAAGGCTCGCCGCCATATCGCAAAATAATACTAATCCATTCCGCGAAAAAAGTGTAGGAGGGCGATAAATAAATAAATAAAAAAATAATAATAAAACTTTTTTTCCGCTCCCGGATTTCGAAAGTTTTAATCACCGGCGAAGGTCCAAGAGATAGATATATAGAGAGAGAGAAAGATAAAAAAACAATAAAGCCGACGAAACGAATAAAAAAGCGAGATAAACAAAAAAATAACGGGGCGAGAAAGAGAATGAGAGAAAAAGAGAGCTTTTTTAAGCCGTTCTCTTCGCTAAGATATAGTAGATAGATCGGGGAGAGAGCTTTCGAAGGAAATGAGAAACTCCTCCTTCCCGCGGATATGAAGAAAAAAAACGAAGAACTGGACCCGTCCTTCACGATAGGAGAGTCTCGATATGAATTATATATATATATATATATATATATATATATATATATAACGAAAAGGAATTCTGAATAAGGAGACTGATATATAGATAATGGAGGGTGAGAATAAGAGATTGGTATTCTGGATCTTATGAGAGGCCGTTAGAGAGAGAGAGAGAGAGAGAAAGAGAAATGGGGAGCATCTTTATTAATATTATTATCCCCTTAATACTCTCGGATCCGGGGGATGGGGAGGGGGGAGGGATGGGGAGGGGGAATCGAGCGATACAACAAACCGTAGGCTTTCCAAACTTCCTCTAATAAAATATAAGAAACGGAAATGAAATAACAACATCGAATCGCTCTTTCCATCTCGACAAAGACGCCGTTAAAATAAATTTTAAAAGTTTTGCGGGATTTTCAAAGGTGCGAAAGGAGCATGACGAAAACGTGAATGGAAAAGGGTGAATAAAAAGATGACGAGAGGGTGGTGAAAATGGGGAGCGCTTAAAAGTGGAGGAGGAGCGGAAGAAGAGGAAAAAGATAAATTCGAACGGAATGCGAAATTTAAAAAAAAAACAAAAAAGAAATCGAAGAGCAACGAGAGAAGAGTTAATGAATGCCAAAATCGAGAAGAAGTGAGAGGATGCGTGAATAAATTCTCCGGACGAAAACGAGAGGAGAAACCGAATTACTGATAGAGGGGGGTCAAAACTCGCAGAGGTCAAGCAAGGACGCGGGATTCTCCGGTTATCGACAGGAGGCGCTATGATTCGACGTATTGTTAAAGTGGAAGGGATTCGAAGCTATCCTGTGCGGTCGAAAAAAGAAAAGCTACGCTATTCAAATGTTTCCAAAGAATATAAATATTGCGTACTTGTATTCGAACTAGCGATATAGTACTTTCAATTAACAAGACGTGTATTTTGAGTGCAGAAAACATTAAACAAAAGCCTTATGTTTTCTGAAAGCCCACAAAAAATATTTTATACCTTTAGCCGGCCCCAGAGAAAACAAGACAGCATATGGCGAAAAAAAAAATCAACGAACAGATAACCCGAAAGCATAAAGATTTCTTTTCCGCTAATGATTTTCACTAAAGCGGTGACGATAATAGATATTAATAATATGCAAACAGTATGTAATATAGCGATAAAAGATAGAAATCATAAACGGGTAAACGATAAAATATAAACAAAGAAAGAAGATTGAGAAGTGAATTCTTTGCAGGCAATGGTAAAGTACGGAGGTTTCCAGATCCTTTCTTAGCGAATTGGCAAGCACGAACCGTCCAACCGATTATTTATTAAGAAAACTTATAGTTGAGAAAGCCGTAGACCGAGATGCCAAGTTTAAATCCTTCCAGAAGTTTCTCGACAACCTTTAAACATTACACGTAACATCAAACGTTTCTCTCGTTTATTTCTGCATTTTTTTTGTTGTAAACATTTTCGGAATACGCGCGTCATTAACGATACGACGGCAAAGGTTCGTCAAAGTCCTTCACGTACTAAAAAGAAACCCCTCCCCCTTTTTCCCTCGATCGGTCAGAAATGAAATTTCGCCCGGTGACTTTAAGGATAAATATCCCATGAAAATCGGTCCAGTGGTTTATGAGAGGACCAGCAAAAAAAAAGGAATAACCTCCCATATATGCCATCCCTGCGTGAGAAGAACGCATAAAATGTAATAAAACTGCGTTTAATAACAACAGACAAAAGGTTTGGACGAGATGAGAGATAGGGAGAAGGGCAAGAGGAAGCGGATGGAGTGAAAGGGAGAGAGAGATGGAAGAGTGTGGGAGGAAAGGCGGATGAGAAACAGGATGGGCGAGGCAGAAAAAGGAAGGAGAGGGAAAATAGGGAACACAGAGAGAGAGAGAAAGGGATGCGCGTAGGATGGTGAAAGTCGATTCTGCTGCTCTCTCTCACACACACACACACACACTCTCTCTCTCTCTCTCTCTCACGCCTTCCCCTGATTCAGGTTGCGTCCATGACTCACGGGACTAACTCCAGAGAGAGAGAGAGAGAGAGAAACGTTATTCCGGGAAGAAGAAGAAAGCGGAAAAAATAAAAAAGAGCCAGCGCTTGGTGGGAGGAAAAAGGATGACCAGATTCCGAGGAAACAAAACATGATCGGGACAACATGAGATTTTTAGGCTTTTTACTTTCTCATATACGAAGTATATTGAGAAAGTATTGTTATCGCGAAAAAATTCGACCTCGAGATTTTTACGGAATTACACGTTTTAGGTGTCGCCGAGTCCGAAAAAGTGGTTTTCACAGTGCCGTCTGTCTGCCTGTTACTGGCTCTAGAGCCTAAACGGTAGAGCGAAAATGAATGAAATGTCGTAATTAGGCATTTTATCATACAGAGCAGAGTATACATAGAAATGGTTGACATTGATCAATAATTAAGGGGAAAATACCGGGAAACCGCGAAAAATATCGGGAAACCGGAAAAGTACAGGAAAACCGAGAAAAATACCGGGAAACCGGGACGTTTGGTAACCCTACCTAAGACCAAAGAGTTGAAACCCAATGAATTCCTCCCTCTCCGTTCCCAAACATATCTCCACACTCTCGATAGTAAACCACTTCCTTCTTTCTCTCTTTTCCTTTTACATTACGTTCGGAATCAATTTTGGCCGCAGTCTCTTCGGATATTGTCTTTTGCCTTCGGCGAGTTTGTTTTGGTCCGCCATCGACCAGGCGAAACGGAAAGACAAATGAGCGTTGGAATTCGGTTACTGCGTCGCTGGTTGCGTCACCGCCCTGCGAGAAAAAGGGGGGGGGGGGTGGAGGATTGTTTCCTGTCTTTCGCTTGTTAATTGCTGCGAGGTCGGCGTAATTGGCCTTCGCAGAGCCGATATGAATAACTGAGGGAAAACAAATTCGGAAATTATAGGGTTTATGAAACTCTTTTTCCATTGTCTTTCCATCGTTTTGTTTTTATTATAATGGCACAACTGTGATTACAAAATTTGCAAGTAACTGATGATCAATCTCAATTGTAATGGAAATATGAGATAGCATTTTACGCAGAAGATTTGTATAACGAAGATAGATATTTTTAAAAAGTTTTATATAATCTTTTCGTTTATTCGTGCTGCTTGTAAAATAAATATTGAATATAATAGGCTTTTTTATTGCCGACTCATTTTCAAACAATTGAAAAATAATAGAAATCCTCCGAGCCGCCAAAGGATTATGGCCCTTCAATTTACAACCCCGTTTTTTATACGATGAATCTATCTTGCAAATTACACGTTATTTTTGTTTATATAAACCGTAAATATCTATTTAAACCTCTACATTTCAGAAAAAACAGCGAAAAAACCTTCATGGATTACACTAAACGAATGATATTGATAACTAATGAAAAAAAGGCTCGTTTCATAAAATAAAACTTTTAAACTGCTCGAAGCTTCGTAAACCCGCTCCTTATCCTTCCCATTTAAGGATTAGTTTCAGTGTGAGTGAGCGATTGCATGAGAATTATTGATAACCGGTCCCTAAATCTGTGTGCTTTTTGTCCATTCCCTTTTCGTTTTCCCCCCTCACCTTCGTTCTATCACCTTTTTAATTTCCCCTCCTGCGTTTCTCTAAATATCTGAATTTTTACTGTTATCCATATTAACATTCATCGTAGTCTCCGCCCTCTTTTATTCAATAAATTCTACACAAAAATAAACGACTATCTGAGCCCGAAACGCGAAAGCAATCCTAACCGCGGATTATTTCGAAGGACGCTGAAAAAATCTACGGATCGTCGTCGCATCGAAGTGACGTCACGTGACAAGACTGATGAAGCAACAAGGTCTCCCGGAACTCCCGAACGAAGGGCGCTATATTAATTTTGACGCTCGAGAGAGAGAGAGAGAGAGAGAGAGAGAGAGAGAGAGAGAGAGAGACAGAGAGAGGCCTTTCCTAGCGAGGCAGCGGGGTCGGGAAGGCAAGGTCAGTCATTAGGAAAACATCCCGACCACCTTCGACTCCATTGGTTTACATCTCTAGGGACGAAGTGACCCACGAAGAAAGGAAAAATCTCCCGCGTCACACACACACACACATGACGCCTACGGCCCTGTCCCCTTGCGGGGAACCCTGCAAGCGAGCGATTCTCGGGAGGTTTGGAGGGGTCAAGGAGGGAAAAGAAGCAGAAGAGAATAACGGAGTAGGGCGGGGAGGGGGGAGGAGGGTGTTTTTATGGCGTCGAGAGAGATCCAAAAGTCTCCCCGGAGAGGAAGAGTCTATGTAAGAAAACCCAAGAGTGTCAGAACAGTACCGCCTCCAATTAAAAAAAAAAGAAACTGCCTCCGGCGCAAAAAAATAAAAAAACAAGTAGTATTCCCTTAAGACACCAATAAAAAACTTACTTTCACTCCGGAGAAGACGAACGACAACCTATCCGAACAAGAAGACTCCGTACAATTGAGTGCTTTAAAAAAAATAAAATAAACGGCAACAGTTTTCCGACAAAGCCGCCGCAATAAAAACAAGCGAGGGACGTTTTTTGAAGCCGGCGTTCTATCACTCCCTCTTTCCCTGTAACCCCTATATCCACCTCTATGGCCGACTCTCGGAATGGAGGGATGATGGAAGGGGTTTGGCGGAAATTAGATTGACGCCTCTATTTTTCCCCCTTGAAGAGGGGTGAGAAAGTTTTGTTTTTACGATCGTAGAGTAACTAGCCTTCAACGGCGCATTTCCTTGAATGGGAAGGATTGTGGGTTAGGGGAGGGATGAGGAGGCTAATTCGGTTACGGGTCCTTAAACTTGAATGGTATTTCCTTTAGATGTGTGCCCAAAGTGCCTGAATGAAGGGTTTTGAAGATAATCCTGAGAGGTTTAAAAGTTCCAGAACCCTAACCGTTCTAGGACGGTAAAGCGGGATGGATGAGGGAGGGGAGGGGGAGGTGGGAGGTCATTAAACGCCATCCCCTATACGAAAAGCGTACCGGAGGGGATGACGATAATAATAATAATAATAATGATATAACAGCACTTCCAAGAAAGCGTCGACGCATTATTACCCTCCTATAATCTCTCATTGTCTGTTTTTATGGAATTGACGAATGGCATCCCCCGACTAAAAATTACGGACGTGAAGATTACCCACGCCGCGAATTGACATCTTCATTGCACCGATATGGCAGAAAAAGATTACCTCAGGAGGAAAAAATAAATAAATAAATATATATATATCGCATAAATCTTATCGTAAAAAAATAAAAGGTTCCCGCCGTAGAGATTCGACTAAGTGAGGAGGGGTAGGAAAACTGCAATCTCGGAATCTTCGCTCGTATAGAATGAAGCGATTGATCGAGCGTTCCTCGTATCGCGCGGCGAGAAAGCGCATCGCCGAATCGTCGGACGCAGTGACCGGAAGGAATTCATCCCATGTTGGAAAACGCCACGCTGGCCGTGACCTAAAATTGCGCAAATAAAATAAGCGAGGAAGAAGCGAGAGAAGAGAGAGGAAAAAAAAAGAACGAGTTGGCGCACTCCTCGCAATGGAGAGATTCCGAGTTGGCAAAGGGGAGAAAAAAATCTTAAGCTTATGGCCAAGTCTCGAGAGATAACTTTGCTTATATAGACTTCAAGGTTGAACGATTCGAAAGTAAACCGCCACGGAGGATTTCATTTTAAAGAAAACTGTCCGTCCGAGAGATGGGGGCAAATATGTCGAGGTTGCGTAACGGGAGATTCGAACAATCTCATTGTACGGTGATATAATTATTGCCGAAAATAACAACGGAAACGAATTTGGAGACAATGTAGCGGTTTATCTGACCGCCGTCTTTGATCTAAATAGAACAAAATATTTCGGCTACTTTATCGAGTGAATGGTTTCCCTAATTACGATCGTCTAAGTGCTCCTTTTAAACGACCTCGTCCAAGGACGGAGGGCTGCTATTGTAACACGCCTGTATCGCCTAATTAAGTAGTAATAACCTCATTGCAATCCTTTCGGTACGCGAAGTCACCGCCGCCGCGTAAAACTTGCCAATGCAAAGCAATTAAAATCCCGGGCCACCCTCACCTCGCGGCCCTAGAGAGAGCTGCTTCATTGTTACGAAAGCAGCGCCATTTTCATCAATCTTGCAGGGAAACACAGTCAGTGCGATACGCCGCCGCTTGCGTGTCACCAAAATAAAACAAAATAAATATAATAAGTTTGTGTTCGCAAAAAAAATTTACGTCCCCGCTCTCAGAGTAAATAAAAACAAGATCGATAGGACGAGGCTGATGGGGGAAAACGTTACGCCCAAAGGTAAGAGGAACGTTAGATTTATTCCATTTCCTAATATATTATTTAGTGTTAATATTTCGAAAGAATTAAACTAATATGTTTATTATTTAGGTAGCGGTAAGCTTTCAACGAAATTAGACGTAGTGCAGCTGCGAAAATTCATTATACTAATGCCTCTCTAAATATTTTTACCCAAGATGGCTGAATTAGGCATCCGGGGAACGGTTGCCTAGGAAACGTAGCGAATTTATTCCCCGCCCCTCCTCCCCTCCTGGGACTATTTTCCTTTTCCCAGAATTAATAAAACTCGGAAAGGTCCGCTAAAAAAAACACACACAAAAGACAGACTGCTAGGTTATTCCGTACCGAATTTTTTTTTCTGGGGCGTTTAATAAGATAGGATGTAAAATAATACTCTTGTATCCCCGGCAGGAACATGGACTGTTGCGTAACGTCCGGGGGCACGTGACGAGAAATCAAACGAAAATTAAACTCGACCGCCTCCAACAGGTATTGGCCGAACCGGGGCATATTATACCCCACGCTTGTAGTTTAAACCGCGGCCAACGGATGGCGCGAGCGACGACTCAGGCGCTTCCTTATATCTTTCCTATTCGGAAGCGTAGCATGTGTGCGGCCTTGCTTTGTTAGTTGGACCAGATCGTTCGTGAGCTGCAGACGCCATCTTACGCGTTTGGGGTGGTTATCACCCCACGCGGACGCACTCGACGCCCTCTCCTCCGAATAAGGTGAGATTACTCTTCGTTTCTATCATAGCACTTACGTAATTCGTGACTCGAACCACAACGTCGGCACCGTCGTCGGGTAAATCCGCGTTAATACGAAACGCTTGGGTAATAGGAAGTTCGATATATTTTTCTGTATACATATATATATATATGTGTGTGAGGGGGGGAAACGTGTAAGGCGGGGAGAGATAGGGGGAGCGTTGGGGGAGGGGGAAGGAGGGGGAATGAAGGGGAGGGGGACCCCGCCGGTGGCCTTGAGCGTTTAACCCGCATTTTACGATAGGCAGGTAAAGTATGTAGGAGAAAGCGAATGTACTCGACGCGGGAATAGGAAGGAAACGGAATGCGATGGGTTGCGCATCGCTTTCTTCGATTGTTTTTTCGTTTTTCGTGGGTTTCGTCGAAGTTCACTTTTTCGTAGCCGATTTTTTTTCGCGCGCTCGAAAAAAAACCCGTTCGCTCGAAGCGATATGTATCGTTTTATCGAACGTTCGTGTTTTTAGGAACTTGATTTATTTTATTTCTGACACGAACACGTTCTACACACACATGGGTGTACCTTAACGTCAGCACACGGGGAAGCAGCGCAGGTAATTAGCACGGGAATTGAGGTTTTTTTAAAACCGGGATATTCGTTCGTGAGAATTAGATATTCGTGTTGTAATTTTACGCGTTCACGGCGATCGAACGGCCGAATTTGGCGAATCGACGTTTTTTATTTATTATTTCATTTTATTCGAACGATTTTTCCCACTCTCTCTCTCTCTCTCTCGTCCGCTTTCTGATTCGACGATTTCAAAATTCCGATTCGCTCGATAAACCGTGCACGCGAATTCCGCATCCGTTAAGCTAAAACCCCGGGGAAACCGCGTCTGGATCTCGCGACAGACCCGCCCACTCACAGCCCCGAATGCCAGGGGCGCGCTGCGGTGTGCGAAAAGCGGGGAATTGCTCTCTCTCTCTCTCTCTCGCGGGATAAATAAACAAATAAATAAAACGAATCTCTTTACGTGCGGTGACTCGAAGCACATGTCGGCTCATGTAGATAGTCGAAAAGAGGAATTAAATAAAAATAATAATCTAACACCGCCTGGCAGATTACGTCATCTTCTTGGCGGATTCCGTCTCGTTCGATGACGGAAACCTCGCTATCGACTCGTAAAGAAATCGTTATAAGGATAAATGACAGGAAACGCGCGAAATAGGAAATGTACGTAATGGGAAAAATCGAAAGTTTTTCGGCTTAAGTCGACCTCGATTACTCACTCGCAGAGAACTTGATTGGGCATATTTTCTCTCACCTCTGTCAAGGTGGGACTTAAATTACGAGTGTAACGGTAGTCTGATAATGCAAACAACTCGGGCGATTCGGTTATTGCGCTGGATATCTGCACGAAACGATTTTTCCACGGTCATAAAAACTGTTTACGAGTTGCCGTGGAAATACGAAAATTTTATTTCGTAGAAGACTGACTGAATCGCGGACTTGTACGCGTGACATCGCATATTCGTTAATAATGAAACGCGAATCCGAGGCAGGAAATTACAGGAAAACATTAATTTTTTCTAAAAAAAAATTCAAGCGGTCACGTTGAACGAAATAACCCCTCCGAATCATAATACACACCCATTTATGAGGTTATGTTTCCTATGTTGGTGTAATTTATTTCTATTACTTGTTTTATATCTGATCACGGAGCTGATTTTCATTTCCTTTATCGCTACCGCAGTAATGGATCCCGGGCCAATTAACGCTCTTCTGAGCGAAACATCAGAAGACGAAGACATCCTCCCGACAGATGACGACGGAACTGAAAGCGAATCATGCGAGCCAGACGAGCAAGATCCCGAGGGACAACAGGGGAGTGAATTGGCAGCCGAAACAGGGGAGGAAGAGGAGGAGGAAGAGGAGGAGGGGGAGGAAGAGGAAGAAGAGTCCGCTGAGGCTTCGGACGAGGAACGAAACCGGGACCACTACATGGGGAGGGACGGATTGACCAAGTGGCACAGGACACCGCCGGACCGAGGTATTAAACACGAGCTGCAAGTGACCGAAGAGGCTGGACCGAAAGGACCGGCAAAAGAAGCCGAGACGCTCGTCCAGATGTGGAAGTGTTTCGTAACGGACGAGATGCTGGACATAATAGTGACGCACACGAATCAGAAGATAACCCGAGCGTCCGAAATGTACGGCTTGGACTACCAGAACGAAATCACCAACAAGTGCGAGATTGTGGGTGCCATAGGGCTCCTATACCTCGCGGGAGTGTTCAGTTCGTCCAGGATGAAACTCGAGGAATTCTGGGCAGAAGATGGAAGCGGAGTGGAGATATTCAGGGCTGCAATGCCCCTCGAGAGGTTTAGGTTCCTCCTTCAGCATCTGAGATTCGAGGACGGGACCGAAGCCGAGAAGAGGAAGAAACTGGATAGATTAGCGTCCGTCCGAAAGGTGCTGGAGATATTCGCTTACAACTGCCGGAACAGTTATTTCATAGGTGCGTCAGCGATGGTGGACGAGGTCAGGGAGTCTTTCAGGGGTAGGTGCTCGTTCAAGAGGTTCATGCTGGACAAACCTTTGCGATACGGGTTCAAGGTTTACGCCCTCTGCGACTCCCGAACTTATTACACCCACAACCTGGAAATCGTGGATTCGACGAGGCACGAAGGACAGTTGGGGAGCATCAACGCACCGGAGGAGATAGTAAAACGCTTGGTGGGGCCAATAAAAGGTACGGGTAAGACCGTTGTTGTGGACAGTTCTTTCGCGAGCGTCGAATTAGCCAGGACGCTTCATGACGAGTATAGTCTTGCAATGGTGGGCAACCTGAGTAGGAAACATCAAGAAATACCGGCGGAGTTCCTGGATGTGAGGAAGAGACAACCTTTGACTTCCATGTTCGGTTACTCCGGCGGAATGACCCTCTGTTCTTATCTGCCGGAGAACGACGGGGTGTTTCTTATCCTGAGCACCAGGCAGCAGAACGCCGCGGTAGCCGAGGAAGGGGGCGAGGGAGATCTGGAGATCCCAGAGCTCGTAAACTTTTACAACGTCACGAGCGGTTGCATCGACGACGTAGACGAGATATGCGGAAAGTATTCTGCCGCCAGGAACTGCAGGAGCATGCCTCTGACAATCTTCTTCGCGCTGCTCAATGTGGCCGGTGTCAACACACAGGTGCTTCACCAAGAGACTTACGGGGAGACGGTTGTGAGGAGGAGGTTCCTGAAATCTCTCGCGATAGCCCTGGTGAAGGACGGTTCGCAGGACAGGTACGTCAATCTGGGACTGATGACGCTAGACAACGGATCTCAGGCCAAGAGGCTACTGGTATCGGGCTCGGAACCAGCCGTCAAGAGACTCAAGACGGGGGCCACCCGCTGCTCCTTCTGTCCAAGGAGCAGGGACAGGAAGACACACACTTACTGCAGCAAATGCAGCCGGGCCATATGCAAGGAGCATGCCGAGTCGATTTGCAAGGAATGCTTCGTCGGCAAAGACAATTAAGCGACGACAAAAATATTTCGTGTATATGTCATATACATTTTCTCACTGTGATGTTTTTTGCCGTTAATAATAAAAAAGATTTGTCATACCGTTTTTCATATTTTATGCATGTTGATGAACTTTTAAAAAATCACGATATTGTTTGTTAAAAGTATACCATTGATATGTATGTTGTTGAAGCAATAAAGATAAGAATGTTGTACAATTAATGTTCGATTGTTTTTGTATTTCTAAAAACCTTTCGGGAGCTGGAACCAACGTGAATCGCAATGAGTCTTATGAATATTGAAATTGGAACTTGAACTTGGCCGCGGAGGCGTGGAAACTCCCCACACCCTCTCTCTGAACTGATTTTATTATGTTACTCGTTATGTTTCCGGTGAGATAAACGGAAATACGCAACAATTCGTTGATTCTCCCCGTCTCACAAACAGAACGGCTGAAACCGGTATCTGTTAAGGAAACATTTCAAGATTTTAAAATAATATTTCCTCTGAGTAACCTCTTTCAGAAACTTCTACGCAACAGTTGAATGAGGTGGCAATTAAATTTCAAGTAGTTTCATTAATTAGGGGAAACGGAAAAATTCTAGAGAGCAATTTAGGCCGTAGTTTTAGAAGATAATGCTTCGTATTTCACAATAATCGGGTAATCAAAATTGCGTCATTAAAAAACTGCATAGTATTGATGCAAGGCAATCAGAAGAATGAATTTTTACATTATCAAACCCCAAATAAACTTTTCTTTATTAAGTGTTAATGAAATGACAATGTTGAAACACCTTTCTAACCGTAACATAGTTGGCATGCGTATAATTCTTCGCCTTTTCACTAAAGTAAAATAGAAATGTATACATAAATGCCATGCATCAGGAGCTTATTAATCCGTATGTGCAAACCGGGATACATCGTAATAATATGTATAGGAAAATTAATTTCTCGCAGACAACGATCTTAACAATTTTCCGAGGCGATTGAACCACATTCACTAATTAAGAAAACATCCTTATTTGGTAGAGGGCAAAAAAGCTCCTGTAAATGTATAGTACGAGTATATGTACATGTATGCTCGTATATATGTATTCAATGTAAGTTAACGTGATTCTAATAAATCGACAACGAAAACATTCCAGAACTACAACTCGTTCAACATGAAATAAAATGAAGAAAAAACAGAGGGAATAGAAACCTTATTTTACAGCATCCGGAATATCTGACACGAGTTCCCGTACAAGTAAACACGGGAAACATTTCAATTTCCAAATGCACCATAAAAAATTTGGACTTTGTGGCAAGAATAAAAACAAAAATGACAATTTCGACGGATCGGAATGGGAGAAACGAAACGGACCATCTTTAAGGATCGACCCCAATGCATCGCACGAGCGCTCATGAAATCAATCTACACAGACAGAGAGAGAGAGAAAGAGGGCGCTTTTCGAAAGTTTTATCGCCCACGTCGAACTCCAAACGAGAGTTTGAGAGATAAAGAGCGTGACAGGTCTAAGGTCCAAGCGGAGGAGTGAGGGGAAAAGGAATGTTCCAGAAAGGCGTCGTGGATAACGAACAACACGGATAATTTCTTCAGAGAGAGAGAGAGAAGGGAAACGTTATAGGACCCAGTCGTCGAGAACAGATCGCGAGCGAGGACGGACATAGCGTCTCACAAAGATAAAGAGATAAACCGAATTCGGTCCGGGGCGAGTAGATGCAACGGAGTAGGTTGCTACGGAGAGGCGTGATTTACGACGCATAATAAAACCCTGCTAACCGTTCGAAGGAAACGAATTGTTTAATTGGGTGAATTGTTAATCGGGCCGCCGATCCATCGGTTTCGCCTCCCAATTGCCCCGTTTGATTGTTTACTGTCGTTAAGGAAGTGTTAATGCCCGGTTTGGAGTGCGGGCGCGGGTTTATCAGCCTCTCGATCCGAGTTCGGAGATTGGTCCGCAATCGCACGTGGCAAAGTTTAGACAGGGGATGCTAATCGTTTCGATGTAAATGCCTGGCATTTCTTTGTCAAACGTATGTTCAAAATATGGCGGTTGTTCTTGTATTCCCGAAGATGTTGACCATATAACCAACATAACATAACCAACAAGTTAGGAAAGTCTACAACGTATCACAAATGGGCGCGTTTCGTGCAGTGGAGTATTAGAAAGAAATGATGTACCTATACGTAAGGGTAATAGCGCTTTAAAGTTCATTTCTTCATCATAAATAATCCATTTTCTTCCTAATTAAAAATAGTGCATGCACACGTATGTAAGTTAATTAAACGTTTGTTTGTGAGATTGTTTATGTTAGCAACAATGAAGAAGTAACCATGCAAGAAAATTTCAAAGTTCAACTCGAATTAAGACATTCTGGTTTGATTTTCTTGATAACGGCAACTCCTACGATAAAAATATATAGGGAAAGAAATATTCTACTAGTTCTACAACTTTTATTTGAAAAATATTTTGATATGAGTAATACTTTACGAGATATGACGAAAATTTAATTTTTCATCACCAGTAAAGTGATACCCCTGATTGGCGTACGTGATTCATTTATGCAATTTTCGTATTATATTTGATTGTAAGTCCTTAATGTCAAATTTCATGAAATCCGTTCAGTAGAAGCCGAGAACGAACATGCGGACGGACGGACCGAACGACGATAATAGGTGCTCACGCTGTAAGCGAAACGCGCCTAAAAATGATAAGGCTAATCATAAAAATAAAAAATTGATTATTGATATTTTACTGTACGAAATGGAGTTAGTACTTGACAAGAGAATCGATAGTCAATTGCGTATTTCAAAAATCATTTCAAAAGAATTCCGTATTTAGATTACGCATTTCAGGACAGTAACAAACCTGAAGTAGCTATGAAAAAAGTATTTTACCAATACAGGCAATTTGCATAAGTAAATTCTCTATTAATCAGCAGAAAGATTAGAAACGATTTTTTTTCTGGAATTTTATTTTTAACTTCAAATTTCGAAAAGGTCCACGCAGAATTTTTGTTTGTTTTTACCTTCATTTCACAGACAGTAATATCACTAGATCGATTTGTGAGCTACCGTTCTCCTGAAAATGTCGATGTAATCGTCCTGTTGTAAACAAAAGCTTTATATCGCGTATATGTGCAAGATATACGACAAAATTTAAAAAAATCGAGTGTTTTAAGGACAATGCAGTGCATAGAAATCAGCTAAGAAGATTTTTGAAAATAAATAAATAGACAATTGAGATTAAGTTATTTCAATTGGGTTTCTTAAAAAATGTCGATTTCTTAACAGTTGCGATCAATTATATCAGGTATACAGCATGAGTGAAATACATAACCTTTGAAACTTCTTCACGATTATCGGAATATTTTCAGTTGCCACCTAAACGAAATGCATTTTCACGGTTCCTAACAGATGATAAAAAAAAACTTTAATCAACAACGCAACGATTTTAACTAAAAATGCTGCGAGTAAATTATCTAAAAACCAGGTAAATGGCACGCGTCAACGCTATCTTTTTAAAATATAAAACGAGATAAATTCAAAGGAGCTTTGCTATAAGAATATAGCTTCCTCGTTAAGTAATTCTCTGAAGTGCGAGTAATACCCCGTTAATAGGATACGATCCCCTGGATGAAGAGAATCTTCTAGGCAGTTGCTTTGCAGCATTCCCTTTGAGTTCCTTATCCTTAGAAATAGAGAGAGAGAGAGAGAAAGCCACAAAGTTCCCTCCCCACCTCCATTCCTCCCTCCGCTAACTATAACAGTCTTCCGGGGAGGAAGTGGGGTGGGTTACCAATAACGACGAACCCGTTACCATCAACCAGGAGTCTTTTCCCGCTCGCTCCTTCATTGCCCTCCAACGCCGGCCCTCTCCCTCTTCCCCCAACTCCTATCTATCCTTAACCGCACTTCTCCCCTACCCCCACCCACACCTTCCCTTCTTCAAATCCCCACGCCACCCACCCCAGTAAGCGTAATCCTCCCGTCCGCAGAATGCGCCGTCAAACAATCGAGGATCGAATAATTCCCACTCCGCGAAACGATCGCAGCGCTCTCTGCCGGTGAATCCTGTGTTTGCAGACCCGTCTTTTGTCTCCGCCGCTGTCTCTCACTCTAGAATAACAGCTTTTTTACGTTTACGGATGAACGATGGAAAAAAATTACGTTCCTATTTATTCGCGGGGACGAACCTGTTTTTAAATAACGTCTCGGTGTTCGAAGAATGCCGAGATACCAGTCATTGTTTTTTGTTTGTCGCGTCGCCGCTGCAGCGTCTTAACAATGCAATGACGATTGCTACTTCTCCTGTTTACGTTGTACGCCATCATTTTCTTCCGAACGAAGGAATAATAAATGGGTGCAGTTTCGAAAGTAACTCGGAAATTGAATCAAAATGTCAAAAAGCAAAGGTCGCCCGATTAACAATATGGCTTTCACGCTAGCCGACACCTCACGGAGAACCAGTCAAAATAATGTTAAAAGGTATCCTTACTTGATGGCGATTGGTGAAATTGCAAAGAAGAAATTTTAAATTTTTTGCTTAAATGAAGCGCCAGTATTGAGATGATTTTCTTCGGTGTACGGATCCTGTCCATCGGCAATCAGAAAGTCGAAAGTGCAAGTAAATGATATGCATTAATTAAATACGGATGATGGCATCGAACAATGAAAAACGCCGTCCGTTCAATAAATTTATTCCGAAAAAAATTCAGACAGTAAGAAAACGACGTGGAAGACATGCAAGGCTTTACTTCGATAAACTCGATTAATTTCAAATCATTCGCATCCGTAATCGCAATTATCTATATTTTCGCGTACAGACCGCGGATTACAGCTAGAAATGGATTCTTCCTTCTATTAAAAGGGCTGGCAACATTTTCTATGTGGCGGGCCGCGTTGGAAATTGTCAATGCTACAGAGCGCCGGATTTGAGTTTAAATCGGATGTTACTATTGGCATTGTATAATTGAAAATCAAATCTAAATAAGGTTCTTAAGGTTAACATTAAGTATTTAATGTGTTAATTATTCTAATTTGAATTTAAAAAATAATAATTTGTGCTAAAAAAAACACGGATCTCATTTTCATCATCGTTTCACGAGCCGCATAACACGCCCTCAAAACTGCATGTGGCCCGCGGGCCGTAGTTTTCCCATCCTTGCACTATAACCTCGCGTCGGCGTTATAGATTAAGCGATTGAATCCCACCTCGCATATAAATAAAGTTAAACAATACCTACTCTAATGTGCCATATATGATCTGGACTCGAACCCGGGGCCCTCCCAAAAGGGCCAAAAGAGGTCCGCATTTCCTCCCGCACAAAGGCGATCCCCGGCGGAAGCGCAGCCGTTGGCGGAAATGACCCCCGGTGGCCTCAGAATGCAAATCCCTCGGGCAGACGGGAGAAAAACAGAAGAGGATCGCGGGGAATAATAAAAAGGAGGAACGGGAGGGAACACGGCCACGCCCCCCTCCTCCCTCACTCCCTCTATACAGCGTACGCCCTCTACGCGCTCTGACCACGGAGGAAGAAGAGAGACCGGTGGGAGGGGGCAGAAGAGGAGGCACCACCACGTCCGCAAAATGCAATAAGGCGGTGGCGGAGGGGTTATATAGGGTGCGGGGGTGGAGGGGAAGGATCGGAGACGCATTTCCGGCCGCCCCGGTGCCGGATCTACCTATTTTTCCATCGCGTGCGTGCGGTCAATCCCTTCCTCCCCCCGTTTCGCGTGCGGACGCGTGCTATCGCGGAAGATCGGCAACGTCGCAAAAATGAAAGGCCGCGGCTCTGTTCCCTGTATCCCCTCCCCCTCCTACCCTCCCCCCTCCACTTACCCCCGACACCTCCCCCTCCTCCCTTGCATGAGTCTGCTGACCCGATTGATTGGCGAGGAAGCCATTCCACACACCGTATGCCTCTACCCTGACCTCCCTCCCTATCGTTAAAAATACCCCCCTACCACTCTTCCCAAACCTTCCTCTACGCACGCGAACGGATTAAAATATATATATGTATGTATATGTATTTGGAGAGTTTAACTTCTCGTTTTGAGCGGGGCGGAAGACTCGCCCGTTTCTCTCTCTTTCCAAAATGGGAGGGGAGGGTGGTTGGGTGAAACTGTGCAGAGATGGGTAGGAGAGAGAAATATTATTTAGGACCGGAATATATGCGATCGGCGAAAACGGAATAAAACAGGGAACACTGCGGAAAATTCTCCGATCGATCTATTCAGTGAATATCACTCGTATAATATTAACCCAAGATATATATATATATAGCAACAAGGTGTTGAAGGGAACCCAGTGAGCATTTACAGGAAGGAGAGCCGCTGCGGTGTCGGAGGGACACATTTGTAGACGTTGTTGGAGCTTTCGGGATGATCCCTTCGTCAGCACAAGAAGGGACCAACCCGAAAGCTCCAACAACGTCTACAAATGTGTCTATCCGATACCCCAGCGGCTCTCCGATTCTTGGGATCCATTCGATGACACTGGACGTCCAACGCTGCTCATTTCTTCTAGCAATGTGGCCCGCCCACTGCCATTTTACCACCTTCACTCTTCTAATCACGTCACAGACTCCCGTCTTCTTTCTTACCCAGTCGTTCCTCTTGCGGTCTCTTCGGGTGATCCCTAACACGCATAAACTTGGACTATTTGAAGTTGATATCTTTTATTTATTTGAAGCACTAGTCTAGCTGCCCGCTCGGATAAACTTTCCATTTCCACGATATTATTCTTCAATTTTTTGTTAATGATGAATCCAACACCTCCTGTTCTTCCTGTGTCAGTTCCCCTGTAATAAAAAATATGTCCACTCTTCAACTCCAATAGGCCTTCACCTTTTCTTCTCACCTCACTAAGCCCTAAAATGTTCCACTTGATCTTCTCCAGTTGTCCTTGGATCTCTTGAAGTTTTTCTCCACTGGACAAAGTCCGGCAGTTAAAGGTAGTTAGGTTGAGGTTAAAGGAATTGGGTAAGGATGAGAAAGCGTGGCAGTGGGCGTTTAACCTCCGGGGATTCTTAGCACCCTCTGCCTTCATGTCTTGTTCCTGACCACTGTGGCAATCCAGCCTCCGGAGAATGAGGGCCGTTTTTTATGGGTGGACATGTCATGGGGGGATTGTGGACCTTAAAACACCACGCTGGCCCAGAGCGGGTTGGCGAGTACCTCTTTCACTTTGGCCGGAGATATTGCAGAAAGACTTCACAGCATGGTTGAACCTACCGGTGTCCGAGGACACCACTTTTCTTCGCCCTTTAGCCTCCGTTTACACCCTTCCGCCGACTTTGAGGCAGTGAACTGAGGCAGTTGGAAGGGGCAAGTATATATAGGTGTATATATATATATATATATGGTGTGTGTCCTGTTTTATGGGGTAGTGTATATACGTATATATTAGACTAGAGCCGAGACTAGATATTCTTGCACCTTAGGTAACGTTTGAAAGCTACGCCCCCTCCTAAAGAAATTATACAGTACACCAGTAGAGAATTTTACATCACAATGCAGCGGTTTATTTACAACGTGGAAGTAAAATTTAAAAAATATTTTATTATATAACACACACTCGCAATTTCAAATTGTAATTCGTTGCGCCTCTAAGCGTGCTGCGCCCTAGGTGAGTGTCTCGCTCGCCTAGCTCTTGTCCCGGTCTGTGCTACCCGTACGTTTATTTATTTATTTATACTTCAAAACGAATTGGTTTATTTTCATCCCCAGAATTTGTTTGCTTGAACGTAAACAACAACATTTGTAAATGGCAACGGCGTGCTGTTTTGGTTGCATAAGATGCGGGGTGTTGGTATTTAGGTAGGTGATCTTAATATAGCGTGTGCTTTTGGTAAAATGAAGGGTCACCGAAGCATTAACTAACATTTTCGTTTCCAAGCCCATCAATCTGGTCCCATATATGATTGGCAGTCAGAATGAAGTGATTTGAAACAGAAATTTAAAATGGCGTTCCCAAATTATATTATCTATGATAAATTTTGAAGAATATAATATTAAGAAATAGGGATTGCATCATCTAGTAACTTAAAATTACATTTTATTTTAAACATCGGTATACTCCAACATTTGATTCGTTGGTGACTTTATCTATATGTCCGAAGATGACTATGGAACAATCTGAATATCGGATGTTGACGTAACAGAGGTCGGTTATGGAATAAAGGGGAACAGGGAGTGAGAACAACAGAGGTTGAAGGATCGGTGAGGAATTTCACACCGCGACTCTAGCATTCCAGGGAAAATTTCTTTCGCAATACGAATTCAACCGTCAGCTAGATAATTCATACATTTTTAAGCTCTCCACCATTCGATAGGTAACGATATCTCGCGCTATTAAAACATTTTTGGACATAAATTAATCCTTCAATTTCCACCAGCTCGTATTCGCTCTTAGTTAGTGCAGCATCATCCGATTTCACTCTCTCCCTCTCTCTTATCTGGCATTCGTGCTTCCAACACCTCCTCAAGAATCTCTTCATCCTTTAAGAACCTGATGTAAACCACTTTTTTTCCGTCTCCCCTTTTTTATATGCATTCCGATAAGGCTTCTCCTTTCTCGCTTCTCCTTCCGCCTCCTGCTTTCCCATCCAAGCAATTTTCTGAATTCTTATCGAAGCCAACATCTCGATCGGTTCGAAACTCTTTCTCCTATTTCGATTTCCTCGAATTTACACGTGTCTGTTTAGATAAATACAAAGAAAACAGCCACTTTCTTTCCCGGTTCGTGTAGGGAATTTTCAAATATTCACTGTATCTCTATATTTAAAGAACGGAGAATAGAATTAAGAATGATTTTGGTAAAATTATTTTATTCTCAAATTTAAACAGAAGATTCAGGAAGAATGGCCTTCAAGATCTTTCCTAACGATATTTCAGGTGTAGAGAAATCGTGTCTTAAAGCTAAAGATGCTATATGCAGAAGACTTAGTTGAAACAATGGCGTATGTCAGAACGGCAATTACGGCGTATGAATTCGATAATCTTAAAATAGAAATGCTTCGACTAGCTGGAATCATCTAGTAGAATAAATAATGGTTAAGTTATATATATATATGGAATGACGAATATTTTGCGTTTGAATTCATATTTGGGAACGCAAGGCTTTGAAAATGTATAAAAATCATTAATTCCTACCAATAAAAATATATATGTTTCTCAAGTCGCGATTGAGAATGAACAATCTCAAGTTGTGTGTAAGTCAGCGCCAAGCGAAATACATAAAAAATATAGCAATGCTCGATAAAAATAATTGTTAACATACTGAACCAGATTGAGATTTAAAATAATTTTCTCCGATTGCCTCGCCATTTGTACTCAAATCTTCTTTCGTGCCGGGTAACGAACAGATTAATGACAATGATTAAAGACGAGATTCGCAAATTGGAATAATTTTATTCCGAAAAATTCGAAACGGCATTCAAAACGGAAACGCACGTACTCCGAAAAAAACGTGTAACTACACGGATCAAAGCTCCGTCTATTCAATCGCGATCCATTATCAAAGACTAGGGAGGAAAATTTGAATTCCTTACGCCCTGATCACAATCAAAACCACGAAATCTTCAACAACGTAAGGTTTGCTTCGTTTCTCGGGAACTCCACCCAACGGAACCGAGTAATTAGCCGCGGACATTTGCCTTTCTGGAAAAAAAAAACAAGAAGAGGCCGCTCACGCGAACCTTTTTTTCGGGTTTGTCCGCCCCAAGGCGAGCGAATATCTCAAAAAATTTCCCCTTTTTGCGGAGAGTTTACCTTTCCCCGGCAACGTAAACATTATTAATCCAACATTTCTTTTTTTTTCTCCCGCTCCAGGTCCTTCATTCCCTTCGTGCCCTCCCCACATCCTCGGAGCGCGGGCACGCAAACACACACACACACACACAGGCACAGAGTTAGAGCGCGTGCGCGCACGAGAGCAAAGACACACACGCGAGACTTCCTCATGCATAAAAACCAACCCGGCCTTTAAAGGATACCCGTCTCATCTCCTTACGTCGTCTGCCTCTCCTCCCTCTCTCTTCCTCCCCTTATCTTCCTCCTCTCTCTATCTTATTCCCTCGTTACTTCAACTCCCTCTCTATATACCTTCCTCAACCATCCTCCTACCCATTAAAAAAAAAAAAAAAAATTAAAAAATAAACCTTACCCCTTCACGGGATGGAAATTCGATATACCTCCTTTGAAGATCCAGCTGCCGACTCAGGCCAACCCCTCTTCTCCACTGGACAGAGACCTCATTCATTGCCCTCTCCATGGAACAACAAGAGGGTCGAGGAGAGAGAGAGAGAGAGAGAGAGGGGGTGAGGGGAGGGGAGATAGGACGAAGAGGGAAGGAAAGAGAAATGATAAAAAAGGAATATAAATAGAGTGAACGAGACAGAGAGAGAGAGAGAGGAGAGAAGCGAAGGGAGGTATGAATACCAAGAGGAGAAGAGAGAGAGAGAGAAAGGGAATGGAATGTGAAGATAAACAGACGGGAGAATACGCAAATAAAGAACTACTAGTAAGCACGTTGGCGGGTTCGATGGAGATTGAAGATGGACGGACAAAAGAACTAACTTTACGAAATTGCATCATGGGAATGAAAAAAAATCTGATGTGGCCAACACATGACTTTCTCCATATTTGGGGTATAGATATTTAAATTATTATGAATAAGGCAAAATTATTATTTCGTATCGTAAAAGAATACAGTCGTCCTTATTGCCGTAAATTATATTTTGAATGTATTTACACAATTCACCGCTAGATAGTGGCGTTGTAAACTGGAAATTTACGAATTAACTAAATATCTTCGAAATGGACGGTTCTACAAAAATTTGTTTCAAACAAAATTTGGAAGAAATATTATTCTCTACAACTTTGGTCCTCACGAAGATTACGAATAACGACGTCATTAAGGAGATATTTGATGGAAACCGAAAAAACCGATTATTTATAAATAATTCCTGAACAATAACTGCTATTGAAAATTGTTTGAAATGAAAGTTGTAGGAAATAACATTCTCTATAACGTTTGTATAGAATTGCATATACAATAATGATGTTTTAACGGAGAAATATCGAATAAACCTCGACTTCAGGTTAACCGGTATTGTCCAAAAACTAATCAGCTCTTTGTGCTCATGCTAAAGTGTTATACATGAAGTTTGGTAATGATATGGCAAGTACTTTTTGAGTTAGAGCGCCCACAATCACATACATACATACATCCACACACACATACATCATTCCGAAAATAGTATACACGTGTTCTAGGGACCTCAAAACGTGCATTTCCGTTGAAATCTCGAAGTCGATTTTTTTCGTTATCACAATACTTTCCCTATACCACGCATGGAAAAAAGTAAAAACAACCGTGGGACTTCCAAAAATCCCGAATTTCACGAAAATTTCTCCACGGTGAAGACGAATGAATGAAAAGAGACGAAAAAAGAACGCGAAAGAAGAAGAGAGAATAAGGGAAAGATAGAACGATGAGAGAGATTGAGAGAAATAGGATTAGAGGGGCTGAAAAAATTAAAAGGGAAAAAAAAGATGAGCTGGTGATAAGTCGCCGTGCATCACAGAGCTTCACAAAAGAGAGAGATAGAGCGACGAAACTAGAGACCACGACGTTCGTACTAATCCAAACCGAAGAGGATATAGACGCGAAAAAAGGGGAAAGAAGAAATAGGAAGCATCACACATGTCAACGACGACAAAAATAAGTAAGTTTCGGAAAAAAATAATAACGAAACCTAAGGTCATACGAGTGATAAGCATTGTGAATTCGGATGCGCTGATTGGAACAAGGAGGATAACAAGCGAAAGAGTAAAGGAGAAATTAAAGGAAAAAGGGGAGAGGAAGAATGTGATGGAAAAAAGAGGAAAGAGTAGATGAATTTACATAAAAATTACCATTGGATGCGAGCAAAAGAGAGACTAACGAAAAAAAACCGAAGAGATACGTGAAATGGGGCACGTGGAGGGAGGAAAAAGGAAAAATCGACGCCAATAGGAGAGAGAAACAAGTTACGAAAGTGTACAACGTATCACAAATGGGCGCGTTTCGTGCAATGGAGTATTAGAAAGAAATTATATACCTGTACGTAAGGGAAATTGCGTTTTAAAGTTCTTTTATTCATCTTAAATAATCCATTTTCTTCCTATTTAAAAATAGTGCATGCACACGTAGTATGTAAGTTAATTAAACGTTTGTTTGTGAGATTGTTTATGTTAGCAACAATGAAGACGTAACCATGCAAGAAATTTTCTGTTCAACTCGATTTAAGACTTTCTTGTTCGATTTTACGGATAACGGCTACTCCTACGATAAAAATGTATGGGAAAAGAAATACTCTAATTTATTAGTTCTACAAGTTTTATTTGAAAAATATTTTTATATACGCGATACTTTACGAGATAGGACGGAAAGTTGATTTTTTATCACCGGTAAAGTGGTACCCCTGATTGGCTTACGTGATTCATTTATGCGATTTTCTTATTAAATTTTATTGTAAGTCCTTAATAACAAATTTCATGAAAATCCGTTGGGCAGAAGCCGAGAACGAACATGCGGACGGACGGACGTACAGACCTACGATAATAGGCGCTCACGCTGGGAGCGAAACGCGCCTAAAAAGGAAAAGGGAGAGATGTGGAGAAAGAGGGATTGTGAGAGGTGGAGTGACGGAGAAAAAGGGAGAAAGAAGGGGAGAGAGGTAGGGAAAGGGGGACAGTGAAAGGTAGAAAGAGAGGGAGAGAAGGGAGGAAAAGAGAGAGGAAGCGCGGGAGATGAAGGAGAAAAAGGATAAAGATGGGATGGAGTGGATATTTAAAAGAATCATAATTGATTTATCCCTTCTCCTTCCATCCTATCTCCCATCTCCTGCAGAGCTCAGCTGGCGGGGATGCGGACGCGCCGTGAAAATACCATCGCCGTTTATTTTTTCGCCCGCGCGGACGTACTCCATCCATCAATGGGCACTTGTGAAGCAGCAACACCCTTCATCCAGACTCCCAAACACTCTTTCTCTCTTTCCGCTCCCTCCTCTTCCCTCTTCGTCGTATGATTAAAATAAACGCCGATTGAAAACTCTCTCTCTCGGCGCGAACATCACAAAAAAGTCTCACTTTGATCGCCGAAAGGAGCATTATCTCTCGGATTGATTGGGGAAAAAATAATGACGTAGACTACTAAAGGAGTTTTGTGTATATGTATATGAGAAAGGAATACAGAGAGGGAGTTATAGTTTGAGAGGGAGAGAAAGAGCTGTTTGAACTCGTGCGGAATAGATGCTAGAGATTTTTTTTACGGATTCCTCATCTATTTTGAACTTGACATCTAATGCATAGAAAGTGTCTGAGTTTTCGATCGAGAAAACGTTATATGCTAATGAGAAGACGAATCTATTGATTTATAGAAAGCAGCGTAGTGTCAATGTGGAAACATGGCGATGTTCTTCAAACTTCTGTTTTTTTCTAGCGGTATGACATGACATATCTAAGGGTTGAGCCCGAGTCATCTTGAAAAATCACCTTTAATTGGTCGTGTAATTTATGCTACGCGTAGGTATTTAAGAAATGCGCGTTAATGGAATGCAAGAGACGGTAAACCAAAACAATCGTACGGTCGAAACAAAACATTAGTCATGTAAATTTACGTACGTCCTACCATTTTGGAAAGTTTAAAAGTCTCCTTGAGTCAGTGCATATACGGTCATTTTATTTTAAGCAAAAGTGAAACGTAGATTCGGCATCAGCCATTAGCGTGCACTACTAGCGAGAAAATGTTTGCGTCAAATCAAGCAAAAATAAAATTCCACTTAATATAAAGAAACTGAAAGAGCAAATCCAAAGTTATGCAGCCAGAAAAATTAATATCCTGTTAGTTTCGCGGTACGAAAACATCAAATATTTGTACATCGTGCAATCGCGTTTCATTTCCTTTTTTTCCGTAAATGAAACTCGTGTATGAAGACGAACCAAAGCGACGGTGGCGTACGCGGCGGCGCTTTCGAGAAACACGCCTCTCATCTCTCCTCTCTCTCTCCCTAAAAAAAAAAGGTTTCCCAACTGCATTTCGTGATCGATGACGAAGGGTCGGTCCGTCAGTTTGTCCGTTCCCTCCAACCCCATCTCGTAATAAAAGGGTTGAGATGATAAAAGGAACCGCTTTCGGGAAATTCTATAAGAGGAGATGGACCAGGCGTACACGGTTGGTGGTTGCCATGGAAATCGGAGGGGTAGAGGGAAAACATGGGTCTCCCTCGCTCCCGGGGTTGCGCCACGGACTAGGGCATAAGAGAGGAATGATGTCAAAAAAAAACTCTCCACCCGTAAGCACAAAACCAACAAAAGAGAGGTGCATTTGGAAAGACCCTATTTGAATACTACATCCCGTTAGGATCTTTCATGAATTTTGCATAGGGTAACTACGTATTTGGGCCTGGGATATTATTTTCCGGCAAGTAAGAATAATCAGATGAGCCTAAAGGAAATTAAAACAATTTAATAAAAACCATTCCAAGAGAAAGAGACGGTAGATTATTCTCCAATATATACTTTGAGATATGTGCCAACAGAATTATAAGGTAGTGACATCAAAATGCACAGTGCACGCCGGTCGAAAATTGTGTATTTTTGCAGAATTTTCCTTGCTTTGTAAAATATTTCGAGGATGACATCTTGTCCATAAAAAAAATTTATTTGCAGCATAATATTTTGCACGATGATTATTAAAATTCACTGTAAACTCAAGGCAACATATTGTAAGAGAAAAACACAAAGGTTTAGGAGTAAGATACAACATTTACACAATAAAACATATAATTAAGATCTTGTTAAAAAAATACAACTTCGGTTCCTTCTTTGAAGGAGGTTATGCACGGTTTCATTTCTGCGGCCAATCAACGACCCACGAGGTCAAACGAAATTCGATGCCGACGCACAATAATGACGAAAGTGGGAATTGAGTAACACGTGAGCAAGAATAATTTGTCAAAGGACCCCAAGAACCTCTGTTATGGAGGAGACACGTTCCAATTAAAGAAGAAACAGCCTGAGTCTTGTCTGAAAGTTCTATCCTGCAAGGATGCCTTGACGAACCAAAACCAATAACAACTGCGAAATATGGACCAAAATTTACATCATGATAAATTTGCCAAACATCTGAGCAGGCTGAAGAGGCATAAACAATTCCCTAAGTACGTAAATAATGCTAAAACTTCTTCCTCAATTTTTTAAGGAACAAATTATTTAAATTGCAAATCACGGTCACCTCTTAAATGTAAAAGTGGAGCCAAGAGAAAAATCGGTTTACGCGTGCTATCGAATTTCTCCTTAAAGTGACTTTGAGGAGTGAAGCCCGGTGTAGTCGCTCCGGATGGCCACACATTATTGCAGTGTTTTTCAAAGAAAGTGTACTGGGTGTCAAATCTGAACCCCTAACCAGCTGAGTTATATCAAAAGTGACAGGGAACGAAATTCTCCTACTAGATAAATGCCAGCAGTTTATTCTATATTGCTATTACTTGCGAGTTAATGAAAAATAAAGTCGGAACATATTTTCTTTCGTACTGTTTTCCCTTGCATTGGGCCGCGATACATGTTTGAAAAACACTGCCAGTACTAGTAACTAGGGAGGGACAATGAGGGAATTTATCCAAACAGTAACTAAACTGACTATAGACAATAATTTTTTGAAGGGGGGGAGCGCTTATTTTGTAGTTTGCCCCGGGCGCTAAAACAATTAGCCACGGTGCTGATATGAAATACGGATTTCGTCCCACCTATCATTAGGGAAGACCATTTACCTATCGAGACGCGAAGAAGTCTGTGGAAAAATAGGATTATACGGAGAGCCAGGTTTAAACATGAATAATCACGGACCTGTCTACGGATAGACTACGTACGGCGATCATTAGGGATGCTAGATCGAAATTCGTCATACGAGGACGTCCATTCTGCCATTGAATTCTGTTCTACAATGACTGGAAACGCACGAAGGGAATACACAAATCGTTCAAAGGGAATAAATAAAAAGGTTTTTTTCTCGTTTCGACTACTCACCAGTGCTAGGTCATCGAGCTGTCCCAACCAGTGGTTGAGTAGCTTCTCTGGATCGTCCTCGTCCGGGTGGACGGCGGCCTCGTCCTCTTCTTCCTCCTCCTCCTCGTCCTCCTCCTCCTCCTCTTCCTCCCCCTCTTCTCCTCCCGAATCCAGGCCCGCATCCTGCCTCCTCTGTCGGAGGCGGGAGGCGGAGGAGGTCGAGGAAGAGGTGAGCGTGGAGGAGCCCGAGGAGGACGAAGAGGTCGTGGAGGTGGGCGTAGAGGGTGGGCGGGGTCCAGGTGTGAGGGGTGGGGTGGTGTCCGAGGGGGCGGGGAAATCTGGGTGTCGCCTGGGGTTGCCCAACATGGCTGCTACGTCGTTCTCTCCCTTGCCTGCGAAGAGAGAAAAAAACAGCGAATATAGTCGACTGCGCGGCGAAAGGAAACGAATCAACGTATTAAAACGTGGGAAGATTGCGAGAATTTTTTTCTGAATTGTCGACTCCGTTCGATTCCTGCGAGGCCAGGTGGACGCAAATGCGCGTCGGCGCTGACAGTCGATTTAAAGGACGGCGTCCGGATGAGTAACCCACACAAACACCTGCGACTTCTTAACTCGTTGCTACGATCGAGTATACCTGGCTGGCTAAACATCTGCAGGATTGATTATGCGACAGCAACGAGATTTATCGCACATATGGGATAAAATGTGACAGACTTGATCTCTTTCAAATACAAATAATTTCTCAAGAGAAAAAAAAAACGAACCGATAAACATATCGTGATGTAGCACGTAAAAAAACGACCTACTTTTTAAAAAAAAAATTATTTATATATAAATCTGGAAGCATGGAGGAAACTACCGCCATCTGTGTATGTTGATTACGCCACCGATTTGCAAAATAAGGTTTTATCGTTTGACGAGAAGCGAAAAACCGCATACCATCTCAGCACGAGCGAAGGAAGAATGAATGAATGAATGAGCGAATGAATGGAACCCCGTGTTAGTGCCTCCGCCTCTTTCAGCGCATTTCTCAAACTTTCCCCACCAACTAACTCCTCGCCATCATTTCCCTCGAACTTGGAGTGGGCGTTCCCACAGATATTGGATCGAAACGTGACAAAGAGCCAATACCGACTCGAGGCCCGACTCTTTTATCTGCCGTTTTTTTATTTCCATTCAGAAACTTATTTCCGGAGATACGAAAAGGTTTGGAGGCATCTTAGGAAAAACGAACGAGCATGAATGGAACTCAGTGTGTTCGCGGGGGCGGGAGAGAGAGAGAGAGAAACACATTCACGGGCAGATGGACCATGGCTGGTGAATTATTTTTAGATTTCCAACAAAGAAGAAAAGTACTCGGAGGCCGGAATACCAAACGCGCGAGTTTCGATAAGAAAACTTTATGTGAAGGACGGGAATTCGAATTGTTATTAGCGGACGAGACGATGGCAGCGAAATATTAAAAGAAGCGAATTTTAAACTTACGCTGTCATTTTCGAGAAAATAATACCGACAACGAGCGATAAATTATTTCACATTCCGTAGTGCATATACTACTCAAGGAAAGAGCGCACGTATATTTAGCTGAGTTAACAAATCGAAAATTATGTCCGATTTAGAAATTTAAAAAATCGCATAAATTCGACAGGGTTAAAAAGAAGATCAAAATATTTGACCGACATGAATGAAAACACGGCTTTGTGTCCGCCAATCTGAAAACGCGGAAAATACCACAAATGAAAGAGCGGTGAATTACAGTAACCAGTTCGTGGGCCGATGCAGTTACGTAATTTTAGCGGGAATATAAAAAAAGACGGACACGTGGCGAGGGCTGTCGAATAGTCCCGTCGAAATCGAATAGAGATATATTCATTTCTCCATTAGTCCTCGTCACGGTAAAAGAAAACCAAACACAAACGAATCGAAATGATAGATACACGGTTAGCTCTTTGATCGAAGGGAAAATATTTACGACTTTCGACATTTTTCAACTCTTTGGTCTTTATTGCCATCTAGGCAATCACAAGCTATTCACTGTGGGCTAGCTTCTTATGAATCGGAATGCACTAATTATAAATTTGAATGTGGTAACGTTTGAATTAAAGCCTCAGCCACGAAATAATAGAAATACTTAGGTACTATACAGAAACGAGGCTCCCAAAACTTGGGTTTTTCTGATGGGTCGCGGAAGGCACTTGGCCCAAAAAATTAAAAAATTAAAAAATCATTTTCTTCGTTTAAAGTTTAAAAAAATCAGCATATATTAGATAAATGAAAGTAGAAGAAATTAAACTGATACGTTTATTAATTTATTTTTCTTGAAACTCGAGTGGGGCAGTTAGCCTGAAGGTACCTACCGATACCGTTTGGGTTACGAGGTGAACGAGAATTTGAATTTTGGGTCGCAACCAAAATAGCTTAACTTTGAAACATCAATGAAATAAAAAAATGACACATTCGGAAACTGGGTAAACAAAACTTTTAAAATTGATTGATTAACCAGACGGTAAACTAAACAAACCTGCTACGAGAATTTCTCGTTCACGAAAATAAAAATACACTACCCGCTGCAAGTTTCCAATTTAATTTTAAGGAAAATAAGTTTAATAAATATACGCGAACCAATGGCTTGAATCATTTCGATCACTACGTCACCTATCTTTCTCGATCTTTATGAATAAATTCTACAATCGAGATTTTCTGGGAGCAAAAGAGAATTTCCGAATGTTTAAGTAAATATAATCTTTATGGATTAAGGCTTCAAAAATTCATCTTGTGCACACAGCCTTTTCGTAGTATTCTAGCGAAAAAGGAAATATTGAACTTGTTAATTTATTATACCAGCGGAAACTCAAAGGGCGAGCAAAGAATGAGAGGAAACGCAGAACAAATATTTCTTTTTACGAGAAAGGAGACAACAATAAAAAGGATCGATTGAGTGAAAGAGGTAGAAAGCATCTCCTCTCACAGTCACAGACCATGTTTGAACACCTTTTAGTCACGTGAATCAACAAAAGGACCACCCATAGCCCGTTCGCAATGTGTTCTATTTTCCCACGGATGCAGAAGTTGTCGTCGGAGTCCATTCCCATGAATAGTGTCGCGGGAATGAAGTGGGATTTATTGCCTCCCAGTTCGCTCTATCAAAGTCAAACAAAACGGTGTCGAATGTACTACGAGTAGCGAAGAAACCCTTTCTAACGTCCATTCCAGTCAGCTGCAAACCACGTCTTATTCCGAGAAGTGGCGAATTCGATAAATCGACGATCGGATCACTGAAGTGCTGTTTATCTACTGATGAAACGATCCCATTTCGAAATCCGATCTAGCGGAGCAGAATTTACGACAAAAGTAAAACTTCACAAACAATTTTTTTTCCAAGAACAGAGCAATATTAAGCATATAATTTCAAAGCTGTGCCACGCAAAATAATGGATAATTACCGCAATTAAACAATAAAATCCATTTCCCGTGATTTAAGTTTTCTATCACATGGTACCTTTTTACAAATCACGCATGCGGAAAAAATAAAGGATGGAAAAGAATATGAATGAACGCCTATTCTGCCAAAGAAAAGTATCGCAACGCAGTGCCATACAAACTGTATAAAAGCGGTCCCCAGAACTTTATGCAACTTCGACCTCATCACAGAATCCCTTAATCCGAACCGTGTGATACGCATAATATGAATTTCAAAAAGTCATAAATATTTATTTCAGCTGCGTAAAAATTAATTTTATTCTAAAAGAGGCCAAGCGTAAAATTTAAAAAAAATAAATTAAAAAACATTTCGTATTCGAGACCCCCTGTTTGTGAACTGCTAAAGGGATTTAGGTGAAGAATTATGCTTTGTGTATTTGACGAGTGGAAACCATTTTATGTCGACAAACTAGGAATTAAAAGAAAAAATAATTGTGGGCCACATGAGATCATACGAGAGAGAGAGGGAGGGGGGGTGGGTGAAGGATAGAGGAGGAGAAGGTAGCAAGTGCCTTGAACTAGACGAAAGATCGACTAGGGAATGCGTCCTATCCTTAAGTGTTCCAAAGTGTTTGATTGAGATTGGACTTCCGCCGCTGTCTTTTAAAATGCGATCCGTGTCCTATAGAAGAGAAGCAAGTCATCCAACTCCTTCAAAACAACATGTTCCAAAAACATATCAAACTATCATTCTGATCGTGGCTATAAAAAAATGAATAACATTACAAAAACCAACCTATGCGCGTGGGTTTTGATCGTTGACATTTTTGAAACCCCTTGACAATATACTATTGATACACAAATTCAATTAGGAAATATACTCTTTAATCGGAGTCGGATTATGCTTAGTCTCCGACGAAATTTAACCCTAAGCTTTTATAGAAAATATAAAAATTATATATTGAATCTCATACGAATCTTCTATAAATCAGGTAAAAGTAAAACTCATAAACGCAAAAAGTTATAATCTATATAATATAGGTATATACAAGATATTGTTATCGAGGAAAAAGATCAGTAAATACTTAAGCTTTAATTTCAATGTACACTATTGAGACGTAAGACTAAAGTTACCGAACTTTTGACAACATCACGAATTTAAAGGGAAACTGCAATTATGTACCAAAAAGAACATAATCGAGCAAACATAGTGACATTTTTCACATGAAAAATAATAATCATTCGTCATAAATATATTGAGGAGGAAGAGAAAGTTAAAGTTAAAACAATCACTTAACGATTAGAAAAAAATTAAAAAGAAAGTTTAAGTGTAGGTCTTACTTCACATGATTCGAATGGTTCTCCTCGAAGCTCGTCCTATATACTTAATAACGGCTAATAACTTTAATTAAACTCACCAGACGAATAGATCAATTCAGCCGACGCGCTATGTCGAACGAGAAAAGCGATATGAAAGCATTCCACTCTGATTCATTACTCTATATAATAAAAGATAGCGCAATCTGCCTTCGTTTTCCCGTAAAAGTGACGCCTATGTAACGTACGCGTTTCCTTCGAAATAATCGTTACACGCGGAACGGGCGATTTGGGATGGCCAATACCTAATAGGGATTACCTCGCAAAGGAGACCGTGAATGATAAAATACTCTGTAACGAAACCAACCGGGATTTCCGAACCCACAAAGTTGTAATATACGGCCGAGGTGGTTAACATCGAACGCGAACCAGCGAATTTAGTTCAACTCACCGCAGAGGGCGGGTTGCGAAAAGACGACGAGCGAGGTTTTCACGCTGTGGCAATGATACAAGGTCAACCGCACGCAAATACAGTTTCCGGTCACTTGCAACTAAAAAAAACGGAATCCTCCACCTTCGATGTATGGTTTCGGGTTTCCCATGTTTGCAGACGCAATTTTCGTGCCCGCGAAAGCATTTCCCCGATATACAACCTGATTGCAAAACGCCGCCCTCGCAAACCCGGATGAAATGATTTTTTTCTTCTCGAGATTTGAAGATTAATCGATACTGGTAAATGCAACCGAATATCGATAGCTCGAAATGACGTAAAAAAACGGACTTATCGAAACTTCAGAGTTTCAGATCATTTTCTTCGTCGTCCGACCGCGAATGAGAGGAAATGTCAATTTCGACCAATCGAAGGTTCGAGTTATCGATGTTCGACTATATTGGCGAAAGTTAAGATACAATTCGAAATTAATTCCCTATACGCACGGGTGAAAATATTAAATATTTAAAATCGCTATTCCGTAATCAAAGGCAAGGGAAGAAACGTTACCCTTTCGCTTCTCACCCACGCTCCCGCAAAATATTTCAACACGTGACGTTGAGCACGCGCTTGCGGAGTAAAGAGATTCCATCTTTAAAAAGCTCGACTACCTACTGGACATTCATTTTATTTCTGCATCGACGCACTTCATTACACCCAACAACAACAACAAGATTGTCGTCCGGTGCGAAAATGGACCTTTCAAACCACTTGCACGTAACCAAGACCGCGTTCCCGTCTGGCAAACACATGCTCACGGAGAGAAATGAGAGAGTGGGGGAGAGAGGGAGGATAAAGAAAGAGAGAGAGAGAGGGAGAGTGGGGGAGAAACCCGCCGATAAACCTCACTACACACATTACCATGACGACAAGCACAAAAAATCGGTGATACGACCACGAGGACGAGAAGGGATTGAAGAAGGCGATGAAAAACGCCGAAGAAGAGGGGGGAGGGAAATGGCGGGGGGAGGGCGAAAGAGTGGAGATAGGAGGAGACGGAGGGAACTCGAGGCTGGCGCGCTCGCTGGCTGTCGGAGGCACCCCACGGAGGCCCCCATGAATGACCAACCTTGTCCATCGCTGACCGGCGTCCTCTCTCTCTCCTCCCTCACCCCCCCTCCCCCCCTCATTCTCCCCTCCTCCTTACGCTATTAAGACTTCACTCATCCCTCAAACTCGGCGTTTTCTTCGGTCAGATGTGGCGCCATCCGTCTGTAACCTCCCCCGCCTCCCTCCCTCCCTCTCTAGGCGCGTCGATGCACAAATCCACTCCCTTTATCCCCCACTCCCTGCACGACCGAGCTCCATCTATCTCCCCCTCCCGTATCATCTCATCACGCGCCATCTTTATACCGATCTCTACAGCTGCTTCTACATGGGAGGCTGACGCTCGAGCGCATTCCATCCAATCAATTTTATAAAACTCCCCCTCATCCGATCCAACTCCTCACTCCACTCCTTCTCTCTCTCCGCTCTTTTCATCCGGTAGCGAAGACGTCCTTCACTCCCGACGTAACTGTTCCCACCTCTCTTTTTTTTATACCGGTCCTCGTCAGTTTGCTTTTATTTTCGTTCGTTAGAGGGGGTTAAAGGGAGGTGACTTTAACGCCCCAATAAATGGCAGTCCTGTAAGAAATTATCAAGATGAGGGAATGGTGCAGGATTATCGGAAGGATGGGAGATCCGCCAAAAAAGAAAGGAAAAAACGGTTCCTTTGACGCCGTTGAAGGAGTGTCGCGAGTCATGTGAGACACTCGAGGCTACGTCGGGAAAGCGTAAGGGGGCAGAGGGGAGCGGGATGGTAAAAAGTGGTTCGAATTCTGCAGGGGAAGTTATTTTTTTCGTCCATCTGCGGTTAACACGCCAAATACCGATTTTGAAATCCATTTTCCCAGTTTTATTTCTTTATTTTGTTGGATGTTAAATAATGTACCGATGTCTATGTAATCAGCTGACGGTTAAATAGTTCATTTTCAATCAGAAAGTGGCAATAAAAACGCGCCGAAAATCCGTTTCGGTTAATGGCGATTCGAAGCGTCCGTGATGTAACGCTATAAGCGGCTTTCGAAAAATTAGTTGATAGGGTTGTATCAATTTCTAAGAATTGCGGGAAATATTTTGCAAACAAACATTCAAGTTACACAAATGGGTTGCCTTCGACTGATGAATAACTCGGAAACCAAACGCTGGTAGGGATTTTCTGAAACATACTGTAAGCACGAGGACTCCAAAAACTTCAACATTAAAGGCTTTAAGACCACAATTTAAATCAATAAACATGAAAGTGCCCGAGTAACATTTGAAGGACCACGGTGAAAGAAGCGTCCAGGATCCGTATGCGGCCCGCAGGTCCTGGTTTTCCGACCCTGATGCTACTTGAAAAAAATTCAGCAAAACGAGGATAGTTTAAAATATTCCGAGGAACCAGTTAAGAATGTGCTCCGTCTTTTTACTGCCAACTTACAGCGTTGCTGTTCAAAACTCAACATAAAAATTTACACCGTGACGCAAAACACCAAACCTCTTCGTCGAAACGACATCTGCGCTAAACCGAAAAATTAACAAAACTTTACAAAGATTACACACCCAAGGGAGTCTCCAATTCAAACCTAAACGAAATCTCGGAAACTGTCCCTCTTACGAGGAACTCCCGGAGCTCCAAAGCAAAACATTCTAAACGAGTAGACAGAAACAAATCCAACCCGAATTAACATCTCAAAAGAAGTACAAGAGTTCTTTTTCTCACCGAAAAAAATAACCACATCCTAGAGAGAAATATCTGCGAAAAAAAGTTTTTGCCACTGGTAACGGGAACCCAAACACTCACACGCTAGCACACGCACGCGGAGGAGCTTTGCATATCTTCCGCGATGAAGCGAGCGTCATCCCTCGATGTGACAGAGCGACAGATCCGAAGGGAACGAACACGAGACATTAAAACAACTCGAGAAGGGATTATGTTTGTCGCCTCGCGGAGTGAATCTGGGAGGGGCGTGTAAAGGGGGGGAGTGAGAGGAAAATACAGCCTCCTCTCCAACCCCCTCTCTCCCAAGCTGACGCCTCTACAACCCGACATCTCCCGTGGAAACACAAAAATAGACGTCGGTGAAAGGAGTTTCACGGTTCGAAGGAGGTTCCAGAAATACCGAGGAGGCGTCTCTTGAAAGAACCTCGCCACTTCCAAAGCGAGGATTGAGGGAGAGAGGAACGGGAGGTGGAATGAGGGGGCGAAGAAGAGGTGTGACTAGGAACGAGAGAAGAGAGAGAGAGGGAGAGAGAGAGACGCCCGTTCTCACCATAGTGACGGAGCGGAAGATAGAGAAATTGTATTTACTTATTTTATTTATGGAGATCGATCTCGTAAAGCGTCACGGTCGCGAAAACGGTCACCTAAAATAAAACACAAAATCTTGTCCTTAAGTTACCGGTAGTCGGTATATGATTGACTGACTATGACGCTTTGAAATTCCGGTCTATTACCTTTTGGGCGCCGATTTTACTTATAAATCCGCATTACATAAAAATAATAACGATAGAGAAAATATAACTTACTTTATAATCCTACAAGCTTTTTAAAAAATTCCAATTATTTTCATGGAGAATTAGTCATTCGCTATGGCTGAAAAAAGGCATAAGCTTTTATTTAAAGGCGTCTTCACGGCTATGAATAAATCTAGGATACATTCCAATAACTATGCCGACATTTCTCGTGGCAGATTATACCATCATGAGATAGTAAATCAATGTACTGACAACCTCCTCTTCAATTTATTTCCATGATACTGATTACAAGGAGAAGTCTAGCACCTGAGCTCCAGATGAGCTGGAAACAGTTCTCAGCCTGTTATAATAAAAGCCGGCCTCTTTCTTTCTTTATGTGTTATATTTCATGAATTAAAGCGAGAATCACTCAAGAAAGGTAGGTAATTTATATTTCTATTTCGACCTCTGGCAGGATTCCTTTTTTAAAGGCTCGAGGGCAATGGATTCGATTCCAGAAGTTTACTACTTTCTCTACAATAATATTACTTCGACCACGACAGCTTAACATATTATATGCTCCGTTTGCGTTTCTGCAATTCTGTCTGCCCACAAAAAAACATATTTTCGCTAAATTTTCCAAAATTTTACTATTTGATTTCTATTAGTGAGAGAAACGGAGGGAGAGAGTGAGGCAGAGAATGATAGAGAAAGAGACAGAGAGGGAGGGAGGGAGGGAGGGTGGGAGGAAGGGAAGACGAGAAAAAAAATTTGTATTATCAAAATTCGTAAAATGTGGTTTCATTTTAATAAAAGGTTTTTTACGAAGAATATTTGTCTGTTTATTAACACCAAACGAAAATAGATAAACACATTACATTTTACGTTAGTACAATTAAATGATCACAGAAAAAAATCACCTCTCGTTAATCTCGCAAGTGTTGTTGTTATTGGCCGGAGTAATCGATGTTTATCTCGGCGCAAATGTTCCGCACTGCTCAGCTAAAAAGATATCCTTTCCCTTGAGATAAATGTGGAATGAAAACAAATAATTTCGAACTGCATCAGTAGAACGAAACCGTGAAGATTTCGGTTTTATCATCTCGTCGAATGACACCGATGAAATATATATGCGCCATTTGAAAGCGATCGAAGATTATGACGAATCGTTAATCCAAAAAATTATATATACATATTTTATTGCTCTCTCAAAGGGAACCAACGAAAGGAACGTACATTAAATATTCTCCTTGGCAACAATGGCGAGGGGCGATTTTTGGCAAAATAGAAATAGACGCAGGGCCTCGACGTGAATGCGGTCGTCGTAAAAAAAACGGTGAAGAGACGAACACGCATTTGAACTTAGGGGTGAAAACGAAGTAATTTCAGTGACATAAGTTAAAAACAAACAAAATGATGGCATGGCCTACCCTTTTCCATTCCCTCCTTCCGTCGCCATTTTTCTTTCATCAAAATACATGCAACTTCTCTTGTCTCTAACGCGTCGTTCTGCGACTACAGAATACTACATGAAGCACCGATGGAAAAGCAAAAGTGCATTTAATTTATTTCCTTATTAGATAAATCCTGCAAATTATGCAGCAGAAAACATTCCTAAACTACCGCATACCATTAAGCGATAATTTATTGTTCGGCCATTTTTTTTCAGAAATCTGAAAAGAACATTAAGACAAATGTCATACGCAACTGACGATCCACACCGCGAACATTATGAAGCATTATTGCAAAAATACAGCGAAAAAAACGGAAGCTTATAGTAGATACATATGCAAACGTGAATACTACGCTAATTTACTAGATAAGCTATTCCATCGAATTTTCGCCGTAGGGTGATCTCCAAGGAGAGACTACAAAAATCTCCACGTGAGTGAGTAACAAAAACCAGCATTTACGCCGAAGAGATAGAGAACGCAATTAGACGTTCACTTATCGTCGAGAGATCATTTCAAACGGCACGGAAAAACGAAGCGTGGATGATACGTTACGAGCATTCTGAAAGGAATAAAAAAAAGAATAACCCGTTACCTACACGTACGGCCGTAAAAACGCTTAGCGATTATAACCTCGACAAACAAAGGAAATAAGAGGGTCGCTGGGAGAAACAAGTGCTTGCGAAATTTGAGGAATTTACAGGAAGAAAATTACGAGTTTCGATTTAGCGAATGATCCGTTCCGCCTTAATTAAGGAACCGGGGGCAATGTGGTTCATTTTAACTCCTCTCCCGATACCGGAAATGCGGTTTTTTAAATTATTTTTTTATTTTTTTTATTATTTCATCATTAATGAATGGGATCCAAAAAATTATTATTCCGCAAAATATTTTGAAATTACTTAAAACTGAAGTTTTGTTTTTGGGATAAAGGGATTCGAAAATTATTTTACCCGTACGACCTTTTCTTTACACTACCTTACGAGGAAAAATAGGACTCATGATCCTGAAAGTCATTCAATGAGGCGAAATTGAATAGTTTACACTTGGTCAATGAGGCACTTACCCAATTTAAGGCTCTTTATTCGAGTGTTTAGCGAGGTTTTGAATGTTGACGGCAATTCCACGAACTTAAGAAACGTCACACAGTGTTGGCGTAACGTTTCCGCTCAATTGAAAACAAGCAGCACAATACAAAGGAAATATAACCACAGAATGATTGTGTAATATATATTTATTTTATCTAGGTCTAGCTAATTGTCAACAGACAGATGGTACCAGACTTCCTTTTAAAAAACCCTCAAATTCCGCATTCAATATCCTGTTACGATCTCTAACTCACTAGCTTTACTTCCGATGCGCGTTTTTAATCACGCTGTGCGTTATAATTCAGCAAAGCCCCCCCCCCCCCCCCCCCCCCCCCCCCCTGCCACCCACCAATCTGGTGATTATGTAGATAGAAAGGCTGAGGCACAGAAAACCCTTGTGCAGCGCGGATTTTATTTTATACGTTTAAATTACTGAGACGATGATCCATCCAATTCAATTATACACGGCCGTGAATTTTGCGCGTACCTCATTCTGTGGAGTCAAATATTGATTTTCGAAATAAATATAGAACTTGTGAATGTAAAAATACTTTCCGTCGTAGGAGCGGAGAAGATGAAGGATTAGAATCCAGTCATGTTCACAGGCGCTTAATCAAACGTGCGCATCATAAAACGATCGGATAAAAAGATTCCTCTTTCGTTGATATTGCGGCAGTAAATTTCACAAAATGACAAATTTGCACTATAGTTATTAAGCGAGCCACCGACGTAGCAGTTTACATCACGATCCCGAAACTTCGAACTCGGAGATGGCGAAAGTTTCGAAATGCATTATACCGCAGAGATTACGGCGCCTCGACTTTTAATCTTCTTTCGATCGGCGCCGGTTTAATACGGCGGATCGCCTAGCCGTGGCGCCACGGTCGTAAAAGGAAGGAAAAAAAGCGGGAAAGAGATTATCGCCCGGTAACGTGCAGACGAACAATTGGCCTCTTCCCCTTTTTTTTTGGGAAAAACGGTTGCCGCGCGATAAGGACTTGCATCGTTTTCCCAACAGGAGGTGACTCTTATAAACACAAGAGAGAGATAAGGAGGAGAATAAAGGAGGTGGAGGGGGATGCGACGAGAAAGAAAGGGAATCGGCACGAACGCAGCGGTTCCGAACGTTTCTTGCACGTATCACGAGAGAGAGAGAGAGAGGGAGAGAGATAAAGGAGAGAGAGTGGGAAGAGACGAAGACGTCGCGGTATCACTCCCAAGTTTCTTCTCCGGAGAGCGTGAAAAAGTCCATTGTGAACATCGAGCGAAACCGGTCCGGTAAGACTATGTTTTGCGAATAATGTCGCGTGCGTTGAACTTTTTAAAACGGCTCTGGAGGGGAGGAGCGGCGAGGGAGAGGAGAAGGGGCAAAAATAAAGAAGAACAAGGGGAGAAGACGCGGATTTAAAAAAGTAAAAGTCAGTCGAGACAGTCATCGCCAGGCTTTATTTTAAATAATCAACCCTTTGTGCCTTCTTCGTTAGAATCTTTATATAACACTAATGAACAAACGCAGCGTCCTGTCTGAACTTTTTCTCGAAGGGGGGCGCCAAAATTTGCCAAAAATGAAAACCTATCAAAATAAATTCATAAGGCCAGCGAGGCCAGGGGGCGCCATATTATATCCCGCCTCAGGCGGCAAAATGTCCGTGCACGGCCCTGTATATACATATATATATATATATAATCCTTTTAGCAATTTCAATCTTTCCTAAGCATTCAATCGGTTACAAAAGAAAAATAAGATATCTTCCCTAAAGTTAAGAGGTTGTATCACGTTTTCTTAAAGATTTTCAGGGTTCTGGACAACCCGCACCGTTGGAATTTAAATCCTCATTAGTCCTTCTCATGCGTGAAGAATAATTCATAGATTATGATGAGCTATGTAATTAAAAAAGATATATCCAAATATCTCCAGTAGTTTGCCTACAATACTATATAGAAATTTTTTTCCATTTGTGAAGCCACCTAGCAGAAATATATTAAAGACTTTAAAAAATCTAATGGGTGGAAATTTCGTACATTGATAACAGCTATCTAATTCAAAAATAATTTTCCAAATATCTTTTAAAACAAAAAAGTCGATCGCCCACAGATGGACAGACTGATCAAAAAAGAATGTTTAACAAAAAAGGAAATGTGGTAAAAATCAGTGCAACATACATCGCACCAAATTTCTAATACACGGTTATAGTCCTTAAGATAATTCCACAGGTTATCCAATATATTAATTTTGAAGCGTATATGCGCGCGTGCGCCACACCGATGCGGAAGTAGTGGATCCGCAATAGGTGAGAATCTGAAAGTTGGCAGGAATGTGAATATAAAATGTGTGGGGGGAAAGGAATGGGAGAGGAGAGGGAGATATTAATAAAAAATATCGCATTTTATACCGTGAAATGATTAAACGAGAGGAAAGACGGAAAATTGTTTTTATCGCTATTGTACAGGGTGTCCGCAATGTCCCTATCCACCTCTACAAATGCATGGAAAGTAGATCCATTTCCATGATCACAAAGTACAAGTGACCTTGACACGTGCGGGAACCCAAAGCAATGAGATAATACCAACACCTGCATCCGTACTAAATAACAGCCGTGCATAAACTTAAATAAAAGTACCACAACAAGAGTGTGGAATACTGCCAATGTTTTCGAAACTTTATTACTGATAACGGAGGTGATATCTTGTATGTAACCTTTTTCAGTGATGAATCGTGGTTTCATTTATCTAGTAACGGAAATAGCCAAAATACTCGTGTAAGGTCAGCAGAAAATCCACACGCGATAGTGGAAAACCCATTGCACAGTCTGAAAGTTGGTGTGTAGTATGTAGTAGTCACGCAGGCGGATAATTGGTCCGGTATTTTTTCGAGAGAAAATCGTATGGAAACCATTTCGAACACCTTCTGTAAAGAAAAGTGCTTTTCTAAGTAAGTTCCCAAACATTATTGTTAGTATCTTCCATCTCAGGTATCACATTTTAAATGAACGGTAAAAAGGTGCACAGGGAATTTACGAACACCCTGTACAACAAGATTCGATTGTTTAAATAGCAAATCTTTTAATTTTATTTCATGAATATTAAATAATACATGCAAAACTTAATGTTTCTGGCATATTTCATATTCCAAAACATGTTTTTTTAGTGGAAACGGACATTTAAGACGTACACATTCATCAGATTCTCGAAGTGACGTATTATTCACAATCACAATACTTTCTCCGCATACTTCGTTTACGAGAAAGTAAAAATGTGTGAACATTTAAGAAAGAGCAACCTTTATTATTTAGTCAACCACAAATATTAAAATAATTTCAAGGTATAAGTGCTGATGCCGAAGACGGTTTTCCATTTCGAGGTAAATTCGACCATTCCGTTTCGGAATCCTGTTTCTTGATTTAAAAAAGAACGTGCTTCCCTGCCTCTCCTCTTCCACTCATTCGAAGACCCGATCAACGACCACTTGATGGGACTCGGCCTGCTAATTTCTCGAGAGCGAAGGTGAGAACAACTAGGAAGTGAAAAGTCATTATCGCCCATTCGAGCTGAAAAGAAGTCGACCGCCTTGTTTGCATAAAAGAGGTATTTCCACTCCTGACCTAACGATGAATTTTACTTAGGCTAATGGACGATTTATTAAGCACACAACCGCTTTCAATTAAATGAATATGTTAAGACAGCCGCACGCTTGCGGCAACGAGCTAAAAAAATTGCGAGATTAAAAAAATATTTTAAATTAAATTTAACGTAACTAAAAATAATCCAGTTAAATACATTGAAAATGAATTTGTACGGTAATCGTTATCAAATTTATAACCGTAAATTTCAAAAACATTTGTTACATTTTGTACAATGAGGTTTTTTTAACAGGGGATAAAAGGGATGGACCTGTACTGTATATTACATGCCAATAATGCGAGTAAAATAAAAACATTTAAATTTAAAAAATTGCCATGAAAACCATTTTATTGCAGACGAATCGTACAGCGCTTGAGTTTCTATGTCTGCTTTATGCGAGAGTTAACAATTATTTATCAACGGGCGATTGAAAAATATTCGACAGATAAGATCGGACAGAAACACTTCAACAGATTAATCCAACACATTCTAAGCCAATTCCAATACTTCGTCCGTTTAAATTAGAGCAACGCCGTTCAAAATATTTTTTCCCACTTTGGATAGTTTTGGTATCACTACCCCTTTTCGTTATCTAATAAACTTGCCTTCATTGACGCTAAATCAATTTTGTTGGTTACCCTTTATGGGTCGCCTGTTACCACTTCTGGGCCACATTTTGAATGGCCGTGAACTAGAGGAATAAAACAGGTTTCCACGCGCCAATGTCATGATGGGCGTGGTCGGTTGTCAAGGTGCCACGAAAAATTATTTTCTCGCACCTTGGCTTAATTATACTCATTGCGGACAAATTATAACGAACGAGAACTTCTCTGAAATTAACACAATAACGTTAAATAACATCCGTAAGAACTCGCAGCGTTAACATTTCCCATTATAGATATTATAAATTTAAATATTTTACGAGTATGAATACGAATAAAATAATTGTTAATTATTCCTCAGGTAGGGACCAGTGATATTTATAAGAAGAACCAGTATAAGTGCCCGTCAAAAATGACGGGGAGTGATTTGGTTTATTGGCACGGTACACATTAAATAAAAATGTATTGATTGGGCATAAATTCGGACAATGCGCATACAGAGTTGGTTAGCCGCTTCCTTTTATAGCCTTCCGCACTATGATAATCCTTCCTGGACTCTGAAATTGTTCTGATGCTCCATTTCATTTGAACGACGCGCTATGCAAACGGCGGTTTTCACATTTTTAAAATCTTTTATAATTAATTGAACATTTCTTTGAAAACAAAGGTGTTGTGAAATACCTCTTTGGTTAATTAATTGTCTCTCTCTCTCTTCCTACCCTTCCCCGTCATTCCCTCCTCTCGCCGCTACCCTACCTCCTTCCCTCCCCTTCTCACTCCCTTTCCCTCAAAAGACCAATAATTTATTTTTAATAATTTTATTTAATCTTCGTCGTCCGTCGGTTGCTTGCTGCCTTGCATTTGCGCGGTTCAGTGCATTAAGTGCAGCGTTCTCTCTTCTGATTCTTTCTAACGTCTCCTGACTTTGCCTTACAACCCAACGCTGCCTCCTTTCTCTAGCTAATATCTTCGTTTTCTATCTGAATGTCTCTCATCATTTCCATCCATTGCTATAAATGAATAAAGCTTATTTTTTGGAGACATTGAAATAAAAATTGAGCTTACTAATTAATCAATCAGCGGAATAATTTCTTTGAAAACTATCTGAACGAAAAAAACCACCAATTTATTTCAACATTGTAAACTGGTATCACACCAAACTTACCAAAATATTATCTTTCAAATGTTTTATTTGCTTAAAAATGTAAATTTCAGTGAAGAATTTCGCGAAGAAAAATTGATTTGAAATCTATTCTGAATAAAGTTGGCTTTGCGTAATAATACAGACGATATATTAAAGTGAAGATTACAAAGCAATTATCACAAAATACTTCTTCTTTTATTCAAAACAAATCAAAATAAAATATCAGACTTACCGATATCTAAATCAAACTTGGATGAATACTGCACGTTGTAACAATGAAACTCGGTCGTTATGTAAACAAAAAGTACCGATTTATTTTGTTTGTTTATTTTGTTTCTATGGAACGAAATGTTAACAAAATTGTTAAATCAATCAATCATTCACAAAGGAAATTAGTAGTATTAGATAGCCAATTTAGCTTATTCAAGAACAATTAACAAGCTTCGAGAAAACTAGACGCTCTAAAATTACGCACATTTAGCCATCTTCGGAAACTTTAAATTAACACCATCTCCGAAAGACGGCGATGTAAACAAAAAAACAAAAGGAGAAAAATTAAACAAAAACAATTGCGCCAAAAATAACTTCACTTAACGGCGACATCGTGTTAACCCATTAAAAAAAAACACACGCTACCCAGTTAGTGAAAAAAATAAGAAGTTCATTTATGAAGGAACGCGAGATAACCAATCAAGTCTTTAAGAAGAATTTTATCGACCCTTTCTCTTATCTCCCTCTCTCACTTCCCTTCCTCTCCACCCTCCGCACTTCACTCGCACAAGGCGAACCCTTTCATCTGATGACTTCCTCTTTTCCGAGAATTACAATTTCGGGTCATTGATGGTAAGCTGCCCTTCCCTCTTTCATCCCCTCCACCCACCAAATACTCTCGCGCGACCTCTAACAGCCAGATGCTCCCACCCTCTCACTCCCTTTTACCCTTTGACCTCAGGCTATACCATTCACATTTTCCCGAACTCTCCAGAGTTTCAATACGTATATTCGTTTTCGTATAGAGCAGTGCTATTCAAACTTTTTTTGCACGTAACCTTTGGACAATTTCGTTTCGTAAAAGAATACAATCGTCCTTATTGCCGTAAATTATATTTTTAATATGTTTACAGAATTCACCGCTACATGGTGGTGGCGCTGTATACTGGAAATTTACGAATAAATTAATTATCTACGAAATGGATGGTTCTACGAAAATTTGTTTCAAACAAAACATGGAAGAAATATTCTTCTCTACAACTTTGGTCCTCAAGAAGATTCTAATAACGACGTTTTTAAGGAGATATTTGACGAAAACTGAAAAAACCGATTATTTATAAATAATTCCGTAACAATAACTGCCATGGAAAATTGTTTCAAATGAAAGTTGTAGGAAATTACCTTCTCTATACCCTTTGTACAGAATTGTATATAAAATAATGATGTTTTAATGGAGATATTTCGCCAAAACCGAATCGGGTTTCCAATAAACCTCGACTTCTGGTCAACCGGTATTGTCCAAAAACTAATCAGCTCTCTTTGCTCATACCAAAGTGTTATATATGAAATTTGGTAATGATACGGCAAGTAATTTTCGAGTTAGAGCGTCCACAATCACATACACACAGACATCATTCCGAAAGTAGTCTAAACGTGTTCTATGGATGAAAATATTTAATAAATTATCGGTTCTTCGAAAAATTCCTATCACATACACAGAGACAACATCGAGAAAATATTCAAAACGTTTTCTAGAGACCTCAAAACGTGTATTTCCGTTGAAATCTCGAATTCGATTTTTTTCTCTATACCACGTATATAGAGAAAGTAAAAAGGAATTTCCCAGGAAATATTACATCAAAATAATTGCACTGAAGCGGGAAAATGTACGCTTAATCTGTGCAGTTACCATATAGTATATTTAACCGATTTAATGAAAGTGAAAGGTTAAGTTGATGAGAGATTGTGATATACATATTAGGTAACTGAGATAACACCAAGATGTTGCTGATACCACTTTCAGATCCTTCTGGTACCACTTTAGGTATTGGTACCACACCTTGAATACCACTATTACTACAGGTGAACAAACCCTAGTTACACGTCGTGACGTTCGAGTTGTCTAAATGTCACAAGCTAGAGAAAAAAATCTGATGTGGCCAACATATGACTTTCTCCATATTTGGGGTATACTGGTAGATATTTAAATTATTATGAATAGCATTATAAGGAAAAATTATTATTTCGTATCGTAAAAGAATACAGTCGTCCTTATTGCCGTAAATTAGGTAGGTATATTTTGAATATGTTTACAGAATCCACCGCTACATGGTGGTGGCGCTGTATACTGGAAATTACGAATAAGTTCAATATCTCCGAAATGGATGGCTCTACGAAAATTTGTTCCAAACAAAACATGGAAGAAATATTATTCTCTACAACTTTGGTCCTCTCGAAGATTACCAATAACGACTTTTTTAGGAAGATATTTGACCGAAAACGAAAAAACCGATTATTTATAAATAATTCCTAAATAGTAACTGCTATGGAAAATTGTTTGAAATAAAAGATGTAGGAAATTATATTTTCTACATTTTTTGTAATAGTCAATGTATACAATAATGACGTATTATCGGAGAAATATCGCAAAAACCGAATCGGGCTTCGAATAAACCTCGACTTCCGGTTAACCGGTATTGTTCAAAAACTAATCAGCTCTTCGTGCTCATGCTAAAGTGTTATATATGAAATTTGGTATTAATATGACAAGTACTTTTTGAGTTAGAGCGCCCACAATCACATACAGGCATTATCCACACACACACACAGACATTATTCCGAAAATAGTCTAAACGTGTTCTAGGGACCTCAAAACGTGTATTTCTGCTGAAATCTCGAAGTCGATTTTTTTCGTGATCACAATACTTTCCCTATACTACGTATGGAGAAAGTAAAAAGTGAGGGGAGAATTGCGGGGAAGGAGCTTTTTTTCACGGAATGATATTTTTCCATCGCTGTAAGGAATCGAAGATTTGTTAGCAGCATGTACTTTTATCTATTTTTCCCGATTGCTTCCCTGAAGCTAATCCTAGATAAACCACATTTATAAAACATGCATCCGTAATGTTGGAAACGATTTTTTCCGATTACTCCGCAGCAGCTGATTCAATATCTATCAAATTTTCACTATGTCTAGACCTCACATGGACCAACCTATACTTAAACTTTGACTCATCTATACGGCAGAATTCCACAGAAATTATCCGCACAGACAGACAGGCAAACCGAATACATGAGCGATTTTTTAAAAGAAAAAACCATTCGTCCTCTATTATCTCTCGCGTCCGCGAACTGCGAACTTTGGACCAATTCCGAGGGCGGATATGCGTGGTTCTCGATTTAGAAACGAGTGCATTATGATTTCATTCGGGCAAAACGGAGGGGGAATAGATTGAACTGTAATGCATCGGGTGTCGCATTAAACTCTAAAAGGTTTGATGCGAACTTTTGCAGCTCAAGCGGAGTTTTGGTTCAATGACTTCTCCTTTAATCTTATCTCTGCTCTCATTTATTTTTTAACTCGCTTAATTGGTCTATTTTTATGCAATCGTGGCGGAAACACATTTCCACGACGTAGGTCGGATTTTAGATAGAATGTGTGTCGGAGAACAAAAAAATTCGAATTAAAAGTAACTTGCGGTATTTTTCTATCAAATGAGATACTACGTAATATCAACCAAGATTTAAGGTTCTCCTTACAAGTCGGTTTTTTAATCAGACATTTTGACGCAGAATTTTCTCGTTACGCGTTTATCCAACAGCCGCCGCTAGCAAAAAACCTGTAAGAATTCTTATTTGCGGCCGCTGGCACCGCAGGAAGAATTTCCTTTTGTCGGATCTAAAAGGACAGATGGAGCGCAGTAATGAACGGGTGGCCTAAATAACAAAAGCAGCCGAATGTTTCCCCCAACTCTTAATTTCTATCATAATTTTTTCCTTCCTTTTTCTTTAAGTTTCCCTTCCGTCTCTTTGGAACGGTTTGATCCATTTATTTCACTGAATTCTTTCCTTTTAAATATTTAACGCGCAAATAAACTTTCTTTTTTTATTTGTGTAATATCAAAACATGGGAAATCCATCCTTTGCCGTAATATATTGTTAATGGCAGTACATCGATTTTTAGTTGTAAAAAGAACCACCAGTGAGGGTGGAAACATAGTAGTTGAAAGGCGCTTCGAAAACTTTATGACTCGAGTAAACTGATTACCAACGTAATTTGCTAACATTAATTACCGTATCTATAAATACAAATATACTGACTCATTGGTAAATTTTTGGCCGCGTTAACAAATGAGGAGCGCCGATGATGAGTGAAAATATCTTCTGCATTTCTCACGAAAACGTACGTTTTTAGGCGCGTTTCGCTTGCAGCGTGAGCGCCAATTATCGTCGGTCGGTTCGTCTGTCCGTCCGCATGTTCGTTCTCGGCTTCTACTGAACGGATTTTCATGAAATTTGACATTAAGGACTTTCGATCAAATATAATAAGAAAATCGCAAAAATGAATCACGTACGCCAATCAGGGGTACCACTTTACTGGAGACGAAAAATTAAATTTTCGTCATATCTCGTAAAGTATTGCTCATATAAAAATATTTTTCAAATAAAAGTTGTAGAACTGGTAAAAAAGAGTATTTCCTTCCATATATATTTTTATCGTAGGAGTAGCCGTTATCGAGAAAATCAAACAAGAATGTCTTATATCGAGTTGAACTTGGAAAATTTCTCGCATGGTTAGGTACTTCATTGTTGCTAACATAAACAATCTCACAAACAAACGTTTAATTTCCTTACATGTGCATGTAATATTATTAAAAAGGAAGAAAATGGATTATTTATGATGAAGAAAAAACTTTAAAACGCTATTTCCCTTACGTACAGATATATAATTTCTTTCTAATACTCCATTGCACGAAACGCGCTCATTTGTGATACGTTGTACACTTTCCTAACTTGTTTTCGTATGGGATGGATGGAAGAGGAAACCTCAAGAGATTAACTTGGACCCATTACATAGAGTCCTGGATTCTCATTCATTTCTATCCTACTTCGTCTCTTTTTTCAACTAAGTTCTCTCGCTTTCTCGAAACTCCCGGTTTAGCAGCCCATCCTTTTATTCCGGCTGTTCCTCATCCTTTCTCTCTCTCTCACTTCTGTCCACTCTCATTCGTAATTTTCTTCATCCATCTTCCTTTCCGTCGTCCTAATTTTAATCTTCATCCCATCTCGATTTCATCCAGTTTACCCTTAACCGTATAAACCTAAGCTTCCTCATCTCTTGTCGTTTCGCATTCTCTTCTGTTACCCAGCGGCACAGAGCACCACAGTTCCGTCTTCTAATAAAATAATAGTGTTTCAACATTATGGCGACGATATTATTTGAAAACCAGCTTAAAAGCCTGGTGATAATGAGGATAAAAAGTTTATTTTTATTATTATTCAGATTTCTAACATTTGTTGTGACAATTCTAAGATTTATTAGAACAAAGTTATTTTCTTATCACATCAGTTCATTAATGCCGCAGTTCTCTCAAAGCGTTTGTCGGAAATACTCTTTTGTAAATTGTTTATGTTTAGGTGGAAGAAGGGACTGTGTAGATCAACCTCGCCGTTCAAAGTTTAGATAAATAAAAATAAAATATTGAGAACAATAGATGAATGTGCACGTGCGAATGGGTCTGCGTGCGTTCACGATTAAAAAAGATCTCTGCGGCATAAATTTCACCAAATACCTATGCGATCTTCTTCGCAAGTTTTACGTGCCATTTTCCGATCTATCATCCATTTTTAACTATCAACCGCTCTATAACTACGCCTGTGAAGCAAAAGGAGGAACGAATGACGACGCAGTTTCTCCAAATGGGACATAAAAACATAAAATTCCATGGATTTTGAGTTTAGACCCGGTCCAAATTCGAGGCTGGCTCGAGATTTCAGCGTTTAATTTGTACGTCTATACAATCATTTGTTCTATATTAATAAGATTACTCCATCGTATTTTGAGCGTCCGTTTTCTTGCGTGACATGGATGGACGTCTCGTGGACTCGAGACAAATAAACAGTCTACGTAACATGCTCAAATCCATAGCCAGGGACATAAAATAAGGTTTGGTCTAGGACGGTATGCGCACCAAGTAGTTTGCTCCCGTGTATATTTAAACTTTGGTTCCAAACGTGTTTATTCAAGAAAACCTCCCGAAACTAGCTATGCGCTCGCGAGGCTCCGATCCCCAGCCACGCCTCGATGCCTCTTTCTTCCCACGCTTTCATTAACACCTCTTTCCTCCCTTTCCACTTCATCCGCCTCATATTCATTCTTCTCTCTCTTAACCTCTTCTTCTTTTCTCCTCCTCCCCTTCTAATTCCTCGTCTTTCGCACTTCTCTTTATTGTCACCCTTTCTCTCTCTCCGTCCACCTTTTTCTTCCTCCCCTTCTCCCAGACACATTTTCTCTCTTTCTCCCTTATCTCACCCAGGAGGAAACAAGCTCTCCGATCCAAGGTTCCCATAACGCCCCAGCTGCGATAACAGACCAGCGGGCTAGCAAGAGGGAGGGAGGAGAGAGTGAGGAGGGGGGAGAGAGAGAGGGAGAGAAGAGGGAGGAGAGAGGCACTTGAAAACACCCACGTAGTCCCACTCTCTCTCTTTAACCGCCTCGTCCCGGGTGCTCCTTATACCTACCACCTTTCCCTTCCTCATCCTAGCACTTCCCACCACCACCAGGGCTGCGCCCTTCCCCCTTTACCACCTCCTCCTATATAGCTCTCATTACTCCCGGGCCTCGGCAGACGGGATAAGTAGCTGCACGCTCGAGTGATCCCAAGTTATTACAACGCGTCGTTTTAAATTCCGAGATGAGAACGTAACGTCGGAATTGATCCTTTCCTTCCTTCGCTCATTTTTAAACCGTGCGAGTCTCGAAAAGCGTTTCTTATTATTTTATTCTCTCCTTCGACTCGTTGAGAAAATAATCTCTCTCCACACTCGTCGATATGAGGCAGTGGATCTCCTAAATAGCTGAACGATGAAGCTCGGCTTCAATTTCGGTTTCTTCGATGAAGGGACTTTTACGGCAAAAATATCAGATTAAAAATGCGGCATATTTTCAAATTACCGCTACAGCTAAGTTGGCATAATTGTCGAAGGGGCGTTTTGTTGGAAAAATACGTCGAATCAGAGTTGCCTTTCAGGAAGAAAGAACATGAACCAAATTCAAATGGCTGTGATCGAAAATTCATGTCAGTACCAGGCAGGACTGTGCCACATCTGCTGGAGCACGTCAATCGGGAAAAAATCGGAGTTTACAAAATATGGGCGACATATTCAAGACGTGCTACGTGAAGCTGCTTCAAAGCAATGTTACACTCAGCATCAGCAAAAGTTTTTTCACCCATTCCAGCATAACTTTCCATTAAGATCCAGTTGCGTGTATATAAAACGTATGTTAATCGAATTCCGGAAGAAAAGTTGGCATTTCTTAAGAGAAAACTCTAACATGTAAATTTAATAGGAGCTGTTTCCTTAACGAAAGTACAGTTGTATAATAGAGCGTGACTTGGAGTAAATTCCTGTTGACACGCGATTCCGACGAATAAATAATTAATATTGTAAAAAAACAAATTGACAAACAATCTTGCTCCAATATGCATCCATAAAAAGGCCGATTTGCAGTAGAAATGCGCATCTGATTTTCCCACCCTTTTCGTGGCGATTGGAGAAACAAGTATCCCATTTGATTTCATTCATTAGGTGAGATATTTTATTATTTCTTGAACGTAGAAAACAATTACCAATATAAAAATAAGTTTTTATAAACAAAATTTAGATAAATAATAGTACCTATATACGCATTTTTTCATATGAGGCGTAAGACGTTAAATCAGCAACAAAAGAGCTTCCTTAATCCACGAAAGACTTTCACCTGAAAAAAGTCGAATTTCCACGTTCAGAACGAACTTTCGACGCGCAGGAATATGAATTTTCATTTTTTCAGTCCTTTGTTTCAAGCCCAAGATTCGTACGATTATTGTAAGCCATTTTAAAATCCAATAAAAAATACGCTGCACAAATTCCCACTTTATTCAAATGGAGGAACAAAACGTCCTTGAATAGGACTCGGATAGTTATATTAACATGCACGATTTCTATAGGAGATCATATGATTGACTTACACACCATATTAGAAAATGAAACCTACTGCAGAACTCGAGGTATGACGTTTCATGCGTTGAAAACAAGCAGACAAAAAGACGATACACGAAGTTAAAGTTATTAAAAAAACTAACGACATTTAATCGCTTAAGTATCCGAATTCTGAATTTCCGCCGCAAGATAAATGGCAGTTCGATTTCGTTGAGATCGAGAGCCCGAACAACGACTCCGTCCAACTGAACGCGCGCATGCACAAATATAGGAACGCGAACACGTCACGCCGCCACATCGGTGGTCCTCCTCAAACCGATTCCATACTTAGAAAAAGAAAAAAAGTTCTTCGAAATCGTTTCCCCGTCAATGGATCGCCACATACACTCTGCTCTCCAATAGAAGTCATATTGTGATTCATGGAGGATATTTACGGCTGAGATTGAACATAAAAAACACGGCATGTGTGAGTTCTGCTTCCCAATGCGTCGGATGGCTCACTTAGCGATTTGAGAGCCTTCCGAATGAACGGGAGTGAGAGAGATGGTGAAGGGGATGGATTGTGAAATAAAATCAGCTTCCGCCGTATGTCCTCCATCACTCACTATAGAGCTTTTATTTTTTTATTTGTGTGTGTGCCCACCCCCTCCAACTCCCCATTACAAACACTCTTCCGCGCTCCAATTCTTGGGAGGTCATTGTTTCTTTCAACGAGCTCTCCGACAACACCAACAACCATCGCGCTTGTTTGATCTAGTACACGTATTTTTTCCCTCTCTGTCGCAACACCAGAGGCAAGGAATCGAAACGTTATACGAATCGGTAGGGGGAGGGGGGGGGGGGGGGGGGAGTTGTTGTTCATAGAATTTAACGAAACGTAAGAAGGATTTCAATGTCCTAATGCAGGGGCGCCCGACCTGCGGTCCGAGGGCCGTATGCGAAACAATAAGCAATTTTATGCGACACGCCGCCGGCGCCGGTGTTCCATATTTTCCAAAACTTTTTTTTCACTTTTATTTTGATATACCTGCCAAACATTATTTTTCTCGAGCAAATTCTATTGAAATATCTATTTTTTAAAATTAAGTATCTGTTAAATTGTGACCACGTAATAAATATTTCTCGATCTAAAGACGTTCTTTTTAATTTTGTCTCTGATATTTTACGAAACATATTTCAAAAATTTAATTCCGTCATCCATATTGAAATATTAACCCTAAAAGCACAATTATAAGTTTCATTTCACTCATATGGTGCCTAAGAATCTTTAGGTAACTTCCGATTTAACTTCAACTCAGAAGCATTGGGAATTTCTCACGCGGCTCGCCATGCATAAAAGGTTGCCCAACCCTGACCCAATAGATCTCCGCCTTTGGAGATACGCCGAGAAGGTAGAAATATGGGAGAAAAAATAATCCGCTCATTTTGAGAGAATCCGGAAAAATCCGCCTCTTTATAAAGATAAACCTTTTACCATCGAATTGAAAATTCATATATGCGGAACAGAAAAAGGCCGTCTTTATAAAACATGCTTTGGAAACATTGGAAGATTAACGCTTTCGTCATAAGGAAACAGATGCACTTAAGCTATAGTCCGTCGATGTGTTCATTATTTCTTTGATATAAAAGATTTAAACGTTTTCATTACTGTTAATTTACTATTCCACTTAGCGATACTCATTAATTTAACTATTTATTCATCTGCGGCTACATAACTAGTTACCATCCAGCCGCTACAACTCGAAACTCCGAGAGAGTCCATAAAAAAGTAATAGTCATTAAAAAGGGAATAACAACGCGAAGAAATCTATATTTCTTTAGTAATGGAAATGGATCGATGGGAATTGGACCGCGTGTGCATAAGTGCCAATGCCTGTGCACACGTACGTTTGTTCGACGCATCGCCACGCATCGGTCATTAAAATTCGGGTAGGATATGGTAACAACTTCCGATTCCATGGATATAATAGTTTTATCACACGCCCGTAATAACAGAGAGGCAGGGGCGCGCCATCCGTATGTGCGATGCGTGCGACGCACACGGGCGGCCGATTTATCGTTAGACACGTACAGTATTTTTAACAGTAATGCGGACTGTATTATAATATGCCGTATATTCTTTCGTATTTATTGGCTACGGAAATTTATCAAACCAAAAGGCGTTTTTTAATAATTTTTGTAAAGAACGCCTAAAAAGGGCGGAAAATGAGAGAATTGCACACGGGAAGCCAATGAAAGGCTTGCACACGGGCGACCGTGAGGCACGGAGCGCCCCTGCAGAGAGCCCTAACCGTTGGAACGAAACACTTCTAGCGCACCCCGCGACAGTGTTCCGTAAACAGGAAAGGCACCCGACGACTCAAGCACTCAAGCGAGGCGCGATACGCGACACGACACTCCCATCACCTCGGTCATTAAAAAAAAGTGGTTATCTAGTGGCACAACCTTATGATTTTATATACGTACATATTTTCCCTAACGACAGTTCGTTGTAGAAAAACTTTAAACTGTTCCCTACATTCCGTGTCGCTACCATAGTCGTCCAGCGTTTCTCAAGCTTTTCGATAATATGGCCCATCTAAGCTGCAGGAAATTACCTGCGATCCATCTATATGCTAATGTAAGAACGGGGTAATATTCTTGGTAGACGGGTGATTAAAATAAATGCCAGCTTTTACTAAGGTCGCGGGTTCGAATCCCGCCAAGAGCGTGGATGTTTGTGTTCGTCATGCTGGGTAATATGTGTAGATGGTTTACTTGTCGCCCTTACATTAAATAGAATTATTATCATCATTATTATTAAACTTCTAAATGGTATTACAATTGACGCTGATGTTACTAACAGAAGACAACTTACAGTGTTCGAAGTTGGTGTTTGGAAATTACTTCAGTGGAATAAAAAATAAATTGGACCTAAGAAATGTATTGTATTATATTAGATGTAGATGTATTAAAGTGATAAAAAAATGTGAGCCGTAGCTGCGAGTTACTATTCAGTGTAAGTATATATGCGCTTAACTGTTTTTTTTTACATCACGCCCTGTCGACAGACATTAGTCTGACGGAAAATACGATAAAAGTAATGTATTAGATTTCGATAAATTAAAATAAATAAATAAATATATTATTTACCAAAAGTAGCGAACTATTAAAAAAACAAAGTAATTTACTAGAATTTTCATTATTTATGAATTGCGTTTGATTTTTACCCAATATTAATTTTTTTCGCTACGCTTTTGCTAGTTTAAAAAAAAATATTGTTAACCGATCATATTTTTTTTTTGCGGCCCACCCTTTGAAAAACACTGGTCTATGGTATACCGAAACGCGTTGGAGGGGAGGACTGATGAGGAGAGAGGGAGAGTGACAGTGCACACGCATCCTTCTCTCTGGTGTTTTGTTTTTACTTTCACCACTCTCTTTCCACCGTAAATTGGCGGCACTTTCGTCTGCGCTGTCATCTCAACCCCGTCAGAAGGCTTTTTATCCATTACGAAACGTGCTGTCCGCTCCGGCTATCAGGGAGAAGTCACGGTTGCACGTCTGGGATGGATACGATGTCCCCATGGATGCCCGACTCTTTTGTTTTTCTCTGTATCTCATTTTCATATCACTCTGTCTAATGCGCTAACGTTTCCCTCTCTAACAATAAAAGCTTTTCCCCCTCTCGTTTTCTCTACATTTTCCCTTTCTCCGTCTCTCTCACACCTTTCTCTGTCTCTTCTTTAGCCTCTCCCCTACTTTACTTTCTTTTTCCTTCATTTTTGTCTCGGCCCGCAACGGAAATATCCGTGTTTTCGGTCCGTGTCTGACATCTCCGGCGAAGGTTATACGGCGTGTAATTTCCTCAAGTGCGCTTTTTTTCCTATATTTTTTTAACACGGCCTTCTCCAGCTATTGAGATACGGAGGACGGCGTTAGGAACCGTTTTCGTTTCTTTTTTCTTTTAGAGCGAAAGGGTTAAAAAAACACGTTTCGTCTGTCGTGGAGGAATTGAGCGGTAAATTTCATCCCGTTTCCAAGGCATGGGTATCATTCCTGTGAGACTTATGCTTCAATCTTCGCTTGGATAGATAATCGATTAGTTTTTTTGGCTTATTGCGAGTTTCATTCTGGGCCTTTTGCCGGTGTTCTTAATTTATGATTGCGTAAAGGAGAGCGTTTTACATAACTAGATATAATTCTACAAATATTTGTTTTTTTAAGAATGTGTTCTAACACATGACCAACATTCTCTCCTAATAGTTTTTTTTCTGGAATCGTTTATGTATATAAACCGAGCCATTAAGCCTGTCTGAAGTATATCTGACCAGAGAGGGTGGCGTGGGTTGCCAAATGCCACGGGCCTGGGGGATCCGGGGGCCCTCGAATTATTCCGAATATAGATGAAATTAAGAATTTGTTTTAGCGACGTCTCTTTTCCATCCTAATTTTCGAATGACTTTTCACTTAATTATTACTTTCTGACAGGGTTACTTAAAAAGCATAACCTTTTCAGCATATTCCTGACAATTGATGAATAAGTACACCTTGATAGACTTTGCAATGGGTTTCAGTATTAAATGAACAAATCTGTAATATATTGTCTCGTACCCATAGTTAACCCACTGATCCGTCAACGGATAGATAAACGGTATTGTGCACATCAATGAATACAGCGTTACCGATGTCATTTAATCCAATAGACCTGTTCCATCAACCAATAGGGAGAAAACGAGCAACCCAACCCTCTCTCCTTATCGGTATGAATGGCCCGATTATCATTCATCCAATCCGACCATTACCCATTTTCGATTGTTGCTACGTGACCGTAATGAAGCGCCACGGTAACTCAGGGCCTGGGAATACATTCAAACCACAGCGATGGCGAACGGACGAAGCTGCGAAAGTGCATCGCATAGCGCCTAGGGGCGGCAAAAGAAGCAAAGCCGCTAAGGAGTCAACATTGAATTCATCTCGCGAGAGAGAGAGAGACACACAGAGAAGTGCCGCGGGTTAGATCGAGTCACGTCCGTGATCGCGCTACTGCCTTTTAGATTGGCTCGCCCACGTGATCGTCCTTACGTGGAACAAAAGGCACGATATATATATATCTCCCTCTCTCTTTCTCCTTCTATTGCATTGCAGAGTCGAGCCACGCATTGAGGAAGAAGTTACATGTACGGCCACTTTCGTCCTTGGATGAAGGCAGAGCGAAAGAAAAACAAGATCGTTAGCGAGATTGGAGATTGGAGGAGTGGTAGAATTTATTTTCTCGACTCGAGAAGAAGGGTATTTAAAACAAAAGGGAAACATTTCGTTCGCTGTGGAGGATAAAAAGAAAAAGAAGATTCGTGGCGGAGGATCGTCTTTTTTAAAAGCTGAGGGAGAGAGGGAGAAAGAGCATCCGCAAATAACATCTGCGGGAGTAATTTACTCTGTCGTCGCCCATTGCGCGGTCGCGTAGCACTATAACGAAAAGGAAGGCTTGCTTAACATGTCTCCTGTTTACTTGAGCGCGTTTAAATTTCGTACGATGGTCCTCGCGGGTTGAATGGCCAGGATTACTTTTTTTTGAGCCGAAGAAGTCACTCCGCGTAGAACGAATTCGTTGGGAAAATTCATACCGACGAAATTGAAGTGAAAATAAATATCGGGAATATGTTTTCCAATTTCGAATACATACATCCGAAATTTATTTTCTTCGCTATTCTAATAAACAGATCGGCAATTTCTAATATTTGTGTACATTGAGACGAACGCATCCCAAAATGTGCACTCCATTATTCTACAGAGCTCAAAAAACTTATCGACGTTCAGAGAAGTAGTAGGAATTTTAAATATACCTAAATACAACTTAATTAACGCGTTTTTAATAACACGAGTTCGATACAGAGAAAAGAAATTCAATCTACGCGCACTAAAATAAAATTGTTATTTACGCGCACTAACGCGACGTAGCTACGCGAAGTTGCACCACTTCTATGAGAGTAAAAAACTAAAATAAATTATTGGATCGTTAGCAAAAGTCTTTGTACCGAATGAAACGTCTTTGGGTTCCATCAGTTAAAAACTTTGAAGTGGAATCGCTTACATCTCGTTTGGACTCTTTGTTCCCCCTAAACAATCGGTTTTACTATTTCCGTTTATGGGATATTAACGTGTCTTCTTAAGCGACCAATTTCCTAATCCATGCATATATTTAAACAACCATTTAACGTATACTACCCTAATTTTCACATTACATTATCGATAGAAATACCACGATTTCAACTAACACGTCCATTTCTACGAATGGAAATTCCGTTTCAATTAAGGCTCCACAGTACGACCAAAAAAATATAGCAGCGGAACACCACCGAAACGCGCGAGCTTAGAAAAAAAGATAAAAGAAAACGTAAAATTGTGACAGCGGGGAGACTACGTGCCGGCAATCACAGACCGATAAAAACCAATGCAGCCGTTCTGTTAACCGTTCTAAACGAAACCACTCCTCGACAACGTTCACTTATAAATAACTGAACAAATAACTAGAGGAGCGTCCACGCGTAAATGAAAAAAAAAGAGAAATATTCACATCCAATTCACCCGCGGAATTCTCCATTAAAGCGTTCCGTTGATCTTGCCCCCTTGGTACGGCGACCTCAGTAACCGTCCCCCATGACATTCCAAAACACACGGTCGGAAAGGGATCCTCTTTCTAAAGAGAATCTTCTCGTTCAGAGATTTTTTTTTGACATTTGCCCGTCCCCCACACACTCTCTCTCTCTCTCCTCCCCCACTTCCTCCCTACCTCGCACCTTTCTCATTCCATTTACAAAGCCTTTGTCACCTCTTTTTATATATATAAATCTTTTTTCTCTACCTTCCTTTATTTACGATCGCGTTGCTATGGGAGACGGATAGAGCGGACCTCGGACCGTGAGGAGAACTATTCTAACCTTGCCCTCCTTTCGTTTAAAAATGCATACTCCGCTGTTTCCTTCGGTGTGTTTACTTAAGAGACATGCGCGGATGCTGCCTTTAAGGCTTAGCACGTAACGGTCATGCGGATAAGCTACCGAGAGATGAATATGGGCGAAAAAAAATATTCTAGAGTAAGTGGGTTGCTATCCTCGTTCGGAAGACCCTTGAATAAGGTGGCTTCGCGATCTAGGTCGGTTAAAACGTTTTAGCGATACAGCTAATTATTTCTGATGCACGACTGTGTAAATGGTATACAATTGAAGATATAAATAAAACTACATGAACACGGTATAATGATCTCCTTGACGATATCAGACTTATTTGAAACCCAACTATTTTATTAGATAAATTTTAAAACGAGGTACGAATCTTGCTACCTAAGCGAATAAAGATTTTGACGGGATTTCGGATGATTGTAAGAAAAATCACAGCACGTCCGCAGTGAGCAAAAAGGTTCCACAATGCGAATACTCTCCTCGCAGGAGGCCTCTAAATGGAAACTTCCCTCGATTACGTGGTCATCACTACTTTCTCGCAGCGAAACTGCAGGTGTTAAATGTTCCGTACCCGCAATCGGAGGACTACGAGTTCCATTAACGTCGCCGATGCCAGCCAAGAGTTGGGATTGCTGGTCGACAACACCATCTGGCTGGATACTTTCGCTGTCCCACAGCGCATTTCACTGGTGAGTTTAAAGCGTGCACTGTATGTCGAAAGCGCACGGAATGGCTCTTACCAAGAGAGAGAGAGAATGTGATAGGAGAGAGATTGAGAGAGAATGTGATAGAATGAGAGAGACTGAGAGAGAATGTCAGAGAGAATAAAGGAGAGAATAAAAGAAGAGATAAGAATGAAAGAGACTGAGCAAGAGAGAAAGAGAAAATGAGAGAGATTGGAGGAGAGGAAAGGAGAGAATGAGATAAAAATTATAGAGAATGATTAAGTAGGAAAATGAGAGAACAAGCTAGATTGAGAGATTGGGGAGAAGAATGAGGGAAAATAAGGAGAGAAAAAGAGAGGAAATGAGAGAAAAAGATAAAAATGAGAGAATAAGAGAGAAAATGAGAGAATAAGAGAAAATGAGAGAATAAGAGAGAATAAGAGAAAATGAGAGAATAAGAGAGAATAAGAGAAAATGAGAGAATAAGAGAGAAAATGAGAGAATAAGAGAGAAAACGAGAGACCAAGAGAGAAAACGAGATGAGTGAGAGATAAAATGACAGAAAGGGCCAGAATGAGAGAGAACGAGGGAGAATAAAGAAGAGAATGAGAGAAAATGAGCCAGAATTAAAGGATGAGCGGAAAACAAAACAAGAAAATGAGAGAATAGGCAGGAGAATGAGAGAGAAAATGAACCCGCGCGAGAGATTAAGAGAGGAAAATGAAAGAGAACGAAGGAGAGCGCGATGATCCCCCATTTAGTCCCATAAATTTTTGTTCGCTTCTTATTTTATTTCGATTCTTTAACGCCTCTTTTCTCTCTCTGCGTGTAGAGAGAGAGAGAGGGTGTTTTATGTCGACGACAATTGACAGCCGAGCTGCGCCGTATGCGTGGGAGGAGAGAAAAGGGAGAGAGAGAGAGGAGAGAGAGAGATGGTAGGAGGAGAAGGGTGCGATGGGATCGCGGGTTCTTCCTTTTACAGTTTTTCTTTTTTTCTTCTTTTTTTCAGAACGCACGAGTGTCGTCACTTCCTCGGCTGCCGCCTGATACGCGATATCGCGCGCTGCATGCGCTATTTTTAATAAGGGCTTCTTTTCGCTTTTTGTTTCTCTCTTATACTCCCCCTCCCACTCTATTTGCCCTCTCTCTTTCGACACCAACAACCCCTTGGAACTTAATTGCTCCGTTACACTTCCCGTCTCTCCCTCTCTCTCCCTCTCCCTCTCTCGCCTATCCTCTCTCCTCCTCTTCCCGTATCACGTTCCCTTTACCCTTCCTCGCTATCGCTATCGCTCTTCCGCTCCAGAAAATATTTATAAATGAATAAAAATAAATAATAAAAATGCACATAAATAAAGAACGAATGCGAGCACTCGTCCAGATTAAATTCACGCCAGAAGAAACGACGAGCGCACGAATTGAAAAGTGACCGGTAAAAGAATTAAAGCTTCGATGATACGCATATCTTTGGCATTGCATTATCGGAGTGTTTTGCGTTGAAGTCCATCGACGATGTGCGAGTCGTTTAACATAGAAAAATTTTCGTTGGCGTGAGTGAGTATGGAAAATGTATACCTCCCGTGTTGATAGTAGCTAGAATTTTAAATCGTAAAAATAAGTTAATAAATTCGTAGGAATTTACTGAAAAAAAACTTTATTTTTACAGCCTTAATATTTGACGATCCCGAAATAATTATTCGATGGATATAACTATTTTAGCAACGATAACAAAACGGCAGGATTTTTTGGAATCGTAAGGACAGAGTTATCAAACTAAACTAGAGTTTTAAGGTCACAGAGTCACGTGATTCGAAAGTCCTATGTGATAATTATTGCTCCACTCTCTTCGAACAATTTTATTTTAGCCGTTTTATCGATCCCATTAAAATTTATCTTTAAAATGGCAGGAGCATTCATAATCTCAACAACATCACCATCTATATAGCCTATAAAAATATTACCATCAAACGCGCTTGTTTACATATAGTAGAAAAATTTCAGCTCACAATCAGACGTGCACAGAAGCATTATTTTTCTCGACGTATGCAAGCAAGCACGTAAATCATGCACAAAAGAAAATATACTCGCATGAAAAAACATAAATTAAGAAAAATAAGAAAAATAAGCATAATAAATTTGACGGCTAACGTAACTAATGGTTGCGATAAATCTTTATCATAGCATATTAAAACTTATTCTATCCCTGAAAGAGAGAGAAACGAGTCTTGACGCAATAAATTTAAAACGAAACTTTCACCGAGAGAATTTGTAGTACTAGGTACCTGAAAGTAATTAAATACCTTTGGTGACAGCTGATTTCATTTAGCGTAGGCAGTTATAAGCTTTATCAATGCGTTAAACGATTGTACAGCCCTACTTACGGACACCGCTTCGATTGGTTTCGTCAATCGATCATGCTCACCTTCGGGAGAAACAAGTTCCTTGAGCTTGGGCGAAACAGTCGCCAAGGTTGCATAAAATGCGCTGCTCCCTCTTTCAATTCCTTTACGCGCATCCGCGTGCCATTCTACCGTGGTCACGTGACCTTAAGGCTCCTCAAACCCATCTAGTGCAATGATAGTGGGTCATTTCCGGGGAGCAGTGCCCCGAAATGCTTTCGGACGTATTTTTAGATATCAGGGCGGAAAAATGAGACGTGTGATTAATTAAAAAAAACACTTTCCTCATTAGAGAGGTGCATTACGACAGCCTCTCTCTCTCTCTCGTGAAAAAATTGCGCGCGGCCCGCTTCGGACAATTACGTCTCGGTCGAAAAGGTTTCTGCAAGGATTCGTGATTCGATTAACGTCGATTTAAAATACCGAAATGTTCTCGGAGAAAGTTGGGATATTTGTCGCAACGGAAGTCACGCAATCACGCGAACACGCCGAATCGTTTCGCCTTCGTAAGGAATGCGAGGTCCCTGCGTACGGAAATGAAATATTTTCTCTTCTAGCCTCTGAAACGCGGTGGGCAGAATCGCGCATCGTCGATTGGCGACATTCGAGAGAAAGTCCAGCGACATTCGCATCAACTGCACGCGGAAGAAATGCGAACACTCCTCGGCGATTGTCAACGTCGAGAGGGCAGTTTAGATTTTGCGACACTACTGCAATTTTGCTAACTCATCCAGCATTGAAACGACCCTCACGAAACGGGGAGTATGCGTAATAAAAGGCCCTGAATTACTACATTTAGATGCATCACTTTTTCATACGTTTAGCCGTATTCCTCTCCTTGTAGAAATATCAGGTGACAGCAAAACACTCGAAAAACTAACCGCACTTCGACCAAATAATAAGGAAAGACCGTTTTTTTTAAATAGACAGACGGACAAACCGAGTAAACGTGCGCAACAAGACGGAATACTGAACCGATTGGCGGAAAAAACAAAATATCTAGCTTATTTCGTTTAAGAGGAGGCCAGACAGACGTGCAAAGCGACAGTATAAGTTTCTTTAAAAAAATACCGCTAAAATACGTCAGTATAGGTACTTTGTTTCTCACTTTATTCTGCAAAAAATAACTGAAAGCGAACACATGCGAATGTTTTTTATTATTTTATCATTACGCACTAACTCGCTTCGTCTACTTTTCTCGCGAATCGCATCATTGGAATCTTTGAAACAAATCTCATCGATCAAAGAATAACCAATATCGATGTGTGTATGTCGATGAGAGAATTCTTCCAATTCAATAGGTTTAGCTGGAAAAATGAGAACAGCAATGAAAGAGCGGAAAAGGCCAAAACGGAAAAATGAACGAGCGCATCCCTTAACAATGCATTCCCTACGCTTATCAAAACGAATCGAAAGTGAGGGAGAAAACAGAGCCAATTCATTCGAAACTGGTACGAGCCATCCATCGACTTATCAAAATCCCATACATTTTCTTTTATCCAGATTAACAGAATTGTTTTAATTCCTCAGATGAAATACCGCTGATCGATTTTTACTTTCTGATATACGTCGTATACATACATACATACATATATATATATATATATATATATAAATACTTAAGGAAAAGGAAAGGTAATAATAAGGGTAGCAACAAGGTGTTGGAGGAAGCCCAGTGGACACTTACCTAGAATGAAGAGCCGCTGGGGGTGCTGAGGACACACGAAAAACACAAAAGAACAAAAACTACACAAAAATGGAGCTTTCGGGCTGATGCCCTTCTTCAGCGACGGAGAAACATATACTGTTTGAAGTGACACACTGGGGGGATATGGGGAGGGGGGGAGGGGTAATGAGAGAAGTTCGGGGATAGGAGGAGACGGGTAGGAGGGACGGCCAATAGGGTTATCGGAGGTTAAGACCAGGTGGGGAGAAAGAGTTAAGGAGAAAGATGTAGGCCAACTCCCACTGTCGAAGTAGGGGAGCGGAGGTATCATCCGGTAAGGCACGGATAATCCTTACAGTGAAGCAATTATTGAAGGTGGCCTGGTGTGAATTGGCGTGAGAAGCCACCGGAAGGGGACGGTTAGTGTTTACGCTGTTCCGGTGGCCATTGATTCTAATGTTGAGGGGGTTGCTGGTGAGGCCAACATAAAAAGCAGGACACAGTGTGCAGGTGAGGAGGTAAATGACGTTCCTCGTCGTGCAATTACTTCTGGAGGGGATGGGGTAGGTGATGTTGGAGGAGGGGCTGGTAAATGAAAATGAGGGTGGGTGGATGGGGCATGTGAGACAACGGGGTTTGCCGCAGGGTTGAGATCCTGCAGCGGATGGAGGGTTGGGAGTGGGGGGTTCTTTCTTCCACAGGATGTTTCCCAAATTAGGAGGCCGGCGGAAGGAGAGAATGGGGGAATTAGTAAAGGGGGGTTGGTGGGAGGTGGAAGTAAGAATTGGGTGGGCAGCGTGAAGGATTTCCTTGAGGACCTCGTGAATCCCGGGGTGGAAGAGGGTGGTAAGGGTAAGAGAAGGGGTAAGATCGGGAATAGGAGGAGTGTGAGGGTGGTGTTTGGTGGTTACCGGTGTGATTACCCTCCGGATCTGGTCACGGATCAGGCCCGGTGGGTAACCGCGTTTGAGGAGGGCATCTTCGAGGATGGAGTAATATATTGAGAGAGACCTCCTGTCTGAGCAAATCCTCCATCCTCGGCAGGCTAGGGCATATGGGATCGAGGTTTTGGTGTGTAGGGGATGGCAGCTTTCGAAGTGGAGGTATTGAAGGCTATTGGTGGGTTTGATGTGGACGCCGGTGCGGATTTTTCCGTCTTGGATGGAAAGGTCGACGTCCAGAAAGGTGATGTTAGTGGTGGAGGTATGGTAGGTGAAGGAAAGCGTGGGGTGAGAGGAGAGGCGTAACAAGAAGGATTGGAGGGAGTCAGGTCCATTGGTCCAGATGAAAAAGATGTCGTCAATGAATCTCAGCCACAATAGTGGTTTGAGAGGTGTGTTGAGGAAATGAGTCTCCCATTCCCCTAGGTAGCAATTGGCATAAGAGGGCGCCATTCGAGTGCCCATTGCTGTACCCTTAATTTGGAGATAATGGTGCCCTCCGAAAGAGAAGTTGTTCTTTTTCAGCACCATTTCTGCCAAGTGCAATAGGAAATGGGAGGACGGTCTTTTGTCAGGTCTTGTGTCAAGTAATTTTCTGAGGGCAGAAAGTCCGTCATCATGGGGAATATTGGTGTAGAGGGAGCAAACGTCAATGGTAGCCAAAATGGTGTTGGGTGGGAGGGGAGAAGGGAGGTGCTTAAGGCGTTGGAGGAAGTGGTTGGTGTCTTGGATAAAGGATGGCAGTAGTCGGACGAGAGGCTGTAGGTGAAAGTCCACGAATGCGGATATGCGCTCCGTGGGGGAGTTGAAACTGGCAACAATGGGACGGCCAGGGGTGTTAGGTTTATGAATTTTGGGAAGAAGGTAGAAGGTGGGGGTACGGGGATTCTTGGGGATCATCAGGGCGATGGCAGAGTCGGTGAGGCCTTCCTGTTTTCCTGCGGAATGAAGATGGGAGGAAATTTGGGAGGAGTGGAGGCTTGTGGGGTTGGAGGTGAGGGGGAGATAGAAGGTTTCGTCGGAGAGCTGGCGCTTGGCTTCTTCATTGTATTGGGCGCGATCCAACACAACCGTGGTGGTGCCCTTGTCCGCGGGGAGGATAATAATATTTCTGTTGTGTTTAAGTGTAGAGATGGCATGTCTTTCACGTCTGGTAAGATTGTCTTTGTGGTCAAGAAGGTCGGGAAAGTTGGGCTCACCAGCAACCCCCTCAACATTAGAATCAATGGCCACCGGAACAGCGTAAACACTAACCGTCCCCTTCCGGTGGCTTCTCACGCCAATTCACACCAGGCCACCTTCAATAATTGCTTCACTGTAAGGATTATCCGTGCCTTACCGGATGATACCTCCGCTCCCCTACTTCGACAGTGGGAGTTGGCCTACATCTTTCTCCTTAACTCTTTCTCCCCACCTGGTCTTAACCTCCGATAACCCTATTGGCCGTCCCTCCTACCCGTCTCCTCCTATCCCCGAACTTCTCTCATTACCCCTCCCCCCCTCCCCATATCCCCCCAGTGTGTCACTTCAAACAGTATATGTTTCTCCGTCGCTGAAGAAGGGCATCAGCCCGAAAGCTCCATTTTTGTGTAGTTTTTGTTCTTTTGTGTTTTTCGTGTGTCCTCAGCACCCCCAGCGGCTCTTCATTCTAGGTAAGTGTCCACTGGGCTTCCTCCAACACCTTGTTGCTACCCTTATATATATATATATATATATATATATATATATATAGAAAGTATTGCAATCGTGAAAAAAACAAGGACTTCAAGACGGAAATACGCGCTTTATGGTTTTCTCGAGTCAAAAAAAGTTTTCGCCATGCTGCCTTTGATCTGCTCTAGAGCCTAAACGGTTAAACTAAATCGAATGATATTTTCTATTTAGATATACTATTATCCACAACAGAAACTGCGAGGAGATGGACGACATATTAAAGAATGAAGGGTAGTTTATTCTTGTTGATTTCACAAAATTTCGATTTCTTCAAAAATGTCGAAACGATTTTGATAAAAATCCACTCACAATCAGTTACAGAGTTACAGTACTGCAAAAGCCGTATTCCTAAAAATTAAATAGCGTCCACCGACATTATAATATAGCGATTTATACGCCCATCTCTCCAGTTCTCCCGATAATCTTCGTCCAGCAATAATGAACCACTCCCTGTGTGCCAATTCATATAATACTAAGTATTTATGTATGGTATAACGACTTCCGCGGTTTTGTTGTTGGCTTTGAGCTCCTCCCAGTCAGGAAAGGGTGTAGGGAGGCCAGACGCATATGTGTAGGAGAAATTTCGCGCTAATGCATATTGTACCGATTTTTTTCAAGATTGACATCCTATTAGCATAAAAAGACGCGGACGTGACTTCGTATTCCGTCACTGTACTTTGGTCATAACCGTTACCAACCGTCGCTTGGCGTCGTCACATAAACTCAAATTTATCCCTCACTCCTTCATGTACGTAGAAGTTCATAGCCGCGAAAATTAAGAGACCTGTTATTATTTAAAAAAAAATAAAGAGCGGCACTCAATTGAACTCGCGAATTCAACTCACTCTCAAATATAAAAACAACCTTGGCAGGCGAAAGTGAAAGCGCGTTCGAAAACGCTCCTATTATTCTCGCGAGACAGAAAGAGAGAGAAAAAAACCTTTTTCATGCGCCGGATAATCTCTCAGCATCCCCCGCGTTTTGCACGAACGAATAAAAAAAAAAAACAACCGACGGTCACGAGCCGTCGACTGGAACCTAAAAATATCGAACATGACCGAGTGAGTTGACCTTTTGGCTCCCGGACCAGCGGCAAAGGGCCTTCCTCTTTGCACCACCTTCCCCTCTTTATCTTCCTCCCTCCCTCCTTCCTTTCTCTCTCTCCTTCCTCATCTCCATCCCTGATACTTCACTCAATCTCTCTTCCTCTTGTATATACAGTATGTCCTCGCTTACGAGTCGGAGAAAGGCTCCTGAAAAAAGCGACGTATAACCAAACGACGTATAGCGAAACCTATTTTTCCATCGGCACAATGATGAGAGTTGGGACAACGCTCCTGGCGGACATTTCGTAACGTATTTGTACCATTTTTTGCCTCAAATATTTGATGATACTAAAATACATAAGGCATTCTACGGTACAAATAAGCGAACATAATGAAATCACTACATGTAAAACACACACCTGGGACGCTAATAAAATTAAAACTACTGCATAAAACTGCGGTCACATACAGACAGACAAACGACTTTATTATGGGCGAAATTGAGATTGTAAAGTCCCTTCTTACATTTAACTATTTGGTCAGGTTTTATATAGTATACAAATTAATTACAAATTTGTTTAATAGAACCTAAAGAATTGCCATATATATATATATATATATATATATATACACAAAGCGACACAATTAATCAATAACGAAACATGTTCCTTATTTTACTAACGAAGTATCTATGCGAAACCACGTGCAACGAAGCGACGTATAGCGGAGAATTAAAGTACCATCTCTTTCTCTCCCCCATCCCGCTAATAACCTCCTTAGCTCCAATATACCCTTCTTACCTAATTCTTCTCTTCATCTCTCTATTTCAAACATTCATGCTTTCCTTTCCACCTCCCTCCATCGCTTCCTGTCTCCTCCTTCCCCCTCCTTCCCTCTGTTTTTACCTCCTCCGCCCATTTTCCGTCCTGCCCGACCAAAGAGCGTGAATGGGACACATCACCATGTTAAAAAAAAAAAGAAATAACACCAAAGCCCTCTGCGATCATCGCATTCCCTCCCTTTTCATCCCCCTTATCGCTTCCCAACATCCCTCCGTCAATCCTCCACCAGCGGCACAGAGAGAGAGAGAGAGATGCCGGGGAGAAAAGGATATACTATATCATTTTTATTCTAGAAAATTCTTTTTTTAAAATGACCGCATCCTGAGCGCGAAATCGGTCGAGCGTTAGACGCCTGGACATGATTTCGGTCCGAAACCCATTCTGCCTCCCAAATTCCTAAATGGTTGTCGTTCGAAAACGATCAAAAAGTTTTGAGAGCATAGCAACGCGACAGTTAAATATCGTCCAGTCTTCAAACGTCATATCAAATAAGAAAAAAAAAACAAAAGTGTAGGGATTTTATTCAACACGTCAGCCCGGCGTTCAACTCGTTTAATGGCAAAATTCCTTTCGCGAGATAGTGGCTACCAGTGCCTCAATCTAAGCAGGAAAATATCTAGATCTAAAAAGAGGGCTCCAGCATCGCGCGTGATCGATAAATCGAGCCGCAAGAGAAGGACGTAACGATAAAAGGCAGCAACACTTTTCGCGATAGCTCCGCAGAGAGAGATAGGAAAATCCATCCGCGGGAGCGACGAAACGCATTTGTGGGCTTCCCGCGTAAAGAGAGCGTTCCTTCGCGTGATATTTATTACCGATATATATAAGGACAGCTATCGCATAAAAGGTTTTCACTCTGCGTCATTCATGACTGGGCGTTAAAACTTAACGAGAGATAAGACTTAAGAGAATGGCGGATTAAAGAGAAGAAATGAAAAGGGTGAGGAGACTGTATCGATAAAAAGTAATATCGCGGCTAAGAAAAACTTGGGCGAGTACGGCTTCCTTTGAGCGTCAGGTAGTGCAGCAGCGGAATTCTTTAGAAGCGCTGATAGAAAGGAGAAGAAAGAGTTATCTAAGAAGGACGGGATTATCTTTTATCGCTGTATGAACTCATAAGATAGCGGCAGTTTATTCCGACGAGTATCCTTCCACGATGGTATTCGTAAGGTAACGTTATTAATCAACGATAAAGGTTACAACGAACGGCGAATATGATCCACGCTTCTAGTCGAAAAATAAGCATCAAGAAAATATTTTTGTAACACATCACTTCATCGAGATATCCTAATTTTTATATCGGAAGACACGGCCACCATGATAAATGAGGTGGGACCGATTATAGGGCAGAACGACATCCAACCACCGGTTTGGAGAGTTTCAGGGTCGTACGTCGAAACGCGAACGTACGTAGACTGGCACTTTGTACGTGCACTCGAAAGTAGATTTTATTGTAAAGATATCCTCCGGAAAACGGAAATGCATTTACTAAAGCTAAAATTCGGGATCGATTTTTTTCTTTCCTTTATACAATTGCGGGCATAGATATTTTGCCTCACAGGGGAAGGATCGGTTCCAGCGCCCTATTTAAATTTTTGAGAAAACGTGTTAATTCGTTTACTCCTGCTTTAAAATAAAGATTAAATTGAAAAAAAAACCAAACGATTCAATAATTGAGAAAATGCCATTAAAGATGTCAGCTCACTCAGCGACATGCGATTAAAAACCAATATTAAGTAATTTACTAGAAAATAATGTAAGGAGAAATCTTTGAGGAAGCGCAGATACCGCGGCCCTGACTCTACACCCACCAGAATCTCAGAATGTAATAAATCTCATTTAGAACATAGGAAGCCGCGAATTATGTCTTTATCATAAGAAACTTTGCTGTTCGTTTCAAAGGAAAAATCACGAAAAAGATAAATTAAAAATCCTCCAATTTCAACTGACAGATAGATCGACAAATCATTATTTAGATTTTAATTACACGTATTATTTAATTATAATAATTTAAAATATAAATGGACAAAATGAGGATCTATTTCGATTCTCCGTACAAATTCTAGTTTCTCAGTTCTTGTTACAAGCATGATAAGCTCAACTTCCATGACCATATAGGGATATATTACGGTTTCAATCTAATGAAAATAAGATGAAAACTCTTCGAAACACTTTCCTCACCCGAGCTCCGTTGCGTGGGAAAACATCGCTGTACCAATTGATCGATCCGCGATACAGACAATCGAGAGAGCGGAATGGTGTCTTTCGTCGACGGGTCACGATTTCGATTCCAGACGAGGGCTGGTACATGTTACCTGTCTCTCTCTCTCCCTCTCTCTACCTCCGTCCATTCTTTACTCCCTTCATAATAGTTTTTTCTACTCCATTCCTACCTCTCTTTCTCTGCACTCCAAACAATCGTCGCACTCTCCGAAGACAGCAGAAAACTCGGTCGATAAAACTTGGAACCAGATTTTAAAATAAGTATGATACCCATGTCAAAGCAGGGATTCTGATTCGACCCTCCCTTTGTGGAGGGGGCAACCCTCACGTTTGTAATGTAGATCCTCAACTAGACCTTCTCACCCGTGAAAACTTTATTCCTAAAACTACAGTAGTTTTAATACAATACCATATCAAATTTTTGAATTTTCCGATTTCGAGCCACCTATTGAAAAATCTACGAACTACCGGAAAATCAAATAGATGGAAAATTCATAGACTGATAAGAGCTATCATTTTTTAAATTCCTAATATATCTTAAAACAAAAATTGATTGTCCACAGATAGAGGCGGACAGGCAAAATACATACATTAGTACTTTCCCTGCTTAGACAGGTACAAACGCTCGATCGAGTTCATTTTTTTAATCCCATTTATCCACGTTCGTTTTTATTTGAGAGTTTTCCTCTCTGCCTGAACACATATACTTACGGCTAAGTTAACGCGAAAGGCGTTCGCTCGAAAAATAGCGATGAACTACGGCATATTTTTATCCCTCTAAGTATGGCGTCTCGTTCCATCGTCGTGAAAGACGATTCCTCGGCAAGGCACGCAGACGAGCGTGCTTGGAGACGGCACGCCTTATTAAAGCTGTTTAAAGGTGAGTCGAGAGGCGACTCTGAAGCCAAACGAAGCGAGACAGAGAGAATGGCGAGAGGCAAGGCCATAACTGATAGGGAGTCAGAAACAACAAAGCCGAACACATTAAACGTTCTCCGGTTGCGCTCTTTTGTGATACAACACTGCGAAGGAGTTCCATTTATCCGCCTACGCGAATGTTTGAAGACAAGCTGTATTTTTTTTTAAAATCTGGACCACCTCTTTAAATACGTGCGAAAATATACAAATAAACCTACGACGGTGTCAACTCTCACTACTAATTAGTTTTTTTTTTAAAAGACAAAAATATACGTTATATATGCGTCGAATCAGTTATTAGGATAGTTGCGATACATTCTTCGTAAGATACATAGATGGTTGCTATTGAGATGATTACGTTATTACGTTATCACGTGTTACAATTAGACTAGTGGTTCCCAAACTGGGGGTGGGGGAGGGGGGCGTGAGAGAGTTACAGTGTGGTGGGGGAGGGAGGGGGGGGGGGGGGGGGGGGCGAAGCCGTGATAGAAAAATCAATTTTTAATGTTAAATTCAGCTGAAATAGTTTAAACGTATTTTTCAATCTTCCCAATATGTACCAGATACATAGGTATAACAATTACATGATGTAAATATGACTGCAAAGGATTACATTTATTTCAATTAAAAACAATGTTCGGAGGCGTCATGTCAACAAATTTGGGAACCACTCTTTTAGACTGTGATGAGGCTAAAAAAAACATCCGCAATAGAGATAAAAATAATCAAAAATAATTTGCCGAGAATACAAAACACAAACCGCATTCCTTTTATTCTCCTGATATCGACCCAAAACATAAAACCGTTAGGTCTAAAAATACACCATCCTAACCACCAATTATCGAGGTAAGTTCTTCGAAAATAGACACGGACCCGAATATCATCGTTTCCTCCTCAAATGCCATATAAGGCCAATCGTAACCCAGTTTAACAATCATTCAAAATTCCCGCACGTCAACGCCGCCGAAAAATAAACAAACAAATAAAAAAAAAGACCGAAACAAAAGACTCGTTTCGGCTTCTCTTTCGCGGTCAACCATTAAGGACATGACTCTCGACGTCGGAACGGTAAGAAGCCTTAGAAGGCTTCCTCTTGGCGCCCTCAACGCCAAATAAAGAGCAGACCCACGAGCCGACCATCTTCATCTCCCTCCTCCCAGCCTCCGACGACGGACTGATCCTCCTAACCCAGACGAAGAATTCGACGTCGGATGTGACTTTCAGACTAAAACCCTCCTTTCCTTTCGCTCCCCTCTCTTTTCGCATCATCAACCCCTCTTCCCTCCCTCCCTTTCGTATGCTTTTTCTCAATCCAGCCCTCCCCCATACCGGTAGACTTCCCCCCCCCCCCCACTTTCCACCCCCGTCTTCCGCTGCTTCGCGATAAACCGGATTCCCCATCCCTTTTTCTACCCCTCCATTCGACCTCTCCCTTTAACCCTTTTCTACTTCCCAAACCCACCTAAACAACGCCGCACCCCTTACCATAACTCTCTTTCCTTTCTTCAACTACTCCTAACCCTTAACGAGATAGCATGTAGACACGCCGTATCACTTGTGGCCCTGAAAAGGGCCATGATCACAGAGTCAGTCAAGACTCCACAAAAGGTTTACACCTCGGTTTGTGAAGCGTTCTCCCAACTATAGGTTCCTAAGGGGCGCGGACGTTCGTCCTTAAGGATGGATCGAAGAAGGGTCTCCGGTTCGGATCCCGCTTTTGGCAGCGGTGCACTTTTTTTAAATTATTTTTTCTCCTCCGCGGTCCACTCCGTACCGTTCCTAACGAGCCGAAAAAGGGACTGTGGAGAAGGACAAGGTGATTGATAAGGGCCAGGCGAGTCAGGTAAGAGAGACGCATACGGGAGGAAAAACTTCATCCTCCTGACCGAAACTCGGATGGAGACGGAAGGAATTGGCATCTCGCTTCCACAAACGGAAGATAAATCAGCCGCCAGATTTGTACACGCCACGTCTAGTTGGTTTACCTCTGTCGATTTTCATCTCCCTTATCTCAGGAGAGTCGGTTCGAATCCCGCTCTGAGCGATTACGGAAGGAAGTTTTTCATTTATTCAAGAGCGGCATCCCGCGACGTCCTAGCCCTAGCGGATACGGAGTGGCAGCTTTTTTTATTAGATTTTTAAAATGTTGCATTAATCTGTCCCGCTGTAGATCTCGTCAGTATATAAGACTGTAATATACGGTGACGCCCTTAGGTACATCGAGGTCTGACATAAGACTGATAAAAAAAACAGCGATCGCAATTTTGTAAAGGATACGGATTGGACGCAAAGTAGAAAAAGAGACGGCATTTCACCCAATTTGTTATTACTTGTATTTACGCTCGTCAGAACGCAATAGAAGAGACACGATTTAAAAATATATGGTAATAATATACCGGTTTAAATCAAATCAACGAATTTTAATATTAGGAGATTCTAAAATTACGCAGTTTTTATTCGAGTAAGAACAACGGGAATCTTTAAAGAAACCTCAAAACCATCCATTTCGGTTATTCTTTTATGTCCGCTTAACAGAGGGGAAAAAGAAACGAAGGAGAACCAATTACGACCTTGGAAGCCTTTCACCTGATAGAATTTCATTGCTCATCTGTTTTAAACCCCGAACAGCTTGGGAGACTTTTTTTTTGGTCGTCCGACTACGAACGAATTAGCTTATTTAAATTAACCGAATCGAAAGGATCCCACATCTTCACTCTAATATCTAGAAAATGCCCCCTCCTTCAGGATCTTAGGCAAACCCCTTTCTTCTCCATCTCCTTTTCCCTCTCCCTCCAACCTCCTTCCTTGTACCAACCCATCCACGGCACACATCTTCTTAAACCTCAACCACTTCCAGCACCATTGAAATTCTTAACTCGTCCACCTTCCTCTCCGTTAACTCTCTCTCTCTCTTTCTCCCCTCTCTTTCTCCCCCTCTCTTTCACCCCTCTCTTTCTCCCCATCTCTCCCAACGTTTCTCCGCGCACACTCCCTCTCCACCTCCCCCCTCCTCTCTCTCTCCCTCCCTGCTCCTCCATCTTCTCCCTCCCCCGCAGCAAGCCACAAAAACCCTTTAACCATCTTCCTACCCTCTTCTCCTCTTTTCATCCCATATCACGTAGTTAAAAACCTCGCCCATCCATTATTACCTCATACCGTAAAAAGCCCTCACCTCCATCACCACCCCCCTCTCTCTCTCTCTCTCCCTCTCCCGTTTAATTTAACCATTTCCTCCTCCGCTCATGAATCTCCATCCCACTTGGTCGTGCGGCTCTTCCTCTTCTTCTTAATGTTTTCACCTCAAGTCGTGAGATCAAATGTCTCTTATGCGTTCGGCTCGCTTCGAGTGGAGGGTGCTCGAGTGCGCCCCTGTGCGAGATAGTGCGTGCGTGTGCATGCGTGTGCGTGCGTGCGAGGGTAGAAAGGGGAAAGGACAAATGGACGCGGAAGTTTTCGTAATTACCGTTCGGGGCGCGGGCGTAGGGAAAATGCATTCCCTCGATACTGGACGCTTTTTTTTTTACTACTACACGTCCTCCGACCTTGAGGGACGAATAGGGCGTCGTTAAAGTTGCATACGGTATTCAAACGACGAGACGGGCAGGAAAAACATAGAGGTAACGCTTCGTTGTTTAAGGCAGGGCTAGCGGAAGTAACGGATTTGAAATTAATGGCGTAGGAGCTTTCTTATGCTTAATGCGAATCGCGCGAAACGAGACAGTTAAGTAAACAAAAAAAAAAGAAACTGGAGCAAGAATTTATTATGGAAATGTCAAGTTAAATATCACTCACTATATGGACGTAAAAGGTAGGTACGCAGATATCTCTACGAACTAGTGGCACTTGTTAAAGTAGGGTTATGCTTAGATATAATTTATGGACAGGCATAATGCAGACGCGTTACGTTAATAATAATACAAAAGGAAAACTAACAAGCCACGAGAAATTTCTATTCGAGCGAGTAAGGAATTGTGAAGTAATCCCAGGAGTTACCTTGAAAACAAATACCTAATTAAGTTGGGAGTATGAATTGCGATGATAACGGAATATGGAGTTTGAAAAGAAACGGGATAGAACGACGACAGAATCGAGTAGTAGAAAAAAAATCTACCGAATTACTTCGGCTAAACGAGAAAGAAAAAAACAAAACGATCGAAATGGTGTGAGAGTAGGAAGAGAAAACAAATCCCACGGCCAATGGTCATCCAAACAAGCAGCATACGTGCAGGAAAAGAAAATAAAGGGCTAGAGAGGAATTACTTAAGTCCTTGGTCACATAAAACTGGACTATCCCATTCCTACGGCAGAGAAGGGGAGCAAAGGTGAGGAAAAAAGAGAGAGATTGGAAGGAAAGAGAGAGGTAGAGAGACATAGGGATAAGTGGTGCTGGACTCGAAAGTAACCAATTACCATATGTATGAGTTCGAGGGTCATAATTATTCCACTTCTTAAATAGACCCTTCGAACCAGCAGGATTTCTAGCCGAGTGGGGATATTTTGACGCCTTTCAAACTGAGCTATAAAGGTAGATGGCGCCTTTAGCATCTGGCAGCCTCTTGGTTACAGGGTAATTTATGGCGTTCGTGAAGAGAAACGGATGGTAGGCGTGAATTTCGCCTCCGATGCTTGCTTATCCACGATTTCCTATTACACATTAGGAGGACGTTACCGGTAAAATTAATCACGGAAATTTGCCATTCTATTAAACTTCAAGTATTTTTCGGAAAGTTTTACTGAGTTAAGGAAATGAGTGCCTTTAGGTAGAAGTTGTATTCGAACCAAATTTGACTGGCGTTTCGATATCCTCTTAAAGTATGTTACATGGCTATAGATCAAAGCTGACGGAGAACTTTATTAATTAACATTAACAGGAATCGTCGCAAAAACTCAAGATTCGTCTAACCGAAAAAGTTTCTTATAATTGTGAAAATCTCCCTCTCCCTATTTCCTCGATATTGTTCCCGAGGCAGTTAATTTACGAATAAGCTACTTACACTCCCTTCCGCCTCAACGATTTTCTTTCTTCCTCGTCTCCCCTCCCTCCCTTCCCCTCCCTCCCTTCCCCTCCCTCCCTTTCCCCCCTTTTATGCAGCTGAAATTCTCTCCCCCATCTGCTTTATCATAATCTCCTCTCCTCTCGTCTCCCCTGACTGGCTTCACTTTCATCCCATTTCCCTGAGACATCAATCTCTCTCCCCCATTCCTCTCACTCTCCATTACTCCACGCGGTCCCTCCTCCTCTTCCACTTCCGTTTCCTCTCCCTTCCTCTTCTTTCCTCCATCCCCTCCATCTTTTATGGCTCTTCTTTTTCTTCCATCTCCATCCTACCGTCCTTCTGCAAAATTTCTCTCCCTTTACTCCTTTCAGTTTTCCCACTATCTTTCTTGCCTTCGTAATACACAATAACTATGAACAGTTTTCCTTTATCTCTCGTGTACGCACGCGGCCTAAACTAACGGTCGTCAACGTAGGGCATCGTGGACCGCATGCGGTCCTCTGGGGTGTTTTATGCGGCCTGTGAAGTGACGACGAAATATGCATTCGAAATCTATTAATTAAAATTAAGGCTATGAAACCTTCAATGTTATAATATTAGAGCTAAAATAAATTTACCCTTGATTTTCAGTTGAACTCTACCACAGGGACTCTTCGTAACTTTGGATTCAAACTCTAATCCAGTAAACAGAACGATTAGAAACTTTCAATCTGGCCCTCCGCGAATAAAGGGTTGCCGACACCTGACCTAAAATATTACTTTGCTATATCATTTGTTACGTAAGGCAACCATATCTCCTACTATAAGGAATTTATTTCTAAGGGCATTTAATAGCAGTTTTCTCTTGCTATAGCATATATACGATACATACTCTATAGATTATACTAATTTACACGCAATTCAATGCCGTTGTATCACCTCCTGTAATTATTACATTTTGCAATATGTTTATAAAGTATATTCGTAAATGGTTAAGTCAACCGCGAAAAATATGCCCATTTTCTTTCTTCCTCCTTCCTTTTCTCTCATGTCTATGTCTCCCCTATTCCTCACCTTTTACTTTTCCATCCTCCTCGCTCGTTATTCCTCTCCTCCCTCCTCTCCTCCTTCACCTTCCACTCTTTCCTATTTATTCTTTTTCTCCTTTCTAACTCTTCCATTCTTTCTCCCATTTTTCTCCCTTCTCTTTTTGAGCCTTCATTCTTACCACAGCTTTTCTTGTCTTCTATTTTCTTCTATTCTCCCACTCCCCCCCTCCTCCTCCCTCTCCTCCTACTCCTCTTAATCTCCTTCCTTCCTTCCGGTTTTCCCACTTCCCATTTCCATCTCCCCTCCAGACCACCTCATTTTTCACCTCTACCATTCCCATCACCTGGAATGCCAACGCAACCCCTTTCTGCAAGATTGCCTCCTCCTCCTCATCGCTATAGCTCCCTCCTTCCGCTCTCGCTCTACTCCTCCCCCCCTCCCCCCCTACTCCCTCTCTCCCCCTCTCATTCTTCCCCACTCTCTCCCTACCTTGATTCCCGTTCCAAGCCCTCCCCTCTTATATTTAAAAAAATAATAATAATGTGACGTATTTCTCCCGCATTTTTCGCGCGCGTGTCCCGCGTGGAGTATCGATGATAGGTCGGAAGGATTTTTCATCGGGGAATGTCCGCACTAAGGGGAGTGGGGAGGGGGGGAGAGGGGGGAGAGGGGGGAGGGGAGGGGGAGAGATTCGCTTTTATCGGATTTTCGCCGGTTCGTCGGCGCGAGAATTAAGAACGATCCTCGAGGCGGGAATGTTCATTACTCGACCCGTTCTAAGATTTTCGCAGTCTTTTTCTTTTTTTTTCCGCGAGTGGAATATGTGCCAACAAGAGTCGACGAAGTCGATCAAATTATCGCGGCAGACCTTCAGCGGAAAATTATTTGCGGAGAAAAATACACGCGTGAAATTTCAGTACAAATTTTGAATTTTAAAAATACCCAGCTCGCAAATAGTGTTTCTGGAAAAGAAGGAGAAAAATCTGTTTTGACCGGAAATTGGGTCTTAACACATGCCCGGCGAATCTTCTGTGAACTACCGAGGCAAACTAAATTCCGAATTTAAGAATAGGGTAATTCTCCCTCGTTGAGGCAGGGCTAACAATGCTAGTATAAACATGAAAAGATGTCCTCCGCGATGAATGCAAAAATAAAAAAAACAATCACATCCTGATGGTGAGATGGCCAGTTTAACAGAGTGGAAAGTTGTGAAGTTTCGAGGGTTATAGGAATTTTGTTCATAGCAACTTCGTCGCCGTTATAGCGTTCACCCTTCTCACTCGTAATCTAGGTCTTATTCATACAAATGTTCACGTCTTCATACTGGAGTAGTACATACTTCTGATGCGTGCTATTAGGCGTACCTTTACACAAAGCTAGTAGTGGCCAATTTGTAGCAAACCTGACTCTCTTTAGAAATATCAAAATTTCTCATCTGCATCGTCACGGCAAAATTCCATCCAGTTCGTCAAAAACACTTCGCCGCACTTCTCACTCGCTTTACTCTCAAACAATTCCTCCATCTCTCCTGCATAAACGGCTTAACCCGACTCCGTCCCTCACCTTAATCCCCTCTTCTCTCTCTCGTAATCCACTCTGCCCATCTTCCAATCTCCCTACCTCCAGCATCGCACACCCTCTTCTTCTTCTCATCTCCAACTTCATTTTCTTCGAAACTTTTTTTTTTAATTTCCGACATTATTTCTCATAAACCTTTTCCGCATAAACTCGTCCGAAACCGCGATTCAATTTCAGCTTCGCTAGCTCCCCTCCTCTCACTCTCCCTTTAAAATTCCAAATCACCCGCGCGACCACAATGTCTCATTAATGCCGACGTTAAAAAAATTACGGTCCGGCTCCACCCCGTAGCTTTCCCCTTTGTATCGCGTTGGGTTTTTTTTTCTTCACCCAGAATCCGTTCGATAATTCGCGGGTTTTCTCGGGCATTCGCGTTATAAATGGGCCTATACATCCTCGTTTACGTCAACGCGGTTCAATTACGTTTCGAGTCACGGTCACTTTTGTATGCGAAAGCGGCCGCTCCCACTCTCGCGGTTACATTCCTCGCTGTCGCATCTATATAAATAAGCGAAGATTCAACCTTCTAAACTCTTCACAGGCGCCGCTTCGCGCTCGGCGTTCCGATTAAAACCTCTGACATATGAAAAACAAACATCATCGCCGATGAAAGCGTCGGGTTAATCGGATGCTGAGTATGTACAAGCGATCCTCAATGGCGGCAACCGTGCCCGAGAATTTCAATCAGTCCGCTAGTAACTTTTAAAACACAAAAACGTATTGGTTGCGGCAACGTAACCTTTTTGTTACGAAAAACGTCAGTCTAAACACACAATTAAATATAATATGACTTTGAAATTCGATTATAGTCTTCCTATTAGGCAACAGAAAAATATAAAAAATACACCAATAATTGCCGAGGTAAAAATATGCGAAGGAATAATAAAAAAACATATTTTCTAGGAGAAGGCTAAATATACGGTGAATTCAAATTGATGACACCCTGCATTCGTACGAATCAATTTCTGTGCTGATTTCGTTCCTTCAAAATCCCCTTCTTTATTGTCTAGTAAGAAAATGTCGCACAATAGAAGAATTATTCGAATTCCGATGCAATGCATCACTACAGGGTGGAATTCATCTGTAAACGCTCCCCTCGAAAAGAGGCTGAATTCGTAATCTCCAAAGTTGCTCGTATATTTTTATTATTTCTGAAACAAAGCTCTAACCGAAGCTGATTTACCGTAGAGAGGAAGTGGCCTATGGTTGTATATGTCGGTGTTCATGTATTATTTTTTCTTATGTATTTCGTCGTGGCCAAGAGAAGGAAAATGCTTAAATCCGTCAATGAACATTATTTACCCAATAAATCTTATATAACTTTATATTTATAAATGATTGAAGGTACATACATATAATACCTTAAGTCGAAGCTGTACAGCTAAAGCCTTCTTCTTGTGACATGAAAACGCACAAAATTTTTCACCTTAATATCATTTGATGGACCAAATTATAGAAGCGCATTAAGAATGCCAGGAAGAGTCACAGTTGAATATTACGATTTCAGTTTTTGCCGCCTCATCTTGAGGAAGAGTTTTGCACTTCGAAGGTTAAATGAATCGACGAATTATACTGCCAAGGACAGCGCTTGATATTACACTCTTACGCCCATTTCATGACAGGTTATTGAATCCGTAGGAGATATAATTTCATTGTATATAGGCTGCAAGGCGTAACCGCGACAAATAAACGAGAATCACCACCTCCCCTTCCCCCCATGTCCCCCTTCCTCTCCCCATTTCAATCCACGCTCTCCCTCAAACCCTTTCCATCATCTCCTACTCGACCCCCTCCTCTTTTCGCTAGGCCTCCCCTTTCTGAACCTCACATGCTACGCTCCATAGTTCGCATTCCCTTCCCTTTTTAAGCGAAAGCCGACGTCTATTTATAAACCGCACTGAACCAACTCTTCTTCTTCTTCTTTCCTTTCCACTCTATCATCCCCCTCCCAGCTCTCCTAAACCCTGCCTTTTTCACTCCACGCCAACCTCTTCCTCCATCTCCCCTTTTCGGTCGCATCCCCTACACGACATCCCTGTTTTTCCATTTCCTACTCGCAGTCCTATAATCCATCCCTCTCCCCTTCCTTAAGATCCGTCGCCTTAACGCGCCGAGAGAGATAGAAGGAACCTTCCCTCTCCCCCTCCCCCCCTCCTCATCATTCCCCCCCCTCCTCAACACTCCCCCCCCCTTCCTCAACACTCCCCCTCCTACAAAAATCCCCATCTCACTCCACCGCAAACCCCTTGCGCGAAGACGATTCCACCGAAAAGGTCTCAGACCGACGTAGTTCCCGAAAGAGGAAGAAGCGACTTTGTGAGAGTTTAGAGAGAGAAAAAAACGTCGAACCCGACTAGTTTAACGCATTCTTGTCGAGAGGGAGGCCTATATAACTGCCATCTAGCGGACTCTTCGGAATTTCCACACGCTGTTGTTTTTTTATCCCCATTTTTACTCCGCGCATATATCGCTCTTTCTCTAAGTTAGGAGAGGGAGAGAGAAACTGGAGAAAAAAAACAATCGAAACGCGTTCCCTCTTATTTATTTCTTTTTCTTTCTGTAGGGTGGTGTCACGAAATATGGGCGAACGTTTTCCTCCCTTAAAAGGATATGAGACTGGGACCAATAGGGAGGCAGTGAGGGATGGAGCGAGGGAGCCGTCGTTTTTATTTAAGGCGAATCGAATAGTTTTCAGCCGTCTGACGGCGAACGCAAAGGGGAGTTTGTGCGTGCGTGTCGATGTGTCTGCGGCGCGAGCGAGTTCGGCAAAGGGGATGGGGAACGGCCCTCTATCGAATTTTAATTAGAGGCGAGGGAATCCGGACGTATTGATACTTTTTCAGGCGGAGCCGTTAGGAGGAAATTTAAGCGCTTGAAACCACTATAAAATCAGCTTCGCAAACACATTGGACGTATTCTACTGTAAAATCTTATTTTCTTGTTTCCCTTGTTGAAAATTGTATTACTGAAAATTAAAACATTCTGAAGAAGTTTTTTTTTAGCTTCAATCGCAAAAAAGACGATTAAATCAAATTCCGATGCGTTAAAGAAATAAACACAAAGAGATAATGAAAAATCATTGCACCTGCATACAGTTTCAGTCACCGAATAATAAAGTGTATAAGTTCGCCTAGGATGAAAATAAATGAAACGGAGCTGCGTGATTAATTTCAATTTGTGTTAATTACGATTTACTCCTAAATAGCAAACAAACTTCTGATATTTAAGTGGAATCCAGAAGTTAAGCAATAAATTTCAATTTGGAAGTTTTGATATCGATCACTTGAAGGAAACAGAAAAAATCGGTAAAACATACATTGTACAAACTTTCTCATATACTAATGCGTCGTTTAGTTATATTTAGAAAATGAAAATCGTATGAGCCTGTTTTTAGAAAATCCAATTTTTGTTAAAGTTGCCCAAGAATAAACTAGTCTTATATTCATTCATTGAGAAAAATGAAATACGTAGTATTATTGTAGATGTATACTCAAGTAACTGTACGAAATTTGATCAAAATCGTTGGAGCCGTTTTTGAGAAAATCGAATTGTTGTTGAAATTGTCTAGAATAAACTAGCCTTATATTCATTTTTTGAGAAATATGAACTATACAGTATTATTGAAGACGTAAACTCAAGTGGCTGTGCGAAATTTGATCAAAATCGTTAGAGCCGTTTTTGAGAAAATCGGATTGTTTTTAAAAATGCGTAGAATAAACTACTCTTAATTATTGATCAATGTCAACCATTTCTATGTATACTCTGCTCAGTATGATAAAATGCCTAAGTACGAGATTTCATTCATTTTCGCTCTACCGTCTAGGCTCCAGCGCCAGTAACAAACAGACAGAAAGACGGACAGACAGACGGCATTGCGAAAACCACTTTTTCGGATTCAGCGACACCTAAAACATATATTTCTGTAAAAATCTCGAGGTCGAATTTTTTCGCGAAAACTACTTTCTCGATACTTCGTATGAGAAAGTGATTGCGGGATCGTAAAAAAAACAACCATGATTTCAAATTTTCTTCGTTACTATGATGGCATGCCGCACTAATACTGCAGAGCAACAAAACTCACGTTACGTGGGGAAAATTCCAAATATGGACGGAACGAAATATTTCTACGCAGAAAATTCCCAAAAAACATCCCGCATTAGCCAAAAAAGATATCATCCGAACCGGCGTGATTCATCGATGAAGCATGAACGGGGAATCCCACTCCAAAACGCCTAAGAGTCGGGAACGACTTAATAAAGAGTCAACGAATTTGTCTCGGGGTATGAAAGACTTAAGGCCGTGGAAAAGTATGATTGATGTCTCTCGAAACTGTTAAGCTTAAAAGCGATGGAGAGAGAGAGGAAAAAAAGAAGAAAGGGAGAGAATAACTGATTCCCCACAGAGAGCAGAGAGATAAAGAGGGATGGTTCTTTATATACAAGAGAGGCCTATACGATCACGAATCGAACGCGCGAATCTAATGTACGACGAAAAAAAATCCCCTCTCCCCCCCTCCTCCCTCCCTCGCTCTACCGCAAAGCCCTTTTGTTCTATTCCATCTCTCCTCCTACTCGGCTTTGCTCCTGCTCAGAAAGTCTTTCCCCGTCACTCCCTTGCCCAAACCCCTTCTTTCCCTCTCTCTCTTTCCTTCCTTCTCTCTCTCTCTCGCACACACACACACACATCTCGGTCCTTCTCGTCTCCCACCCCACCCCTCTCCTCTCCCTCTTTCTCTCCCCTCCCCTTCACGCACTGCTCTTCGCATTGCGGACGAAGGGACTCCAGGAATACAAATGAACTCCACGTGAACGCAGGAGAGGGAGAAGGGGAGTGGGAGAGAGAAAGAGCGGTGTGGAAGGGATGGAGGGGGAGAGAGATAAAGGAGAAGTAAAGAAAAATAGATAAAGGAAGATGGAAAATAGGCGAGCCGAGAGGGAAAAGAGGTAAAGGAAATTGAGCAGAAATTGGAGGAGGAGGAAAAGGAAACAAAATGAGGAAGATGAAGAAATGGAGAGAGAAAGGGACAAAGGAAGAGAAGAATGAAGAAAAATAGGGGCTGAAAATTAAAGGGCAAGATGGGGAGAGAGAGGAAAAAAACGTAGAAAGAGTAATAAGGAACAGTAGGAGGAAAAAGAAGAGAGAAATTGAGAAGATAAAGTGAGCGACGATGACAAAAATATCGAAGACATTTTATAAAGCGACATTAAGTAACACAGATAAACAAATGATTAACGAATAAAAATATTGAACTAGAGAAACGAAAGAAAAACAGATAAAGCTTTGGGAAAATACGATAAATTCAGCTAGAACGAAAACTGTCTTTATTGCGAGGTTGAGGTTAGATAGCCGCCTTGTTCCACACAACTAGCAAGGGAAGGAGGAAGAAGAAGAAGACACGCAGAGGTTTGAAGTGGCAGAAAGAAAAAAGGGAAAAGTTAGACGCACAGCAACGATAGAAACAGAATGCAAAACAAAAAGAAGAAAAATGGCATGGTCCTATAATATAAAAAGCTAGGTGTGTCACTCTGTCTCTCTGTACGTAACGCTTTTGACATGCTTATATCTCTGGAACTACTTGATGGATTTTCAAGTTCTATACTATTTTGGATTCATCAAACTTTCAAAGTTTATATCCGCAAAAAAAAGTTTGGTCAATATGTCCATCTCGAGCTGCTACAAGAGCTGAAAGGGGGACACGTTTTGTATGGAAATTTATGTCTCCTGGGCAGAGGTTTGTACCGATTGAGCTGAAACTTTCAGCATAAGCTTTTCTCACAAGATGTAGCTGTACCTGCAAATTTGCGCTTGATCGCTGAAGAGGATCAGGCAGCTGCCATAAAAAAGTTCGTTCTGAACAGTGATTTTTGAAGCATTTTCGCAATAACTCGATGAAAAGTGAATGGACCAAGCTCAAATTTGGTATTATTCAATGATGAGAGAACCTTTACCAGAAATGTCGCACTGAGAGAATTATTACAGGGATAAAGCCATTTTTGTGATATTATTTTTGTGTGATAAAAATTAAAAAAATGCTAGATGCTAGAAACACTTTTTTGTAGACATTTTCATCGTCAATATTACTGACGGGTATTACGCTAGTAGCTAAATAAGCGGGAAAAGTGAAGACATTGGATGAGAAGGAGAACAAAAGAAATTAGAAGAGAGAGAGAAAAAGAAGACTAAAACAGTAAAAAACGAACAGAGAGAGAAAGGAAGACGCGAAATAAGTAATGAACTGCGGACAGAATAAGAGGAAGTACGGAACGCGAACATTAGGAAGGAACAAGCGCACAAGGAAAAGAAGAGACGAAGGGGTCGGACGAAGAGAAGAGGGAAGCGAGAATCAAAGTGGGGGAGGAGCGGGAGAAGGACCAAGGGATGGAGAAACCTTCCCAGAATTACAGAAAGGGCGAACGTTGAAAGCCAAGTAGAAAGTGGAGGGATTTTCGCGATGAAAAGTCCTCCGATTCACCGACCGTTTTTTCATTAAAAGTTTTTCGCGCATGATCCTTCAATAAAAGAAATTAATAGCGTCATTTTTTTTCTGGGAAGGAGAGGAAGAAAACGAAATTTTTGCCCGAATCTGTCCGACAAATCAGCGAGAGTTAATACGAGAAAGACAGAGAGAGAATAGAAGGAGGGAAATGCCCTCCCTCGAAATTTAACTTAATGCGAAGAAATCCAGGAGAAAAAAGTATCATTCCTTCAACAAATGATCTATTACGTATACGACTTTATTACTATGACTACATTACCATTTAAGATTTTTGGTCATTGGGTAAACATGTAAAAAACAGATTCTATATTTTTTTTACCATTTTCTCACATTCAAGAACAAACACTTAAGAAATTCTTGTCTCCGGTATCTCCAATAGCCTATACTAAGACGAGCCCGATAATTCTCTGTCGAATTCGCTCACGTTTTTTTTTTGTTTGAGATTTCTTTTTCGTGGTATTTTTTTTTTTAAAATTCTACAGAAGTTTACCTTATTCCCACCGTATTTAAAGTCTTGTGACCACTTTTAACGAGTTCGTACAAGATAAAACTAGGAGAAAACATATTACCTCGCGACCACACGCCGTATTAAAAAAACATTTTCAGTCGAACTGCGATAGTGCTATTGCGGAAAATAAGGGATAATACCAAATTAATCCCCGATTCCTTGTTACAAGAGTCGCAGACCGCAGGAGAAGTTGATGCAAAGCACGGCTAAAAATATCCGAAAATAACATCGAGGTTTCGGAACATCCAGAGAGAAAGAGAGAGATATCTCGCAGGGCAAAGTTTCGTTATGAGGAAGAAGAACCGCAGGAGGAAAGGAGGACGTGGCAAAATGGGCGAATAGGCAATCAAGCGAAGCAGGAGAAAATACGAGGCGTGAGGCAAATGGTGGTCGGCCGGCCGCTGCAGCGAAACTTCTAAACAGGAACGATACAACACGCGCGGCGTTACATGCAAATGAGGAAGTTTTAGAGCGGTAGGAGGAAGTTTTAGAGCGCTTTACGGTGCGGCATTACGTCCTAGAGGAGAGAAACGAGGTTAGGGAATGATGGTTTCTTTTAACTATTCACGGCGGAAGTACGCTTTATATTTCGGTTCGATTCCAGCGAATAAAAATCGCAGACAGGTGGCGAAACTTCGAGTTGCCGAGAAACGCGAAGTGTCCGTCCGTTTTCCTATAATAGAGAGTGCGAGGCTGCGGGTGGGAACAGAAAAGGAAGGTTTGCTCACGACTAACGTGAATGCGCTTAAGCCGAAAGAAAATGAAAAGCTTGGCGATTATTCAAAGTAACTTATTGCTTGATGGTTTGTCGACGGGTTCATTTTATCGACGCACACGCTCGAGTCCTAAATTCAATCCACTCGGCATGATAAAAGAGACGCGAAGCATACATCTCGGCCAGCGAGTGCGTTTCTGAAAATATTAATTGATATTTTAAAATAATTTTGACGGAAATACCCATTCGCATGCAAAAAAAAACACTTTTAACGGCCATGCACGCTTTTAAAAATGTATGTAAATTGAGAGAAAAGATAAGCCGTTTGTAGAAGATTTATTGGTATGGCTACAATTAAAAAAGCTCACATTCTAGAATGCAAATGATGCGGAAACAAACAAAAAAAGTATGTACTGAAGTACAGAATATTATTCAATCTCCATAATCAATGGCTGCAAAGATAGCTTTGAAGAATACGAGAAGCGGGCTTTACATTATTTAAAACAATAGAGATCGATACGTAGATAATCCTACATAGCGTGTGATTTATCGATAAGCATAAAAAAAGTTGGTATGAGAATCTGAATCAAAAAAGTCTTAACCCATTCAACATCTCCAAGTAATTTCAACTAAATTTTTACGAATAATTTTCTGAAGAAAAAGCTCCGGTAAAGCTTTCAGCTCCTAGGTTTTTTCCCGTTCCCTTCTCGAAACTAACCAAAGAGGAACCCAACGGCAAGATGAAATTTATCGGAATTACTCGTCCCACGAACATAAGACGATGGAAACGAATCAAACTTAATTTGCGGCAGTAGTTTCGGGGAGAGCAAAACCCCCCCCAAAAAAAGGATACCAAATAGAAAAAAGCAACCCTTAAAAAGCAAAAAGCTCCCTCGACATAACCATGATCTAATTTTCCAGAGACAGAAAATAAAAAGATGTTTCCTCTCTAGAAATTGGCGATAGATGAAGGATATATATATATATATATATATATATATATATATATATATATATATATATATGAACTTTCTTTAGCAGATACGACGCGGAATACGAGAAATAAAAACAGAACACCGTCGTTCGACGCTTCGAATAAGTATCTCGGAAGAGGTAAGGAGGGAAATAAAAGGCAGAACAGGTAGCGAGGTTTATAGCGGGTATCGCCAGCAGACAGACCTCTTTATCCTCACCGAATCGAGTTAGCTCCACATATCACTTCTCTACGTATGTTCCGAGGCTACTAAAAATCCCCCATCTCTTTAAAAAAAAACATCCTTGGGAAGGATGCGATAGATAGAAAGAGAGCAAAAAACCCTTTCTTTACACGGAAGAACCCGGAAACCGATTTTCGAATGGGGTAGATGGCAGCACCGTAGGGATTCGGTCGGTAACCCAATGGAGCGAGGGTCGGATGGAGTTGAAACAAGGAAAGGGAGAAAGGGAAAGGAGAAAGCGAGGAAAATAGGACGGATGAAAAAGAAGCAAAGAAAGAGGGTGGAGAGAGAGATAGGTTTTTGAAATGGTAGGGAAGAAATGAAAACGAAAGGAAATATCTCCCTTCGCCGAATCGAACAATGCGGAAGAAGAAAAGCAACCGTATAAATAAATATGAAAAAATGAAACAGCGAGGGGAAATACTTCAGAAGTGAAATATGGTCCTCGCATGGGTTGTTCCCATATGGTGAAAGATATTTATGGAACGATTCGATTTCCAATAGAGAACGACCTTTATCATGAATATGAAAGACGAGAGTACTATAAACAGAATTGTTGATACCGTTTAGGGGAATTAAATTCAAGCGTTAGAGTTTCACTGAAATCAACTCAAGATTTCGAAAATATTATCTAAAGCCTTACCATTTCAATTTCTTTAAGTTTTGTGTATTTACCTTTACGAGTTTTCATCATAATTTTTTATATATATACGATATTTTCTGAGTTCCTAGATGCAAAATACTTTTAATATAGGCGTATGACATATTACAAAATCAAAAGAAATTCACGAAATTTTCACAGCCATTTGAAAGGTGGTTTGTGGACCGCAGAGTCATGCATGAAGCTTCATGTGGCCATTTAAGTAAAAAGTTTGGTGACCCCAGATCTAAAGAAAGGAAATTCAGTTCCTCGTCCCAACTTCCTTCGAAAGCAGTACCTCATGGAACGAAATTATCTATCTTTGTCATTCCGTCTTTCATATAACCCTTTCAGGAATTCTCTCTCTCTCTCTAATTAATTTATCCATTACAAAAAGTAAAACTTCAATCTAAAGCTATCACGCAGTGTTTGGACGCGAAAAATATGAAATCGTGTACATTCGTCGTACGAAATAGTCATAAAATAGTTGTGTAAACCTTGATAGAATTTCACCCACACGGCATCCATCTTCAGCGGCGGTTATTTTATAGCTGAAACGCTCAACTGTCCATTCTATAGCAGCAGTTAACTCGATCCTCTACCGAATTATTGCCATAAAAAGTTTTTGATGCTTCGAAAATTTTGTAGGGCTTTCAGCTCCAGCTCCTTCTTTTACGGGACTAAACAAAATACATCGTTAACCATTAGTTTAAACCATTCCTGGCGATGGCTACGAGATTGTTTCCTTCCAACGTTCCGCAGCATATCGTGCAGCAGACGATGAATTAGCGACGCCAAGTTCTTCGGAACGGGCGGTATGCAACGAGGTGAGCGGGCGAATGCTGCGACGCAAAGGATTTTCTTCTCTCCTCCGCGTTTAACCGAGGAACGCGTTCGAGGGGATTACTTGCCAAAGAGAAAAGAACAGAGCTTTGTGCAATACGAGCAGCCATTGTCCCTCCGGGTCCGTGAGTCTACAAATGGCGATGAAGATGATTACGACAATTATCGAGTGCTTCCAATCGATGGAATTAGACCCGATGAAAGCTTAAGAGGGAGATCCGGAGGTACTCGAGAGGCAAGTGAGGAATATAAGCATACGTTTTGAAAAGTAGTGGTAAAATGGGGCGATAGGAGTAAAACACGCGCTCCGAAGGGGCAGAAAAATGTATCCGTATGAAATTCCGTCACGGGAGATGAAAATTAATTGATTGATTGATTGATCGATCGCCGTTTTATACGAAACGCCACAAAGTCAAGTTTTAAAAGAAATTCGTGAAAATTAGCGGAGGATTCCTGGCAAATAAACCTCTTGGGATATCATAGAAATGAAATGTTAAGATTTGATTCTTTTCCCAGGTACTGATATTGAATGTAACTATTGGCAGAAGAAAAATTTTCAAAATTTTATCAGTCAAGACAGCTTTTTTTCAGGATATAATTCTCTGAAGAGGCCATTATTTCACGGAATAAAAGTGTGCAATATGTTTCATTTTTATTTTAAAATACTCCCATTCCTTTTTTGTTTCGAGTTCTTGAGAGTTAATAGATTGTTGGTGGAGAAAAATTCGTGATAAGAACGAAAGCCTTCAAATCGCAATGGATCACACGTAATTAAACATGCGAACAACATTTATCATTTTGGTGAATTTAATACGTAAGTACTTTTAAAAAAAAGGTTCATCTGGGACAGTTTCAATAATCCGGTTTGATAAAAATAAAGGAGTCTCTCTCACAGTTGTCTGATCCAGGTATTTTTTTTAAAACAAAACATTACAAATTGATATACTATCGTTAAAATCGAAAATCCAAAAATAATAAAAGGGACGAAGCGCGGTTAGATTTTTTCCGTTCTTACTAATCAAACAAGAGAGCTAAAATAAATAACACAGACCGACCGCGTATTTTTCATTATTAAAGAAAACAAAAAAATCCAACTGCAGAAAGCCACCGTTAGGAGCAAGGTAAAATAACGCATTGCCCCATTCCTCCGACCTCCCCCTCACCCCGTAGCAAAGACATTTGATTTACGTCTTTATCCTCAGCTCCAAAATGAAAGAAAAAACACACAGATTATCGATGCGTATTTGTTCCCAATTACCCTCCCTCGCGGTATCGCTTGCGACCATCCTCGAAGGAGAATGAAAAGAGAAAGGTGTTCGTCGTTACGCACCGCTGTAACCTTCTAATCTCTTTGTCTCCTCTCGCATATAGGTGCATCGCATCACCCACTCATGACGCGAGAATCTTTCGCGTCAAAGCGATCCCTTTTTTATTCCTTTCCTTTTTTTCCCTCGCTTCCTGGATAAAACAGTAGACAGCGGTGGTCCGCGCTGGTTACAAATATGGTTCACACCGACTCGACAGAATGATGGGGGGAAAAAAAAGAAGAACGCCTCCCCATCCGGGTCTCTCGCTGCGAGAGAGAGGAAAAAGCTTCCAGCATTTTTTCCCCAGCAAAGGGCGCGCTGGAGTTGAAGTGAAGGACAGAAGAGCATCAAAAATAAGGGAGAACAGCGAGAGAAAAGAGAAAAGGAGAGGGCGGGATGAGGATTTTCTGAGCGTTCCCTTAACAACGGACTGTTGCATTTTTTCGAGTTTTTGGAGTATGGATACGTATACTGAGTGTGTGCGGCTCATCTTTGTGGAGAAAGAATTGCGAGAGAGTGAGATTATGAGGCGAAAATGTAGAAGAAGGAGAGATGGAAGCAGAAAAGCGATAAAGGACAGGCCTGCGGTAAATAGGGAGACAGACAAACGACTTTTTTAAGATAGAAATTGAGATAGTCCCTTCTTACATTTAACCCTTTAGTCATATACGACATAAAACACATATTAGTTACATATTTGGTCAGTAAAACATTAAGAGATGCTATATAAAAGGCTTGGCCAAACCGCGGATCGCTATCAGCATTTTAAATCTACAGTCAGAGGCGTTATAAATTGATGGAATGAATGATCCGAAGATCCTTATGCGACAGGCATGAGGATTTCACATGTTTCCACATCTCCCATCATTCAGAGGCGTGTCAACGTTTTTCACTACAGAACACAATGACGTAGTTTGACTTGAGACGTGTTGGGGATGCCTAAGGGAGAGATGCATTATATCTGAATTGCTTTGGATACAGGTTATGTTTTACTGTTAGTAAATTTATGAGCACAGAAAGGGTCTCGAATATTATCGTATGGGGCTCCGAGGGTAAGTTTCGCCACTCCTGCTATAACAGAATGTTAGGTTTATGGAGAGGGAAGAGGTGATATGATGGGAAAGATATGGAAATGGAGTAAATGTACGATTATCTATCAAGACGTGTATATAAAATCGGTACAACATACACTGTACAAACTTTCTCATATATTAATGCGTCGTTTAGTTATCTTTAGAAAATGAAAATCGTATCAGCCGGTTTTTAGAAAATCCAATTTTTATTCAAGATGCCCAAGAATAAACTAGCTCTATATTCATTCATTGAGAAAAATTAAATATGTAGTATTATTGCAAACGCATACTCAAGTAACGGTAGGAAATTTGATCAAAATCGTTAGAGCCGTTTTTGAGAAAAACAAATTGTTAAAAATGCGTAGAATAAACTACTCTTAATTATTGAGCAATGTCTACCATTTCTTCATAGACTCTGCTCTGTATGATAAAATGCCTAAGTACGAGATTTCACTCATTTTCTCTCTACCGCTTAGGCTCCAGAGCCAGTAACAGACAGACAGACGGCATTGCGAAAACCACTTTTTCCTACCTAAAACGTATATTTCCGTAAAAATCTCAAGGTCGAATTTTTTCGCGATAACAATACTTTCTCAATATACTTCGTATATGAGAAAGTAAAAAAAACAAAGTGGGATGATGCGGAGACGAAGATGCGAAAGGAGAAGGTGAATAAAAGCGAAAAGATGTGTGAGAGACAGAGAGGTAGCCAATCAGGAATTACAAATGGAATGATTATAGACGGAGTATTGCGCAAGTAGAGCAAATGTGAACGACTGGAGATGATAAGAAATGAGCTGAGATACTGCATCGTGAAAAAATGAAGAAAAAAAAACACAAAATTCCCAAAGATATAGCCAATCAAAAAATTATATATTTATCTACACGTAGGAGACGATAATGACAAGATTCTTTAAAAAAAACATTTAATCCTGGCAAAGGTAGAAACATTTACAGATCAACGGTAATTTCTGGATTGGAAGCGTTTCCCAAACTTTTTGTATTGCGATCCAGTGGAATACCTGAATAAATATGCTCTGAACTGAGTTTCGATTAACTATCTATAAAAAGTAACTCATACTAAGTAAGAGATTGGCGTTTACACAATGAGAGGATTTAGTTATATGTCGTTTTTAATAAATTTCAGCTAGTTATAAATCGAGTGCTCACATTTTCTCCGACAGTTTCGCGACCAAGTACTGGGACGCGATCCGTACTTTGAAAAACGCTGCATTACAAGACTGTAAATAATATATAAATAAAGATATATTTCGGCACATGAAATTTAACGCGCACTTAATCACTTTCATTGGCCTCCTGAAAGCAAAACAATGCCGCTGAAAACAACGTTATATTGTGTTAAACCTCATTTCTGTTATTTAATTTTGAAATATACGCTCGACCGCCATTTAATGTGGGATGTTTATCCTGTGTGAACGTAATGAACAATGTTTTTAAACACTGGTATTAATACAAAGAGAAACGTTATGAGAACTACGAAAGCAAATGATAACGAAATTTAAAATTCATTTGTACCATTTTTGTTAACGTGATTTTCCTATTCATTCGATAGTAAAATGTTAGTTTTTAACGTTTCAATGAATAAATAGAAACTTGCGAATAACAAAGACATTGGAAAGGTCGTTAGGCGGTAGTTCGAAAATATATTTTACGTAAAGCGTAATATTTTCTCCGTCACTTTTTTAAACTCGTAATTAAAAATCCAACTTTAATTAATCAACAAAGGACAAAAGTTTCACGTGCAGCGTACTAATTTAGTCAATCCTTAACTGTCGGCTGATTTACGAGAGAAGAAAGGATCCATAAATCATAAAAGTAATCACAGAAATTTCATCTCTTCTTTAATTAAAAAAATACGTCATATTAAAACGGCGAACATTGTAATAATCTCATCAAAACGAACGAAGTTCTGTATCTGATTAAATAAATTAAGATGGAAAATTATTTTACAAATTTACTCGTGATGTCACACGTTCGGTTTTCCTTAAAATTATCGGCGTCCTAATTATTCCTCTATCTCTTGTATTCCGTGGAAAATATCGTTATTAGACAAAATCTTGGAGAAAAGTTATATTGCCGGCAAAATTAGAATTTGACGGAAATTATCTACGATTACGTGTAAGGCTTAAGTGATTTTACACTCTACCGTCCATTTTAGCATGAAGCAGGGTATTCGCACATTTTTAAAGACAGTTTTCCCCTATTGCAAAATTGCCAACATTTTTATGAAAGAAATTAAGCATTGATCTAAAAATTAACTCTACTCTAAGGATAAGTAAGCGATAAATTTTGGAAAACTCTGCGGCATACGATTCCTCATCATCGGTGGGGATGCCAACCAACATCTACCCAGTGAATGGATGAAATGAGTGTCTGCGCAAGACAATGGAATAAGCATTCGGGTTGAATAATGAAATAAGGCTGAAGAATCCCAAGCCATTGACATATTGACAGCTGTTGTCCGCAGAGAGACAAGAAATATTTTCATGGAATATAATGGCTGAAAGGGTTAAATGATATATTCATGCGTGTATGTATATATGCATTTTTAAATATTTAGCTATCCTCATTAATAAAACTCTGACAATGATTTCGCCAAATCACAATTACGAACGTCTACTGCATACAACATTGAGCGGTATTATAGCATGAGATAAATTGAAAACTACAGCTCAAAAATGTTATCCCCTTTAGTCATCTCATAAAGAAAGTTTAAAGCATCAAAAAAAATTCTGACTTTAATTTATTTAATTAAGCCTTTCAGGCTTGAAAATTATCATCGATTAGCACAAAAATTAATGAAAATAAAGAACTAACATCGCGTATTTCACTCACAACGCACTTACTCATTTCCGTATTCGGAGCAGCAGTGAGCTCCAGCGCTGAGCGTTATTTATTCCCATTCGAGTCGAGAGGTCACTTGAACCATGGATATTATCCGCAAATAAGCAAGAACCGCGAATCCCTTTCTGAGGGAATACGAAAAGGAAATAAACTCGAGATTGCACCGGCTTCACTTGTTTTCTCCTTTTTTATTACAACCGCCTCCATCCATTTGCAATGTTCAAGGCGCAATAAACTAAAACATATACCTTTTTTACGGTAGTAGATTGTAGAAGTTTCTTGTTTAACGTTCGTAAAAAGTTGAAAAAATTAAAATACATCTCGACTGACATTTCTGTGCCGATAATAATGATGTCTTTTACCTCCCAAACGTCTGAGAATTTAAAAGATATATTAAATAAAATTGCAAAAACTGTATATATGTCTGTGTGTGTAACGAAGGACAGGAAAATGTGCGGATTACGCACATCGAAAAGGTAGTATGCAGTTTCTAAATCGAAAAAAATTAAATTATTATTTCTTTTAAAAATTAATCGAGGGAAAACGAGATACTATCGCTTCTTTGGACGCACATCGTACACCGGACGGAGTTTTATACCGTAATGTTGACATTAATGCGGATATATATATATATATATATATATATATATATATATATATATATATATATATAAATCAGTTGTGTCTCTCTTGTGCTGACGAAGGGATCATCCCGAAAGCTCCAATAACTTCTACAAATGTGTCTCTCCAACACCCCAGCGGCTCTCCTTCCGGTAAGTGCTCACTGAGTTTCCTTCAACACCTAGTTGTCCTAAATATCCTCATTTACCTTTAGTCTTCCGCTAGTTCATATATATATATATATATATGCGAATATATGAAATTTTCTTAAAATTTCGCATTTCCAACAAGCTACCGCGCATCGCAGTATACAAAACGGGAAGTCTCATCTTTCTGCCCGTAGAATTCGCCATTCGTGGAGCAGAGAGGTCAGACGGAGAAACTAGGAGATGCCTAGAGAGAGAGAGAGAGAACACGCATAGCGGAGAACACGGAGGGAGGGAGGGAACCTCTCTCTCGCATCCGCTATCGATTCGGAAGAGGTGGCTTCCCAGCCGAAAAGGGGAGGGAGACAGACGGGTGGGGGGAGGGAGTGGGAGGGAGAGTGAGGGGGAGAGAGGGAGGGATTGGGAGGGAGTAAGGAGACAGGGATTGGGGCACTGTGTGTGTGGAGGGGTATAGCTGGTGCACCAAGAGGAGGAGAAGTGGGAGAGGGAACGTGAATCACTGCAGACTCTGGATGGAAAAAGGGCGTGTTCCTGGAAGAGAATTGCTACAGGCGCGTACGTACGAATGTGTGTGTGTGTGTATATATATATATATAATGTGATGCATCAGTTTGTATAAGGCACAATATCCGCACTTACGCGCATTTATTCTGAGAGATGTCAAGTGCGCCTGTTTGTGAATGAATATACATACTTATAGGGAAAAAATTCTCCAAAAGGCGGGCGCGGAGACAGAACGGTAACCTAAATTGCATTTAAAATCTCCTGCTTGAAAAATATAGAATACAGGGCTGCTTAGTTATTATCCATATATCCAATGGACCCCGAGGACATTGGGGAATCAGCTTATTATGTCTGTATCTCATTCAACACCTTGAAGGTACATTAATAAACGGTCTCCCTTTTTCTCCCTTATAAATAAATATATATGTGTGTGTGTGTGTGTGGCTGCCTGTGTGTGCGCAAACATATCTTTAATATAGTGATATTACATACACATAAATTTAATGGATACTCACGCATGTATATATCTATACTTTATTGACGCTTCTCACATAGGAGGAGGATACAAATTATGAGGCACTTCTAGTTAAAACAAATGAATATAAATGCATTTCTATAGGTGCTGCATCATTAAAATTTAACAGAAATTTTTGGAATTTGTAAAAAAAAAAACAATGGAAAAAATATAAAGTTCTTAAAATTGCAATTCCTAGTGGCCGTTTCTTCCCTTTATTGCCCCCATAGGAGGGTAAAAATAATGACGCACTTCCAAATGACCTAGAGGCTTCAAATTTTACACGATTATAGGTTTTCAGATACAACCAATGGGAAAAATCCGATATCGTTAAAATTCTAATTTTTAGGGGTTGTTTTTATCCCATTATTGTAATATATATATATATATATATATATATATATATATATATATATAAATACTAAGGAAGAGGAAAGGTAAGTAAGGATATTTTGGGCAACTAGGTGTTGAAGGAAACCCAGTGAACACTTACCGGAAGTAGAGCCGCTGGGGTGTTGGAGAGACACATTTGTAGAGGTTAGAGCTTTCGGGATGATCCCTTCGTCAGCACAAGAGAGACACAAATGTGTCTCTCCAACACCCCAGCGGCTCTACTTCCGGTAAGTGTTCACTGGGTTTCCTTCAACACCTAGTTGCCCAAAATATATATATATATATATACACATACATGCACAAGAGGTTATATTTGGCGTATAACAAGGAATAATCTCACCCTTGTGATTCCCCTATGACTCTCCTTTCAAAGTACGGTTCGTTTGGCGTGCAGATTGTGTGATAGATGAGAAAGCGGTGTGGGTTTAATCCGTACGGATTGGATGCCGAGAGGGGTTTGTGGAGAGGAAGAGAGGGACTCTGTGTAATCGTTAGATTGAACGGTTCGTTTAGCGGGATTGGGGAACCTCGTACTTGTGTGTGTGTTTGGGTGCGTGTGTGTGTGCTCGCGCGCTAGCGAGCAATATTGGTTCTTCTCTGTTGCCCCGTATAGGACGAAGAATGAGGATCTTTGGGGCATCACGCGAACGCAGCTTCGGACGGAGTATAGAAAGTTCTCATTCAATGGGATTTTATAAAAAGAGAAGAAAGGTATCGAAGTTTCAATCTTCAATCGAATCATTTTTTACTCAAAAATCAGGGATTTGGAAGTTAAAGAATATTCCCTTCGCGATTTTATGGGTTGTATTTTTCGGCACAATGAAATCAAAATGTTTGCGCCTTCAATAAACGACTGGATAAGATAAACTATGATGAGGGTAATCGGATTCGTGACTAAACCATGTGAACGTCCTATAAGTATTTATATATAAAAACGCTTCTAAGGTTTTACCCAAGGATTCCCATAAAGGTTTTTAAAGGAAATATCTCAGAATTCAAATCCTAACACAGCTATAAACTATATTTCGCTTAGTTTTCAGTAATATGTAATTCAGTAATATTCCTTTAAAATATGCATAGTAAAAGAACACACTTAAACCGAATTATTAAAAGTAACATGCCAACGCCACTACGAACTACATATAGTTTTCGCCGTATGATTTTTTCTGACCCATACTTTGCTGTCAGCACCTTTGCGTCATCAAAAGTTGTTTATGGTTACAAACATTCACCCTACCATCTTGAACGCATTTACATCGAGATGATTTTACTTCAAAACAAATGACACTCTCACTTAATCCTGGAAACTACACTACTGTTTTGCACTATACAAAAAAGAGCATTTTTGTTTTCTTTTTGGTATGGTATAAATATATTTTCTGATAGTTTCAAAGAGCAAGGCTTTCACTGTGTCACAGCTAATCAAACATCCCGCATTAAGCTTAAAGACACGTAAATTTTCATCGCAATCTGTGCACCAGTCCGTTCTCTAACATACATATAAACACACATTAAGGTCCGAACAGTAAATAAAAAAAATCGGTCGGCTACGACCGCAAGGGCTGACCGAACCATTTGGAAAGAAAATTTCTCGCCCATTTTTTGCGGTTCGGTCAATATGTGATAGCAAATGCCTATAACGTAGCTAATGTCGACGTTATTCAGGACAGAGTTGGCTAATGTCGACATCGGGCGAGTGGACCTGGCTAGTTAAAGAAAAATATTGAATTTAAGTAATTAAAAATGTATCGATACTCATTAATATACCATAAGCTTGGATTTTATTGTCGAAAATAATTTATGTTTTGTTCTGCTTATTTTATGAAAAAATAAAGGGCTTGGTGTCATGTTCAAGAATGGTAAGCAACTGATCCGTTAAAATTTTTTAAAATACGAACATAATAAGTATTCTCTTCGATTTACAAATTTCTTCAACGACAGAAAATTAATAGCATATAATGACTAATAATAAAACACGCTAAGTATTTATTATGAATAATATCAAAAAATTCCACGAAGTCACTCCTGAGACAAATAGCATATAATTAACGTGCCGAGGCGCACTAAACCTTTGCTATTAAAATCAATAGCATCCACAATTTAAAGCAACCACGATAATGATGCATTGCCATTAGAAGAATTAATGATAACATATTGACGAACGAAATTTGCGAGACATTATAAGTAAAGCACCCTTTAATCCTCTACAATCTCCAACAAAACCGCCACCCTGTTGTCTTCACAACACGAGCATCTCTCAAAGCCGCAATAGTACGTTGATAACGATGACACGCGCGATCCTTATAGGGCAGCGAGAAGAGAGGAGGTGAGTGAGAGACTGAGATGGACCGGGGGGAGAGAGGGAGAGAGAGGGAGAAGAGAGAGAGGGAGAAGAGAGAGAGAGGGAGAAGAGAGAGAGAGGGAGAAGAGAGAGAGAGGGAGAAGAGAGAGAGAGGGAGAAGAGAGCAGGGAAAGACCAGAAAGGGAATAAAACCGGAAGTAAAAGGATTTCGGCACGAAAATGACGTCTCCGCCAATCTCCCTCTTCTAACTCCATTTGATCGAAAGGGACCATCGAAAAGCCTCAGAAAACGGGCTTCTGATGCGGCGAATCAGCGAGAAAGGCGCAGGGAAGGGAAGGAGAGGAAAGGAGGAAAAAGGACTGCGGCGCGATGCGCATGAGAAACGAGACGAAAACGTTAAAGGCGCGTGCACGCCCGTGCGGCGTCGATCGACCAGGGCGTAGTGGCGATGAGTCGAAATTCGCCGACTGCATTTCCAGGGCCGTGCGTGACGGTGAAGGAGGGACGCTGAAAAGAATTACGGATTCCGGGAAAGGGCAAAATCGCGCGGATGGAAATAACGGAGGATTAAAAAAAAAGGCGAGGAGCCATTGTTAAGAAACGGAAACGAAGGGGTCGCTGCGATTCCGTGAGGAGAGAAGCATGGATCCATCTTTTTGCGGCAAAAAAAAATAATGCACGTGGAAAATCGAAATTAAAGAATTCGATACCACAGAACAAGTCTTAACAAGTGAGGGAAGAATTGCAGAGAAAACTACTTATTTTATTACTCCAACTGATCCTACACCCACCAAATGTTTCATGTTTCTAGCTATCATATAGACTCAAGAGGTTCTCAACGTGGCGCCCGCGGGCACCCTGGTGCCCGCCGAGCCATTTCCAGGTGCCCGATTTCCTCTGCACACATGAAGAAGACGTCCATAATCCCTTATCCAGTGACGCAAGTCTTGAAAATTTCATCACCAATATTTTCGTTTGCAATGCTGCCAAAAACGTTGATGATGCTGTAACGAATGATAGCAATATCATGTTTTCTTCGTGAAAATAATCGTTACTATCAGAACAGTGCCCAGACGATATATGACCCGTTTCTTTCCATCCAACTTTCTCAGCTTGAGCTTCTCTCTCTCCTTTGGTGGAAAAAGAGTATTAAGATCAGTTTCTTTTCACAGAATTTTAATGTTTCAAGCATTAATCAAAGATAATAGTTAAATATATTAAATTATATAACTCATTGCGTCATTTCTCGTGATTTCTAATAACTTTCTATGCCTGTGCCCGCCTCCATATCCCAGAACTGGTTAAGTGTCCAACGGAGGTAAAAGGTTGAGAACCACCGTTATAGACCGACCTATTCTGAAAATTTGGCTCCCCCAAGGCTCGAAATACCGCTCACGCATACGGGCAGACAAACCGAATTTTTAGTTTATCAAAAATGCTAAAAATGTTTGTCGAGTCTGACGAACAAAAATACTAACGCAAATTATAAAACACCAAAATAAGTCAAATTTTATCCGTCATTAAAGTTACAATTTTACAAATCACCCGTTATCGCACGCAAGATTCCATCGAAGAATCACCCGCCAAGGGAAAGTCAAGGGTCTCACTCACAAAAACCTCACCACATAAAGCGGTAGAGACTACGACCAGGTTCCTTAAGGACAGAATTCCTATTGCCCACTAAAACGATGTGCCTATCTTATATCTTTATAAGGTAGTGGTAATGCCATTGCCACCTGATAGAGGAATGTTTTATAAGGTGAATGCATCTTCAACCAAAAACAACGCAAGTAAACTATTAAAAGATACGGTAACAACACAATAATTGAAAATTTATTTTCTATTACGATTTATTGGTGCTTAAAAGACTCGAGTCGAACCTTCTCTGGTGGCAATGGCAAGGCCAAAGCTTTAACTCTAAGGATACCAAGCGGAACATCGACTGTTACAACTTTTTTCGACTATTTCACTGCAATAAAATTCATGAAATTATTTTTTAATCTTAAATTTATTATTAGCAAGCAGGTATAATTTAAATCGATTTTACACGGTAAAAAAACCGTCGAAAACGAATTCATCGAAAACAAATTCATCGAAAGCTAATTCGTAGAAAATCAATTTGTTATTATTTCAAAGCAGAAATTTTAATGAAAACAATTGGCGCTCACACTGATTCATACAATCGAGTTTAAATCGAGGGAAATAACTTGAAATTTATGACTAACGCCTCAGATCGCTAGTATGCGTTAGTATATTATAATATGTAAAAAGCATTACTATGAATTTTTCTTAAATCTTAGAGAGTAGGCCCCTGAGGCCCTTCCCTTGGTAATGCAAGGCACTGAAAATAGCTCGGCATTCCTAGGGTTAAGGGCTTCGTCCAAATCCGGCACCTTCGATATCAGACAGAGAAACGCCTCCGATCTTCCGCTCCGCTCCATTGCGGACTCATTCACGCAGTCTGTACGCCAAAATGAGGAAATGCTTCGACGGACGTGTCGCGATACCTGACCAAATGCGATTTCGTGACGCAAGATAAATTTCCGCAACATTTCCTCGCGTTCACTTTCTATTTTTCGATAAAAAAAAGAACCTCCTCAAATTATCCCAACAAACAGACTTGACACAAAAAAGAAACGGCCGAAATATAAACACGACAAATGAAACTTTAATTGATATTCAACTAAAAAAATATGAACTCGTTTGGACGAAAACGAAATAATTCGAAATGCATTCCTAAAGAAAAAAATACAAAAAACTCCTAGCGATGTTAAATGTAAAAAAAATGCACCCGTTGCGAAATACACCGGCTATGGCTTCGCATCTATGAACAGATGTTCTTCCTACGCGATCGGATCGACGACCTTTACCTTCGGCGTCCTGGCGGAAGCCTCACGAACGCTTCGCTTTCACAACCTTATCATTCAGAGGAGTTGCGGGATTTTTTTTCGCCGGATACATATACTACGTTAAAAATACACAAACGCCTTCGCAATGGTTTAAGGAACCCATACAACTGAATCCTTCCCACGCATAACCCGACAAAGAAAGCGACGTCCTTCTGCACTTGTTTACACGTGCAAGCAATAGCGGAAGTCATACTTCGATTGTTTTTATAAAAGTGAATTATTGCTTCGCCCCAAAAGGGACGTGAGATTGATGGAAACGGAGCGACGGTGATCAACTGGGTGGAGATCGGGCTATTTTTAAATAACAGGGAGAATGACGATGATTTATTGCTGCGCTCCGAGCTTGATATCTGGCAAAAATTACGCCAGCTAGCGTGCAAACATCTAAAAATGCAAAAAAACAGATATTTTCTAGGCCCATCGACATCTGGAACAGGAAGAAATCGTTCGGTATTCGAATTCTCGAGAGAAAATCTGAAAATAATTATAAAAAACTCAATTGAGGGCGAGATTGCGTTTTTGGATAGTCGTAATGATGGATTACAACTTTCTAAATGTGCGTATTACTGTGTGCTTGCGTATAGACACACATACCTAAACATACATACCAACATTTATTTTTACCCAACTAAACTCGAATGCGAAACATCCCGCAAATGAAAAGACCCAATAGAACGATGAGGTTCATCGCCAAAAAATCTATCGAGGAAAATTTATTGGTTTTCGGAGAAGTTTTGGGTAGTTCCTTCGGTCATCCATCGCCATTAAGTCTTCGTATCAATCACTTGGGTAATATAATCGGACAATTTTGCGTAACGTCAGGAAACCGCTATATATTTCACTTCCCAAACAATCCATCTCAATTAGTGTTCATAAAAGCGGTGATTTAGGGCATATTTTTCCGGGCAGGTTGCTTCAAGGTAGTGTAAGTGTGCAGCGGCTGAGTGGTTAGTTTGTTTCTCGTCGATTCTGAATTGGAATCACCTTGCTCGCGCTGGAGAAAATGTCGATATAAAAACAATATGGAAAGAAGCGATAAATCAGATATTAAGGGCGGCTTTTAAAAAATAAAAAGGACACTCCTTAGGCTAATCTTGATGTATACTAATTTCAAACGCGGGAAGAACTCACGGCCATGGACGATACTTCAAATTTTGGTTGTCCTAATTGAACGGCATAGAAACAGTTCGACGGACACGGAAATGTAACGTACGGACGGACGAAACAATTACATATGGTGATAAAAAAACGCTGAAAAGACATTAGAATAAGTGTCATTATACTTTTTGTGGGATGAATTATATATTTAACTCGTTCATAAGAAGAAATTACGGACCTTTTACTATGAGGGCAACGACTACATCCCTCGTCAGGATTCGAATCCGTGGCCCTACCTACACAAACCGGTAAATGCCTATACGATGAAAGACTTTCCACATCAGTCGTCTTTACTGTACGAGAAACGGATCGATCCTCTCTATGAGAATAAAAATGTAAGATCCGCCTGAAGAAAAAAAAACGTTTTTTTATTTCAAATTATATATCTCCGGCCTCGTCCATTATACATCCGATATCGAAATCAGAATAAAGCCAGCTAAGCCACATCGAACGAACCCAGACGTTACAAAGAGACGGAATTAATGCATCCGCGCCGCGTAAGAGAAATTAATTAAACTGCGGGCGCGCACACACGATCGCGACCACTGGATGGAGTCTTGAAACACACGAGTGCCTCCCCCCTCCCCCTCCCTCACGAACCAGCGGCGACGAAATGAACGTGTTTTTTTAAAAATAATAAAAATGTCTCCCTTACGATCTTGACCATCGAGAAGGATATTTAGGATGGTTTAGGGCAACCCCGGGAAATCAAAACAGGACGAGGACTGCACCAACCGAGAGAGAGATACGGGTGGAGGGTATTTGGAGGAGCAGACCGAGAGCGAGAGAGAGAGAGAGAAGAGGGATGAGAGGCTCGGGCGGTATTTGGGTGTGTCCCGGGCGGCGACGAATGCAGAGGGCGCCAATGCCAGGCGCCGGCACAGGCGCAAAGAGAGAAAGAGAGAGAGAGAGAGAGGAGAGCAGGAGGGAGGGAAGAATCGATAAACGGCCGACTGAGAGGGTGTGGTGTGGGAGGTAAAAGGGGAGGAGGAGGGGACGGTCTGGGAGGAGGAGTAGGGTTGTGGAAGGGGGGAGGGAGAGGGCATGGAGAATGGGTGGAATGAGGGAATGGAGGGGAGGGGAGAGAGGAGAATGGAGCGGGTGGGAGGGAACTGTAGGAGAGGGAGCAGAGGGAGTGGGGGTGAATGGAGAAAAGAGAGAGGGAGCGGGAAGAGAGAGAGAGAGAGAGAGAGAATGGGAGGAGTGGGAGAAGATGGGGCGGGAGGAGAGGGGTAGGAAAGGGAGTGGGAGGAGAGGTAACGTTAGGAGAGGGAGTGAGAGAAGAGGGGATGAGAGAAAAGGGAGCGGGAGGAGAGGTATGGAAGAGAGTAGAGGGAGTGGGGGGAGAGAGAGAGAGAGAGACTGGGAGAAGAGGGAGTGGGATGAGAGGGAGCGGGAGGAGAGGGAAAATAGGGAGAGGGATGAGAGGAGAGGGTGCGGGAGGAGGGAAGTGAATGGAAGAGGAGGGTTTAGGAGGAAAGGGAGTGGGAAGATAGAAAAGCGGAGTGGGAAGAGTGAGATATTCGAATGGAAGAGAGTGAAAGTGGAAAGCACAACATAGAGAAGGAAGGAATAAAGGAAGAGAGCGCGTTGAGAGACGGGGTTAGAGAGAAGGGAGTTGGAGTTGGAGGAGGAGGATGCGGAGGCAGTCGGAAAAGGGGAGTGTTAGCGCAGATGGGAGGAGGCAAATGGAGGGTGACGGAAAGAGAAGGGGAATTTGCGTGGAGGGTGTTCAGAGGCGATGAAAGCAGAAGATAGAGAGAACAGTCGGGAGGTTGAGAAGGGGGAGGAAAGGATAAGCGGAAGGAGGTGGATATTTTGAGGGAGAGAGAGAGAGGAAAGTATAGGAGGGAACCCAAGAAAAAGAGATGGGGAGTGGGATGATACGGGATGGGTAAAAGGAAGATAGAAATGTGGAGAATTTTATGGAAAAAAGGACTGAATAAGTGTCAGAATCGGTCGTAGGATTTAAGGGAAAGAGGTAGGAGAGAGTAACAGGACACAAAAGAAAGGGTAGATTATACGATGGATATGTACATATATGTATATGTATATGTGTGTGTGTATATATATATATATATATATATATATATATAGGTGGTAACAAGGTGTTGGAGAGAGCCCAGTGGACACTTGCAGAGCCGCTGGGGGTGCTGAAGACACGAAAAACACAAAAACACACAAACAACACAAATTTGGAGCTATCGGGCTGACGCCCTTCTTCAGCGACGGAGAGACGTGTGTGTGTGTGTGCATGTGTGTGTGCGCGCATGTGTATGTTATGAAGTAGTGAAAAATGAACGAGATAGTCGTGATAAAACGGCGGCGAAGAAGAAAGAAGATATAGGATTCCTAAGAAAACTTTTGAAGCGAAGAGGGGAAAAAGTAAGGTGGGAGAAGAGGGAGACGAGGGGGAGGGAGGAGGAAAGGGCAGAGGGAGAGAGATGGAGAAAAATGGGAGAAAGAATGAAGAGAGGAGAAAAGAAAGGGAAGAGAGAGGGCAGAGAGTAGGAGGAGGAGAGAGAAAGGAAGATGGCAAGGGAGCGGGGGAAGAAGCAACGTGCTATAGGGGGAAAGTGTATGGAAATGGTTTTCCACGGTAGGATTAACGGCGGGAGAGAGAGAAGGATTTAGAGGGGAGAGAGCAGATGAGGAAGGGGTCGAGGTTTTGAGAGAGAGAGAAATGGAGTGAGAGGTAGAGAGAGAGAGAGAGGTAAAGAAGAGATAGAGAGAGGAAGACGACAGAGGGAGGTAGAGGGAGCGAGACAGAAAGTGAAAATTGAAAGGAAAAGAGCCGAATAATGGAGAAAGTGTGGAGAAAAGGAGAAAGAGGTCGAGAGGCGGATTTTTTTGGTCTTTTAAGTCTTCGTTTTCGAGCGCTACGTGTTCTTTTTTTTCTCCCAGGGCGATGGACCCGTTACGGCGAATGACGCAAGAGCGCTTCTAGAGCATCGATTACGCTGCGTGGGACTCGAACCCGAGATATTATTATTCTTTATTTTTTTTTTTTTTGGAGGTCAAACTGTGATAGAGACAGAGGACGAGAGAGTCGATTGGAGATGACGATTTGGGGAATTGAAATCGCGGATCGGTAAGGAAAAGTCTGGAAAACAGGGTTGAGAAAGGACGACGTGAGGAGGTGCTTCACTGGGTTCGAGAGGCAGTTATTTTCCTTTGGTGTTAAAATAAATGTTTCTCTGGGAAAGCAACTTTTGGCGTATTTAATATTTAAAGATTTTTTACTACTTCTGACGACCTGCGATTGAGCCGCTCTCACAAGAAGTAGCAGAGAATTAGTGTGATTGTGAGTGGAAAATTTTAAAGAGAATTCGCACGCTAATACTGCTGTTTGCTTTTGAGTTCAATTGAAAGGTAGTTACGTTTAGATAATACGAAAAATTTTGTTAATATGTCACATAATAATAATATAATAATTCACGTACATTCCGGGAAATATTTTTTCAATTACACGATCTCGAATTGGTGAATGACAGTTCTTGAGTCATTACCAGCAAAATGAATTCCATAAATACTTTATGTTAACAGTTTTGCCTAAAGAAAGCCCGACGGATTAAGTTAACTTAATAATAAACGAACTTCCACTAATTTAGGCTCACTGAAGGGACTCACAACTCATATTTTTTTGTTCAACAGAAGATTTTAAGGTGACGCATTCACTTTTTTTTTATAATTTAACCCCGTGAGCATATAGTACATACATACATACATATACAACACGGCGAGAGGAAAATGAACGCGAAACTTAATTTTTCCAGCTTTAACGAATTTTTAAAAAATAATAAATTTCCCCGGAAAGAACCTCGCTACGACATACATTTAAAATACTTAAAGCATGGCGATTTAAAACAAAAGGAGAGGAAAAAATCCAAGATGGCCGCCACTAGAGGAATCACTGCTAAAGTGGAATGAAGCTTAAAACTCAGGGATCGCAGGAACGAGTAAACGGAACGGGGGAGAGAGAGAAAGGATGGTAGGAACTACGGAACGGGATTAAGCGAAGAGGAAACAGGAAACAAGTAAGACTTGCTGGGGTAGAAGGTTTACTGGGGGTGTGGAGTAGGGGGGAAGGGAGGGGGGACGGAGTAGGGGGGGGTGGAGTAGGGGGAGGAGGGACAGGTGGAAAGCGGACGAGAAGAGGAAGGAGGGTGCTAAAAGAGGAATAGGAAGAAGGGACGAAGAAGGGAGGGCGACGTCGAAACGAGCAATTTTCGCGCTATAGGAACGGAACGAAAAAGGCGTCTATCGAACCAAGGCCGGCCGACGCCGTATTTGGCGAGGTCTAAAGTGGGGGGCAATTTGGCCGGGCCCGGGCAAAGCGAAAATGAGCTCTTTGATGCAGTCCCTCAAGGAGACCGAGCACTGCACGGCCTTCTTTACAAAACAAATAGGGCGCGCGATCTTTTTCTAAAAGGACACGTATAATTTTATTTTAAATTCGAATGCCATTCATGCAGGAAGCACTCGGGGTTTTTGCAAAAGAGGAAAATCTGTAAAGCAGAAGGAGAACGATATAGCCTTGTTCAGTTGTTATATGGGAAATTAGGGACAGAATAAAGAGGTCAGTTTTATTCGAAGGTAAAGAAAGACGTGCAAATATCCCGATGCTGAATCCAAGGATGCCGAGGTGCATACCAGCTTAAGCGTATCGATTTTACGGACGAGTGATTAAAGAGACGAAGAAGGAAGAAATGTAAACCACTTTCGCGTCCGTTTTTAAGCGCTTAACGAGGACGTAAATCAAGATATAACTACAACTCTATTAAGATGCAAACTCTAAAATGTTCAAATGTTAGTGTGCATTTCTCCCCTTGGCGCTTCTCGTTTAGAGTATGCTAATGCCGGCACCAGGTTTCTCTCCTCACTTGCTTTGTGATTTAGACTGAGAAGCCTACTAGCGATGGTCGTCGTTTGAATCCACAGGCTCCCAATTCAATTCATTATTTTCAAGGGAGAATTAAAAACGACTATAATCGTGCATGCAAATGTATTTATCGGTCATAATTTAGCATTTGCGCTTTGGAATAACAAACTTTAAAAAATATGCAATAGTTGCTCTTCGTGAGTTTTTTTTCTGAATCAAATATGAGCGTTTATTTAAATGATTCATTACAAAGGAAATAAAAAAGTAAACAATTTTCAAAAATATCCTATCAAAAAATAACTAAAGGAATGCATAAACTCGCCAATGCTTCCAAAGAGTTATAAACGAACTCCATTAATTCCGAAAGGTTTTTCAAATTAAACAGACTAATTTTTAATAGGAATATTAAATATCGTTTAAGCCTAGGCCTGTATTTTCTCCTCCTGAATTCACGAAAAAATCCCTCGATCTACCATGAACGGTAGATTAAAAATCTGATGTGGCCAACACATGACTTTCTCCATATTCTCCATATATTTAAATTATTATGAATAGCATTATAAGGCAAAATTATTATTTCGTATCGTAAAAGAATACCATCGTCCTTGTTGCCGTAAATTACGTATATTTTGAATGTTTACAGAATTCTTCGCTACATGGTGTTGGCGCTGTTTACTGGTATTAAGATAAAGCGAAATATATCCGAAATGGATGGTTCTACGAAAATTAGTTTCAAACAAAACTTGGAAGAAATATTATTCTCTACAACTTTGGTCCTTACGAAGATTACCAATAACGATGTTTTTAAGGAGATATTTAACGGAAACCGAAAAACCGGTTATTTATAAATAACTCCTAAACAATAACTCCTATAGAAAATTGTTTCAAATAAAAACTGTAGGAAATTACATTCTCTATAACATTTGTATAGAATTGTATATACAATAATGATGTTCTAACGAAGAAATATCGCAAAAACCGAATCGGGTTTCGAATAAACCTCGACTTCTGGTTATCCGTTATTGTCCAAAAACCAATCAGTTCTTTGTGCTAATGTTAAAGTGTTATATATGAAGTTTGGTAACGATATGCCACGTACTTTTTGAGTTAGAGCGCCCACAATAACATACACACACACAGACATTCCGAAAATAGTCTAAACGTGTTCTGGGGACCTCAAAACATGTATTTCCGTTGAAATCTCGAAGTCGATTTTTTTCATGAATAAAATACTTTCCCATTACTACGTATGGAGAAAGTAAAAATATTGGAAAAATATGCGAATTATACGAATCTGCACACAAACAGACCTCCACGTTTCCGATAACTTTAAATGAAACAAACAGAGATCGAGTACGCGATGAAAACGCAATCGTAGCGAAGGGAAAAGAGGGGGGGAGAGAACGAATCGTTATCAAAAAGGAAGAGTTATGGAAAGCAATAACATCACCCGCCATTATTGCTTTCTTCGGATGAATCGTTAGATCCGCCCAAGAGAGAGGTAATATATGAGAGGAGAGAAAGAGGAGGAATGAATTATTCGGAAGAGGGAGACAAAGGAGGGAAGGGGAATAACATCGACGAGGGAAAGGGGAAGAATGAGAGGGAGTCAGATATATATCTATATATATATATATATACATATATATCTATATATATATATATATATATATATATATATATATATCTATATATATATATCTATATAGAGAGAGAGAGAGAGAGAGAGACGTGTGTGCGTCTTCAATTGAAAGAGTGGAAGGGCCTGTGAGAGAAGACATAAAGGGGGAGAAAGATGGAGGAAGGGGTGGAGGCGAGTAAGGGAAAGACGGGATTGAAAGAAAGGGAGAAGCAGGAGAAAGAAGAAACTTCTGAGCAGCATGATATCTTTATCTAACACGACGAGTATACGAGGAGAGTTTTAAAGAATTAATTCTATAAATCACGAGTTCCATCCTTATACGAAAAAGAACGGATTAAAAATTCGAGAGCTCCCGAAACATTTAAGTGAATAAATTTAAAGGAAATTATTATTTAGGTTATTTCACAATTTGATAATGAATAGCTTTTAAATGAATTCCGTTGCTTAAAAAAAAGAGGAATAATTGTTACACGGCGCAGACAAATTTACCGTTGGGGACAGCATACTTCCGACTATAACCTTAAACATTCTTTCTTACCCGAAAAAAAAAATTTCATTAGTGTTATTCCTTACAGCGAAATATGTTTCAAATGTAAGGATTTGCAATAAAGGATAGATGCCGATAAAGATATGAATCTGTCCCGCGCGAACTTCGGCAACATGTTCTGGCGGCAAGGACGAACATTTTCGATCTATCGAAAGAAAGCCAGTTCGATAAGGAGGCGATTTCAGATACATAATAAGGCCTCTCATTAAGTCTTCCTCCCTCTTAAAACACGAGGTTCGGTTAACGACGCCTTAGGGACAACGCACGCGCGCGAAAAATCTCCCCTTTTCCGCTTTCGTTTTGTTCTTTTTTTTTTGTCGCAACCGAAAAGGCGACGAGTGCGCAAAAACGGACACGGACATAACGGTCGGTTTTCGGTGACGAGCAGAAAAATACTCGCTCCGCCGTGCGGCGTTCTTTCGCTCGGGAAAGCGTGATTCGAATTCGTGTGCTCGGAACAAAGTTTTTTCTAGAACACGTACAAAAAAACCGCAGACGAACCGCAGTGTCTCTTCCTCTTCCACTTTTGGTAAAAAAAGATAAACGAGCGAAGCGGACATTTTGGACGAGAGAGAGAGAGCCGCACGAGCCGAAAGGAGTGTACGCACACGATAACGCCCCTTAGTTTCGAAAAATTATCACGGACACGACCGCTTCTATAATAGCGTCGTGTTCTCTCCTGTTTTTGCTCTTTCCAGGTGAAGCGATGTTCTCGAAATTTAGTTCTCACGCCACCAAAATCTCGCGATATTTAATAAATTAGGCGATATGACAAATTAATAATTTTACCTATTTATGTATATTTAATAGAAATAAGTCCGTGGTTTCTTTCTCCTCTCCCACAGCGCACATATTAAAATTGATTTTATGGTTGAAAATAAAGACCTAGAAAGAGGAACATTACTTATGCCATTTATTAATTTAATATGCTTGCGTATATTCGATTTCCTTCACAACTGTACGCCCTTATACTTTCTATTTACTGATATTGTTACTGTGAGCGATCTAAATGAACTACAACATTCACAATAGATCTTAATATTTTTCCCTTCATTCTTTTCTAAAATAATTAAACGCCCCCGACCTCTTCTGTTTTTACGTCAGAAATTTTAACATCCGTTAAAACGTTTGTGCACTTCCGAGGTGAAGATGATACCGAAAACTGCTAAGTGGCGAACATATTTTTCTATTATATTTCATCAGTTAAGTAGAGCTACTAAAAAGATAATATATTTTGTATCGTGCGCATTTAACGTATACAGATTTAAATAACATTAATTCCAAATCGCTTCGAAATCAACCCCGGCAGATGGATTTTTGAAAGTGGCTTATAGATCTGGATCGGATTTGTCCAGAATTACCTATTACCCTTTCCGTCCGAGAATATCGAAAAAGAATATAATTCCTTTCATTCTTTTGACGACGTCGAAGCTTTTCTCCAGTAACGCTGTTCCAGCGCTCAGAATGACGCGTTTACGCATACGACCTAAAGCAAGGAAATTGCGGAATCGCTCCAAAAACCACGTAGGGAGGAGGGACTTGGACCACGTGGAGACCATTCGAAGCAGGAACACCTGCCTCCACTTCCGGAGAGAGAACGACTTGGACGCCTCTTGAAAGAGCCGAGAAAACGACTTTTGTAAATTGTTCACACGTATTAGAAAATATATTCATCGGCATAATTTCGACTCTCTCGCAAAAAACGAAAGGAAAGGAAGCAAGGAGAAGAAAAAATTACGACAATAAAACTGAAATGTTAACCCTAAATACCTAAATCTTTTTGTTGGAAGAAAACAGCGATTTTATTTTATTATAAAATAATAAATATAGAAAACATGCCAAATTTATGCTTTAATGTCCTTTGAAAGAAGGTTTCAGATTAAAATAATTTTTTAGTTTGCTGGAATCCGTCAGTTTTTGCGCCTTTTTCGGAAGCTACACATGTTCATTCAACGAAAGGATTGACGTTAACGCCCGATTTAAAGTCAAACTGACCCGACGAAGAATTCGCAACCACCAACGCTTGCCCACACTGGATTAGATAATGCCCAAAGGGTGACACTAGTAGATTTTTTTTTTAAATACAGACTGAGGGCCAGAACGTTAAAGATTGCGGCGAATCTTGAAAATTCAGCGGTAATGGAAAAAAACAGCGTATCGGGCAAAAAGAGGAGAGAGATATCGCGCTGTTAAGAGGGAACGGACATAAACGGCGGCGGGGAAGGAAATTAGAGGGAAGAAGAGAGGAGGGATGATAAAATACGGAGAGACAGGAAGGATATCGGGAGGAGATGGAAAGAGAGGGAGACACCGTAGGAGTTGGGAGAGATGAGGGAGAGGAGATAAGTGAGTCAGGGTAAAGGGACGTGTTGCTTGGTCCGTGCGGAAATAGAGGGAGAGATGGGTGGGAGGAGATGGGGGGGTAGGAGGGGAAGGTGGAGGGGTGGCAGACAACCCGCAGACGCTTGTGTGGGAGGAAGGGAGGGGGAGGCAAGGGACCCTCCTCTGCCGACCTCACCCTCCCCCCCCCCCCCCCCCCAACACGCAACGGACGGAGAAGAGGGAGGAGGGAAAGGTGGGCGGCATGCCCAGACACCACACCCTCCCCCTTTTTCACCTCTCTCTCTCTCCCTCCCCCCCCCCCCCTCGCTCGCTCCTGGTCCTACCCCTCGGAGTCGCTCTCCCGGAAGATCCCCGGAGGCGAAACGCCTTCTTCCCTCCCTCCCTCCCCCTTCTCCCTTTCCGCAGCAGAGGTTTTTTTATATGACGCCCCTCAAACCCCTTCCTCTTCTTCCTCCCCCTGGCACTGCGGTGCCGCCGACGAAGACTGCTGCACTACTGCCGGGCAACGAACTCTTGTTCGATACGGGAAAGCGACGCGAAGGGAACGGGAGAAAGGTGGATGGAGATAAACGTGGGGGGAGGAGGTGTTTCCCTCCTCGGTGTACCTCTTTCCCTTCCTCTCTCTCTTTCTGCCGCCGACGTTCTTCGTCAGACACACGAACGCAAACACAATTTGGTGGACGAGGTACCTCTTTTTATTAAAATAAAAAAATCCGCCGAGGAGATGGTTTTTTTCCGTGCAATTTATTTCCACCCCGTTCTCTTTGCCCGTAAAACGCGGCCCCCGTAATGACGGCGCTCTGAATTCGCGCGGCTGACCCCCTCTATTTTTTTATTTTCGAGATTATCTCATCACGTCGCAAGGGTAAAAGGGAGCTCCGTTTTTATTGCTACGTGATAATCAATTAAACGAGCCAACGTCCTTTTCTTTGGAGCTGCGAGATATGACATTAGAGACGAGTGACGAAAATTCGGTCGGTGTGTTTCGTTTAAGTAAAGTTTTCCTTGTGGGAATCTTCGTTCCAACGATGTTTAACGAGGATTATTTAACCGACTACCTCTTCCTTTCCACACAAAAAGTATAATTTTCCGAATGTCGGTAAAAAATTAATCTCAATACCCTTACGATCGAACAACGACTTAGTCAAACTCTTGAGCGCTTTGAAGTATTTTTGCTTAAATATTCGCAGATTTTGAAGTAATGATGTATTCGGGTTTAAGTTTTCGATAAAAACCATAGGAAACGTTTCATGGTATCCTTCCAAGAAATCATTTAAAAAATTGTTCCGAAATCTAAGTAAGCTTCATAACCAACAAATTACAGATTAATAACAAATTACTGTATTTATCTGACTATAAGATAAGCATCATAGCGAGAGAAGCAAAATGTACCGATGAAATCAGGAATAGAATAACGAAAGCTAAAGCCGCTTTCAGAAGAAAGAAACTCCTACTAACGGGGAATATAAAGGAGGATATCCGTAAGAAGTTGAAAAAATTCTATGTATGGAGTATAGATTTGTATGGGACAGAAACATGGACGCTAAGAAAAAATGATATTAAATAATTGGAAAGATTCGAAATGTGGACATGGAGAAGAATGCTAAAGATAAAATGGAGAGATAGGATGAAAAACGAGGAAGTTAACGAAGATTACGAGAGAAGCGAAAGATAACACAGACTATCAGAAAGAGAAAGGCGAACTGGATTGGACATTATCTGAGGGAAGAGTACATGATTAAATAAGTGCTAGAAGGAAAACTGGATGGAAAAAGAGAAAGAGGTAGAAAGAGGTTTCAGCTGGTAGACGACTTGAAATGGAAAGAGAGCTATCAAGACACGAAGAAGACTGCGGAAAATAGGAGTACCTATATGGAGAACCAGGTTTAACCATGAATAATCACGGATCTGTCTACGGACAGACTACCTATGATGATGAAGACGAGTTACTTCCGTTTTTCACCAGAAGTTTATGGGTCGTCTTATATCCTCGAACAATGAAATGATAAATAATAATTAGTGACAGTAATTATAATTATTCTAAGCTTGGTTTGGAATCACATTTATCTTTGCACTGCACATTGCGATGACATATTTTAAAGATTTAAATAAAAATAGCTCCAAAGATCTCGATCTATTTATTTGCCTTATTTTTGTCTCAAATTATATTCTGTGAAGGGGAGTCGTCCAATATTCGAGGTCGTCATATAGTCGGGTAAATACGGTAACTAGGAATGCAAACAGCATTTGCGTCCATGGACAAATATAAATGAATATATTCTTTAAAAGGCTCGATGAAAAGCGTGAGAATGATTCATAACAGCATCGTGTCTCCGCTTCTAGTAAGACCTTCAATGAACGTCAACGCAAACTGATCGATAATAATCCGAGCAATGCATGTAAAAAATTGATACGAAGTTGAATGGTAAGCAATTTCACAGGGACGCCGTATGTGTCGCCACAAGAATGCGGTCGTGCTTACGCTTTTCAAATGATAAGCGTGAAGCGAATTTTTTCACGGTCGCGTTGTACTTACTTCCAGATCTCTCGCTTTAAATCTCCCCTTTTCCTCAACCTGTTTGAATCTCGTACTCACCTGCAAAGAAAAGAACAGAATATATTAGTCCCGTTTTCAAAGGGAAAATAATTTAATGCATACAGAATAATTATGAGAAATAGTGGGAAGTTTGCTTCGAATTATAATTTTCCCTTATGCATATAAAGCTAAACAATAAGTACAACTGTAACAATGACTAGGGTAAGGGTCTCCACAGACAGAGCCCCCGGGCCTCGTGTGTCTCTTGCCCCTCGGGTGTATTTTTACTTTCTCCATATAGGTACGTAGTATAGAGAAAGGATTGTATTCATGAAAAAAATGGAATTCGAGATTTCAACGGAAATACACGTTTTGACGTCCCTAGAACACGTTTAGACTATTTTCTCGATGTTGTCTGAGTGTATGTGACAGGAATTTTTCGAAAAACCGATAGTTTATTAGATATTTTGATCTCTAGAACACGTTTAGACTATTTTCGGAATGATGTATGTGTGTGTGTATGTGTTAATGTATGAGATTGTGGGCGCTCTAACTCGAAAAGTACTTGCCATATCGTTACAAATTTCATATATAACACTTAGGTACGAGCACAAACAGCTGATTAGTTTTTGGACAATAACGGTTAACCGGAAGTCGAGGTTTATTCGAAACCCGATTCGGCTTTTGCGATATTTCTCCCTTAAAACATCATTATTGTATATACCATTCTATACAAAGGTTATAGAGAATGTAATTTCCTACAACTTTCATTTGAAACAATTTTCCATAGCAGTTATTGTTTCGGAATTACTTATAAATAATAGGTTTTTTCGATTTTCGTCAAATATCTCCTTAAAAACATCGTTATTGGTAATCTTCATAAGGACCAAAGTTGTAGAGAATAATATTTCTTCCAAGTATTGTTTTAAACAAAATTTTGTAGAACCGTCCATTTCGGAGATATTTAGCTTATTCGTAAATTTCCAGTATACAGCGCCACTATCTAGCGGTGAACTGTGTAAACATTAAAAATATACCTAATTTACGGCAATAAGGACGACTGTATTCTTTTACGATACGAAATAATAATTTTGCCTTATATTGCTATTCATAATAATTTAAATAGTATCTATACCCCAAATATGGAGGAAGTCATGTGGTGGCCACATCAGATTTTTTCTAGAGGGCTTAACGTAAATCTTTGTAAATAATCTAAGAAATTTAAGAAGTGTATGAAATCAACTCTTTCAAAATATCCTAGTTTGTTTATCATTTCTATTTATAACACCCAACACAGTCGGAGTGCGGAAGAGTGTTCTTCGAGCTGCTGGCATGTTTCTTGCGACCGAAACCGAATCCAGTGTTTTTGTAATGGACTGGTTTAATAGCGCATCAAAGGGTAGGGACGATCTCCGCCCTTAGTGGAAGGGAAGAGTGAATGCTGCAGATAATATGAAACTGTGTTTGGACTGGGTAAGCCTGTAACGTGAAATGCAGCGCGTGAATTTGGTACGCTCCCCTTAACGAGCACCAATGCGAGTCTGAGACATAGGGACCAAATTGATACCAACTGCGAATAAAAACCTTCGCAAAGTCTGTTTTAAATTGGATGTGGAATTTTACTTATTTGCGTATTAAGTTAATAAAAATGTTACAAAACATTAAATTTAATCTAAATCGCCGGTTTCATCGAAGCAAAGGTCTTCCCGGAAATGATATCGGTACCTCCGTTGTGATGGTGTCATTAAAAAAAAAACTTTCACACAGTTTTTTTTATCGGAAGAGACCGGACTAGCACTCCGAAAACGGCCGAGAGGCCCTCAAAAAGGTCCTTTTACCGTAAAAAGCTTCAACCAGGAACCATTTTTTTATATCTCGAAAAATAACACTAAAAATCGAAACGGTGACGAAACACAACTCAGGGCAACGACCGAACGAAAATTACATAAAACTTCGATACAAACGCACCGAGTTCAAAGGTTTATTTTAATTTTTTTTTTTACGTCTTTCAGGTAAGAGACGCTTGTGTTTAAACGGGTACACAACGTCCCCAGACGAGGCGTGAGAAAAAAAAAGAGCGTCAGATAAGCGAATTTATAAGTGCGAAGTTAAGGACCATCGAGTCCTTCTTTTACATGAAAATACGAGATAGCGAGAGAGGGAGACGGAGGCGGTTGAGAGATGAGGAGAGAGAGGAAGCAGATTCTCTCTGCATGTCTATCTTGAGGCCACTTCCTTCCGGGGTTTGTTGGCAACGGAAATGACGGGAGAGGGAACGAATGGAGATATCCTTCGTGAGGAATGGACGGACGGTCGAGCGTAGGATTACGAAGGGAGAGAGGAGGGTTGAAAACAGAAAGGGAAGACGAGAAGGGAGGAAAAAGAGTGGAAGAGGTGGAGGAGGAGGTTAAGTGAGAGATGGAGGAGATTGGGCGAGGTACGATGAATGCGTGATTGAGGAATGGGCTGCTCGGGGGGAGAGGGAGATGGGTTGGAGGCGGAGAGATAAGGGAGAGAGGAGTGGGAGAAGATACTAAAAGGGAGAAGACGGAAAGGGTTGAATCCGGAGAGAGGGTAGAGAAGCGAAGAATAAGAGGAAGGAAAGATAAGACGTATTTATTAGGCCAAGTTGTGGTCTCGCATCTAACACCACATACTTTTATACGCAAAAAAATATATATAAGGCGTAAAGCAGCAGCTATAATAAGCTTCGATATTGCGCCGTACTAAAATATAGAAACAGGATATCATATCCATCGGAATAAGTATGGAATTAACTGCATTAGTGTCCGGGAGAAGTTAACGGATTCTTGATACCGATGCGTTAAGTGTTGCGGAAAAAAATAACACGAGGAAATAAAATTTTTAAACAAAATTCAAAATTTAATGGTAAATGCGCACCTGAAGAAAATCCGCGAAGAAAACAAGACGGACGTTAGCGTACGAAAAATCACACATCAAGTAGTAAAACTACAGAAAAATAAACACGATAATGAATAACTCGGCACGAGTAAATTTCAGCGTTGGTTTGGAATATAACATCTAATAAACGGAACGAAATATGTACCTCGAAACGCGAAAAAAAACCTTGCTCACAGATTGGATAGCGCGAAATTTTGTGAAACTTTCTAAGCAAGTACAAAAAGAAACGCAAAAAGAAGTTCTCAAGATCAAAGTAAATAAAAGTAATCCGCGGACCAAAAAGTAAAAAAAAAAAAAACTTGAGTCTAAGGAAAAGTTATGATAGAGATACGCAAGAGGTTGGTAAGAAAGGGAAGATGAGATGGGATTAAGTCGAGGAAAGACGCCGGAAGTGCGGAGGAAGACGTGAAAGTAAATAAAGCAGGTACGAGGGTGTGGGAAAAGTTTGAGATGAAGAAAACGGGAAGAGGCATCGAGGAAGAGAAGGGAAGAGGGCTGGGAATAAAACGTTATAACGAGAAAAGGCCCGTAAAGGAGTTTCTGGAGCGTACTACGCGATTAACCGAGAACACGAAGAAAATCATCAAAGCGATCAAAACGTTACGAAAAAAGACGCCTGCGGATACAGAATAAAAGGAGAAAATTGTGCTTATAGCTAAGCAGCCGAAAGAATGGCCACGAGTGATTTTGAAGTGTATGATTCAACGAAAGAAAAAACAGTGACATGCGATAATTTTTTTGCATGTTTATGCTTCGTTTCACAAGAAAAAATTATAAGGAATATTATTTCTTATAGAATTTCACGTAACCGAAATTTTGCCAACCGGTCCGGAAACAATAATCGCCTGCCAAAACTCCGAGACAGACTGTCAAAATCCGGTACTTTCTCAAAAACGGGGACGCAATGCCGCTCGACTTACTCCCCGAGAGTTTTTCAGGGTAACTGAAACGACACCAACACTTTCCATTGGCTGCACCTGCTTCAAAAACCACATAAGACCATTATTTCGGCTTATGCTTTATAATAGAGGTTTCCGACAGTGGGTACCCGTACCCTAGGGGTTAAAATCAGGGTTTTAACGTGAAAAATATAAATAAAAGATGTTTTTTTTCTGCTTATATCAGCTTTCGTGAATGTTTTCTGAATTCACGATGACAGGCAACGTCCTAAAAGGTACGAGGGAAGTTATTTTACAGACAATAAGGAATTATTTCCCGCATCAAGGTAAATAAATTACTGTGATATCGGTAGGGCCTTTTTCGCGCAAGAGGTCGCGCACTCTCGTTAATTATATCAAAAGGAGAAATGTATGAAACTGAGTTTTAATACTGACATTATTAAAAATCAGTTTTTTAAAAATGTGACTACAAACCCTTGCTCGTATCATTATCTTTTTAAAATATGCTAGGAGGCGATGGATAAAAAAACGCCCAAAGCAAAACTTAGAAAAAAGGCAAAGTGAACGTAGTCGATGAAGGAGAAGAGAGAGAGAAAGAGACCGAAACATTGGGAGATTGAGATACACGAGGATGAGGAGAATGGAACGAAGAAAGGGTGAGGTGGAGAGAGGGGAAGGGGAGAGCAGGAGGAAGTGGAAGGGGAGGGGAGGGGAGGGGAAGAGAGGATTTTGGCGGAGTGAAAGGGAGGAAAAGTGCGTGAGAAATCGAGCGAAGAAATTTGCATTCGCTCCGCCTCTCGAACGAATCGAGGAACATCTGCGTTTTCCGATCGACTTAATGTTTTCGGTCGATATTGCCTTAAACCGACAGATGGGAGGGAACGCAATTCGCGAGACTTCGAGAAAAAAGGATGTCGAAAATGTCTTCTTAAATACGCCGCGGGAAACGGCAACAGGGTAAACAGCACATACTTCTTCCATTTGTATCGCCATGTCACCGTTGGTTCATCAGCCGAGAAAAAAATCGATATCTACTACAAGAATTTGCCAATGAATCAGGATAATTCACATCTCCTGATACATTTCCATTTTATCGTAAATTTTCTCATCACAACATCTGTAAAACTGTTTTGAAAATGCAAATTTTTCATTTTTATCTGTATGATTAAATGAATAAATAATATTTTCTTTGATGACGATGATGAACTCGTATCTTAAATTGCACGGTGAAATATTATATAAGACTAAGAAAAGAAAGAATATTCAAGAGATAAAATAAAATTGTTACTAACTCAGCTACATCTGTTCGTTGTTTTTCCTATGATTCCAAACTATTAATTTCTCTTTCAGCAGTTTATGAATAACTCGACTTTGTTGAGAAGAGAGAGAGAGAGAGAGACGTTTTCTGTTCCTCTATTGAAAAACCTATCGCGTTACGTAAAAGTTCACCTTCGTATTCATAACCCAGCTTGACTTCCAATTTACATTTAAATTTCTCAATAAACTTTCTTCACTCGATTCCCCTCGCTCCCTTTTCTTCACGGGTGCCAACTGTTCCGTCACAAAAATAAAACGCCGAAAACCTCATTGATCAATAACCCAATACATGTAATTTGAGTCATCGGTGCTGACAACGCATCTCTTTATATCACAGGGCTTAAGCACGAAAAAAAATCTGATGTGGCCAACACATGACTTTCTCCATATTTGGAGTATAGATATTTAAATTATTATGAATAGCATTATAAGGCAATATTATTATTTCGTATCGTAAAATAATACAGTCATTCTTATTGCCGTAAATTATATTTTGAAAATGTTTACAGAATTAACCGCTACATGGTGGTGGCGCTGTATACTGGAAATTATGAAAAAGCAAAATATCTCCGAAGTGGACGGTTCTACAAAATTTTGTTTAAAACAAAACTTGGAGGAAATATTATTCTCTACAACTTTGGTCCTCACGAAGATTTCCAAAAACGATGTTTTTAAGGAGATATTTGACGAAAATCGAAAAAACCGATTATTTATAAGTAATTCCGAAACAATAACCGCTATGGAAAATTGTTTCAAATGAAAGTTGTAGGAAATTACATTCTCTATAACCTTTGTATACAATTGTATATACAATAATGATGTTTTAACAGAGAAATATCGCAAAAACCGAATCGGGTTTCGAATAAACCTCGACTTCCGGTTAACCGTTATTGTCCAAAAACTAATCAGTTCTTTGTGCTCATGCTAAAGTGTTATATATGAAGTTTGGTAAGGATAAGGCCACTATTTTTTGAGTTAGAGCGCCCACAATCACATACACAGGCGCGCACACACACAGAGACATCTTTCCGAAAATAGTCTAAACGTGTTCTAGGGACCTCAAAACGCGTATTTCCGTTGAAATCTCGAAGTCGATTTTTTTCGGGATCACAATACTTTCCCTATACTACGTATGGAGAAAGTAACAAGTCGAATCTCGTAATTTTACAGCCTTGAACGTAACATCAATCACGTAATGGAGAGAGAGAGAGAGAGAGAATGACTTAATAAAAGACATGAGGCGAGATATTATAAAAAATAATCTCGCACCCTCTCGATTAAGGGAGAAGAGGACGAGTGTTAAGGAAAGCAGTGAGGCGGGCGAGGAGGCTGAAGGAGGTTGATGTAAAGGAGGGAGAGGAAGAGAGGAGTCCCATGTGTTGTCGAGGAAGGAACCTTTCCCACGAGCAGGGGGAAGATTGCGCTCTTCTCTCTCTCTCTTCCTCTCTCTCACTCTTTCCCAAAGCCTCTCCTTCTGTCACGGCACCCACCCGCTCCCCTTCTACTCTGTGTCTTACTTCCAAGAAAGGGAGGGAGAGAAAAAGAGAGAGAGGATGGAAGATAGGGAGAGAGAGTCGGAGCTCAGAGAGAAAGGGAAGAAGAGTGGGAAAGGAAGACAAGAGAGGCGATTGCGTGTGCTCGGAGAGAAAAGTCTCCGAAAAACACCGGAAGTGTTATAAGCCTCTCAGCCTCCGAACGCCTCCCCTCTTCTATTCTCACGGATTGAGTGCGCGAACGGGAGGTGCTGTTTTTCTAACTGGGGGACGTCATGCATAAGCGGTCTTTACGCGCCCGACTCCATTACAGAGCCTCTTAAAAAAATAATAAATGAATCGGCGTAATTTTAAAAAACTTTTTGTGCATCCCCTTTCTTTTTGGTTCCCCCCAAGACCTAAAAACGCTTCGGGTTGGATTTAAAATTACTAAAAATAATTATACTGTGGTTATTTGGATAGAAAAAAGTAGAGGTGTAAATAGTAACTGGCTATGTAAAAAGGCAACGTGGTTTATTTATTCTGGATTGACTTCCGTAGGATTCCTTTCTTATTTATATCTCAATTGTGTAATTATATCTGGTTGAGTCGTTTTCATTCACAGTCTATGTTATATGGATTAATTCAAGGATAAAAGTGGAAGTTAAAAAAGTATAACGGAAATCCATGCTTCCACAGAAAGATTTCTTAATTTATGGACAAAATAATAAAGTAATTATATTAAAACTTTCATAATAAGAACCTACTGTTTTACATTATGTATTCCCCCTCCCCCAAATAATCCAATTTCTTGAGCTTGCAACTGAGTTCTGGCAAGTAAAGACTTGCGAGACAATAACCGTCAAAATCGCAAAAAAACGAGTCTTTCGCGAACCTCATTTTTTTTCGAACTGGCATTTTTCTTTGTACATCAATAAAAACAAAGCTAAGACTCCCAAGAGTCAGAACGTTGGAAATATACAATTTTTGGGAGAGAATTACGCACGCATATTCTTGCAGCATTTTTCTTAACTTCCAGACGGTTAGTCTTTTGTTTTCTCCGAGGTTCCAACGTCTCACGGCACGTTTCCCTTTCTTTACGTGAGAGAAAGAAAGGATCGGAAAATAAGAGGGAACATGTGCGACGTCCCACAGGCGCGCGGCATGCTGCTTCGACGAACGGAAACGTAACATAAATCCTAGACGGGCAAAACCTCGCGCTTTAAAATCGAGCAAAAAGAGAAACAAATAAATAAAGTACACGCGAGGAAAGGCAGGTCCCTAGGCGCTTTGGGAATCCTTTTGGACCACAGAAAGTGGGCCGCCGCCTACTATAAGGGGAGGGTAGGGAGACAGGAGGGGGGAGGGAGGGGGCGGTAAAATAATACATGCGGGAGCTGGAAGGAAAGGGCAAAAAAAACCCTTATGACTACGAATGACGTCATTCCACCCTAGTGACGCATGAGGACAGGCCGACGTGAGGATTAATATTGTTTTTTCTTTCATTTTTTCAACCCCTCTCAGCTATCCCGTAGGATAGGGTTCGACATTTAGAAATTTTGCTTCCTGCGTAAATATATAAAAAAAAATATGTAGAATAGCGGAACCCGTCTTCCACACAATGGGAAAGTTCGTAAAAACAAGCGTTATTTTAAAATATTTACGAGCGCATTAAAAATAAGTTTATAATTGAGAAATGATTCCAGAAAACAGTCTCCTTCGGATTTCCGCTCTGATTTTTTTTCATTTAATTTACGGTTACGTCAGAATAAATATTGCGCAAGACAAACCCTTCCAAAATGTTTATGAAATAAACAATAATAAAGTTAAATACACAAGTCGATTAAAATATGACTATAAAAACGGGAACTTGACCGAACTGTAGTGAATATGAATTTAAAGACAAACTCGTGAAAAAAAATTTCCAGTGACCGAAGATGGCGCAGGATCGAGAGCTTAAACAAACAGGGTCAATGTTGACGAATGGGTGAGCCTTGTTGCGTCAGTTAATGCGAGACCGCATTAATAAAAAGTAAACAACCCTAAGGCATAAGCGGGCAAATAGTTAATCGACCGCGCGCCCGAAAGCTCCCTTAGCTTATGAGAAGAATTCATCACGATATGGATCCCGGAAACATGTTGTTTGGTAATTAAGTTTTATTTACTCACATTAAGGCCTGCATAGTTTTATAAACAATCTACTTTTGGTCCATATTAGGCAAAGGTCCAGACGGAAGTTGCGCAATTATTACGATCCTAGAAATTCAAAAACGGTTCGCAAAAAACACAATTTTTCTCTCCCTGACAGATAATCTCATGCGCTCGTACACGGATCCACGCAGCGATTGGCAAGAATTTTCCGATCGTACGAATAATTCTTAAACGCGACAACTTAAATTGCGAGCGTTCTCCTTCCCCTCAGAGATTCGGGGACATTCGTAATGCCATTTTTTACAACACGATTCGGCCATTTTTATTGTTCTTTTTTTCAACCACGCGAATGGATGTCCCTTTTTTACCTACCCCTCCCACCCCGTAAGCCGAAATATCATCTCCGCATAAAAAAATAAAATATTCACCGTCTCCCTCCTTTTAACACCCATCCCCGCTTCCATTTTATCCCATCCGGGACGAAAAGGCACATACATCTCGCTTCATTGACAACCACATCCCCGAACCACGTGATTCGATTTGGGAATCTCAAAAAAAAAAAAAACGTGTAAAATAAATTTATTTTTATTTTCTTCGATTTCGATTCAACCTACGTCTATTTGCGCCCCCTACCCCATCTCTCTTCTCCCTCCCTCCCCATCTCTCTTCCCCCTCCCTCCCATCTCTCTTCCCCCTCCCTCCCATCTCTCTTCCCCCTCCCTCCCATCTCTCTTCTCCCTCCCTCCCCATCTCTCTTCCCCTCCCTCCCCATCTCTCTTCCCCCTCCCTCCCCATCTCTCTTCTCCCTCCCTCCCCATCTCTCTTCTCCCTCCCTCCCCATCTCTCTTCTCCCTCCCTCCCCATCTCTCTCCCTCTTCCCTCCCCATCTCTCTTCCCCCTCCCTCCCCATCTCTCTCCCTCTTCCCTCCCCATCTCTCTTCCCCCTCCCTCCCCATCTCTCTTCCCCCTCCCTCCCCATCTCTCTTCCCCCTCCCTCCCCATCTCTCTTCCCCCTCCCTCCCCATCTCTCTTCTCCCTCCCTCCCCATCTCTCTTCCCCCTCCCACCCCATCTCTCTCCTCCCTCCCCTCCCCACTCTTACTTAAATCTCTTCCTCTTTATGCGTTCCAGCCACACACGCAAAACCTCCCAAAACTTCCTTCCCTTTTCCCGAACCGACCAAACCCGCCTCCACCTCCTCTTCGCCCTCAATCTATGCACCCACTCCAACCCAAACAAAGCAGCGTCGCGGCCGACGGAATCCCAATGATATTTAGCCAATCCTAGGGGACGTAAATTACGCCGTATCCTTCCAAAAAAAATTTATATTCCATGGGAGATGGAGGAGGGGGGAGGGGGAGAGAGAAAGAGAGGCGGGCAGGACCACCTCTTCCTATCTCCTTTAAAAAAAAAATCCTCGTGTGAAAGACATTGCTAATGGCCGATTTTAGTAATTCAGTCCCCTTCTCTCCCCTCCAGAACACGCCCACGCTCTCTCTCTCTCCCTCTCACTCAAACCGCCTCCATTGTTGTCGCGTGACATTGACAATGGCCTCAGTCGACGCCTTCGCCCGGTTCAAGGTTTCGAAAGAGGGGTGGAGGCGATGGCCCATTGTTTTTAACGAAGGCTCCCGAATCGGAAAAATGAAAACGACGAACAAAAGGCTGTCGATTCGCGTGCCGCTCAGAATTTTTCGCACGACGGTTTCGATAAGGGAATATGTATATACATACATACATATATCGTCGGACTGTGCGTTTTCTAGGCGTCGAGTTCTACTCCCCCGGGAGACGTTTCGTTTGGATAGGCGATAAGCGTCCGAAACGCGGAGTCTTTACGATGGTCGCAGGGAGGAAGCGCATAAACGGGCAATTTGTCGGATTAAACGGGTCGTTCGGAGGGTCTTTTATTGGTTTTAGCGTTACGTGCCGTCCTGAATAATCGACGTCGATGGCTAACTCTCTCTCTGGGTGCCGAAAAGATGGCGCTCGAAACGGCGGGAAAAAGAGTTGGGAAGGAAAGAAATGTTCCGTTTTACTACGGTCCTCCTAAAAGTCCCCAACTCGACGATTTCGCGAAACGGATCCAATCGGGCGAATCATTCGAGCGACGCTGGTTTATATCTTTAAATTAAATATTAAAGAGGCGATAAAAGGAAAATACGAAAGCGGGAAAATGAGAAGGAATTAACTGCTCGAGGATCTGAAGAAGTGATAGAACTATCAGGAAAAAGGAGCTTGAGGAGGATGTAGAAAACCAGTTTAAATTTATAATAACGGACCTGCGGACAGATTACTAATGACGATTGCGATATTTTGAATAGAGGAAGATTTTTGTTGAGTGCTCCATCATATTTCGCTTCATATTCAACATATATTCGTGAATAAAAAAAACTTCCTTAACCCTTTTTCTATTGCACTGCTGATGACTTCGTTCACTGATACTAACACGATGCTAACGAATTCATCAAAAGAAATAAAATAAAATAATAATAATAAGCGGTCTTTATTTAGGTCGATATTTAGACATTAATGCCCATTCTAACATATAAACCGGACGAACACAGACATCCATGTCCTAGGCGGGATTTGAACCCGCGATCATAGTAACCGCCGTCAGATACTCTAACCATCAGTCTACCAAGGCTGACAAACGATAGACGGATGATTTATAACAGCGAAACATAAACAGGGTCGCATTGCACTGCATTAATCTTAGGCGCAATAAGTAAATAATTTTATGCACAAATACTTATGGAAATAAAATTAACAAATGTTTACAGGGTTAAATTTTAGTGGTATACAAGGAAAACTACGAATTTATGGGAGAGAACTCGAAGTACGCCTTGCGTCGTGCTATGATAGATCAACTAGAGATTATTGCCATTCACGTGACAGGATTCGTGAGAAATGACTACAGGACACTAACTTAAATTTCCACTCATAGTAAGTCCAAAAGTGAAAAGGTTCTGATAAACCTATTCAAAATGATTTACTTTAATTTCACATATTCGATCGATGCGTTAAAAGTTAATTACAAGAACATAAAAATAGATAAGATTTTTAATTCACCGGAAAGGCCGACACCTGGTGGAATTCTACGTGTATTTATATGCCTCCTCTAATGCCCTATAACATTTTTCTTCCGCAACTTTTACGGACGGTAAAAAAATACATTCGTGCGTTTATGACGCGATATTTCAAGCAAATCTAATATACACCGCTGAAAGAATAGTTAATTTTTTTCCGAAACACAAAAAAAAATAAACCACACGTATCATGAAGAACTGAGAAAGGAAGACTTAACAGCCGATTCGAAATCTCTTTACACGCATTAAAACTCCTAGGGGAACCTTATGTAATAATGTACGTCCACACGACTCATTGTTAACCGCGAGAGGTTATCTTCCAATTCAGCGTCCATTCCGCCATTGGATTGCCGTGCGGCGTTCGCTGGAGCTATTCCGTGATGTAAATAAATGCTTCGGCGCTACGAGGTTTAGAATGAGGGAGTTAGGCGAGGGGGAGAAGCTAGAGGAAGGGCGAGGGATGAATCATAAAGAGAGAAGCGAGTGTTTTGTTTAATTTTTTTCCGTAAGGGACAGATAAAGTGGATAGGCACGGAGGGCAGGAGTGTATTTATAGCCGCGCTATTATAATATTTTATTCATAGAGATAATCTACATGCAAGACCGAGCATACCGATGCGACTGAAATAAAAAAACTCCCCCTCTGATATATAGAAGTAGTTATTTTTATCTTCACCCATTCGTTTTCTAGGCTTAGAAGTTTATTACTTTAAGTCGTTAGCGCGTAAAATTCAATGCGGTTTAAAACTTATAAAAAAAACGTTTTTCTGCTTTTTATTTTGTCGTAATTTAAAACGCATTATCTAGTCGTGTGTGTCTTACGTTGATTTCCCGAACGATTTTTAATGCTAATGTAATTCTGTTGTTTTATCGCAAGCTTGTGTGAATGTGATTATGTGCAGCTCGTGCGTTGAGGCGATTGCCTCAGGTGCCTATCGACAGAGCCGTAAAAATAAGACTACAATAAAAATATTTCCACATACGTTCAGGTTTTTTTTTTGGATAATGCTTATTCCAAGAATGTTTTCTTCAATTGTGTTGCAAATAACCACCTTTTAAGTCAGGGTACGGCAACTTTTTCTACATGGTAGGCCACATTCGTAATCGTGAATGCTTCGGAGGACCTCACGGAAAGCTTCGGCCAGCCAAAAGAATGCTTACCTCAGTAGTTACTTAGAGCAGGGGTGTGAAACCTACGGCCCGCGAGCCGCATCCGGCCCACTAGAGCATTTTATGCGGCCCCCGAAGCTTTGGTCTGCAATATTTATTGCAGATAATTTTTGTACATTTTAAGATTATATATGTATATCATATGTTGTCGTCATAACACATATCCAGGTGAATTTTTAATGCTAAAAATGGTTAAAACTTTATTTCCATATTTAAAATCACGTAAGATCTATTGAGTAAGTTTCGATGTAAAATCTCATTTGACCCGCCAAGGCCCTTGCGACTTCTAACACGCCAGAGCACTCACATGTATGAATGCGACCCGTCACGTAAAAAGTTTGCACGCCCCTGAACTACAGATTACGTGATCTCGTATAAGTAAAAAATCAAGCCTAACTCATTTAATACCGGCAAAAATTCTTTAGGAAAAGTTTGGAGACGATAATTTTACTAAAAAATATATGAAATTGATGAATTCTTCTCGGGTTTCTAGCCGGATGGTAGGGAAAATAGTGCCCGGCGTTTCGACAGAGAACCTGAAGATGGCAGCAAAGCCAGTCATCGAAACGGTAGCCAATATTTTTGCTACCAACCGGCTTGAAACCCGAGAAGAATTCATCATCCGTATCCGCCGGGAAAGTCTCATTTATTCAATATATGAAATTGTCTAATAACAATAATAATAATAATAATTAAAGGTGCGAAAAATGTCCTAAAACATGGCCCAAGTTGTGTAGGATTTCTATAATTTAATATAATATAACCATACATATAAAAAAACTTCTATTTTTATTAATAACCGAGAAGTTTTAGTATATCGTCTTTCCCACTCAAAAATCAAGACAAAAAACTACTCCAAAGGAACCATGAGGCAATATACCCACATCATCCCTTTCTCTGCGGTAATATGGCCTTTGTTGACGGCATCCGAGCCGTAAACTAAAAGGGACGCCATAACGGCGAGGCGCATATGCGGTTTAAGAAGAATGGACGGAAATAGCAGAGACAACGGCCAGATACGATCGGTTTAAGGTCTACGTAAATATAGATTCCCGATGGTCGAGATGCAAAAGAAAGAGAGAAGAGATATATTGTGAGGCTGTCAGAAAGGAGAAAAGGAGGGTTCGAGGGAGGAATACGACGCGAAAATGGCGACCGAAATAGCATTTATATCCGAAAGAAATAAAAGAAAAAAGGGGGAAGGGATTATTTAAAAAATACGTTTACATTAACTTTTTACTGTGGTTGGCGACATAATTTGCGTTTATGTAGCCGTGCGGAAATACACGAGCATCACACTAATTACAACATATACAAATTCGTAGTATTTCCATTTTAATTATTTAATCGAAGTCATAAAAACCTTCCATTCAACAAAAATCGAGAAATGTATGTACAATTTGAACGTCGTGAAATTTCATATCCTTTGATTAATTTTGGAAAATTAGAGAGAAAATTATCGAGATCGTCTTATGGTTGAAATAAAATTGATCGCTTCCTTTAAAAAGACATCAAGATTGGGTTAACCAGATACGCATTTAGGCTAAAAAGCACCCATCATCAATGGTGTTTCACCGACAGAATATTCTTATGAGCTTCAGAAAGTTTATTATTTATTTATTTTTTCACAAGCTCATGAACAGCACTTTAGGGCCTTTTACAATGAGCGTTATAACAATAACAAAGACGAACACAAACGACCACGCCCTCGGCAGGATTCGAACCCGCGACTCTAGCATTAGGAGCTAGACACGCTAACCACACCTCTAACTTTTTTGCTGAAGATAAATAAATTGACTTTTTGATGATCCATTTTCCTTCCGTATGCAATTTATTTTTATGGTATCACCTAAAAAAAGCACTCACTAACTGTTATTGTGAGCTTATTTACAAAAAAAAAGGTAATTCCTATGCCACGGAAAGATTCGAACCCGCCACCTAGTAACGGCGAGGCGTGCTCTCCACAAAGGAAAGAAAACATTTCTATCTCCCTCACAGATTCTTTCGCACATCATGTCACGAGCTACTGCTTAAAAAAACATTCACACGCATTATTTTGCACGATTTGATCCACCACAGATGTTAAACAGCAACGTCACTGAAAGGCCGATAATACCCCTCTTCAACCTTTAGCGGGAGGAGACGAAAATTCCTCGTTCTCACCAAACGCGAGAGAATGGATGCCCGTCTCTGTCGTAAGATCGCACCCCGAGTCCCTTATTTGAGAGAGTGAGGGGGTCTTTACGATCCCCACTAATCTCCAAGCAAGGTAGATTAACGCGGGAAAATACCTGCAACGAGTCGGAAGGTGGATTAAGGGGATCCGAAAAGGGTTTAAGGCAACGGAGGAGATGAATTTTAGGAGCTGATGGGGAAGGAGAGTGGGAGAAGAGTAAAAGGAGAAAGGGAGGTAGACGTTTAAGAGGAAGAGAGAGAGATATAGTGTGTGAAGGAGGAAGAGTGAATGGGAGGGAGAAGTAGAGGTTGAGGGGTTAGAGAGAGAGAGAGGGTATGGGAGCGGAGGGAGAGAAGCTGGAGAGAGCTAGAGAGAGTTGGAGTGGGGATAAAAGGGAGGAAAAGCAGGGGGGGGGGATGCGAGGGAGAATGAAAAGGAGAGAGGAGAGGGAGGGATGAAGAGGAAGGATGAGGGAAAGTAAAAGGGGAGGGAGGGGAGAGAGAAGGGGTGAGAGATGAAGAGAGAGTGGGTGGGAGGAAGAGAGAAAGGGTGGAATAGAAAAGGTGAGGAGAAAAAGAGAGATGGGGAGGAGTGGGTGAGAGAGAGGGAAAGAGAGAGGGCGAGGTAAAGTAAAAGGGGAGGGAGGGGGGAGAAAGGAGGGAGAAGGGAAAGGTAGGGAGGAAGAGAGAAAAGGTGAGAAGGAGGAAAAGAGAGATAGGAAAGGAGGGAAAGGTGAGAGAGAGAGGGCTAGAAAGAGAGGCAGAGAGACTGAAATAGAGGAAGGCAAGGAGATGGAGAGAAAGCCTCGATAGGAAACTGTTTCCTCCCCCTCGGTTGCTGAACGTGATTTCCGGCCTGTTCAGATATACACTCCCACCTTTCCTCTCCAACCCACTCCCCCTATAGCGCTCAATAAGAAAACGACGAATGCATCAACTCTTTCGTATCCGATTGGCGCCAACTATGTTCACGTTGGCTCTCAAAAGAGTTACCGACAGAGGAGTTAGCGCGCGTCCTCTCTTGAGGGGGTGGGGCAAAGGAAGGAGGAGCTTTTGTTTCGGGCGGGGGCGTAACGATTTTAATGCCGACGGCCGATCGGACTGAGAAGATAAAAAGAGGAGATAAAAGAGGAAGTGGCGATCGGTTGGTGCGGACGGGCGTCTATCTGGATACTTAGTAGAATTCGGGAGTTTTTCGACGTCTCGATCATCATCCGAACCGGATGGGAGGGAGACTGACGGAGCCATTAAAGACGGGAAGAGGCGGGAGATTGAGTTCTTAAGGATATATGTATGTACACGTGAAAGGGCCCCATTCACCGCATGTTAATTTAATCCACGCCTCCTCTAGTTTAATTCCTCCTTAATGACGCTGTAATTGACAGCAACAGATCCAGAGTTCTATTCATGTTGAATTATACTTCATCCGAATGCGTTCCGTGCATTTTATTCTGTTCGTGTATATTTCCACTTGGTATTAAACGTTTCCGTTGCGTAGGAATGAAGTGGATAAGTCAACTGGGAGACCTCGGGCGTTCGTCCGACGCGCATAGAGCCTAATGCATAGGAGAAAGGAGTTCTAGGTTCCGCTAGTAGATGGTGCTGATTTTATGGTGACATTGCATACATATTTTAGAAGGGTTCCGCGTTTAACATCAGATGGAGCTTGGTAGGCGGCGAACTGATGGGCGGGCGTCACCATTCGTTTATTATCGGATATAAATTCAACCCGCGCAAAATAAAATCATTGTAAAATGATTACCTTAAAATTTTAACGACGGCTAATCAACACATTTTTCGTTTTCCTCTAATTTCAATCCGTAAAGCAATATGATAAAAACAGAATTTGTCTGGTAAACTGTACTGCGAAGTTCTGCGACAAGTGAAAAATAAAAAGAGATTGGTTTCGGTTTCCCTTCGATTATTTGTTCCTCCACTTATAAATTTATTCACAAAGAGATCATAGCGCACATAAATCCGCCATTGCTGTGTAGGCGACGCCGTCTCCCTTCGGTATTTAAAAACATAACCTGCGGTCGCTTTGACGTTTAAATATCGATGAGAGAGATAGCATAAAAAAATTGCTAGCAGAGAGAAAAAAGTAAACGTTAGCAAAAGCGTTATTATGACGCCCATTTGTCACTGGGAAGCGTCGCATATATGGCGAGGGAAAATAAGAAGGGAAAAAATATCAAAAAAGACGAAAATAAAACCTCTTCATAGAGAATCTCGGAAGAAATGCAAAGAGGTGAGTTTGTTTGAGGATGTTAAGAACGAGAGAAGAGTGTGTTGAACGAGGAGGAGAGGAGTTGGAGGGGGAGGGGGGCGTGAGGGCAAGGGGGAAAAGAAGACACCACAGATGTTGTCTCCCAGGAAAAAGTAAGGGTAGATTAATGTACACACTTCTATTAATGGAAGTTTCTTTATCACGCCCAAAGGAAGAGAGATGCATGCGGATTGATTTACCAAAAAAAAAAGATGACATCCACTCAGCGAGTAAGAACTAATGGAGAAACAAGATGTCGTCTAGGACAGTGGTTCTTAACCTTTTGCGTCCCACCTACCACCTTTTCAAGAAACCCTGGTCCCGCCATGATATGAAGAAAAACCTCACTTTTTCAAATAAATATATTTTTACGTTTATAAGCATATAAGTAGTACGTTAATAATTTGTAGACACAAAGGAGACGATCGAAATAAAAAAATATTTACTTGGTAAATCCACAAAAATTTATTTATTTAAAAATAATAATTTTTGTGGAATTACCAAGTAAATCTTTTTTGTTTCGACAATATGAAGAAATTCCATCAAATTACGCCTGAGACTGTTAACTATATAAAAGAGAAGGTGGCAGAAGTCTAACCGATTGGGGTGCCAAAATGTCTACAGCTGGCTCTGGTCCCACCTAGACGACTTTCAATTCCCACCAGTGGGACGCGTCCCACCGGTTGAGAAACACTGGTCTAGGAGAGACGGTTCGTATTTCTTCTCAACGCAATCCCCTTTTTTTTTAAAAATCGTTTAGCAGTCATTCGCCGTGATCATTCACAACCGACTATCATGCACGTATTTCCAATTTAAAATAAGCTCAGCACACAATAATAAAATAAGCACACAAAATTTTATGACTGTTTTTCACGAAGATGACCGATTAAGTTTCGTCATAATGTCCGCTTGTTTGATTTATAGCGGTATTTTGAAAATATATTAGATATCCCAAGCCGAAGGTAAGAGATTAAATATCTCCTTGTTGAATTGCTGTGTATCCAAGCATGAAATTCACCGTAAAATATGAAACTTTAAGAGCCAAAATATAATTTTTTTAAAGTCAAACACGCGAGCGTCTTCTCCATCTACGAAAAGAGAGAAACCTGTATACCTATAGTTGCTAGAGTCAACATTCTCAGAAAAAAATAACGCTTAAGTATTTGGCTTCCATTTCCGTATTTCCATAAGAACCAAGGAAATACTTTTAGAAATATTGCGAGAAACATGGGGATAGAAAAAAAGCCTTTGAATTTTTTTCAAATCGGAAGAACGAGCATTATTTAGAAAATTACTTGCAAAATTTGAAATTTTTGAAAAAATCAGGGTTATTAAAATAAGCTAGCGGCAAAATTGTAACGCCGCTTTTTTTTTCGCGCCCAACGGAAAGGAGCTTTAATAAGTTATACGTTTTTCTTAGACCCACCACAATTTAAACAGAATTCTAAGCACCGATCAATCGTTACGTTTCGTGAAGAGCTAACTAAAAATTCGAGAGACATTTACGCGAAAAAATACATGTTACCTGAACGGGAAGCAAAAAAAAACAAACAAACTAAAACGGAGGCGTAAACGCGTGCAACTTTACCGAATTTCGAGAACGTTGGAGATGCAAAAAAAAATATCGCAATTTTTTTATAAGAACATGGCGAAACGGCCGTTCATACATAGAAGCTCATTTCGTGTTTTTTATTAATCGCGCCCTTTTTTTTTCGTTTAAACAAGCCCCCCGTTTCATTGAAAACGAGCCAACGGGGGAAAAGAATATCAACTTTTTTTCTCGACTCCATCGGGGGACCGAACTCCGCACAGTAATAAACAGACGAGGAGTGGAAGAGAGAGAGAGGCAATAAAAGTTTCCGAACGCCTCTAAAAATACTCAAAAGGATTCCGAGATCTTCTCGCTTATTCGAGCACAGCGAAAACGAAGAAAAAGTCGCGCGAAGCGGGAAAAATAAAAACCAAGTTTCAAAATTAAGAAAAAAACTCCATAACCGTGCAAAGCTTTGTACGGTTAAGGAGTTTTTTTTCGTAATTTTGAAAGATCCATCTCGCCGTAGTCTCCAACCCTTTTTAAGAAAAATTAAATTAAAAAAATAAATAAAAAACCTTCGAGAGAACGATGGAATATTAAGTGTCTAAAAGATCTCAAAAGAAACTCCGAAAAGGAGACATTCTCTTTCCTCTTATCTCTCTCTATCACACACACACACACACACACACACACACACAACAGAGCGATCGAATTCTAATGTAAATATTTTCCCGCGATAAATTTGAGGGTTTGTTCTTAAAACCTTCCCTTCCTCTCTTCCCCTAAGGCGAAAGAAATTCGAAAACATTCGCCCGTGGGGGAAGGGTCGGAGAAAGGGTTAGGTATGGAGAGGAGGGAGTTGGGGAGAGAGACGGAGGAGGGTTCGAAAAAGGAGCGGGATATAGGATGGAGACTCCATTATCTCACGGAGCCGACAAAGGGAGAGAGAGAGAGAGAGAGAACAGAGTAAGAGAAGTGTCTCTCTCTCTCTCACGTAAAGAACCCAGAGTCCTCTCTCTTTTTCAGGCATTTCTTTTGAAAAATAACTACCTGCATCGATTAACGAATCCAATTTATCGTATTAAAGAAAAAAAGTGGCAAGACGGAAAATACTGTGGTTTTTTTACCGACTTCGAAACGAACGAATTCGGAGATTTAAAAAAATTTTATACTGCCACAGAGAGAAAAATTGATAATCCGACATTTATTTTTGCGCCCGCGAGGAAGATTCGAGAAAAAATATTTAGTGATTGCTTCTCTTTAGCGAAAGTGGCGAAATTGTGGTGGTTTTGTTAGCTAACTCAAGAGGGATGACGTACTCGCTATTCGGTCGTTGCTTGGAAGCTTTCCTGCATACGTTGCTATTTAAAAAAATAAGCCCTTTTAAGCGCTTATATGTGTTTAGCCATAAGAATAGATTGTTCATTCTCTATAGAATACGATTTTATACTTACATATGTATGTGCGTATGCATAAGTTTGCGTGTGTGTGTGATCCAAAGTTATTGAACCTAAAGTAACAAAATGTTGGGAATATATTCATGCGAGTGATACGTAACATTACTACTAACCAATATCCCAATAAACGAACCTTCGACCTTAGGAATATAAAAATCGTTGCCGGCTATCATTCGATTTACGACTTCAAAACCTTATGTTACGAAATTTAGCTCAACTTCAGAAAAATAATTTACTTCACGTGCTAATTTCCATCCCATTTCGTATTCGAATATTTGTTTTTTACACGCAATTTCTATCATTGCGTTCATTGGAAAATCGCCTCACCTGCTACTTTTAAGATTGCATGGTGTTCGTGAATCATAAGATTGCGTATAGTTCTTCTAAGAATTAAAAACTGCTGCAATAACATACGAATGAGAATCTGCCTAAAATGTACGGACGGATAAAAAATAAAATTTCCCGCGACTTTCCATAACGTCGAATAAAAAAAGAAATTTTTACTACAGTATTTGCGGATGTCGATTTTTAAAATATCGATAAATTTTTAAAAACAGGATTTTCGTGGTAAACTAAATCGCAGCACTCGCTAGAGGAAATGGAAGCATAAAATTTTAGAACGAGATTCAAAACCTTCGATAACATTCCAGATACAACGTTCGCGCCATGTTCTCTACCTGTGAGGATGATTGCTCCTCTTAACCGAACCCAAATCGAACCCGCTTCATAGCGATTCTCGATCTTTCCGCCCCCGGAGGCTTCAGGCCTCCCTTTGCCCCATCACTCTCTCTCTCTCTGTCTCTCTCTCCCTCCCCCTCTCTCTCTCTCTCTGTCTCTCTCTCTCTCTCTCTCCCTCTATATCACACACATCGCACCCTGCCTTTACCCTCCTACCACCCTCCTCCTTTACCCTTCCAAGGACAATACTCTTTAACACGCCGTCCGAATCACGTACCGCCAAATACGTGTCGAAATCGTTCCCTACGCTCAGAGGCATGCTCCGAAGCATTCCTTCCGGACAAGTGAACAGCGCATTCCGACGCCCTCTCGACTCGAAAAAAAAAACTTCCGTAAGCGAAGCGAGAGGGTATCTATCTCCATATTGAACTTCACCCTACCTTCTTCTTCCCCTTTCCCCCCGGAAAATGCTCCGGGTGACGAACGGCGATGATTCCATCCCACCCCCTCCCCACAATGCCTCTTTTGCCGCACTCCTTCCACTCGTTCCCTCCTTTCTCCATGGGGACGAGGATTGACTTATGCAACGTCTATAACCTCGTCTGGCTTTTGCCGAACGAAACGTGACTCAAAGGAATTCCACAAATCCGGAGACTCCTCCTCACTTCCGAGGAATCCGTTTTGAGGTAATGTTCTAGGACGCCGCCGCCCATTCCGGCGCGCGAGTGGCGCCCTCACTTTATCCCCCATCCCCCTCACACATCCTCTTCGGCGGGAAGGGAGAGAAATGTTTGCTTTGCGATGACGATTCGTCGCTTAGCCGGAAAAGAGGTGAGCAAGAGAGTGCGATCCCATCGATCGATTCGGAGGTTCTATTTTCCGCCGAGTGTGCGACTTTTCTTGTCTTCCTGAGTGATTTTTTGAGTTCTCTCGTTTCCGTAACGATACGACTAACAAGCGGAATACAAACTCCGACCTTGTAAGCGAAATGGAAGGTTGAGTCACGATCGCCGAGAAAAGTCTTCGCAGGTGCGACTGGCGTAGCGATGAAATGGGGATTTCGAGGTGTTTTCCTACGAAGAAGAAGGAATCCCACTGTCGACGTGTACAGTAATTGTAGATACTGACTGAACCCCTAAACTCCCCCCCCCCTCCCCCCCCCTCCAAGGACCGCCGCGACCGGGGGTGCAAAACGTGCACTTGCACAGGTAGGCAGCTTTTGGAAAAATGAGTGTGAAATGCAATGCATAGAAACATTGGATTGGGTGGGGGTGGCAAAAATTTTTTATTTATAACTCCTAGCGCCGTTTTAACCAGCCCGTTGGGGCGTATGCCTTTCGCATAAGGATCTTCGGATCATCCTTTCCATCAATTTATAACATAGGCATTCTCAGCGTTTGAGAGGGTAGGGATTTTCTTCGATGTATCTCCTTGAGGACATCTGTTGGGGCTGATTGATATTAGCATAGATAGCCCGGTCCAAACCAAGAAAATATTCCAGTTCTGAAACAGGATAATTAGTCCGCTACGGTAGTTCAGTGGTAGAATGTCCGCCCGGCAAGTGGATAAGCAGGGTTCGATTCCCGGTCATAGCAGATTTTTTCACGTTTCCACATTTTCCCATCATTACAGATTATGCCTGTCGCATAAGGATCTTCGGATCGTCCTTTCCGCCAATTTATACATGTAGACCGATCATTGTTACAACTCTCGACGTAAATTTACAAGTTTCAGAAGTCTTCATCAGCATGGGTACCGATTCATGAGGATGTATGTGATCAACTATACGAGTCGAATGAAACAACCGAACCAACGAAACGGCGACCGGAAACAGAACCGCCTATGTCACACAATAGCACGGAAGAGATTCAGAAGAAAGGTGGAGTCGGTGGTTGCGAGTCACGGGAAATTGCTTTCAGGGCTATGAGATGTCCGATTTATAAAACGAGACAAAAAAATCAAAGGCGAACTGAATAAACCTCTTCCTCCAGAATGAAGAGTTCCCTATCGACCAACTTCGTGAGCAATTATCGTTTAGCGACTAATTCACAATCGTCCTTCCAAAAGAAAACAAATTTCACCCAAATTGTTAATTCCTAAGTAACACTTAAGAGATTTTTTTAATGCCATCATTCGACTCGATAACTAAAAGCAGTTTAGGTGCGATTCAAGTTTAATTACAAAACAAATATTCATTGAAATTAAACTTATTGCCGTACTAGAGGTCAATAAACATTCCTTTATAGAATAAAAATATGTGCAACTGTTTAATAGAAACGACAAACGAAAATATACCACGGCGGACTTTCCTTCAAAATTAAAATAACGATTAATAATAAATCTTATCGCAAGAGTAACCATATCGCGTGCGAGGATTTTTTAATATCTAAAACCCATAACCGTCCATCCTCTACGACGTCGGCGTTTTATATTAAAACTGACCTCTTAATCGGTTATAATAATATTTCAGGAAATTGTGACGCAAAAACGTAAATTTCCGGTAAAGTGACAACTTTTTATAGCCCGAACGCTATCAAAAAGGTTGTGTGATAGCAACTCGCTTCTTCGACCAACGAAGCTTTTATTGCAGGCTTTTAAAGAATTAATATCATAAAGAGGAAGAGTCCCAATGCTAACGCAGATATGGAAGCAGTTTCAACGCATAGAAATGCCTACAAAGCGGTAGAAGGTGACGCAGAATCTGTGTAAACTAAGCTGAAACTGAAACTTTAAAAAAACAAGTTTGCTCGCCACTTTTCAGAGTTATTAAATGAAATTTTGGTCACTTCCAGAAACTAGGTGATTAAATTTATATTTTATATTAAAGATAGCTTTAAGAGTAAGGCATTTACAAACTTATCCACCTTAATTAAAGGGTATTATAAAACGAAAAATATCTTATCGTTATTGGATCCACTTCTACGCAATTATTTGATAAAAACGTATCCAACGATGAAAATATATTTTTAATTTTTATAATACAGCTTAAATAGTAGACTGCCGCAAAGTGACGAAGGGTTCAAATTCATCTAGATTTCAATCAACGAGTTGGACCGGTGAAAAGATTCAGGAAAAATTCGATTTTTGACCTAAAGATATAAGGAAGACATGAAAAATTCAGGAAATGGAAAATATATTGCGAATTTTAAAAATTACTCTTCCAGGTTTATTGGCCATAATAGAAAAAAATTTCCTCCCCTTCGTATACCTCACCTTTGCAATGCCTGCCATTTTTAGCTTAGAGTTGTCGCGGAAATTTCTCGAAGGTGAGAGGGCCGACAAACTCTCGGGAACATTCGTTCTTTCATAACTCGTGCACTTTTTCAAAGAATTAAAGGGTGAAAAAAGGAGGAAAAAATCTGAAAGTTTGGAACTTATACAATACGATCTTTGAAAGAAGTTCTCAAACTATCGGACTTTGATGTTTTGGACGATTTTGCGTGTTCTAAAAAAAATAATAATACGGGATCGGCAAAACAGCTTTTAACCACCGCGGAGATGAGAATGTTTTCTGAGACACCGTTAAAGAATGTCGTAAATTTAAAATCTTGGCGACGTTTTTTCTAGTAACTAATGAACTCGGGTTTCTTTAAAATTTCCCAAACGCACACCGAGGTCAAAAAACTTTCAAAAAATTAATGAATAACACACTAATTCGTCCGCTGAAAGTTTAATGATAAAATTCGAAAATGTAACGTGTATAGGCTGTAGGTTTACGTAATCAAAATCCTAATTAATGCTCCCTGAAAAAATAATTCTGAAAAAAACAGGAAATACAACGGTTAGGAAACAAAGGATATCCGGTTCTGATGTAGCGAACGAAATTTAGAAAAAGGGTAAGAGAACAAAAATGGACACAGGTCGGTCTATTTGGATCCATGTCAAGGTATGGAGACGCAAATGAAAACACTTTTTTTTAAAACTCGGTGAAAGCTTAAATGATCCTTATCCAAAAAAAACATTCCCGGTAACAATTTAGTAAAGCGACTCTATCCAGGGTGAAAAACGTAAGAGATTTTGATTTTATTTTTTTGCACTATGCAGTTCTTAACTTCATTCGAGAGCTGGCGGCTCTTAAACTTACATTCTGTAAAGTGGCGGATGGAAACATCGTGCCGTAATCGGGGATAAATTCATGGACGGAATGAGATAAAAGATATTCCCGCAGGGTTCCATAAATATATCTCATGCAAAGAAAAAAAACATTTAACAACGATACTACACGAGTATTAATTAACTTTAATATATATTTAGTTTCTTCCTTTATTTTTATTTAGAAATCGCTTAAAGACCAAAACTTCCAGGTTTTTATACAGCTGGAATTTTAATGGCAAAAAAGACGAGCATCTGCGGCCATAATCAACGGAAGAATCGAACCCGCGACCATAACGTCAGAAGGTAGACCATTAATCTCGTCGCACTGTTAAAGAGATAATGAATAAAAATTCGGAATTTCCTATCGAGAAACTTCACGCGACATGAGTTTGGTAACGACGGATCGTTGTAGAACTTAAGAAAGGTAAAAATTTCTCAATTCTTCGACTTTACCTAATACGTACATTTGGTTTCTTTGACGTCAACCTTTTCCATCTTTCCCTTCCGGAATTCTCAAACGCCGGGGCAATTTCGCTGCGGAACACCTTAAACTCCTTAAACTACCTGGCAACCGTGAGACGCATCATCTAACAGGCACACAAGGATATGCGCGAGTGACACATTAATACGAAAACATAACACGAGGATCATGGGGAAAGCGAGCTGGCGCCAACAAGGTAGGGCTGTCGTTTGCCTATTGGCTCGTCCTTTAAGTGCCCCCCACCCATTTCCGCGACGCTCACATCGCCCGCAGAGATTCGATTCGAAATTAAGAGGTATTCCTTGGTACTACGTCTACGCTAATGCCAGTCTACGCCGCGCTTGAGGTCGCCGACCTTCCCATGGCAAGGCGCCGGAAGCAGGAAACCACGAGGCTAACAGATAGTAAAAGGTGACCCTTATTTTCGAGAATTTGGAAATGTCGTGGTTTTTGGGGCCCTCTTTCACAGGTAATGTTACAAAATGTTAGCAGCTGTCGTAAGTGACGCAACTGTAAGACGCTTCGGGGTAAATACCCAGTCGATTTTATTAGAACCACAATTTTAAGATCTTCGACCCATTAACTGGCAAAGATGACGTTTAGGCCAGAGAGACAAGATGTTTAAAAATATGTATTTTATAAAAGAACGTAACCATGAAACTGTAATAAGAGTTACTATTTGAGAAGGAGCGTTTATTTGCGTGAAAAATAAAAAAAAATACATTTAACAAAGACTTTATTTTGGCAATAATTTACAGCAATAAAAAATTAAAATAAAATTACTTTTCTTTGACACATTTCAGATTCAAATTCGTTCCACAGTTATATATAAATTTATTAACGAAAATCAATGCTTCGCGAGCTATTTTGCGTAACGGCGATCCCCGCTCATCAATTTCGAGGTAAGGGACTTAGCGAGTCGAAACTCCGAAGTTTCGAAACATCTTAAATTAGCACTTGACAAATAAAAAAAATTCGAGCCTTAATTTAAAGGCATTTACGTAACAAGGAACTAATCAGTCAACGTGATCCCAGATTCTTGTAACTCTTGTAACATCGAAAGTCTTACGCCCCGCTATGTTACCGAATCCTTGGAGAGAAAAAAAACACGTACGAAAAAGATGGAAACGACGCAATCACATCCATCTCAAATTCTCCGGAGTTTAACGAGCTTCACGTTCAATTCAAAACTTTTCCCATAGGATTATAACGTTTTACATTCACCTAACCCACCAAGAAAACTTCCATTAAATGGAAATTTCAGTTAAACACAAGGCGCGGAGTATGTGCGAGATAGGATACTAGAGAAAAAATAACTTTATAATACGTATATATACACGCCCGTGCCGATAGGTGAGGCGGCGAGGCGACCGCCTCAGGTGCCTCTCGAAAGGGGGCGCCAAATATTCACTACAATGAAAATCTTTTCTATATACTTTCGCGTTTATTTTCGGAACGCATATTTTCAATGGTACACTATTTGTTCGTGGTCTTTAGTGAATCTGTCAGCAGATAGGATATATAAAAAAAACGTAACTTCACTCACTCATAAACCTGTTAGTACGACCCGATGGGAAAGACGTATAGATGCGGTGAAACAATTGCTATATCAGATAACACAAATTTATGATGCTTCGATCGAAATTATCCAAGATCAAAGTAAAAATAATTCGGTAGAATTATTTTTACTTTGATCCTGGATAATTAATTAACAATTTTGGCTTAAGAATTTACACTTTTAAATTCGTCTGCAGTATTACCATTTGGAATAATATTCTCTTTAAGTTAAACATTATCTCAACATTACTTCAAAGCCCTGAACTGGACCTTTCAGAAAGTATTAAAGCCACTGATAAATCAATTTCTTTTTTTAAGAATATCGCTCAACAGAATTCGACGACATGGTAGTTTCAGGAAAGGAAATAGCTGAAGACATAGAAATTGATACGGTATTTGGTACATACATAAGTTAGATTGAGTGCGGCATAAACCTAAGCAATTTATGAACGAAGAAAATAATGCAGTCGATCCCAAAGAAAATTTCGAAATATTTTCCTTTATTTCTTTGCTGGATGTAGGGATATAAATTCTTAGAAGGAAGATTTTCGAGCTAAAAATAAACAGGTGAAATATTTCAAAAGTTATTCGATATTTACAATATAGAAATGTGGTCTTGGATGTACTTATGAAAAAATGTAGCGACATGGAGATGACATAGACGTAGATGGAATGGAGTCAAAAAATGAATTGGAGAATTTTCCAGCTTTTTTATCCCCAAGACTCCATTAGATCTGTTAAATAATATCTATTCTCACGATTTGGTCACTTTTTTCCAAATACGATGGTTTGCCTTCGAATATTATTAACTCTGCCGTAACAAACAGTTGCTAGCAATGAAAGGAGATTTTCCAAACTGAAAAATTATCTAAGGACAACTACGAGTCAAGAAATATTAGTTGGTTTAGCCACACTGTCAATTGAAAGCAAAATGGCGAATTCTTTGGATTATGATTATGTAGGTGATACTTTTGCCAACTTAACAGCTCGCAGAGTATGTTTTTAAAATTTCTGTTTTTCCTTTTCAATTTTAATTTCAATATTTAAATATGTAGTAATCACTGTTGGTTTATAATTTTTTTAAATGTATGAAAGTACATATATAGTATTTTTTATTTTGACTTGGTTTAGCATTTTTTGTATATAAAGCATAAATAAATGTTCTACAATTCAAATAACATGAAAGCTACAATACAACTGGAGTGAAATGCAATTTTAATTATTATTATTATTATTGATTAGTATTATTTAATTTTTTACTTTTTTAATATTTCCTATTTTCCGATTGATATGTATTTAAAATTACTCATTAAAAATTAAGGACGCGCAATATTTTATCTCGCCTCAGGCGACAAAGCGGCTGGGCACGGGCCTGTATAGCTTAAACCTTTCCTGCAATGTATAAAGTTATAAAAAATTACTTTTGCCTAAAAATGCTATTATAACATAATAAAGCGGTCATGGGTTAAAATCTCAACGACGCTTAATCGCAATCATTCGAAATTTTAAGTGTGTAATAAAAGGATTTTTGAGGTGGGATAGATGGGAATAAAAAGCGAAGAAACATTTAAGAATAATACGCAAGAAGGACAACTGAAACTATCCCCATTAAAGAAAGAAAAACTCCCATCCAGTTAATCGCGGGAATAAAGGTGGCGTTTATAAAGGATTTGGTAGTCGAGGGGAGGCAAAGTAGACAGGTCTTTTTCCACTCACTCCCTCTTAATTACATAGTTTTATTTGTCATACCTATACAGAACAAAAAAAAGGGATTCTTTTCTCGCTCTCTCTCTTTCAACCGAGCCGATGACTGCGATAAAAGAATACGAGGAGAAAACACTTGTTACGCGACGTGATGGATCATAACGAAAGAGGAGTACCAAGCCGTATACGTGACAAAGGACCACATATTTCGCTCCCCTTCTCTCTCTCACGCTCGCTCGCTCGCTCTCCGAAGCAAAAGCCGCTCAACAAAGGACGAACTCAAGGACCTCTTGAGGGAGGGAAACGTATTTATAGAGAAAAAAACACACTCCGTCCTTGCCGAGAATATGAAGAACGCGAAAATTGCTTCTCTCCCCTCTTCTTTCCCTCTTCGCCTCTCTCCTACCGCTTTCTCCGTCCTTTCATTATGCTTCGACTCGTCAATGATTTCCTCTTTTTCGCGCCGCCGTCCATTTTCGCGGCGATAAACGTGGACGGCAATGAGAACAAAAAAAAAGAGGAGGATGGGAATCCAGTCCGATCCGCATTCCTCGCTCGAACAAGTACCAACAAAATGGCGGCGGCATAAATAGTTCGCGATTGCGACAGTCCTTTTATTTTTTTGCGAGGGTGACAGGATCGATGACCTATCTCGTGGGAATTCGAAGTCGACAGGAAACGGAAAGCTTTATTTTTTTGTGCAAGTTACCTTCCACTCAATACCAGAGGACTCGAGGATAGAATAAGGGCGGTTCCAGACCATTTTCTTTTCCTCTTTAAGTTACGAAAGCTGGTTTTTGAAAGCCACCGTTGACGGTAAAAAATATACTCGATTAGATAAAAACATAAATTTTTGATCGAGTAACGAAAATTAAAGTAACTTGAGCTAATATTTAATAGGCAGTGTTAGATTTACTCCCAAAGCATCCTGAAAAATTTTAATGTCATGCAATACTTCGGATTCTTATTCCCAGACCAGAAATTGGTACTTTTACTTAAATGAATCAAATCGAGGATGCGCAAGAAACGTTTAGGACGTAGAACCGTCTCTGTCTGGCGTCCGCAAAATAATTTAATTTAATTACGCTCTGCTTTTTGTCACTTTTTTCATGTTACTTTTTTCGTTGTAGCACTCGAAACTGAAATGCGGACCTTTGCAATAAAGGACTGTGTGCATTATACGATAAAAACCGAACATCCGAAGAGAAAGGAAAGAAATATTACTCGAAAATAAAGAATTATATATATATATATATATAATATATATATAATATATATATATTATATATATATATATATTATATAATATATTATTTATATATATATATCAGGAATCTAAAGGTTGTACTTGAAAGAACCTTGGTTTGCTCCAATATACATACAAGGAAGTATTAATCCTGATTTCATCACAACAACATTCAATACATGATGGTTCGGTACGACGTTATATATGTATAAGCACCATGTCTTTGCTTCACGTCTGAAGGAGGATTTTTCTTACAATCATGATTCGCTTGAACATCTGAATACGAAAGGTTGGTTATCGAACACATAAAATCTGTGGAGATAAAATTGGTTTCCTTAATCTTATGTTGGCCATATATTATCGAGGTATACCAATATAAGCGATAAAAAAATCAGTCATGAAAGATTGCGAAGGAATGTTATTTAACACGTGGGTCATTATAAAGAAACAAGAAAATGACTTAAATTTTCACTTGTCCTCAAATGAAATCGTCGAGTTTTTATTCTACGCATGCTGGACTAGAAGAAGTTTTGGAAATCAGCAGAAAAACTCGGCCTTTACAGTGAATCGAACTAAGGTCTTCTACTTTCCGGATGTATTTCTACTAAAGAAGTACCGAGGCAGACTAATCCTTATGTTTCAGAATACGGTATTTATCTCACGTTGAGGTCAGGCTATCCCTCGCTGTATTGGTGTCAAATTTCGTTACAGTAATTTTAAAAGCGAACATTCAACATGTCTCAAGCAGTTTTGGCAACAATCAAGACACAAACTACATTTTTATTTGTTAACTGCGCAAAATATAAAACCATTACTCGTTTGGAAACATAATTCACCATCGAAGTTTTGAATCCGCCCCATTTCTCTTATTACGCAGACATTAACGAACGTTATGGAAACCTAATTTAGAAATATTAAACTGCATCCGAATAGCCTCAGAGGCTTCGCCTCTTTCTCGCATTCTCCAAGCTTGAACACATAACGCGCTGTTTATGCTCATAGAATTTTCCATCTGACTGGTAGCGTTCATTTCTTCCTACCATTAAAGCGTTCCAACTTCTTCCCCTATTCCTCTCTCGGTTGTATACAATCACATTCGCACACACATCATAAAAACGACTCATAAATCCTCTCTCTCTCTTCCTCCTTCCCCACTTTAAAGTTTTGGGCCTATATTTATATGGAGGGGGAGAGAGATAAACCGCTCCAAATACTTTTCACCATAAATAGGCGTCTATACGCGTGCATATGTACACACACACATATATATACATACATAAATATATATATATATATATATATGAGTCGTGTCTCTCTTGTGCTGACGAAGGGATCATCCCTCTACAAATGTGTCTCTCCAACACCCCAGCGGCTCTACTTCCGGTAAGTGTTCACTGGGTTTCCTTCAACACCTAGTTGCCCTAAATATCCTTACTTACCTTTCCTCTTCCGTAGTATATATATATACACACACACACACACACACACAAACCGAAAATATTGGTGCATATGACGCAAGGAGGTTTTTGATATAGTATAAAATTCAATGTATCAGTATATATGAAGCATATGTATTCTATCAACGTAAGACAGCCGCTGGCAGGGGCGGATTTCCAAATCACTAGGTACAAAAGTCTCCCAAAGGCCCTAAGCAAAGAATTTCACGGATTTTAGCAAGTGATTTTTGTGCTTCCCTTATATGCACATAGACTATTTCAAACTACTCTTCTCATTCGTCCTTTCGTCTCGCGTGTGGATTTGGGCCCTTATCATAAAAGTCACGTAATTTTATTAGTTCCCATGGTATTAAGATACGTTTCTCGAGATGTATATACACCTGAACCTTTTCTATTTTCTTTTCTGGAAGGATTGCGTACCCATGCATAAGGCGCAACCGATCGTTGATCACAAAGATTTTGGAACATAAATACGTGGATATTTACGATACGCAAACGCAGTCCCTGGCGACACGCGAGGGGCGCATTCATGGAAAAAGTTGGGCTGGACGAAATTCAAACACCCTATGGAAAAAAAAACATTTTTTCGTATAGGCTGCGAGCTTTCTCGCCACACGTTCTTACGTAAAACGCGTCGCGCGCCTAAAGACCGCATACAATTAAATTTTAACATGTTTATTTTGCCATGCATCCGCGTTGAGGAAGCACGACTTGGACAAAGGTCTGTATACACACACACACACGCAAGCATAAAAGCATTCTCTCTCTCTCTCCCTCTCTTTGATCCATTTTTCGCCCGGCAACGAAAGTCTCGTGAAGGAGCACGAACGATGACTTTAATCCGGTTTCGCGTTCCACCGAAAAAGCCGCGTTGGAATATTCATGGCCACGTTGCTCTGGAAATAAGAGGAGGTGCAACGGAGAATGGAGAGGGAGTGAGTGCACGGAGGGAGTGACACGACCACGTGGATGTAGACGGAGGTTTTAAGTTGGTGCAAACGAGGGAGAGAGAGAGAGAGAGACGTAGGGGATGGGAGGGAGGAAGAGATTGATGTCGCTGGTGCACGGGAGGAGCGAGAGAAACGGAAGGAGAGAGATCGGAGGGGAGATCAGCGCCAACTTAAGCCGGATTCAGCACGTGAAGGGACGCTGAATGAACGACGGAATCACATCGAGACGGGACATTTTCAGGGTTTAATTTCGAAGGAGAGGTGTAATGAATGTGAGATACGGAAGTAATGATGCTCACATTAAGAATTGTCTGTAATAGCTTTGATATTTTCATACCCAAAATAATGGAATATATAAAGGTTCGAAACATTGTCAGGTTGACACGCCTTCTGCTATAAAACTTACGATGTTATTACGAGCAAAATCATCGAATCACCTATAAAGCTCATGAGAATACGCGATATAATACAACTGTCGCATTCTCTAAGGTAGTGGTGCACAAACTTTTCTGGCAGCGCCCCCCTATTGAGCCACGTAAACGAGGGCAAACCCCCCCCCCCCCTCCCCACCCCAATTTCGTCGGAAAAATAATCTCACATTAGCTCGTAAACACGACATAACTGGCGTTTTAGTATAAGCAAGGGAAGAAAATTTAACACTTCAGAACAAATGACGCACTGTGGTCTTTGCTCATTCCTAACCAAGTCCACGACAATCCTAATTTGATAAATTATTCTTTTTAATTTCTTATTTTACGAATTGTAGATGCGTTTTCTTTACCTATACAAAGAGTTGTCTCATCTGATACTTCTATTTCACGTACCTTCTATATATTATTTGCAGCAGCATATTCATCAGATGTGCACGTAGCAGCAGCACCACGTTTTTCACCACCCTTACTAATCCACTTATCCATATTCAGGGGAAAATAATAATATTAGAGTAAATATACCAAGCGATTGAAGAACACAAACAAATGAAAGTACACTCGACTTCTTCTCACGAAAGAATATTTGTGACTGAGGCCGAACCTTCCCTAGGCATTCTATCGGGCTAAGGCTCACGAAGCCGACAAGTCGACAATTTTACATTTAATGGCGCAAGGGTTATAGGTTTTTAGGTCTAACATCCAAGGTCCTGGAACGCAACCTCATTTTTACCATTACACCAATACCAGGCGGAATCACCGTGCGCGGTCATTGGCCGGAGCGTAACCCGCGCGTTTGGCGGGGGTCAACTGTACTTAGTTGTGTAGCTCTACAAAGAATCTATAAATGCCAGAGCGTAAAATTGTTACATTGCGTTAGATTGACCTGCCAGTTTATCATCGGTCCCGAATACATTCACGTTAAATCAGGTAGCCTGCGCCAGGCCGTATGAACTCACGTCTCTCTTTTAAAAAAGAAACAGCGATTCGCGGCCCCAGTCAAATCGTTCGCGCTCCCCAGTTTGCGCACCACTGCTCTAAGGCAAAAATACGAACAAATCGTGAGAGGCAAATAAGACGTCTCACTCAGTGAATATGAGTATAAATGACATCGTTCAAAATACAGGCTCACGCAGGAATATACTGAATGGTGATCGATTATATATCAATACAGAGGCGTTGGCTATAACATTTCGTGTTAATTCAACTATTATATTCCATCATCTGGAGAATCCACGTAGAAAACATAAAGAAAAATGAATAACCGATCCAATGCAACATGATGGATGCTGACGCCGACATCCTCGGGGGCAAAATGCCAGCGTACTGGGATGTCAAGAGGTCTGTTTGATAGCACCACGGGAAACGGGACAACCGAACCATTAAACAGTAACGAGCAACATCAGCCACTGATTAGGGATATCGGCAGAAACGGAATGAGCCTCCCTAAATGACGCATATATCCAATAAGTGCAGCGAAGCACACAAGCGACCGAACGCACCCGCGCGGATTTTTTTGCTTACTGCAGGCTCTCACGAGCACGAAGAACACAGTAGGGCGCGCAGAATTTGTCGCTCAGTTTCAACACGACGTCGAAAAACGCCAGATTTTCTCAAAACTTGACGAACCTATTTTAAAACCCTTAATCCATAAAGTAGGGAGCCATTCTGGTGATTGAATCGGCCGATAAAGTCAAGGCATGCTCATTTGCAGAACCAATCTAAATAAAGCGGAGAGTAATATGAATAAAAAACGATTACGATTTATATGTGCACGGGAGAATTTCGAGCAACGAGATTAGAACAGGAAGGTATTGCTTAAAGTGACATTGTGTAAAGTTATAGGGGGCCGGAGATGCCATCAAGATGTCATTTGAAAGTTAAGTTGATGAGTACATGTCGTGCTTGCATTATTTTTTAAAACTGAATGAGGAGTACTTAGATATTGCAGTGAAATAACTCTAACGATTAAACTGCGTGAAGGTCGAGTTTTAAAGCGGCCTTTTCTTTTACAATAAAAGATTTCTGTGACATGGGCGACCCACAGTATTAATCCAAATTGAGCATGAAGATCAACACGTCCTTTTGAGATTAAAGGAGAGTGGAAAAATTGCTGTTTGTGCACCCAGTGCTATCAGCCAGCAAGTAACCACGTTGGCTGGTCCAGATAATCCAAAAGAAAAATATGTAGCCGTAAACCAAGATTAGGTGCCCGAGCTTGTATGTAGGAAAACGATATATTGTACGTGTCGCCCTTCGGTTAGTATTAAACGCGATTCGTCCATCGCTCCACCCAACATGTTTCCAGAAAATTGGACGACGAAGCGCCCCCCCCCCCCCTCCCCTCTTCCCCTGTCATTAATCCACGCTCGACAAATCCCACGATACGCCCCGAAAACGGATGAAACACGTCGTCGCCGCGGTATTTTTTCCTTCGCGAAAGGACGTGCGTGGCGTAACACGCGATACGCGCCCTATGCTCCCGTCTCTCTCTCTGCGTATTCGCCGTTTTTCTCGTGGTGGAAACGTTCTCCGTGTCCTATCGCCGCCTGAGAACCTCTCTTATCGATACCCGCTGTTTGTTCGACCGATCGAAACCCGAGCTCAAACAGACGTGCCACTCGGTGAACGAGATACGGGCGTTACCTTGTTCCTCCAACGAGGATATCGCTCTCCTTTTCTCCCTCTCTCTCTCTCTGCTCCCTCTCTCTCTCTCAATCTGTTCCTCTCAGGGGAAAACTAGCGGCAAACACATCGAATTTTATTTTATCGGTGAATTCTCTCTTTCCCTCTCTCCTTTTTAAACTCCTCTCTTTCGAAAGATGCGGGTAATGGTCGAAATGTATCTCGGAGTAAACGAACTATGAAGCGATACCTGGGAAGCACCGACCGAAAATTTAGTGACAGCTCAGGAATTTTTCTTAAATTTTGTACACACATTCTTATTATTTTAGTAATCAGTAGATATATATATTTAATCTCTACTCAACAGATACCTGTCATATATTTTTATAGCAAAACTATAACCGTTATGGCTAATAAATCAACAATTTGCTTTAAAGTTTTACAATTCTCTTTGGATGCCTCTTTGGTTTACCTCCGACTACGTTTGAGTGTGTGTTTTCAACTTTTAAAGTAATAAAAACGATAGGTACGATCAGGCCCGTCTTAAGGGGAGGGCTGGGTGGGCAGCCGCTCCGGGCCCCGCTCATATTGGGGCCCCGCGCCTATGAAGACTCCGCGCCTTACCCTTCTTAAATGAAGGGAAGGGGGGATCCGCGGCAGTCGTCTCGCCCGGGGCCCCGCGGATCCTTGAGACGGGCCTGGATATGATACTCGAGAAAGGGAAATATTACGAAAAAAAACTCTCTGATAATACCCTGTCGAATTTCGGAAAATAATGAAATATTTCATCTCAGTCGATCATTTTAACTTTCCGAATGACTATATCGGAGGTTTTACTCCAGAAAATTAACAATGAGATCGGAATTAAAATTCGATCTAATCGTATCCACAGAATGTACGCAACATTACATCCTATAACGGTTGATTTTAATTGAATTTCTGCGTGAACTGTCAAGTTCGCGAAAAGCTAGGCGAATGCGCGTATCGTGGCCTCCAGTTCAACGAAACAAGACCGAAGAAGCAGTTTAAATAGTTTGTTCAAGGCTTTGACGATCGAAGGGGAACGTGTTATCAAAGGCCGAAGGATATCGCCGCAAATGAATCGGGAGCACACGCACGAGAGTGAATAAAAAGTAAACACGGAAGAATATCAGACAACCGATGACAATGTCTGCTGACAACGAGTGATCGAAAGGTTCAACGACCGCATTATCTATTATCCACAAGTAGTCGTGAAGTACAACTCCACGAGCCTTTTACAGCCTGTGAAAGTACTCCAGTAAAAGGGGTAAATTAATCGTCCCCGCAATTTGTTTCGCAATTTTACGAATTCATTGGCATAAAATCGAAATTTTATCGTTTGCCAATATTCTCTTATACAGTACCGTTTGAAAGTAAAGTCGATAAAACAAAAATTCAATTAAACCAAGCATTTTATGGTAGCACATACCTTAAAATCCTTTAACTGCTGTGAATGCGTTTGGTTGAATGTTTTCTTGAATTCAGTGCTATTCACGGGCTTTTCCATAACAAAAAAATCATCTTTAAAATTACTAACAAAGAAAAGTATACCATTATGAAATAAAGTTAAACGTATTGTAAGAATGTAATATTATTAAATGGGGATTTTATATTAAAAACAGCACATTCCCAATTTTCCCATTTCCTAAACTTATCATTTAAAAGGGTAAAATGCTTTTAAGGTATTTCTATAATTTCGCTTCAAACCGAAAATAACTTATTTAAATCCTATTGAATAAATCCATTAAAAGAAATCCTTTTAAAACTCTTAGGTAGACGTTAATATTTGAAACAATACTGAGCAATTCGATGGAATCACCACATTCCCACGCGCGCAGACCATTACGCCGTCTTTCGTTTCGAGAACTTCTCTCTCACCGGTGTCTCAATCGCCCATCTGTTAACGCATTCGTGGGATAATTCAGACGCAACATCCAACCGATCGCCGAATCGTCCCTCACATCAATATCCATTAATCAAAATCCCCGAATAATCTATTTATAAACTCCGTCCCTATCAAATCACATCATAAATTTAACAACCTTTATTTTATTTTATTTTATTTTTTCGAATGACTACCAACCTTCACTATACCTTTCTTTTTATCCCATCACGCAAGCGAACCAATAATTCACTCAATGCCTCCTACCGATAAAAGGGTTCCTTTTCGAACCCATCAAGCAACAAAACTAAAAGCCTTAATAACGAGATGGCGGTTGGGTAGGAAGCTAGAGAGAAGCTGGAAAAAGAGAGGGAGAAAGGGATTGAGAAAGAGGGAGAAAGAGAGGAAGAAGGATATGGAGAAAGAGAGGGAGAGACGGAGGAATATAGAGAAAGGGGAGAGGAGGAAGACTAAGAGAGGAAGAAAGATGGAAAGGAAGGAGAAAGAAGGGATAAACAGAGGTAGAGATGGAGAAAGAGGAAAAAAGAGAGGGAGAGAGATAGGGAGAGACGGAGGAATACAGAGAAAGGGAGAGGAAGAAGATTTAGAGAGGGAGAAAGATGAAGAAAGAGAGAGGGAGAGAGAGTGGCTTTTTTTCTCTCCGGGCATTAGCGAGGTCGGTGTGGAATCCCGGAGATCAAATGGATGAACTACCGTATAGGAATGTCATAGATCCTTCCTTCCTTTCCCCATCTGAAACGGGACCATCCCAGTCGAGCTGAGCGATGAATTATTCAATAGCGCGGGGGAGGAGTCATGAAAGGAAGGGAGGATGAGTAGGAAGGTGGCGCCGCCCTATAACGGCCCCCTTCCCTCCCTCTCCCGAAAAAATCAATCGCGCCGCCCGTCAATCAAAAAGAAAGAGAGAGAACCGAGAGCCACTAGTCGTACAAGGGTTCCTCGCCCATTCCCTCCCTCTTTTAACACGCACCGCTTTCGGAGGGGTTGGGGGATAGGAGAGATATCCCAGAAAGCATCACTCCGGAGAGAGATGAGTCATGCTCTAAGGAGGGGGGAGGGGTGGGAGGTGGAAAAGAGGAGGATGGGATAAGAGGGTGAAGATGGGACGGAGACGCTGATAAAGGAGGATCCGAGTCGGTGGGTTTGGAGAACATAACGGGCGATGGCGCTGAAGTGAGAGGGGTGGGGTGGGGGGGGGGGCGGATTCGTGGTGCTGGTTTGAACGAGGAGTGCCTAAAAGCGAATGAAGTTAGCGAGGGATGAGTAAAACGGGAGAGAGGCAGAGAAAGGAGAGAGAGAGTGGAAGAAAATTTCATAATGCAAATTCCAAGGTGATGATGATGACGAGGTAATGAATAAGCTCTCGACTCATTCTGCGTTGACGCTTTTCCTTCTCATCCGGAGATGAAAGAAATCCCAAGGGCTTTGGCTGGCTAATAAAGCGAGAAACAAACGCGAGCGAAACTCCCTTCGAGATATTTCTCCGAGACTTTGACAGCTAAAAAAAAAAGGTTGGATGTCTAATTTTTTGTAGCACTTCTCAAAATGACGAATATTCAAATATTCAACCAAGGATTGCTTGTCTATGTAAAGTAAAATTATACGTGACGACGCGTTCTCGGAAATTTTGAAATTATTTCTACCTGAATAAATTGGAGACGTGAATTTTTCTTGGGACTAAAAATTTGGCTTTTTCATTAATGCAATATTTTGTGATTTCCCTCATCTTGGGATTGTTTCCTTTCCCTAGAGTGAATTTTCACGTAACGAAATATTTAAAATCAAACACTTTTTTATCAGTTTCACTAATATCCATTATTATTATACCAATATCAAATATACTAATACATACATGCCTTATGTATTCAATTTTCACTTCCTTCCAAAATTCCATATTCTTATTCCCAATTTAAGTATACGTTAAACGCACAGTTCATACGGAAAAAATTACTTTATCATCTACATATTAAACTAATGACGCCATGAATCACATAACAATTATAAGGCAATTTAATAAAAGTTAAAGGCGTATTAACTCACCAATGAAGCACATTTTTAATCATCACACGACGAAAGCATGAACATATTCAAAGAGCTTTCATGACTATAACGGAATCATTCCTTCCTGCATCATCACGTGGTACGCTTGACAAAAAAATAGATGTCTTCCAGAACATAAGATTTTTAAAGTTTCTTTTTGTTACTACTCCAGGGCTAGACACGAAATTAGAAACGATATGTCAAGCCATCAATCTCTGTCCACCGTGTCCAATTCGTACAGATTTCTCTCCCTCCGTGACATCCACCCCCCTCGTGCGCCTGTCAATGGTATTTAAGGCGCACTGAACATTCATCAGATTCGACCCTTGCACTAGACCTTCGCTTGAGTTCCGTTATATGACAATTCGACACACGACTGACCCCTTCGGACGGAGCGCAGCTGCACATCGGAATAATTACGACACCCTGATAAAGCCGAGAGAGGTCTGATTATATCAGTCGGGCACAAAAAAAATGTGAAAATGAGTTTCATCATGATGGGCATAAGCACGCTGACCGACGCATTAACGTGTGCGTCTCCTCTGAAGGAATATTACATTTCACAGAGCGCACACAGTGAGTCGAATTCGAAAGGATCATTCACGTGATGAAAAATAGAAAGATTTAAAATAACATTGGAAAAATGGAAGCCATGGTTACGCAAGACACAGATTACGCGGCGATAGCAATGACAAAGGAGCAATTCGAATGAATCTTAACAGCTAAAATAATTTAGAAGAAACGTAAGAAATGAATTATAATCTTATTACATTACATTACATTTAAAAAGTTATTTTTCGATAAAACAAAACAAATTTTTTCAGCAAAGATGAACGGATTTTATTTCATTTTTCGAGTCACCGGGTTTCCATGTGACAAATCTTCAGGTACGGAAAAACTTCGTGATTCCTACATCAAAAGTATCTTATTTTATCTTAAATCTGGATTTCCACAAAGTTGTAGCTCACTCAGTCACACTAAATTTTCCTCTTCATTAAATATGTTACTCCTGAATCGTCCGAAACAAAAGAATAAATCTACGTACAAATATTTCAGAGATCTTAAAGTTTCTGTAAAAAAATATATCATTAAAATGCAAAGCACGCAAGCTGAAATAGACCGGCGGTAATTGTATTTAAAGTTACAACTATAAAAATATATCAGAGGTGATAACGCAGGAGTAATTGTAAAAATACTGGTGTTCTGTCAATAAAAACAGAAAGGAAAATTCGTGGAATCGTAGACGCATTAATTTTCTCGTCTAATCATACAAAAACTAATGGTATTCATGCTATTACTCTTCGCATAAAATTTTCATATCCCACGAGTAAAGAAATGAGGGACTTCAAAATCTCGATATCCGTAGGAACCGGCAGATATAAGAACCCAGACACAATGCGAGCAAAAATTCTCCACTAGAAAAGTAGGCTAAGGATTTCCTGGCCTGGAAGTGTTTTCTTTTTTAAAAAAACGTGCAAGTTTTCGTCGATAAAAGATGGAAGGAATCCAACAACGAAGACAGAAATTTCCAGGCTCGAGACAGTGAATTTCGACGAGAAATAAAAAGATGCAAATTTCTCGGCTATGTTAAAAAATAAAGTGGCGCGAAGGCGTAGAGATAGAGAGAAAAATAGATAGAGAGAAAAATAGAGAGAGAAAAATAGAGAGAGAGAAATAGAGAGATGGAGAGAGAGAGAGAGAGAAGGAAAGGGAGATGGGAGGATTACGGTCGCATGAATAAGCGATCGGCCCCGAAATTTCTTCCGCCGAAAATCCCCTTCGCCCTCCTCCCCCATATCTCCACCTCTTTCTCTCTCTCTCTCTCTCTCTCTCGCTTCTTCGCTTTTCCCTACTCTTGGAACTTTCTCAATTTTCTCCCCGCGTTCTGACTTATATGCAGGATTCGAAAACCTTCCGGGCGGCGGATAGGAACGTCGATTTTTCCCCCCTCTTCAAAATCCCTCTCGAAAAAAAAAGACTGGCAGATATTCCTTTCAATTTTACTCTCCGCTGCGATATAAAGCGCGGCTAGAAATCGATCAGCGTTAGCCCCGGCAAGAAGGGGGCCGAACGATTAAATATAAAAATAAAAGAATGACCGAATGCGAGGAATGTTTCCGCGGACGGACGAGGCAAACGAAAGTCGCGGAACGTTAACTCGCGGGATTCCCTAAAAAGGGAAAACTATGCGGGGTTAAAGGCGGGAGGAAGGAAATATCCCCATGACGACCATAGGTCATTATTTCGCAAACTTCACACTCTCGACACGGCCACTGACGTGATAAGAGTCTAAGGAATGACGAACGCTCCCGACTCAGTCAGACTGAAGCGATAAGAAAAAGAATCGACGATCGCACAGTTTCCATTGACTGGGTCAACGCATTCCGAAAATTTCGAAGATTGATAAATTTATAAGCACTTTTAAAAAAATATTCGTTTAAATCCTACATTTCCGAACTTGTTTTATCAAGCAGAGTGCAGGGATTGTGTTGTAGTTAGACGATTACAGATTTTCTAGCAGTATTAATTGCAAAAAATCTTTTACCGTGAGGATCTAAAGGGTGCATTCTATGGAAAAGTTGTCCAATGCCGTGGTTCTAAAATTAAACCAAACCTTCCAAAGTCGACGTTATTGGAAAATGCTTTACCTTGGAAAGCGCATAACCAAAACGAATCTAAATATTAATCAAGACAGTGGTACTTCTGAACACAGACCAAATGATAACCTTAGTTCCTACTATATACTGACTACAATATAGCTAACGCTTTTAGCACAAAAAATCATAAATCCCAAAGAAACATTAGGAGCCATCTTTAGGAATGACTCAGTTTCAAATAAACATGGCCCCGAAATATTAATATACTGACGAAGTTTTTTTACAGAGTACGGAACGCGTCATCTCACACATCCATGCGAGTTGTATATATAGCTGCAAATACACCAAGAAGCGATCCGAGCTGTGTAACGGAGAGTGGAAGGAATGGGTCAAAAATCCTAACAGATGTCTTTGGCATAATTGAAAGAGCGGAGAAATTACCAACTGCTTTGACGCCTGTCGATGAAAACTTATAGTCTACGGACAGAACAAATTCCGGAATGACACCGAAGAGATAATAAGCGAATGGTAAATGTAAACTAACTGTAAGATGATGACAGAGTTTACATGCGTAACTACCAATAGGCAGTTCAAAAGGAATGTTCTTGGATGGGCGAGAAGAGAAAGGTGATGACTAAGTATATTTATATAGCAGAACTCCGTTATTGTGACAGAGGTTGATAAGGCACCCCTCTTAGTTTACGAGAAATTTCTCAGCCTCCGTTTGCAACGTTGCCTGACTTTCCTAGTAGAAATTTTTGATAAAAATATAATTTGGCACGTGTATTATAGCAACAATTTCTTATACGGTCGCCGGAAAACAGAGGGTAAAATTTACCGTTTCCCTCGACGTAACTTTTGAAATTTTCTAATTCTTTTTCCTTCGCGTTAACCCGGGGGATCCCGTAGCTCTGCTGTAAAATACACCAAGTTGCCACTCCCATCGCTATAACCGAGCTCTTCCGTATATCAACCATTTCTACTTGAGGAACGACGGACGAAAGCCACCCCAAGATTTATGCAGCTAACCCTTGAAGTTCATTGTCTCGAAAGAATAATGAAGACCCCATCCAGCATCATAAAATAAAACGGAATGCCAAAAACAGAACAAACCTTTAGCATAAGCGTCGAAAAAAAAACAGTCGAGCCTTCAAAAGGTAAACAAAACGCCTTCACAACGGGGGTAAAAGAACTCTCCTCCTTCATTCCCTTAAGATAGAAATCAAACGCAGAAAACAGGTGCTTCCCATAGACAACGTTTCATCATCTAGCGAGAAACCTAAGGATAGGGAATACGGGTGTCGGTTCGAGGAATACCCTCCTCGGGGAACAAAAACCTCCACCTATCTCCCACTCCCATAAAGGAACTGCCTTCTAAAGGGTTGCGTTCTTTACACAAAAGTCCCTCAGGACGGAGAAAGTTCCCACCGAAAAGAAAGGGACTTCCTCCACCCCTCCCATTACGCGTACAACCCAGTGCGAATCGACCATTCCCCTTCTACACAACAATGGTGAAAGAGGTGGAAAGAGGGTGGGGGGGAGGGGGGCGTGGTGTCGAGGGGGTGGAAAATAAAGATGGCCGCCCTCTCTTTCTCTCCCCCGCAGGGAGGCTGTCTCCAGAGGATGTGGGCCTCTGGAGGAAGGGGAGAGAAAGACGACCGTCTTCTTCCTTCCCCTTTCCAACCTCAGCCAGTAGGGGGTGTAAAGAGGGAGGAGGCCGAAATTCCTTTCCTCCCGCATAGTACCGCCCTTAGGGGTTGGGGCCCTTAAAGGAACGCTGCCCCTCCGCCTACTCGTCCTCCTCCTCCTCCTTACGACGTCCTCTCACAGATGGAGAAACTTTTACGAAAGGGAGAAGGGCTGTGGGGAGCCGCGAAGAAGGAGGTGGGGGCAGAAGGACGAGATTGACTCGGCGAGCGTGTGTGTGTGTGCGTGCGTGTTTGTGAGGGACGTCTCTTCGCGACTGGGGCGTGGGAGGGAGGCGAAAGGAGGAAGCTTCGCTCCCCCTCCCTCCTCCCCCCCTCCTAAAAATGGGTGGCGATGTCTCCGCGCAAATTGAAAAGAGATGCGGTCATCGCCCCTCCCACGCTCTTATTCGCACTATCTCTCTTTCTGTATGACTCTCCTTTCCAAGATATGGGTGCGTGTTTGTATATAGGCACATAAAAGCAGGAAGACGCAATCTCAGCGAATTGCCCGATTCCGTACCGTTTGATTCATTCCGGGTCATTTCCGCTTATTGCTCGAGTAAGCTTGATCGTTTGTTTTTTTTTATCGTACTAGGTGGCAGTGCGCTTAGAAACTCAGCGTGAACAAAAACCGTAAAGTTGAAGTTGCAAGACACGACACTAATTGGACGATCAAATTACGATTCTCATGCGTGGTGGAATCTTACGCATTTCAATCGTAAATAAAGGAAATGCTTCCAGTACAATTTATTTAAGCTTATTTTCCATAAGAGACAGTAGTGTCAATAAAGGGGTAATAAATTTCTCCTTTTAAATGATCTGTACATTAGCGTTCTATATCCCATGCTCTTTTAACAGAATATTCCCGTGTAAGCATAATATCAACGAAAGCTCCAAGAAGAACTTGTTACGTTTTCCATCAAGAAGTCTCAAAAAAATTAAGGATAACAGCAAACTCCTTAGCCGCTCTATTCTATTTCGAGACTGACTGACTGAACGTATAGAATATTCAGCTTGAGAAATAGATTCTCTTCTTCGTTACATCCAGTGCAAACCGAGGCACGACTGTCACCCTAAATGTAGCAAACTACCGTTTTCTTAGACGCGTATCTAATTCCATTCATTTCGCCCTTCCAAAACAGTTCAGTCCGCTAGAAGGATTTCCGAAATGCATCCTGGGGCATTTCGTAACAAACTACGGCAATAATAAGTTACAATCCACCCTCAAAACCTTCGCAGCAGCTCCCGTTTTCGTAAAAATAAATAATCGAAGCCCATCCTAATGGAAAGGCCATATAAAACTCCGGACTTTTCTAGAGATGCCATTCCAGACGTGTTGCCGCCCATTACGTGCTACGGCCTCTTCATAACGGCCTACGTGAGTATGAGGGAAACGCGCAAAAGGAACGAATAGCTCCCTTTCCCCATCTCCTTACCTTCAGCCAAAGGATAGGGAAGGGCGTCTCCTCTACTTTCCACGAAATTCCTCGGTATATGCTTCTCTCCTTGGAGGCAATGAGTAATACGTAAAGGAATCAAAAAGGAGGTTTTTTTAATAAGATTTGAAAGGGAAGGGTACGGAAGGATCTATGGGAATGAGCGCTCTATAAAAGGAAAAGGAATTCAGTTCAGGCATTTATCCCCCTCTCTGGAATAAGGATCACAGAGAGCGAAAAAAGGTGAGCGAATCCTAGAAGTGGCGCAGATACGCCAAAGCAGGATTTGCGGTGAGCATGCGACTAGCAGGGAAAAGCAGATCATAAGAAAAATAGGATTATCAATTTTTATTTGTATTTTCTGCGCGTGTACGAAATAATAATGTAAATAAAAGCGTTTCCTTGTTATGTTGAAATTTTAATTTGGTGTTAACTATTCATTTAGCGTCAAGTCGGAGGGATATAAAATTTTTGCACCGAGGCCAATGCCAATGTTGATTCGCAAATCCATGGTCTTAGAAGCTGGCGATATAAGATCTGTTCTAAAAGCTGATTATGAAACATATGCTAGGAAGATGAAGGAAGGGAAAAGGAATGAACGTAAGTCCGTTTCCCAGGATTTTAAGAGTTGAATACTGCTCGGTTCGAAGGCAGACAAATGAAACATATTGGATAAAAAATTGTTTCGCATTCATTTCATAATAGAATTTAGAATCTCAGAGAAAACCGAAGGCAACAGAAAACTTCTCGCTTAATTATAATAAATAAACGTAAAGGAAAACACTTCCAATCACTGTTAAAAAAAACTAACGGCAAAACCCTAAATTGTATGGAAATAAAATACATGCTATTAAATTCTACTTTTTAAATCGTAATGATTTTTACGAGACCAGAAGGGAAAATAGGTTTTAACGCATTAATTCATAACGATCAACGGGACGATAAAAAATATTCAAATAATCAAAATCGAAGAAAGATAAACTATAAAAAATTTCGATGAAAAGATCGGCTTACTTTCATAGAATTGTATTTTTCGAGTTTAAGAAAGCCTAGTCCAGGAGTTCCTAACCTTTCCGATGTGGTGAGCACCAAGTCGTACCCTAGAATATCAAGCGAGCACCAATCTATATCATAAAGTATCAAACGAGCACCACTATATTTCTGAGAAAATAGGAATGATAATGAATAAAATCAAACCAATATGAAAATTACTCTTAATGATTTTGAATACGTTTAGAAAGAAACCAACCGAAAAAATTAAATTATTGCTCCTAATATATGGGGTATTAAGCACCGTAGAAAAGCACAGTCAGGTTGTCAAAGAGCACCATCAGGCTTCCAAAGAGCACAGCGGTGCTCGCGAGCACCGGGTTGGGAACTCCTGGCCTAGACAAATACCTTTCGCCCAAATTAACCCGTCACAGTTTTTTTTTCAGGGAACAACCTCCGTGTCAACCACCGCCTTTCCCGAAAAAAAAAACAACCAGTAAGACTCGGGAAACAAATGCCAACTCATTTGGAGTAACGCAGGGGAACGAAATTCCCGCCGTTCCCAGGATGCACGAACATCACCCAATGTGTCACACCTTCATCCTCGTTCTCCTCCCGATCGTGACCCGCTATACACAGCCTATGACGAATGGAACGAGCTTCTCACGGATATACGCAAATAAACAAAAACGATATAAAAAAATGAAAGCAGCGTCGAGAGAAAGAAGATTCACGGAGCGGGGAAAATGTTTCGGGAAGGAAAGGAAAAAGGAAGAATCCGCGACCCTCACGATCTCCAGAGGGAAAAGGATCATGTTGAACCTCTATCAGTGGAACACGCAGGGAGGAGAGGGGTCCCGAAGGGGGAGAAAAACAACAGAGGGGGCAAAAAGAGAGAGAGAGAGAGAGAAGTAAACGCATGCACACGGAGTGGGATTTGGAAGAGAGGAGGGAGAACAGTGATGAATGGAGTGTTCAAAGAAGTGATGGGCAATCTTTTCTACGTGGAGGGCCGCATTAGTGGTTGCGAATTCCTCGGCGGGCCGCATTTCAAGTTGTCAATGCTTAAGCGGGCCAGATTAGATTTTAAATCAGACGCTAACTGGAGATTCTGAGGTATCATATCAGTGAAAATAACAAGTATAGTAAATGAGATTTTTAGGGTTAGCATTCCAATATCAAGTACCTACTTCATTATCGTCATTGGAATGCACACGATATGAATTTGTTGTTGTAATATATTTTTTTTCATAGCTTCGCTGACCGCAAAAAAAACGCTCTCGAGGGTCGCATGCTGACAGTTGTTGGAAAAGAGATTTAGAAATGAAGTGAAAAACGGAAAAAGACGTACAGAAAGTAGGCTAGAGAAAGATGGAGAGGTAGTAGGAAGAAAGAGGGATGGAGAGGAGAAGATGGAAGAGAGACAGAGAGGGAGAGAGATGGAGAGGCAGATGGAGAGATACAGAGAACGGTGAAGGGAAAAGAGAAGGATAAAATTAGAGGGGTAGAGAGAGAGAGAGAGAGAGATGGAGATACAGAGAGGAAAAGAGTAAGTGGTCGAAGTTTGGATGGAGAAATGAGCTACAAAGGGAGATAGAAGGCAGGACTGGGAAAAGAGAAAACCAAGCCGCAGAGGGTGAGTAGGAGTGCGAGAAGGGATGAGAGAGGGGAAAAAAAGGAAAATGTGACTGAGAGAGTAGGAAGGGGATGGTTGGATGTAGGCATGGAGAAGTGAGTTCGGTCGGATGAGTTTCCCACAAGCATCTTAGGGGATCCCCGGCTTCTTCGCGAAGACCTTTCGGTCACTTCCCTCTCTCTCTCTCTCTCTCTCTTCTCTCTACAGCTCCTCCTTTCTTGGAAAGGCACGATCGATGCCTTTCTGCGTTCTTCCAGATGGTTTTAATACGAAAAATTAATTCAAACACACTTGAATACTTAAAATAAGAACGCTAGTCCTGTTTATGAAGCCACCAAATACAGTCTCGGTAGCTAAACTTTATATAAAATACTAATCATCAAGTCATGAGGTCAAAGTCTGTCCGGTGCGACCTTTATTAAACGTCTATTCTTTCCGCAATAAATTAAAGAGCTCGGCGAATTGCTCACATTCCAAATGAATTATGTATTGTAAATACCTTCCCTTTACAAAACGCATCTCTCCTCAGCCCTCGTACGCATTCCAAACGTAAAAACATCCTCTGTTATGAGAAGGAATAAACAAACGATCCATACTATTTTCTAGAAACAACGATACGAGTATCACAACCAAGGATTGGTGGCTGCTATTTAACGAAAATGGTTTTCCCAAACGTTTCATGGCTATTGGAATTACTTTAATTAAAAATCTATAAACCTTCTTTTACCCTTCTGGAGGGTCTATCTATCTATTCACCCGCGACGCAGCACATACTTCGACATATATGCTGTCCTTTTAAAGTCTTTCCCCGTGGATGTCATGGGAATCGGAGGTAGCGGGGTTCGGAATGGAGGTGATCGTCCACCACCCTCCTCTACTCTTCTTTCTCTTCCGGAGCATTCGAGGAAACAATTGACTCTCGCTTAGTCAAGGATTCCCGCGAGCCAGCTGGCGACGCCTTACGGGGAATATATGCGACACGCTCTCTACATACACACCAGCTGGGAAAGAAAACAGCGCACGGAATCCCAAACGGTTTGACGATAACTCAACATCAAGTCGTACTAACGGGAGATCGCGAAGATAGGATAGGATAGAAAGCGAGGCGCGAGAGATCTTTAGTTTTTAGAAAGAACGAATGACTGCGGCCGCTGTGGAAGTTTTTCAGTATGCGCGAGGGATGCTGCGGTCTGCGCGACGAGGACTTTTTTTGCACCAGTTTTGTGACGTATCCGGGTTCGAATGCCACCGTGGAAGTGTATTTCCTAGAAGTAGTCGTGAATAAGCGTCGCCTACTCTCTTTAAAAAGAAATAAAACTTTCCGTCGAAAACGGTAGAAGAAAAAGAAAGGGAAGCGTTCCATTGAACACTGTCGCGTGATTAAATGTTTAAAAAATCGATTTAAAGCTGAGCGACGAGTAAATAAGTTTGATATTTATTCGCCATATGATTTCATTTAATAGTATGTGTGTGCACGTGCAAGATCTTTCCTGGCGATATATCCATTTATACGTTATTTGCAATAGACGAATGTTGAATAGTAAAGAATATCGCTGAACGTCCGAGCAGCTCGATGGTATTTCTTAAAATTTAATCTTTACGGTTAAAATTTGTAGTATATAAATTAACTTTTACGTTTAAAAATAGTTTATATCGCCTTAAGAGAGCGCTAGAACATACCCTGGCCAGGGACGCCAATTATACCTCTGGACGGCCCTGGTTTTTGCGAATAAACAACACAAACTCCTATCACACACCTAATTCATTGCAGGATTCCGACCCGCGACCATTGAACTCTGTCGGATCCTCCGCCCTGGCCGGAGATACTTCCTACTTCAATTATTAGAGACTCGATTTTCAATTCCGCTTCCATCGATTTTGAGATTTAAAATTTTACGTTGCATTCCTTAAACCTTTTTAATGGACTCATTCGTCTGTAAGGTATCCAATTTGTCCAACGGCAATGCGGAAAAATTACACTGGGAAAATTCGTAGAACGTTCGTTACAAGCCAGGATACAATCAAACCAGGAAGAATATACTTAGGCGCGGAAAAAATTCGATGGCTCTCTGCGTAATGAGCCGTTCGTTAAAAAAAACTTCAGATCCGAAGTATAAAATTGTCGGCAAAAAACGTTAACCTATTTCCCGAAAGGATTTCGGTGCTCAACAATCCGGACGAAGTCTAATTAAACTGAAACAAACCGAGTTATCGATGTGTTTTTTTAAACAACAAATATAAAAACACTACGCGAATATGTTTTGCTAACTAACATGGCATCGTTAGCATCACCCATACAAAAAACTTGATTTAACGGTCATTCCTTTATATACTATTTAAGGGCGATTTACAATATACCATATTTGATGTAGTACTGCAGCGTAACCCATAAATTCAACTCCCTAATTGCTTATCAATTTTTTTTAAAGTTCCTTCAATAACAACAGGCTCGTTAGAGTTTATCCATCCATTTTTAACAAAAGTTCCACTATTCAACATCAGTGAAGATTAACCATTCCAGACAAATTGTATGTGATCATGTACACTTGTTTTCGCTCGCCATTTTACGAATATAATTGCATTCGTTAGCGTGTTGGCACTTTTGGAGCTAGCGTGCGCTTATTTTGGATTGTGACTTCTTCTGGTTATAACCACTGGTACGAAATGTACTTGATCATGTACAATCTGAAAAGTATAAACCAATTTACAAAATTTAATGAAAGCCATATATTCATGTAAGATTCGACTTAACAAAGAAAGAATCATCAGTGAATATCTTTTTAATTAAAAAAAAACAGGAAGGAAATGGTTAAGGCAACTGACGTCTAAAAGTGTAATAGCATGAGTTATTCGCTAGATAACAAATTCCACGAGGAATATTTCGCCAGCCTAAAGTCTTAAGAAGAAGGAAAACCGACCGTTTCTAGGTATAATTAATTCGAAAGATGAAAAAGGAGGTAATGACTCAGTCGGATTTATATCTGTTCATGCGTCATGGCACCTTAAGCGGACACACGCACCGAAAGCGGAACTCTCAAAAAGAAAAAAAGAAACATCTCCCGCGGGGAACACCAACGCCAGCCAGAGCGCGAGGGGCGGGATGATGCGACGCGGAAGCCGAGTTGCGGGGGGAAACGCCGATCGGGTGATGCACGGATTTCAGCGAAGGCGAAGACTGATCGATTTGGCGACTCGAGCGGCCAGGGAGAGTGGCGCAACCGAGGGAGGACTGCCCCCAAGGCCGGTGACGATTCGGGAAAAAAATTGAGGCCGCGAGCGAGCGCGCGGACTGTGGAAAAATTGCAAGGATTCCTTCCCATTCAACCGAATAGCAACGCGCGTTCGGAATTCGAAAAATTATTGATCGAGTTTATTGTGAGGCCCACGCGCGTAAGCGAAAAGTTATTGGCACCTGTTCGTTGTGACGAAGGCGGTCATGCAGGTGCTAGCAGGAGATGACCGACGGTGTGAACTATATAAAATATAAGCGACCTTGACTTTACGTGATTATTTGCATTATTTGCCACACAATAATTTGCCGCTGTGAAATTACCACACAAAGAGCCGATTCCTTAAACCAAAAACAACGTTAAGTAACGATTATAGCGGGGAGTAAAATGGAAACTAAAGACTTGAAATATTCGGGTGTGAGTGTAGGAGAAAATATGGTAGGCTTCATCGAAAATTTATATATATATACACGGAAAATACCAAGGTTGACTGGAAATTATAAGTGTAAAAGAGGCATGTTAATCATTAAGGCGCCATTCGCTCGCGTTTATGGTTGCGAATTGTAACGGCGAAGTGACGACAGTATCGACAGAATGATCAACTAATCTCCGAGAAATCGAACTCGCGATCGGTACGTATTTGTCGCTCTTTAAGGAGAGGAAATAATTTTTCTTCCTGACCCTTGTTCACCAATTCAGACGATCTAGGCTTGTTTGCAAGAATAAAACTGCGGAAGAGTAAGTATCCGAATTCAGTAATTATCATCGGAAAAGGAAAGCGAAAAATATAACAGAATATAAAGTATAGGTTGAAGTTTCGAATTAATCAAAGAAAGAATTGTCTCGGACATGAAAACTTTCAGGCGATTTTGTAACAAAATTATAATTAATCGGCGAGCACCAAATATAAGAGCTATTTTACTTCATTTCTAGCGGACGAAATAAAATATATAAATAATATATAAATAGAAGGTCGCGATTACAGGAGTATAAAATCAAGCCACGGTATAAAAAAAGTTCATCCGATATTTTAAAATCGAAACAAAACTATTCCTCCTTCTTTCCTTCCGATTAATAGAATTAAAAAAAGAAGAATCGCGTATTTCTCCGGAGGATTTTGCGAATCCGGCAAAATCAGCTGGATAATTGGACCTCGGCCAGCATCCGCGTGAGCCTCTCAACCGCCCCAATAGGTTTCTTATAAACTACGCGAGAATAAAGGACGGATTCGCCATTATTCCGCCGCGATATTTTTGTTCTGCATCGATCAATCCCACCAACGACGCTTATGAGCTTTGACCAAGCTCTTTGCGAGTGGACAGGAAAAAATAAGGGAAAAAAGAAGAATAACGAAATATTTTCCGCGAAATAAGGTACGGATGTCCGTAAGCGTGAATGAGGGAGGACGTTATATCGCGCTGAACCGGATCCTTTCGCTTTCGTTCGCTTGTCACTTCTGTCACCTTGACGTCCGATTACATCAAACAAATGGCCGCCTGTTTCCGGGGCGATGAGGAACGATAGCTGTCGATGTGCTATTTACAGAAATGCAATACATTTGACAGGAAAAAGAGTGGAAATATTCGTTTAATCCCCAGTGTGACTAAATTTTCCTTCACATTTTTGTTATTAGGCACCTTGCGGCATCACTCTGGCGGTAAGAACGATAAAAATATACTGCTCTTATGAAATGCGTCCGTCATATTAATGTTTATTAATATTAATTTCCGTTGTCACATAAAGAGATAATTGATTTAATTAAGGTTCTCGAAAAATTTTTTTAACATCAGGTCCTCAAACAGCTTGTAACCACAGACATTCTTAGCGCACGCTAACCTCAAGATGCATTTTAAAACGGAAGTAATTTCTACAATTACCTCTTCCGACGAATATGCGGGTGGTAATTTCATAACTATCCCCTTCGAGGATTTTTTCCCCTTCACAGAGTGACTGGGTTGACACTCCTAGAAGTCGTTAGCGACCGATTCGACACATCTCAAAACATCTTTGACGGACATATTTTTCTTAATCATCGCTCTAGACGGCATGCGGGCGATCCTTTACACTTTACGTCTTTCAAAATAATTAATTTTAAAAAACCGAGTAAGCGGGATATGAACTCTCGACCGACATAGAGGAGGAGCGACTTTGCGAAAAAAAACTCTTTATACTCGACGGACAAAGCACGATTACGAGACACGCAGCAACAAAGCGTTCCTTTTTTGTTTTTATTTAGCAGTATGGCCTTCGTCGTTTGTTTATGGACAGCCGCAGCGTCGGCTATTAATGAAGGGGCCCGTAATTAATGCAAGGAGTGCGGGCATCGCGGCCTTGGAAAAGGTGGCTGTTACCATAAAGGCTAACAAACTACCAAGTAATCCTCCGGGCGAATGCGCCTCCGTGCTGCGAGCCGAAGGAGTCACGCGGACCAAGGCCAGCAGACTATCCGTCTCTCTTACCTAAATAAAACACGTACGCCGAGGACCGAATATTCCGCGAAAGGAATGTTTCATATTTCGATGCGCCGCGTTCCGAGAGGAATTTCAGAGAATAAACGCAAAGCATGCACGCGCGGGTGCGTTTTTCGCTCCTAACTTTTTTTATGACTCCGTCGACTGAATTTATGGATTTCGATATAGTACATATTCGCTTCCGAAAGGCTGGATACGGGGATAAAAAGCGGGAGTTCATTTTTTTCCTGTCATGCTCCCGCGGCTCAAGTTCTATATCATTCCCATATTTAATTTCCCTTGTCGTATTTTTTAAAAAATGAACATCAATAACGATATTTTTCAATAAACTGCGCAATCTGGGAAGCTCTAAAAGTGTCGAGTCGACATGAGCAATGGCATTTTTTAAAAAGATTTTATTCGGACGGGATTTCGCATGGGAAGCATAAATATATGCGCGTAAATACATTCATGTCTGTTCTGTATGTATTTGTCAATACTTGTGGAAATGGTCATTATTTTGCGATCGCAAATATTGCAATATCTGCAATTATTAGAAACTTAGGATTGTAAAAAGACCCTCGAATAAAATAAATGCAGCGTCCTTTGGATAAATGGCACGGAGCCAGAGCGCGAATTAAAAAAATAAATATAAAAATCGTCCCGGGAAAATTTCGATGAACGGAACTTAACTTTCCGCAACTTTATTAATAATAAATACTCTGACGTTGGCTCCGACCTCATTAACGAAACGATTTAAAATGTCCTTTGCAGTCCCATTTACAATAACGAATAAAAAAATCTCTATTCGAACTCGACGCACTTCGAGGTAAATACGCTCGTTCGGTAATTCATGAAATTCGCTTTAAAAAACTGCGTACAAAAACGCATCAAACACACCAAAGCACGCGCGCGCGCGCACACACGCTCAACTCTCCGATTTATCTCTCGAACCCGCATACTTTCAGCACTTCACCTGCATAACCTCCCGATGGATAGCATTTTTTTACCGCTTCGCCCTATTTGCACCCCCTTCAGCCCTCGATTCGTTATTTTTTTTTTGTTATCGGCCGTAACCCAGCGCGGAAACCGCGACGTCATAATTGGCGGTTTTGAAAATGACCCTTTGACGTGGGACATAGGCGGCGTCGACCCGATCCGATCCTTCAACGCTTCCCGTTGCGTTTCATTGTCGACGCGTTTTCGACAAACTCTCAATTGGTTCCTTCCGACTTAAAACAAAAAAAAGCGCTCGTTTATTCGTTTCCGTCCTCGTTGAAACGCTTTAATGAGCAAAAATTTGCGCTTCGAAATAATTCCACTCATTGACGAAAAGGATCTTTGTCATTACGGGGTGACATTTTTCCACCCTCGGACGTAATTGCCCCATTTTAAAATGATGTCATAAGGGCTTCATTCAGTTTTAATCGGTAAAATGCTTTCGGAAATCGTGGCCGTTTTAAACAAGGGGAGGAAAATTTACGCGACATTACGCACTGTGCTCCATCCTTGTCGCATATTTAATCAAATTAACTCAATGCTTCACAACACATGCTTTGATATTAGTTTTTGATAGCCTTTATTCCTTTTTTCGTTTTCCTTAGAGCTCTTGGCATTTCAATTCTCGCATTGCTGTCTCTATATCGACAACTGGAACGCTTCCCGCGCGGGCAAATGTTTTTTTTTTAATGAGTACATTTGTACTTTGTAACTATAACATTTTAGAGCAAAAGTCTTTTATTTACGATACCGCTACTTTTTCGAGTTAACATCGAAAAATCCACCTCGTATTTACACATACCGAGACTCAAGGAGCATTTCCTTAACTGCAATTTATTCCAATGGTAGTTGGCCGCTCATAGCATATATATATATATATATATATATATATCCAACTGCCTCAGTTCACTGCCTCAAAGTCGGCGGAAGGGTGTAAACGGAGGCTAAAGGGCGAAGAACAGTGGTGTCCTCGGACACCGGTAGGTTCAACCATGCTGTGAAGTCTTCCTGCAATATCTCCGGCCAAAGTGAAAGAGGTACTCACCAACCCGCTCTGGGCCAGCGTGGTGTTTTAAGGCCCACAATCCCCCCATGACATGTACACCCATAAAAAACGGCCCTCATTCTCCGGAGGCTGGATTGCCTCTGACCGTGGCAGTGGTCAGGAACAAGGCAGGAAGGCAGAGGGTGCTAAGAATCCCCGGAGGTTAAACGCCCACTGCCACTCTTTCTCATCCTTACCCAATTCCTTTAACCTCAACCTAACTACCTTTAACTGCCGGACTTTGTCCAGTGAAGATAAACTTCAAGAGCTCCAAGAACAACTGGAGAAGATCAAGTGGGACATTTTAGGACTTAGTGAGGTGAGAAGAAAAGGTGAAGGCCTATTGGAGTTGAAGAGTGGAGATATTTTTTATTACAGGGGAACTGACACAGGAAGAACAGGAGGTGTTGGATTCATCATCAACAAAAAATTGAAGAATAATATCGTGGAAATGGAAAGTTCATCCGAGCGGGCAGCTAGACTAGTGCTTCAAATAAATAAAAGATATCAACTTCAAATAGTCCAAGTTTATGCGCCAACGTCATCATACTCGGATGAGGAAGTGGAAGATTTTTACCAAGAAGTTGGAGAACTGCACGACAAAGGAAGCTGCCATCTAAAAGTGGTCATGGGTGATTTCAATGCCAAGGTAGGAGAACAAAAGGAAGACGACAGCGCAGTTGGAAAATGGGGTTATGGAGACAGAAATGAACGAGGGGACCGCCTTGTAGACTTTGCTGAATGTACTAGTCTATATATAATGAACACTTTCTTCAAAAAGAATCCCAATAGAAAATGGACCTGGAAAGGACCCAATGGTACCAAAAACGAAATTGACTACATACTAGTAAATAAGAAGCAATTGGCTGAAGACTGTTCCGTCCTCAACCAGTTTAAAACTGGAAGCGACCATCGCTTGGTAAGATGCAGAATAAAATTCAACTCAAAGTTAGAAAGACAGAAGCTTATAAAGAAGAAGCCTAAGTCTATTATCAACACGCAGGTGCTAAAAGAACGAAAAGAAGAATTTCAGCTCCAACTGAAAAATCGATTCAGTGCACTGGAAGACCAAGAAGTTGAATCCCAATTTATAGAGATACTCAAGGAAACTGCTGAAGAAATAGGCGGAACAGTTAAAACAAAGCCAGAGAAAAAGTTGACTGAAAAAACAAGACTGCTGATGGAAAAAAGAAGGAAAATGTTAATTACTAATGATCCTAAAGAAATGATCCATTTTGCAGAACTAAACAAAACTATAAGGAAGTGCATCAAGGAAGATGTGAAAAAATATAATTATGAACTAATCGAGAAAGCCATAGAAGACACGCAATCAGAAGTATGAAGAATGGAAAAGCATCTGGAATGGATGGTATCACAGCGGAAGTATTCAAAGCAATGGGGAATCATACGGAAACAATTCTCGCTAAGATTTTTAATTCCTGTCTGAGGAAGAAAAAGATACCAGAAACATGGAACCACGCATGTATTATCCTTCTGCACAAGAAAGGTTCCAAAGAAGACTTGAATAACTACAGACCGATCAGCCTACTCCCAACAGTCTACAAAATATTCACCAAAATACTCACTATGCTGCCCAACCCAGAGAGCAAGCTGGATTTCGCAGTGGGTATAGCACGATGGACCACATCCAAGTCGTGAGAGAGGTAATCAGTCGGACCAACGAGTATGAATTACCTCTATGTATGTGCTTTATCGACTACGAGAAAGCATTCGACTCTGTCCGAACTTCGTCGGTGTTACGTGCACTAAAGAAACAAGGAGTAGAAGAAACGTACATAACCTTGATCAAGAATATCTACGAAAATGCGACAACATCTGTCCAGCTGCATGAAGAGACGAGTGCCTTTAAGGCCGAAAAGGGAGTGAGACAAGGAGATACTATGTCCCCTAAGTTATTTACAGCAGCTCTAGAGGAAGTATTCAAAAGGCTAGACTGGGAGGAAAAAGGCATAAAGGTAAATGGAGAATATCTGAGTCACCTGCGCTTTGCAGATGATATCATACTGTTCGCAGGAAGCCCAGAAGAGCTCCTTAGAAGAACTGAAGAGCTTGAGCAAGCAAGCCGAGAAGCTGGACTTAAGATGAATCTTAATAAAACAAAGGTTATGTACAACTCCTTCACAAATTCTGAGAAGATACATATCAACGGAGCAGAACTTGGAGAAGTAACCAGCTATGTTTACTTAGGTCAACTCATCACTACTGATGGTTCGCTTCTTGGAGAAATCAACCGGAGAGTGAAGATGGCATGGAGTGCTTTTGGCAAGAATGCGAACATCTTTAAATCAAATATTCCAGTCTTCCTAAAAAGGAGACTGTATGACCAATGTGTTCTGCCTGTTCTGACATATGGTTGTGAAACATGGACCATGAATGCCAGAATGATACAGCGCCTGCAAACAACACAGAGGGGCATGGAGAGATGCATGTTAGGGATCACCCGAAGAGACCGCAAGAGGAACGACTGGGTAAGAAAGAAGACGGGAGTCTGTGACGTGATTAGAAGAGTGAAGGTGTTAAAATGGCAGTGGGCGGGCCACATTGCTAGAAGAAATGACCAGCGTTGGACGTCCAGTGTCATCGAATGGATCCCAAGAAACATCAAGAGACCAAAAAGAAGACCGAAAGACAGGTGGGACAGAGAGCTTGTTAAGTTCTTGGGGCAAACTTGGAGGAGGGAGGCAGTTGACAGGGAAAACTGGAAGAGTCTGGGGGAGGCCTTCGTCCGTCAGTGGACTGAAAAAGGCTGATGATGATGATATATATATATATATATATATATATATATATATATATATATATATATATATATATCATTTCATTCTATATTATAATCTTCTAAAGTCATAACTAAGTGACGCGTGATCGGAAAATGACCGTTTTGCGCAGGCGCAGTTATCCCAGCTCTGCCAGGCGAGAGGCAGCCGAAGTTTCCCGCCAGTCGCGCTCTGACTATAATGGAGATTATGTCATTATTTTCTTCATCTTCACATGCAAAAGGACCCTTATCAGGCACAGCTCTCTCTGATATTTCACCGCCCTTCTCACGGCCAGGGTCATTTGTGTATCACATCATTGGAGATGGAAATTGTCTCTTTCGAGCGTTGTCGTACGGCTTATATGGACTCCAGGAAGAGCATGCGCTAGTGTGTATATATATATTTCAATGGGGAAGAGAATAAGCACAGAGGAAAGAGAAAATGAGTGGCGTCAGAGAAGGGAGCGGAAAGAGAGAGAGAGAAGGATATAACACTTAAAAACGCAGGGGACATATCAATTTTCCGAATGGAAAGGCGCCATGTGCTAGCTTCCCTGAAAATTTGTGCGTGACAACGGAAACCAATCGAGTTTATCGACCCGGGAATCTAATATGAAAGGATCGTTTTCTGTTGCCGAGAGAGGGAGGGGGAAAACTATTTCTCGGAAATGAAAAATAAAAATTTTTGGTTCCGCCTAAATTGGAGCTCGGTTCGTCCCTTCCCGATCCTCTCCCTTCCATCAACGCGCTCGTCAGGATTCATTTCTTTTCCGTTTATCAAACGTAATTGGATTAGAAAAAATGTAAAATAATAAGGGGAGAGGTGAAAGAGCACACGGAATTACGGACATCATATCAAGCAAAATGTATTAAAATTCACGTTTTTCAAAATAATAAACGATATTAAAAATTTTCAAATTCCAGTTAATTGAATTTCTGCAAAATCAAACAGTGATCTATTCATTTGCTTGATTGGAAACGTGCCACAACGAACTAGAAAATCGTAAATATGCTTGTGCAAACATGTGTTAGGTAGATATAGTCTCGCGAATTTAAATCAAAATCAAATTTGAATCATTACATGTCATTGTCTCCACCAACAAACTGCAATGACGCATTACAATATTCAGATGGGATTTGTACTCCGCATAAAAGATGAGGAAAAATATACCTTAGACAACCGATCATGGACGTTTGTGATTTCTGAAGCTGTTAGATTAATTCAAGGATTCCCAAATTTTTCAATACGACGACAACCTAGTTATTTTGACAACACAGGAGTTGGCAAACTTTTCTGCCGTGCGATCTTACACCGGTCCAGTGGAGTCATATAAGCGAAAATCAAGGATAAACATTTTAGCGCAAACATCTCAACACTCAACGTTTCAAACCACGATTTAAATGAACAAATATGAAAATTTCCAGTTAAACATTACGAATCCATTTTTCGTAACAGCTTCGCGGGTCGTAAAAACGCTCTAGATGGCCTTAGTTAGACGACCCCCCACTCTAACATACCAAACTATCTACACTATACCTATAGTTAGCAAAAAATAGGAATAATCGGGGCAAATCAAGATACGCTCGCTGAAATGAAGTTTCCGCAAAAAACCTTCGCTTTATGCATATTTCCTATATGTAACGTTAAAAATGTCTTAGTCGTTCTATCGAGGTTATGCTGTGCGTACTGTATGGTGAACTCTATAGATCGAACATCGAAGCAGTATTCTGTAGGATACTGCGTTAAATGAAAACATTTCGATCCCATCCTCGCGAATTCTTTTCTCTAGCCCTCTCTCACTCACTCTCTCCTTCGCCGCGTCCCGTCAATAAATCGCGACTAATTCGATCACGACCGTGGCCCTCCCTCACCGCACACGGACACTCTTTTGCGCGCCCTGCCGAATGGACAACGGACGCCCTTCTCTTCTTTTTTTGTCCTTCTTATTCGTCGGCGAAACATGCCGGCACGACACACAGTTTATTGCCGCGCGCAAGGGCGAGAAGAGAATACAAAAGCAGAAGGGAGGGGGAGGGGAGCGGGAGGGGAGACAGGACGTCCTTATGAAATGATAAAGAAAAAAATGAACGAGGAAATATTCTCCTTTTACACAATCGGATTTGATATGCCCTCCGTGACTTTGCTACCGAGCGTTTTTTCTTTTGGTATGACAGCGAAACTCGAAGAAGCGCCGGCGTGTTTGTAAAAAGGCTTTCCGAGTTTTATTGCTCCAAAAAATCCTACGGAAAGAAACGGAAGTATTTATTTTTGAGGTCACCGCCTAGGAAATAAGGAGATGCAGAACATTTAAGAGACGGAAAAAAAACTATTTGAGCGACGTTTTTAAATTAAAGGTTTATCATTTAAGAACGTCAAGGGCAAACATGATTATTGATTAAGCGCGTGCAATGGAAAACAATGACGTTCTTCGCTTTTATCAGCGGGAGATTTATAACTTTCTTTGCAGTCGTAAGAAAAACTTTCTTCTATGATGTACCTATATCTTGTCCACCTTTCCGACGCCATTGAGAAATTTTCTTACGCAAGGTACATTTTCAGCTTTTTTCCTACCCTAATGGAAATACACAGCAGTTTTTTTTATTATACGCGCATCTGAGAATGAGTAAGGCGAAGAGACTAACTGATAAGAAAAACACGATTCTAAATGCACGAAAGAAAAAAAAATAAAGACAAAAACAACATGTAAGGAAAGAACTGCTGAAGCAGACAGTAAACGGTGTTTTTCTTAATTGTTAATACAGAATGTTAAAATTTATGTATACTAGTATGACTAGTCTTAAATAATGTTATAACGAGACAAAATACTACATCGATTAGAGAAAGAACGAATTCTCTCTCTGCTTTCGTTTTAAAGGAGTTAGCGCGTCAGACAGACAGACAGACTCCCACAAGAAAACGTGCACTACGAGACAGGATACTAAATTGATTGGGGAAAAAAACGGTCTCTATCTGCTTTCGTGAAGGGTTGGTTAGCGCGTCAGACGGACGGTCGGAAAAAGCGAACGTATAAGCGGATTTAAAAAAACTCTAAAATCGTAAAATTAACGATGTGGAAATGTCACAGAAAGATAGACAATACTCTTCATTAGAGATAGATTGAGATTAGAGTCTCTTCTGGATACTCAAGGGTGCAAAAATGCCATAAAAATATTAGGGGTATATAATCTCGTCCGAATAAATTAAGTACACCACGCGATTGATCGAATATGCTTTAAGGCACACTACGAATACCAGCTGAACGCAAAAAATATATATTATTCGCCGGTTCTATTGAAAGTTTGGCGAAGGAATTACGACGTGATCGATGAAAAATAATGTTTAATGTAGCTCAAAACTCAGTAGAATTTAGATAGAAATAAATGCTTCAAGAGTTTGATCTTACAAGGAATTTTAGCAAATAATGCTGGAAAATAAGTTTGGTTAGGCTCATTCCGGGAAAGCAGGAAACGCTGATAGTAAACCGAGATATAAATTTTATTTCAAATCGTGATTTTTCCCACCGAATTCTGCGTTTATAACCAACGGAAAAGCAAAATACACGACTCGCATTAAAATCAATCCGACTTATTCTTAACATTCCTTCATTTAAATTGATTCGTGTTATGATTACTTCACCAGCAGAAAACTTGATTCGCACTGCAAACACGTCAGGTGATGAAATATTTCCCAGAACGCAAATGAACGCCTGCAACGAGGAAAATCAAAGGTTGAAAATTTCTCCCCGGAAGGGCGACGGCACGACCCAAGCAAACACGTTTCGTATATCGCCACGCTGGAATGATTTTCTCAATGAGCGCAAACTTCCGAGTGGTTTTAATCGGTCGAATCATTCGTCCCACGAGGACATTACACCCCCCCCCCACACACACACAGACATTCAAAGGACATTTTGGTATCAAGCAGGCATAAACATCCGCGGAAGTTAAAGATATCGTCCCAGGATCCTTTCAAGAGCAAAACGGACGACGCGTCAAAGTGCAGGGGAAGGACGACTAGGACAACACGCCACCGACCGCACTTTGGGACGGTTACTATCGCGACTCCTGCCTCACAAACAATGACGACAACGCGATCGGGTGATGGGCGGTCAAGGTGGGGGAAGAAGGATGAAGGAGAAAGGGGAAGGAGTGAGGGAGGATTGCTCGAGGATCAAAGGGTGAAATCCGACGAGGGGATAGGAAGCGGAAAGTGAAAGAATTGAAGCGTCGCGGTGGGAATCAAAAAGGCGAACAATGGCCGTGATGGACTGTTTAAACTATGGTTGGCGGGAAGAGGGACGCAGCAGGAGGGAGTTGCAATTCGAGAGAGGGAAAAGTATTCGGTGATTAAATGGAGAGAGAGAAAGAGAGAGACATCGTTCCTGGAAGGGAGACAGCGCACTTGAGGAAATTGGTACCAGAGGATATGAAATGGAACCGAAGAAAAGAATCTTCTATCGTTTGGAAAAGAACGATAACAAGTAGGCAATCCTTACAGTGATGAATTGATAGTGATATTAACAGCATTAGTAGCGTCGGTAAGATTGAAGACACCTTTATCATAGGAAAAGACAGAAGCATTCGTTCTAAGACAGCACCATAGAAGCAGAGGCGAAACAAGTACGCTACGAGGGTGAACCGGAGGTAGTATGGCGGCTCGGGCGAGAAACCGTTCCGTAAATTTTTGCAAAATAACTTGTTCATTTGTTCAATGCGTCGTGAAATAATTTGCAATGGAAAGTAAAAGAAATTTCATCTAGATTTCCGCATGTTCCACGATACAAATTGGTATCCGACATTTATTCCTTTGCGAGTAATGTATAGATAGATGATCGGCTTATCGCCCTCAATACTTCGGCGCCACGGACGGCTGCCCAGCTCGCCTGTACCTCTGGCCGGCCCTGCCCGGGTCAAGATAAAATAAGGTGACCAACCGTATCTACTTCTTCAGTACCGTACTGATTCTGACGACTTTTTAACCAATAACTCGTTTTTGCAAGCTATTTTTATGTCATTGCATATTAGAACCATTGAATTTTCTGATTATATCCGACCGGACCCCTAGAGAGGTACGCACCCTGAGACACGGCCTAGTTCCGCCACTGCTTCGGAAAGCCTAGAATGGTACCGTCGGTCTTTTGGATGTCGGTAGAGAAAGGCTACAAATACAGCAGAAAAGACGGTATCGTTTTAACTGATCAAGTGTCAGAAAGTAACTAGTTTGGGATTGCTGATCAGAATATAACGTTGGCAATGCCGTAGCGATGTCGGAGAGACGGGAGTGGCGGAGGCGATAAAGCAGAGTATTGCGAATGGTAAATTCTGGATGGAGAGGAGGCGGAGGAGGGTGGGAGGAGGGGAGATCGGCGAGGCCTTGCCGCTGGTGGCAGCGGCCTTGTGGGAAGAGAGGCGGGAGTCGACAATCGATATAGAAAAGCAGCCGCTCGCTTTGACCTTGGACAAATTCCTTGCGTGGGGTGGGATTGACGAGATAGAAGTGGGCAGAAGAGGAGACAAAAAAGAGGAGGAGACAAAAAAGAGGAGATAGGGATTCGCAGCCAAAGGGGAACGCAGGGGATGAGAAAAAGAACGAGGGAGATAGGAAGCAGCCAAACAAAGGATTACAGAGGGTCCCAAAAAATAACAATCCTAAGAAGCCGACTCGGAAGACCATAACTGTAGACACGGTTTGGTAGAGTTAACGTGATTAAATTTCACGAAATTCGCGTGTTTTAGAAAAACATACCTTTATCAAAATCTCGACGAAGGGTTCCTTTTATGACATCTGTTTAAATTAGCGATTAGATCGGTGTTTCCTAACCTTAAGTGACTTTCCAGAATTTGGCGGTACCCCTCCCTATCCACAATCGGTAACAATCGCGATTTTTTTATTATCACATCTAAAGCATAAATCAAGATTTTATATCTCCTTTCATTTCGAAGTTCCTTTGCGACGAAACGAAGTTCGTCTTAACTCGGGTTCAGATTTTTTAAAGCCGACGATGCAAAATGAGGCTAAAAATGGGAAAACAGAATAATTTTTGCGGCACCCGTCAGAACACTTCACGGCACCCAGATTGGGAAACACTGGATTAGATAATGCGTTTCCCTATTTTTCTCTTATATTACCCTGCATCGAAACATCTCTCTACCTTAAAGGTACGTATGTTTTACTTGAAGTGCAAACTTTTAAAACCTAGCAGCAGCAGTATGGCAGTGTGGAAAATAAGGAACGACCTACAAACGGATGAAAAAGTCGATCTTTTTATTTATCTACTCAGTTTTTATCTCTGTCGCCGTCCTTCTCGGCCACGAAACGAAAAGCGCCAAAAAAATAGCGTTAGTTTGTCCGACATTAACCGCAAAACACAATCTTTATTGGGAGAACCATTTAAGTTAGAATATCGATCGTCCAACGGGAAACGTTATTAATTGGGAGACGATACACCGTTCGTGCACTATGCTGGAAGCAATCGGCGGTTTTTATTTTGTTCCAATCAATCTATCGACGCTATCCTCTCACCAACGATATCCTAAGAGGAGAATAACAGCGGAAATGCCGAAACTACGATCCAGGTTAGCCGAAGTTTGTTCGTTAACTTAGATCCGGAATTTCAAAGATCGCATCCAGAAGGCGAGGGAGGAAACGTTGCATTTTAAGGCCGAAGGAGTCGTGTTTGCAACTGTCAACTTGAAGAGATCCATGCATTTCCTTCGGAAATTTTTAAATTCACTAGTTGTCCCTTAATGCTATCACAATTATTTAAATGTAAATAATTACGTTAAGCGGCTGACAGAAATAAACGACAGACTTTCTCAAACTGGTTTGGAATTCTGCGTTTGATTACAATAATCCGCTGATTACAGCAAACAGCGGTGATGATAATACACGGGACATACTGTACAGGAGCTCGGCGACTGTCATAAATTTTAAAATGAGACATTTGTAATTACTTCGACACGTCGAAAAATAGTTATTTTTACGGAATCAGAATAAAATGGCTGCTGTATAGATATGTCCAATATCTATAGATTCTTCTATGTGGCAATCCCGCCTGATAACAAAGTTTCAACTTTTTGCTTGCGAAAATAACATTTTTACTCAAGTGCTCACTTTGCGTTTCAACGTCTGCTAGGAAAAATATTGTTAGGTAAAATGATAACGTTCTGAAATGAGGAAAAAACAGTACCTAAATGCTTTTAAACTGAATTAGATCGGATATAATAAAATTGTGCATATTTTTCAAAATTATGGACAAAATAAAATGGCAATCGAAGGGAATAAAATTGGACCTCAAAGGATTAATACGGAGGTAGCAATCTCCTCGAAAGAATTTGATGATAGAGAGGTGACACGCACATGGAAAGAGATGCAGCTTAACGAACTCGGCCGGAGACCATCGTTCGGCGGGAGAGCGAAGCAAAATACGAGGAACAAAAATCAAACGTAAGACGAGAAAAAACGCGTAAAATAAAAGAACAGCGGAGTGATTTCTTGCGGCGATGTCAGCTCGAGTGGGCGACATGTCGCGCTGGCAAAGTCTTGTCCCTCTTTCTGTCGCCCACCCGATTTTTTTCTATAAGGCGCGTTTTCGCGTTTTATTAATTAAACCATCGAGGTGCGTTGCCACCGAATCCGCCGTTGCTGCCACCGAGGGGAGAAATTAGAGATTTCGTTTCGTTCGTTTTTTTTTTATCGTTCGACCTCGCTTTTACCTGAACGTTCCATCCGTCATCCAAGGAATGTGTTAAGTGGGCGGACACAGAGAGTAAGAGGAGGAAAAATCGACATGCTTCAAAAAAATAAAATAAACGCCTCAGCCCGAGTCTCAAACGGAAAATCCGACACTCTGGAGGGTTTATTCTCTCAATTAAGCTAGACCACCATTCAGAGCCATCAAAAGAAGCGGAGAAGGTATTGCACTCGAAATTTTCGGAAAAGCAATACCTACTTTTTGTTCGAGCTCTCCCATTATTTTCAGCTTCTTCGTTAAATTAAGGTAGGTTTTTTTTAAATAAAGAAGCCCAAACTCAATGAAAATCTACAAGGATGAAGGCGTGACTATATATTCCGTGTGGTTGATGAATTCGTGCCAACATCCATAAAAAAAATTGGGTAAAACAAATGTGTATTTCGAACACGATGAACCTAGCCTTCGTGGGGATTCGCCAATCGTAAAATCTATTAACAAACTCATTAATGGTATCTAAGAAATGTCGCTGATTATTTTGTTTAATTCTATATGATGATGATGAGGAGACGTAGAACAACATCTGCAAAAATATACCGTTCAACCTTGAACAAAAAATTATGCTATATTTAATAAGAAAACTGTTATCCTTAAAGCTTTGCATGAAAATCAGGATACGATACTAAAAATTGAATATATATTAAGGGCTATGTCTATCATTGAGACAAAAGGATAGCAAATTACTCGCGGCAGATAATTTACGCGGTGACTACTTAAAAATGGCGAAAAGAAGTTAGGACAGATAAGGAAGGGTATGCTTTACTTTACGCTATTAAGATCTGCGTGCGCTTTAATATAGATTTTTATCTTCAAATTTTTCATTTAGCGGATAAAACCAAAGGTCAAAAGGGACACGGAAATCCTTCAGGAAACAAGCAATTAAGACGGTCATCTTCAGTCTTCATCGTTCTGCGCAGTAAACGAGCGTCTTATTTTTTTCATTACTTAAATTATATAATAGTATTTTGTTTTCACAAAACAGTTAAGTGAAACATTTCAACCACAAGACGGTCGTCGCAAGAGACCAACAGAAGAGTGGGATACTTAACCTTAGGATAAGACCTTGGACCCAAATTAGACAGATAATTCTACATCACGCAGAACCCTCTCCGATAGCTCGGATGTCGAAATAGAGACTCCAACAAGTTTACCGTTTCACCAATGAAACAAAATGAAAAATAATGTTTCTTATCTCGAATGCAAACGAGATGAATCAAGGCTATACTCCTTTAAAAATGAGATTGGGGTTTAGAGAGAGAGCGAAGTAGAGAGCTCTCGCTCACGTGATTTTCCGGGAACCAATAGATGACGGCTCTTGCGAGGCTTAACCTGGCGGAGCTCATTCTCTCTTAGACCTCCGTTGAGCATACATCGTGTCTGCGAGTGCTGTGTTGCCAAGCGTTTCATTCGTGTTGCTAAGCGTTTCGTTCGTGTTGCATCCCGTTCTTCGTATTTGTATAGCTTTTTTATACATTTAAACAAGCTATGGAAAGGAAGAGGCAGTACACTGTTCTGCATAGCCAAACAAAAAGGGTTGTGCATTCCATATTAATGTTCTTCCCGAAGGTATAACCATTTTTTTTTAGGCTATCAATGGAATTACAAAAGAGGCTTGGGCCGCGCGCGTTCGTCATGCAGAAAATCTTCAAGAAGATGACTTAAAAAAAGACGTAAATCGGGACAAAATGATTGATCCTGTCGTGATTAATCTCATGGATAGTGATGATGAGTCCAGCTATGATAGTGATAACGAGGAAGAAGAAAATTTAGCCACTCCGTTGCAATAAAATATTTTGTGCAATTGTAATAGGAAATAATAAAATACATAAATACATTTAATATTTGGTGAATTTTGTTATTTATATTTTTCTTTGTATTTCGTGTCCGCGTACGATGAAGCGTTTGTCCGCCTCAGCGTCTGTAACTTTCTCGTTCCCTTAGCCTAGAGAGAGAGAGAAAAAGAGAGAGAGCCCAATGTGAAATAGATCTGACAACATAGGTGCCGAATTTTCCCGCGCAAGCGCGTTTCCCCACCTCCTCGAAGTGAAAGCGAACGACGTGTTCCGAGTATCTCCGAAGAGCCAACCCCAATGTCATTTTTAAAAGAGTAAACGGGATTAAACGGAACAATATCACGTGCACTGCCAGACGTTACATATCATATCGGAAAGAAAATCATCAGAGTCGACCTCGATTGAGGGTGCACAGGGCGCCGTCCCAAACGACGCCTCTTACTTAAGAAGGAACGGTTTAACGGGGACAGCAGTTGCAGTCGTCGTGCGAACGTTTTAGACTTCGTTTTTCCTCAAATCCAGACAAGGAATTCAGCTCGTATAAAGCCAACACGCCCGAAAAAAGTTCACCTTCGAAATGATACCTGGGAAAATCACAACCTCATGCAAAAACGAATGACATATATTTGTACAGTTATGCGAACCTTTTACAAATGTATCGATTTAGACCAATGTCAATTACCTAACGAAAATAAACAATCAAAAATTGTGCTTTTAGTATCTAAATAAAACAGCTTTACTACACTCAACTTCCAGAATTAAGTACATAAAAATGAAAAATAAAGTACCTTCTAAGGTATTTTCAATAGCCATGGCAAAGTGCAGTCGTCTTCAGCGGCGGTCTACCAAAAGCAGAATCTAACAAAATAACAATGAGTCCACTTTCGGTTATTCCCCACTGAAGACGGCTGCAGTGTACCCGAAATCCGCATCTTTTTTTAAAAACAAGTTCTGGCTATTGAAGGTATAGGTACTTAAATCAGAGTTTTATTAGGTACTTGAGCGATTATTCTTAAATTTTATTTTCAGTCATAAGGCGAGCAATTCTCTAATGAATTACGCCCGACTAGTTTTCAAACTGAATTATTACCATGTATGCCGTTAACGCAATCGCAATTCGAACACATTCACTTACATATAAAATGCGTGAAAATGTTGCAAAGCCCGGAATCATTTCGACGGGACGAATGGAGACTGGAGCACGCACAAGTACGCGCTCTAAATCAAGGACGCTTTTTTTCCCTTTCAGCCGCCGCTTGGCAACGAAGCGCGTCGCTTTGCAAATCTCTCCTTACGGATGAACATACTCGATGGAAATCGACGATAGAGCATGCATAGGGAACGTTCCCGGTTTTGAAATCCGAGACGTGTCTTGCGACTCCGCTACTTGCATTTACGGATCACACGGGTCATTTCGCAACATCGCGAGCGGTGGATCTCTTCCAAGTTGGTCGAAAAAATCCTCAAAACGATTTTAAAACGGTTTAATAATTGGACATCGAAGCAACTAAGTAGCTACTAGATCAGTAACATTTTTCCTTGAACGACGCTATATTTTCGAGGGAAAAAGTGGAAGCGTAAACTTGCAATTGTCTTCTGCTATGTATTATTCCAGATCATCTTTATTTATTGTCTCGCAGCAACCGATCGAAAGTCGAAGGTCCGTATAATTACGTCATGCGTTTCCAAGGCAAAGGTATGTCGGATGTCATCGTCCTCATAAGGATAGCCACGCAACGTCTCAGGGGGAACGTTTTTGAAACCATTCCAACGAGCGTTGACGGCATAAATAAAGGAAACGGTAACCAGGTATGTGGAAAATAATGGATGAAAAGGCTTAAAACGGCTAGACGTAAGCGACGTTTTTTAGGCCGACAAAACGATTAGAATTTGCGAGTCGTTTCCGACGTTTTCTTAGAAATATCAAAATATCACGAATAAGGAAAAACATGAACATTTTATAAATATCTCGAAGAAATTATAAAATACTTTGCGGTTTGATTTTACAAGACAGCAAACGTCAAACTTCGGTGGTTAAGTTGCCGACTAAAATTATGTAAATAAAGTGTAAAGGAAGATTCCTAAATAGTAAATGAAACGTGATCAAAAGTAGAAAAAGCTAATTATTTTCCGTTTATGAAAAATCTTTAGCATTCTCACCTTCGATATCATGCTTGGACATTTTCATCTTATAATATTCGTTAAGATGAGGGACTGCCAACCGTTTTCAGTCTGCCATCTTAGATCCAAAACGCATAACAAATAAATCCGAGAAACGTGCAATTAAAAGAATTGTAACAAAAAAATGTGGCCACTGAGCTCCTTTAAATGAATACGATGTCTTTGCACAAATGAAAGAGGAGAGACGAACCCATTACGCAAACGCCATCGCTTTCGAGGGTTCCAAAAACCATTTCGACGCCACCGTTTCTCTCGATATACGATTAGTCGAAGGTAATTCGAAAACAGGAAATTCGATTCCTCAAAGAACGCCCTACCCATTACCTCGATGATGATAAGTGAAACGGCGCAAACTGAATTGTAACGACGAGCATTTGTCCTTAAGAGAACCCTTCGCGATCGATTAAAAGAGAGATAGAGAGGGAGCAAAGAAAAACAAAATCGTACCAAAGAGATATCGACGAATAGATTAGGGTAAGGCGCGACGCATAAAGTAATCGAAGGTTGGGTTGGGTTGGAGATGGAGGGAAGAAAGGGCAGAAGGATAGATTGAGAAAGAGAGCAGATGCGATGAGGAGAGGGAAGGAAAGGGTTTAGGTGAAGGAGAGAGAGAGAGAGAGGGGAGAGGTAAGGAGAGAGTTGAGGGGAGAGAGAGAAAGAGAGAGGAGAGAGAGGGAAAGAGGAGAGAGGGGAAGACGAGAGAGGGGAAGACGAGAGAGGGGAAGAGGAGAGAGAGGGAAAGAGAGAGGGGATAGGGAAGGAGAGAGTTGAGAGAGAGAAAGAGAGAGGGGAGAGGAGAGAGAGGGAGAGAGAGGGAGGAGAGAAAGGGAGGAGAGAGAGGGAGGAGAGAGAGAGGAGAGAGAGAGGGAAAAAGAGGGAGAGAGAGAGGAAAAGAGGAGAGAAAGAGAGAGGGAAGAGGGAAGGAGAGAGCTGAGGAGAGAAAGAGAGGGGAGAGGGAGGAGAGAGAGGGAAAGAGGAGAGAGAGAGGGAAAGAGGAGAGAGAGAGGGAAAGAGGAGAGAGAGAGGGAAAGAGGAGAGAGAGGGAGGAGAGAGAGGGAAAGAGGAGAGAGAGGGAGGAGAGAGAGGGAAAGAGGAGAGGGAGGGAGGGAGAGAGAAGAGAAAGGGAAGTAGAAAGGAGAAGGGAGGGAAGAGAGGAAATAAGAGGGGAGAGAGAGAGACAGAAAAAAAAAGAGAGGGAAGAAGAAGAGAGGATAAGACTGAGGAAGAGAGAAGGAATGAAGGGGGAGGAGAAAGGAGGGAGAGAAGGAAGGGGAAGGAGGAGGGAAAGAAAGGGAAAAGCAGAGATATGGAATGAGTTGGCTAGAGAGAATTAGCAAGGGAGAGAGAGTCGGGATGGAAGTAAAACGAGGCGTTGGATAGATTTTAGAACCCTTCATTAGAGAAAGGGTCAATAGGACCCATCCGCCATGACACCTGACCCGCGAAAAAGCACCGCACCAAAGAGAGAGAGATAGAGAGAAATTTAGAGTGGGAGATAGAGTTAGAGAGGGAGAGAGGAAGGGTGTGTGTTGGACCAAGTTGGAACTATAGTGAAGAGGAATGGAAGGGGTTGAGTTTCAGATTTGGAGAGGGGCAAGAGTGGAGAAGAGACGAAGGAGGGAGAGGAGAGGGAGAAGAAAGGGTGAGGAAGAAGTAGGAGAGGTGGGGGAGGGGGGAGGGAAAGAGAAGGGTAAATGGAACCGAGGATCGAAATGGAGGTAATAAATATGCAAGGGGGCGATTTGCGTGCCATTAAGGAAGCGAGGGGTGGGGGAGTCGGGGTGAATGCGGTTACAAAGTCGAGCAGGGTGAAGGGGCGGAGAGGTCGGCAGAGCGAGACCTCTCTCTCCCTCTCTTTTGCAGGAAGAGGAAGGGGTGCGTGGGCTCTCTCTCTCTCTTTCTAGATTTGGGCACGAGAGAGAGAGAGGAATGAGAGAGAGAGAGGCCACGGTGACCCACAACGCCAACGGAGACTCGAGCGATAAAAAAAAGAGTGCGTCCTCATAAGAAACGGCATGCCGAGGGAGAATGTTGATTGGTCTACGTGTCCGTGACAATTACAAGAGACTCTCGACTTTTAAAAAGTTCCGACCTCCCCCTAGAGACCGAAGGGGTGACATTTTAAATCGGGTAAAAGAAGGAAGATTTATCGCTATTTGGGGGAAGGGGGGAGGAGGAGAGGGGGGAGGGGGGGAGGAAATAAATATCGAGTTTCGAATACGTTCACGGACCAATGAGCTGCAAATTTCTTCGTTCTTAAACAAGCGCGCTGGAAAGGTTATGCGATTCGCGAAACGACTTTAGATTGCAGGAACTTTTTGGTTCGGAGTACTTTATTTGGTGTGATTTTAAAGACGATTGCAATCGCTGAGAGTTTTTGGGATTTAGAAATGGATTAACGAGGCGCGGCTTCGAGAGAGGAATTAAATTTGAAAGCACTGCTTTACCATCCTTCCCTCAAAATTTTGTTTTCTCTTGAAAAGCATGCGTATTATACATACAATTACCTTAACTACCGGACAGAAAGTTTGTGTTAAAATGAATACCTATCAATGAAATGTATAAGGCTAATTAATTTTGTATAGATTATCATATTCTTAAATATTTTGGTTTTGAAAGGGGATTAGTAGTTAGATTATTAACATATTTCTGACAATGAGAATATCAAGCACTAAAAATAAGAAAACAGCTTAAACATTAAAGAAAAGAATTTTCGAGCTCACTTTCAGACTGGAGTCCGACTGACAAATTAGAAAGCCTCAACAGGTATAAAAAGGTTGAGAAATCCAGATACAAATTTCCTCCACAAAGCAGTGGTAATTCACCGATAGTAAGATTTTCGCGTTAGGTAATATATATTTATGAAGGCTGCATTTTTATTCGATTGCGAATTTGATTTTTTAAATCTTTTAATGGTTATGTCAGGAATGTAACTTATCAATTTAGCTATCTATGCAATTGTTCGTTTATATGACAACTTTATCATTCGTTCAACATTGATAATAAGACCAATTTATAGTCTCAATTGTCAGTGTTCGATAATGCGGTATAACAAACCTATAAGGCATTTAAGATGTTCTTTGATAAAGTTCTAATGGCTACATCGAATTCACCAATGAAAAAGTTGAGGTTTTACTAATGTTGGTATTTGAAGATAATATTTAAATGTGTGCAATATTAAGAATGTAACAACTCGCTTTGTGAAGGTTTATTAGACCGGCTGGTTACGTGGCACGAAACTGGAGGAAACCTACCATATGACAAACCAATAATTTTATTTTATTGCAGAAATATAGGCGACATGAGAGACTTTGGATGACGCCATTTTCAGGTCGGACACCTTGCACGTCGCACTGACGTTTAGGCTCAAGTAATCGGGCAATCGGGCGGTAAAATTTTATCACCGCGCATAAACTCTTCGAAAGAATGCATTTAAATGGGCTCAATGAACTGCAGGCATTAGCGAAAACGAACAATGGGAAATTCTCCACTGCAAAGTAGCACAAGGCTGATAAATGCATGCATAGTAACGTTTCATTTGGCGGCGATGTCAAACAAAAGCTTTTGGAAACTGCTAACGTTAAGATCCGACGGAAACGACGGCTGTTTTCGCCACTAGAGAAGTCGTCATCATTATCACGAAGCGTGTATATTGTATATGTATCGATGACCACTCGGCCGTTTCAAAATCTCGTGGAAGCGATGCGTCAACTTGAAAAGAAATCAAGCGTCGTATAAAGTTTATGCTATTCGTCACACCTCTTGGGTCATCAAACACGGCCTCCCGTGAGAGGAACACGCCGACACCTCGGCAGATATTTCTAGCGTGCTGGTTAATGCAACCGCCCATCGTTTCCATGACGATAATCGCATGTGTAAGGTGGCCTGTGCACTATCGACCGAGACTTAATCGCCGGGAAGTGGAAGTCTGGCGAACTAAGCGTCTGTTGTTGCGTTCGGTAGGGAATGGACTCTCTCTCTCTCTCTCTTTGATGAAACACGTGAATTTAAAACCTTCGTCGTGATGACGTGAAGGCGATATGAAAATAATACGACAGAAGAAAAACTTTTTCACTTCAAAAAATCCTAAAATAATAATTAGAGAAAGAAGTGTTGACGTAAAGGTGTTTCGAAAAAAAGGCGACTTTCCAGCAGAAATACAAAGTTTTTAAGGAGTATTTCCCTGTCTCTCGAAAAGCTAACGTCACTTGTTGCCGTTTTTAAGAGAGTGGAAATCTTTTTAGCAAAATTTACTGCTTCTACAAACAAAAGGCGATTTTAATTTGGGACGCGGTTTTTCTTTTCCAAATTCATTATGAAGCTTTATAACCTAAGCATCAAGTTTTAAAAAAATGCAATGCATTAAGTTCGCCGGCACTATTTTGGGCGAATATCTTATCATCAAAACAAATGCTGCATTCGCGACACATTAAGGGACTAAAATAGTTCCCATCCCTTTCCCGCGAACTCGAAAAAAAAATGCGAAGCATTTAGTCTATTCGTATTTACAAACGTCGCATTTCAAATGACCAAGCAACTCCTCGCATACCACATGGGCATTACCAAGCTCGAATCCTGCTCATTCCCAACCTCCTTTTAATGGCATATTATAATACATTGCGTCACGTCTGCTAGGTAACGAGGAACGCCAAACAGCGCACGTAGGTAAACAGTACCCCATCTCCCTGCCATCAGCAGGATCCGCTCGTTAGCGAAAGAAAATGCTCAGCTACACTTCGAACCGACACACGTAAATACTTTTTTCGAAGCCTTTTATTTTCTTTTTTAAGAGTGAACATATATTGCGACACTCGCCACGCGAAACAAAACAATACACGATCGCATTGCGGGTGGGCGACGTCCATCGGAGCGCAATTACCGAAGCGGACTCTCTTTATAGGCCTTTCGTTCCCACTGCCTTCACGATGACATAACCCGCCGCTCGCTCACCTGTTCTTTCGATGCCGTGGCGGAGAAAAAGACCTCGCGCTCCGGAGTAGGAGGAAACGATGCTGTGGAAGGGAGAGCGGTGAGGGGGCGTGAGGAGAAAGAGTTTGTTTAGGCGGAGAGATGGGAGGCACGGAAAGCCCTTTAAATGGGAGATTTTTTGGCCCTTTTTTCTCTCCCCCTTTCTCCTCGAGAAGATGGCGCGTAGGAAGACCGGGATAGGGAAGGGAAAGGTGTGGGAAGGAGGGGGCAGGCGTCCTTAAAAGAGTACCGTGGAAACGCCCATCGGGGGCAGCGCGTGTTTGTGAGTAGAGGCGGCGGTCCTCCGAAGCGGGACCCCGAAGGACGGGAAGGGCCTCCTCCACCTATACGGATCCCATTTATGCATAGGCGGGTGGACGAATATGGATCTGGACGTTCGGGACACGTGGGCGAGGCAGCGTGGGCCAAGGGCGATAATTGGACGGCTAGATATAAACGCGTGTACATATGGAAAAAAAGAAAGACGAGGGAGCTTCTAGAAAGTTACCTGGACGAAGAAAGAGCGCATATAATAAAGCAGGAAATGTGTGGGTTGCAGTTAACTCCTTTCTCGCTGCCTCCCTACTGGCTTTCTTAGACAAATGGACGTAGAAAGTCAGTATTCGTCGGGTTTTTTCTCCGTAATGTTTCCAAGCGGGTGTGGCAATGTCGCAGGCATCTGGTTCCTAAATGCGTTGAAAATATTTCGTTCTTTTTCGTCTTCGAAAATCCAGGACACGTTGTTTTTTTGAGAAAATGGAAGTAAAAGATAAAAAATCTGATGTGGCCAACACATGACTTTCTCCATATTCTCCATATATTTAAATTATTATGAATAGCATTATAAGGCAAAATTATTATTTCATATCGTAAAAGAATACCATCGTCCTTGTTGCCGTAAATTACGTATATTTTGAATGTTTACAGAATTCACCGCTACATGGTGTTGGCGCTGTATACTGGTATTAAGATAAAGCGAAATATATCCGAAATGGATGGTTCTACAAAAATTAGTTTCAAACAAAACTTGGAAGAAATATTATTCTCTACAACTTTGGTCCTTATGAAGATTACCAATAACGATGTTGTTAAGGAGATATTTAACGGAAACCGAAAAACCGGTTATTTATAAATAACTCCTAAAGAATAACTCCTATAGAAAATTGTTTCAAATGAAAACTGTAGGAAATTACATTCTCTATAACATTTGTTTAGAATTGTATATACAATAATGATGTTTTAACAATGAAATATCGCAAAAACCGAATCGGGTTTCGAATAAACAGCGACTTCCGTTTATCCGTTATTGTCCAAAAACTAATCAGTTCTTTGTGCTCATGTTAAAGTGTTATATATGAAGTTTGGTAACGATATGGTACGTACTTTTTGAGTTAGAGCGCCCACACGCACATACACACACACACGTACACACACACACACAGACATCATTCCGAAAATAGTCTAAACGTGTTCTAGGGACCTCAAAACATGTATATCCGTTGAAATCTCGAAGTCGATTTTTTTCATGAATACAATACTTTCCCATTACTACGTATGAGAAAGTAAAAATGAATCAATGGAAAAAATTTCCTGTTGTTTAAAACAGGCAAAAGCGGTATTTATTTTGCCGCAATTATCGAAACGGTTATAATGCGAAGTTAGCTACTGGATAGAAAGGAATCCCTCAAATAAGTTGCGAAAACGTTCGCGAATCCTTGAATTTTACACAAAATAATTACAAATCGTATAGATCTCTAGTAAATTATTAGCGATTTTCAAATGAAATTTACTTTGCTGCCGACCAACGCGTCAGGAACGATACGGTTGAAGTTTTTATCGAGAAGAAATCATATTTCCTAGTGCCTATCCAGCGTCTAGTACAGGGACGTAACCTGGTGAGCCTGGGAAGGGGGGAGCTTTGACCCCCTTTGGTACCCCTGCTGAACATTATATTGAAAAAAATAATATTTCGTTTTTGTCCTTAATAAAATAAATTCCCTTTGATTTATGAGACAAGTGCAGTAAAAATTAGTTAAAAGATTACTTTTTCAAATTATAATATTTATATCTTTTATTTTGATGAGCCCTAAATATTTTTTACAATCGTGTTGCCCCCCCCCCCCCTCCCCCACTGTTGGGAGGCTAGTTACGTCTCTGGTTTAGTCCAGTCATTCCTTAAATTCTGGTTGCGTCCACGTGCTGGGTTGGGGAACATTACAACCTGGGTCACGCAGCCTCTGACAAAAATTTGAGCACTCATTACATAAGCTGAAAAAAAACAGAACTAACTACTACAATTACGCAAATGATTTTCCTCTAGCATTTATAACAATTTACGGGAGATTTCTGAAAACTCTACTCGAAAGAAATTCTTCTTAACTGGAAAAAGACAACCTGGATGTGTATTCCTTTCACTGGACCGCGAGACAAAAAAAATTTATAAAAACAAACCATGTATTAGTGCTTGATGAATTACAGCTACCCCACATTAGTTGGACGTTTAGTACAAAAAACATAACGACGTTAAATCTCGCAATTAGGGGAAAAATTCGCTTTCTTTCCGCATCGAATGATCTTTTTCGCTTGTTTTTTCCTTCACACATTCACCTCGTCCTTCCATATCAGAAATGCACCGAACACAAAAGCGAGAACACTCTCACGACTCCGATCGCGTCCGAAAGAGGCGACTACTTCTTGTCTATTTGCGGCATGACCTCAACAGCGACCCCACGAGTCATTTTAGGGATGCGTGCATCTGTGTCACGTCCTGCACAACAAGCTTCGACCGCGGTCTCGTTTCCGGGAAAGGCGAATGCTTTTAAAAGCGACCACCTTCTCCGCACGGAAATAGTCGCGGAACACACGGGACGCGAGGCGTTTAAGGAATCCGCTCCTCGCACACGCGCGTTTGCCAAGGAGCCCCCTGGGGGAGAGAGGACGTTAATGGGGGCGCTTATGGCTATGAAGGGCCGTGAGCAATCGCGTTAATGCTCCGCGGTGAGAGAGGGGGCGTTTGCCTCCCTTCCACTCAACCGCGGATCGCGTACGGAATCCGTAATTAGCGATGGAACACGAAGGATTCGCTCGAAGGGGGAGGGGTCATAAGTCTTAAAAAATTTGGCGATCGAAGAAAAATTTTGTAGGAAACATAGTTTAATGACTTTTATCAACTACAAAGATCGACGAAGAAAATATAATGATGAAGAAGGAAGATTAAGGCAATAATTTCTGCTTCATTTCTATATGGTTTGCTTTTTACCCATTTCCTGGCAGTGGTGTACCAAACATTTTGGGAGCTCCAGAGCAAAATACTTTTTGGTGCGTCATATAATTATTTTTCATTTTAAAAAGACATCAACCTTTCGATGAGAAGCCAACTTATTATCCACCGATAAAATAATTTACAGTAAAAAGTGAATCATAATACTAGTGTGACAGAGCACAAACGATTTTTTTGATGAAATGCTTTGTTTTAGATCCCCCCTTGACTGGGGGCTCCGGTCCTTTGCACCGGTCCGCTATCATTACGCTACGCAACTGTAAAGTGGAGAACCTGGATTCTCTAAAACGCCTTCTTGCAACCCGATTAGGGTCCACCGACTGAATATGAAAAAAAAATTAGTATGTTCAGCTATATTGTGATGCAATTGTTTAAATACATTCCTTACATTATACATTCGCTAAATAATCAATGTGACTCCCTATATTTAGCTTTTTACTTTTTTATTTAAAGCTGCTGGTTCATATGCACTGCAGAGGAATATGCTGTTTAAGGCAAAAATTTACATTTTTTGCTTCGTAATAATGACGTAACGTGGATTACTTGGTTGAGGTGCGACCGTAGGTAGGTGGTTCGTAGCTGGGAACCCTGAGCGTAATCGATGAAGCGGCGAAGCCGCTGGGCATTAAGGCTTCCTCGTGATTCCAATGAAGCATCGATCTTACTCCCCGATTCGGAAAGGCGGTGATTCAATCCCAGTTCGCAAGCGAATTGCGATGAAATTATTCAAGAAGCAAAAATGTGGATTTGGGTCGCCAAGAAAAGTCTCGATCAAATCAAACGCAATTTTAAATCCCTTGGATGATCTTTAAAAGTGCCGATGATGATCGTTCGTACACACATCTTGACTTAGTGATGGTCGCAGAAAAGAATTCCACAGAATACTCTAATAATTTATCAATAACCTCACAAAACGTAAAGTCATAATCGCATATTCGTGGAAGAAATACACAGGGTGTCTCATAATTCATAGTGTGAATTCAGGTGAAACTGAAGCATTACGTTCCTATCGGTATGGGCCGACAAATGCATCCTGGGAGCGTTATTACCACTTCGTGTTATCCGTCTCCTATCACCACGTTATCCTGCAAATGGCTAAATTGGTGAGTGGCAGGAGGTGCAACGCACCAAAGCCTGCCTAAAAGTTTTCTCTCGGGTGTTTGACTTTCCTATATTGTGACCTCGTAATGTCCTAGGTAAGAATGGGAGTCGATAACGATCCGTCCTCCAATCACGTGTTTAAAGTGCTGTCGAAGCCACTATGGCAATTTTGCAAGACTTGCGAAACAGCCCGCGTTTATTTATCCATTTTCCAGCGTGTGGGCGAATCTTTAAAAGGTCGCGCGGAAGCGTATACAGGGACGCAGGGCAGCGACGGATCTTAAGGTGAAGAGTGTTCTCATTTGTATCTCTTCAGCGGCTCTCCACTATGGTAATACCTTCTTGCCGCCCATATATCTCATCTTATCCTTGTTCTTCCTATATTGCATCTTTTCAGGATGGCAACATTCAAATTAAATCCAAGACAAATCGGATAAACAAAAACATATCCTACTTCATCTTTGATCATTCATACGATTAAATCCGGCAAAGAGCGCCGAGTTTACGTGCGGTTTCTCTTCAAATTTCGTGCACGCGTCTGTGGTGAAAGGCATGGGTGCGTAAAAAAGACAGGCTGCTCTGAAATCTGTAAAATTACAAAAAAAAATTGGGGTAAAGCGATATTTTTCGTCTGGGCTCTCCGGTCAAGAAGCTGATCACGTCTTGCCTTGGGCATGAATATTCGAGTTGTGTTTTTCACGACTAGTGAAACCCCGATCAATCATCCTTAATAGCTGCCAGAAAGCCAAACAGGGCCTTAAGTGTGAGTAATCAATCAATCTAAGTATGGCCCCGGGACTCAATTGTAAAAATACAAAGCATCATTACCTGGCGAATTATTGATATTCCGTGTGTAACCCTGCGGCGAGAAATTTATCGGGCATCTCCGAAATGGAAAAGAATCTCGAACAATTACTTTTGGAAAATAATCTCCCAAGAAAACAGACCCGATTCCAGGATACGCATAAAAATAACAAAACAAGGAAATTATGTCACCAAACATGTTATTAATCCAAAGTCACCGCAGGCTACGTATAACTAGAACCACATCCGTGTATACAATCGCTCAAGAGGCAACGGAAAAGTAGAAAAAGTTTACGATAAGCGAAACATAATTTGGATTTTTGGTGCCTTAACAGAAGGAGGAAGATTTTTAATATTGTGGAGGGGCTTTGGGTGGAAACAGAGTCGGCCAAGCACTGAAGGAGGTCTGGATGCGAATATCAATGGGGGGCCCACGGTAATAACATTTCAAGTTAAAACGAACGATTTATGGAACCCCAGTTTAATATTATAACTTCTACTGAGTGTTTCTTTATTGTAAATCAATTTGCAAGTGGCTTTTAGTAAAGGTTTTTGCAAAATATACACTCGATATTTGAATAATTGAGAACTTCTGCGGCCCCCATAATTCAGGGGCCCGGATGCCTCGCATCCGCCGCATCCCCCTTTTGGCCAGCCCTGGGTGGAAATAATTAAGAGCCAACCGAATCGTAACATACCAAACCCATTTCCGCGTGCGATTATAAACTATCGATATCACTAAAGAATTCAAAGCCAAATCGTACAAGAAACACGCGGTTTCTCAGCCTGGTGCTCGCGATCACCCTTGAGTATACTGCCAGCGCTCTTCTGAAATTCTCAACACCGTGATCTTCAGAGAGTGAATTTTCCTTTTTTACTACTATTTAAAAAGTGTTAGTTTGATTTTATTTGTGATAATTCCTCAATTTTACAAAAGTATAGCGGTACTCAATATTCTTTAAAGCGGTTCGATGATCTTCACAGCGAAATGGTTGAGAATCCCATCTCTAATACAATCTATATTAGTTTTTCCGTTTACGAAATGTAAACAATACCTCGAGAAAAGTGTATACGTTGAGTAAGCGCGATAAGAATTTTAAAAAAACAGCGTCGAAATGAGAGCCACTTCGGCGCCGAGAGATACCAGCTCCGCGGACGGCGCAACGAGCTCTTTTCTTTCATTTATTCGTTTCGCGATTCAAGAATCTGAATGACGTCGCCGTCGGGAGAAAGGTCCGTCGATGACGACATCGAAGGCGAGGCTCTGACGGGAACCTCACCTTTCGACTGCCTGGTCACGGGTGCAGAAAGGAAGATGAGCGCAGCGCGATGCGCACTTCTATCCCTCTCGACTTTCGCGCTATTTGCATATAAAACTTTCTACGCCGTAATCTTTGGGATTCGTTCAAATAGCGCACGTCGGTCCGCGTATGACCTCCTTTGCACCATGGCTCTGCCAAAAATGCAAATGTCCCCTTTAGTGGCCGCAGGCAGACGGATGAAAGTGCGAACGTCTTAAAAGTCGGATTTTTCCAACTAGAGCTGCAGAGGCGAAAATAGCTTTACTTATAATCAACGTATATCAGTGCTATTAAAAAAATGTTCCCTCGCGTACCCTTCGGACAGTTTTATCACCTTCTTTTTTCTCAATTTCCTTTTCGTCCTTTCATCAACTTGCCTTGGAACACGAAATCAATATTGTTGACACCACTTGTGGTACTGACGTCACGCTTTTAGGAATAATAAAAGGAAAAAATACAGTGTTTGCAAATTAATATGCCAAAATTAAAATAAAATAAAGTTGAATAACACTTTTGTTGCTTGAGAAAAAAAGTGAAATTGAACAAAAAATAGAAGAAATAAGTTTGTAAATTTTACTTTCATTAATTTTTGTCATTACGTATTATTTTCTCTTGTTACGTGAGGCTATCTTATCCATTCATACCACTGCTGGAAAATGTTTTCGCAGAATTCAAACACAGAATTTGAGTAGATATAGCGAATGATGAAAGGCATTTATAGGTCTATTGATTATTGAAAGTAACTCTTTTATTTATTATTAATTTTCGCTTTTTTCTCAAGCAACGAAAGAGTTATTCTACTTTATTTTTGGCACATTCATTTACGAACGCTTAGGGACTCTCCGACTATATACGTATGTGTGTGCATAGAGAGGGAGAGTACAAGGATATGGAATGTTACGAAGATGGAATAAATCGCATCATTATCAGTCGCCTGTTTCTTCCTATCAAATCAAATATCTACGCAAGAGTTTTTTGCTCGCCCAGCTCATCTTTTGACACCTTTCCCCCTCTTTTAAGGCATAAAACATTCCTCTTCCTGACTCTTTGATTCTTTCCTAACATCCTCCCTTCTGTGAATTCCTTCAACAGAAAATTGCTTATCAAAATCTGACCCAGTCATTTATGTTTAAAAACTTTCTCATTCATTTCCTATCAGTCCGACTAATTTTATCCTTCCTGCCCTTTACAAACGCCTCAAAAGCATTTAATCTGACCTAATAATCTTTTCTTATTGTCCGTGTATCACCCCAATATGATACACTCGATATCAAAGCTGTCACTAATCTCTTTTTAATATCTTTATTCCAATCAACAACTATCGTCGTCTAGTAAGTACCTCCTTAATATCACTAACAACATGAACTTACACCATGTTAACCGTAGCCGAGTGGAGAAATTATTTCTAAGGGACGTGTCAAATAGTAAATTAACTTTGTTTTTAATTCTAACAAAAGCAATTTAAGTGCGCTCTATTCTTTAGGTTATTCAGGACCTGTCGTTACTTTTTTGACAAAAGAGTGAATAGTAATGAGAATCCTAGGGAACATTAAGTATATACTACTGGCCAAAACATTTTCTTGCAAAAAATTAACATAATTAACAATTTAATGGCTTAGATTATGTCGTTTGATACTAAAAATATGTCAACTCTTGGAAATAGAAGACTACAACGTCAATCAAGGATTTAAGATCAAATTCGGGAGCAATTTCCATCCGAAAGAATTAACACATAAAAGCATCCATTTAATTTATTATTAAACCTAAGATAAGAATGAAATCTTTCCAAAGATAGAAATCCACAGGTTGAAAGGATTCGAGCGGATAAAGCGAAGATTGGACAAGCAGCGCTGGTGGGAGGTAAAAAAAAAACAAACACCGCCAGGAAGGGTACATTTCTTGGACATCCTAGTTTTTGTCAGAGAACAACTTAAAAATAAAGTCCTAACACACGTGCATCTGCTTAAAGACGTGCGAAAGGTTGAGTATTAGAAAAGAATTTTTTAAAAGCTCCCCTATTAGAAAATAAATCTTCCCTTAGAGTTTCCCATGCCACGGCGAACCACATAAACAAACGAGCTCTCTCTCTCTCGACGCCTTGGTAGGTCCTTAACCCCCTCCTACAAAACTGCCCACGCACTCGTGCACCCTACAATCCCATTCCTTTTCGTACGCCCACGGAACGACAATCCCACGCCCACCGCCGAGCGTATCGCGTGAAAATGCTGCGCGTGAGGTCTCGCCCGTCTCTAAGGATACGAAAATAAAAGAAAAGACGAGCGAAACGCGTCCCTCGTTAAGAAAATGAGGGGGGTAGAAGGGAGTTGCGAGATCCATTCTCAGACTTCCGACTGTTTGGAGTTCACGCGAACTACTCGGAGCAATCCGTTGGTCGCTTTACACCCGTTCAAGCGTGTCGAGAATAAAAAGAATGACAGTCGGCTTCTTTTTTTGCTCTTCCTCGAGTCTTTTATTTAAAAAATTGTTTAATGGCTTGTTAGATACGTAGATGAATGCGGTGGTCGAAGATAAGCAAGAGGATGTTTAAGTTGTTGTTTCTTTTTTGCTTCCGAGAAGACAGTCAGAACTGATTATTTCAACCCGATAATCCGTCGGAAAAGTTACCTGCTTGGTAGATGAGAAATTTACGCTTAAAACGTACATAGAGACATCATAGGGTAACGTGTAACGCAGAATTTCAAATCTTTTGAGCTCTGGGATAATTTCCTCTAGCAATCCCTACAATAATAGTCCATTAATTTAACAGAATACTCGGACGATTCGAGTGCCCCGAGTTCAATGCAGAAGGTCACAACACGTCTCTGCTCGTTGAACATATTCACCCGGAAATTCCACCGTGTCAAATGAATTAATGTCGAGGAAATTTGCAAATTCTGCAAATGCTCAACATTTGAATCCCAGACGAATAGCATTCAACAGCTGACAAATGATGCGTCACCTTACGACATTACGGAGCACCCCTGGCGATCTTTTAGCTCAAAATTATATTGAATGGATAAATTATTTAAGACATGACTCCTCCTCCTCGCACCCTTTCTTTGAGGTTGCGCGGTGTTTACCTACCGCGTGGCGTTATTTTTGAAAAGTGACCGGTTGGTTTCCGCCTTTAAGGGATTAATATCGTACTTAACAACTGCCTCGCTGACGCGGTTTTCTAGACGGATTAACAGGCCGTGAGAGTGCGGCAAATATTTATGTTGCAGACGCGCCAGAATGATGGCGGCGAAGATATGACTGCTTGGATTAACGTCGCGTGAGTCGGTCACCATAGAAAAACTCTCCGCTCGCTCCGATGATTGTTGCGACACAGGAATTTCCGCATTCTTTTAACGAATTCGAAACGAATATAAATGGAAATATTATAAGCTTCAATAGGATCACGAAATGCATACAACGAACGCGGTTTTATAATTTAGCAAGATGAAAGCCGATCACATTTTTAATTCCAACTCGATGATAATAAAAATAAATAACTATTATTGGTTGTGAGCTTAGATGGGAGGTAATATTTTAAAAAATAATTAGAAACGTGAGCTTATGCAGTGCCTACTGCAAATGAAATTCATCGCCCCGACAGACATTATTAAATGGTTGGATGAGTTAAACCGATGCTAAAGTCAACTGCAATTTGCTAACTAGTTTGTTATAAAGTCAACATTTCAAGGGTATTGGAGTATTCTATTACATTAGAATTTCAAAACCCAGATTAAAGGCTTTAAAAAATCTTTATTAGCCGAACGATTTATACGTTGTGTTGCGATTACGAAGCCATTGGACGTAATAAAACTAATGCTCCATTCCAACTGTTATTTTTATGAAAAAACGAACGAAAACATAAAATTTATTCTAAATTGATTTCGCCCGCAAATAAAAGGTTTACAATAAAACTTTGAGCTCGTTTTGGAGGACGAAAAAGGGAAAAACATGAGACGATACCCTCGGAATATCATCCTTAAAATTATAACACATGCTGCGTATGTTTACACCATGATTCTACCTCTACGTTTCCCTATTTATCAGCGAAATTCCTATCGACATAAAACATTATACAGACGAAAATTTCGGCATTAAAGCAAAAAACAACAACAATAATAACCTGAGCCCCGAAAAGAGGCCGATATAAAAACATAATTTTAAAAGTCTTTCCCCTGCATACAAGACCGGTATTGATTCCCATGCAAAGTTCATAAAGGGGAAGGCGCTCGGCAGTAGACCATTATTCATTCTCCGTCGGCGGATGAGTCTCTGAAAAAAAATATATGTTCCCGAACAACCCTCACATAATCTCCTTAAGCCGGAAAAAAACAACAAAAACAAATGACAAGAGGGGGGAACACGTGAGCACGCGGCGACGCCATGTTACCGAGGCAGCGTCCACCTGCATATTTTACTCGCTCCAGTGACCCGCCACTCCGCGAGGGTTCAACGCGAAATATGAAGGATAAATAAAAAATAGAAGAAAGGGGAGCGGAGAGAGAATCTGGTTTCCCAAGGGCGCGCAAAAGTGTACGTGGAGAGGGAGGTAAAAAAACTCATGCTATGGCCACGGGCACGTTAAAAAAAAGGCAACATTCCAAGTAGCAGACCGCAGGGGGAGAACAGAACACTTTCTCCGCAAAAAGAGCGGTTAACGCAAAATTACGGCTTCAAACGTTACACGTGTCCTCCCTCCTCTCGATTGCCCTCTCGTTTTACCGTGGAAACGTTTTCTCTTTCGTTGCTAAATTAAAAGAACCGGTGTTGGCGTAATTCCCGCAAGTCGATTTGAGTAATTTAAAATCGGTAATTTGTCACGTCCGTAATAATTGGCTTTCATTATGACAGGCGCTTTAGAATGAGAGGAAATGAGACGGAAAAGGTTTGAAAGCGTGCTAAAAATTAGAGCCGTAAAGAATTTAAATAGCTCGAAGTTTTTTAATTCGCTATTTTTTCGACTTTCGCTAACATTTTATATGGAAAAACAACTCCGCTTCCAATGTCAATCTGAACGCTAACGGAAATACGAAATACTTGGATTAAGTGATTAAAATGGACGAATAAAGTTAATAATAATAAATTAATAAGGAACGGAAATAATGATATCGAAACTGAAAAGAAAGAGGAAGACTGCGCGATTGAAGATGTGACTGAAGGAAAATTTTAAGTTAAAATGCTCGATCTGTGGAAGCTAGATAGCACATACTGAAACCCGTTTTACCCCGTAGGATTACCAATGGCAATGAAAGAATCATCACACCTGTAAGGGATTACCGTAACGGAAGGTTGAGAACATTTAATCCATTGCCACCACTCCAATATGGCGAACTTCGGAGTGAAACGTCGATCAATCCATTGATATTTAGATAAATAAATTCGTTCTTCTTCAGCTGCGGATCGAGATAAGATTTTAAATGCCCTCAAAACTGAACCGAAAACCCTCCGTCACTTTCTAGTGACGGAGAGTTTTCGCGATTTAGTTTAAGAAACTGGAACCAGTCCAGGAAATGAAACAAAATAATTTTTTTTTTAATTCCACTATTTGGGAAACACGACCTAAGTTTCGGCGTGACGCCATCATCAGGTGAGAAATACAGAAAAACCCGAGCATATGCTCGGGGAAAAATAAACAACCAATAAAAACAAATTATCGTAACACAACGCAACGTATAAGCACCGAGAAACCAGTTTTAACAAAGAACTACACCACACAAGAGTGCGAAGCCAATTAGAAAGGTTGGATATTAGAGAACTGGGGGAACTGAACTTTTTACGAAGCGATTTGGTTTTATTTCCTTATATAACGGAATTCCACTATATTATGGCGTGCCTAGTGGATTAAAAAACTTATTCGTATATATTAATAGAAAAAAGTCGGATTTTAAAACAATGGCTTACACAATGAATGCACAGAAGGCAGATAAAAAGGTTTAAATGAAATAAAGTCGAATAAAAAAAACTCTACTCCGATAGGCTTAAATTTAATCCCATCAACGTTATAAATAAAATAAAATTAAATTTCGGTCTACTGGGCGACATATGGAAACATCCGCCCTTATCTCGTAATAGGCGCCTCTAACCAGAGATCAACTTCGTCACATGCTCTGGCATACATAATGTTTGATAAATTTTTAAAAAATTAATTTTATCGGGAGCTTTCCGGGAAATGTACGAGAGCCTATCGCTGACCCGAATCGATTAAGCGGCTAAAGCAACGGGTGTTATTGGGATTGGCGAGTGTCAACGATATGACGCGTTTAACTCTAAAAACTGAATAGAGCTAACAATATAGTTATATATTCTTAATATCAAAAAAAGGCGTTACAAGTAGGAGAAACTAGGCAGGCGGTAAGAGTGAAACGGAAAAAAATGTGTTACGAAAAATTGAAAATGATCATGTGTAAGGGATTAGGGGTATCATGGCGTGATCGCCTGCACTTTGATGTTTAATATCACCCACGAATGCTTTCTAATATCACAATAAGATCAGATGACACAACAGAAGAAAGCTCAATCGATTGGAACAGAAAAGCTTGATATTAGGAAGTGATTCTCAATGACACCATTAAAATCATACAAGGAATTAAAAGGTACGTGGAAGTATCATACGAGAAACCCTACCCAGGAAAAACGGATACCATTGAAACAATGATAAAACTTATCCATATTTTCGCTAAATCACAGCGCAAATATACACGTAATCAGTCACACGAATTAAAAACAAAGATACTTTCGAGACGTTCGTAATTCAGCTTAATTCACACCAACAGCTTAACCTTACCGAAGTTTCTGGAATTAAACGCTAGGTGGAGTGGTGTTCAGCGTCGCCGCCTAGACTTCGATCCTCTGGACCTGCACCCTCTACACAAGGTTAAGTATCTCACGGTCGCATGTAGACATCGGTGGTATACAAGTGGCGGAAGCGCTTGAAAGGGAGAAAACCATTCCGACATAAACGACCCGAGAGAACCGATCGAGTCAAATTCATGCGATGCCGATTCTCTTTCCCTCAAAAGCACCAAAAGGAAAAAGGACAAAAAATAAAACGAATGCTGACGAAATTACGTCTCGAATAAAAAGTTGGCAACAACCGAAAGACGAAAACCTATGACGAATCAAACCAGAAATGAGCGCCTAAGTTTCTCCTTCCATCTTCCCCTCCCTCTCGCCCGCCCCTCAGCACCAGTCTGGTTTCTGGGGAGACTTAATGGAGCGAGGAGGGGCGCCAGTGGCAGTCTAAGAGAGGGCGAGATCTCTTTAAGAATTCCGGAAGTGAGTCAGCGCACCGATCGGCAAGACCTTCGCTTTGGAACAATCTGGTCTCCCGAATCAGCAGTCCGGCACCGAAAAGCACAGCGACAAACTGACATTCTGCTACGGAATGGAAGAGGACTCGTTAGCACATCATGAAGCGAAGCTCCACGTTCGGAACAGCTCTTAGAAGCGGCCGAAGCTCAGATAGCGTAAGCGGTAATCGATCGTTATATAGCTGGAACGGAATCTACAACATGGGTGACCAAACGGAGCCGCAGGCGATAATCTTCAGAAGTTCGAGGGCCGTATGACACACATTCTATGCGCTTATGTGTACGAACGGTAAAACATAAGTTGTATCCGAAGCAATTCAGACATAATGCATATCCTTAGGCATCCCCAACACGTCTCAAGTCAAACTATCGTATTTCCCAGCGGATAAAACTCATTTTTTTTTCCCGAAAAACGTAACCTAATATCAGCCTGCGTCTTATGCGTCGAGAGTAAACATTTGCTCGGCCGTACAGATCAGTGCTTAACGTCGCGGCACATCAAACTAACCTCATGTAATTTCAACGCTTTAATTCGTGTTTTAAAGATTTTAAAATTAATTAAATATTAAAAATCTATTAAGTCCTCTTGCAATTTAAGGAAAGTTCCTTGGATGATGAAATTTATGCGAATTTTCTTTATTTCAAACGCTTTAGCAACAATTAAAAATCCTCGGAATTTTCGGCACACTAATGCGCCGCGACACCCCGGTTAAGAAGCTCTGGTATAGATTTCCCGATATTCTGTGGAGTTCTTTGACTGAGGAAAAGAAAGATTTCTTAAGCCAATACACGAGATCGTTTATTAAACAAACAATACATATTTTAGATACAAAATAATATGATCACGTTGTAATTGAATAACGTATCAGTGTTAGGAAAACAATTTTGGCGTTGGCTTGCCAGCAATAAATGTTACCTAGTATGCATCTGAATATGATCAGCTGTACGAAGATAGTGAAGATTCGTATGAAAGTTCCGGTAGTGATGACTGTAGCAGGAATGATGACGATTTACTTGGCTTTTACGATGAATAAACTTGATTATTTTAACGTAGAACAACCCTGTTTTTGTTCTTATCAATTTGGTTAGATAAAATCCACGCGTATTTTTTTTCTGAAATTTCTGTTTTAAAATCGGGATGCGTCTTACGGACCAGGGAACACGGTACGTCACTGTGTTCTGTATTGAACAACGTTGACACAACTCCGAATGGAAATTTAAAAGAGGCGCTTACAGAGTTAAAGGAGCGGCGGTTTTGCCACCCTTGATCAACAATTTAAAAAAATCCATTAAAATAGTCTTCGCTTTGAATTAAATAAACTATGCAGGTATACCAAACATGCATGAAGCAGCTGAGTAAACCAAATGTTCATTTCGGTAATTTAGTTGTCTTCCGCGTGAATACTTCGATAGTCCGGATCATAAATAGGCAAATGACGTGACAGGAAGGACGTCGAAATTTGCTCATCCTATGTTACCGTTCCGTCGATACGAAAATGATGCATTCCAAGTCGACAGGAATCGACGGCAGATATTCAGCGGAGCTGCGTGGAAAGGCAACTGGGAATCCCGCGATAAAGGTCGTTCGATTGCATAAGACGTCGAGAAGGCGTGAAGATAAACATTCCTTTGATAGGTTGGGATAATTAATCGAAAAATTAGTTTCATAGAAAGTCTCTCTGCTCACATATCGTTTCATTTGCTCTGCGACTCATTAATAATGACGCATTTCGAAAGTGAACTGCATCCAGAGCCGGTCTTATGGGCGGGCAAGCCAGCCACGAACTTTTAGATGCCGCCGAATTGTACGTTATGCACTGTATCGCTAAATTTTTGGACAGACATTTTTATATTTCTCCCGGCTGCGATTAGAAGATTAAGTAAAAACACAAAATCTATCGTTTAGTAATAGTTAAACGTCTTCTGGTAGCAGATAAAAAGAACGATGGGTGGGTGTGAAGAAGCGTTAATGAAAAATATTATTGAATTGAAAATGTCCATTTATAATTGCCGTGGTCAAGGTTACGATAATGGAGCAAATATGGCTGGTTCAAAGAATGCCGTACAAGCTCAAATAATGCGCATTAATCGGCGAGATCTTTATGTCCTCTGGTTGCCATAATTTAAATTTAATAATCGGTGACATCGCAAAATCATCTCTAGCAGCCAAATAGTTTTTTGATATTTTGCAGCAAATTTATGTACTTTTTTCTGGTTCGACACAATTATGGCAAGTTTTTAAAAATCATGTGACTAAGTTTACAATAAAACCATTACCGGAAACTAAGTGGGAATGTAAAATTAATTGTGTTAGAGCGATTCGATTTCAGTTGGGTGACGTTTATGACGCGTTAGTTGAGGTTTATGAAACTGAAAATTACCTAAAACACCGGAAAGAAGCACTTTCGTTAGTTAAAGAACTGAAAAGCTTAAAAGTTTTGGTAATTTTTGTAATTTGGTATGATATTCTCGCGCAAATAAATGTTGTTATCAAGATGATGCAAAGCGAAAACATGCAGTTAGATAAGGTATTATACACATTTGCAAAGTACAGAAAGTTTCTAAATTCAATTAAAAGAAAATGGCTTTGGAAGTTCAAAAACCGCAGCAAAAGAGCTAGCAAAATAACTTGAAGTCGATCCAGAAGAATTCATTTTTCGGGTGGAATCATCTGTTCGACGAAAAAAAAGAAACAATTTTCATATGAAGCCGAAGACGAATCAATAAATGATCCTGGGGAAAAATTATAAGTTGACTTTTTAATAATTTGTTGGACCAAGCAATTCTCTCACTACAAATAAGAGAACTATTTCAGCAAATAGTAAAACGTTTTAATGAAACCTTCGGCTTTTTGTACTATATTTCGACACTAAAAACATGTCTGATGGTGATTTGCTTAAATAGTGCAAAGACCTAGAATTATTGCTTTCTGAGCAACGTGGTGAATTTGAAAATGGCATTCAAGGATTAAGTTTACTGAACTTAAGGCTTTGTCACGAATTATGCCGGACCATTGTGCAACAGCACTGGATACCTTGCGATATATTTGTGACAACCGTTTTATTGAACTTGTGCCAAATTATTATATTGCACTTACAATTTTATGGCTGTACCGGTCATTGTGCAGAGTGGCGAACGTAGTTTCTCAAAGTTAAAATTAATTAAAACATACTTGCGTTCAACTATGACACAATAAAGGCTGGTTGATCTTGCTGTTATTTCAACTGAAAATTCTTTAGCATCATCGCTTGATTATTCCACTTTAATTGCTGATTTCGCAATTCGTAGAGCAAGAAAAATAAACCTTTGATTGATGGAAGTTTATTATAAAATACATTAAACTTAAAAAATATTGTACCTTATAATGATGTTTTTTTGTTTTGAAATAAAAATTTTCATCCAGCTATTACCCTTTTTGTTTGTATAAGTTTGAGGTTGTTTCTCACAATAACGTGCAATTAATAATGATAAATATAAGTTTGCCCGGGGCCGCCAATTGCCTAGGACCGGCACTAACTGTATCCATCCTGAAAATTCGCGAAATATTAATAGATGTTTCATTATTATACACTTAAAGGGCAATGCACAATAACTGAAAGGGAAATTAAAGTATAGTGGCTAAATAAAAACATATAATGTGATCGTGAAATTCCACTTTGAAATTCGCATAAATAGTATTTTGAAAGTAAAGTATCTTATAACAGCTATTGACAAACTTGTGATGGAGCTAACCTTTTTTTGTTATTTTGGCAAATAAATTTTTCCTCTTGATTTAAAATTTATAATTTGTTTTAATGAATTTCAATGGGCTTGTGTCGACTAACTGGGACCACCTCAAATACTAACCGCGACGCAGACCCCTCAACCCTCATTAACTCGGGTTAGGAGACCGTACCTCGAGGCCTATCCCCAAATCCGAGCTCAGGTACCTCTACCCTCGCAGCAGGGTTGCCACGACATTTTAAAAAAGGTGCATACTTAATAAATAATACAACATATTTTCGAGGTCGGCAATACAGAAAGTCGTATAAATTTTTGTGAGTGGTACATTTAAAAAAATGTTTGGGAAATGCTGAGCTACATGGAAATCCTTCACAGTAATACTGTTATCCCACTCGTTAATGGGAACAAATACTCCAAAACAATCAAGCCAAAAAACACAATTGAAAATGGTACTAGTTAAAACAAAATGTTTCTCAGTTTAAATTCACGATATTCAAGCGATGATTTTAAAGGGCAATAGCTCGAGAGTCGTAAATATGACCAACTCGACTTATAAATATAATTGCATAATTCACAAGCGATTTACTAAAATAAGGATACCTTTTAAAAAATCGTTCGTTCCTTGTTATTTATGAATGAGCTGCTCTATATACTCCCCATTCTTCGAAAATGCACATTTCATCTGAAAATTATCAGCTACCGCGATCGAAAATTTGAAGTAAAAGACAGCATCATATATTATAATCACAAACACTTTAAGCACAGTTATTTGGAAAAAAAAGAATGCTAATGCACGAAACACCATCATAATCACATGACGTTAGTAATTCGGTACGGTAGCTTCATTTCTTTTTCAAGGAAAATCGCGGGGAGGAAGGGGAGCGAAGGCGCACCTCTAAATTACGTTGCATACGATTTTCATCCGAGTTTTTTGCGGAGAAAGTTCGCGCGGACGCCTAAGGCAAATCATCTTGCCTAACGTTATTATATATCTCTCGAATCCAAATCTTAAACGAAATGCTTCGATTCCAAAGAATAAAAATAAGTGAAAAGATGCATCAACTCGAGCGTTCGTGGGACAAACGTAACAAAACCAATCGAGCCTCGTCTCGGAAAACCCTCGATCGAACCGTTGAATACGATACGCCAAAACCACTTTGAATGCCAAGCGACTTACCCCATCAATTCAACGATCCTAACGCGAAAACCACGAATTACGGGTTTAAGGGACTATGATACGAAACCGCTCACCCGGACGTCGTAAGAACGCACAAAATGATATTTTAAAAAAAAAACGCCAGATTAAAACGCACGAAATCGTGACTAATCGGAGACTTTTCTTCCAGTACACGACCAAGATTATTCTGCCACGAAATCAGTCTTTGCAGCACGTTCGTAGCGCGAAAAAAGTGCTCCGTAACATCATGTCCGCACTCGGTTATTAACCCGCGAATTCCCGCGCCGAGTTTCATCGAATTCTTGGAACAAATTCACCAGTTCCGAGGAGCACATGCGTGTTTCCACGGACGTCGTCCCACCCACCGATTCGCGATTGAGACGTAACGAATCGCGTACGTAAACTGATCGATTCGGAGAAAAAAGATACGACGTTGACGTTAGGTCTGACGCGTAGCCTCCGTCATAAAAGGCAACGTCAAAACGCGGCTGTCTAAAAAAAAAAAAAATAAATAAAGGGAAAAAAAAAATCGGAATCCGCGTGCACGAGGACGTAAAATACGATCCGCTCGTCACAGCCGCACCACATGACGCGCGTACGATGAATTTACGCTGGCCGGCTCGCGAAGAAGGGAGATTGAAAGACGGGCTCCGTTGCCCCGGTTAATAAAACACACACTCCCGTAAGAGGGGGGAGTGGCTCGGACGAGAGGGGAAAGAGAAAAAAATAAAGGGCGTGCGGCTCACTCACCGGATGAAAGGCTGGGCTGCAAGGTGCTCCCAGCGATGAACCGGACCACTTGTATCCAAGGGGGATGAAGAGAGTCGAAGACACGAGAATTTCCTCCGCTCTTCTCTCTGTGAAGCACGTATCGGCACCACACACGGGGAGAAGTCGGAAACCAAAAAAAAATTTTCCCTTGGGGGGGGAGGGAGGGCTATAAACTCTTTACTTCACACGAACGGCAACCTCACGAGTCGACCATAATACCACCCCGTGTCCCACCTTCACTCCAACCTCACGAGCTGTGATCGAGACAAGCTCAGTCAGGCTCCCGCCCGCTCTTTCTTTTTTTCCCTCTCTCTCTCTTCGTTACACAGACTGCTGGATGCGCGGCCGCTTCTGCGCGTGTCTACAGCGTGGGCGTGACCGTTCTGGCTAGGGATGGGGACGGGAATCCATGATATCTCGAGGCTCGGTATGACGCGCACGACATCTCTGAGCTAACGCGGGAACTACTTGAATGTCAGTAATATTAGCGGCGTTCGTTCTAAATGTAACTTGCATTTCGATGCTGTTAATTGTTTCACCGACATTATTAATAAAAATTATTATTAAAACAATGTAAATGTATACATTACGTAGAAATATTCTGAGTCAGTACTAACGTAGTTGCATGAAAACCCATCATCAAATAACACTATCCCCCATAACAGGAATGGCGAACATACACAAGATAATGCGGTATTACAATGAAATAATACAATTCTTTTACGATTCAATTAATTTCCTTAATCTATTCCATAATAAACATTATAAAAGTTAAATAAATCACGCATACAACAAATAAGATTAGTAAATTAAAATTTATACTTTCGGTCACCAAACTAAGGGCAGTAAATTAAGGACAAAAAAATTAACGTAAATAAAGTTCCTTACAAAATATCTTTAGGATGTTACCTATTGCTGCTCGGTGCATGTCAGTTTCCTACTTTCTGTGGTATGTTTTGCTATTTTCAATCCAATGTAATTATCCACACACAATCACAATCAATCTGTTCTTTCCTTCCAACTGTTCGAAGGCCACTAGTGCTGCCATTTCAACAATTTTGGGCGCGTTAAAACAAAAAGCGGCGGAAATTATAAACAGGCGACAAGTGGTAGTAAATGTGGAGTGTAACTCTTTTTGTCCACAAATTTACCGCATATTCCATCACTCATTAACCTTTGAATGATTATTATTTTGTCTAAGAGCGGAAGAACAAATTATCTTCGTTAATTTCTTAATCACCGTAGAATAACAACATGAATAACACAACTGAAAGGGTAACAGTTTTGGTTATTAATAGATGTACTATAGTGAATAAAAGATATATATACTTGTTCTATTTATTACTATTTGATAAGAATGAAATTAAGATATGGAAAACATTCAAATTGCAGGTTTTATTTTTAATATATTTAATCAGTGGAATAAAGCCTAGATCCAAGAAGATGATTAAACTGAAATGTTACTTAGAATAAGTTCTGTATGTGGTAAGGTTTGCTATAGTTCTCAGAATTTAATACAAAATCAGTCAAGTTTTCCAGTTCCAGAAACAGAATTATTTCTTGAGTTTAAAAATATCTATGCCAGTCTTCATGCTAAATATGAGTTCTGAGTATTGTATTTATGTAGACTTTATTTCTTCAAGCACTATTTTTCTTTGTGAATTCATAAGTGCTAATATTTTAATTTACATTCTGAATAATCAGAAACCTTTAAGAGTAACAAATGGGAGGCATTATTTCATTGATTATCAAATTTGATAACAGTGGCAATTTTTTATGTCAGGAAGTTCATTAACTAAATGATAAAATTCAATTTGAGTTAGTAGCTCACTATCATATATGTTTTTAAATATTATTTTAGTTTTTGTATTTTTTTAACCAATGATTATTTCCATTTTCTTTCATGTTTAAGTTTAGGCATCATTCTCCAATACTTTTTTTTATGGTTTTTTGATGTTTTGTTTACAAAAGCCATTTGGATATTTTTGTCAAAGTTCAGCTAAATAAATGGAATATATTAAATTGGATTGTAATGATTAGTTATGTATGTGTATCATAAACAAATATAAGCTGCAAAATGTAATGGAAATGACCCAACCATATTAGTGAAGATGAGTAAATTTAATGTTACAAAAAAAAATTGATTGTGCTTTACAAAAATATTGTCTATATTTATCATGAAGAAGTCATCCAGTTTTAATGTCTTCTTAGTTAGTAATTTACAGAGTATTTTAGATGTGATTTATTTATACTCATATTCCCTAAAATTCATATCTTTTCTATATTTTTGGCATAATAAAATATTCAGCAAATATGTTAAGATGGTCAACTAAAACTATAGCATATGCACTTAATGCAGCTAGACACATATGCCAGAGCAATTGGATTGATATATTATATAAATGCTGACATAAAATTAATGTTTTAGCACTGCAAAACTTTACATTATCGAGTTTTTGTTAGAGTATAAGTTAGTATTTTTTATATTTTTCCATAGGAAGAAAACATTCACATTCAGTATTGATTATGAGAAAAATCAATGATTCTTAGGAAACAAGAATCTTTTCGAGAAACTAATTGGATCAATAGTTGAGAAAATGCTTATTTACTATAGATACAGTTGCCATGGCAACATTTAGAATCACTGCAAAGAAGAATTTGAATGGACAGATGCAAGATTCTATTTCTCTGTGAAAACTCTTAACTTGTGAGTAGCACTTAGTTAATAATTGGTAAATGCTTTATAGATTTGATGCAATTTCTAAAGTCATGGAAACTATTTTCTAATGATATACTTCTCACAATAGGAGCATTTTAGGTCTATGCAATTATTATAATTTTGAAAATTAGCTAGAGTTAGGTTAACTAAAGAATAAAATTAAGCAAAATAACTTTTTCATCTCATTGAAATAAAGTGAATTTGTAATTCAGTGCCTGCAATATTTTAATTCATTTGGATGTACCATGTTTGGAAGGTACCTACTTCCTCTTCTGCACAAAATTTTATTCAATAATTTTGAATAATTCTCATTGTTATTATGTTACTAAGTTTCTGTAGAGAATAGAAAGAAAATATCCTGCTATTGCAACATAAAGAAAAAAATTATCAAAAATTAGTATTAATGGGAGCAAGCATGCATATAAAGTCATATGTGGCATTGGTGGCTTAATGTTTTGCAATATGTAATCTATAAATCAATGATATTTTTGTTTTTAGAAATTAATGCAGCATGTTAATCACTTAAATACATGACATAGCTCCCTTATAGTCCATTACATCAGTAGTTTGTAATTAAGAGCAGAACCCAACTTTTTAAATTAACTATATTTAATTGGGAAATTTCTTTTAATACATTTGCAAACATGTGAATGCCATACAAGCAGCATTGAATAAATAAAATAAATTATGAAATTTATAACATAATGTTCTGATAGTCATAGTATATAATTTCTGCTCAACTTTTACAGAATTTAAAAAGATAAGAACAAATTGTCCTATAATTGTCAAAACCATTGAATTAAAACTTTAAAAATTAGCACTCTGTTGTACAGAAATCACAATAGTAAGGAAAGTCACACATATCTCTTAATTTTTTATAGTTTAGTTCTTTCAAGAGTTTTCTTTTTAATATCTACCTAGTTTTTATTTATCATTATAGGTTTATTGAACAAACTACATTTTAAAGAAAAGGTTAAGCCTACATATCACTAAAGTTTTACTTCTGCTTTATAGCTGATCAAACCTCAATGCATGTGGTAATTGCTCAAAATTAGGAAGTGTGCATCTGGATAATTTCAGCTCCTATCTCTGCAATGTCTGTAGTACGCTCAAAAAAAATAGTTGATTTACATTTGGCAAAACCAGAATGGAAAAAGCATAACTTGGGTCTTTGGGTAACAGCTTCTGACAGACGAGATGGATCTTGGGGAATGCGCCAAGATGCAATTGGTCTTCGTAATGAAATGCATTTACAAACTAGGTGGGATAAGTACCACAATGATGTCCGCCTAAAAGACAGGTAAACTATCTGTTCCAGTTCATTACTATAAAATGCTCATTTCAATCTTTCCAAACTGTGACTAATTTCAGCAGAGAATTTTTTAAAAATCTTATAGAAAATCTTGTCACATAATTAAATGTCAAACTTTTAATGGTAAATTGAATATTTTTAATATTTTAAAAATTAAATGTGAAAAATATTGTTCATTTGCGGATTTCTGATATCGTGGACTCAAAGTATTTCAGAAAATATATTTGGAAACCATTTAACCTCTCAACTTTTTATGACAATGATGTAATACTAAATATAATAAGTATAAAATAATTTTTTGTTTTTATCATTCAAATTTGGCTATGTGAAATATCCACTTCTTTGATAGAAGATAGTCTCTAAATAAAGGAAATGTCTCTTTCAAATGTATAGTAATCTATTTGATCAAACTAAAGCAGAAGTGTAAAAACCATCAATAAAATACTTGCATGGAAAGTTTAAATGTTATAAGTAAAATTTAGTTTTAAACTAGATGTTAAAAGAATATCTTTTAGTTAGAGAAATGAATATCTCACTCCTATCATGTTGAGTCAAAATATGTTTTTTGTATATTACTGTGATGTTTTTTCTTTACGCATTATTCTTTCAAAAATTCATAGGGTACGACTCGTTGAGAGATGGGTGGAAGTATTGGAGGAGACAAGAAAGAATGCTCTGAATGAAAGAAAATTGCTAGCTGATTCCAAAGCCTCAGTGGAGTCATACATTGAGTCATTAGGCATTAACCTTAATATAAATGCGGAATGTAATTTTCTTAGAGATGGAAGGAAGGGCTATGAGCTTATTCAAGATGACCCTGAACATGAACTAAAAAAGGTGAGTCAGTTTCACTTTATAGCAAGATGAAAACTTGGAATATTAATATCATCATCATTTCAAATGTTTATAATTTTTTCTTTCAGAGGAAAGAATATTATGTAAAAATGATGATATTTATTTATCGATGTGTCCAAAAGTTTTTAATTACTTTATTATATGAATAAACCCTTTAGGATTTTATAATTTCGAAATTCAAGATTGATTCAGATCCAAATATAAAAGAATTTATGTAGTATACTAAATTTGACTAATTTCTGCAAAATTTATTTAAACACCACTGGTTTCAATGAGTGATCATTATATAATTAGCTGAAATGTTTTATATCTAGTGGAACTCTACAATAATGATGGGAACTTGTATACATTCAGACCCTGAGTTATGCGACTTTGAGTTACGCTGATTTATGTATATGTGTTTCATATAATGTGACCAGTACTTCAATTATGTGGTGCCATGCTTCACATTTAAACAGTAGGCTCTTTTCTTTTGTTGTATAGACTGATTCTAGCTGAAAATCTAGTGATTTAGTTTTCATCTTCGAAAGCATCAGTATTACCTCTCGTCTCCATATTGATTTTCCATTGTTTTTTTGCTTAATTTAACCACTCAAAAACTGTAGTAATGGCATCAAAGAAAGCTTGTGATGTTGTGCCCAAGAGAGTATGCAGGTCAATTACACAAAACAATAAAATATAAATCCTAGACAAGTTAAGAAAATTGGAATAATTTGAAATCAGGAGAAAAATTCTGCTATGAACGGGAATCAATCCTGGGTCTTCCACTTACCAGGTGGATATTCATCCATTGGACTATTGTAGCAGACTAATTTTCCCATTTCAGTGTGTGGATGTTTCATTTGGTTTAACAGGAATAATGGTACTTTTCTATTAACGGGGAGCTCAAATAAAAATCATTTAAACAATATTAAATTATTAAAAAAAGGTACTGTTGCTAACCCATGACTGATTGGCTGATCTCTACATTTACGAACCCAATCTCCGGACAACGTGGTTCCAGGCGAGGCGAAGGGCACGGTAGCATCCAGAGACGACTACCCATTACAACAAAGCGAGGCGAAGGCTCGTCAATATATCCTTTCAATGTTATATCCTCTTGATGGTTGTGCTGAAACCCGGAACCAAAGAAACCCTCCACGTTGTCCGGAGATTGGGTTTGTAAATGTAGAGACCGGCCAATCAGTCATGGGTTAGCAACAGTCAAACGAGATATAATAAATGACCTTATTTAAGTCATTGTTGTATTTGTAAATAACTACAAAACATAAACATTAACAATAAGCATAGGGTATTTGGGCTCCCTGTTAATAGAAAAGTACCTAAATAAATATCATTTGCTACTTCATTTTGTTTTTTTTTAATTATCCTTTGATTACAAAATAAGGTTATTGAATCTTGTCCCATTCTTCTATCCCTCTATTTCCTATAGGCTTAATGCCTCAAGTTATGTGGTTTCCATTTGCATGGTGTTTTCCAGGAATGTATACCCTGTGTAAGTTGTGGTCCGACTGTACATTATACCGATTGCCCATGGAAGCCATCCTCCTTAAGTGAATTATTTATAAAGTCATAAAAGTTAATATTCCACATCTATTTTTTTTATGTGTTCCCATCAGTATCAAGGTATTGGCTGCATCAGTAAATAATATTTATTTTCCAAATTTTCTAAAGCCCATTAACTTTAATCAAGTACAGGTAGTCCCCGCTTAACATGAGAGAGATGTTCCTAAAAAGTTTTGTGTTAAGCGAATTCATGCTAAGCGAATGAATGAATACCATAAGAAATCACGTAAAAGGTTAGGGTTAGATGGAGAGAGAGAGCATGCAAGAAGGAAAAGATTTGATGGATTACAAGCATTAATGTGCATTTTACTTACGTTTTTATAAATAAAATGTAATAACCAATACATTGCCTAAACAATACACATAAGACGTAAATAAAGTATAAACCCGGCGACGTGTGCTAGTTCCGCAGATCTTTGAAATTTTATACTATAAATTATCTAATATTTTACGAATAAATATAAATTAATATATGTGTTCTATTAATGTCAATATTATTTCAATTTTCTCATGCAATGAATTGTGTTGCAACTCGTGTTAAAATGGGAGCTTCCTCGTGTAAAGTGAACAGGTTCCTCAATTGGTAAATTGTGCTAAAGTGAAATTCATGTTAAGTGAACTCGTGTTAAACGGGGACTACATGTAATGAGAAAATGACAGGACTTAAACATCTCATTACTTTGAAGTGGCTTCTAATACCACATTGGAGCAGAAACACCTAGAACTTATTTAACCTTTGTTATACAGCATTTAAATGATGCCATGATGTCTAATGGCCAGGCTCCTTCGGGATATTTTAATATAATACGTTAGTTTGAATAAATTCTTATATCTCAGAAACTATTAATGATAAAACCTTCAAATAAAAATAATTTTATAGGGAAAATATTGAAAATCTTCTTTTACATAGTAATAGGATATTAATGTGGTTGCTCAGCCAAGCATATATTTAAATATACGCATGGAAGACATAGGTTAAGTGATGATGGAAGTTTTTGAGATTTCTGCTTTTCCAGAACTGTATTTTAAGGATGTGTTTTTATGAGAATTTATACATACTGCATATATTCAAGTATAGGTCGAGTTTTTAAGGCCAAATTTTTTAGCGAAAAACTCGGACTTATACATGTGTAATGGTTGTGTTAATGGTTGTGTTAGGTTAAAACGCATGCCATTATTTGCCTTGTGGTTGTTAAAATTTGATGGAATTGAAACTATTATTGTATTTAAAATATTATAACTATAGAATATTTAAATATCAATGTATGCAAAAGAATAAAGTTACTACATATATAATTCGGTGATCCTAAGTTGATCTCTGATGCTTCCTAGGTAATTAAACAATTTTTGTTAACGTGACAGTGGAAGGACAAAGAGCAACAGCAAGACAGAGGCACAATATGTAAACTCTGTAATATTTAAACAAAGAAACACCTCATCTGGGGAAGGTATCGCACTACTTCACTGCTACTTGAGACCAAGTAGTTAATTTGATATTCGAAGAATTATAGAGACGCAACAAAGTCTTTTTTGGATTCTTTATGTGGAACTAAATAGATTAATGCGTCCTGAATAAAAAAACTTGTTTTACTACACCTGAAAAACTGGGGTCGGCTTATAAATGAGATATTCGAAAAAACAAAAGTTTTTATCAAAAAAGTTGTGATCGACCTATACACGAGTATATATGGTATTTGCATTGGGCAGTGGCGGATCCAGGGGGGCGGGATGGGGGCGATCGCCTCCTCCTTGGATAACCCCATTGCACTCCGCTGGGCGCTTTCTTTGATTCATTCCACACAAAAATCCTCAATTATACACCACAGATTAGGTCTGTATAGCAAGGGAAAGAAGGATTCTGATAGGGGTAGGGATTTTCAAAATATAGGACAGTTGGCAGGGGCGGATTCGATAGGTGAAGGGGCAATCGCCCCCTCCTTTTAGAAGTTTCTGGATCCGCCCCTGGCATTGGGCCATGTAACTACCCAGGTACCATATTCAGAATTCTGGATACCTACATAATAAATATTGCTCTGTAGCATTGGGGACAAAAATAACTTCAATTTTCAATTTTCCTTAAATGTGTAATCTACTAAACATATAAATGCATATTTAACACATAAATAATTTAATTTAGAACTTAAATGGTTAAATTGCATTCTTTAACGATGAAAAGATTATTTCATGAATTAGCTAAATCTTCAATGAAGCTTATTAGTATACTTTTGTATAAATATACACTTATCAATATCTTTCACTGATAAGCCTGAGAGAAATGAGAGATTCTGAATTATGTATCTATTAACTGAAAACTTACAGGAGTTAGATTTGATAGATTCTATCAAAACAATGCTTCAAGGACGATGCCAAGAAGCATGGGAACAGGATTGCAAGCTAGGAGAAGAATTACACCAGATTGAGATAGATATGGCTGACAAGTATTCAGCAATTAAAATTGATACTGATTCTGTTCATATGACACCTGAAAGTCCTGGAATCAGTCTAAAGCCTGATCCATTGAGGGTGCCATCTAAGTGAGTATCTTTTTAAGAAAAGTCCAAGTCTGTTTGTTGGTTTATTTGTTTGTTGGGAATGTTGATGTCGCATCTCTAGTAGTGAATTTTGGTAATGGGAATAAATCAAGAACAGTAAATACAATTTCGATGATTTTTTCCCAATATACTGGAATCTATCTCTTGGAACTTTTAAAATATATCATCACCTATCATAAGATCATGGACTTGATTGCAGGAGAATTTATTTTCTCATTTGATTAACAGAAGTATGACTAACATTTTAATCATTTGCATTTTAATATTACTTATAACCATGATACGAACTTGGGATTTGGCATTTATATGGGGAATTGTTTAGGATTGCATTTGATTGCTTTGTGCATGTTTTCCAATTGTTTGTTTTATAAGTACTTATATAATACCATTAAACAGAGTTGCTTTCACATCATATATATCTATGCTTACTTTGTGTGTGTATTTTCCATTCCTTGTTTGTTTTTCGTCATTATGTACATAAGATTTTATATTTATCATGAGAAAGGTAGCAACATTTCTGAGGAGAGAGTGCAACCCAACCCTCATTAAAATGTAACATTGCAAGCTGATGATATTACAGAATAATGAGAGATGGGTTTTGTTAATAAAATATTTTTCTATCGGTAATTATGTTATGCCGCATTATGCAATGGAGGGGGAGTGTGCAGCATATCTTCCAATTTCTCCCCAAGCTGGGAGAAGGAAAGATGTGAGAAAGATGTTTCCATTTGTCAACATATTGCACTGGATATAATGTATGCTTATCTATAATTAAAAAGATTGTATTCTCTCCTTTAAATAATTTGTTTAGTACATATTGTATTTTTAACCTCAAGCAAAAAAGAAAAATTTGTATTAAGACCACTATGTTTTGTGAAAAGTGTTTTTGATAAGTAATAAAATGTATAGATATATTTCACTCTGATATACAGTATAGAACTTTTTATCTGGATTCCAGTTATCCGGAAATCCAATTAACCACCTATTTAAAAAAATAATGCATTTTTCCAAAATTTGTTAGGAGAAAGAAATTTAAATTTAAAGCCTCGCTAGTAATTACCCAGCTCACTACCATGCATTGGGTGTGCTCCGGTGAACAAGTGAACATGTTATTTGGAAGAGAACAAGGAATTTATTTTGGAAAGTACTCGATTACCAGAGCCTGCTATGAAAATCATGAGACTTGGTGCAAAGTGTGCGCTTGAGGCCTCTTACATGTCAAACATTTTTAATAGTAAATTTAAATAAATAAAGCAGTCTCTCTTGCTATTACACTTTGATATTTTTTAGATTTTCTTTAAAAATGCGTGTACTTTATAAGTACGACAAATATTTTTTAGATAGTGTGGGAACTCTTTAAGTGCAGGATCTGGTGCAGTCGCACCATTCCCACCACCATCAAGCCTGCCCTGCCGATTACTGTAGTATTTCTATTAATGTACAGTACCGGTATATATTATAATAGTGCTCAGAATGGAAAGTATTATGAAAAAGAACGCATGTTCTGGTAGTGGAACTGAAAACAGTGGATGCAAAATAACTGATAGAACATTTTCAATCAAGTTAAATTTTGATTTATTCCTTATGTACTACGATGAAGAAAGTTAAAGAAAATTTTTTATATTATTTTTATTAAATGAACAACAAAACGGTATTACTAAATGTTTGACAGGATGGGATGATATTATCGACGAATGCGACAGACCAGAACACCGTTCCATTTGGTTTTAGCTCTTTCTGAGCATTGTTTACGAGTATATTCCAGATAACTGGATATCCCCATATCCCAAGCTTGCAGGGTAAAAGGTTCTATACTGTATGTTGAATCAATCTAAAAGTACATACAGGCAAAATATTTGTTTTTTCTTCTTTTTCTCTTTTATTTTTAAAGTTTATGAATTTCACAAACCATCCTGTCACCTTATTTTCAACATTTAAAAATGTAGCTAACCATAACCACTTTTTTTACCACTTCACTGCATATATCCATAATTTTTTAGAGCCAATTACTCTAGTTATTGTATAGTAGTGTAATGCCCGTTGAAACCTCTAATATTATCATGCAGATCGAATAGCCCTTCAAAATACTGGTAGTTGATGTTTATCCTTGCCCTTAAGTGAATAGGAATTCAAGGCTCAGTAAATCAGCATTGGCTTTACCATAAACTCTCCTGATGCATTTCCACAGGTGAGAAGGATCACTATATCTTTCTCAGCCATAAAATCTTGAGCAGTTTTCTCTGCTTTGAAAGTAAATGTTCTCTTAGAGATTCTCTTAAAAGACAAACCAGTCTCATTCCTAATGGAATTACATCTTAGAGAGACTTCATCAATTATGAAAGCGAATGAGTTAAGATGGCAGCAACTTCATACAGGAAGTTGACCAAACTGATGCTGCGTAAAAAAACCACAGCGCCACTGCTGCCAATCCTTTTAAATCAGACAAAAAGAGATCTATAAAATTGATAGAGTTTTGATTTATAATGGATGTTGGTTTTCTCTTTCCTATCTCATTCTAAAACTGTTTAATAGAAGGATTAACACGAAAATGTAACAAACAAATCTGGAAACAGGAAACACGACAGATAAGATTAAATTCATACATGTCGTTCTATGGGTTTTAAATTACTTACATTGTTAATTGTCCTTACTAGAATCATTGAATAATTAAAATTATTTCAATTTGCTTATTCTAAGTTTATTTGTTTTTGATACATGTTTTGCGGGAAGTTTATCTGGTGATTTTGCAAAAATTTCAGCAATCAGCTGATGAGCTAGTGAAATGCGGAATATTTGGAGAGGATGGAATTATAACTGTATAGAAGTAATTAGGTGTTCTATATGTATAATTAATATATGTATAACCTGGATTATCGATAATTATTGTGGTTTTCCCCAAAAAGCAAGAATCTGGTGTGAGGTAGGTTCAGTTTAATTTCTGATTTTAAGTGCACAAAAGTGTTACCCATGTATAACGCACTACCCTACTTTATGACCTGAAAATTTGGTCTTCAAACTGTGCGTTATACACGAGTATATACAGTAAGTCCAGGTAACTTTAAGGCTGCACTGTGTAAAAGTGAATCGGTACTGTGTACAAAGAAAAGTGGTTGAGTTTACTTGACTGTGAAACTGTGTATAAAGATACTGTTTAAATTGATGTTTTTAGATTTTTCTACCTCAAGTCTTTGCACAAATTATTTCTTTTTAGTAGTAAATTTTACTATCATTCCTTGAAGCATTCTAGGAATATTATATAACATCTTGTCACTCTATACATGAAGTACATAATTTAATATAGAATACCCAATCTCATGCGAAAACAATTTTTCTCTTGCTTGTTGGGGTCTTTATTGAAATTTGAATAGTGATACTATCCCCATATCATTGGTGTAACAGATTGGGAAACTCTGCATTAATGAATCCTATATTATGCAAGTCAGGTAAAATATATTGGTACTTAAGTACTATCTCCAGAACCTTCGCAGGACTCTGATAATACGTAAGTACCAAAGATTTTTTATTAATGATAATGATATTTTTGAATAATTTATGTAATGATTATAACATTCCAAATTATACTATTTATTTATTAATTTTTACCATGTTTTGGTGGAGAGAACAAGGTTGGATTGGTTTCTACCAAGATATCTGTAGTCTAAAGAGGAATTATATCTCGCTTGACTTGAGTTAATTTAAAGCTTGCTAACCCATGACTGATCAGCCCATCGCGACATTTACAAACACAATTACTGGACAACGGAGAAGGATAGTTTGGTTCCAGTGAGGCAAAGGGTGCAGTAGCACCCGGAGACAACAACTAATTTAAAAACAAAGCGAACTGAAGGCTCGCCAATATCCTCTCCATTTGCGGCGCAACAGTCAAGCATGATATAATTATGATTATAACATTCTAAATTATACTATTTATTTATTAATTTTTACCATGTTTTCCTGGAGAGAACAAGGTTGGATTGGTTTCTCCCAAGATATCTGTAGTCTACAGAGGAATTGTATCTTGCTTGACTGTTGCACTGCTAATGGAGAGGATATTGGCGAGCCTTCAGCTTGCTTTGTTTTTAATTTAGTTGTCATCTCTGGGCGCTACGTCGCCCTTCGCCTCGCTGGAACCTAACTATCCCTCCCTGTTGTCCGGTGATCGGGTTTGTAAATGTCACGACGGGCCGATCAGTCATGGGTTAGCAAGATTTAAATTAGCTCAATGAAGCCATTGTTGTTGAGTCCTGTGAAGATCCTGGAGATAATACCTAAGTACCAATATATTAAATGAATTTTTCACGGCGAGATTTTTCAGATGGTATTCTTTAAGTAAACTTCAAAATAGCTGGCATAAAAACTAAAAATTAGTAGAATGTTTTTAGGATTTAAGAATCACAAAACAAACGAAGATTATATATTTGAACATTTTTCTAAGATGATCAACTTTATATTGACCTTTCTGATTCAAATTCTCCATAATTTTAACTATAAAATTTGTAATTTTTTAATTAGTCCAAAAACTCTAGGGGACTTATAACGCTTAAACATATTCAGTGGCATAGCTAGTGTTGGCACGCAGGGTCAAGGCATCTTCTTGGTGCCCCTAAGGGGGGGATATGCCTTTCTTTTCTTGGTGCCAAATTCCGGGGTGGAGGGGTTTACAGCGTCTTCTGTATTCAATTTAATATGTTGGAATCTTTGGGCAATTCCCTGTTTTGCTACCCCATTATGGCAGCTCTGAGAAACTCAAGCATGCAACAAACATATTTCAAGGGGAAATTGGTTCAAGAAAGGCTAGATGGCCTCAACTTAATTACAAACTCCCCTGGCCTATCAGCATAACATTATTTAAAAGTAGGATCCAGTCTATGGAAATATAACAGAAGTATAACTAGAAGCCCGAAGAATGAGCTATAACCCAAAGACTTCAGGTGAGACATGAAGAAGTGGCAACCCGAAGCGGGACTTCACACATATTTTGTAAATATTTTTCTCTGACCCGCTTACAATTGCCATTTCTTAAATCTCAGGGACCATCTAAATGTAAACAAGCTACGGTATCACTATATTCTAAAGATAAATACAAGGGTGATTCATTGCATCTTGGACCAGTCTCCAGAAGCATTTTTGATGACTCATGCCTCTTTTGTCATAATCCGCTAGGATATTATGTTACTCTGTGACCTCCTAGCAGATCTGCTTTCACTGATAAAAATTGGTCTGTGAGTTAGTGTCCCTTAAGCCCTCAGCCCAGGAGCAACTGCTCTCCCCTTGCTATGCCACTGTCCTAATCTGTCAATAGCACCTTCCTTGTCTTTTAATTAACTCTCAGAAGATAGTAAATATCCTTCATAAATATTAATTTCAATAAAAAGAACAATTTCGTCATCAGTACCATCATTATCAGTTATATTTAGCACTTTTAAATCAAGTGTCCTCCTCCTTAGGAAAAAATTCTCTTTAAGTGGAGTAACAGCTTAGAGACATATGTGATTCATGGAAGAAGCTCAACACATAAACGATAAATGACCTGTAAAAGTGGATGCCGTATTTGCAATGGACAGCATATGCCGTCACTCATGCTTGAGGTGTTAAGAAGTATAATCAATACACTCTGCATTTTCATATTCATATTAAAACATTCACATTGGATGATCAAAAATATGACTTTAAGGAAATATTTTATATTTTATTTAATAGAGCTCCTTTACAATGTTTTGGCAATAGCAGACAAATTCAGGACAATATATACCTACCATAGGAATATGCTGACAAAAATCAAGACATCTCACTCACATCACATTTGTCAGTAATGTTTTTACTCTCAGTTTCTTATGAGATTTTTAGTTTTTCATAATTTTAATTCATATTTTAATAGATGCTAATTCAATATTTTATCATTTAAGAATTAAATTTAAAGATCAAATTGTTCATATAGGTCTTGCAGTGTGTTAGCTCCAATATACATGCCTCACTTGCCTCACCACTTTCTGACACTAATAGTCATCATTAGGGTTAATTCAATTACCATTTTCATAACAGCATTTGAATGTAATATATGTAGTTGAAATGTGTACAGTGTAATACTTTTATCAGTCTAGGAGCTTTCTACCTCAAGTGAAAAAATAGTTTGTGATTGTATTGCGAGATAAAAATGTAACACAATATACAGTGATTGTAAATGATATAACATTAAACCGTCTTGCCTTGGAAACGACATTCATCCAAAAGTTATTAAAGCAATTAGTTATTTCTGTAGCCCATAGCATTTTATAATGGTAAAAATTATATTACTCTCATTCTAGATGTAATAAATATCTATTATAAGAAAATGAATGTTGCTTACTGGGCTTTCAAGGTTAATAATAGAAATATGTACCTATGAAATTCATGTTGTTTTGCATTTGATATCTTTTATATCATAATTATTCAGCATTTTATTTTTTTTCATATGAATGATAATAAATATTTAATCTAATTTTCTATAAATGAGGGATTTATTAGGTATTAATAGAATTAACTAGTAATGTTTGTTAAATGTTCATCAGAATACTAAATCAATGCACCATTACTGTAATTTGGTGAATTTCTTTGCATTTTAGGAGTGTCTCTCCAATATGTTGGGAAGAGGCCACAAGGACAACAAAGCAAAGATTGGACACAGAAGCAGCCAATGCTGAGAGACTCCGCAGTGTCCTTGACCTAGCAAAAGAAAAGGCAATTAATGATCTACATGCCCAGACAGAATCCACTAACTACGCATTACGTCTAGCTGTTCATGATACACAGAAAGCTCGTAATGAAATGGAGTGGCAAAGAAGAAAAGTAAGTGGCACCAGCATTTTTATGAGGACTATATTAAAATGAATAGCAATTTTATATTTACTTTATATAAACTCATGATCAAATGATAGTGAATATATTAACATACATATCTTTTTATCCTGAAAAGATAGATTTTATTTAATATTTGCGAAAGAATGGTTATTGTATGTCATCCATGCCAATGATTCATTAACTTTTTTGCCTCGTGGATCTGTAAATTACACAGGTACCAGTGGCATGGTGACCACAAAAATAGTAAATATTCTGTTTGGAGTTTACAAAAACTCAAAATAACAAGAGTTGGAAAGCGTAATGCATGTTATATGCATTCTTTGCATTTTGGTGATAAATGTATAGTAACCATTACATTTATGATTAAGATAATTACATATGATCTACTAACAGCACTTATTATAACAACTTATAATTTTCTGTCAAAACTCTTGAGTTTGAAACAGTTATATGCTGTGTTTATGATATATAGAAGATTGTTTAGAAAGATATGTTAAAGTGATGTTGTTATAGGCCAGTGTGATGCAAAATGAAATTTGCTCAATAAATTTCATCATAAATATCCCATAACTCACAAAATCATTCAGGTGGCATATGATGCAAAAGTTATAGGTGGACGGATGAACAAATATGTCCTCCATGTAACTCATCTTATTATGTTATCCAATCCAGTCCTGGGTCGTGGCCCATATTGATAAAGACATTATACTATAAATACTAGACTTTGCAAAGAGTTATGAAAAAAGGAACAATCAGATGCAACTGAATTTTCTGTGCATATGTGAGAGTTGGAGCTAAGTTGAAACATTCAACTTGATTTGAGAACAATGTATCTGAGAAAGTAAGATGCTACTTTATATAATTTCCCAGATTTCATAAACCTATAACAACAGAGTAAATTAGCTATGCAGAGTTTAGAAACATTTCTTATACAGAGAATACAGTAATGCTTAAATTGGACAATATTATATAAGGAAATACAAAATTCCATTTAACAAATAATGAATTGAGTTTATTTGCCATTTACTGCATTTATCAAATTATCATTCCATTTTCCAAATGTACAAGTGTCCAGTAGAATTATACAGTATCTTTATCGTGGTGGAAATTACAGTGAGGTGATGAATTTGGTTATCTGTGGTGGTAGTCAGAGTATACATAGATATTTATATAATATTATGGATCCCACTAAAACAGAAAATCATATATATATTAATAATAATAATAATTTATTGGTCCAAAAATCAATGTACGTACATTGATATATGACAAATCCAAATGAAAATAGAAAACAAAAAAGAAAAACACAGTAAATAATTAAATCACAATCAGTATATTATTGAACAGAAAATGTCTCCATATAGCCACTGAGGCTATAATAAAGTTTGTTGTGCAGGAAAATTCTTAACTTATGATTGAAAGCAGAAATTTCTTTGATGATTTTCAGTTCATGAGGGAGGTTATTGTATAAATGCAATCCCATCGCTTTATGGCCAAGAGTTGTTGCTCGAATATGAACATAGGGGAAATGTAAATCACTATGCTGTCTACTATTATAGCTATGAATAATCGAATTTTTCTCATATTCACGTAAGTTCATTCTTGTACAAAACAGAGCTATCATAATGTATACACATGTTAGTGGCAAAATGTTTAATTTTTTAAAAATAGGTTGCCAAGGAGCATCATAAGATGCATGAGCAATCAACCGAATAGCCCTTTTTGAGTCCTAAATATAGAGACAGCATGTGAGAAGGAGCCCCAAAAAAGTATACAGTCATGCCTCATTTAGCGCAAAGGATACGTTCCGAATGGTCTTTTCGCTAACCAAATTTGCGCTAAACAAACCGATTATAACATGTACTTAGTAGTGATCAGTTCGCGAAATTGCAAGGTTCGCTAATGTTACTTTTTTATTTATTTAATATTAATTATCATTAAAAATCAATATTAATACAATTTTAAATCTTTTGCAGCGGTGCTCGCATTTATGCATAAATCGCTAGGTTCTGCGAGTTATCATTTTCGTCACTGCAGCACTCAAATCTACTCATAAATTACTTATTGTATGTATGTGTGGGGGTATTCACCATTTTCAATAATTGCTTGAAATTCGTCAGGAAACTTTATAGCTGCATCTTTATCAGCTTTTGCTGATTCACCTGTAAAATGAACGCTATGTATATTTGCACAGCGTTTAAAATTTTGAAACCAACCGGAACTGGCATGAAATGTTTCTGAAGAATCTCCACCCTCTTCTTGCTTTACATATTCAAACAGGGAAAGTACTTTAATGCAAATGATTGCTTGACTAAGGGGCATGTGTTCATTAGAACGCTTACAAGGGGAAGGCACTACTGACCCCCAACCGATTTGGCTGAAACTTCGTAGAGATAATGTCCATGACGTCCGATTAACGAAAATATACACATATCAGGGCCAATACCCAGCCATTTTTATTTTATTAATAAAAATAAGTTAATATTTCCCAAGTCACTGATTAACTACCATACACGGTAAAGAATCTCGTAACAATCGGAGATGGCATAGCGGTTAGCACGCTTGGCTATAAATCTCGGTGGCCACTAGAACTTCTTTTGTAAGTGGTATCAATATGAAAATGTATGCTCAAAATTACACCTTTCTGTCTTTAACTCTTCAGAGATATTTAAAAAAAATTAATGGATCGCTATCTGAAACTGAATATTTTTCAAAATTCAAATCTAATGAAAAACAAATTACAGCAGAACATAAAACTACACAGCTTGTATTGTTTACTGTTTCATCACAATTTCAATTTAAGTGCACATACACCAAAGTGAAACTACAAGTGAATTTATTTTAAAATCCTGCTAAAAAAACGTCTTTCACTCAAAACTGTCCTGGAAGGATTGGATGGAAGAAGAGGTTGCCTGTAAGAACCTCATTTCAGCAAATTCTTATGTTTCCATTTACAACTTCTTTTAATTTTTAGCTTGCATTTCATAAGATTTTATTGAGTTGTTTAAAAATATATATTTTCAAACATTGCTGTTAAATTTGAGTTTTAGTTTGCAAATTGGTCTTTATTCATGCATATTAAACACTCAAGTCAGTATACCAAACTCGGTGTTTTCACACCTGGGACAACTTCTGTCAACTGTGACAGTTTGCAGGAGGGGTTGCTGTTGCATGCTACTCCTGGTATGATTCTGGAGCAGATGCCCCTCTTCCCCTGCAGAAATTAAACCGTTAGCCATAACTTTGACCAAATGTCAACATTTTCATTTATACAACTCTTCAAAAAGATCATCCTTTGCCTTACTAAAACTATATCAAATTATTGCCATTGTGAAATATTTCCCTGACTTCCTAAAAAGAGAAAGCACTTATTGTATTTGATTTTTCCATCTTTCTTTCTTTTTGTCCTTATTCCCATCAGGTGCTTTAGTATTGGATGTAGTATTTGTATGGAATGTCGTACCTATTTAAAATTTATATTGAATTTATAGACACACTCAGACCAAATCGCCTGATGAGATCTGCCACTTTACTAGAATATCAATATTTTACTTTAACTCAAAAAATATTCACCCAGGAAATATATTTTTTTGTATGTTATACAGCAGTGGTTCTCAATGTTTTGCCTCTAGCGTCCCACCTACCACCTTTTCAAGAAACCCTGGTCCCACTATGGCACAAAGAAAAACCTCACTTTTTCTAATAAATGTATTTCTACATTTATAAGCATATAAGTAGTACATTAATAATTGGTAGGCACAAAGGAGAAGGCTGAAATAAAAAAGATTTACTGCACAATTCCACAAAAATTTATTTATTTACTTATTTTTTTAAATTAATTTTTGTGGAATTTCCAAGTAAATACTTTTTATTTCGACAATATGAATAAATTCCATCAAGTTACACCCGAGACTGTTAACTATATACAGGAGAAGGTGCCAGAAAGTCTAACCGATTGGGGTTCCAAAATGTCTTCAGCCGGCTCTGGTCCCACCTAGATGGCTTTCAAGTCCCGCAAGTGGGACGTGTCCCACCAGTTGAGAAACACTGTTATACAGCACAACAAAATAAACTTTTCCTGTTACATAAATTCTTGAATTCCCAAATTTTGAGAAAATGGCAATGAAAGGTTTTTTGCTGCATATATGTATTGTAATGACATTCATTTTAGTAACATATATTTTGTCATATTTTATTTTTACAAATCTATTTGGAATGCTCTGAACTTTTCCAAAATCTATATGACCCTTACGGTGAAACATACATGTACTGACCCTTCTGTGGTTCTCATAGAGCAGTGTTTCTCAAAATGGGAGCAGCAGCTCCCTCGGGGGCTGTGAAACTTTTTCTTGGGGACTGCCAAAAAATGGGCTTGTAACAAAGATGGTGAATGAATTTTAGTCCTAAATATACAATAAGCTGATGAAAAATATGTTGAATTAATTAAATGATATTGGAAAGAGATCTTATTGTTTTTACTTTGGCACTGTTTTTCAATCACCATGCTAAATAGTTGGTCAGTTTGTCGCTAGCATTTTTTGCATTGATAACAAAAAGCCACATTTTATTATAAACACACAATTTAATAGAAAAAGCGCTTCATAGATATCGTTGTTTCATTAGTAATTATTTTTCGAAATCACCAAATCACATTTTGTCATTTTTATAAGTTGGGTGTCATCGAAATTTTTTATTCGCATCAAGGGAGCCTCACGATCAGACTAAAAGAGTTTGGGAACCACTGTCGTAGAGAATATTAGAAATTCAATACATCCTGCATCTTATGCAACGCGCCCGACACTGCCCTGCACGCACGATCACACACAAACGCAAAGAATGTCTCAGTTGGTTCAGCATAAACATAATGTTCTTTCCGATAATGAGTATTGTTTTAAAAGACATGGTCTAAGCTAGAAAATATTGGCTAGTTATTACTAGTGTTAAATTAAAATGCTAATGACTCACACAAATATAAAAAATAATTTCTGTTTGACAAAACCACATGGTCTCCAGTTATATCTGGTTTATGTAATCATATGAATGATAAATATTAATGATTAGTATGTTTAAATACTGCAAAACGCTATATCGGAAATGACGCCAAGAATATGTTGAATTTTTGATTTACCGATTTATTTTCTAATGAGTTGTATTTTTTCAGACAATCAAAAATTATTTAAAACGTATCTCACTTTGTAAGTAGCTTTAAGTTTATCTTCCCGTTTACGTTCATTCCTTCGTCGTTAATTATCCATTCTTTTCACTTACAAACGTATGAAATATAAACAAATTTACGGTAATTTCTTCACCGTAGCTAATCTATCGTATTTCCTATCACTTACCTAATGCTGCAGGGGTGTGCAGGGGCACGAAAGGAATTTCGTATCTATAGCATATCATGTTCACTCGATTGTTGCGAAGATTGTTTTCGCCGGCAACAGTTAAAAAACCATCCATGAAATTGTGAAATATAACACATTTGTTTCATTTTCTTGAAAACGGCTTGACCTTCGATAAAAATGCATTTAACGAGAATTATTCTATTTGAACAGTTCTACAAATTTTGTCCGAAGACTTTTTCTGCATGACAAATATTTTACGAGATCTGACGGAAAGATTGTTTTTCGTCTCTAGTGAATTGGCATTTCTGACTCGATTACACGAAGCATTTGTCATTTTCTTATTGCCTTCCCCCAGAATTTTTCACATTAAATTTCATAATAATCCCTTTCGGTGGAAGCAGAGAACGAAACATACTTACGAAAGGACAGGCCGAAGGTAATACGCGCTCACGTTGGAAGCGAAACGCGGCTATAGTAGACGAGACGTAAGATGGCATCTGAGGAAGTGGAGGGTGGGAGCATTAGAAGGATACTTTTCAGGCTTGGGCCTGTCAGAGCCTTGCGACGTTGCCACACTGTGCCTTAGTAGCGTCGCTTCGTTTTCTCATTCAGTAGCCTTTGAGATAACGGGCGTGGACTGTAAGCGTAAATCTGACAACGTAGCTCACCCTCTACTTTGTGAGCGTAAACATCTGGGAGGTCGACTTATTTCTCGTGGAGTATAAAAAAAGAAAGAGATTCGGCATTTTGTGCTCTTATAATGAAAGTGATGAAGGTCGAGAGTACAATGCGAAATGAATTCCTCCGCTGCAGCGGAGATTAGAAGGGCGGGCTTTCGAGATAGGTATAGAACGAACGATGCTCCTAGAGCGCCCCAGTTTGTGATCGCCTCTCTCACCCCCTTTTCGGAGAGAGGCGAATCTCGGGAGGTATTTTTATTCCTCCGTTGTTTTCGCCTTCCCCTTCTTTCACACGTGGTTGCTAAAAGTTCCGCAGTGCGAGAGTGACACTTGTTATAACTCGCATTGCAATTATATATATTTATTTATTTTTCACTCTCTTAAACAGAACTTAACGTCCCTTGACAGTTAATGCAACAACTGTGACAAAGACGAACATATATACGACCATTTCCTAAGCAGGATTAGAACCCGCGGCCGTAGCATTGGGATCTAGACATTCGCCTACTAAGGTCGGCAGATACAAATACATTGATGGGAGGGTGCCCCAGAAGAGGGACAAATTTTCCTCTCTCGCTCCGCCTGTCCATCTGACCTGTGCAATCGATTAAATGAAAATAGAAAGTAAACGGTAAAAGATGGAAGACTGAAATTTGCAGGGTGTAGGCGATCTATGATTATTAATATGCCAAATAATATTTTTGGATTAATCGGTGGGAGGCAAGTGCTTTTAAATTTTTAAATTAAGATTCTGACTAATTGGGTACAGATATAAATTTTCACTGTGCGACCTTTATGTCATCTATAACACGACAGAAAAGAGATTTAAAACAACGATGTTGGCAGGGAGTGCTTTCAAAATTCTGAAATTAAAATTCTGAGCAAATGGTTGGAGTTAGTTAATATTTTCTTAATTAATTATAGAGTAAATTACTTTATGTCGTCTAAATATATTACAAAACTCACAAGGAATTTAAGTTTCTCTACATAAATATTTTGAAGAATGTTTGTTCCATATACAGTCACTAGCAAAGCCTGCATTTCAAATGTGAAATGTTGCCAACATTTTTAATAATAAACACAGAAGCTTGAAAGGTTTACTGAATATTATTTTTTAAATTTCATGTCAACAATACTTAAGTATGTACTTAGCGTAATATGATACTTCGCGATTACCTACAGTTGCAAAATTTTGCATAAACAATCCTGCTGCTTAAACTAGCTGAATGCACTATTTTCACACCGGAATATGCTGGGTGAGTGGTTTAAATAATTATTTTTGCTTTCCTTTTGAATAATATGGAAATTCCTCGAATTCAGAGTGCAGAACTTTTTTCATTAGCATTTTAAAAGGTGATTGTGTCATCGACGCGAATTTATACCATCCTACGGGGAATTGAATAAAGTTTCTTATTCATATGGTAGAATTTCGTTTTGAATTCGAAATTGCTCGAAAATTATGTTTATTTTCGGATTTCATGCCATTTTACGTGAGTTCTCCATGGCAACCTGCATTGTTGGCTGTCGAATATATCACTCGATCTCAACGTGAGTTTAAACATATCGGCGAATAAAGTGAAATTTTCTTAATTCTTTTGCTTCTCGTGTTTTCTGAACGTGAATGGCATTACATTAGAAGTTCATCTTCGCCTAAAGAATTAGATCCGTCGGCTTCTAAAAAAATATTTTACTTTATCACTACTGAAAATGTATCCTTTTAAAAAGGATCAACGTAATTACATTATCGAGGTAGCGATTTTAGCATATTATATTTCAGTGCATTGACTAAATATATAAACGTCTATTTCAAATGATGTATCGCCTTTGAAAGTTACCATTTATGACATAGTTATATCGATTCTACTTCAGAGGTTTGTTTGATGAATAACGCCTGGTATTATTCGCTTTTTTAAATATAAAGACGTGGATACCGAATCCCACAAATAATATATTGCTTCATTTCTGATCCTGTCCCTCGGTAATGGGATCAAGGAAAGTTAACGTCCAAATATGTCTGTTTTGTATTGCTGTTGTAGTTCATTAAAAATCATCCCTTAGAATTTGAAGGGTCATATCCTAAATTTTTAAATTAAACAAAATGGAATATCTACTGATACTATCAGAAAATTTATTTGCAGGTTTCATTACAAAATGACGGGCGCAGAAATTCTTAATTAAAACATTCCTTTAGAAGTTTATTTTAAATTAAAATTTTACCATACGCTACATCTTCTGTACAATTTGAAAATTTATTTGTGCAGAATAAAGTTATATATACCGCGACTACTTACAGCGACCAAAATTTGCATAATGAAACCTTCTATCTATAGATGAATGGAACCGTTTATATCAACAGATACAACGATTCAATTTAATAGGCTGCAATTAACAATCTGGCTTGCCATGACAATCAACAAAGCACAAGGGCAGTCTTTTAAAGTTGCAGGTGTCTATTTGTCAACCTGCTGCTTTCCCCATTATATGTAGCCGCGTCTAGAGTAGGATGCGAGAAATTTTATTTATTTGAGCAATAGATGGGAAGACAAAAAATATTGTATACCAACTAGCCTTACAATAATAACTAACTTGTTTTAAATACTTTATTTATTCTCAAATCTTCTTCAACTATTTTGTCTTGTTTTAAAAACCCAACCCAACCCCGGGTATGTTTGCTAGTGCTAAATAAACCTCAACAGGTAAAACACGCTTTTTCATATTGTGTCAGTAAAATGAAGCTCCAATTTTTTCTTTTGTTATTAGCTGAAGGAAGAGATGGAGAAGGCGATGAAAGAGATCGAGGCTTTGGAAAGAGCCGTAAAAGACAAGGACGGCCCTTTGAAATTGGCCGAAACGAGACTCGAAGAGAGGACCAACAGGCGAGGGGGTGAGCTCTGCCGGGACGAACCGCAGCACGGCCTCGGCGAAGAAGTGGTACGCCTGCGGAAGGCCATCCGACTGCTGAAGGAAAAGCTCGACCAGGCTCGGTGAGCGTCAATTCCTTTCGCAGATTGCACAAACTAGGAGGCTCCCGCCCCCTGGTCCCTTCGGGCCTCGCTTTGCTTTATATATTCTATAGGGGCTAATTTTTATTACTTCCCTCCTATCATACGTAGACTAAATTCCCGTAATTGGTAATATAGCGTAATTGCTCGTCAGTTATGACGGGTTTGCGTGAGTTAACAAATTCCACTATGTTTCATATGGACTGCATATTCCTACCACGTTATTCCATCCCTATAAAATGTGTAAATTGATCCAGGTTTTTAACAACGTACTGTACTGAGCGGTTTCTCGCCTGGGGCTCCAAAATACGTACCTACTGCAGGTCACCACTTCTCGTTCCCATGTATATTTCGCCATGCGCTCCTGACTAAGGCGAAGTATTGTTTTGATAAGAATAACATCGTCGAGTTTCCGATTACATAACATGCTTGAAATTATTATTTTTCTTTTTTTTTTACGGGTAACGCATTTACAACTATCTGTGTAGCGGAAGGGCAATTATTGCGTAGTTTTGTTAGGAGTGGTTCATGATATCGTTGCATAGTTCATAAGCCACCGGTACAAGGAAGTGTTAACTTCAAGTTCAAGGAAGCAGGAGTAAGGATGGGGATACTCACGTCCTATTCTGTGTGGCGCGCGAGAATGACAACTGTGCTAAACCAGTTCTTGAAAAGTATAAGCGCGTAAAAACGATCGTCAAGCTGGCGTAACACGTACGTGACCGGTTTGTGAATGAAACCTTCATTGTATGACTAATAGAACAGCGGGAAAGCTTTCTAGTGTTTGAACTGTAGACGAAAGATACACGTTTCATGCATGGATAATTGAAAGGCTGAAGTATTCTTTAGGAATTAGGTGATCGACTTAAATAACTAATGCTACAACGTTTTTTAATAGCCCTCCTTGATGCGAGCAGTGTTTCTTCTACGAGATATGACGGAAAGATTCCTTTTTTTGTTCAACAAAAGGTGGCATCCCTTCTTGGGTTACGTGAACCATTTATACCATTGAATTTTATCAAAAAGTCCCTACCAAACTTAATAAAAATCCGCTGAGTAGTTTTGGAGATGAAATATGTGGACAGAGAGACATTTAGATGGGCACGGCTTGACCATGAGGCGTTCATTTTTCACTTTTTCTGAAGAACATAAAATCCTGCACGTGTAGCGGCGGTGAGGAATTGATCGGTGTCGCCCTTGCCTTCCCCTCCTCTACTCGCCGACCTCCTCTCATCTTCCCCCTACTCCCTCTCTCTCTCGATCTCTCCCTTATTTACTACGGCTCCCTCACATGTACACATACCATATATATTCGGGTGGGAAATAGTTGATGCTGAGAAAAAGGGAAAATATTAAAATTTTGATGACTTTATATTTAAATGATTAGGTTTGATTTTTCCGTCTCCTATTCTGAGAGGAAGTTTATTTGTTATATGCGTGTATTTGTTAGTTTTTAATTTAAACGCACTGTCTTCAGAGCGACGGTGTTGGGAAGAATTAATGGTTTGTTCCAAACCACGGGAGTTTCTGGATTACAGGAACACGGATTAAATAGGATTTAAACCTGCCAACGATTATTTTTTATTTATCTCCTGATCCCTCTTAAACAATGTTAAAGAGAACTTTCTTTTAAATCTTTATCATGAGTTGTCATTATGATGTAATACCCTTGTGGAATTTTTCACCTGCTTATGGAAAGCGAGGTGGAAAAAAAATTGTAAATTAAAGTGGCGTTTTATCTCGCGTCAGACGAAAGGTTTTCTTGTGAATGTCATGCTTATACAGATATAGCAGAAAATTCAATAAATCTAGCTGTACCTGTAAATTCATTTTCATTGCTGGTGTGGCCACTAGAAGGTATTTTTGCGTGAGAAATCACCGCACAAGGCTGTACTCCTCGTTACAGTGTCATAAATCGAATCAATATATATTTTAGCGTAAATAAAAAGTTATGTTGTAAGTATTCCGTCTAGCTACTATTGAGTAAATTTTATAGTTATTATGCTACAAGAGAGCAGACACAGTGGATATATCCAAGAATCAGCAAGTCCTGAGATGACAACCCTACTTGTGCAGTTAGCGCTCTCTCGTTTTGGTATCATAAGCGGAGTCAATTTATATTCTGGCAAGCCAATGTACATACAGTATTATCACAACAAAATCCACGTGGAATCTTCATTAGATGTTTACTAATATATTATTAACCAAGTTCTATTGATCAGATGTTGTTTTTCGGCCAAGAAAAATCTCCCGGAATTTACTCCTTCTAAGGTGGAAATCTCCTGGAATTATAACCCCTCGTAAGGTGGCTACCCTATATCCAGCGCAAAATTCCTTAACGCCCCCTGGGGAGCAGTACCGCTGCCTTTGGGAATCACTTCCTTACGCACTCGTCCATTTTGTGGTTCATTCATCCTGAGTAAATGTCGTATGAACTTGATTCTTTCGAGGGAGATCCTCGTGTGCTCCTTCGAAGCAGTGCGGTTTTTTTCGCCGTAGAACCGGGAAAAGTGCCTGTTTCTCTAAACAAAATCCAGATGGAAATGTGATATGTTTTAGATAAAAAATTGATGAGACAGATGTATTTTTAAAACATGCTGATGAGTTAGCGAGAGAAAATAATCCCACTCCGGATGCAATTCGTGTTCTCCACTGCATTTTTTCGTCAACAGTGCGGCACTAAATCGTGGAATTATTTCTATGACTTCATTGGTAATAGAATTCAGTTCGTGGGGACACAAGCGGTGCGTAGAGCAAACCGGTGAAAAGTGCTCATTACGGAACACTAAAACTATAATATTTTATTCGTTTATTTACACATAAATACACAAAATAAGTTGTATATTTAATTATCCTATCAAAATACAAATGTACGAGCTTGTTTTCTTATGGTAACCACATTTTCCTTTATTTTCATACGCAGCCACTGGACAGGAGTATGGGATTTTTACTTTCTCCATATACATACGTAGCATAGAGAAAGTATTGTTTTCATGAAAAAAATCGAATTCGATATTTCAACGGAAATACACGTTTTGAGGTCCCCTAAACACGTTTTTGACCGTTTTCTCGATGATGTATGTGTGTGTGTCCGTATGTGTGACAGAAATTTTGCGTGGGCTCTAACTCAAAAACTATTAATCAGATCAGCATGAAATGCTATATTTATGATTTTATATATATTCTTAAGATTTCAAAAGATTTAGATAACAATCGGTCAGCCGGAATTAACGGTTTACTCCTGTCAAATTTTAGTTTTTCTTAAATATTTCGCTTAAAATTGAATTTTTTTACAATAAATATATATAAAAGTTGTAGATATTAATTTTTTCTACAACTTTTGTTTGAACTAAATTTTAATATGAGGAGTATTTCAGTATATATTCAATTTTCGTCGAAATTGACGGTTAGTGGGCAGCTCGCGCGCGTGGTAGTGACAATTGAATCGCTAGCGCTGAAGCATGTAAGTTCAACTGTTCCTATCGCCATATTTATTTGATTTTAATTGACAACTTACTTATGGAGAAAGTCATGTGTTGGACATCAATTTATATTAGGTAGATGTCCTTGAATGTTGTGGAGGTTAGATCCTGGATTCCAGTTCAAAATGATGATTTAGAAATAATACGATCGCTAATCAGTTGACTCTTGGGTGCTTTGACGAGAAATGTGGCTAATGTGGAAGCTTTTTTGTAATCATCCTCGCTTAATCCCATCATCAGTAGAGCGCCTTACAAGTTCTTAGAATTATAGTAAAAACTTCCAACTTCAATGTAATTTACGCCTCTATATACAAATGTTTTTGTCACGGTTTACGAGTACAAATTCCGGGAAAGAAACGAGCCTCGTGACAGCTGGACGTCTCTCACCGAGGTTCATTTCCCCGAAATCCTTCAGTCAATGGTTCCCGTCCTGCTACCCTTCCCAGATTTCTTTTTAGGTTTGGCTCTGCGCATTACTTGCAATTAAATAAATGTTGGATGCCAATTTATATCGCGGAACAGGCTGGAATTTTAATGGAATCCCTTTTATGTTTTTATTATCAACTATATTTACAGAACGATGAATTTTTTGTAAATATCTCAACAAAAATTTAGGGAGAGGGGCGCTGGAATGCTATTTCGCCCGGGGCGCCAAAATTTCTCGGACCGCCCCTGTTTGCATTTGTATCTGTCTGTAGTCTGTTGTCCGTACGCTGCTCTGTAGCAGTGTTTTCCAAAGTACGGGTCGCGATCCGATAACGGGTAGCGAGGAAAATGTGGACACTCAACGCATGACCATCTGAGATACATCAAAAATGAAAAGGAGTAGTCGCTGTCAAGAAAGTCAAACAAGAATGGCTTAAACTGAGTTGAAATTTCTTGCATTCTCATTTCATCATTGTTGCCAACATAAACAAAATAATAATAAACAATACTTCCCCTATACTACGTATGGAGAAAGTAAAAAACTTTTAAGAAATAACTTTTATATTTTTCACTAACAAGTAAAAAATAAATTTTGATTTACTAAAAATTTTATTCTAATACATATTCCATTTTCTTTTACTTACTAACTGCTGCTTCGGCACGAAAGGAAATGAAACGCATTTCTGTATATACCAATAGAAGATAATTTGCATTTGAATTTCTACGAAGATTAAAAAACCGCATGAAATTGTGAATCACGTCATTCTTTTTCATTTTATTGAAAACAGCTATAACCTCCGATGAGAATGTATTTGGCAAGAAATGTTCTATTGGTCTAGTTCAAGGGTCGGCAACCTGCGGCTCCTGAGCCGCAAGTGGCTCTTTAAGGATTTGCGTGCGGCTCCCGAAAGCAACTCTCCCTTATAAAACCTCCAAAACAAATTGGCTTCGTAAATTGTTTAATAGAAATCTCAGAAAACTTAAAAGGTATGGACAAATTACGTAAAATAAACGTTTGTTTTACAGAGATAATAGGAAAAAGTAAAATGGCAAGGTTATAAGAGGGGACGGCCTCCCATAGATCCTTCGATGACCGCGGCTCTACTTGTGTTGCGTGTTATACGTAATTTGAAAAAGTGGCTCTTCTTAGGAAAAAGATTGCCGACCCCTGGTCTAGTTCATCAAATTTTATTTGAACCTTTTCGGTATGATTAATATTTTAAGAGTTATGACGAAAGCTTTTTTTCGTTTCTAGTAAAGTGGTACCCCTGATTGAGCTATGCGAATCCCTTTATTTTTATCGTTTTTGCCTTTCCTCAGAATTTCTTAACACCAAATTTCATGAAAATCCGTTCGGTAGAAACCGAGAATGAACATTCCTACAGACGCTGGAAGCGATACGCAGAAAAATAGTTGCAACGATTGGAAAGAAACAGACGGAAGTTAAAAATCCATCTTTTCGGACAACAGAGCGTCAATGACGCCAAAATTTCCATTGAGATATTTTTCGCAATACTCATACTCTATTTCATGTCATGTCAAACCTGAGGCCATTTAAATGCTTAACTGAAGCCCAAATGTTGATTTTTGCCTTGACTAAATTCTTATAGATCTAAAATAAATATTCATGGCTGTTGTTCAGAGTTAGTTTTATATAATAGAATATTTTTTTTATACATGCTTAGCGTTTAAAATTTTTAAGCCCATATATTGGCAGCACTGTTGGAAGTATGCTTTTGGGATTGTAGATTTCTCTTGAAATTGTTAATTTTTATAGGTATTTCCAACTCTCGGGGATAGTTTCTTTTTCCCATGAGATAAAGCGTATAAATCGACTTTTTTGACGTGCAGACATTATTTCGTTAACATTTATAAATATCTCAAAAATACGAATTTGACGTGAAGCTTGCGCAGTCATGCGGAGAAAATTATAAAGATTAATTTCCATGTCGTTGACATTCAAATATCGTCGAAAATCTCCAAAAAATTATATTTTAACACGATTTTATCACAACTTTTATACATTTCTTAGGCATTAGGATCGATCCAGCGATAGACTTTAACAATTGCAGTTTCCCCGGCGATGAATTGAATAAATGCGTAAAATTCATGAAAAATAGTCGTAAAATGTAATGTTTGCCTTTTTCGAATGAGATTTGAATATCTACGATATGAATATTAATTTCTTTAGTTTTCTCGACATAACTGTGAAAATCCCGCATCGATATATCATTTTTTAGATATTTTAAAATGCTAAAGAAAAAGGCTTGCTCGCTTCGTTTCAGCTCGGCTGTGTTATTCAATTGGAGGAAAGATATACTCTTGGAGTCAAATCCAGGAATACTATGTACACGAAAAGCACTTTAAAATTGAAAGGTTGAAAAGTCAAGTGATTTCTCGAAAAAGATTGAAAAACTTTTTAGTTATCGGCGGTTTTCCTTATTCTCCATCTAACTCCATAGAGCGTGACCGGATTTCTTAGCGCATTGTATGAAGAGATTTATTCTCAGTTTGCGTTAAGTATGTTGCTAAGTTTCCGTTGCTATGATAACATTTTCAAATTGTCGATAGCGATGTGTACGCTGCTATGGATAGTTTTACTTGCGCATCCATATTTTGTTATCCATGGCAACAGCTTACAATTTTGTATATTATTGTTTTTTTTTAACAGGAAAAGTGATTCAAAGTATTTTTCTATGTGTAAATTATTAAAAGTGTTTAAAAACTATTCAATAATGTAATTTCCGATAATTATTCTTAGGACGCTGAAGTCGATAGCAATCATATTCATTACTTAGTATGGAGTAAGTCAGGTGCTAGACACACCAGATTTTTGTGGAAAGGTTACAAGTTTTTGTCACTGTTATTGAGGTACAGTAGAACGCGTTTCCTAAATTATAATTTTTAATGGCAAAAAAGTCATCCAACCTTCTAGATAAAGTTCGTTTTTCCACTTCTTAAACAACTGCAATCCTAATGCGGCCCTTCTATAGCATCCATCGCTTTAATGCGGCCCTGTTACCGCTTTGAATTTGAAATATATAGTTCTTTATATAATTTGTATACGAGAAAGTAATAAAGAGTATTCCCGATAAGTCTCAATTTGAAGTGAACGATGTCTTTTATCTGGGCACTCTTTTACACCGGTGAAAGTATCACCATACGTGGTCCACTATCGGCGAAATTGCTTACAACGGGGCGAGGGATGCGGGTCGTTTATTACGCAACCTTTCACATTTCCTGCAAGTCGGGGCTTGCAAGCTGACTCATGAATTGGACCAGAAATAAACGGGGGAATCTTACTCGCGGCTCGATCGTAGCACGCGGAGTAATCGTGAACGGCGCATACAAAGAAAAATATTATGAAGTAGGGGAGGGGCAACGAGGAAAAACTGCCGAGGACACGTGCGGATGGCGTTTCTGAGAATTGGTGTCTCAGCCGATCTCTCTCGCACGTTGTTGTACAGTCTCAGCGCAGAAGGAAGCTTTCATTTCCCGGAATACTTTTTCTTAATCTCTCTTTCATTCATATCCAGTAAACAAACAGGCGACGATATAAAAATCAAAATTTTATAAATAGCTTTTATGCAGATAATAACTTGACATGCACTTTCCGCATAACCCAATGCAGTAATTATGCGTAACAACTAAAACAGAGTTTCTCTTGACGACGAAAATTTTGCGTCACAAAAGCGTAAAATTTTCGCGTTCAAAACAAATCCGTGCATCTAGTCGACAGTAGGGATAGGAATTTTTGTTCTTTCAGACGTTCTTCGGTTCGAGACCCAAGGTCGTACAGTTTCTTTCAAAGCAATAAAAAATGTAAATAAAGATACGCCTCGCTAATTCTCGTGTTATTGAAATGGAGGAAAGAAACGGTCTCGGAATGGAAGTGTTACACGGAGATGGTCTGTTAAAATTCTGAAAGAATGTTCAAAATAAATTCATCCGTTTTCGATTTATTCGACATTCCGGAATTGAATAGTTCTATACATATCCCATCACAATTAATATAAAAGCTGTTCATAATGATAACTAAATTTTAACCTGTAGGGCGCGTTAGATGTAAGAATCTATCGAAGAAGTTTAATCGTCTTCCGAAGAATCGTCAACATCTCCCTTTTTAGCGGTGCATGGCGTCATTTTTAATTTTCTCCCTCAAGAGAGCTCGTTAATGTACATTAACACTAGAACGTCCTAAGGGATCATTTTGATCCTTTCTTGGTTTTAGACGGATGCCATTTGATAACGGGAAGCGACAGTGTCATTTCCTCCTTTTGCGTCTCAGGGAATCAGGAACCACAGCTCGTGGCCCCGAATCAGGCTGCCAGCCTAGCGCTATAAGCCTGTCTGGGTATTAGTGATAATTCTGGGTAAGTAATCAGGTAGTGGATTTCCTCCTGTGACTTTTCATCATTTAGTAGCTACTTTGTGTGCATAAGAGCGGGACCGTCACAGTCCACTATTTTATAGATAAATAATAAATTTACCTTGACCGTCTACGGGGATCAGTTGATCCCCCAGTACGAACGATCGAATTTCGAAGAAAACAAGGCTAGCGGCCATCCACTGAGATTCTTCGATGACGTCACTTTTACTGTCGCTCTTCACACTTACCACAGCGCACCCTTCACGTGCCTGCTCCCCTCTCCTCCATCCCTTCTCCTCTCCTCCCCTACCGTCTATCAGGGGAAGACGAACAAGAATGTCCTCGTGCTCAGTAACCTCCATCTCAGCTTGAGCATTGGTACCAACGAAAAGAAGACGCCTGAAACTGTAGCATACTACAATAGGACAAAATATGATGTTGACATATTAGATAAAATGGCTAGACACTTCTCAGTCAAGGCATCATCGAGAAGATGGCCCGTGCATACATTCTACAATATCCTTGACCTGGTTGGGGTAAACGCTTTGGTAATCTATAGGGCTGTTACTGGTAAGAAGATCATGAGGAGAGTCTTCCTTCAAAAACTCGCGGAAGAACTACGACCTGAATATGTGAAAACTCAGGGTGTTCAAATAGTTCCCGAACCCGAGGTGTGTGAATCTGATGAAGAAGTTGACTTCAAACGTCGTAATTGCCAAGTAAAGAAAAATTGCAGTAGGAATAAGACCAAGGGTAAGTGCACCAAATGTAAGAAAATGGTGTGTGGCCAGTGTACCGCTCAAGTGAAGTACATACTATGTGTTGACTGCAAGTAGTTGGTTGTGCAACTGTCGAGGACAATCTGAAAATTGGTTCAAGCATTCTAAGAAAATATAAAGCAATATATAACTGGTGGATATAGTAACAATACTTTCATATGTTACCATGTTCAGGGTATTTTATAAGTTGATTGATTTCCCCAATACTGTGAAGTAAGGATACTAGATTTGTGTTTGTTTGATTTCTTTTATTCTATAATTATGATTCTAAAACATTTTGTACACACATTTTCATAAAGATTTTTTTAAATTCTGTCTTAACGAGGATGCAAATTTGTACAGTAAATTACGTTCTGAGGCAGATTGTATGCAATGTCTCCAACATTTTTAGTGAGACTGTACATCACATACGTAATTTCAACCTAGAAAAGAGACTCTACATATGAGAATTTGTCACTGAATGTGTCACTATAATTCTTACAGACATTGCTTATATTCTTTTCACTTACACTTTTGTTGTTCTATGTACCTTCACAAAAGATGTCTTCCATTCTTCAATACGGATTCTTTCTTGAATTCTTGGACGATTTTACTTCAAATACGTTGGAAAGAGGCCAAATAATAAATTATCTGACCGTATTAATGGTAAAATGTGTTTTTAATAGTGTTTTGACATGGACTATACACTGCATTAATGGTCTGCAAACGCAACTAAGTATATAAATGGCATCTAAATATAGTGGCATTCATTTTATGATTTCATCCCTCTCCTTGTTATGCATAGGTTTGCTGATAATTAACTCGCAAGGGATCAAATTGATCCCAGTGGACGTCTAAGGGGGCAGGCGAAAATTAGCGCCATGGGTGACGATAATTTTATGGTCAAAACAAGTTTTTAAAAATAGTACTAAAGAGACAGCGAGTGATAAAGTCTCGGATGTAGTTTAGTCCAGCATCAATTATGGCATTCAGTATCATAGGGTTTCAAATGCATGGTACATTTTTTATGTGGAAATTATCTCCGGAGTTTTTTCTCAAGATCGTTTGTACACAAGACTTTTTAATGAGGTAATTCGACGAGCTTATTTAGTTGTCGAATGAAATCTGTATCGAAACTAGTTTTTACGCGCCTTCGACTTATTACAAAAAGATTTGTATCAACAAATCTAACATATATTTAAGTGATATTAATAATGAGGCGTATATTCCCGTGAATATCCTAAGGCGAATAGAAACGCTAATCTGGAGTCGAACAAGGGACGTTCAGAAAAATGTTTTGGTTTTACGTGTTATTATAACATTTTTAAAATTTTTAAAATCCCATGAAGTAAATTCAAACATGTTTTTCGATGGAATACATCTGATAAAGAACGTAACTAATCCTTATTTCATCGTTTTTAAAGAGAAAATTATTTTCGGCATACGCGTTTTCACATTGCGCGATTATTTCCTGGCGCGTAACTCTCGGGAGATGCCTGTTCTTTCGGTGTTTCTTTGTCTCCTTCTCTGTTCAGGCGCGTGCAATTGTAATTTCTACATTATTTCTGTATTTACGTAGAAAAATGCGATTTAAACACTGCCTTGAAAGCCAAAGAAAGTGAAACGAAGAAAGCTCCGAGTGAGGTAAATACCCCTAATCCCGTTTTTAGCTACATTTGCGGTTTATGTGCTCGTGCCATTTTGTTGTTTACAGATTTATGAGTTGATAAATTTTTGCAGACGCGTTACCCTTTCATAAAGAAACAGAATTTTGCGGCACCCCTGCCTTGAAACAAGATTTTTATAGGTTTAAACACCGGTATAAAAAATTGTGGAAGCATTAATTTGTCGATACTATGCCATAATAAATTTGTTGTACGTCCATATTATTATCATCAGCCTTTTTCAATCCACTGACGGATGAAGGCCTCTCCCAGACTTCTCCTGTTTTCCCTATCAACTGCCTCCCTCCACCAAATTAGCCCCAAGATCTTAACAAGCTCTCTGCCCAATATGACTTTCGGTCTCGTGATGTTTCTTGGAATCTATTAGATGACAATGGACGTCCAACACCGATCGTTTCTTCTAGCAATATGTCCCCCCCCCCCTCTCCCTTCCCTCACCGCCACCTTAACGCCTTTACTCTTTTAATCACGTCACAGACTCCCGTCTTTTTCGTACGCAGTCGTTCCTTTTGCGGTCTCTTCGGTTGCATATCTCCACGCTCCTCTGTGTTGTTTTGATGGCGCTGTATCATTATGGCGTTCATGGTCCATGTTTCACATCCATATGTCAGAACAGGTAGAACACATTGGTCATACAGTCTCCTTTTTAGGAAGACTGGAATGTTGGATTTAAAGATGTTTGCATTTTTGCCAAAAGCACTCCATGCCATCTTCACTCTCAGGTTGAATTCTCCAAGAAGCGAACCATCAGTAGTGATGAGTTGACCCAAGTAAACATAGCTGGTTACTTCGAGTTCTGCTCCTTTGATATGTATCTTCTCAGAATTTGTGAAGGAGTTGCACATAACCTTTGTTTTTACTAAGATTCATCTTAAGTCCAGCTTCTCGGCTTGCTTGCTCAAGCTCTTCAGTTCTTCTACGGAGCTCTTCCTGGCTTCCTGCGAGCAGTATGATTAAAGTGACCAGATTTTCTAGATGTCAAATCAGTACATTTTTTATTTTTTATATTCATGAAAGAAAACTACCAGATTTTCTAGATGTAAAATCAGTACATTTTTTAATATTTCTTATATCCATGAAAGAAAACTACATTTCAATATAATACTTCATATATATTGAAATTTTATACAGTATACATAGGTATATAACATTATTGTTATATATATTGCTGAAGTCGATCAGAAAAGTTTTTTCTTCTATTTATGGCAGGATCTTTAAATATAATTAAATAATAATATTAATAATCTATTCTGAGAATAATGTTACTTTACTAAACAGCATTAAAATATTATACTACTCACATGACATAAACAACCATAACTATTATTGTCTGGACGACATTACTTTGGAATTGAGACTTAATAGTTGTAGAGAAGGGGTGGGGGTTTGGAAGGAAAGACTGAAAAACTACCCTCCCTCACAGCCAATCATAGGTGGAGGGTAGGTAATGTTTTCTAGGGGGAACTACACAGCGTTGCCGCAAGTCCTCTTCACACATCCTGGCAACATCGCACCCGAGCCACCTCAACCGTCAATCCCACAGTAAATGAACTAAATAATTATAGATTTTTTCTTCTTTTGCAATCAGTACAACTTTATAATTCAGTACAAAATTCAGTACATATTTGAAATCAGTACACAATCTCTAAAATCAGTACTGTACTGATTAAATCAGTACGTCTGATCACTTTAAGTATGATGTCATCTGCAAAGCGCAGGTGGCTCAGATGTTCTCCATTTACCTTTATGCCTTTTTCTTCCCGGTGTAGCGTTTTGAATACTCCCTCGAGTGCTGCGTAAATAATTTAGACTGGTTGGCAGTGCGCCTAAAAAGTCAGTTGGTTTTGTTGTTTTTACTTTAGTACCAAAAGAACGAAAGGACTTTTCAATAAATGTGGAGGAAGGAAGATTAGTTGTATATCCGAATCCGCGGTGTAACCGACGTCGTTATAACCGGGGAGTGATGTATTCTGAAAAACATAATTTTTATTTATTGCAATGTCAGCATTCATTACGAATATTTCTGCACGCAAATAGGTTTCGTCATCGTTTCCTCTTTTTCATTCATTACAGCAAAGACGCCTTGCCCATTCTCCCCTCCCTCCCACGATAAAATTATAGATCCTTAGCTGGTCGTTTACTTTTGTAAGTGAGCATTCGGGAAAGTGACCGTATCCCATAGTTAAGGTACTTCCGTAACAAACCCTTTGGGCGAGCTGAGTCGGCAGAAAAAGGCATTTGGAAGACTGGAGTAAATACCGAAATTTTTCGAAAACATAATAAATATCTAATGTTAGATTAATCTTCGCTGATTTTGGGCTGAAATGAGCCTATGATTTACGAAAACTTTTATGGATATTTAAGAAAAAGTTTTTCAACATGTGCGTGAGCTCGTTTTTAATGACTCATATTAGAGTCTGTTTTACTGCTGTTTCTGGACTCTTTCACAGATAGGAGTAAGTATTTTATGGATACATTTTCATGTAGTTTATTATTAAACAGAGACCAAAATAAATTCATATTTATACTCCCTTAAGGCTTTGAATGGTCTCTTGGTCGACATAATCCCGGTAACGCAATCTCCTCTGCTTTCTTCAGGGCCGTTTACAACTCTATGGAAGACCAGCTCAGGAAAATCGAGTCGGACATAGCGGACAAAGAGCATGCGTTGCAGACGGACTTACGCTGCCTCGACGTAAGGGAATCTCTCCAATGCGAAAGATCGACTCCAGACGGGACGCAGACTGACCGAAACCTGAAGCTGTTCAACATCGACAAGGAATTGCCGCCCAAGTGACCACTCCCACTTTCAAATTTTACGAAAGCGGGTGATCACATCATTTCATTATGAAACCTTTTGGCGATAATTAAAAGGAGGAAAAATTGCGTCGTGTTTTTCGTGCCGTTCTATTTTTAATGAAATCTCGGCAAAGGATGCGAGGATGATCGATCGGGAAGTTTGTTTCTTTTTTTAAATTACTTATTCGCAATTACTACGCGAAATAATTTTTTTAAAAAGATAACGGGGGCATAAATCGTGTTTTTGTATAATTTCTTTCTAAAATCGAGACGTTTTAAAATATTTCAAAAGTTCGTATTCGTCATTTTGATTCACTATTTTACGCGATTTGTGCAGGTTAACAATTATTAATTGATAATAAACATTTGCCGCCGCTATCATTAACATATAAAAGGACTTTATGTATTATTAAAATGTTTTGGTTCTAAAAATACAAATAAAAAGACTATTTGTCTCTAAATATTTTGAATAACAGGTCAAATTACAGCTCATTCGAATTAATTCGATTCTTACTATCATGCACGTTTACTCTTATTAGCATCAGTTTCCAATAAATTAAAATCGGATTCATATTGACGAACATTTAAAAATAGAATGTAATAGCGTTAAATTTTTAATTATAGCTTCCATAATTTAGCATATCTATGGTTTTAAAATGAGTTTAATTTATTTAATTCAAATTACAATGGCTTGTTCGATAAGTTTTTTCAATTTCTAGTGAAAGGAAGCCTAATTCAGTAACTTTCAACAGTAGACAGTTATGTAGCAATTAAATCTTCGAAGTATGTATTTGAGCTTAAATCCGGTAATTTTATATTCTCGCTCATTAAGAGAACCTTTAAGAAAGCTAAATGACAAAAATATATATATTAACACAGCTTTATAGTTCAGTGTAACTAACTTACAGGCGGTATTAGAGTTTTTAATAACCTATGAATTTACATATGATAGACATTTTTATAGCAACTGATGCATCAGATCGCTATGATAATATTGTTGAAATAATTTAGTACTGAAAATAGATTTTCACAAAGTGGCGATACTGATTTAGATAAATTCGGCCTCAATGCTGTTTTTCGACGGATCAATCTGCGACGGAGCATATGCATAAATAAAACGAAAATGTATTAAATCATTCATCAATTTCTTTGCTTGTACCATCGGAGCAGTATCTTCCAAATGTTATCCCATTTAATCTATCGTAAAAATTATTAATTCGGTTCAATCATTGTTTATGAAAATGAATCCTCCATTACAGCTTGTACCATGTTTTAATGGGCGGAACTACAATGTATTCAGATCTCACCGGTCAGTTTGATGGCATGTTATTACATATAATCATAAATTAGAAAATCTGAAATTATACCTTAGTATATTTTACTGCGATGCTTAAAATAGTTCAATATCTAATGCAGTGTTTCCCAACGTTTTTAGTATCTTGGCACCCTTAAGCGACTTTTCAGAATTTGACAGAACCCCTGCCTATACTCCAACAGTGGTGATCATTGATTTTTTTATTATCACATCTAAGGCAAGGAATAGGGATTAGATCGTTATTTATTCTACTAGTCATTAACGTTCCCTAGTTTCAACAGTTACTTACAGGTACTTATACGATACAAACGCAATGATTTTCGCGGCACCCCTCAGAAAACCTCGCGGCACCCAGGTTGGGTTACATTCATTTAAAGTTTAATAAACTAAAAATATATCTTTAACGTATTTTATGAAAAACATTGATTATTAAATAATGCATATAAAATTATTTAGTAATGTAAAGAGAATTGTAGTCCATTGTTGTATTTATGCCGAAAATTTCCAGTTTGAATAAAAAATTTGAATTAACATTGCAAAATTGCCAATTTTCGCTAAGCGATAACGAATGATTTAGTTTCATAATCTTATAAATATTTTAGTGTGTGTGTGTGTATGTATGTTCTTTATACGTTTTTACACCATTGAAGCTATCGAATTCAAAAGTTTCATGGGCCATCCTTGGACCAAAGGAAGAACTTGGTCTAGGTTTGCAGACCGTGGGGTCTCTTATACCCCATGGGGTCAACAAAATACTATTTCCATAAGAATGCATGGGAAATGGTGTGGAGAAACCCCAAAATGCCATGCAGCCCTTCACTGATGTGGATATAAATATACCTAAATATTAACTTACTATCACGGGAAATGGATTATTGTACGCACGAAAGACTGAATATTTTAATTCTGTTCATGTTTCGTGGTATTACATGCAAAATCGCTCGAATTTTCCTTTAAGCGCAAAATTTATCGGTTTAGATGTCCATTTTCCAGGCGACAACAAAGCTAAATTTCTTAATTGTTGTCCTCTTCAAAGGGAGATACACACGTAAAGATTAATGCAAGGAAAATCCACGCCGTGGCACGCCGTAGAAGAAGAATAGCTAACGCCAAGATATGCCTAAATATAGTCTATGAATACTTTTAAAGTGATTTTTAAGGAATATTTGAACATTGTTATCTTTTATCATTAACATTGAAAAATTTATCGCAACATAAATCGATACATCTACTTACATTTGTTCGGTAACCAAGATGTTGTTTATTGTTTACGTTTTGGCTAATAGTATTGACATAATCCAAATAATTTTATTGCCGCTTTAAAGGCTTCGGTGAATATTAAGTAAGACGTTAACGCATACAGTACAATACATAAAATAGTAAATGTTAATATAAACATCGCTTGCGTAATTAAGGAATGGGGAACGTTTTCCCCGAGCAATAAAAATCGTTTGCCACTCTTTCCCGAGCGAAGCCGGGCGTTTCAGCTAGTTCTTATATAATGTGAGATTCTCTAAACAACGCAACAAGATATCTGCGTTTGTGAAAATGAAATAGTGTTATTCACCTCTGTGTTACCGTTAACAATTTCACCAGACAAAGGTGGCCTCCTAAACGATGCCAATTTAAATTTAGAAATCCTTCATTCATGAAAAGCCATTTCTGGAGAAATGCAAGAAGTTAACTATAAACGGTATGGAAAGCTAATGGAGGGAAGAGTTAAGAGAAATTCAGACAGAGAGATAGAGTCCTCAGACTTTTTCACGCTTTTGCTGCAAAGAAGAACAAGACGAAATGTTTGTGGAAATTCCTCGGGTCGCCCCTGTATATATACGTATACTATATCTGCTATTGGCGAGAGAAATAGCTACAGTTTTGATGGGAGAATGGGAGGGATAAGAGAGGGAGGAGAAAGGGCAGACTGAAGAGAGTGAGGGTGAATGAGAAGTGTTTTCATTTTAATAAGATGCTTTACTGGTGCATATCCGTCATTTTTGAAGAGCAATAACACTAGTTAATGCTTAATGGGCTACACGGCACACTAGCACTACAGCGTTTTTTGATTAAACAAATGTAAATTGAAAGAAAGGATGATCGGATCATCCTTTCTATCAATTTATATCATGGCAGATTTTTTCACCTGTTTCCTCATTTCCCATCATAACAGCTTATGCCTGTCGCATAAGGATCTTCGGATCATCCTTTCTATCAATCTAGAAAATATCAGTAGAAAAAGTTAGATACTAATTATCTTTGTTTGGCATTTCGCGCAAACTATTTTTAGATAAAATAATTTTAATGGAGTCTCGGCAACAACTCTATTATATGTTTAATAATATATATTAATGAAAATATTACCAGCGGTAAATTTAATGTTAAATTTTTTTATGCCGGTGGCGTTAACCTATATTTTGATTTTAAGATATTATTCTTGTATAACTAATTATCTGATCGATTTAGAAGCGACATTTTCTCCTCGAGAGCTCAGACGAAACGTTGGCCGTAATGCCAGACGACTAAAATTATACGTACCTTCAGCCTCTTCTCCTTGAAGCGAGAGTTTCAGCTGCTCCTACAGATATAACTGACACCACATTAACAAGTTCTTTTATTAATTTCTTCTTTCCAAATCTTTTTAAAATTGGATCGGATGTGTGTGGAAACTGCGATACACATCGTTTCTCGGTATCGGAGAAATAGCGTAGTAAGAACATCGAAGGAAATCTGTAGTCAATAAATTGCTTATTATTAGATTATCTAAGTAAGAATTATAGGTGTGAACGATAGATTTTAATAGATTAATTTTAGTTATTTCAAAGTATAGAAAGTGCTCTTCATAAAAAATAGAGAAAACTTTCCGAAAAATAATATTACGTTAATTATAAATAAGTGTACATTTTAATTCTCCCAATACCCTTGTCAGGATAAAAGTAAAAATTCATAGAAACCAATAAAGGAATTTTACAGTATATGTTTGCTTCCCTATAAAAGATGATGCTGTAAAATAGTATGCAGCCTACAAAAAGTATTCGATTTTATCGAGCTAAATCTGGATTATTGAACACACATGAGCCTCATTATGTGATTGCCACATCATATTGCAAGATTAATTATCTCATTAAACTATCAGAACAGGCAAACTGATTTCATATTCGCCCAGTAATAGAGGTAAAAATTATCGTTCCGATTTCATTTTTGAAAACAGCACTCGCGCCAAAGGTTTGTGGCGTACGGGTGCAAAATAATTCTGCAGCGTCCCCATCCTCTCCCCCAGTCAACCTTTAAAAAAAAAGACCGCCACTGCCCCCTACATATATGTTAGCGAAGATATCTGTTCTCATTCGCATTATGGGCAGCTTCTAATTTAAAAATAATTTATCGATAATGTTTACAGTGAAACTTTGCTACGTTTGTATAATATTAGCTTTAAATTGCCAATCGATCAAATTGCTCGCAACAGATTTATCTCCTCTTAAAAGCATTTCCAAGAAGGGAGAAACTTTTAAATGAACGACAAAAGGAAAGATACAAATATCTTGATGGGAAGGCGCCCCCAACCAGTTGGCCCCCGGGTGCCGTACACTCCTTGCACCCCGGGTTGGCGCGTCCTTGCATAAACCTTGTTTAATTAACACGAATATTGAAGTTATATATCAACATAGACTTTATTCAAGTTTAACAACAATATTTACAAGAGATAGAGACATTTTAAAAACATTATTTGAAACATGGAAAACCAAAAAAAAATCGTTAATAAATTATTGTCGCCGTATTTAAAATTGTGTTACATTTTTTGTCCTTGTACCATGTGTTATTTTAGATAAAATTAATACATGAGCTCTTTAAGCATTTTGGCCCCTTTTAATGAAACTTCTATCCTGAATAAACTTTTTAAAGTATATACAGTGGAACTACTATAAGTCGAGACTCAATGGAAACAAAAATTATGCGATTTATAGAAAATTCGAGTTATAGAAGAAAAATAACACGAAAAATGTTTTGTCCTGTATAATGAACCACTTTGAACTATAGAAAATTCGAGTTATAGAAGTTCGGCTGTGTATGTGTGTATATATGTATATGTATATATACACACACACACTCATACTTGTGGAAGAGGGAAGGTAAATATGGATATTTAGGGCAACTAGGTGTTGAAGGAAACTCAGTGAGCACTTACCGGAAGTAGAGCCGCTGGGTTGTCGGAGAGACGCATTTGTAGACGGAACTTTCGGGATTATATATATATATATATATAAAGGTGGCAACAACGTGTTGGAGGGAGTCCACTGAACACTTACCTAAATTGGAGAGCCGCTGGGGGTGATGAAGACACACGATAAACAGAAACACACGAAAAACAACACAAATTTCAGAAGCTTTCGGGCAGAGACCCTTCCTCAGCGACGGAGGTAGGTGTCCACTGGGCTCCCTCCGACATCTTGTTGCCACCTTTATTATTACCTTTCCTTTTCTTTAAGCATTTATATATATATATACACACACAGCAGAAATATTAAATATATGTTTAAAGGAAATATCGCCCGTTGCAACATCACCTACCGCAGCAAATGAAGCATTTGACCGCAAATGTAATAATAATAAATGGCGGATGAAAAAAGGTACCTAAAAATAAATCACTTCGCCTAAAATACACAAACACATAACATTGCAAATGAAGCTGGCAAAGAATTGAAATTAGATATATTCGGCATAATGCATTTATCAATAAAGGAACATTTAGGGAAACACCGTTTATAAGTTTCCAGTAGCACCAATTAACAGGTATTTTGAACGGACACATGACGTGCTTTACGTTTCTTCGATAGTAGTCTTTTATTCTCTCTCTCGATTCTTATAGGTCATTTTAATGTAAAGGTCCAAACAAGCTCACACACACGTACACACATGCGCTCGAATACACACGCACCCGCTGAAAAAAGTCGCCACGACAAAACTGTCACACTTTCCGCCATTTGACCATCACTCCCCCGTTCACTTAGGCGAATCGCCGATGATTGCACAGCCGCACTTGGTGTGATTTGCCGCGTACACCGTCTCTCGCCTGCTTTTTTTCGACGGATTAATGGGCTCGTACACCAGGAACACTAGAGACACCTCTTCCGTGCTGACGGGATAGCACACTTCCCCGTCAGACAGACAGCAACCGGAATACATGTCACACCTATGAAGGACCGTGACGCGAGGCCTGGCTTCCTCGTAGGGTGCTTTTATCCAAGAACCACCTATAGCTTCTAATTCATCCAAATTAAAGGAGCGAGGTCTGGGTTCGTCGCATCTGAACTTCTTTACCCTATCGAGGTGCTCATTGAATAAGTCTGGCGTTTCTTCTTTTTCCGCCACGTGGGGCGTTTGGTGTGTGATTGTATCGACAGGATCGCCACGGCGATTTTCATGAATCACGTGCTTTCTATCGCCGGCGTCGCCTTCACCCAGGTCGTTGTCGAACTTAATGTTTTCGCTGAGTTTATCATCCGATCTGGAAAGCACGGATGCTGTTATGGCGACAACCAGCGCCAGGGAGATGATGGCCGCTGCCACAACTATGGTCCTCGCCATCTCGATCCTCGACACAAGTCGACTCCTCGAAAACACGGGAGGTACGCGAGAGAGTAGGAAGACCCGAATACAGAGATCGGAACTATTAAAGAGTTAATAACGAACGAATCGAAAAGCTTATTGGACGCACTCGTGGAACTGCTGCAAGGAGCTAGGCGAAGGCACGGAGTAAACGAATTTCCTCCTCGGAGTCAACACTTTGAATGCTACGGGGCACGGGCTCCACTCGTCCCCCTCTCCCCTTTCATCCCTCATTCCTTCCCCAGAAACGACCGCGAGAGGGGGCGAGAGAGTGGGGGAGGAGTTGCGAATGGGAGGGAGTGGGAGGAGCGAGCGAGACGATAGGGGTAGGGAGAGAAGGAAATTCACCTCTATCTGGTTTTCCTTCACAGCCGGAGTACGGCGAAGATACTCAATGAGAGGCTAGAACAGTGGTTCTCAATCTTTTTTTGTCTGCGCCACCTTATGTTCAGTTCATTCATTTATGCGTCACCCCTTTTGCATTTCCATTACCTTCGAGCCACATTTAAAGATAAATTGGGCTTTCCCAACCACATAAAGATAAAATGCTGGAATTTAAATAAGTACGAGTGTTTATTCTCCTGGTTTTATTTTTGTTCGTAATCCAGAATACCAAACACTGTGAATTTATCAAATATTCGCGTCACCCCTCAATAACCTTAGCGTCACCCTGGGGTGTCATGTCACCCCGGTTGAGAATCACTGGGCTAGAGGCCCGATTTTTAGCCGGGGAATGGGTGAAGCAGGGTTGCCAGATTTCGGACTTGCAATATCGGGAATCCTGGATTCGAAACCGGGACTTTATGAAAATGAGAATAGTTTCTAGGGGCTTTCCTAGCTTGTAGAAACAAAACGAACGGCTTTTGAGTTACAGGGTGGGACGGACGGTATATATTGTATTGTGTGACATACATACATACAGACATATATATGTATATATATATATATCGGTGTTTATTCCTTTATAATATAAAAGATATTTATGATGAATTTTTGTCCAATTGTTGTTTTCACTCACTTTATTATGCGTATTTAGCGTTGCCGAAACGAGCAAATATACAAATACTTCCTGACCGGAACTTTGTTTACAGTGGCGATGTGCTTGAACTTGTTACCACTTGCATATAATTTTTTGTATGATACTTCTCCATAATTTTAAGAAATAAAAACAATGTTTTTTTAGAATATTTTTCTAGATTAAACGGAAATCGGGAATTTTGGTTATTATATCGGGACGGGGGAATTTTCCTTAGATATCGGGAAATTCCCGGGGAAATAGGGACGTCTGGCAACCCTGGGGTGAAGGAAGGTTTGGAAGGGTGTGGAGGATCGTAATATGGAAAGGATGGGATAGGTGGAATCGACAAGTTTGTAAAGTGTACAACGTATCACAGGTTGAAGTGAATTAATAATGGTGGGGCCTAAAGATACTATAACTTTCAGCGATGGAGCACATTGGAAGATATGGTTTGAACGCACGACATTAAACAGCGACCCAATTATGTCTCTATGTCTACCAGGGGCCTATATGGGTGGGGGGGGGGGGCGAAGGGGCCCTGACCCTCCCCCCCAAAAATTTCTCCTTAAATTTTGAATTTATAAAAATTTTTAAAAAATAATTACACGAAAAACCCACGCAGATGTTGTTTATGCAAGAGAGGAGATGTACGCGTAGGCGTTCTTTACAATTTTTGTAATAATGCATTAGAAAGATTAATATTAATGGCTTAGTGTAATAACTAAATACTGCTAAACGATGAAGATATTTCAGGAAAATATTGAAATTATGTTTTATATTTTCATTTTATAATCCGCTGTCGTTAATCAAACAATCGAAAATTATTTAAAACATTACTCATTGTCAGTCCAGTAGTAGTTACGTTATCATTACGTTTACGTACATTCCTTCGTCGTAAATTATCCATTTCTTTTCACTCACAAATTCTGTGTGTACGTAAGCAAAATAAACATATTTAAGCTTATTTCTTCTCTACGACGATCCATTTCATTTGCGATATGCCGCGTGTCCAACTGGCGCAACGGTGAGTTTATAAAAACCGATGCTAAGACGAAAGAACTTTATTTCGTCAAGAGCACTGCGAAGTGAAATTAAAGGAGCGGGAAGTTTATGAGGTCACTCCTGTTTACATATTGACTCAAAAGAAGGGACTCATCTCCATCGGGACGTGATTTTCTCCTACGCCAGCATTGCTCGAGTGCCAAGTATTGTGAGAGGTCGGGACTCTAGGGAACCCAAAAACCAAATATCGCTTCTTCTAAGAAGACGCGAGGCATGGCTTCAACGGAAGGTCCGGATTCGCTCTCTGTGTTCCCGGAAAAGTTTCTCCAATTCTTCCTCCCCTTATTTGTGTACATATTTAGGGAGTTGTTTTGATGACGTGTTTTCGCAAGTCATTTTGTATGTCTTTCTGTTTGACTTCTCGTCTGTCTTTTTCGATGCACTTCCCTTTGTATTTTTTTATGTCTTTTGGTTTTTCTTGTATGCCTGTTAAGTTGTCTCCGCCTTTTCTGTCGTCTTGACCTTTCGGCTCGCCGCATCCACTTAAAAGGACCATTATGACCACAACAGCACACGCCACGATGACGGCCGTTACCACTAATACCGAACTTGTCCGTTTCAGCCATGGGATAATATTCCGGCACATTAACTAAAAAAAAGTAGACCAAATTGCGTCCCAAAATCCAAAATTAAGAGAAACTAGAGTCTTCGTCCCACCCATCCAACTGCGATCTCTGGACAAAGGCACCACAAAAGACGTTTCGCGAACAGAGACGGCTCACGGAAAAAAATCTTCCCTGCCTCCTTTCTCTCTCTTTCTCTCTCCGTCTGTTTTCACACGTTCCAACGTCATGTTTTGGGAGAGGCACTAGGGGATGGGGAAGAGGTATAAGGGAGGTGCCACACAGAAGAGACTAGCAACCAGCGACGCAACTCTGGCAACGTTGCTTCGCGGTCGGACACTTTCTAAAAGAATTGTAACGAGTGTATTAAGAATGTGAGTGGAAAAGGATTTTTTTAGGGATTCGGACCCAGGAAAAATGTCTGACTGGCTTTTAAGGAATTCAGAAACTGCGATTTACTTTGAAGAGAAATTTCGGAGAAGAACTACTCAACGGCGAAAAATAAACTGGAGAAAGGTTAACATTCGCAGAGGAAGCGATTGGACGATTGAGGGAGGAAGATTTTCCTGCCATAATTTTAATCACCAAATCGCCGCATTTTATGGTTCGCTCTCGCGGGCCGTGGTTAGTCCATCCTTGGAACAATTGTTAAAATTTCCTTGAGCGAAAGGAATACGAATTTAGGCTATTTCGAGTGAAATGAAAGTTGAATACAAAATCTAACTATATATTAATTTTACGTTGACGTCTTTAAACATTTGTTTGCAATTTATATCGGCGTATTTCTCGAGAACCGTTTGTCGTAAAGATATGCGGTAAACGGCGTTTTGTTTCTACTGGCTATGAGGTCCCTGGAAAAATATTTTCGTTTGCTGAAATGTCCCGGGTTCGAGTCCAAAAGACAATTATATTTTCCCATAAGCTTACACGGGATTTTTGATTTTTCAGAGTGCAAGGTTTTCTTCCTTCGTTCGTTAAAATACGTAAATATGGACCGATTTTCTTCTTTTTTGCTTTATTTGACGTCTAAAGCTCTATACTATCTTATTCTTGCCATGTTTATACGTTAATATGCATTCTTTTTCGAACTTTTGCGGATTTTTCGTACTCTTTCCGGGCGTTGCCAAGGCGACCGTCATTGTTGCCTCCGATTCAAATACTATCAATTATACCTTCAAATAGGTGAAATAATACCGTTATTCGCTTCGCACTTTTGTTTAATATAAGCATCGAAATTAATGAAGCGTAGCAACGTAAATATTTACGGATAATTATTTTGTTGACTGCGTATGGGAATCGTTTCTAGCTGTGTCAATAACATGTGTATAACAAACAAGCTCCCAGCGTATTGAGTTTTATTTTAAATTGTGCAATTAATTTGTTTTTTATTTTGTTTCATCGTTTGAATGCTGGAATCTTACCTTTTTGTAAGTAGAACCATCATATTACACATCTGTAATCCTTATTAACGCAAATAGGGTCACGCATCAATTAAAAATTAGATAAGAATAGGGACGCACGTTACTTTGTAAACACATTATATGGTTATCTTCTCTTCATTGATAATCTATATAAACGGTTGCATTGACGTCGCCTTTATAGTAGGTCCTGTAAGAAGTTAAAAGCAGTCGTTGATAGACACTTGAAGTAAAGCAATTGGTTTTGAGTTCGTCTATGAGGGTGCAACGATAATCATTGGAACTAAGGTAAGTTAGAGCTATTAGCCCAGCTCCAGCTGCCAGAGAAAGGAAGAGGAGCCAGAGATCAAAGGAAGAGTATGTATTGTAGAAAAGAGAGAGAAAGAGATGCGGAAGCTCATAGGATTACCCGTGTAGATGAGGAGCGGAGAGTACAAGAAAGACAAAGAAATAGGGAAACACGTCAAATGAATAAGGAACAAAGAAGATCTAACCTAGGGCCGAACTATTTAGATTATTTGCATTTCATTTATTTAATTAATTATTCAATGAAAATTATTTCACTAAACTTTCAGTTTATTTAAATCGCGTTGAGGATCGGAGATCCGGGGCTGCCCTACTAGTTAAAACAAATTTTATTAATCCTTATTAGTATAGTATAAGGCGAATAGAGATTTTTTAGCGTAATTTTCACACAGTTCATTAAACACACAAATTTAGTATAATAGTGATCACTAGCCGCAATCTTTTGATCACTTTCGATGCTAATTTCCCCATTTCGTATTTTATTAAAGTGTCACACTATAATATTATAAATAGATAGAAATTGTTAATATCGCATTCGAAGCACCATTGATAGAAGACAATGCAAATTTTGAATGCTGATATGCTGAAAAATTGATATTTATTGGGTAAACGAACCTATATTTACATTTATCATTCATCTGTGATTGGGAAAATAGGAAAAATCGTCCTACATTTACATATACATTTACATATACCAAAAATAAAATATAATATTTCGTCAACATAACAGAAACTCTAGATAAATAACCTAATCTACAATAATCGCTATACAGATTGTAATGAACTTTAATGTGCTCGTTTTATTGCATCTATAAATCTGTTGCTTGTCAATAGATTTACTGTTGCAACTCGTGACTCATTAGCTGTATGCCTCGATTTTCGTTTGTTCTGATCGTTTAATCTTTTCTTTCTTTCCTGTTCCGTTACTCTTCGCCTAGCTTCAGCAGTATTTCCATTTGACGAGATCTCCAGGGAGTTTATGCTCCTCTGTTAAGTCTTCTTTTCCTTTCATCTTGAGTTTCATTACTTTCCATGATTATGACCTGTATTAATTAAAGGATAAAGGTAAATACTACTTTACTTATGGATATTACTGTTCAGAATTGGTTTTATGTATGTGACTATACGTGCTTAACGTTTAAAGTTGTTAAGCCCATATATGGACAGCACTGATGGAAGTATGTATACTTTTGGCATTGTAGATTTCTCAAGAAGTTATTAATTTTTATAGGTATTTCCTTTCGACTCTAGGGAAAATAAGAAAATACGTATAAATAGACTTTTTTTTTACTATAGCTATTATTTCGTTAACATTTAAAAATATCTCAAAAATACGATTTTGACGCCAAACTTGTGCAGTCATTCGGAGAAAATTATAAATATTAATTTCCATACCGTACCAATTCGAATATCAACCGAAAATCTCCAAAAATTATGTTTTAATACGATTTCACGACTTTTATACATTTCTTACTGATTAGGATCGAGCCAGCAATAGACTTTAAGAATTGCAGTAGTCATGGAAATGAATTGAATAAATGCGTAAAAATCACGAAAAATAGTCGTAAAATGTAATGTTTGCCTTTTTAGAATGAGATTTGAATTTCAACGATATGGAAATTAATTTCTTTAGTTTTCTCGGCATAACTGTGAAAATCCCGCGTCGATATCTCATTTTTAAGATATTTTAAAATGCTAAAGAAAAAAAGGCTTGCTCGCTTCGTTTCAGCTCTACCCATGTTATTCAAATGGAGAAACGATATGCTCCTGGAGTCAAACCCAGGACTACTATGTACACGGCTAGTAGTTTCAAATTGAAAAGTTGAAACGCCAAGTGATTCCTGGAAGTTTGATCGAAAAATATTGAAAAGATCTTCAGTTATGGACGGTTTTCCTTATTATCCCATCTAACTCCGTATAGCGTGACGCAGTTACAGAAGAAGAGTATTATTTATTAGGAGAAGATTAGACCACAAAATTTGCCGGCCCCGGTGGCGGAAGGGCTAGCGCGTTGGCCTACCATCACTGAGGTCGCGGGTCCGAATCCCGCCAAGGGCATGGATATTTGTGTTCGTACTCATAATTCATATTTCATCACTCATGTGTGTGTGTCTGATGTGGAAGGCAACGGGAAACCACCACATCATATGTGTTTATTCCCTAGTCATGTCAAACCAATCTTAGGATTGAAAACCATGAATGAATGAACCACAAAATTTATTTACGAATTCGGAAGTTTTTACTGGAATTAGTGACCACAAGGCAGTGGGATTGGAATTGAAATGGGGATATCAGGAAATAGGAAAATCACACAAAAATAAAATAATTTGGCAATTTAAGAAGGGTTCCAAGAATTCTTAAGACTAAATTTTTCTTGCTTGGCCAGCAAATATAAATGAACAAATATAAATGAGATTTGGGAAATTTTCAAGAATCTGATTAATGAGGGAATGGAAAAATTTGTTCCTAAAAAGTTATTAAAGAAAAATCCAGATCCTGAATTCTATGATAAGCAGGTAAAACTGATGAAAAAGAAAGTAAGGATAGCGCATAGAAAGAGAAAAGCATTGCGGCGGGAACTGGAAAACACAAAATTAAAAGCTCATGAATGGTGCCTCATTAATAGAACCCGGAAGTTCAGGCACTTAACAAGGGCAAAATAGGCAGGCAAATAGGCAAAAAAAGTTCCTCAAAAAAGCATTTAAAAAGGAAAAAAAGGTACTATAAACAAAAAAGAATACTTGTATCTTAAGATTAATTTATCCAAATCTCAATTAACACAATTTATTTCACAAGTTTTCCTCATTCTAGAAATAAGGCAGCAATATAGTAAGTAATACGCAGTATAATACCAAAATAATTTGAGCTTCTCTACGAAAAAGGAACAAAATTTCTAAAAATGAATCATCAAAGCAGAGTATTTACAACACAAAATGCAACTATATTACAAAAAAAGAGAACGGTTGCACATTACAACAACATGCTTCTTCAAGTTTTTAAAAGAAAATGCTTCTCTTTTGTCAGTAAGAAGTTTTTTAAAACAGAGAAAGATCGTTCCACCTGTACAGAAGTGATTGGGACGTACTTGAAACAAGCTAGTGTTACTGGTTCCGTATCGACTGAAATCTTACTATTACTTTCAATAATCTTAACTACACATGTTATTTTTTCTAAATCAGGATTATCACTCAACACTTTCTCACTTACAGCACGTCCTTTTTCACCCGGAACGATCGATAACGCCTTTACACTGTCATTCACAGCTTTTAGTGAGTTTACAAGGGAATCATTCCTTTTTTCTAGCGATGTAATGGCACCCGGTAACATTGAAAAGTGGGCTGATATGAAACTTAATTCGTTCTGAAGAGATGTCTTGGTTAATAGGTATTTCAATACGCTAACGGATGTGACTTCATCTAGGTCAAATCGATCCATAATGTCAGAGAATATTCTGAAATTCCTGGCATAGCACAGAGCAGCTGATGTTCCTCATCTAGTAAGGGCTGGTTGCGGAGGCAGTGTGAGGTCGGAGCAATCTCTTTGAATAGATTAACTAGAGTTGGAGCTTTAAGAAAAACTTTTTTTTCCGTTGGATATTAGAAGATCAACATCGGGAAATAGTCCGCTAATTTCTTCAGCCACCCTGAGCAGAGCGTGGGCCATACATGTCAGGTGCAGCATCTGAGGAAAAATCTGGCTGTTTTTTTCATCTAAGGAGCCGCATCTGTTACGAATAGAAGGACATCCTCGTGTTTTATTCCATTGGTCTATAGTTTTGTGAGGGCACTGGTGAAGAGCTGTGCAATTGTTGAACTATTTGCCTTTTCAAGTTCTTCTGTAGTTAGCAAATAAATGTTAGGAGGTGCATCAGGAGTCATTCTTCCTACGACAACGTTGGCGACGTATCTCCCTACAGCATTTGTTGTCTCATCTATGCTGATCCAAATTTTCTTGCCACAGGCTTCACTCCGAATTTTTTTAATAACACTATTGTAACTTAAGTCCAAATACGTTTTCGGTAAAGTAGATTTCAGGAAGTTTCATTCGTGTATTTCTTCAAAAAAAAAGTCTTCAGCGACTGGTTTTCCAGCTTCTAAAGGGGAATACCGGCGACTAAGAATGCATCACACAAATCGACGGAAAACTGCGACTGCTTATTTGACATTTCGTTTACCTTATAATGTAAAATGAAAATCAGACTGGGCTTTCTTTCGCTTGACTTAGTTCAGCTACGGCTTTGTGTTTTGAAGTCGCGAGGTGCTGAGAATTAAAGTGGTACTTCTCGAAATTTACAGGTTTTTCACAATATTTTCACAACAATACTTTGGCATCAGTACAAAAAAATGTCTTCACCAAATTCCTTCACAAAATGCAAAGAAATAAGAAAAAGGCATTTTAGCAAATAATCAAGAAAATAGGAAAGTAAGGCAGAAAATACGAAAATAGGCAAGTAAGGCAAAAATAGGCAAAATGTCTGAACTTCCGGGCTCTACTCATTAATATTCTAGGCACGGGTTATTCGAGTTAAGGAGGCGAAAAGAAAATACCGAAAATATTGTAAATATTTAAAAAACGGGATGGTGAAGTTATTGTTGATGACGAAGAGAAAGCAAACGAATTTAGTTCTTGGTTTGCTGGAGTATATGGAGAAAAGACTATGTATCTACAGCGAAAAACGGATATTAATGTTGATATTAGTGATAACCCACTCCATATACGGGATTTCATTTGGAACCTCACAAATCATATAAGACTCTTCTCATAAAAAATCTTCAACCGATGTAGGCAAAATACCTTAATGGCATGTTTAGCAATTTCTCGAAACTATAAATTGTAATTGTGTATTTTCGCTGACTTATTTGTGGAAAATGTTCTACTTTCTCCGAATAAATTTTCTAATCGGTGCTTCTCAGATATCTAATATAAGAGCTATTGACTTTGCCATACATGAAGTACGTAGATTGAATTTACCAGGGTACTACAGCTAGTTTTAAATGTTTTGCACATAAAAATTTCTTCTCAAGAGATGGACACGTGTATAAAAAAATTAAAGTTAACTCCTGAGTAAAAATTTATTTTGATCTCTCAAAATCTTATGCTTGTGTGCATTTTAGTATTCACACGAACGTACTAGCATCCATAAATACTGAACTGTTTATGAAAGGGGTACTTGGTCTGGTGTAGTCACACCACTGCACGTATCTAAAACCAACCCTTGTTTTACGCCTCCTGAAAAGGTTTATTCGGACAAACGCTGAATTACGCATAACTATGCCCTGAAAAAATTGCTATTCCGTCTCTCAGAAATCCTGATACACTGTAATATTTAAAGTTTCCCTAAAACGAAACGATTCGCTATTAGCTTCTACATTTTTCGATCTATAGTTACGCCTTTCTCGAAGGAGTCTTTGACCGTGTAGCAGTAATTTATGGTGAATGAGGGAAAACCCCTTGCCTTTCAAACCTGGGAGGATGCATAATAAAATTCTATTGTCAAACGCCTCATTCAAAAGCTCCAGAATTTTTATTTTCTCCTATTGAATTTCACGCATATTTAATTGCAGTTGTTTGTAAATATTTGCATTAATTATGAAAATTTTGGATTAACCCGAAATTTATTTTTATTGTGTCGGGTTAATATTTTGGAACGCGTGAAATTCATTTCAAAGCATTTATCGATATATAAACCTGACCACCATACTTTAGACTAGTTCAAAATATCATTAAGTCTAGATTTGTATGTATGATTCCTACTTTAAATGTCTTCTCTCAACAATAAAGTTATAATCAGCAAGTAGTTACGTCTTAGGTTCTTACTTATGGATTCAAACGCTTGCGCGGCCTTCTGGAGCGGTAATTTGTAAGACTTCCTAATCTCACCATCAGATGCCACCCATGCCTACTTCGTTTAGCAGATCGAATTCACTTTCGAATACACGGCTAAAAGTATCGCTTGCAATTGTTAGATATGAAAGAATCTTACTTCTGTATTTCTTAAAGAACGGTCGCATCATTTATGCTAGGACTGTAACTACGGAGAACGTGTGAGCTGGTTTTTTTACCGTTATACGCTAAAAGTATATTTTCACAAAAAGTTCAGATATGCTATCGCACAAAATTTTAAATTTAGTTAATTTTTTTAAGTATTGGTGTATATGAAATTACTCCTACAGATGGTTTCATTGGACTATCTAAAAAAAAATGACTGCTAGAACCCTTTTTTGTAGGCCTTTGATACATCTTACAAAACCAATATATGGAAAATTACTGTAAAATATATGTAATTTATGTATCAACATGCAACTGGATATTTGGATTACAAATTCATATTTTTTGTTAGTAAATAATACGTTAAAATTAAACAAAAAATATTTTCAAAAGGCTATGCAAAATAATTTAGTTGAAATTATAACTGCATGAATTTGCTACACAGACCTGTTGTTCAAAGAATTTGAATCGCATTGGTGGAATTTTAATTGTAATGTATTAACCACCATGACCATTATGTGAATTTAAAAATTTTTCCATGGTAAATTTTTTCAAAAAGCGCTTCTTTCAAATAGATTTTTTGTCTGCGCATTATCTATACATTTGTACCAGGTTTGAAGAAAATCACTTCTGCATTATACATAAGGTGCGCGTTATAGACCAGAAAATACGGTACTTGTCTCAGGTATTTCCCATGGCCATAACAAGTTTATGAAAAATTGGATGAACATTCTGGCTTCAATTCAGTTGTCTTCACTGGTGATTCACTGAAAGAAGATGCTAAAAGAGAAGAGTGAATCTACTTTCGGTGAAAGCAGCTGCATTGTAGCCAAAATGTATATCTTATTTTTTTTATAACCTCGTTGTGGCTATTGGATATACATAGGACAATTATATAAATTTTTAATTTTTTATACTTAAGTGCTTATTCTAGAATTTGTTTTCATCCGTAAGAGGAGCCTTAAAATTCTTTATCAACATGAAAATTCCACTGTTTCTAAATCTAAAACATTTATTAAGTTAAACCATTGAAAGGATTACTTAGAAGGTATTTAAATGCTATTTGTACAATTACAGGGATATAATAATTGATAACTCCAAACTGCGAAGATGATAACACTGCTTTACAGCTTACTGAAATACTTTATCAATGTTTATTGCTGTTGAAATAAATTTTTATATTCTGGTTTTACTATTGGAAAAAAATTCTGAGTTTTTATGATTTATGTATTTTTAGTGATCTCTGAGATGGTACATACACTATAAATCTTAAAACATATTAATTAAACTTGCATAAAACAGTAAAATATATAATAGATTAAGATAGGATAATTATAATATTTCTGTATTGTAAGCATACCCTAGATTTATAGGTACCAAGCTTTTGGCTTTTAGCAATCAATCAATACTGAAAATTTTATTTCTTGTTTTATTGCGTTTTTTCTATAAGTTCACTTATGGAAGTGAACTTATGGCAAGTCATTAATTCCCCATTTTATATAATTTAATGGTTTACTGAATTTATCTTCAATCTTAATATCCATCACAATGCCTTTGGTTTATTCTATTAAAAATCATTTTTAATTTTTGCCAAAATAATTCACTCAATGTTAGAACTCATAAAATTTATACAGTTTGACAAGTTGACAGAAATGGACGATGCTCACTGATTAAATGAAACTAAGTCCAATTCCAGATAATGTAATTCACCTATGTGTTGTCAAATTAAATCGATGTAATGTTTTTAATTGTGGGGTGCTAATGCTTTGGAGAATATAAAAACTTTAGAGCCAAAAGCAACATGCATTTTGAGTAATATGTAATAAACATATTATTAATATTATCATAAACATAATTTGCTATAATTGAAAATATTTCTACAATGAACTTAAAACACTGGAAAAAAACATGCACAATATGATTACAAAACAGAAATTATCAGCCAAGATTTGCCAATATTCCAAAAACTTAGTTTTTAACCCTTATTTACTCTTCTGGTTTGAGAATCGTTACTGAGTGAATTTGTATAGTATTTTAGAACTAATGAAATTATCCTGTACATCTTCAAACCATTAAAAACTAAAAAGGGAAAAATTGGAAAGAAAAACACTAGAAAACATGGCGAATTCACTAAAATAAGACTGTGATATACTGTTGGCATTTCTAATTTTCTTGAAATGAAATAGTGACATTGATGATTTTAATCAGACTTATTACAAAGTTTTAAATCAAAGAAGAAACATATATTTCTATTAACATATTTAACCAATTTCTTTCCCTTACATTTGTTGCACTTTTCTGAATGTAACTTGAGGTTGCAGCACTTATATGTAGCACAGAACTATTGTTTGTGAATATCTCTCAATACATTAATGGTAATAGCAGCATAGTTGGCATGTTTTACTGTGACATTTTGTAGCATATGACTGTAGAATTCGTTAATTGGGGATTGAAATAGGATTCAGAGTTATAAAATAAAATATTGAGAGATATAATGATGTAATATCTCATGAAATCACTCAGGAATCTTCAAAATAACTCTATTTCATTAATTTGAAATTTGAATCATCAAGCATGTATGTAGTTGTTTAAAGGCATGCTCTATTTCTTATAAAACTCAAATAAAATAAATTATAAATATTAATATTTCATTGTGACAGACATAGTATTGTATTTAATTAGAACACTGAAAAATAAGTCTGATATCAAATTAATATTTTTGTTATAATTGTATAATATTCTGCAACAAGAAATTTAATAATTATTTAACAGTTTAAGTTTCATTTTTTTACTTCTAATACTATAAACTCAATTATTATCCATTAATTTATAAACTTATTAGTTTTTAATTGGTTATAACTGAATAAAGTAATTCTACACTAGAATGCTTTTTATGTTATTGCCATGAAAATTAAACATAGTTCTTAAAATTTTGTTTAATTAAGCATATGTTATTGGTAGTGTTTATCATTTTCATATTATTTAAATTCAAAGGGAAAGGACAAGAAAAACTCACATAACTAGAAATCAAACACAGCTCTTCCAATTATACATGTATATTTATTTATCTAACGTATATAATATGGGTGCAACTAGATGTTGTACAGGGACATAACTGGGGGAGGGTCTCAGTGGGGAGGCTTGCCCCCTTAATAAGAAGTCCTCTCCCATCCTTGGCCCTCCTGCTGAGTATTAATTAATATAGTATTTTATATTTTGTTTCTTATTAAAAAAATACCTTGAATTTGTCTGGAAAGTGCAGTAAAAATAGTTAAAACATTTGTTTTATTTATTATTATTTTATTGTACTTTTTAAAATTTGGATGGGTAGGGCAGAGGGGGGCAGAGAGGGAGGGCAAGGAGGGAGAGCAGAGAGGGGCAGAGAGAGGGAGAGGGGGACAGAGGGGAAGAGAGGGGGGGCAGAGGGAGGGAGCAGTGGGGAGCAGAAGAGGAGTCAGAGGTAGAATTGGAGATTTATAAAGGGGAGTCAGAGCTCCCATATGCCCTCCCCCAGTTACGTCCCTGCGCGACACATGTATGCTTCTTCTCCTGCAAATCTCCTGAGACTTATGAGTTTGTATATCATAGTACCAGGGTCGCCCGCGTGCAGGCGGAAAGTGATCACATAACGACGGAATGACCGCTGTGATTGAGGCAATTTCGACGGTGTCCAGGTTTCACGTGGATTCAGAGAGTCCCGAAAAGCGATTTCTATCTATTCCTCCCGTTCAACCCCGCTGCATGACCTGACACGGGCGGCACGGAGTGTAACAAAGCGCATTTTCCCCTCATTACCCCTTTTACCTTCTCGATGCTACCAAATACCGTCTTGCATACGATTCCCGCCATTTCCTTTAATTCTATGCTGAACGTCTGCAAACGATGGATTGTATACTTTTCTGTTTCTTCGCGTGCCGGTTATCTTTTTCTCGTCGATCTTTCTCCGCCTTCTCATTTCTCCTTCATATTTTTTTCGCATTATATTATTTCCCGGAAAAGGGCAGTTCCTCCTTGGCTCGAAGTTACGTCTTAAGTTAGAGGTACGTTTTGTGTATTCAGCGGCTATTTTCTTATTATGGGTCTTAATGCGCTTTATTTTTGCTGTTTTTTTTCTAAAAATAAAGAAAGTTTCGTTCTTGGTGACCAGAATAAAATTCTATGAATCATAGTGGCATATTGAATCCACTGCAGTCGAGGCGAAGATCGACCCGACGTTAATTATTAATAATTTATTCAGTGTGCGTATTGACAGTATTCGAAATATTTTCTTGACACGGCCGTTTTTTTCAATTAAACATATTTATCTGTGCTTAAAGCCAGCTCATCTATGTTTCTATAAAATCCCTGCTTCGGTAGAAAGCGGAAAATTCAAGAAGAGGGTGGTGCGTTTCAAGAGAAGTGGGAATATCAGTACACCGCTCCCCGCTTATAACGCGGGGTATCAGAGGAGGAGCTGCGACCCACGGTATAGGACAACCGCGGTATAACCGAGGGCACGAATTTTCATTTTTTTAATTTCTTTAATCGCTACAAACAACTTAATTAAAAGAAAAATCAATATACAGCGAGTACAAGAAATTTATTTTATCGATTCCTTAAAACTTCAGCAACTTTTTGTTGTTTTTACTTTAGTATTAAAAACAACGGGACTTTCCAAGAAATGGGGAGGAAGGAAGACCCGCGGTATAACCGACGGCGTTATAACCGGGGAGCGGTGTACTTTGCAAACAGCAATAACAAAAGCATAGCGTGCGTTATTTACCAATAAATTATCAGCAGTTGCAAAGAATTCAACATGACACACCATTATGAAACTCACAAGGGGAAATAAATTAAACTTGTTTGCAGTAAAGTGTTGGGAGGATAAACATTGCTAGTTAAAATTGGGACTTAAAAAACAATGAAGCATTTCACATAGAATTAACTAAAGTAAATGAAGCATCAGTGAAAACAAATTTTGTAACGTATCGGTCATTCGCATCCCGTTCCAAACCTTTCTCAGAAAAACCAATTTATTCAAAATTGTTTGTTTAAAACAGCCGATAATATTTATCCCGAAAAAGTGAAATATTTCTATTTAATTTTTACCTGAAGTGAAATATTTCGAAAATATCACACTCGTCCGAAACTGAAAGATTTGATGACGTCGAGCAGCGTTTTTCAACCTTTTTCGAGTGGCGGAACACTTTGGAATGGAAAAAATTGGCGGGACACCTATATACATACGCATTTATGTATATTTACATATAACCTTTATTTTATACACTTGATAGAAGTACTTTCTGCTTCTGCGATAGATGGAGATATGATGTGAGAGCAAAATAGAAATACTTTTTATTTTTAAATTCATTACAAAATGTAAATTTATAGAAAAATTATATTCGGTGGAATATTTCGCGGAACACTTAGGCAATGCTATCGGAACACCAGTGTCCCGCGGAACACCGGTTGAAAAACACTGACGTAGAGAGATCAAATAGGAAAATATGCTCAAGATTTTCGATCCTTTTCAACAACAAACACATATGTGTCAAAAACTTCGCTCAGCTTGCTGTGTATGTTCGAGGCCGTGACTTACGTCATCACCGAGGACCTTTTGGAATTAATTCCGATGCGTGTAACCTCTACATTGTAGAGCAAACACTGAAGAATTTTGTAGCCTTCCATTTGATAAAAGTATAGCCTTAGCTAAAAGGTATAACGAGGGGGTTTTGGGAAGGGTATGGCTTCTCCCCCTTATAGGCAGGGGTAAAGGGTAACGGAAGGCCCATCTGGAAGAGCCTTGACGTAAAAAGGGTTGGCGGTCAAAGTTTTCTACTTCCGATGTTTCCATTCCCTTCCACGCAGCGGGTATCGAGAGAAACTATCGAAAGATCTCATCGACGTACACGTTTCCACCAAAGAACCGAACCATTCTAACTCCTTACCAAAACTCACGGACCAGGTCTAATTTTTCTTTGGCAGATGCCCGATAACTCGTACATCAGGCCTTCCTCCGTCGCCGTGGACACCACCGAGTAAGTGTCCACCGGCTCCCTCCCGTCCCTTTCAACCACTGTTTACCAACATGCATATTCCCTTTTTCCTCGTTATTATTGCATGGTGTGTCTGGAGAAGAATGCTGAAGATAAAATAAACAGATAGGATAAAATTCGAGGAATCGCGAAGAGGAGTAGGAGAAAAGCTAATGATTATACAGGCTATAGGAAAGTGTTTATTTAAATTGTTGTTGCTTCCAAACTAAAGGATGTATTGTAACCGTATATCATCATAGATATTCTATCCTTATACAGGTCCGTGATTATTCATGGTTAAACCTGTCTCTCCACATACTTCTATTTTCGCGGTCTTCTCCATGTCTCTTTGCATTTCAAGTCGCCTACCAGCTGAAACCTTTTCCTACCTACCTATTTCTCTTTCCAATTTTCTTTCTAACGCGTCTTTAATCATGCTATCTTTCCTCAATTAATGTTCAATCCAATTCGCATCCCTCTTTCTTATAGCCTGTATAATCATTAGCTTTCCTCCTACTTCTCTTCGCGATTCCTCTTATTTTATCCTATCTGTTTATTTTATCTTCAGCATTCTTCTCCATGTCCACATTTTGAAGCTTTTGCAAGCATTTAATATCATTTTTTCCAGTGTTCATGTTTCTGCCCCATACAAAGCTGTACTCCATACATAACATTTTATCAACTTCTTGCGGATATCCTCCTTTATATTTCCCGTTAGTATGAGTTTATTTCTTCTGAAAGTGGCTTTTGCTTTCGCGAGGACGCTCAGAAAAGCAATGCCTCCTAATTTATAATTCGGAAATAGAAAGATATATTATGATGAAGCAAAAACAGATTATTTCTTTGAGCTTTTTTCTTCAATTAAAAAAAATTATTTTCAATAGTTGGTAAACAGCACAACTACGGTCTTTAACAAAGAACTTTTAACAGTAACAAAGACAAACACATACATCCATCCCCAAAGCAGGATTCGTACACGCGACATTATGATTATGAACCACTCCTGTACCACGACCGGCATAATTTATTCTTAACATAATCACATCTGCGTTCCGCACACTTCTGACAACCCTCAATTGCGTCAGCTTAAAATTCTAAATAAACCTCAACAAATGAAAGTCCTTCTTCATATTGCGTCAGCAAATAAAGCTCCAGTTTTCCATTGATAATTTCCAATAATGACTCATGAACAGGGATATAAAATTTTAAAAATCATAACAGTCATTTGATAAATATATTCATTTTAAAGTTTAAATTAATTCGAAAGCAGTCGCAGCTCAAATTACTGCGGGGAGGGGGATTCCCTGTGTGCGCTGCTGGGTCGGCAGGTTCCGACACGGCAGCCAGCAGTTTTTGAAGTGGAGGGCGAAATTTATACATATAAACATTATTTTAAATTTATTTTATGAATAACCACCAGATTGTTGTTTAAATGTGTTACTAAACATTTCGGTTAATCTCCGTGCAATATGGCGGCCATAGTTCAATTCCAACATCGTTTCGTTCCTCCGTTTGAATAACATTGGAATTATTGCAGCGTATTTTTGGTTTGCAGTTTATTGTCACTTTAAAAAAATCGTACGACCTTGGGTCTTGAACCGAAGAACGCCCAAAAGAATGAAAATTCATTTTCCTACAACCGGTGAGTGATGAGTGAAATTGTTTTTTGAATGAAAATTTTACATTTTTTTGACGTCTTTTTATTTGTCTTCAAGAGAAACTCCATTATTATCATACCACGTGGAGAATACATATTTAGTTATTTTAGCTGTATAAAAGTGGTTCGTAAAAGTCAATTTTTACGTTGCCCCTTGTTTATGATGTTTGGCATTTCGATTATTTAGTAGTTTATACTCTCAATTTTTTAAACTATTAAAAATTATACTACACCGCTCGCCGGTTATAACGCGGGGTATCGGGGGAGGAGCTGTGACCCGCGTTATAAGACAACCGCTGTATAACCGAGGACATGGCTTTTAATTTTCTTAATTTTTATACTTGCTACAAACAGCAAAATTCAAATAACAAACAATATACTGTGAGTAGAAGAAATTTATTTAATCGATTCCTTGAAACGTCAGTGTATTTTGTTTTTACTTTAGTACATACTAAAAAAAACGACAGGGCTTTCTTTCCAAGAAATAGGGAGGAAGACCCGCGGTATATCCGATTCCGCGGTATAACCGACGGCGTTATAACCGTGGAGCGGTGTATTGTAAAATTATATTATATTAATATGTTTCATTAACTGACTATAAGACTATATTTCATAATAACTTTTCATTAACTTCGAATTTTATTATTTATTTATTTATAAAAAAGTTTTTTTTAACCATTACTTGTTATTATTTATTCTAGTACGTAATTGAATGAGTTTTTTATACACTACTCTTCGCTAATATTTCCTTAAGAGAAGAATGAAATCCATTATGTCATTAAAATAGTTAAACCTCGGTAATAGATGTTAGTGTGTTTGTCAACATTTTGCCTTAATTTAAAAACACCAGTGAACCGGTTTGAACCCGTAACCGAACCTTAATAATTTCGAAAGGTATTGAACAGGAAAGGAACTGGACCATGAAAAAATTCTCCGAAACGAACCGATATTTCATTCCGTTAAAGTCTCTGATTCAGGCACGAGCACGCGCGCACACGTCTCAAAGGTCTGCGCACTTATCTCGCGAGTAATACCAAATTAACAATTTAGCGACTTTTTAGACATTCTGTGTTAAAAATCCATCGAAATTTGTATTTAAAAATTAGCATTTTAAATGTACTCGTATTTATTTTCTTACACTTTTCAGAGAAAAACGCATTAATTTATTTATAAAAACTTTAGTTTTGATTTACCTAATGGTAGTGAATTCTTTTATAGAACATCACTTGTAAGGAAACAATCATTTAATTGTAATGCTGGTTATTAATTCCGTAAATCACTTGAATCTCCGTTAAGGCATATATTCCAAAATGATGCCATGGAAATGTTTTCTGAAGCCGACTCTTATAAGGACAAATGACTTAAATATTTTAATAAATAAATTAGTTTTATTAAAATAATAAATTAAATGTGCAATATGCACTTAAAGTCACATTTCATGGAAAATATCCAAATACATAAAATTGAGCACATCAAATCACAAAATAGGGTAGATTTTTCAACAAATCTCGCAGTTGTCTCGTTTGTGAAGGTCCACGTATCCATGGAACAATACCAGCCGACATGGCCTCTCGTATAAAAATTGAGTAGAGGTACAGTATTAAATATAAAATAATATTAGATAAATTATAATAAATATCCATACATTAGTATGTTCGTAAAGCGCTTATTGTTATCACTTGACGGATGCTTATCCATCTGGCGGCAATGTTCGTTTTCGAAACAGTTCTTTTAGAATATATCCAAGCGTCGTTTCCACCAATCAGAACATAGGCAATAAATAGCTCCCCGGTTTAAAATTACTTAAAAAATCCAACTCAAGGGAACATTTAGTAAGAAGCGACGTTTATCCTAACATAAGCAGATTTACGCTGCAAATCTTTTAAAACTTCGTCTCGGACAAAGTGTTTTTTTTTTGAAAACCCATTCACACACGAAAATACCCCACTAAGAACAACACAATTCGGAAGCGGACGATTACGGTCGGCTTCCATTTCAACCCGACCAATTCATGGCGTAATTCTCCCGGCGCCAAACTCGACATTTTTAAACGTCCTCCGCTTCGCCCGTGTTCACCGATTCGACGCGAACCTTCTCACTTGGGGAAATCGTTGACGTGCCTGCAAGAACACTGCGTGTGGTTGCTGGCACTTATCACCACCCGCCTCTCTCCTCCGCTCGTCCAATCGATCAGTTTGAATTCCAGCGACACCTCCGACTCCAGCTGAAGACCGCACGTCATGTGCGCCCCCTGCATGCAGCATCCGGAACCGGGGTCGCACCTGTGGAGCACCGTCATGGGCGGGAGCACGTATTCGTAAGGCGACAACTTCTCCTTGTTCTCCAGCAGGTCTATGGACGTCACCGCCCTGGGTTGAGGCTTGGAGCAAGGGAACTTCAAGACCCTTTTGACGTGCTGTGAGAACGCACCGTCGACTCCTCTCCGGACGACGCCGGGAGCAACTCCTCGGGCAACCGTCAAGACGAAGAGGCAAAGGACGAAGAAGGGACCGTGGAAGGACTTCATACTGGAGAGCGGTAAGTTAACTTAAGTCTGTATAAAGCGAACGATTTCAGGTGTTAACGCCTGGCTATATTCCTGTGAGAATGATGAGCGGTCTTTGGTCGCGGCTCCTTTTAAATAAGCGCGTTATCTCGACACTTTTCCTATTCGCATTGTCGAGTGGCGCGCAATCTCGAGGCGACGTCTGCGAGGAGAGGATGGGGAAGACCCACGGGCTCCTTCCCTCTCTCTCTCTTTCTCTTTCTCACTCTCTCTCTCTCTCTCTCTCTCTCGCCGGATGACGAGAGGGCGCAAAAGTTATAGAATGCGTAGGCGTGGAATGCAGTTTTGCGTTGGCGACGGCTTCGTAATCGGATACGTTTCCGCGAAAATACACCGCCTTTTCGGGAAGGATGGTCAGGTTGCTCAAGTACCCTGCTAAATCGATTATTTCCTCTTGTGGAATACTCTTTTTTGCCAACTAAACCGCGTCGAGAGGCGGAAGCCGCTTATTCGACGCCGTCGGTTGGTCATGGAATTTCAGCTATTAGGAAGTCACGTCCGTTGAGGGTGGAACTTGGAGTGGTGTGAGTAATTTAACCAGTGAGTCCCATAAAAGGTAAAAATTCGGGGCATCCTCGAGTGAGCGGAAAATGTGGAAGATATCGGTCAATTTTCGCGGTGATTAATGCTGTTGTCTCATCCCGTTACCTTGCAAGGTCGGATCGGGAGTTCTTACCGAGACAAATACAGTCATCCTGTTACAAATTTTAAGCAATGGTCGTTATTTTCCCTCCGATAAACTGGATTAATTTGCCCGTCGCTGCCGTTACACACGATGACCTTGGCTATAATTTTTTCATTGCTATCCGTCTTAGTAAATTCAAATTTTTAATCTTTAACTACTGACGTGCGTTCCGTAAGACATCACCTAAGTTATAGTATTAAAATACCCCGCTGCTTTATTTGTCGCTAGTTAACATTTTAAAAAGAAATAAGATTAATGTTTTTTTCTTTTAATTACCTCTTAACCCTTATGACAGATTATTACGCACGGAAATCTTATTTTAGGGATAGCTATTGATTAAATAATAATAATAAACCTTAGATATATGGAAGAACCCGCTTCATTAATTCATAATTTCACTTCTCTACATAAAGGCTAATTAAATAAAGAAATGTACCATAATATCTGTTTGATTATAGTATGTAATTAATATTTATTTTTACCTTCTATAGTTTCATCTAAAAATGTAAACATTGTTAATTACCAGCTTTTTACGGGTTTCTATTTGGAGAGTAATTTTATGCGGCCCTAAAATGCAACAACGCTTTTGATCGCATCTTGCAAACTCAAGGTCAGCATACGCGAAGATGTAATTTGTTTTATTCGTATAGTTTGTGAAGTATTACGCCCATATTCATCAAAATCTCGTGCTGCATTTTTTCAAGATCGCAACATTTTCACTATTTCATTCGCGTAGGAGAAAGGTTGTAGATTTTACTGCAGTAAAACACTTCATAAAGATGGTTCATATAATGAGAAAATATTCTCGCTGTCGCGCAATTCTCGTTAAAACCAAATACTGTACTCTGCATGAAGAAATTGTCGATGCCTTAAGAAGCACTCTCTAACGCTGCGTTTCTCATCGTATCCTATAGCAATGAAATATCGTCCTCAAATACCTTCACGTCTAAGCAACCAAACGAGGCGTCAGAACAGCTTCTGAGCAAAACGGAGTGATCGTGGTTCGCAGGACGGTGTCTTTTCCACTCACGCGATGAGCATTTCCTCTCTGCGGATGCATCTAAATCGCCGTGCTTTCACATACTAATTCATCTCAGAACTAGAGGCAACAGATAAATGACTTCTCTCCTTTGGGCGTAAATCTTTTGAAACGAGCGACCGTCCCACACCGAAAGCTCTATAATCCACCTAGGGTTGCCAGATTTCGGGATTGAAGATACGGGACAGACAACCAAATTCTTCAATAAAATACGGGACACGGGACGGGGAAGGGTAAACTGTCAAGCATAATTTGTGGATGTCACAATAAACTGACGGGGTGACAATACAATACAAAGTAACATGTCTTGATTACTTTGTTAAATCTAGTATGCTAGGACGACGTAAATACGGGACATTTAATATGTCCCGACAGACCTTTCCGGGACATCGGGACAAGGTAATGAAATACGGGACAATCCCTTATAATACGGGACGTCTGGCAACCCTAATAATACCCATAGAGCAGAGGTTCCCATCTTGGTGCTCGAGAATATCTATGTGCCATTTAACAGACACTGTGTTCTTCTGCAATGTTCTAAAATCGCGTTTCTTAGCACCAGTAATTTAATTGTTCTACTGCTTTCTTATAAAACCTATTTTATGGCACTATGCACTCCAGTAGTCGCACTTACTTTCGTAAAGGAGACTGTACTTGAGCTGCGTACAGCCAATCATACCGTGTCCGGCTCCGGTATGGTCGGGAGTCAAGTAAATCTGCCCTCTACAGACTGCAGACGGTGCAAAAGAATACTCTCCGCATAATCCTTAGTCGCGGGAGATACGAGAGTGCAAACCGGATGAACGAAGACGGTGCCCTAGAAACCCTGGAAGTCCTACTTCCGAAGAAAGCGAGGGACTTCTACCAGAAGCTGCAGCCTCAACGCACCGAGAGGTGCAGAAGTTTGGTGAAATCAAGGCAAGGTGGTGGGACCACTACATACGTCCCATTGAATGCCTTTACAGGGCCGATACACTTCCAAGGGCCAAGCGGCCGAGGGTTGAGTAAACTGATGCCTAGATAGGCAAACAATAGTGAACCAAGCCCAGTTAACAACTACAGTCCCACACTAGCAGCACAGCTGGGAATTCAATAAGCTAACTCGAGGAAGTTGGAGATTGGGAAGCGTCACATGATTGGTCGCTTGGGATACTATAATATCCCACTAGGGTAGGGATTTTCTTTGATGTATCTCCTTGACAACATCTGTTGGGGCTGATTGATACTAGTAACCCAAGAAAATATTCCCGTTATGAAATAGGGGAACTAGTCAGCTACGGTAGTTCAGTGGTAGAGTATCAGCCCGTGCAAGTGGAAGATCCGGGTTCGATTCCCGGTCATGGCAATTTTTTCACCTGTTTCCACATTTTCCGTTCTAGTAGGTATTTATTTTTGCTTTATTCAAGAAGTTATTATGCATTAAAAATATTAAAATTTAGCGAACATTAATAAAAACTTCAAACTTATAAAACCCTGGAGTATTTTCATCATAATATAGACATTATTTACAGCTGCATTTTTAATTATAATTCATTTAAAACTTTGCTTAATCACAGTCTTATTTTCATTCTCTGAAACATTATAAGTCTCCAAGCACTGATCACGTTCAAGGTGTTCTAGGCACACCCATCTACAGCATTTGGAACAGTGTTGTCTTGTACGTTTGTCTTTTGCTTTTGTCAATAACGTAAAAGGGTGGTGATCATCACAAAATAATCTACTTGTTGCTCTGAAAAGGATAAGGTGATTTCTTTCCCAATCTATTAGAAATTTAAAGAACTAATCCGTCGCGACTACTGGAGTGGTAACTTTTAGGTTGGTATTGGTTGAAATTTTGTTTGTTTGTAGCAAAAACAATGAAATCTTAGAAATGACGTCGCATTGCAGAATATACTTAGTACTACGCAGGAGATACGCCAGACCATAAAACACGGACAAAAAGCCTTGCGTCCTACAGAGAGACCTTGAAAACACGCTTCACGTGTTACATAATTAAGGTTGCCTTCCTACTCTCGCAAAAATCGTAAAAATATAGTTTACTTATTATTAAAATCGTCAGACATTTTTACTGCAGTGACATATCCTTAAATATAAAATTGTTTTTAACCATGAAAATTTTAAAATTATTTTGATTTTTTTTAACGTTATTATTTGTCGTACGCGGCATACCCTCGCCAAACCGCGCTAATTGAGGGATAAAGCGAAGGCAGCCGCTAAAAAAAAACATGGACAAGACATAAATTGATAATTTTATGGTGTAATATTACGAAAATCCTTTCTTTATTCCGTCACGGCAATTATTTTATTCGCCCTCAATAAAAATCTCTCGGTCTGTGTAAACGCTAAAGTAGCTGTATACAAAGCTTTTAGGGTTAACGGCACTAGTTGAATTAAAAATTATACCTTCTCTTACCTAATTTTATCCGGTTCCCTGACCACATTTCTCTCATAATTTCGATTCGCTCAGTAGAAATATTCAACCACTTCTTCCTTAGCCTTCATATATTCTTTGAATGTAAAACATTTAAAAAAGACCAACTGCACTGCACCAAATTTCCATATGCCTATGCTTCTATTCCATACGGTAACGTCTTTGTTACATTATTGTACAGATGAATTTGAAGTAGTTGGGCATAGAACTCGATGTATTAAAATGGACGGTATTATAGGTATATTTTGAGACGTGTGGCTTATGTAATATTGGTTACGTCATAAAACGCTACGACTCGGTGGACCCGAACGAAAATCCTTGAACATATTTATGAGAAAATCTACATTTTGTGGACATTGGCAGGGCCGGCGAGAACCAGCTCTGGCCCTCCGTCAAATATCCTCGCCTGGCCCCTTTTCTGCTTCAAGTTAAAAAAAAAAAGGGAAGTGGGCCCCTCGGCAGACCCAGGGCAGCGAACTACGCCTCCATCCTCCGGAGAGTTTCCCATTCTCATGACCTGATGTCGAAGAAGCATCGTTCCGTGTTTGCGTTCTATGCTTTATAAAAAAAATTTTATGCATTCGGTTCATCCGTCTGTCTGTCCGTCTGTATGTCCGTCTGTCTGTCCGTCTGTCTGTCCGTCTGTCTGTCCGTCTGTCTGCCCGTCTGTCTGCCCGTCTGTCCGTCCGTCTGTCTGTCCGTCTGTCTGACTGTGTACATAATAACTCGAAAATTACGTAAGCTACAAACACCACATTTTCAGAATATATAGTTGTACATTCGGACTAGATATGGAAAATTTTTGAGGTCCGTCCGTTTGCCTTTTAACAGTATATTAGAAAACCCCTTTTGAACTATGTTCACGGGTCCATTATAGATTTCGTATATGTTGGCCGTATTCACAGCAGCGAATGTAAATAAACAAGTATGCTATTAAACGAAAGTAAAATTTACACAGTTCTAAAATTTTATTCTATGAAATACGACGTTGTTATTTAGTGCTAATTGTTTTTGAAGAAATGTTTACGTGATATGCTGCTTAACATTGTAATGGTAAAATACATTGCTGTGAGATTAGTTAATTGATTGTTCGAAACAAAAGTGAAATTACGTACGTCTGAAAACGTATTTACACAATTAATGTATTGAATCTTTTTAAAGATGCAAAATGTTCCAGATAGCTTGGTATGTAGGAGAATGTTTTTATTTTAGTATTCTTAAAAAAAGCACCTTATGTAATTTGCTCTGCAATTCTTTCCTCACTTGTTTTTAGATTTCTCCTGATTTTTTTTACCAACAAGGCAACTTTTTCCTTCATAATATTTACGTATAAATTTGGTTGTATATTATAATAGATTAGCATTAAGTTTGTGATTCAGTGGTCGCGATTTCGTATTCAACAAATAACATTTAGATACCCATTAATTTCCGGGTAAATGGTTATCACATTTACAATAATTTATAGAATAGCAGGCACGAACTGTCTTATATTTACGCGTTTTTAGTAAAATTTAATTCGATTTAATTCGTCTCGTCAGCCTTATATACAATATTAAGTGCATTTAAATATCCCAACCTCAACATTATAAAATATGGTTAATAAAGATAGACGACACTTCGAGTGCTTGGGGTCCCGGGCCCTGAGCTCAAAGACGGCATTTCAGGCTTTCACTGTCACCTATACTTTCCTTAAGACGTGCACATACATTCACATGAAAACTGTGGGTGGATTACCGCTGCCCTGAGGGGAGAAAAATGAGAGTAGTGGGGAGAAGTTTCGGGGTGCTAAAGGGTGGTAGAAAAGCAGTGGGTAGAGCTGGGAAAACCCAAATCTAAATAAAGGAAATGGGGAAAAGGCCAACCTATGGTATACCTTGCACCCATTTCTTGCGATAGGAAAACCTTATGACCGATTTTTCTCCTGCATCCCCGCCCTCATGGTGGCCCTGGAAATTGGTGATAATGAACTGCCCTCCATTGTTGCGCAGAAGGCTTCCATTCCGGGTGCTGTACGACATAAATATCGTGTAACCGCCACAGGACGAACACGGGCTATAGCGAAAACTTCGTCATAGCGAAAGAAAACACGATCAATTTCTTAGCGTTACACATACGGAAAAATAACGCATAAAACGAGGGCTGTTTTTGCGGCAACTTCATTAAAACGAGGGTGTCATATCTTAACACCGATCTTTATCCCCTGTATTTTTAACCAGAATTTAGTTTCATTCTTGTATAAACAGTACATTTTTAATTTTTCTAAACTTCATAAAAATACAATGATTTTCCGTCGTTTAATCATTAGCTTTCAAAACAGCGCCTGCGGAAAAATAAACTCAAGCAAGCGAACGTGTTTTTTGTGTGTGCATATTTGTGGGGAAAAGTTCTGAAGCCAGTTTTGCAATTCTGACGCTGGAGCATCACGAGAGGAGACGTGTGAAACTAGTGGAATAAGTGGAGTGTCGTATGCGCGGCAAACTTTTGTCTACAAAGCGGTATGACTCCCATCTGGACATGTTATGATGAGGATGGGGATTTGTCGCGACTGTGGTATCTTAGACGTGTTTATTTGATATGGCTACAAAATTAAAATGAAAAATTAATGTTGGTTAAATTCCTGTTCACATATACGTATGCACATTGTTTAATTTTCTTTTAAGACTTAGTTCATCACAATGATATATTTAAATGGGGGTTATAAGACCCACTTCAAGATTATTTTAATTAAGCGTTTTCGCATACCGTATTTACTCGAGTAATTGTCCCCCATTTTCACATGAGTTTTTAAGTTAAAACGGGAGGGGGGGGCAATTTCGCGGTTTTCTCCTCCATGGTAAGGAAGTGGTTTTTTTCAGAATGAAGTATATGTATAATTCAACTTAAAGCATTTACTGGTATTTTTTTCCTCGTGAACTTGTTCACAAGTACACTTTATTTTGTTGTATCGAAACTTTAGAATGTCTTCAAGTGAGTCACGCAGCGTAAATAACGATAACCATCGTGTCCGAGCAAAGGTGGGCATGTTTTTATTTGATTTAAATGCTCTTTCTGCCTGGTGAGATTGAGGCTATTATTTTTAAATGCGTTTAAAGTGATATAAAAACTCGACCTCTGGACGCATGTAAAGCTAAAAGAAACGTGTCAGAGTAAAAGAGAGAAAAATTTTCGGTGCGAGAAAATTAATCTTTAATTTCCTCATAATTCAGGCGGGGCAATTATGCGATGGAAGCAATTACACGAGTAAATACGGTATTACGATTACTCGTTAGAACGAGTACTTTTATTAATGTTATAAATTCTCGCTATATCGAGGTTTCACTGTACGAGATTTTATATGGTTCTTTTGAAATCGTTTATCCCCTATGACAGCGCACAGATGACGGATTTACAGAAAAACGGAAGCCTGAAAAAGTAAACACTTTTCAGACTCGGAGCACCTGAAACTTGGACATTCTTCAAAATCTTGGATTCGTTTTTTTTCACGATCGCAGCACTTTCTCCGAATACGTACTCGGTGTTTGTGAGAGAGAGCGTAAAAGGGGCACCGTCGCACTATCCCGCCATCGTAAGCTTTACTGATATTTATGGGAATTTTTTGCCTTCTTTTCCCGCGCAAACGGAACACACGCGCGAGCGCGCGAACACAAACGCTTTCCAAAGAATATAAAACTTTTTTAGCCATGTGATATTCCCTCAAGGTGCGTGAGACTGATTGGTTTTCGCAAACTCTCCGATTGCGGTGAAGGGAACAAACATCCGCCAAATTAATTTCACTCCTCACGTCCGACGGGTCAAGTCCAACCTCGGCGATATTTCCCGCCAACCTTCGCATCAAAATTACGCTCGAAATTCACCTTTCCTTTCTCCCTTCGCGTATTCCCCGAAAAATCCAACGGAATCCAGGGATTAAATCGCCAAAAAATATATGTCAGCGACTTTTTTGTTTCATTCTTAGATTCAATGCTGAAATTTATCTGGAAAAAAATGGCACTGAAATTTTTTCTTTTTTGCACACGCCAAAAGACTTTTTGGGGAAGCATACGGCGATGTAAGCCGAATCGCAAAGATTTCACGCCCCCTCTAGTTAATGACGCGCCGCGCTTAAATGAGCATTGGAAAGTGACAAAGAAAGGAATTCTGTCCTCTTCCAAGCAAGCAACACGCACAACCGTATAATCGCAATCTCGTCAGTTATGATTCGATGCGTCAACTAAAAATTTAAGTCTTGGCTATGTCCTAACAACACACGATTCATTTCCTCGATCAAATTTAACTGTATTTCTAATGGTTTGGGACGATGAAAATGTGGTTTTAGCAGCATTGCTGTCTTTAAGTATTTAGTAAATTCTATAGTAGGACTTCTTTCAAAATAAAATTCCTTAAGTGCATTAAGGACAGAGATAAGGTAAAATAATGAAGGAATATCTGTGGTTACTTGTAAATCAATTTCTGAGGATTTAGATTAATATGATCATTGATTTTAACTCTTGATATAGCGGCATGCTTTGGGTTATTTAATGTTTACTTGAATAAAAGAAGTAATGTTGTTTATTTTTTATTAAAATAATAAATTAGCCGTGCAATATGCACTAATAGTCACATTTCATGGATTGAATCCAAAAAACATTAAAATTCAGATCACAAAACTGAGCTAATACAATACATAATCGAGCATGGCTTCTATAAGATGCTTTGAATATCTATTTTGTGAATTTCCATAGCTTCACAGAACAAATCCCTATGCTCGTACACTTTCTTCGTATAAAAAACAATATAAAAACTTTAAATATGCGTTAATAACATAATTTACAATAAATATCGGCGTATGAATGGTAATAAAAGCCCCAGTTCATATCACTCGGTACACGTTAATCAGTCTATGCAAACATCGATGATGACAAACTTAAAAGAATACTTGTTCCATTTTCACGAATCTTATGCGCACAAACAGAAACCATCTCCACAAAAAAAAAACCAATGCCGATTTTGACGTGGATTTCCAATGCAGAGATTCAGGGAATGTATATCAAATTTCGGGTGATTTATGCAACACATCCCACCGTCCACTTTATATCTTCCACACCCTAAGCCGATGCGGAAAATAATCGTGTTAATCCTTTTTTATTTTGGTAAAAAAACACGGCCCTCGAAACCGCAATCGCCGACCGCACAACCACTGCCCATAAAAAAAGAAACCCGTTAACCGATCGCAGTTTTCGGACCGGAGTCTCCTCACTTGGGCAAATGGTTCCCTTCCGAACAGGCGCATAGCGTGTGGTTGTGGACCGTCACGAACTTCTTCCTTAACTCTCCGGTCATCCCGTGGACTATCTTGAACTCCAGCGTGACCTCCGACTCGATCTCCGGGTTGCACGTCCCCTGCATGCAGCAACCGGAGCCCGCGTCGCACCTGTGGAGCACCGTCATTGCCGGGATGATCTGCTCGTACGTCAGCACCCCGTCTTTGGACATCAGGTCGACCGAGGACACCGCCCTCGGTTGAGGTTGGGAGCAGGGAAACCTCCTGACCCTCGATATGTGCTGCGAGAAGGAATCCCTTTTGATCGGGTTGGACGAGACTCCGTAAGAGACCGCGAAGATCACCAGGCTAAGCCTGAGCACGATCGCGCACTTGGTCGTCATCGTTGCTTCGAAGTTTCTTTCTTTTGCGTTGCCCTTGGGAGCGAGATAGCCGTACTACCGACTCGTTGGTCTCCTTCGGAGCGAATGATATGGCGATCATCCTCTCGGGACCTTTTTATAAGCGAGCCGGCAAGACTTTCCCTATCCGCTCCGAAGGAAGAGTAGGGGGAGTATGGGGAAGGCCCTTCTCTCTCGCCTCTTGCAGCCGCCGTGGAGTGGGCCGTGTAGCGTCTCGATGGTGGGAGAGCGCACTTTCGGGCGAGGTTCGAAAACTTGCGGAGGAGACGAAAGAGGGAGGGGAAATCCGAAATTTTCGATTCGCATTTACACCTCCGCGTCCTACGTAACTTGCATCGGATTAAAGCCGGACGAAAATTTTGAGATTTCGGAATGCGCTACGTTTGTTGCGTTTATGCACCAAGCAGCCATAGTTGAGAATCTAAGAACCCGAGACGTATTTCGCGAATACAGAAATACCGAGGCAACATGTGTTATTCATTTGTCTCCAATTCTCCTCATTTACGGAATGCCTTGAAGTCGGCATCGTGTTGTTTAAGTACTTATAAACGTCTTAAAAGTTTTCAAAGTATGGGATATATTTAGAAAACACGATTCAATGCATCTACTCCATCCCTTTCGGCTTAAGATTGTTTGCGCTGGAGGCGCAATTACCTATATCGTAGCTCTTTTTTATATATAAAAAACAGCAAACCTGTTTGTGTCCAATGCGCGAGCATTCCATAAGGAAAAAGGGCTCACCATTGTAAACGATTGATGCGAAAAACAAAGAAAGGATAGATTATTTCTTTTTTTCGCGTTTCAAACCAGTTTCTCGTTGACGTGCTAATCGATTCAGTCTTCTCTAATTGGTTTGTGACGCATACGCAAAAATTGAGTTCTTTTTCTTTCAGAATGGAAGTTAACCTCTTTTATGCCACGCGATGGAGCACCGTTTATCAAGCTAGGTCGTTTTTACAATATGGATGCAATTGAAATTTAAAAAGAATCAGTTCTGTGCTAAGGTTGAGGTAAAAGACGCGGTTATATATGTATATATATATATATATATATATATATATTAAAAAACAGGTGGTTTCCTTAACCGCAATTTGCAACCGCTGTGGTCTTTTGTTGCAAAGTGACCATTTTGTGTTTAAAATATTGCGTCATTTGGGTGATCTTCTTTTTGTGTATCTATAAACGTTCCTTCTTGTCGACTCGTTTCGCGATTTATTTAAAAAAAAAGCGCAGGTCTGAAAAAATATTTTTTATTTTTAATCGAAAATGAAGTCTGATGACTGAACGGAGTAAGTCATGATGATAATCACTTCATCCGCCTCAGAAGTGGCTGGCCTCACATGATGCAAAAATGATAGGCGTGAGGTTTACGCGGTCGCTTGTGGTCGTATTAGTCTTTCGGCGGAAGAGTGACGTATCGGTATTTTTTTTAGACGTCGCATCTCAATTCCCGCTAATAGATCATTGAACTACTCCTTATATTGCATGATGAAATAACTCGGCCTTCGTATGCGACATTTTATCTATTTCAATTCCGAATGTAGCTAACATATAAAGCTCTTGCCACTCTCCTTACATCTTTAGAATAACAAAGACGGGATATTTATTTCACATTATTGTCTACGAAGCTTTTAGCGTACGCTTTGACTTGTTTATCCTTTGAACAAGCTTACAAAATTTATTCATTGATAATGTATTAACTTCCTCAACGATAATTGACAATCCTCATATTTCGTAAAATGGACTTGGTCCACAAATATAACACAAAAGATTTTAGGTAAAAAAAGGAATTTTACTTTTATAATAGAGTAAATATACCATATAAGTATAAAAATTTAAAAAGCACAATTGGCTCCCGTTAAGAATATAACTCAATGCTCTAAATTCGATCAATAGTCGTTTGTTTTCGAAGTGCTATTGAACGTTTTTAACTTAACAGTTTCGTCAACTGAAATGTTACCTAACTGCAGCGAATTCAACGAAATCATCTCAATAATATTTTTAAAGTCCTACTTGTTTGTTGTCGGCAAGTTGTATTTTCTTTTTTTTTTTACTATCAACATTCCGACGAATAAAAACTTTTTATTCCCAAGTTAAGATATTTTTATCTCTTGTGCATTGGATAAATGTTTATCTTGACTGAATAACAGTGGCTGTAGTATCAGCATGATCAACGCCAGCAGAAGGAGGATTCGTTTTACTCGACGCGAGAGAACGAAATCATCTCAATAATATTATTTAGTGTGTTGCAAGTACGCCACATGGCCAGATGGTAACAGCATGGTAAATTGCTATGAATACGTGCAAAAAACACAGCCTTTGCTTTGAAAATCTACCGGCTGAGGCAAAAAAGACAAAACACCGTCCTAGTTCACGACACGGGAGCAAATCGGAGGCGACACTTCCGTAATGATGCTCCTATATCAGGGGTGGGCAAACCACGGCCCGCGGGCCGTATGCGGACCTCGAGAGTATTCCATGCGGCCCGCGAAGCTTTGGTGAAAAAGCGATCCGTAAAATTTAACACAATTTCATATTACTTTTGGTAAAATTATGATAATAAAACCTTTAGTTTTGAAAATTTAGCCATAAAATCATTGTTTGTGATTGTTTTCACTTATGTATGATGCCTAAGAATCTAAGCAATTTCCCATTTAAACCCTAATCTGGCCCGCCTAAGCATTCGCAAACACCGATGCGGCCCGCCATGCAGAAAAGTTTGCCCACCCTATATAGAAAAGTGCCGCCTGAGGCCGTCGCTAAACATATATGCAAGCGTGTGTGTGTGTTTATCCGAATATCAGACGGGTTTTTTTCTGCATTTCTTCGATGAGATGTAAGGGATCGTCTTATATAGGCGAAAAAAGAAATATGTGAAAATAGCGATAATGATTAAGACTAGCATGGTTTAAATTGGATTTATCTTTGGACAGCATTTAAAGAAAGAGATTTAAATAAAATATAACTCCATAAGTATCGCTTATTTTAATTGCTTCAGATTGCCTAAATAAATAGCTTTTTCGTCAAAATTAACTCCTGTAAAGGTATTATAATATATTAATATAATGTGAGTCACGTGTAAAGGTTTTCGAGGCTCATGGTAGACCTTCACGGTTATCAAAGCTGTTCCGGGGTCCACTAAGTCACTGCAATACATCACCATACCAAGCATTCTCCCACGCCTCGTCGATTCGCCGAACTTCTTTGCCCTTCAACTCTTCTTCAAGCCGCGAGGGCGATCCAATCTTCTCCACCTCTGGCCACTTTCGCTCTGCGCGGATAGGCGAATTTTAATGGCTGCAGCAAACGAGAATACTCCGTCCCCTCCCTTTGTTAATATCGGTCAGAGGAGAAGAGGTAAAATTTGGGAGAGGACGCATGTCGCCTGCTTACAATTAGATGCACGCTGAGGTGCCCGGGGTATTTTTGTGCCCCGGGCGAAAATGCATTTCAGCGCCCCATTCAGATAATTTAAGAAGTCATTTAAACGTGTGCTTTTTTTCGTTCGTCTCTTCTTAAAAATTAACGACCACGAAAACTGAAGGAATCCTGTAGATATGCTGCCCTTTCAGCGTTACATTTTGCTGGCATATTTATCTTCTGGTAAGCAAGTTATAGATTATTGTTAGAGATAGCGCCCCTTATACCAGTGGTTCTTCAACTTTCAACTGTCGTGACCCCTCTTGAATATCATGCGGTCCCGTTTGGAATCGAAAATATTAAAAATGAGAAATTTTAACACGATTTTTTTATTTTATATAACCGTTGATAACTTTTTAAACAACGCATTTTCTCAAATTTTATTATTCGTGAACATATTATTTTCTTTTGGCATCTCACCTTACATATAAAATAATTTTGCGGCCTCTAGTTTGAGAAACTGTCCTAGATTTTGGCGTCCCGTGCAACCGCCCCGCCCGCCGGTACCTCGGGACGGGGTGCACGCATTGGAGGACGCTTCTGTTCGTGCGTGTGTGCACGATCGCCAATTCGTTTATTCGCCGGAGGGACGCCGTGCCCTCCTCCAGAATTAATCCACTGCCAGGTGCCCTGCAGAAATTGAGGATGATATAAAATACGTAATAAAACCGCGTCTCTGAAATTATCGGTCCAGTCACACGTCGGATGTTAAATGCCGATATGATGGTAGACGAGCAGAATTTCCTTTGGATTTCTGATTTGGCGGCGATCCCTGAGTAATCAATGAAGAATTATTCGATTAAGGAAGCACGCGCACCAACCTGGAACAAAGAACTCGTGTTTAGAAGTGTTTGAATGACGAACGGACCAAACGGAGACAGTTTTGTTTTGATACAAACGCATAGACTGGCAAGAGAATGAGGAAAAAGGAGTCGGTATTCTACGGAAAGAGACTCTCTTCTTATTCGCTTTTAAAGCGATCAAGGTTACGTCTGAATGGTCGCAGCGGTAGGTAATTTTCGCGTGTTTTTATGTTCTCCTTCAACGGACTTATTATATTTTTTTTAAAGAAACATGGAGCGAACCGCATACTGCGCAGTTTTATTTACCTTGGTCAACTCATCTGTTTGTAGTCACGTTTCTGCGAGTCGCCGTCTTACTCTTAACACTCTTGAGTGAGAGCTTTAGAGATTTACGCTTTTACGAGAGGCAGGACACGCGTCTTTTTGGAAGGGATGGAATGAATGTCCTCTTTCGACTGTTTAAATCACCAAAATATAAGAATTTAAACTTGGAGACCACTACATGCCGATTTTATCATTGATTAAAAAAGGTGTGAAATAAAAATTATTTTATAAATCTATTTGATGGAAATTGCAGCGCAGAAATATCTGTTTAATCTCTTCGTAGAAAACAAGCCCAATATTGCTAAGTATGATTCTGTTGCACTATTCTTATCTATCTTATCTGGTGATTTAAAAAATTATACTACCACCTTTGCAGTCGTAATAAAAAAGTTTCCCTTTCTGTCATATGTGTTGTAATGGTGTCATCGATAGATGACTCGCAGTGTTTAAGAATTTTAAGTTGGTAACCCATCAATATATGTTAAAAAAACTTAATATGATAGTTTATGGATGTTTGCTCTGCCTAGATATACTTGGTGTTATATTTTTTAAAATTTGGATTACATTTTAAATGTTGAACTTATTTTGGTTCAGTAACAAGCACCTAAAAAAGTACTTGCTTAATATATCTCCGATATCCACACCAAGTTTATAGATGTTTTTTTCATAACCTTGTCGTGGCTATTGAAGAAACCTGCGACAAATACTTTTTCATGTGTATGTTCTTGAATATTTTCAACCATACGACGAGCTCTATAATTATTTGTTGCTGTTAAATAAAATGTGAGCAGTTCTGAAAGTATATATTCACCGGGCTTTACATTAGGCCCATTTCCTTTAACAATAACGGCATGCATAGAGGTCCACGAACGTCATTACAGCTACGAAAAAGTCCTTTCGAAACGGTTGCGTGTTATTATTTTTGGTACTTACGTATTAACCGATTTCAAAATATTAATGGGGAATCCAACCGTTCAAAAATGTTTGTTATATAGTATTTATGTATTAACGGGATATTGGCGAGCCTTCGACTACCTTTCTTTTTAGATTATAATGCCTTTTATATCGGGTGTAGCCGTCTCCAGGCGCTATCGCGCCCTTCGCCCCTCTGGAACAATGCCCGGTGATCGGGTCGGTAAATGTCGCCACAGGCAGATCAGTCATGGGTTTGCAAGCTTTCGTTTTGCATTAAACGTTTATCTCAGAAAATTATTTTTGAAAAGGGGTCCGGGATAACCGAGGAGACCCAATTTTTCTTTGAATTTTAACATTTAAATTTGGGCCCCCCGTTAATACATAAGTACCATAAATTTTGTTGAAAACGTTTTTTAAATGTTAATTTATTTAATTTAATGTTGCTGATGATGATTAAATAATTATTTTAACGATATTATTATTTTTATTAGAATTTAAAATGGGTTCCCCGTTAATACGTAAGTACCTTATTTTTGTTAACGGATGGATGAGATGTGAAATTATTAAAGAATGAGGAAGGAAAATATCGTAGCACAATTGATAAGAAGGAGGAAGGCCTGCTGGATGGTTCAATTCCTGAGAAGAGGTTGCAAGGGGTGATTGAGGGGAAATTTAGAAGGAAGAACAGGAAGAGAAACTACTCGGAGTCGAGACAGTTGCGGTGATTGAAGTGGATTTGAAGAACCCGGTTTAACCAATAATCGCGGACCTGTATGCGGACGGACTCTTGAATGATTTTGTGCGAAGAATGAAAATGAACGTCGAAAATAAATAATTTTTGGGAGAGTGGAAAACCTCCACTGCCCTCAGAATTGCATATTCTTTTTGAAGAAACGAAAGCAATTATGGAAATGAAAGGGAATTCTTTTATCGTCGGTTTATCCGTCGCGATTTTTTTTTTTTTTTTTTTTTTTTTTTTTTTTAGCTTTTCAAGTTTGAATAAACTACTTATATTTTGTTCTCCGCATAGGTTAACGTAAATTTGTGGCTGAGAAATATGTAAAATCTCATATAATAGTCCTGGTTTCGATCCCATGAACCATCGATTATCATTCTTTCCTGTGTAGCTTAATTTTCATTTGCATTTTTAAATATGTGAGGAATCGAGATACGAACAACAGACTTAAATACATCCAAAGAAAAAAAAGAAGCAAGCTTATTTCCATTAATAGCAAAATTCCTACCCATTCAGAATTATTCCAGAAATTAGTTTGCAATCCGAAAAAACTGCAGTATTTTACTTTTTTTAGCAATGAGAAATTTTCATTGCCGTGTCAACTCGCATTCTCACCACATTTGAGATTCCATTACTGTTATATAAGAAAAATATTTGTCGCAATAGGCTTTCCCACTGCCGCACGAAATTTAGTTTTTATTTTATTTAGATTGCAACGAATCAGTAGTTGAGTTTATGCTCAGTCGTATTTTTGCGTTGCGTGAAGTTATCCAAAAACAACCGTTCTGGAATTTTACGTGACTTTAATCAAAGCATAAAACCATTAGAATGTAATAACAACGATTTCGGGATTATCGTAAAATGTTGACAATGAACCATTTATTACCTGTTTATTTAGGATTTTTATTGCGAATCCATGCATCAGTTAACGTCAACAAATTGAACTCTTCCAATTTCAATTAAATATTCAGCGCATGACAACCCATAGTGTACGATTAGCAAATAAACTGCTTACGACTCAATAGGAAGTTTTTAACCCTTATAATTCTTCATCCGCAGAGGATACTAGGGCCATATTCTTTACGTCTTTTTAAAAACATTCTGACAGTTCTTTAAAAAAACAAATAAACGAAATAGGGGAATTTCCCGCGTCGGAACACGTATTCGCGGGAACAGTGCGCCTTAACGAGCTTCACTCCTTTTTCTTTCTTCGAGCGTTTCATCGTTTTACTTGGAGCGGGGCTTCCCTCGCCATCCGTAAATGGAAGTATGTACTACTACTTAAAAGTCTATGCGGCGGGTTGCGCAATTCTTCTCACCCCCTCTCCCTTTCTCTCTGTCACCCGCTGCGTTTGTCTCGCGACACACGCCTCGTCGCTTCAATTCCCTAACGGTAATTCCCATTGCCCGAGACATCTTCCTCGTACTGCATAACCCATTTCGAGACACTTTTCCTCTTCGCAAAGAAAAAAAACAAAGAGAGGTTACAGTAAACCCTATACTAGATGTTTGTATTCTGCACCAACCTGAAAGAGATAACGGCCCAAAGAACTCTGCCTCACTTTCTTGAAATTGAATTGGCGTTTTTTTCATCATCATAAGTTTGACGCGTTGATGAAACAATGCGGCTTTTAAAATGCTTTCCGGGAAAGTTTTGATTTTGCGCGATGCGAGGCAAAGAATAGAATTATTGGGATTAATCACACACCATGTTGCCATTTATATATCTATTTAACTTTCTTCTTCCAGAAGCATTTATAGGTATGTATGTACGTATGTAAGTACGTATGTGTGCATGTATACAAATATGTATATGTGTGTGTACGTGTCTGTGTATGTGTGTTTACGTGTGTGTGTGTGTGTGTGTGTGTGTGTGTGTGTGTGTGTGTGTGTGTGTGTGTAAAACCTAATTGCCGTTGACATACGTATTTACCTTCCATAACAATACACACACATATACACATATTCAAATTGTAACATTGCATTAAAAAAGCCTTCATAACCACGGCAAACAAACAGTACCTTCTTTGTTATGAAGCATGATGCAATTTGCAAATTATTTATTTTTCTGGTGATCCTTCGCGACTTCTCTAACAGACTTAAGACCTCCGGCTACCCTGATTTGGGTCGCGACCCGATTATTGGGAACCACTGGATTAAAAGACGTGCGTTTTTCTATAAACCTAGGAATTGATTAATGTTTCTGTGAGTCGATAATTTCACCAGACTCGTGACATCATTCAAAATGTTGGCGGTGTCAGTAAAAAGAATGCGACGCCTTCAAGAAAAAATTCAAATTTAGGCTAGTGATAGACACTACTGAATGTAAATGTTCCGCTTATACACAAACTGAGGAATCGGCCACGATCCTGGAATGAGGAGGAAATTTTCATTGATAAAGAGCTTGGATTCGCTTCATTTCTTCTGCCGATTAATTTATAGGGTCGAGTTTAATTTTAATAGGTAAAGACCCCGCGCCATATCACAAAATTATGATTTTTCTAGGCCGAATTCTTTTTTGAACATTTACTCGACAGGATTGACTCCATGATAAATATTTTTGTATAATTCTATGGGATGTTTTTGTGGCACAAACGGTTATTTTGGCGAGACAAAAAATCTACGAATTTTATTTTTTTAAAACTACTTTTCACGACCTCAGAATGGATTGAATTTCATTTTCGCAACCGCTTAATTAACAGTCGAAAAAAATATATTTATTTTAGAATCTTTCTAAAGAATCGTCGTTTTTCCCGAAGCTCTTGCATAGGCGTTAAAAAAAACATACCATACCTCGCCAGCCTCACCGAGAGAACTTCTCGGTAATCCTTGGCTTCTTCGAACGCTGCCATCGCTCTCTCTCTCTTTTTCTCTCTCGATTGTCTTTACCTTGTCGCTTCCCGTGATCTAAGGCCTTGTTGTATGAACTGGAATGAAATCCATCTTCCAGGAAATAAAGGTTGACCAACAATATCTTGCCGAATACTTTCTTCCTTGGGTGCAATCATCGCCCGGGAAGTCAAAGTTGGGAGCGGCTCATTTCCCCCGCGGCAAGGTCAAAGAATCAAAAACCACCGGCTGGTCGAGGATCGAGGTCACTTGAAAGCGGTTTCCATCGCCACTGCAATTGCGGTTCCGATTTTCGCCGAAAGTTTTTATTTATTTATTGCTTTTATTTATTAGAGCGTTTTATTTTATAAACGCGCTTATGTTTTCGCAATCGATTAAATGAAAATAGCTATAAAGTGGCAAGAGAGAAGAGGCTGAAATTTGCAGGGTGTACGTGATATATGATGCCATTTATTATACCGTCAAAGAATGTTTTTTTTTTGGAAAGAATGGTGGACGGCGGGGGATACCTTCAAAATTTGCTGAGTAAATGTTTAGTGATTAATTAGCTATTGAATAAATTACTTCCTCATAAAATTGTATGACAAAATTTATAAAGTGTTTTTGCTTAAACATCTGAATAAACTTCAATAAATAAAACGCACTTTTTGTATGACGTCAGCAAATGAAGGCCCATTTAAAAAAGTTATTATTGACCAGCCCATAAACAGCACTTTGCGGCCTGTTACAATTAGTGCAACAACAATAACGAAGACGAACACACGCGACAATGCCCTAGGCAGGATTCGAACCCCCTAATCTCGCGATGAGAATTAGACACGCTAACCACCCTTCAACCGAGGCCGGCAAGTACGCGAACCGGAAATGGAATTCCAACCGCGACAGAAACATTTCTCTCGAGAGAGAATCGAATTTCTTGTGAGGCGCAATTATTGAGTAAAATCAACGGAGGAAGCCTTTACTTGATAGAACTCCATCATGAATAAAATGAGAAAAAAATCACTTGGTATAAATTGCTTCTTTTTTTGTACCTGATGATGGCTAGATATTAGTCGAAACCAGTCGTATCTATTTTAATAAAGTGGAACTTATACCAAGTGAATTTTTCTCATTTTATTCAATTATTGCGACTCAAAAAAAAGTTTTAAGATTTGTCGCATATGCGATGCGTTTTTTTTTAATTTCCCTGCGGCCCAGAAAACTGGATAATTTTTTTCGGTTCGTCGGAATTTCACCTTGAAAAAAATTACACATGCAATTAATTGAAACTAAAGTTTGTTACCATAGATGGTCAGTTTACTATTTTAAATCCGATGTTGAAATCGTTACACTTCGGGCAATGCCTTAACTAGTGAGGTGAAATTATGATCACATGGTAAACGAGGCGCGGTCTTTCAGACCGCTGTAGTTTATTATTATTATTTATTCACTAGCTTTATATGCAATTAGATTTTCAGTGTTTTTATAACCTGTCGTGAGGGTTAAGAGATAATTAAAAGAAAGAAATTATTATTCACTTTTTATTTCTTTGTAAAATATAAAAAAGCGGAAGTAAAGCAGCGGAGTAATGTTACGCTAGAACATAGATTGAGTCTCATAGACCGCACCTCAGCAGTTAAAGATTAAATAGTTTGGTGCAGCAAAAGCGGTTGAAATATTTTGGCAGTGTGGACAATTTTGAACGTTTTCCGGACAACCGATGAATTCCGACTTACACTTTGAAAATGCTATAGAATATTTATTTATTTATTTTACATTGCAAGAAGGCCATAAGCCTGATGGCAAGGAAATATTAGTAAATATAAAGAACAATATCAAGCAAGCACATTACATAAATTAGTGGAACATAGGGTATCCATTATCTATCAGAGAGATGCGTATTGTATAAAATTTTCAGAATTAGAACGTGACTTTATAACGAAATATTATTTCTGGTGTAAGTTATGCAAATAAAACAATGCCAGAATAGTTTGTTAAAGGCAATAATTTAATCAAAGAAGAACGCGTTCATGGCGTTTAATAGTTAGATATAAGAATAATTTATAATCCTGAATATTTCGAATGCCAGCCGACCGATTTCCTGAAGTAGCCGCTGAAACTTTTTCAGTGGATATTCTATGTATTTAAAACTGTATCACTTGCGAAAGCAATTATAAAAATTAAAACTTCCGAGTATTAAAAATGTCCTTCACATTCAGTTTCATAAAGAAGGTTGTCATTTCCTCCTTGCAGCTCGAGGAAAGCATAATGTATAATTTCCGTTAAAATGCCTAAGAATTAAGGTTGAACCTCATTGACGCAAAAGGAGAACAAACGGCACGCAAAGGCATATTCATCATTTTTTTAATCCTCTCAACGTCGCGTCGATGAATGAATATGAATCAGAGGTAAACGCGCGTAAAAAATAGGTTTTCGCAGGCGGTAAAAAAAAAACCTTTCGGATTATCCCGCTCGTCTTCGATAATAGCACCTAATTTGTCAGCGCGTGGGAAACTTCGAAATCTTAACCGATATAAATAGAAATAGGACCCCCTCCTTTCTCCCCTTGGCATTCCCTCCCTTGGCTTGCCGGGTTCGAGGCCATCTCAAGGAAGGCCGCTTTCGCTTCTGCGTCGCCCTTGGGCACATCGCGAAGTCTCTCTCTCTCTTTGAGTCTTTTGCGGTTTAGTCACTCCCCACGAAGCGGGCGAGGTCGGTGAGCCGAACGGAATCCGCGCCAGGCGATTTCACACGAGGCGTCTGGCGTGAATAGTCGGAGGGATGCGAAGAGAGAGGGAGTCAGCCGACTGAGTCACGACTTCGTGGACACCTCACCTAAGACCGCCGATCCCAGATGGTAACCAACCCTTCGTTGCCAAGGATTTGACTTGACTAAACTCAATAGAGGCGAATACAACTAATTAAATAAAGCAGCGTTATGTATCTCGACCGAGGATCGCCGCGTTACTTCTCACGACTCACCGATTTGAGTAGGATATGACGTTTATTTATATTTGTGACTTATTTGATCCCGCGCAAAGCTCCGATTAACATAAAAAAACTGGACAACTAATGAACAATTTTAATGGGGGAGGGACTTCTTACAGGGTCATCATAAAGGCAGTGGGATAACTAATAGCGCAATGGCCCGCGGAAAAATATTATAGGTGGACCCTTTCCCCCTCGACCAAGAAATATATGTCTTCAATTGAAACAGAAACCCATAGTTAAGCCAGTCAAGTTGCACTTATTGATCAATTACCGGGAATGTACAGAAAATGTCAAGCTTTTTAAGTCACTCTTTCCAGAAGTAATGTTTAACTGGAGAGTCATTAAGAAATTAGGATGATAAAAGAAAACTCGCTAAACAATCTTCATTCCTTCTATGTTCTGAAAAATCGAGCCCCCCCCCCCTCTTCCTCCTTTTCTCCCGGGATCCGTGGAATTTGGCCACCCACGCCGCCCTATTGTTACACCACTACATGAAAGGGGAAGGAGAGCGATCGATCATAATTCCGATGTCGATTGTCAAGGTTGCCTACGAGTTATCGAGCAATTATTCCAGATAGCCGTTGGCGGTCAAGTTCATCGGAGTGCGTAAAACGGCCTTAGAGGAAGAGGAAACATTTCTGACCTCGATCGGGTCATCAAAATGGCGGACCAAAATTCTCTCCATCATTTTCTCAAGAGAGAACAATGGAGCTAATCTTTTGGCTGAAACCTAATTGAAAAGACTGTTTTCAAACGGGATATCAAATCAGCTTCATTCTTTAATCTCAGTTTTTACTTTCTCATATACGAAGTATATTGAGAAATTATGGTAATCGCGAAAAAATTCGACCTAGAGATTTTGATGGAAATATGCGTTTAGGCGTACCTGAGTCCGAAAAAGTGGTTTTCGCAATGCCGTCTGTCTGTCCGTCTGTGTCTGTGGGTCTAGCTCTTAGCGGCTCTAGAGCCTAAACGGTAGAGCGAAAACGAATGAAATCTCGTATTTAGGCATTTTATCATACAGAGTAGAATCTAAGAAGAAATGGTTGGCGTTTCTTAATAATTAAGGAAAGTATATTCTACGCATTTTTAACAACAATTTGATTTTCTCAAAAACGGCTTCGACGATTTTGATAAAATTTCTTACCGTTACTTGAGTATACGTCTGCAATAATACTACATACTTCTTATTTCTCAAAAAATAAATATATAGGGCAAGTTTAATCTTGGGCAACTTTAATAACAATTGGATTTTCGAAAAAACGGCTAATACAATTTTCATCAAATTTCGTATAATTATTTCACTTGATATTTATAACGATTCTACATAGTTCATATTCTTCAAAAGATAACTAAACGACGCATTCGTATATGAGAAAGTTTGTACAATGTATGTTGTACCGATTTTTTTACTTAGAATTCAATTCCCGGCAAAGACGATAAATATCCTCCCCTTTGAGCGTTTACATCTTCTATTGTATGTTACCTAGCCTATTACATCTACTTTTTACATGCCAGCCTTTAAACCAAGGGTTCCCAATGTGCGTTCCGAGAACCAACTGCGACCCACGACAATTTTATAGCGTATATTTTACGTCTGGAAAATTCAGTTGTGCCAAAACTTTGCCCCGCGGGCCACATCCGACCCGCTATGACATTAAAAATGAAAGCATGCAATTTAACATAAAATAAACTTATGAAAGCAATATATTTTATCTTTTCCCCTCTCTTATCGTAATAGATAAATACGTATATACTAAATAACTTAAAACTGATCACAACTAAACCATTTAGTTTCCTAAAATTATCCTTCAAGTGGATGTGGCTCGCGAAGAGGCCGGGAATGAGCTAAGTGGCCCGCGATGGATGCAAAAATGGGTTATGTGGCCCTCGATCCGAAAAGTTTGGGCAACACTTTTAAAACCAAGGATGTGCAATCTTTTCGTATGGCGGGTTGCATTCGTAGATACGAGTAATGTGTTAGAAGTCAGGAGCACCTTGGCGGGACAGATGAGAGTTTACTATAGAGATCATACGTGATTTAAAACATAAAAGATACCAGGAAATGTTTATGGCTGCAATTTTAATTAAGATATATGATATGAAATTATCAGAGAGACTGCATCCTCATAAAAGTATTGCGGGCCTGATGCGTCCGTAGGTTGCACGCCCCTGATTTAAACGTATGGTTATTTCCAAAAAAAATTGAATACGTCTTTTTTTTACTGTCTGCGTGCGTAAAAGTCTCCGTAAACTTTTCGGGGTTACCAAAAACAAAAAAACTTGTTGTTTTAGCGATGTCCCATGTAAGACTGCGTTAACCAACCTCGTTGGAGATACAGGACGTACATTTTTCGCTATCCGACTTTTTTTCCCGTTACCTCTTCGCACTCTATGATTCAAACCTTTCGTTTGCTTTTCTGCCAGTTATTCATTCGACTCGATGACATCTTTGCTTCGGCGTCCACGGTCTACTCATCGATTCACGTTATGGCGAAGGTGCCTGCAACGAGCGAAGACTTTGCGTCAGCTCGCTTTTGATAAACGAAACTCTGTATTTGTATTTTGTTCCGTATGAAATCTCGTCCTATCATGAATACAACATTCTTGGGTGAGATGTTAGGCACGCATTAAAACGCTCAGAAAGAAATGAGTACAACATAAGTTGCACAAGTTATCTCATATCACTACGCTTCGGGAGCATGCAATAATATAATTGGTCAAATTAATAGTAAAAGTTTATTGTGCGAAATATTTTTTTTGCAGTTTGGCTCATAGCAAAAATGATGCTGTTGTTTGGGTTAGGGGAGTTTTGAGTAAAACTCGATACGTCGCAATGTCCCTATATTTTATATAGTACTTTTTTTTTAGAAATATAATTATTCGTAACTGTTTATGGACACTAAGTTCTATAACCGGGTGATATTTTTAACAAAATCCGTGCGACCTTTTTTGAGTAAATTGACATTTTGTGAAAATCTATGAGAATAGCAAACGTTCGTTGTCATCTCAACCAGTCCACTAAACCGGGCGCTACAACATAAAAATTATTCATCAGATTCTGTTAAACCGTTTATCCCTATAGCCGCACAAAGACAGCAAACAGACGTAAAAAAACTTTTTCGGGCTCAAAGAACATGTAAATCGTTCGTATAAAATTATACCTCGCCGTTCGCAGAGGCCGCGTTCTTGGATATAACCGCGAGTGACAAAACCGCTAACGGAACGTAATTAAGGTAATGAAAAAATGCGAGAATGGATTATAGCGCAATTTTTTTAAAACCTTATTGATGACCGTGGGACATAGAAAGCAATGTAGGGAATTGACTATAGAAAGAAAAGGTATGTCTACCTGTATATACTGCCATCGAATCATGGAAGATATTGTAATTACCCATAAAAACGGGGGCAGCGTCGATATGGGAAAATCCATTCATATATGTGCGCGCTTTCCGAGGAAATGCGGGATGTTTGGCTAACCTATTAGTAAAACTGACTCAGTCCTAAAGCGGAAGTATCACTTGCATAGGCTTCTCCGCGATTTTTAACAGTGAAATAGCGAAACTCGATGCCGCGAACGGCCACAATTCTGGAATCGCGAATAAGCAAAACCGCGAACGGAGAGTTATACCTGTACACCAAAATGTCTACGTAGAACTTTCTTATTTTTTCCTCTTACAAACTTAACTGTACCCGAAATTTAAAAAAATTCTCAAAATGTTAGTTTTTAAATTCGGTCAGCGATTAAAATTTTCCTGCCTGAGAAACGAAAATATCGTCCGAACAAAACAAACTCAAAACAACACTATGTAGTTTGTGAATATTTAGATAATTACATGCGACAGACACTTTGGCACAGTGGTTATCAAACTATGAGGCGTGAGCCTAATGACGTGGAGGCACGAAAAATTTAAAAATTTCCCCTTAATAAATATTTTATTCATATTTATAAAAATATTGGCGAATAGCTGATATACTGTCACAGAGCCAATAGAGATTCATGCTTATGAAATTTAAGTACATATATCTATATGTGTGTGTGTGTGTGTGTGAAGCTGGGATTTCAGTGGCTATTAAGACGAAATACAAGTCGAAAATAAAAGTTGGAAGGAAGATGAAAGTGTCTAAGTTCACGCCATGTTTCGATAGAATATGCAGTGCTAAACAGCCTCATCCTTCTCTTTATTTGGGTACGTTAGCTGTAAAAATTAAGGTAAATATTTCTCTTCAATGTTTACCAGTCGTTCATAATAGATGAAGTTCTTTAATTTAAATTACTATATTATTTTATTTCAGGAATGAAGGGAGGCGCAGGACAAATTTTACACCTTCTGGAGAGGCGTTGTTCTACAAACCACTGCCTTAGCATCTTAACGGTAAGCATTATTTGTCTGACAAATTCATTAATCTTCATTAACGCACCCTATGCATTCATCCCTATTTGAGAGAGGTTTGTTTCCTGCTTGGCGGATGTTCAGTCGTGCCTCAGCATCATTCAGGCGGACATTCAGCTCTTACATTCCCTCATTCATTCAATCTCTCGAAGAGAAGGAAAACCAGCTGCCGTCATTGCTCTTACGAAACCTGGGAGTAAGCCACGACATTTCATGCAGTTTGCTCAAATAATTCGCGTCTACTCGGCGGGATACGCGGCGAATTTATATTTTTTGTATGTTGCAGTAGGTTTTTTTCTACAATGCGCGACAACATTTGCGAAGAAACGTGCGCAAGCCGCGTAATTTGCTCGACTTCAGATATGACTTCCATCATAGAAGATCAATTTCTTCATCACAATTATTATATGCTTTTACAGAATGAGATCATCAAAGAATTTCCATTTTTCTATTCTGTTTTTCCTAAGAGTTTAAATCGACCTGATTTTTTGAATATGACATATTTACGGTCCCTCGCAAGCCGTTAAATTTCTTGGACCTCAAACTCTCGTCTAACACGTAGTCTTATCGGAAACTAAAAATCCTCTTTCCTACGCCTCTCCTTCCGGTAAAGGCTAATTAGCATGTAGCTTCTTCAGTAACATATATTTGAATATGAACCGTGGGTACTCAAAACTTGATACCGCAGTCGGATAAAAAACAGGTACAGTTTCTCAGTTGGCGACGGACTACTGAATATGATTTTTTTAGGTCAAGTACGTAAACTTATAAGTACGGAATTTAAAATTTTTCATCTACAACTCTTCTAATTGCTCTTGTAAGGGTTCTGAATTAAAATCGACTTATCGATCCACCGACATTATAGTCCATGCTACATGCATAAATACTCGAATTTCCACAATATCGATTCGATTTCAAGTATTTGTTTCAATTTATTTATTTATTTATTAGCAATAATTCAGAAACAGCACAAAGGTCAATTACACTGAATATCATAACAAAATTAAGTACCAAACAAACAGGTAAATATAAATAAGATAAATAGTGTAAAACAAATAGATAACATATAAATTAAATTAACAAAAATTAAAATAAGGAGGAAGAAAAAAAGAAGAAGAAGAAGAAACAGTAAATATCATAAATGGAGGAAAAGAAAGACTCATTTAATAAGAGAGAGAACAGAAGTCTTAAATGTAGTTCTATTTTGGAAGATTTCGAGATCAAATTTTCTGCTTAAGAGATTGTATGAATTTGGAAGACGGAAGAAAGGAGAGCGTTGAGCTACGGAAAGATATTTTAGTAAGCGATTTTAATAGCGTATAATGAGTTTAACGAGCGACGCTCTGGAAAAAATATAACCTTCCTAGAAAGTGCGAGTCGCATCTGCATCCGCCTTGCTATATAGAAGTCGCCTCCAGACCACCAAACCAAGAGACACGACGAAACAAAGTCTTCGCAATTTTATACCTTTGCTGGCTACATGTTTTTCCCCACTCAGACGAGCTAATGACTCTTTTTAACGACTCGATTCGAACCTGTTATTAAGTCTGGCCTCAGCCAAAAGAAAAAAAATACACCGATGTCTTCCAGGACTGGACATCATGTTCAGTTTTCTGTGATCAAATAAGTTTGTCACTGTATATTAAGCCGGAATTAAATGCGTAACCTCGAAATTTGCGGTGTGGATCTGGCTGATGCTGTCTAATAAAAACCCAATTCGTTAAAAAATAATACGATTACCACGCGTAATTTCTGGCGATATTATCTGGATTACTCTTTCCGGTGTAAAAAGTTAATAATATATTCCAGTCAGACCGAAAGGAGAATGAGTTATTAGCGGGCGCTAAACGTGAGGAAGTTATCTATTCAGCGGTGCGTGAGTTCCGCGTCTAGGTCCAGTCATGCTCTCCCGGCGGCTGACAGAACTCTTTATTTTAAACCGTTTCCAACAAAAAAGATGAAAACATCGAACGATTCTCAGTACTCTTTGTCTTGTTCTAAGCGGTAGAAAAATCACGAAAACGTTTCGTAAACTTCGCTCAAAACGAGTGGACGTAAATATTCGTGATGACATTGAATCTTTTTTTTTAACTCTGGCAAAGAATGGCTATTTATAGAATGTTTATGCACATTCATTGTCCTTAAGATATCACCTAAATAATTCTTATGCTAAATAATAAGTTTTTTTTTATTTTCTCATATGAAGGGCATACATAATATTCCTCAAATTAATTTACTACGAGAAATATCTACTCAACATATTACATAATGATGCCACTAGTTATCTTAATCAGACTTTCTAGAATTAAAGTCCTATTAACCTCGTAAAAATATCTAGACGAAGCTAACGTAATCAAGATATCGTAAATAATTATATAATTTGAAGATTATCTTACCGTTAGTTAAGTAGACTTCGTCACATTCACTTGGCGGAACTTGTACAATCGTTAAAAATATTAAAATTATACGGAATTTTAATTAGTTTATGACATTTTGTATTTTATCTGTATTTTGAAGGTAGAAACTCTCGTAAAATATTTAGTTTGAACAAAATTTTAATTGATTTATACTATATGGTCTTTTATGTGTATTTTGAAGGTATAAAGTATTTGAATTATACAAAATATTAAATAGTTTATAGTAAATAGTAAATGGTTTTTTACTTGTATTTTTTAAAGGTATAAAGGCTTTGGATAGTACAGATTTGGTAGGGTGTGCCTAAAACCTACCGTAAGGTAGAATTACTATGTATGTGGATTTACAATTCCTAAAGTTTCGAAAAACCTCTGAAATTGATCTGCCGCATGTACTATCATCCTATTTGATTTTTTAAATTATTTTCCTTTCGAGTTTTCTTCGTGTATTTCGAGACAGGAAGCGATTGTTAACCCTTTCAAAATACGTGAGGTAAAGAAAAGGTAACACAACTACATGGTGTATTTAAGAGATTGAATCATAAGAAGAAATGATGGCGCTATGAAATGAAATTTATACAGTAACTTTCAATTAATAGTCCACTTTTGTCGTGTTTGAAGCGTTCCTTTATGTTTATTATTTGTTTGAGCGATGATTCAGACGCAACGGGGATTACCGGATGCCACTCCTCTAAAGAAAGCTTACTGCTCAGGAGAAAGGATTGCAGGATGAAATGCGGTGTCTGCTCAAAGAATGCGATCTCTGAAAAAAAAAGCTGAGTGGGGGATCTGTTTAAAAGTCTTCTGCTTCCTTTTGAATGGACTAACACTTCGTCCAAAATCGCAGGATGATGTTTTACGAAAAAAAACTTGTTTAAATATCAATGCAAATATAACTGAATTGTTTTCAATATTTCTGATTTTTATAGGTTTATTCCTTAGAGTGCTTTCCGAGATGTTTACTGAAGAAATATTAACGGAAAAACGCTCAGATTAAATCACGCTTAGGTTGTCGACAGATCTGACCAATATTAACGTCTCTACAGAGTGTCTCAAAAAATGTATAGGCACTTTAGTCAACTGTATATTTAACCACAAAACATAAGGGCATTTAGTATATGGAGGCTAATTAAAGGCACCATCAGCATAGTGTCACATCATCACAGGCATTAATCAGAAAAATAAAATCTCTTCTTCTCTTAAACATTGTTCAGCTTGAGTGGATTTTGAAGTGTTACTGGAAAACGGAGAATGTGAAAGAGGTGGAGAGAAAAAATTGTCACTAAAACAACTGCAAATATAACCATTTCAAGGTTTATGTGATAAATTTGAGGCAGACGATACGGTGAACAATGGGCGTAAGCAGGGGCGGCCGGAGGAATTTTGGCGCCCCGGGCGAGATGGCATTCCGGCGCCCCCTCCGTAAGTGCTTATTGAGATATTTTCGAAGTACATGTTAAAATTATCATGATGACAAAATATAGATAAGGGATGGCATCATTTTTATATTATAACCTGTTCCGCGATATAAATAACAACATTTATTTACTTGTAAGTAATGCAAAGATATATGATCGGTATAGCGCCCCCAAGACTTTGGCGCCCTGGGCGGTCGCCCTGCTCGCCCGTACCTCGAGACGGCCCTGTGCGTAAGGAACGTTCTGGAAACAATCTATGGAGACAGTTCTGCGAATGTGTTGCAGATTTTCACGCGATCACCCAAAAAATCTCTACGATTATAAACTAAGGCCATAAACTAAACACTACTTAAAGTTGCAATCGATCTTATGCTTTGTGACTAAATATACAGTTGAATAAAGTGTGTGTACATTTTTTAGACATCCTGTATATTGTTTGTAATGTTTCGCCATTTGATTCCACATTTCAAACAGATGACCGATTTCCGCAGTCGTTAAGAGTAAAATTCAATTTCCGTCTCTCATTAAAACCTTCCTTGCATTAAAATAGGTGCGCAGTACTTGAATCCGATTTAATTGGAATAATAAATAATAAACGGATGGGGGGAAAATAAGCACAATTTCGGTGCCAATTGAATTGGTCAATACAGGTAAATCCCTCTTGGGTAGCGACGGTCCCAAAAGCTCTTCGGAGGTCACGAAAAACGCGCGGGATGATGACGCCCTTGGGTGTTTCAGCGGATCGGGTTTTCGCGCGGAGGCTGTCCCGAGATCGTTGCGACATACGCATATGAATGATTCAGTGGAAATGCCGAGCGTACCTAAGGATAACATCACATCCATCAGCCATAGTAACCTTCTTTTTGATTAATACTGGCAGATTAACACCTTAATAAGCTTCGATAATGGCTGTCTTTTCCTTCCATTTACCCCTTTTTCCTTCTAACAAAGAGAGGACGTGAGGTGAAATCCACGGATCCCGGTCGCCCTTTGCGAATAGTTAGTAGGTTCACTTCCATAGTGTACGTGTGCAAAATCCTAGGTGTAAGCAAACTAATGGATAGTTACTTGGAAACACGCGAAAGAGAAGTTTCAGTTATGCTAAATTAAATGTCATCCTATGTTCAAACGTCCGTCTTCAATATTTATTATATATAATATATATTTTATTATATGTATATTATATCCATTTTCGTCTCTACCAGAAAACGGTAATGTAACAATTCTAAGAAACGCGTTAGCCACACACACACATACATGTCAAACAATTAATCGATACCTACTCATTTTTTATCAGTTCATTTTGTTTTCAGCGTTATTTCACTTAGGAGTTGTAACGATCAATGAGTGGGATTAAAGCAGATTTCAAATGCCAAAATATTATGTGATTCCACCTAATGGATATAATAAACGATATTCTAAAAAATAATAATAAAATTAAATTAGTGATTGAATTGCTCATATGAAAAAAATGGGAAAAGTTACTTCTACTGAAATTTTGAAAAATATCACAATGGATGTGTTTTAATCGGTGTTGCGTTTGTTTTCTCTAAGGCTCAAATGCTATATAAAAGAATTCTGAGATACGCTTAGGATTCGACTGAAATTCATCTGCAAGCAAATGAATCGCTTACCTTTTAATAAGGTGGGACGTAAAAATAATCAAGGTGATAAACCTCGTCCATCTTTAACAAGGCCCCTAAAAAAACTTTGAATTAAGCGGTAACAGATTTTCTCTGAGGAGGAGGCAAAATAGCCATAGAGGAATAATTTTTCTCGTAATAATTTTCTCTATACCCAGTTCTCATGCCCAAAGGTTGTACGATTCGATTTTCAAAGGATGATAATTGCCTTTTAAATATTGATAACAATATGATCTTACCTATTCTGGATACAATGTAGCTGTAACCAACCATAACTCGTACGTCAGCCACGTAAGGTTCTCGAACGCCTTTCTTGAAAGTTTAGCCGAGTCATTACTACCGAAAAAATCTCACATCTTGTTGTATCACTTGTTTCGTATACCGCTCTGCTCGGTTCGGAAAACAAATGCCTTCCGTTTACGCTATCTTTTCTTTTTGAAGCAGCCTCGCGGTTACGAAACATCCGGCAGCAAAAGACTCCGACGTTTAGACTATCGGAAAGTGCATTTTCCTTCGCTTGCGGTAAATTTTGGTGGTTTTTGTTCCCGTCATAATCTTAAACTTGGCCATTTCTGCGATTCTTCGCGGGGGCGTTGCGTTTGCATCGAGACAAAATACAAGGAAAAAGGACCGTAATAATATCCCGAACCCATCGAAGTAATATGTCACCGAATGATTTTCGTGGAATTATTTTTTTTAACTTCGACGCTGCGACCTAAGTGCGACTGTCTTTCGGGCGCCGCTCGTTCCGGCTAATGCCATGGCAATATTTCCAGTGACGACATAAATATTGCCGTAAGGAAAAAAGAGTATTGACGTAGTCGTTCTAAAAAATAGTCAAATACCGCTTTTTGAGGTTAGAAAGCGAAAATATTTAGAACGCGATGACCGTACGAAGTAATACATTCCTAGAAACCGTCGTGACTACTATTGACCGCGATGCGGGAAGAAATTATTTGTGAGGTAAATGTCTACGGACTTGAAAGATCAATGTTTATTGAGGAAATCCATAGCCGATATTATTGGTCTTTCCATGTTAAATTTATACGTTCAGTATTTACGGCAATATTTCGGATTACATACTCGGAACATAATTTCCAGCATTATTTTTTGCTGCCGTTGCTGAGATGGAAAGCTCGAACGTTTAAGATTTCTGACGCAATACTTAACTATTATTGACAAAAATCTATTCCCTATATCAATATATGAAATAATTTCAAAATCGTTAACATGTGCTCTGCCAATACTCTTACCGACGAATATTAATTACCTAAACTATGTTAAAGAACTTCGATGGATAAATTTTTATAATGAAAATTTGATAAGTGAAATCGAGTACGCGGTACGAAATCTATTCGTTATATGATGTGGGTGGCTTCTGCAGCCACAAAAAAAAAGAAGCAGCGAGGATTATCGAGATCATCTCTCTCATAGGATGTAATCAGCTCTCGAATTGGAAAATTTCAACAAAAGGAAGACTATGGGATGGACCGTCTTTAGGAGGATAGTCGGGGGGAGGCGGGAGGGCAGTCACCCAGGGTCCCGCGGCTACGGGGCTAGACGTTCGAAACCAGCATACCAACTACTCTTAATAGAAAGATGTGAAAAAAATCGCTCTATCGTAGATGCATATTAATAAGCAAGATATCATTTTCCTGTGTGTGTGTGTGTGTGGATTGGGGGAGGGGGTAGAGAGGACCTCCGCGACTACCACCTCGCCCTAGATCACGCGGAACCTAGTAACGGGTGTTGCTATGGATTTCATTTTGTATCAATTGTAACTGACAATGAGTTCCCATGCGTTCCCGCCTAATTCGAGAAGTGGATATAATAAATAACCTTTGGATATTTAGGCTCTCATGAACAGCGGACGAACTTAACTCTAAGTAAGCTCAAGGGTTGTACGAAAACGAAAATTCACGATGATCGAATTTTTATCAAGCAGTTAAATTACGGGGAATATTTGACAGTAATTTAATGCGGTCTTTACATCCAAGTTTCATTGCCAAGTTACCGTGAAATCCGTCGGATTCGGATGAACGTCTGTATAAAGGACCCGAATCATTTTTCGGACTCGTCGAGAACGAGGGGAAAGCCATAAAAAAATAAAAACATTCCATTCCCGAGGACAGGAAACGGGCGGGAAATAAATAGGTAAATGGAACGGAAAGTGAAACCTTTTTCGTCCAAAATAAAAGAAGAGTCACCGGCGAAGAAGCGAAGAGCTACCAATAGGGCCTCGCTAAATGGGAGAGGTCTTTCTCAAGGTCTTTCTTTCTCTCTCTCTGGGGATTCGGAGCGGAATGATGTAACGAGCAAGGCACGCAAGTGGATTCCTTTATCGGCTTTGGGGCACGCGTAGAGTTTGAAATACCAGAGTGCCATCAAGAGAGAATTTAAAAAAATCGGTGCAGCGAGCGTACTTTGCACAAAAAACTTTCTCATTTAAATACGCTTACATTCCACCGTTTACATTAACCTTTAACTAGCGAGATGAAATTATGATTGCGCTGTAATTGAGGTGCGGTCTCCCAAGACAGCTATCGTTTTCAGCATTTTTTTTCAATGTGCTTAATAGTTATTTACGGTGTTTTAAATGACTGTCACATATATAATTTTTTTAAATTATTGTATTTATTATTTTGTCTCATTCATTTTGTATTTTTTATTCTTTGTAATTTGTTATTTCTATTTGTTATAACACAATTTACTTGAGGGATTCCTGTGTGTTATTATCTATCTATCTGCCGCTGCTGGTGGGATGAGGAGAACTTGACGGTATATGGAAATAATATAGCAATGCATAATAATGTCGCCGAACGCTATTTCACTAATTTTTTAGTCTTGTGGTTTATGTAATATTTTCTATAGCATAAAGCTAGGTGGATTTGAATAATAAATTCTTGAAGCTTCCTTCGAGTAAATCGACGTTTTGCGAATGTGAACATTAAGAGAACAGTACTAGCCTTCATTTTACTCACAATCAGATTGAAGCGTAGTTCATTACAAGGTTGAACTTTTCATTCCCTAGAGCCCCGCAGAGAGAATATGCTCTATAAAGACATGGTTGCAGTTTTTCGTAACCAAAAAACGTGTATAGTCATCAAAATCTCGAAGTTGATTTTCTTCTCAAAATACACCTCGTTTATAAGAAAGTAAAAGATAGGTTAAGCTTGAGTTTCCCTTTCATAATAACACATTCTCAAGAGGAAGTTCCTATGCGAACTTTTATGCTCGCAGCTATTGATAAGACTCGACATTACGTATGTGACCCACGACATTAAAAGGTTACTCTGATAGCATGGAGAATTTACTGAAATGCAGCCGTTTTGACATAATTTATATGAACTCGAAAAAGATATATTTTAGGTTTTGCTGATGCTTGAACGACATGATAATCAAAAATTGAAATTAAAAAGGTATATTAACAGTTTTATAAGAAATTGCGGTAAGTGTAACGGTTCAACTAACAAAAATGTTAAATATTTGATGAATCATGCGAAATTTGACGTTTATTTTCCGTCGTTATAATACTTTTTTACGATTAAAGTAATTTCTATAGTTTGCCAGGCCGTTTCTTTGGGGAAACATAACCAAAATGTTATTTTTGAGCGTTAATAATGAAGTCTTTGTATAAATTCGACAAATTATTTGTATCTGTGTAAGAATATTTCGTTCATTTACTTTTAAGGAAATCTATTTTCTACTCGATACATTCAAGAATTAGGGGTTAAATATAAAAAAAATTGAAGGAGTAAGGACTTATCTTAGGTATCTCCAAAAGACATAGCAACATTATGAAAAAAGATTGAAGCCGTTAAGGGGCCAAAAGTAGCGTAAACTTTTATTTTTTCTCGAGTGTAATTTTTCGAACATTTCAGATTGATCGCATTTTCTCGTAAAAGTAAAAGTAATATGCCTTCTTTAGAAGTTGCTGATTTTTTATTTCGATTTTATATTATTTGAGAATGCAAACCTGAAACCTGTCTGGAATCGAGTCGAGAAAATACCGAAAGTTTGCTCCAGTTTAAAAGCAATCGTTCGCGACTTATTCGCATACGATTCCTTACTCCACTTTAACTGCATGCCGCTTACGAAAGCGTTAAGGACAACCAGATAACCGACAAAAAATGTATACAAAAACGAAGCCTTAATCACGAAGTATTACTAATATGATGGCATTTTATACGAGGAAATGTTTTCTTTACTTTCGGCGCAGAAGCAAAACTTCCGATTCTTCGCAACAAGGTCGCGGGTCAACAGAGATATCCTCGGCCCGAGAGACGAGAAAAAGAACGAAAACAAAAATAGGTCACTCGTTCCTGTTTTCAATGCGTTATGGACCAACGGCGTTGCTTTGAAGAACTTATCGCTTATCACGTACAAAAACAAAAAATAATACCAGGAGTAGAGGCGTGAAAGTGCGTTTTCATGAAGCATTTTGTATGGACTTTGATTTCCTTCTTCATTTTAACCGAGTGCGGCTACACCGTCATCCGTTATTGTTCGCACCTCGCGTTTAAATTTAATTATCTTTTTTAGAGGTAGCGTTGCATTTTTTTTTAAATGTAAGAGGTCGCGTACGATCATTTTAACCACATTAAGGAAAAAAACCAGATGTGTCAAGTACGTGACTTTCTCCATGCACAGTAACGAACACGATCGATTTCCCGACATCAGCGTCTTCAAAATTTGATAAATGCAATCGTGGAAGGTTTTTAAACAACGTTTTCACAGTGAAAAATATCTTTGAAGCGCTTTTCACATTGAAAAGATATTTAAATGATCAAAAATGAGAAAATTTGTAATAGCAAGGAAAACTAAGGTATCGATCATTTACCTACTTGAATTCAGACGAATAGTGTAAATATCTCTTAATCATTCCGTTTTGTGGAGAATTATTTCAAACAAAATTTGTATAAAATTATATTTTCTATAACTTTAAAATCAACAGATAGTGACTTAAAATAAGTTCTAAAGGAGATATTTGGGGGGAAAAACGGAAAAAAGACAAAAATAAACCACTTCCGTTTCAGCAATTTCAGTCAAAACTGTTTCAGATCTTAAATTGTTAATATAAAATTTTACGCATAAAATATTTTTGCTGATCTGATATTAGTTTTTAAGTTCTTCCTTCACTTGTTAAATATTTTAGCGAAAATCGTATTTACGCAACAATTTATCGATTTTACCGCATCCCCTTTACATATGCAAAAAAAACAAGAAAACATTAAAATTTGAACTGATTATCAATTAATAAAAGTATGACTTTGTTAAGCATGACACGTTAAAAAGGAAATTACTCAAAAAAATGTTACAGTCAAATGCGTCCGGATCGTGGGCGACCTCCTCCCGTCAGACGGGAAGAGATTAGCAGCTGAGAAAAACCGTAGCGAAGTGGTTGCGCACTCAAGAATAATCCACCGAAACTTTAACTCTATAGGATAGTACGTTATAGGGGTTGTAGCAAAAAGAAGTTGAGCTGGAAGTAAAATTTGCCAGAGAAAATAACTGCGCGAGCATTTAATGGTCAACAAAAAAATCTTATCAACACCGAAATAGCTACCAATTTCCGAGAAATCAAAATAACCTAACATCTTTGGGAATTTTAAAACCTACGTGTCGTTAAGCAATGTTTGCACGTCAGACTTACGCGTACGACGGGACAATCGTGTTTTCCTCTTGATAGCATGTTTTATTTTCCCGGGGAACCTTCGCTGGCTATGAAGACTTCTTGCATTTTTAATCGTGGCTATCTTTTCCTTTTTTTTTTAAATCCCAGCAACGAGATTTCCTTGGCTACAGACGTGTTTGTTAATATCACTTTAAGCACGCTTGAACAAACGGTGACGTTGGCGCAGTGGGTATAAATTCACAGGTAATTCCCACAAAAGCTAGAAAGCTTACACTGCATGAATTTCTTTCCCTCGGTGTAATTATTTCCTCAATATTCACTCCCTGCGTCATGCTTAGCTTTGGGGATCACACGACGTCATCAAACCAATGAGTTTTCGCGGGAAGGATGACCGTCGGTTAAAAAAAAATAATAACGCGCAGATTTGCGCAAATCCTTGATTGGATAAGCAACGGGGAAAAAATCGTTTCTCTTTCCTCAAGTTTAAAATTATTTTTTTTACGTTCGACACTGCCTATTTTGAATTCTGTTTTCCTCAAATTTTGGAAAATTCGCCCCACGTTGTAATTATTTTAGATTTTCCTGTTAAACTAGTCTTTTTGTTTCCTTTAATCTGATTTAATCCCTATTGCTATAAATTGCGGAGCCGCTCATTTATTGGTAATATTGATTATTGCATATTTTATAAAAAATAGTTTAAAATTGTTTTTAAACTCGTAACCTTTTTAAATTTCATGTCGACAGCATAGAATGACTCACTAGCAGTTATCGCAGATACATTCTTTTCCTTGTTATATTTTTAGTAGATTCCCTCGTACATTATGACTGACAATGTGTTAATTTCAGTTAAGAAAGTCGTCAATTTTCCTTTGACTAAATGCTTATTATTATAAAGATTTATTCCGTGCCACGAAAACTTTTGCTTTACCAGGGAATCAGAAGTGTTGACGACTTTTAATTGAAATAATTTAAAGCATGTTTCACGCGCACAAATATTTAAGACGTTTATATGTAATTATTACGTTTCAGGACTTGTAATTGCAACCACATTGCAGAGAAATGTTCAGTTGGAAATATAATGTTATATTAAAATCAAGAAAGCAAATATTCGGATGGTTGCATAAAAATTAACCACGCTGAAGCAGTTAACATTAATGGTTAGCACACTTCCTTTTAACTGTTCTCACCATATGGCCAAATAGCCAGCTACTTTTAGCACTAATTATGAGGTTAAAGATAGCCAAGTGATAATTACATTCACACCAATCTCTATAAATATTGTGCGAAATTAGAATTAATTAAAGATATTAAACGGTTTAAATGTAAAATAAAGTTGTGTGGCTATTGGATATGCATCTCGAACTGACAGTATTTGTCTTCTATAGGCAGTGTAGGCAACCATTTATGCATGGTGAACCCCAATGGTGTCGGTGAATCCTTTGGTGGGCCGCATTGGAAATTGTCAATGCTTCGGCGGACTGGATTAAAGTTCAATCATTGATATAAATGTGGAATTTCACGCAAACATCAAATGACAATTTTTTTAATAAATGCACTTTTTGAGCTGTGTAAATTAAATAAAAGGAATATTACGGATATAAAGAGCGTATTTCATTGACAATGATTCAATGAGATTAATGATTGAGAAAACCGGATAATATTTTGAAAAATAAATATTAATGCGTTGATATTTAAAAAATATATGCACGTGAAAACACTTGAAATTCCCGAAAATCTTTAGCTAATCAAAATGAAATATTTTCTCGACTGTTTCCTTACTTAACGAAATTCTTTGCTGCACCGTCTAAATCACCGGTTTGCGTGCCGAAGCAGGGAATGAATGAGCCAATAACGAGGAGAAAATGATTTTTCTTGTGGAGTCATAAATTTTACGATTGGAATGTATTCGAAGACAAACGAGAAAACGTTTTTTTAAAAATCGTTTCAACTTCCAATAATTTTGTTTTAGTATTAAAAGACAATTTCAGTATGATTCAAAAGATGAATAAATTTTTTTAGCCTGTTGTGTTGATCACCGTAGAAAACGTCGTCTCGAAAAAATTGACGACCGATGTATTTAATTATTGAAATTAATTGCCTCGTGAGTTATGTACGTCAAATCTACCACATTTTTTCCTATTTTAAAGTCATTAAAACACGATTGCTTCCCCTTACATCCCATTCTCGGGTTCCGGTGATGCCGGGCGTGAATTGCTTCAATGATCCGTTGGTATTTCAGTGCTGGAATTCATCGATTAATTCTACTGAATTGGTCAATATCAGCCGATGCTAGCCTTCATGGCGTTCGAACTGTCAATGTTCCTCTTAATCTCACCTGACATGAGTCTCCTAATTCGTTGGAATCGCGAAACAAATTACCGTTTCCTTTATCCGTTCTAAATACATTAAAACCTCGCTATTTAGTACCTATTGGAGGGAAGGAAGAGGTCCGTATTATCTGAAGTAAACAGAAGTCATTAATTGAACATGTAAATGAAGAGTAAATAAACCATAAATTCCAAATCAGTACGTAATTTAAATTAATTGTAAATGATCTAATATAATAAATAAAATTGACGGGTTTTGAGTACTGGGTATTCTACAAAAGTCACTACGCGACTAACTTTTCTTATAACTGTGTAGGTACTGCTTTATTACACTTTGGTTTTTTTAAAACTTTTCATATTTTTTCACACTTTTTAACAGACAAAACACGTTTTATTGTGAGCCACTCTCGAGTAATGGTGGCTCAGATTGGAACTAGTCCGGATTAATCAAATTCTGGGTCAGGAGGGTCATGATTTGCGAGGTTTTACTCTTGCGTTGCGTTTCCCAATCGATGAGCTGTGAGAATACCATTTTGATCTTTTGCCAACATATTGGCATATATGTACACTCATAATGTTGAGGACTGTCCGTTTCGGTGCCCGACAATTAAAAATATCGCGAAAACAAAAACAATATCGATAGATTCAGTCGTTCATCGAAAGGGTCTCGAGAATTTCGTATCAGTCATGGGACCCTTGAATTCTTATCAACATAGGTCATAATCCGGTTCGTTGAGCACCTCCTCGAACAAATCACCGTGCAGAATATTTAAAAATTTGAGGGGAATCCCCTTGTTTCTTTCGGACAAAAAATAATAAAAATATCCAACCGCGTGGCTTCCTCAACTCCGTTCCAAAACACGTCAGCCAAAACGAATTTTTCGCCTCGTCATGTTGGTTGGTACTATTAAGATTTTCATTGACGCGTATAAATTGACTCACTGTTATGACTCATTCGAGCCACCTCGCTTTCGAATCGCCCGCGGCCGGAATGTTTGGAAACATGTTGCTTATCGATGTCTATGGAAATCATTAACATTCGCAGTGGGTGAAGGTGATTTGTTGAAACTTCAACACAAAATACACCACTAAGAATGTTGCACATTTTAAATAACAAAATTGTAAACATTGGTTACACTATTTTATTTTACCTCTCCTCTTTACTATTGTGGAATTGTTCGGGCTTCTAAATATTTCCAACCCTCAAAGAAATTATAAAACAATTTTGAATGAAAATGTGTGCAGAAATTAATTACATTTTACCTCATCTTAGCTAACATATGTGTCTAGGACTTTATTTACTGATGCAGTTATAAAATTTTGACCGTCCTTAAAGCTCATTTAACAATTAGGTTTAAATCAACGAGCAAGCCTTATGAAATGACGGACCTCACATGGCTCATGTGCTTCGTGTTTGACAACACCACGAACGTAATGGATCTGGTCGCATAGGCACAAGATCAAGAATCTAAATTCAACGAAGTATCAAACTCATCTTACTGGTGAAAAAAAAATCAAGGAGCAATTAAAAAGGTCCCAGGTACCTCTAATAGCCACAACTGGGTTATAAAATAACTTATTTTAGAACCAACTTACGGTGAAATACCACTGAAGACGGCTGCTTTGTAACCGAAATAATCTGGTTTTTTATAACCATGTTCTGGCCAGTGAAGATACCTGAAACAAGTATTTTTTCATGTCTCTGTTACTGAATTTATCCTGATGCCAGTCAAAATAATGATGTCTATCAGAAGTAATGGTAAAACCCTAACCCATCATTTGAATTATTGTAAAATATCTTTTAAAATTGAACTGTGAAGATATACGAGCGGATCGACCAAGGATCCAAACGTCATTTTCGCCAAAACAAAACGCTTTGGTAAATATTTATCGTGTGATTTATTTGTCAACAGAACCCCTATTTCCGTGTCGATTCGTCACCGCCTCGATGTTTAAACGATGAATAAACCGACGTTCCCCTGACTTTTCGAAGAGCAAAGTTTTCTCCCGCCTTCGCGTCCGCCGCGGCGGCTTCCTTTATTTTCTCCTCCCGACATGTGCCGACCTCCAGAAGGTCTTACGCAGCGTGACTCAACCTTCCCCGCCTTCCCCTCCCTCCCTCTCACTCGCGACATATATCTCTCTCTCTCTCCCTCACTCCTCAACTCATTCTTCCCCATCAAAGACCATTAAAGAGTTCTCGCCTCTTTTCCTCGTTCGTTTGTCGTTCTACTCTCCCCACTTTCTCTCTCTCTCCCCCCTTTCTTCCTCTGTCTCGCGCACACCCACACCCTCTCTCCATCTCAAACTCATATCCCCTCTTCCTCCCTTCCTCTCTCTCTCTCTCTTCCGCTCCTGTTTCAATGTGATCTCTTTCTATCCCGGGAATACCCTTTCTGCTGTTGTTTCGTTTTTTTCCTCCTGACCCGCCTAAAGAACGTTCGGAACGCCTCCCAAGTTCTTACACGCCTAGAAAAAGAACCGGTCTAAATTTAAAAAAAGAAAAAGAAACTTGCGCGCGAGACACGCGTTTATTTTTTTTCGCGTTGCCAAATCGTCTTTCCTTCTTGTCCATGCTGTGGGCGCGCCGAGTGGGCGTAAAACGAGCTGGAAAAAATATATCCGAATAGGTTTTTCAGGTCTTTGGTCGTCTTGTTCGGAAGTAATATCGCGATTACAGCGTGACAAGGTCGTTAGTGTGCTTGCATAGCGATTGGGGACCGCTAGGGTGTCGCTTTATTCGTTACAGTCGACGCAAGCCTATAAGATGACTTTTCAGAGGTAGGACGCCACGAACACACTGACGAGATACAAGAAATCGACTGTAGAGCGGATAGATAAAAGGTATCTTTTTTCCTTAGAGCAGGGATTCCCAACCTTTTCGATGTGGCGATCACCAAGTTCCTAGAATGTCAAGCGAGCACCAAGTTGTACCCTAGAATATCGAAAGAGCACCACTACAATTCCGCAAGTGTAGCAATGATAATGAATACAATCAAACCAATGTGAAAGTTATTCTTAATAGTCTCGAATACGTTTAGAAAGAAATCAACCGAGCAAATTAAATTATTGGTTGTAAGAAATGGGATATTAAGCACAGCAGAAAAGCACAGCCATGCTGTCAAAGAGCACCATCAGCCTTCCAAAGCGCCCAGCGGTGCTCGCGAGCATCAGGTTGGGAACCTCTGCCTTAGACAGTAAGAGAACATAACAGGAGAAAAACATGATAGGTCGGTGATATTACCCTCCTGCCACAAACCAATTGCGGTGTATTTTCAGGATTTGTATTCTGATTCAGAAATCTCAAAAAGAATCGTGCCGGTGTAGGAGGTAGGGTGGACTCTACCGGCATATTGTACTCTAGAGTCCACGGTACCTGCAGGCAGGGTGGACTCTAGAGTCCACCGTGCCTAAACAATACGCCAGGTAAAACGTACTCTGCCAGGTAACATGGACTCTATCACTTTAAATCAATATTTTCACATATCTTTACATAAATATTTTGAAGTGTGTTTGTTCCGTATAAAGTCATACTTCGCAATAACCTAGTTTTGCATAAACTATCCTGCTCCTTAAACTAGTCGAATGCGCTATTTTTCACACCGAAATATGCTGGGTGAAAGGTTGACATAATTATTTTTGTTTTCCACTTGAATATCATGTGAATGCCTCGAATTCACAGTGCAGGACTTTTTATTAGCTTTTTTGAAGGTGACAGAATTAAGAATTAAGCTATCTACACGAAGTGTATACCATCCTACGAAGAAATGAGTAAAGTTTTTTATCCATGTGAAAGGATTTCGCATTTAATTCTAAATCGCTCGAAATTGTTTAATTTCGGAGTTGCGAAATGAAAATTGATTTTCGCATATATCTTATTTGAAACGGAATTATTCCAAGGAATCGAACTTGGGATACTTTTTCGAAAATTTAGATTTTTCCCGACCCTGGTAGAAATTTGGGAGAAAGTAGCAGTTGGAAAATCTATCCGTTATATCCGAAGTCCGTTCTATCGAGGTCAGATATACCGATGGTTCACTGTACATTCATTCTCTTTGTAGAAGAATACATATACGCAACTATTTTAAGTTTAAGATATATTTGTTTCACTTTGGAAATTTCGGTATGATAACATAATTTTGAAGTTTCTTTATTCCCTTCATTTATGACGGGCCATATACTAGTATAAGTATAATGACATGGATACCGAATCCCAGAAATAATACGATAAATTGCTTCATTTCTAAACCGGTCCATAGTTAATTGGATCAAGGAAAGTTAACGACCAAATATGTCTGTTTTTACTTTCTCATATATGAAGTATATTGAGCAAGTATTGTTATCGCGAAAAAATTCGACCTCGAAATTTTGACGGAAATATAAGTTTTAGGTGTAGCTGAGTCCGAAAAAGTGGTTTTTGCAATTCTTCAATAATACCAAATAGTTCATATTTCTCAAAAAATGAATATAAGGCTAGTTTATTCTAGGCAACTTTAACAATAATTTGATTTTCTCAGAAACGGCCAGAACGATTTTGATAAAACTTCGGACAGTTACTATAGTATACGTCTGCAATAATACTACATATTTCATTTTTCTCGATGAATGAATATAAGGCTAGTTTATTCTTGGGCAACTTTAACAAAAATTGGATTTTCTAAAAACAGGCTGATACGATTTTCATTTTCTAAAGATAATTAAACGACGCATTAATATATGAGAAAGTCTGTACTACGTACGTTGTGAGTTGCATGCATGTGAGCTACATTGTATGTGAGTTACTTTGTAGTGAAAGGGAAGGCAACGCTGTTGGTTGGCTTCGGGACAGAGGCGAGTTCATACATGATCGGTCTCACGACGAGATGTTTTCGGTGAGCTCCACACACCAAGTGTAATTAGTGTTTATCCTCTTAAACAGTGCGATTCAAACACTATCAACGTGCTCAGATACACAGTGCTAACAAGGATTCATTTCAAGTGTTCTGTTTTTTTGAAAGTATGTTTTTCACCCCTTAATTATGTCGAAGAAATATAAATCTGGAGATTGTTCCACCTATGTTTAACCTTATTAAATTATGCAGTCCACTTGCATTTACCACAACGAGTGACCGTCGGAACATATTTTGTACCTATTTTTTGGATTGATTTAAGAACACGAGTTACACCGGGTATAATTGCTATTTATAAATTAGGCTAAAATCTTTAGGTGAAAGTAAAAAAGTTTAAGGATTAAGTTTTTTCCCTTTTCATAAGTACCGTTGGGTTTTTTTATGTGCCTTTAAATCTGAGCGTTGCTATTAGCCATCCCGTTTCGCCCATCGCTTTCAGATTTCTAGCACATCTAGAAGCACCAAAACATTTATATCCTCCTGTATCCTATACAGAAGAAGAGTCCGTATATCTTATAGATAATAATCCATAAAATTCTATTAGTTTCCCTTTGAGATGAATTTTTCGCGGTGATGAATTTTCCGCGGCGGTGAATTGCTGGTGGTAAATTTTCCGGCGGTGAGTTGATAGCGTTGAATCTTCCGCATACCACCATTTATATACCAGAGAATTTAAGTCATTTAAATTTGATTGAATGATTCAGCCTATATGTTTGGAATGAAAGTATTTTTCTTACCTATTTTAAAAGTAACATTTAATCGAATTAAGTAATTAAGTATCAGTTGAGCAATTCCAATCATTCATCCATCAGTGATGTTCTAATCATTCAATCATCCAATTTCATTTGAATCCAAAGTGTTAGTAAGAAAATGCTTCAGGGTCTATGCTGTGATTTTTCATAAATATACTGACGTAATTGTCAATAAGTAATTGGAAATTGGCAGTCAACATGTATGGTATGATATGTACATCAATATATGACAATTAAAAATTTATTTAAACATAGAGTACATCTTACCTGCCAAGGATCTCAGGTAGAGTGGACTCTAGAGTCCAAATCACCTGCTAGAGTACGCTATGCCTGGGCTTGTGTTTAGGCATGCCGAACTCTAGAGTACACGCTACCGCCAGGTACGATGTACTCTAGAGTACGTGGTACCTAGGTAAGGCGTACTCTAGAGTCTGTCTTGCCTAGAGTACACCTTACCTGCCACACCGGTGCAGCTAACATCCGTGAGAATCCCACGAGAAGAAATTCTTTTGTAAAATTGAAAATTGCGGACGTTACTTTTGAAAACGAGACGAAGGTTTGCTTACAGTTACACCAGAGGAATGGTAATAGGATTAAACAATTTAATTAGGACAAATGTTGATCAATCTATCTTTTTCGTTCGTGAAACCTAAATAGCAGCTGGACCGCGAGATGCGTAGAATTCGACTTGGTATCATTTTCCCGAATGATCATTTTCCCGAAAATCACTTTCCCGAATGGTCATTTTCCCGAATGATCATTTTCCGGAATATCATTTTCCCGAATCATCACGGATTACTCTGCCTGTGTATTTGCCTATTAACCGAGGATATTGACGAGCCTTCGGCTCGCTTTGTTTTAATGGGTAGTCGTCTCCGGGCGCTACCGCGCCCTTCGCCTCGCCCAGAACCAAAGAAACCCTCCCCGCTGTCCGGTGATTGGGTTCGTAAATGTCGAGACCGGCCAGTCAGTCATGGGTTTGTTTAGTTTTGCGGGTACAAAAACAGTCTTTCGTTGTATATGTAAATAAAATTATCGTTCAGGAAAGTTTCCGTTGTAAATTGGCTGCTTTACTTTTTTGTAAGTATGTCATATAAATCAATTTTCAATAACATTAGTTAATTGTTAAATGTGAACAAAATCAGTCTTTCGTTGTATATGTACATAAAATTAACGTAAATTGATTCGGAAAAATGAGGATTCGGGAAAATGACGTATTCGGGAAAATGAGGGATTCCGGAAAATGAGGATTCGGGAAAGTGATATTCGGGAAATTGAACGTTCGGGAAAATGAAATTCGGGAAAGTGATATTCGGGAAAGTGAATGATACCGGTAGAATTCCACCAATTATTCCAAGGAGTGATTCAAACTTTCTCTTTCGAGTAAATGGACTTTCCACGATGTGTAAATTTAAAGTTGGCATTGCGCATTATTGGCGATGGATTTTCAATACTTCCCACTGATTCACACTGTCACACCTGAGGTGAGTAAGTTGACTCCATATCCACATTCCTTCTTCTCGAAGAGATTGACACGTAAGAGGATTACAAGAGCAGTTCGCCAAATTCATATATTTTTTCAATCTTCTATTCCGCGTCATCGTGACAAACTTAAAAAAAATTATTTCAAAACAAGTTCAAAATCTATAAGTTTAATTCGGTGTATTGTTATATTAACAAGAGAGGAAATATGCACACCTCATGCGTTCAAGGCGGATGCGTTCTCTACGAAATATGTAACCACGTTAAATAACTAATTCTACGACTTCTCTTAGAAGCCTTTCTTTATATGACTAATATTTGTTTTACGAGATATGACGAAAAGTTCAGTCCTTGTTCATAGAAAGGTGGCACCCCTGCCTGGGTTATGTGAACCATTTATATCATTTTCTTATTGTCTTTTGCCCAAAAAGTCCTTTGGACTAAACTTCATTATAATCTACTCAATAATTTCGCAAATGAAACACGGATAAAAGGAAAGACCTGACAGGGCAGGACCTGAACATAAGTTGCAAATTTTTTTTTACTTTTTGTAAAGACCCCTGATAATCTTAAAATATTTCGCGGCATGGAATGTTAGTTGCTTTATTCATTTCACGTTTCTTGAGGTTTAATTATCTTTCAGTAGGTTTAATTAAAATTTTCATAATAGATACGTTCATTAAGACTGGTGGAATGCAAAAACTGGTTTTGAGTCATACAACGCACACTTTCTAGGCCTTTAATTATAAGTTTTATTCCCCCCTGTAGGTTTTTCGGGTTCGCTCTACACCACCTGTTCCATCCAAGTCCTTTCTCCTCATCTTCTTCGCCTTCTTTAGTCCATTTCTACTTCTATCTTCCGACCTCTTGGACTCTTTCGTTCTATTCTCCATTCCGTGACTTCTCAACGACTGAACGTCTCAAAATTTGACCCACGCATTTTTTCCCATCGATTCCTCATATTTCTAGTTAATCCCCTTCCTTCCTTAACTGCATCTGATACTTAATCACTTGTTATCTGTCATTCCAACTAATTTTCTAGTCTTCACTGTACTCAAATCTCTAAAGCCTCTTAAGTCTCTTCATATCTTCCCATGTGTTTGCCTTAACGATTAGTTGATACGCATCCATGGGCTTAAGCTCGAGTTTGTGGAATTTATTAATCACTGTCATAGAAATAACTATGTACTGCTTCCTTGTATGGGCTTCGTGGAAATATCATAGTTGTTTTCTGTAGGCAGCCATAAAACGTAAAGAAAACAAAAAACCTGCTCGCCAGTAATTGGTAGCAATGCGAAATAAGACCGCCGGTATTTATCGCGGCATTAATTTTCCTGATGGCCACCATTTTCGAGTTCTATAAATTTTGCGTTTTTTTTCGAACTTTTTAATAAATTTTTATTTCATTAAGATCATTTTTTATTACTCTGAGGAATAACATTTATTTGTTTGTTTATTTAAATCCCAAAAAGAGCACGAGAGTCAGATCACGTTGGAACGTGTAAAAAAAATTGAACTACATTATTTTTGCCCGTCTTCTAGTCAGGTATATCGATTTCGACGCGCTTTATAACAGTAGAGGAACTATGGTGTAATACCGCAGAGAATGCGACCGCATGAGGAGGGGGGGGGGGGGGGGTGAGGTTGATAGATTTAGGAGGTCCTGCAGGTCCATCCAAATATGTATGTTATATTAAATAACGAATTATGAAGGGACCAACATTTTTTTTCGCAGGGGATGTGCAGGCTTTGTAGTTCCGTCGCTGCTTTCTAAAGTTAATTTAAAATTTATTTTGCTGTCTGAGAATATGAGCTTAAGAACCGTTAAAATTAAACCAAAAGTTACAACATTTTGATCCAAAACATATTTGTTAATGTATGCCTGGAGAAATAGTTTTACTTAAAGATAAATAGACCACGAACGAACGTCATGTAGAAAAATAAGACGCAGCGGCATGATAAAATCATTATCTTAACACTTTACGTATGAAATTTCGAAAATTTTACTTTTCCTAATTTTCATTGTATCAATAGAAAAATAACGTTAAAGGCAAAAGACTATACTATAACGAATAGGAACTAGTAAGAACAGCCACGATACATAAGCGTATAGGGAAGCAATATATATTGTCTAAATGGGTGGTACTTTTAAGTACCGTTGGTACATAAAGGTTTAAATAAATGGGGCTAGTTATATAACATAACGACGCATTATCCTGCTTTACATCTAGCCTTCGAGATCAACCGAGATAAAAATTCAGTCGTTAGCTTGTCAATATCCTTAAAACGCGGCATACTAGCCGCACGCCCACGCGGGAAGATGCACGCATTCATACGCAAAAGAAAGCACCGTTTACATCTAAATATTAATGGGTTTTACAAGCTTAGGAGACGTTTTCGCTATAGTATAGGCTCGTCATAAATGACAACGGTACCTAAATCTAAAAAATACAGCAGACGTTTATAGAGCCAGATATTTTCTTAGCATAAAAATTAATTATAATCCTGTTTAATTGATAAATCTTTAGCGATATTTTTTGCCGGCTATTGGATCGAAAAACGGATGATTCGTAAAACCCCAGAGCCAATGCTTCAAATAATTATTTTTAACATTTGAAAATTAGGATTCTTACCTTATAAATACGCTTTCTGCTGCAAAATTGATGTTTAAAACTCGAAAGCGTTGCTTAAGTACATTAGATTCGAGGAAACACGAAAACATTTCGGTGGAACTTTCTTTTACTCAAATCTCTTTGCGTAAATACATTGTCACTCCAAATGACTTCTTTGTTATCGAATAACTTTTAACATTAATCTCTACCTATAAATATGTTCTGAACAGTTGCACTTTGCATACATTCTTGTAATTCCTTCGTTACACGTCAAAGTCGCTTCAATAGTTTTAACGGATATTAGTCAGTATTTGTTCGAACGACAAAATGGCCGCTATCCTCCGTATTTTTGTCACTTTCCCTTGACGACACCAATACCGTCACGCACTTTCCTCCGTGACCGCGGTTGTCATTGTACTATGATATCTATCCTTCTTTCTCTCTCCTCCCTCCCTCCCTCCCTCCCTATCCAACCCCACCCGATCATCCGATTCATAGTCACTTTATGAATGTTTCAATGTTTCCCTCGGCGTTCCTAATCAACCCGCGATGGCGGATTTGGCCGCTAATTGGAGACGAATCTAATCTGATTAAGTACCTCGTTTATCCTTGAATGCGTGGGCGAAAGAGGTCGATTCCGTCGGAACAAATCACCTCGAACTCAATTTACGATCTTTCGCAAACATGCGGGTGATCGGCCGTGTTAAAAGGTTGTTCACCTGTGCTTTATCCACTCCACGGAGTCTTGTCAGTGGGAGGCCTGGACTTAAACGCCGACTTCGCGACGAAGTTTTGCTGTGTTTTTTAGAAAATCGAAAATAAAGGGATGCGTGTTCTGCCGATTTTCTGTCAGACTCACATTTCTCGAGTAATTAATTTTTAAACATGATTTTTCGAAAAACGTATAAGTAGAGGCTAAGAGACTGAACAACAGAATTTAACGATTGAGTTTCCATGGCGCTAATTTGATTAAATGACAAAAATACGCGAATGAATCGTCTTAAAATATAATTTTCACGATTTTCCTCTGATAACTGTGAAAATCCAAACGAAAACAATGCTTTCTCTACATTACGTATATGGAGAAAGTGAAAATGCCTGTACGCTACATTATAGCTCTCTTAGTGGGATTCGGTTTGACTGCGTTTCTTTTTTCTACAGCAGCGAACGATGACGCTTTGCGTTTTACGACACTGTAAACGCTACTTCATCCATTATCATATTAATTTTAGGATCGATTTTAAAACACAACAAAAATAGGTACTCCATTGTCTTTTATTTCGTGTCAGGCTTTTATAAAATTCTTACTCAGTGTTAGCGGTTTCCGGATATCATATTCGATTCGGTGACGTTGAAGGGATTTGTTACGTGGGTGACCAAGTCTATGCGTGTCTGAGCCGATTAAAAGGTATTTTCATTCTTGAGCAATGATGAAAATAGGCAGTGGCCTTCGAAATAGCAAGTATCGAAAGAGGATGTGGAACAAATACGAGCATGTTAGAGCGCGTCAGAGAAGTTCAAGTCCCAAAAGAGCCAGTGGGTCAAATATGAGCATGTGGGCAGGTGGGACGATTGAGCGAGTTTCAAAGGAGAAAACTAAATGGTTAAACAGATTGCATAAAATAAAGATAAATATAAATAGACAAATATACGGTGGAGTGCATACTAAAAGGCGGTAAAATAAGATATCATTACGCGCATGCGAACAAAGAGGGAGAGAGAGGGAGGGAGATAAAAGGCACAATGAGAGTATGGCATCATACGGGCTTACCACTCTCCCCCTCCAGTCGTCGTTTTCCGTGTGCGTCACAGCGTTACTACTTTTGCGCATGTATTTACTGTGTGTTCGTTTTGTTATCCGGAGGAAATCTCGGTGCGTTTCATGGTCTTCATCGATCGAGCAGCGTAAAACGGGCAGGAATAAGTTAAATATATCTACCGCGTACGTCGAAAATTGCTACATAAACGAGTGCGTGAACATATCGTAATATATATATATATATATATAACCCGTGAAAATGTAGGAACTACTGTATAACAGGGGTGGACAAACATTTTGCGAGTCACGAATGCTTAGGAGGGCCACATTATGAATTGTAATCGCTTCGCCGGGCCTCATTAGAATTCACATCGGAAATTAATCTATAGAGTAAGTGGGATCCTGTCGTTTAAAATCATTAATAAATATTTTTTTTAACGTCATGACTACATTGAAAATGCTTATTTAGGCCAAATCTTTGGTTTCAAAGCATGAAGACATTCGAGTTATATTTGTCGGTTCGCTTTCATTATGGCTTCGCGGGACGCATGAAATGATCTCTCAGGCCGTAGTTTGTCCTATCCTGCTGTATAGCATAACTTTAATAACATTATTTATAATGCTTTTGGAAAAATATTTTATGAAAGGTCATTTACTATACAAAATTCTCTGTTGCGTTAAACGAACCTAGACTAATCGCAATTATTAGTATCGCGTTTGGTTTAGCTCGCCTTATACCTGGAATTGACTCGATAAACTATTTTTTATTCTAGAATCTATCATCGGTAAATCACCTTTAATGACTGCTACCTTGTAGACGAACTGCAATTTTCCCGACAGGTTTACGATCATTCGATATGCTGTCATTGCATTCCAAATACCCCGCGTATATTTTAAACCTCTGGAACCCTAGTTTATTTTGCTATGGGTGTCTCAACCCTTAACTCAAATTTCTTTCTCTTGGTTAATTTGGAAAAAATTCAACAATTTAGAGCAAATCGTTAAAAATTTCTGTAAGAGTGCCATTTATCCAGTATTAAAGAAAGTATAAAAACCTCACAAGACCGTTTCGCTAAATTTATGGCCGAATTTACGGACCCCAAAGGTCGCTCGTAGCAGTTTCAATTTTTTTAACGGCTATTTTATCGACCGGGCATATTTTATCTAGACCATTATGCGATAAAGTTCTCAGCGCGGGAAGCGTGGAAGATCGTAACGCGCGCTGCCATTAACGCGAGTGAACGCGGCGATTCGAATAATTATAGCGCATGAGCGTGTCAGCAGAAGCGAACATTTCGCGTGGGCCTTCGGTCATTACAGCCTACGCTCGCCGTTTTAACAGTTGCCACTGGAGGGAGAGCCTTCGGTCATTCGTACGCACGCGCGATCCCGTACGCTTACGAGATTGTTACCCACGTGCGTAGCGATAGGCGTTTGGTCTTTGAACTTTTTCGGTGTGTGGTACAACCTGGTATAAGATTCGACATTTCGGTACAGAATATTCGGTGGCGCCTTTCACGAGTACGAAAACAAATAAAATTTTATTTGGAAAGGCGTTGTATCCCGTCAGTAGCGTACCTGAAAATCTGGGGCGCCCCCCGTAGCAAATAATATGGGGCTCCCCTATGCATATCTTAGTCAGTACGGTTTGAACGACTGGGGGGCGCCTAAATCTCGGGCTCCCCCGCATTGCGGGGGCAATCAGTACGCCACTGTATCCCGCCAAAGATGACGTTTGGGCATGTGGTTGAAGCATAGGATTGAAATTAAAATTGTATAATATTCACATCTTAGCTGAAAGCCCTTCCAAAGTAGCAACGCAAATAAACAAACCCAATGACCAACGTCGACGTTTAACGAATCGTACAAAATAAAATGCTAACTTTTATCTTCATCATTATACTACTTTGATTTCATCTATCATTGATTAAAGTTCCACAACCTGACGGTATGGAAAACATCACGCAACGCAAAAATACGGTCAAAAATGTAATGGAGAATTAATTTTTGCTGTCTAAATAAACAGAGGACGAAACTGGGTAAGGCTGTAGATGGAACGAATTAAGATGCGTTTTTTCCGCACCCTGTCGCTAACATGGCGACAGTGCGAGTTACCAAGCTAGTTCGAATTTCTCACTGTTAAAAAATTGTTTTTTTACGGATTCCAAACTTGGGCTGATTCTGATTGCATTCGAATCGTCTCAGCTGTAAAAAAACTTCACTCTATTTTCTGTACAAATGCTTTATAGTCTCGAGGACATCTCGATTATAACTCAAATCTAAAATTCAAATTAACAGTATTTTACATTCGCTCAAAAATAACAAAATTGAGAAAATATAATTTATTGGAATCGAACCAGGGACTTTTTGTTGAGATATTCGATCTCATTAGGTCATTTACCTATGATCACCCGTGCGTGTACAGTATGTAAACAATTAATTTCAAAAGGAAGTGCATTAAATAGAGGGGTGGACGGACGTTTGTGAATTATATGTAAATCCATTTGTTTCCTGTAGTTTACTGCCTCAAAGTGACGAAAGTGTGCAAAGAAGCACAACCGTGCCCACGGATACTGGACCGTGCTGCAGCGTCTTCGACCAAAGTCATAGAGTCACTCGCCAACCCGTTTTATGTGCCGGCGTGGTGCTTTACGGTCCAGTCCTCACTATGTTTAGGGTTACGAAATTATGAGTAAACTAAACCGGAGCATAATGCTTTCTGAGGAAGAAAAACCTGTACACAACTGGAAAATTTGTGATTTGTAATGTTGTTGTCTTTTACATACTTGCTATGTTTTCATTTTGTTCAAAAGTTAGCAAATAGTTTTGCTGGTGCAAACAATACGTGCACGGCATTATTGTTACAAAACTTCATCAGAAAATTAATCGAAACAAATATTTTCGTATCACATTTAATACGAATTGCCGAAGAAGGACCGTCGAGTAACGATTCCTATCCAAATAGTACGAATAATTAACTAATTAATGAAAATGCAATTCCCCGAAAGTCTTCCTCTGGACATCGGGACAAATCCCGAAAAACCGGGACGTCTGCTCTCCATAACTATCATGAAGTACAGCCTTCAAAAAAAAGCAACCTTCATTCTCCGGAGGCTGGTTTTTCCCTGACCTTGACATTGACGAGGGACATGGAGGCAGAGGGTTCTTGTGTTAGCGTGCGCGTTTGTTAGTACATACATATTAACAGAGCCGGCGCGTGAGGCGAATTTGATAGGCGACCACCTCAGTCGGCTGTATAGTAGATTTGAATCTGTCATTTACATCAGGCGGCAGATTTCCACGCAATGGCCATATATATGGTTACAATACATAATTGTAGCTGCTTCATTTCGAAAATACTTATATTATTACCAAATTCTATTTTTCCAACGGAGGCTCTGACCTATATGTGCCCTGAGTCCGTTTACAAATATCATTTAAATTAAAGTGAAAGTTTATCGACACCTTCGAACGTAATCCTAATTATTATTCCTTTTATAACTGCCTTTAGTTTCAAAGCTTCTTCCTAGATTCTTAAAACAAACGCGCCGCAGACCACGGGGCTATAAAGTGAACAACCTCAATTAATCTCAGTATGACAGGCTCGCGTAAATCATGGTGAAGCGTGAAATACGCAATTCTTCGTTATCGCCATAAGGAAAACCTTGTAATCATTTCGCCGACTCGCAGACGCAACGTTTCCCGTGTTACATAGATGATTAACGATTATTTATCTGCTACTGTTATAAGGGAATTAGATTTATATCATGCGTTTCTGTGATACTAGTTACAAATCGATCATAGATATATCTCCGTAATTGTTAAGTTCGTTCTCAATTCCTGGGTTTTAATTTTACGGAATGAGATATTTTAATTAATAAAGATTTTAATTTAAGTCAGAACTGCTTAATGCAACATCGATAAAAACAAAATCATCCTTGCTACGACGCATACGTTAGTCACATCCTGAAACGTCGGCACTTAAACTTGTTATACCTTATTGATATGACGGAGAAAATTTTAATCGTAAATTACTATTAATGTTGTCTGAGACAATGGCGTAGTTAAAGCTAAATGTACCGAAGTAAACGTTGAAATAGTTTTGAAATTTTATTTGCTTCTTGATTATCATAACATACCTTGTTATTATAAAATATGAAAACTTATATCCCTTGACTTTTGCACTGGCGGTGATAGAGCTTTATATTGTTATATGTTTTTTATCTTTCGCATATCTGTTGTTGCTGATGGACAATTCCTCTGAAGTTGTATCAATTCTTCATAACGGTGAAGTCTCCAAATATGAATCCCTAATTTTTTAAATTAAATGCGGACGAGTTCCGACATCTACCCAGCGATGTATTATAACCTCCTTATAAAGAAATCTTTTGTGAAATAGTACCGCTATATCCGCCATTCAGTCTTAGTGACGTATGATAAAGTTGGATTCCATTAAAGAATGCAAGGAAAAAACGATTCAATTTTGCTTAATGGCGACAACGGAAGCTTTATATCCCGTCCACTAATTACATTTTTGCTGCAAATGTTCGTTGAAGCTTTTAGACGAAGAAATAAAATAATTTGTTTCGATAGCTTCCATGGTTTTAAATTATCATGTGCTGTAACATACTGTAGAAATGTATAGCACGTTCCGGTGATTTTGAACGATGAATTGTAATCGTATCGTTAACGGGTATCGCATTTAAATATCACATTTATTGATTCGTAAAAATTTACTCGCAAAAATTCTCCGCATTATTTCGTAATTAATTTAAATTTGTAAATGAGAGAGAGAGGGAGAGAAAGAGATGGGGAAACTATAATGATTTTCTCCTAATCTTGAAAACTGTATTTTATTTTTCTAATAGAAACTCTTGATTCAGTTAAACGTTCTATCGTTTCGATATATATCTTAAAAATAACGTACGAGTCCCGTTCTTCTTTCGTAACTTTCTTCCGTGTATGATTAACCCGGTACGTGTTTTTTTTTAATGTTGGCAGTTTAAAGAAATGAACGTTCACTTCCTCCTCGAAATTTCGGTAGGGGGTGTGGTTAAACAAGCGACGTGCGAAATTACGCGGGCGAATACGGAAAGTGACTCCATCAACTGTGTAAAGCAGACCTGTCCGACCTATAGCTCGCGGGTAATGTGTTGCCGGCGAGGTGGATAGAGTTCCAAGAAGTAACAGACGTTTTCGTCCACAGTGCTGCAGCCAGAAATTTTGTTAAGGTTGTGGGAGGGTCAAAGGGTTTAGGCCTAGTGCAGGGGTGGGGAATCTTTGGACGAGTCGGGCTGCATTAGCCGCTGCAGTTGCTTATGTGGGCCGCATTAACAGACGAAAATACTTCGGCTGGCCACATTAGGGTCCACATCGGAAGTTATTTGAGAGAATGCGAAGGTTTTTATATGTGAAAATCGATAATTAATATTATTTTATCTTTTAATATTCACGAGAAAAGGTTTTCCTGCCATAATTTTCACCAAAAAATACGATATTTTCTGTGTTACATTTCGTGGTTCGTTTTTGTAATGATATCGCGGGCCGTACAAAGTGCTTCCGCGGGCCTGATGCGGCCCGCGGACCGTAGTTCCCCCACCTCTGGCCTAGTATAATGTATCGGTAAAGGGATCATTTTTCGATTCCAAATCTTTACGTGTGATATTTTTTGTTCGTAAAATTAAAAAAATATTAAATTCGGCGAAATTGTATTGACTAATGAAAGAAAGCAATACAGAATTATTTTTCTAAAAGTTTTAGTATCAACTGTAGAAGTTTGGAAAACGTTTTCAAAAGTTCTTACGAATATTTTTATACTTAAATACGACATATCAAGGAATGCAGTAAACCCTCAACAGTAACGATTTTTACTATCATCGAGAAGCTCCAGTCTACGCCGATTTAACATTCTCGACCTGTAAAAATGACTATTCTCTGGTTAAACCCGCGAATAGTAAAAAAGTTGATGCTTTCAACAAGTAACCAGTGGAGATATGTAATTTTCTCAAGGTGTTCATGCGTATATTTACACTCTTGCTACTTTGCATGTTTCTTCAGCAAAAAATGTCACATTTTACGCGAAAATTAACTTTTTATTTTTCTTTAGTCTTATGAACTTTCTGTCCCCGCGTTCAGTTAAAAACTTTAGGTTTATCACTTCATGAATCGGCTACGCCTACTTACACCAGGTTATCCGTGTTGCATGCAGTCCTCAATGTAATTGAGGATTAATTTAAGGAATCCAAAGCATTTAGTGTGGGGGTGTGGGAATAGAGGGATAATAAAGAATATGTTCTTTTAATACGTAGTTTTATTTTTAATTTTATATTACATAGCGTAATTAAACCTTTAAATGAAGAGACTCGGGGGGCCGGATGTGGTCCGCGGGTCGTAGTTAGGGCACCATTGACTTAAGTCAGGGGTGAGAAACCTTATCTGCATGGTGGGCCGCATTGGTGGTAGCGAATCCTTCTCTGGACTGCATTGGAATAAGCCAATTCTTCAGAAGATGGGACGAAAGTTAATTAGTAAATTACATTCTTAGGTACCATATGGATGAAAATCAAATTAAAATTAAGTTTATTATGATAAACACTTCAATATTAAATATCAAGATGTAGTATTATTTTAGAAATATTTCAAAAACTTATTTGAGTTGATACACACACGCACTCTACCCCCAATTCACCATAATCACCACCTTTTACCCCGGTATCGCATCCACGATACTCGAAAAAAATATTTTAAAAGCAGCCAACCCAATCCTCACCTCCTCCTCCACCAGGTCTCCTTCCCCACAACCCCTATCCTCTCCTTCCACAGACCTCCCAACCTAGAAAGGAACCCCCATCACCCACTCCTCTGCAGCCTGCAGGGTCCCACCCCTGCAGCAGACCCCGATGCCTGTGATGTCTTATAAAATCACCCTCCAACTCCTTCTCAAGCCACATCACTAACATCACTTTCCCCATAATTTCCCCTACCACTTGCACCACCCTCAATATCATCTACCTAGTAACCTGCACCGAATGCCCCACCTTTTATGTTGGCCTCGCCAGCAATCCCTTCAACATCCGCATGAACGGCCATCGCAACAGAATTAGTCTTATTCGACCGCTACCCGTGGCTGTTCATGCGAATGACCATAATCTCAAATTTAATGTTTGTTTCACGGTGAGGGTCATTCGCGCCCTCCCCGACGATGCTTCCACCCCCGAAATCCGTCAGTGGGAACTCGCTCACATCCACCTCCTAAACCCTTTCTCTCCTCCCGGCCTTAACCTCCGCTAGTATTCCCTTCTTTCCACCCTTTCTTCCTCCCCCCCCCCCACGTCCGCATTCTCCAATCCCCGACCTTTCCACGCTTCCCTTCCATCCCCACACCTTCACCCTAGTGTCACTGCCATATCAGTTGTCTCTCTCTTGTGCCAAAAACTCCATCATCTACGCGTATGTCTCTCTCCGACGCCCCAGCGGCTCTCCTGTTAAGTGCTTCAACATCTAGGCCCCAATTTAACGGAAGATATTTTATCAGATTTAGCTAGGTAAAAATAAAATTTGGTAGGTAAATAAAAAAACTTTTAAATGTATGAAACATCGGCGGTTGGCAGCATAAAATTGCTTAGTGGACCGCAGGTTGGGTATGCCCGACTCAAGGCATCGGTGCCGTTTAAAAAGAACCATTCCATGGGTATAATGGCGCAAAACTTGGCAACATATTGCGGTGTGGATACTACTAAGTGCACCGACAGCTGCAACTAAATAAAAAAAACCGCATTCCGCGGTGCAGAGATGCGGGCAGCGAGATTGCCGGCGACCGTTAAACGGCTTCAACTAGGAAGTCCGCGCCTTCGAAAGGGAAAAATTACGACTTTTCTTGGAATGCATTATGGCCTTGGGAACGCGGTTATATGGGAAACCGCCGCAAAGGAGCCGAGGGAAGAATAAGAAGAAGGTGACAACAAACAAATGAAATCGCCTCGTCACCGCCTGCTGTTATCTCCCCGTAATTGGGCGTAATAATTAAGACGCGCGACGTTGCGAAAGACGGCGAACATAACGAAGAAGAGGCGGAGGGGAAGTGAGGCAGAATGAGTTTTGAAAGGAGTCTCGCGTTTTGCGCGATACGCGGCGGAGAGGGCGTGGAAGACGTAGCGCGCTTCATTTTATCCGACGATGCACATTTGTTTTCGAAAAGTTCTGTGGCATCCTTCGTATCACGGTTCTTTTCCATTTCTCGGGAGACAGTAATGAAACGCTGTTGTGTTCTGCATCGAAGAAAGAGAATCTTCGGATTCGATTGTGAAGTTTATCTTTAATTCCCCGTAATCTTCTGTAATCCTTATATAAAGCGATGTTTACTTATTTAATTATGTCCAGAATGGCTCATTATGTCTACTTATTTCAATATTACTGGCGCAAAGAATAGTTGAATAATTCTAGAAGCATTGTTTTATCGAATATATTCGATAATCAATCTAATCTTCTTATAAATTAAATTAACTCTTGATTAATTTGCGTAATCAGAACGAATAATCAATGGCCGGAAAATTCTTTTAAAAAGGCGTTGTCTTCACGTCAAAGAAAGCTGTTTTGACTGTGTTCATGAAATGAAAATTTATTTTGATATAAAGCGATCTGATTTTGTTGTAAATTTTAATCCGAACAACACATTTTTTACCTAGGTTTTTTAGCTAAAAGAATCCTACGCATAAACTAAGTGTTTTGTCTTTTTTTACCTTAACAGGCATTAATAAGTATATTCACGAACTTAATTATTTGCGTGTAACACCGATTCTAAATTCTCGCGAATCTATCGTTTTCGCAAAATATTTTTGAACGATATAAGTTATAGGAATTTCCCGGCTTTTTTCACTTTTTATATGTTGAGCCATCTTGTCGTTGTAAGCTGTTACGTGGAAACGAAAAAAAAAAATACTATATCGGAGAAGAGTTATCAACACGTCCGTTCTTTGTGAGATATTCCCGGTACTTCTTGCCTTCGATCAATTAGTTGGGGGAAATATGAAGAGATAAAGTGCTCGAAAACATGTTTTGAAATAATTTAAACGAATGAAATCTGACAATTTTCAATCGAAACTCGTGAAACTAATACGGAGTATACAACTATGTGGTCCATTTAAAGTTCTCATTATAATTTCAAATTTGATATTGAATCCTACAGGAAAGGCCCGAAGTAAGAAATAACATTGCTTACCGACCGCTACTGCATAATTTTAAAACTTTTTTACTGTATAATCAGTAAAATTTATGATAAGGAATAATCGTGCATGAAACATTTGTAGACTACAAAAATGAAGGTCGAGATTTTTTTATGTGAAAAGTAAAAAAAATGTAATACTGGCCTATTCCTCGCACCTCTTTCTTTCCCGGTAATGAGATTAAATGATAGATAGCTACGGACTGGAGAAATTCGGAGGAAGAAGAAGTTCAGAGGAATGGAAACGTTATAATACGCCTGTAGGTCGGGAATCCACAACGTCTGATAAAAATGCTCGCTATAAAACGGTTTGGAATCCTCTTTAAACTTGGAGAGAGATTGCGAGTTATCGGAAGCGCTTATCTATAACGTAATAGGTGTTTGCCAAAATGCGCTGCTCAATACGCAGAACTTTTGTCGTGACGACGAAACAATGTTTTCTTTGTCCAAATTCAACATATTTTCTGTAAAAATTGAATTTGAAATCGTAAAAAATTAAAACATTTTAGGCGATGTAAATTGGTTAATGTGTTACTAATGCAAAGTATTGCTTTCCGATTTAATCTTTCGGATAAAATTCGCAACTATTATATTAAAAGGCATGGTAATAATAGAGAAAGTATGGTCGGGCGTGGAATAAATAATCCTCGCAACCGACATTTTTTGACGCAAAATTCTGATAAAAACTGCGCGAGGATAATGCCGGTAAATACGGTAATACCGTTATGATCACGGAACAGTTATTTCATTATAATTAATATTTTGCGTATTACATAAATGGCGAAAAAGAACACCGAAAGCTGCTTGTCGGATTTGATTTTCCAAAAGGTAATTTGAATAACTTCAGGAGCCAAAAGGGACGGAGATATTGCAAAAAAAATGTCTGTTCAGATTAGGACATGGTTTGGATCAACCGATTAAACAGTTGATCACTTATTTTACTTTATCATTAGTAAATCAATATTTTAGAATGTCTTCATTCATTGGAAAAGATATTCAATGTTGTAATGCAATGAATCCCAACCTGTGGGGGTCGTGAAAAACTGGTAAGAGGATCACGAAGACGGAGTGATGTATACGGAACAGTTAAAATATTTTATTTTCTTAGTTTATTAAGGTTATTTAGTATTTTTTCTGACATTGTCAGATTCTTACAAAATGTGGTTTGAACTGTTTAGGATTATAGTGTAACAAATGTTATGATACTTATGGTATTTTGAAATTAATGTTACATTTTGTATCTATTGGCAGATAGATGATAATATGTAAGGGGGTCGCAACAAGGTCGGCTGTCTTTAACGGAGGGTCGCGGATGCATAAAGGTTGAAAACCGATGATTAAATGGTTATATTTACTTCCATGCAATGTAGAGATAAGGGAGAAGTTTTAATGCAGTAGGATTCTCTATTACAAAAATGTGTACCTCTTCCAATGACGAAACTATTGATAAGCCGTGTATTCTTTTCTATTACCAAGTGCAAAAAAAAGAATAGAAGGTGTGTATATTTTTTACAAGTTGTATTTATTTGGTTTTCTTTCACGATAATTATAATAGATTTATTTCGCATCATATCTAGAAGCATTTAATTTTTAACCGTTTTAATAAGTTAGTCATCGATCGATTAAAAAAATTAATCATTGATTATTTTTCCAAAATAATGATTGATCAACCATGCTGTAATTCAGATTATGTAAAAGATTAGAAAATTTTCTGTCGACATTTATATCATGCAGATGAAACGGACTCGAAAAAATCGATTTTCTGCTCTCTCATGAAAATATTCTTAAATTGATGAGTGTGAAAACGTGCTGTGGCCTATGCTTCACATAATTTTCTCGAAGAAATTTATGACGCCCATCATTAAAAAAAAATTCATTGCCGCTTTAAATTTAGAAGCGTTTAAGTTGGACACGACGGCGAAGAGAATATGAAAACGATGTTCCAACGAGGTGCTTCCGTTTTCAGCGATATACATAGTTAGCCAACATGCTTTAATTGAAATAAATGTTTTGAGAGACCTTCAGGAAAACTCGTCCAATATTTTGTTCACGGGGTCAGCTCTCCCGCTGAGCTTTTGTCTGGGGCCAAGACGATGAGCGATGAAGTGGAGGAAGGATATGAATGACGCCGGGCTGTCTTACCATGCTTCCACCTCCATACCCCAATCCAAGGTCACGAAATCAGATATTTGCAATGAAATACACGAGACAAAAATCTCTACAATGTCGCGTCACAATCAAAAGGAAAAAAAATCCTTAATCGAATCTTGATAAAAATACATTTTTAGATAACATTTATACTACATTAAAAACCTAACATTGACCGCAATAAAATAAAGGAATTTTTAATAAGCGTGCCGCCAAGATCAACGCAATTTCCAGTCGAGGCATTTTAATATATTTCGTAGAAGCAACTTTAAAGGAAAAATAAAAATTCGAAAGAGAGACATCCGAAAACTGTCCTTGGTCCAGAGACTGGTTTTTCAACTGGATTTCTCAAGCAACCGCGTGGAGAATTTATGTCTCTTCTCTTTTTACGCGGCCGAACTTCTTCTGGTGGTCTGAAAGACGCAGCAACGTAGAGATTCTAAGGATGTAACCAAAAGATTTTGATAGTGTTTTCCTGAATTATCTACCGGCGAGAAATTTTAATCCCTTTAAATTATTAAAATTTACGCCAAACAGATTCAAAACAATCTTGTGTAGGGTAATATAAACAAAGACGAAATACCGTTAAGCACGCAGATAATGAACTGGAATGAGTTCTTTGAACTTTCCGTAAAAATATTCATCCTCGACGATTTTACGAAATGAGTAGGTGAGAAGGAAACGTAAGCTGACTTTGAGAAAGAGTCTTCCAATGAAATGGAGTAGACGAGGTGGTGAAAAGAGGAATCTGCGTCAATTTTGAAAGAATTTTAAAAAAATTAAAATGATGGTTAAAAAGAGTGTCGATGACTAAAAATTCGAGTAGGAGGGAAAAAGGAAAGGAACGATTCGAAAGTACCGAAGAGGTTAAATGATCCGTAGCAGTGAAAAGAACGAATGGAAATAGAATAATAGAGAATAGAGGCAGTTTGCAGGTGGAAATGGTTATGCGATTTGGCAGAATGATAATTATTTTCCAAGGATGAAATTTCTGCTTTGTAAACAATTTCCTTGAATAAACTCACACAAACGAATGGAGTATAATCTGAAGGAGTGGTTCGATAGATTTTTATAAAGAAGCGTTGAAGAATTGAAAAAGCTTGAGGTAAAGTTTTTGAAGTTAAGTGAAAATGAGTGAATTTCGTCGAATGTCTGTCTTCGTATGTAACAAATAAAAATGATTAATGAATACTTATTTACATGCAGGGATGATTTGTATCATAGTTTTGGTTATTCATAACAAAAGAGAATAATTAGTCTCAAATATGACCGATTTTGGATTATATTCTAACCAATTTCAGCTGAGAATGCGATGATGTTTTAGAATTCACGCATATGTATGAATAACTATAAACAGATGAATTCCCTAGATGTAAAAACGAGTAATTCCAAATGTAAACCATGTCCCATTCTAGACAAACTGCGCATCTGGCAGATCAGAACGAAAGGATTTCTACAATTTCCAGCATGGCAACCAAATCTCGGGTGAAAGTTAACTTATTTCTGACACACTTACTTCCCCATGAAGATGTCCCCTCGCCTCTTATTTCGAAAGACTTAAAGGACACGCAAAAGCGACCATTCACCTTAATGATACCGACCAGAAATAGGAAATGGGTTAATGAACCTATTTAAGTTTAATAAAAATAACAAGATCATAGATGACCGGTCATTATTTTTATTTACAAGCGATATAATACATGTATTTTGCATATATACATATAAAGTATTTTAAAATGTGTTGTTCTGAAATATCAGGTGCAACTCGTAATAGTTTTCCAGACAAATAACTAACTCCAACATTTAAAATGGGATTCAAGAAAGACAATTTTAATGGAAATGATTGGATCTAACTAGCAATGAGTAAAAATTATTCGTCAGTTCGTTGGAATATTAGGATATTTGTGAAGTGTTTCCCTTGAAGGGTGACTAGGTATGAATGGCAAGTGCCAAGTAAATAGTTACTTAATACGTTAATATCACTTTATGTAGCACCTATCATGCCGGCAAATAACACATCTGCCTGTGTCGAAAGACGGCTTTCTTCCGCCCTCATGATGTTATTTCCCCAATTAGTTTCTAGCGTGTCGGCTTACGTGCGATCCGGACGTTTGCTATAAAATAAATAATCAAAGGAGGGGAAATGTCACAATAAAAATCGAAAAAAAGGAATAATGAAACTGAGCAATTTTCACCAATTATTCACATTCGGATCAAACTATCCCAATCATAAAAATTCGAGATTTTCTTAACGCGTAGGATAAATTGCACATAATACTGCAAATGTTGTACTAAGAAACCGTCGTGTGATTTCCGACGCCAATGACCCGAAAACAACACCATCCCCTTTAAGAGCATTGGGATTCTAATCGGTATAAAACAAACTCCTCATTCTGGTCTTCCCAAAAAAAAAAAATCACGTTACAAATATATCGCGGTTTTTTTCCCATCCGAGGAAAGAGAGAGAGAGAGAAAAAGAGAGTTCCTGGAACGTTTTTCCTTGATGGCGGCGGATTCCGACGCTCGGCCTTCACTTGGGCATGTCTGCCTCTTCGATGCACGCGCATCTGGTGTGGTTCGTGGCGTAGATCGTCTCCTGTCTCCTCTGGAGCCAACTCCTCTCCGAACCTTCTTCGGCCCCTTGGGTGATCACCCTGCTCACCTGGAACACGAGCGCCACCCTTTCCATGTCGACGGCGCTGCACGTGAACTTCTCCCCTTGGAGACAGCAGCCACCGAATTTGTCGCACCTGTGGAGCACCGTGACCGGAGGGAAGGCCACCTCGCCCATGTCGGGCCTGTAAGAATCCTCACCCGCCTCGTTCAACAGGTCCGATATCCCTATGGAACGCGGCCTTGCCTCGCGGCATAAGAAACTCTGCACCCGGGCTAGGTGCACCAGAAAGGGGTCTCTCCTACCCCTCTCCTGACCCCCTCCTCCTCCTCCTCCCCCTTCGCTACCGTGGTGGTGCCTCGTGTGGTGCTGCTGGGGTCTGGCCATCACCACCGCAGCTATCGTAACCATCAGCACGGCGGCGCCGACGATCATCTTCAAAGTCGTCGATTTCCCAGCGTCGGCCATTTCCTCACTTATGAGCTAATTAGACCTCGATAAACCTTGTCGAGCTGTCACCCAAAGGGATTCGCATGTAGGAGGATTGTTTAACACGACGCTTCCTCTTCTTCTGAGGGACTAGTTTTGAGTATCGGACGGTTGAGTCCAAATCTCTCTTATAAGAAAGGTCCTAGCCCACCTCTCACTCCTACTCCGTCTCACGATGCCTTCTTCCTCACTCCCTTCCCCCTCAAACAGATATACTGGAGAGAGAGAGGGTGGTCAAGGGAGTGGACGAGAGAGAGAGAGAGAAGGGGGATAAGAGAGGCCGTGGATCTGGCTAGGCGCCGAGGGAGGCGAGGTAGTGAGAAGGGGGCGGAGTAGAGGAAGGAGGAAAGGGGAGACGCGATGATTCTTTCCTGACCGGTTTTCTCTTCTGCGGGCAGCGCAGGAGCGGCGAGAAATAAAAGAACCAATGAAGACTCCACCCCTCCCCATCCCCCCCCCCATTTACGTCTCTTTCTCAACCCTGCTCCCCCCCCCCCCCCCCTTCCCCACAAGCCCTAACTCCACCGTCGAGTGCGAGGGGGCCAATGGAGGAACGCGTTTCGGTTCGCGCAGAGACGAATGGGTGAAGGGTGGAGGATCTAAAAAAAGAGAGCGATAGAGAAAGAGGGGGTGGGTAGGAGACGAGAAGGGGTTGAAGTGGGAGGTGGGGAACGCGGGTTTTACGTGCGCGCGAGGTGAGATGCTTAAAGAGGGTGTTTTCGACGAGAGAGAGAGAGAGAGGAAGGAGGATGTAGATGGGAATGAATGAAGGAAGAATGACATTATTTGTAGAGTTTCAGTGGCTGAAAAGCCTCTCTTTTTTGTCTATTTATTTTCAAAGTTTAAAACGTACACCACGAATTTCCACCAAAATTTATCACGAGGTACATTTCAAGAAAAGGCACTTTAAAATAAATAATTGCGTCAGGTATGTCCAATAGCTACAACAAGGTTATTAAAAAAAACCAGATGCTCTCTCCCTCTCTCTCTGAGACTAGTAGATCTTAAAAAGCGCTTGTTCTTGAATTTTTTCAGCCATAAGGCGCGCTCAATAATTCCCTCTTGAACGAAATGTAATCATTACACCAGGCGAGACCATGAAATTACATTACATACACGCGTAAACACATATATACACATACGGACATTCACACAGGTTGTATTCTCCGAAATACAGGGTTTACCGATTAAAAACACGAGATCCTACACTATATGCCAGGTCCCCTGGCCCCCTGGCCCAGGGGTCTCCAACCAGTCGATCGCGATCGACTGGTCGATCTTTGGCCCTTTTCAAGTCGATCGCTTAATCATGTCTCAGCGCTGTTACTTTTTATTGAATCAAGTGAGAAATGTTCAGCCGATATAGATTTTGAACTTTCAGTTGGAACGTTTTTATCTAACTATGCAGATGATTTTATAATTGTTCAAAAATTAATAGCATCTGGAATGCATAAATCAAATAATACAGATATCTCTCGATATCAGTTCTCGCGGCGGGACACGAGCGTATAGTTGTTTATCGATCCTGAGTATGTTTAAGTGTAGCTCGACACGTGGCGTTCGAATTGCGAATTATTGCGATAGGCAAAGTTTGATGCTAACTCCGACTTTATATGCAACTTGATTAACTAATTAAAGTTATGTTTTGGTTGATTTTTTCCGTCTGTATATTTATTTAATAGCCTTTTTCTTCATCTTCTAATAGCTTACGACTTAGTAATACATTGAATTGTCATGGTGGATAAAATTTTTATCAATTTTATTTTAACTAAAATATTCTCTTGTACAGAACGAAAACTCGAATAAAACTTTAATCGATCTTGTTTAACTCGAATAGAAAGTTGTTTGCGATTAAATCGGATTGACGTGCTAAGCAGGATATTTCGTATTATGGTGTTGATTTCGATGTCTCTTAAAATCTCTTAATACCTCCCGAGTCCTCGGTAAATTTAAAAATGAATAGTATATCTTGGGTGCTGAAAGGTTGGAGACCCCTGCTATATGTTATAAAATATTTAGTAAAGATCCTAATTTAACTTAATTATGTTACAATATTTAATAAAACAAGTTTTAGTAGATTTACGAGTCTGATGATAGTATGGCGTTAAGTTTTAAGTAAAATCGCCATGTTAACACAAATTGTAACACCTATTTTTAATTTTCATGATATTCTTAAATATGCGCAGTTATTGGTTTCAAATTTGCACTTAAGAATGGTAGTTAAACATACTTTAACTAACACAAATTAAATTGGTATTGATTAACAATTGTAAATATAGCAGCATACAGTAAAAGGTCTTGTTTTTATTGGTAGGCCCTCTATATGTAGTAATCATGGCAATGAAATTTCTTAAATTAATCGCAGATAAAATATTTCACTTTGTAACCTCCAAGAAAATTAATATGAATAAATTAAAGAAAGTGGATGAAATTTCTTAAATATAGAAAATTGTTTTTTATATTCTAAATGAAGTTTTTTTGTTTATTTCGAATAGGATTTTGATATGACCAAAAAAATCTAAACAAACTTCATTCTATTGGTCTTACTTATGCATGAGCGGCGATATTTTCTATCTCGGTTCTACTAAAAATATAATTTTAAAATGCCACTTAAATATCCTGCAGTGACCGTTTCAAAGTTTACGAAGGACCATACCTTTGTTAAGAGTTAACCCCCTTTAATTATACATGTAATCAGAATATTGTTAAAGAAAATTTGACCATAGGTTTTAAACAGATTTCCTCGGATATATAAGAGAAGAGACGAAGGAATGAAGAAAATAGAATTTATTAAACAATATTTTTGGCTACTTACCATTTTGACAATTAGAATTTTGACCTATGCTGTTTTATAATTGACGTTTCCAGAGTTCTATTCTTAAAAGCACGTAAGTTAAAAGTTTTTTTCTGTGTGAACGTGAAACCATTACTCCAATGCATCCGTGTTCTCGAAGTTTCGTCTGTGATAATTGCTATGTACACGAGTCTCCGGGCAACAAAACGAGATCCCAAAATATTTTTCTCTCGGAAAGTCGATGTTATTGCCGGAGGAGACGTTCAATTGTTTTGGTTGTATTATACTTAAACACCGACCCGGTGCCGGGCTCTTGGTTCAAACAAAAGAAGATATATACACACAACCAAGTGAAGCTTACAGATTTTCACGGCTTAACGTCGAGCCCAAATTCGGTTTTTTTTTAACTTCCCACGGTTGAAGAAAATCGCAATTCACGCCATGAATGACGTAACAAAGCTTTCGCGCCATCTAGGATATGTTGGCATTATAATTGCGGACGTACTTACTTTGCGAGACATTGCGCAAAGAAAAAAATGCTCATTTATTCTCTGAAATTTTAAACAAATTTAGAGTTTAAAAACAATATGTGTACAATGTTTATACAGGGCCGGCGGACGGGGCGGCTGCCTGGGACGCCAAAATCTTGGGGGCGCTATTCCGACCGTTTTTACATACACTTGCATGTGAATAAATATATTGTATACCGGTTTATATTGCCGAACAGGCTGGAATCTTTATGGCATGCTTTTTGATTTATTCTTTATCTATAGTCTTTACAGATCGATGAATAAATTAACATGTACTTCATAATTATCTCAACAAACATTTACGGAGGGGGGCGCTAGAGTGCTATCTCGCCCGTGGCGCCAAAATTCGTCGGGCCGCCCCTGTGTTTATACACATACTACATAAACAACGCAGATCAAAACATTTTCGATTAGTTTCGTAAGAGAAAAATTTCCTCTTGTCTCCGAGTTAAGTGTCCATCTTGAAAAGTGAAAATCAAGGCTAAGTAAATGAAGGAGAGAATCCTTTCGTTTTCCTTTGCCCGAAAACCATTTATTTCTGTTGCGGTTGAAATAGTCATCCGTCGAACTCCTCCGCCGAAAATGCACGCTGGCGATGATGAAGAGAGAATAAAATTTCACGAATATTGATCTCTGCAAAAGCCATTAAGAGGTCAGTAAAAACTCCGAAGACAGAGGGCGTTTCTGAAGTTTTTATCGCCAACGATGAGTCGCTCTTCGGGTCCATTCATGAGCCATGTACATAAGGAAAGTCTTCGACGCCAAAATTGGAGAGGTGAAAATGCGTGAGACCGGATTTTTCATCTGCGTGTTAATGTGATAATTGGCGATAAAAAATTCGGTCGAAAACTACGCGTAATTTTTCAAATTTGTTAAAAAAAAGGTAAAGAAGAAGATAATATATATAGGAAACCTCTTGATTAATGTCCCGACGGAAGTTAAATTGAGAATGACTTAAAAAATGATGCAGCCCTAGAGAGAAAAATGTATAACTCTGCAGTTCAGCCCGAATATCTGACTTAAGACAACGATAGTGAATGCCAAGTCTATGAGAAATATTCTTTGGCTCCATTTTAATGAATGAGTTTTCTTATTATTATGTCAAATAACATATACATAACTCAGTTATGCTCAACACATGGAGTTCAGAGTTTTCAAGGTTCACGGCGAGCCTTCATGGCTACCATAGCGGTCACTGGGCTCACGACCTTTCCATCTTGATATATAATTCACTGTAGAGATTGCGAATGACTGCTTGACTAACGGGCATACGTTTATCAAAACATTTATAATCAATCCACAACACTAGCAGTTTCCAAATTTTTTCTCAGTAAATGCTGCTTTATCGTACGAGTTTCTCCGCAATTCCTGCAGTGGCTGATTCAATAGAACTTTCTTTTTTGTCCTTATTTAACAGATTTGTAGGAAGCGTAGAAGTTTTGAAGTTAAACTTACGTGCAATATCGCTCTGATGTTCACCTTTTTCAAAACAAACATTTATTTCAAGAAATTGCCATTTTCGTTATACCGAAACTGCGATAAACAAACACAAGCTAATCGAAGCATGATTTTCTAGATATAACAATACTTTCAATAGTAAACATTTAATTTTATATCTGATTGTAGGCTCTGAAGAGAGTCGTGTTAGAAGTAATCATGATCTACAATTCCTCAATATATAATCTAGTTTTATATGTTTTAAAAATATTTTTATATCGTAAGACATTGGTGAAATACTTTGTGTGGAGTATAGACTTTTATGGAGTGTAAAAATCGACGCTTAGGAATACATGTACAGTATATTTGGTAAGCAGTGGGATGTGGGATCATGAAGAAGAAACTGAGAGAATAGATTGCTTATACATCAGATAAGAAATAGGAAGGCAAACAGGTTCGGTTATATCGTGAAGGAAGGCTTCCTGATGAAAGATTGAGAAAAACTTGAAGGCAAAGTTTAGCGCGAAGGAAAAAGTTTCAGATGAGAGACAAAAAGAGTCGCAGAAATATGAAAATGGCTCCGAAAGAATGCGGAAAACCCGTTTCACATGTAATTTTCTGATGTCTAATAAAGATTGTCGTTTTTAATATTTCAAAGATTTATAAAATCATTCTCCGCCCACCAAAGCTGAAACCCGAACTAAATATTTCGAATACACTACCGCTGCGAGGTTTAAATATTTGTGATTATATGTAAAGACGCCTTCTCTCCATAACTTACGAGGCAGCGGTTCTCAACATTTTGCATCTATCGTCCAACCAATCATTTTTTCAACGACGATAAAAACATTTTCTAAGGAGTGAACTTTTACGTTGAATGCACATTAGTGCTATATAAACCATTCGTAGCGTAGTGGCGAGGGCACTGGCCTGCTACGCTGAGCATACCCGGTTAGAATCTTGCGAAAGCAGGACTTTTTCCGAGGTTGCCCGACCTCTATTTGCATTTCTAAGAGGAGAACACGCAAATCAGTTCTCCGTCCTTCAGAATGGTCGTTAAGCAGTTGGTACCCTTGGTGCTCTTCGTAAGAGTAGGCTAATACCGTCACCGGGTTTCCCTCCTCCCTTCTGTTTGTGTGTGTCTAGTGTGGAAGGCAATACAAAACCACCACCACGCCATATGTGTTTATTCCCGAGTCATTTCCAATCAATCTTAGGATCGAAAAACATCAATGAACGAAAACATTAATGGGAAATTTTAGAACATTAAACGTTGCGATAATTGTATTGAGAAAAAAAATGTTAAAAAGTTATTTTGGAAGCTTCGCGTTCGACTGTTATGAATTCAATAGATTATTACCGAGCTCATCTTATGGCTGAAAAAATATTCAAGAACAAGCAAATAAAAATTTCAAAAAATACTAATCTCAGGTATGACCAATAACCACGACAAGATCATGAAAAACCAATTGCGCATTTTGGCAAAAAAAGCCTCCTTCAGGGATAATTCACTGAAAATATATTATAAAGGAAGGCACATTCCGTTATTTTTACGGGTGTGCGTTGAAAACATCTCTATGTGATTCTTCTTCAACATTCTGGGAAGTGCAAACTTGGATTTTTCATCACCGCGTTATCAATAAAAGTTTCTCTTACCTTTTCTCTTTCTCAAGGACGCGCGCGCATACACACACGCACGAGTACGCACGTGTTTTTTTTTATTAGAGCCCTTTAATGAATCATCCTTATATTACTAGAAAAAATTTACTGAACCAGGAGCGCCAAAAATGTTTAAATAAAAAAAAATCAGCCGACTCGAGGGTGTATCATCCTTTTTATGACCTTTGACCTCATCGTCCGTAGCTTTTCTCGGATCCGTTGAAGATTAACCTTTCTGTGGTTTTTTCTCCAAGACCGGGGAGGAAATTTTATCTCCCACACCGACTGCAGCGCTCATAATTAGCCAACTGTCAGTGGTTTTATATAATTTATCGTAATTACCGAACGGAATTCCTCTTTTTTTTATTTTTCTTTCTCCGAGGCGAATCGCCGGATGAAGTCAATCAGCGGATCTGATACGCTTCCACGTCTTTCGCTCGATCCCCACCCCAACCACCCCCCCAGGCGGCAAAACGCCCGCGTCAATCACTAGAGCTAAAAAAAAAAATCTCAGGAATTACCGCCAATTCCAATCAAGTCGCTCAAATAATCTAGAGATCTGTCCTTGAATACTTCGAAAATCGAAAGTTTTGCCCTCCGCTGTTTAAAGGTACCCGAATTAGGAAAACAATTGACCTTGGGTTCAAGGTTTTTTTTTTTAATGAACCAAGCTTGCGCGATTCTCTTGATTCTCACTATTTTTGATATCCCGTACGAATAAAAACTGTCAAGACAAACAAAAGGAAGGGGGAGGCAATGGGGTAATTACATCCTAATGATCTTCATTAAAGTATTATCGCAATTCATACTTTAATATTATTATCATTCTAGAAATATTTAGCAAGTATCTAACCAATGAATAATATACGCCGTGTATTTATTATAATGAGACTTTTTTATTTTACAGAAATATATTTGTTTTCTTATTACCCTCCTCCCCCCCAAAATCTATGCGGATATATCCCCCTCTGAAGACAAGATTACCGTAATATCGAAATAAGTTTGCGTGAAAAATATGCATTTACGAAGGGAATATACCCTTATTGTCGATAAAAATTTTCGGCATCGAAACTTGGCCGTCAACATTTATATTTTTTTAAGTGCAGAAGGGTTGAGTCAGTCGGATGTTATTGCCCCGACTTTGCGGGCGATATCGAACGGCAGGAAAAGGAAGATTCGACGCTCACAAACTCCTTCTCACTGTCACGTTTTTTTAACCGTTTCGGGGAATCCCGCTTCTTGCGAAAACTCTGGTCTTGTGATTATGATTGTACGGGTCAGGAGAAGTCAATAAACATGATCGTACCCTTAAAACATTTTCGCTGAGAAATTAATCCGAAAGATCGACGTCGTAAACGTTTATGTATGTACGTATAAATACATACTTAGAGAAATTCTCGATCGACAATTAAATTTAGTATCCTTAATCTTATGCAACCCAAACGTCACGCGTCGCAAAAGGAGCGATATTTTTAATGAGAGCCGTTACATTTTTTTTTAAATCCGACACTGCCAATTAAAGAGTGCGTCTATAACCGCTCCAAACCGACCCGGGGAAGATATTTTCACTCGTTCATGTGAATACGTTCAGTCGCGTCGGAGGTTTTTCTTTTTTTTCTTCTTTTTCTTTAATGCGGGCGTTTTCCGCCCCTTTCGAAATCACGAGGGATTTCCATCATGGGCGAAAATGGTTTCGGTGCCAAATGGACCTCGTCAACCACCACGAGGAAAATGTACCGCTTCCTCAGGCTGCGGTAAATATCCCGCGGGTTTGTTTTATAGCCGGAGGGAAGCTAAAGAGGTCGTTTCTTTTTTTACGCATGCGTGGCCAACGCGCTATGTGGACGGGTTTGTACGTGACTTTTCGCGTTTACTCGAAAGCGTCCTGACCTTCCGCGTGCGTTTCTGAATTCCCCGAATCCCTTGTGAAAAATAAGTTCCCGCGACTCAAATGTTTTAAACGAGTCACGCCTCGATTTGCGTTGCATTTCCGTAGTTATGTTTTTATGTTGCACTACACGGTCTGAAGGTTTAAAAAAAATGCCCTTTTAATATATATATAACTATAATACGTGAGATATAACTATGTCCCCGAGGCGTTTACAGACTGGTGCGTAGTGGGGGAGCAGGGTTGCCAAACCGCACGTTTTGAAGCTCCGATGCGAGAGAGAGTATAGAGAGCATGCAACCGTGTACCGTTGACATGCCTAGGGAGAGCTTCCCATTGGCCGCCGACTCTTCCATTGCCTCCCCCCACTCGCATTCCCAAATCGAGTCGGAGACATAGTTATATATCACGGACTATAGCAGAGCAACCTGTTGTTTTCCCGGGTAATTATGATTTATAGCTTGAACTTTTCCTTAGTTAGGTACCAATGATATTTTATGACTTTGAAGTCATAACTGATATACTTCCACCTCGGTAAATTTGAAAAACCTATTGAAAACCCTTTTTACAACACTTCCTCATAGGGTATGATGAGGGTTTTGCTCAATTGTTTCCGTTTTATTTTATTTTTCTCGTTTTTCATTTATGTTTACTTTTCTGACGAGGAAAAAGTACATAGATGGCCCTAGAATAAGCACTGTCGAGGGCCAATTGGAAAGGTCCTAACCAGTGTGATATTAGTCACGAACCATCATCATTTTTGTCGATTAAAAGAAGGCGGCGCTCTTTCAAAAATGTTCTTATATACCGCGGTTTTCTATGGTCTCAATGAATTCGAAGAAGAGTATCTGTTTTAACAATCAAATTTTCATGTCTTCAAACCACTTCCAGTAACGGTAAAATAAATTATCCAGTTAAAGGGACCAATGACATAAATTACATTTTTCGTCGGTCAGAAAATATGGTGACCCGACGTTTTCTGTGATATAATCTTAAGAAAAGATACAAACAAAGTGAGAAAGAGATAAACTGAATAGTTGTGCTGTATCATGAGGTGGCCTTAAGGACGAGAAAATGTGGCAATTTCCCGGGGCCGCACATGTTAAGGAAGTTAGAATTGTATAAAATAAAGCAGTGATTCTTAATCTGCGTTCCGCGGCACATTGGGGTGCCACATCTGATCTTATGGGTGCCGTGGAAAAATTTGGTTTTGTAAATAAATCAACGATTTGGATGTGTTGATGGGTAATTACGGCAATCGTTTTTCTCATAATAAATCGATTGTGGTACTGTACCAACAAATAGATTCCTTCAAAGATTGTAATAATCGTATGTTAAAATAAAAGAACCTTGTTTCAAGGCTGGGATGACGCGAAATTCTGTTTATCATTGAAAGTGTGCCGCGCCTACAAAAAGTTTGAGAACCACTGAAATAAAGTATGGCTAAGTTTTGTAGCAAGGTAGTGGCTCGAATTTAACCGATTGAATGTATAATTATTATGAATATTACACTAACAATAAGATACTTTCATTGCAGTTTCGTGGGTAGAAATTTAAATCAAAAATACCCTACTCGTTTATAGCCGAAGAGACTTCAAAGAACTCTCAGTACATAGTTATTATATGATATAATTCTAAACGCTTGATGGGCGATGGTATGATTCCAACAATTAGATTCCGTTTGCGCAATGAAAATATTACATAGGAATAAGAATAGACTTGCGCCAGCGAGAAACACGCACTCTCAAGCCCTTTGCGGACTTATTCTGGCGTATGATGAGTGAGAACAATGCACCCGAGGGTTAGGATGAAACCCCGCTTAACACCATCCGGAATTAAAGCCTTAAAATTTTTTTAGCGTCTTGCTAAAACAGCTTTTATGGTATTTGTTCTGTCGATTTGCGTCATTCGTATCACAAGTTGACAAGTTCTCGCTAATTTGCACCGCCCTTCGTTATAACGTCGAGTTGCGGCGCTGCCTAGTATATACTTACTGTTTGCGTACATTTATTTGTACGCTGAGGTAGGTGTTTCTTAATTATTGCTAATTATCGGGAGCTGAAAGGTTATAAGATTAAGCTTATACAACGAGGAAAATTCAAATGTCTGCATAGTTTTAACTGCACGATCCTAATTTTTTAAAACTCTCACGTGCGATTTTTTATGCTAATATCGACGAGTATTTTTCAAATAATTGTTCTATATATTTTCAGTTTGTAACGTCAGGAAACTCTTCCAATAAAATTCATCCCCGTCAAAACTAATTCGAGGAGATTTGATATTGTGACTAACAAAAATGAAGATAGTATCATCCTAAATACAAGCAAACCACACATCCGTTGCAATTATACTATTGGGTTTGAACCACAGTTAAAGTTTGCGCAAAAACTGAGTTTTTTCACCGTGTTAACCAAAGAGAGATAAGGCTGAAGAAAACCAAAGAGAGAAAGAGAGAGATAGATAGAGAGTGAGAGAGAGAGGTTAAGATTTATAAAGAGAGTGAGAAATGAAAAGTTAACAAGTAAGGGATAAATTGCAGATCAAATTACATAAGGTGCTTTTTTTCACCGACCTTTCCATCGGAATAAAGATTCGCAGATACGATGTACTGTTGGTTGCCTGCATTTGTGGCATAATTTACTTTTTAGCGTTTTATTTCCATTACCCCATAGCAGGCAATTCTAGATCCACCAAATTTTTGACATGTGTAGTCCTAATATAGGACTATCCTATAATTTTGGCGTTTGTAACTTACGTCATTTATTTGGTTATATTGCACACGGAGAGACTGACGAATGAAACGATTTTCTTAGGAAAAAAGCGCTAAAAGTCGGGTTTAAGAGAGTAAATGATAGAATGAGGTAAAGGAACTAGAAGAAAAGATGATAGAGATTATGAGGACGAATTTGTAGCACTCCCTTCTACCATTCAACCCTTAAATATACAGAGAGGAAGACAGAAAGATGAGAATGGGACAGCGAGAAAGAGAAAGAGAGAGAGAGAGGAGAGGAGAATTAGTTTGGGCAATCTATTTCGAGAGGGTGCGAAGGCGACAAAAAGTGTCGAGCAGAGATGCGAACACGTGGCGCATTCTTGAGTGTTCCTCGGAGCGACCGTCCTCCTCCACCATACGTCACACCAAAGTCCTCACGACTCCATGAAATTCCCCTTAAAGATCGTGACATGTACTCGCCAGCCGTGCGCATTACGCATCTTTTAAGCCGGAAAGGAGAACGTAGTCCGGAGAGGAACAATTCATTCGCCGAGAAGGCGTCTAGGAGTCTACCGAGTCGGACAGTCATACATTCCGGAGTGATTTAATTACTGCACCTAAAAATAAACCGCCAGAGTACTGTAGTTTTTATGAAGTAGGATGATCAAAGCCTTATGGTAAAAAATAAATAGTAACAAGTTAATAGATTCATGTATCAACGATTTCATAATGCTAAGATTAGAGACTTATAATAACTAAACGGTTGTTCATTAATTAAACAAATCGTAGGAATGATTTTTTCGAAAATTCGCTGTTATTGCATAGGCCTTTATAATTTCCTTTACAAGATAAATCGTCGCATCTGATTGTTTTCGAATCCTCAGGACACCACGTGCCGGTCCGAGGTATTTTGGCGGCCCCACAAGTCTACTTTTTCATATATTTATTATCAAATTTAACTGTTCTCTTGAATTGTAACAATAGCAAGGAATTTTTTTTTATTTCAGCAATAATCCACTACCAGCGTCTATCACAGTGGTTCCCAAATCTGGTTCCGCGGCACGTCAAGCTGCCGCGATAAATTTCGTAAAATAAATAAATCAACTATTTGGAAATGCAGATAGGTCTTTTGGGGAATAATTTTCGCTTTCAAAATTGATTGTGGAGTACCGCGAAATTCTGTTTACTTTTGAAGGGTTGCGGAAAATGAAAAAGGTCATCATTAATCACTGATCTATCTGCATTTAATAAACGCATGCGCCGTCGACAAGGCGCCCCAATGAGTTTGACGCCCCTAAGTATCCCCTTGGGACGCTATTACGTCTGTACTTAATGTCACGATGGAGTAAAATACGATAAATGTATCACTTGCTCTTAATACAAAATGGTATTAGGATTTTACGTATTAACATTTAAAAGTCTCTTACACGGCATAAAAATCACACGCTCTTCGGTGTGTTGGTGAATAATTTCCCGCCATAAAAATATCTCTATGACTAGTTCGAAATTACGACCAATCCGTTCATTTCGTCGGACGAATTTTTTTCGGACATTCTCCGCGCCAGTTTCTGCGTCATTTGTAACCTCTCGACTCATGTTCGGAGACGACAGAAAAAAAAGAAAACGCAAACTCATAGTGACAAAAAAAAAGTTCGAGTGATTTGGAGTAAGTCACAAGCAGAGATGTTAAGACATGTATCACGCTAGCATGCCGCGGTGTGGGAGGAAAGCGTGCCGCTGTACACCAGTGTTCAAAAACGTCAACATCCTCCCTCTCTCTCTCTCCCTCCTCCTCTCCTCCCTCTCACTCTCCTACGCTTTGACAACTCATCAGGATCTAAAAAGACACATATGGCGCATTTTTTGTACACTACCTTTAGCATTTTCTTCCATCGCCTTTCGTGATCTCTAGTCTACGATCTCGCTGTCTTCTATGGTCACGCTGCATAAACTACGATTTATTTTCTTTCAGTATTACGGTTAAAATCACTTCTTTTGTTTTGCTAAATACTATATACTTGTTTATACATCCTTCTGCTATGTGATTGTAAATGTGTCTATATAAATTATATACAAATTATATGTTAGAATATACTATGCGTTTAAGGACGACTTTCTGCTTATAGGGTTTTCGTTATTTTCCGTAGATATATTTGTACAAATCAGCCAATGTACGAATTGATGTCAGAATTGACTGACGAGTTAAAATATGCTTTTTTATCGATCTCGTTTTGTGTGGTTTTTCTTTACTGATGTTTTTACCTTATGAAATAACATTTGTTTTATTGTTGTTGTTTTGGTAATTAATGTAGTGTATTCTTACCTAACTTAAGTAGGTTTTACACCCTCCTTCCCGTGGGTGTTTCACTGCATGCGGATTTTTGCAAAATACGTTGCATGATTGTCATAATTTGCCATTTCCGCGAAAATAATTTTAATATCTTCCTTTTTGATAATACTGTTACACATTTTATTAAGTGGTGGTTAGGAGTAGATTTTTAATTTACTCATCTTTGTTCTAGGTTATTTTTTATATATTATTGTAGCACTCTTTTTTCTTTATTGCAGTTTTATTTATCATTATTTTACATCGTTTTGCTCTGTTTTTAATGGCGAATGTGTTAGGTGTAAGGGGAGGGAAGGGATGAGGGGGCTTCAAAGCCTAAACCTTTCCATATAAAGGCATTTAACTATCTCACTTCCCATTTCTCTCAGGATCCTACCAACTCCTCTTTCCGCTTGGCAGATCTAAGCATCTGCCACGCCCCTCTCCCTTCCTTCGACACGTCACTCTTGACCCTATCTATTTCTCCCTCCCCTCCGCCCAACTCACCATCTCCGCGACCTCCCTCGAATTATGCGGAATTAATAGTCACATCCGCTCAACTCCCTTTCATTGACGTGCGAGAATTTTCGAAGAGCAATACCTCGGCAGAGACTAAGCACGTTCTAAGAATTAGTCTTTTGGAGAACCTCTTACGTATACGTCGTCTAACATTCTGGTAGATTCGTACAGGGTTTAATTAGGTCTTATTAGGATTATAATAATTTGACAGTATGTAAAAAAAATACAAATATTAAACGGTGCATAATTGAATTTTAATGTTCATTTAAATGTAGAACCGAAAAGAGTGAAGTGTAAAAACCTATATAAGCTTTGGCAAAATCAGACACAAAACAGGCTTAATCAGTGGTAATTCATAGATTATATTTTCTAAAAAAGAACGTGCGTCATCGCATTCGTGTTGAATATGATATCTTTATACTGAACCTTAGAGAAGAAATAAAAATGTTTGCTGAGAATATTTATCGCTTTCATTACGTTAAAGCAAGTTAACCACAATTATCAATTACTCTTCACTAATTTTAATTTTATCAAAGTTGGCGTTTAATTACCGACTAAGAACTCCGTTATCGTTAATATGTTGTAAGTAAAAAAATCATTCGTTTGCAGAAAGTTGGCGATTTTCAAATAGAATAGAATAGCTTACTTGGCGTCGGCACGTTTTCTTTCGATATTTGTTGGTAGAACGGTAATTGCTTCCCGACTTTCGAACCACTTAGCGCCTCTTAGTTTTTTTTTATATCGCTTACCACGGAAGTGAACGATATGAGAGAAACGACGCCGCAAACAGTGAGCAGGCGTAAGCAAATGACTCGCGTCATCTCCGTGGATGTCAAATGGGAAGAGGGGCTTGTAACTGATTACGTGTACGGGAAATATAAGAATAGGACGTACGCGGAACGAAGCGATGATCGAATCCAAACTCATGCGTTAATTAACCGTTTGACTTCTTCCCCGAATCGCCGTACGGGAAAAGGAGGACCTACCACTCCTCTTAAGAATTGCCAATAATAGCACAATTGCAAAAAATTCATGGGATATGAGTCTCCTCAACTTTTATTCTTTTTTTCCTCTCTCTCTCTCTCTCTCTCTCTCTCCGTCGTTGAATAAGTTTATGCAGGGGAAATAAGAGCGATTTTATACTTAAACGGATCACAAAAACGAATCAATCTGTGTTACTTAAGAAATTGCAGCTGAGCGAATTTTTGCGAGGCGTTGTGGGCTTTCAAAATCAACCAACAAATTTTAGGCTAGCGAGCATCAATATACCAAAGAAATAAATTACCGTTTTAGCAACGTGTTTCCTGAAGATTTGAAAAGCTATTATGAAGGTGTTCTCCAATTTCTTTTCTCGTTTAGGCCTCATGAAACAAGAAGAAGAAACCTAGGTGGCTTGTTCACCTGATTATTATGCCATAAGTTTTTTCACAAAATACAAGACCCGGAAAATCACCTTTGCTGCTGACAATAAATTTATACACTGACTGGCGAACTGAAATTTTACGTCTACTGAAATGATATTTTTGCTAAATTAAAAAAAGTTATTTGCATTTTAAATGGAAAACAAGTGTAACCTATAAGCAATGCCGGATTAACCGGGGCGCAGTTGCGCCAGCTCCCCGCGGAGGGGAAAAATTGTACTTTCCCGAGTCCCTTAATCCGGCCCCTCCTGTAAAAAAATTTGAAATATGAATATTTTAATCTCTCGATTTGTCATCATTCACGCGATTCATGGAACTGAAACTAGCTTTATAATGGATTCATCGCGGTAAACTGGTGAAAAACCAGTTCTATTGTTTTGGTTCAAAATTATTAATGACAATCAAAACATTCGATTACTTAAAAACGGTTGGTTTGATTTATAATAACTATGAGAACTCCTGTTGGACCGATGATTCGGTGTGTCACAGAGATCCCGTGACCATATACCAGAGATGGAAAACCTATGGTACGCGTGCCAATTTTGGCATGCTAGAAGGTTTTGCCAGGCAAAAAATGTTTATTGGCTGTTTCCTTTATCTTTTACATTTCTTACACAATATAAAGGATTATTCACAGCGATATTGCAATTATGTTGATAAAATAACCGACTAATAATGACTTTTTATACGAAAACGTGATGCTTGTCGATCCATAATTGGCTTTCGGGCACAATGAATCCTTTTAGATTATAAATTGAATTTTATATAGCCAATCTATCGTTTTATGACCTCTGTCTTGATAATAAATTACCATACGTAAAGCATAACATTATTTCTTTTCGGGCGTATTTTAAGTTGGCATTTAAGTCAGAAATTGAAAGCCAATGTATGTAATGTTGGCAAGCGAGCGAAAACATTTTTTTCCATCCCTGCCACATATGATACGCGATCCTATCTGACAAAAAATGATTAAGCACTTGGCAGTTACATCACTCATCATCATGGGATCGACATTCGGTGTTCTAATCCACTATTATGTATTGTTAATATTTCTCGGTTATCTCTGCAGATATTTTCTTTCGTGTTTTATAGTAATGTGAGCCATGAGTCAGGAAGTACGTTTTGCAACTAGATTGCGATGCATTTTGCATTAAAAATAAATTCGGGTAACGGCTTGTATTGCATTAAGTTAAAAAGTGTGACTCGTAATCAGAGGCGGATATAAGTGCATAGCTTAGGGAGTGCAATAAGAAACAAATATATTCACTGATACATATGTATTTAAAATGTTAACCTCCCATTATAATAAACTTGTGTAATGCCCGTTTAAATATCCCCCTTTCCCACTCACTTCCCCTCTCTCCTTTCCCTCTCCCTTCCTCTACCTCCCTCTCCTTTCCTCTCTCACCCTCCCTCCCTCCCCCTCCCTTTGTCCCCTCCCTCCCTCTCTCTCGTATTAAAAGCAATCAAAGCACGTTTACACCCATAAGCATTGAAATAACAATATGATATCGAGGTCTAACAATGGAATTGGCAGGCAAGGCAACATCCCTTAAAATGGCTAGATTTCCTCAAACTGTGTGAATTAAACGTTTAAATTGTGCGATTTCGAACTGTAGACGGAAAAAGACGAACAGAAAAAAAATCTTTATAACGTTTTCTTCAAAATGGTTTACATCCAAAGTTCGTAGGTCAATTCTTTCTAATTTTAATCTAAAAAAGAATGAAAGCCTGCGCGTCGAAAAGTTATCTTATTGGAAATGGAAATTATCCCCTGGAGTCGAACCCGGGTCTTTGATATCAAGTTTGATATATTCAAAAGTTTTATTATTATACGTATATCATAATTATATCCTGAAAGTTTCATCAAATTCGGTTCAGTCGTTTGCGAGATATTAAGCTTCAAAAAGCATTACATGACAAAGGTACAAAGTGACACTGTCTTTTATATATGTTTATAGATAATTAGTGGATATTATGCACTGGTTAGATATTTGCAAAATATTTCTAGAATTCCGATAGTATAAAACATGAATTGAGATAATTTAAAAAAATAAATATTAATTAATTTTTTTGTTAAAGATTAAAGGATAATTTTGCAATTACCCCCTTTGTGTACGCCACTGCTCGTAATAGGCTTTTGCCATACATGAAACCTTAGCAGGCAATCCCTTGCGTCAGATCATCCGGAAACAATTAATTCGTACCGAGACAAACTCGTGTCATTCTAGTGTAATCCGCTCTATCGTTCGAGAAACCTCTCCGACTCACGCTAAACAGATTTTTTCGAAACACAAACGGCATCTCTCTTGGGACGAAGTCACTTCGTCTCCCGCTGTCAGTGCTTGCGTCACGGATCTGATTAAGATGGCGCGAAAAAAGCGTATGTAGTAGTTGGGAACGACGAAATAAAAAAACGATTCCGAACGATGGAGTGGTTGACACGTAAGCTCGTTGCATGACTTGCGACTCTTAAGAACCTCTCGAACAATACCAAGTGATTATTGAGTTCGTTGAATGGTATGAATAAATTTTCTCGCGTGAATTCCCCCGATTTTTAGGAAGAAACGGGCGATTTTTTTCCTCGCACAATTTCCTCGTCGTCACTTAAACGCGACGTGTTCGTATGGCAAAAATTCTTTTTTTATTTTAATGTGTCGACGTGCTAGTATTTAAAAAAATAGATGAATGCATTCTTCTCTTTTTTCCCGAATCCGCGGCAGCTAGTCATAATACTTACGCCATTATTATTTTTAAAAACACGTGGGAAATAATCCGTCTAATTTCCTCTATCCTGTTTACAAACATGGAGAAGGCTTTCCTTCGATGAAGAGGTTATAATCAGCCTAACACTCACTTGCAGGAGGAAGAAGAGAGCCCGCGGCGTTTTAAATTTCAAATTGTACTAAATAATTTATATTTGCAATACAGCGTTAACATGATTAAGAGCGAGGAAAACGCCTCTTTTTTTTAGTTAATTTCACAATTATTGCATCTAAATCATGATTTCAATATCACCGAAATGCCAAATTTTATTCGAGAAAAATCTAATTCGAAAAGGGGTCAATGAAAATTATAAAGAAACAACATTTAAAAAAATATAATTTTGATGTTTGTTGTGGCAATGAACTAGCTTTAATGAACTAGTTTTAATGAGGAATTCCTTTGCTAATATTTTGCTTTCCCTCGTAGACTCTAAACTCTTGAGGTCGAGTCATCTTCATCGTTTTACATATGTTTTTCAAAAGGCCAATATATCCTGCAGTCATTGTTTATTCAGCGATAATACCAGAGCAGATGAATGGGCAGACAGACTAATGGAAAGAGAGAGAGAGAGATTAGCGGACTTTCTATGTTTTCTCGCTCAACTTTGAAGGAATCCGTTGTCTTGCAATGCAGCTTTTACTCAGAGCGTAGGGTAGGGAAAGTTTGCCCATGGCCTTCTTTAAAAATAATATCGGATGCAAGTTGGACTTATCGCTGAACAACAGCGAAATCAATTAATAAGTTCAATTTTTGAGTCTTACGTCCTCAGAAATCGTCGCCTAGTACGAAAAAAATATAAGGAGTTTAAATAGACTGGTAGGGTGATTTAAGTAATGAAAATCTCTCAAATTTTAAGCGAAACACATAATAAAGCGATTGTAAAATTTTCCCACGTTATCTCAAATTGAAAAAGTTATCCGTACACAGAATCACGGCTAACAAGGGACAACTGAAAAACGAGGCTTCAACGTGACGTGATGGCTCTAAATCTCTGCAGTGAGTTTATTGTAAATAAAAGTGACTCTTTGGCTATGACGTTTTCTCTGAGAAAGTGACGCCGTTGTTTTTCGTTTGGAAGACATTTTTCCTGGCACATGAGTTCATATTTCATCGTTCAAACTTTACGATCCTTGACCTGACATAATGCGTTCATTAAGTCCATCCTCTTAGAATCTTCATTTCACATTTTCTCATGCAGCTTCCCATATGATCCAAATAAAATAACTGTTTACCCATTTTAACTGTGTAAATACTTTTTTCCTAAACATCTTAATAAATATATACTATATATACATGTGTGTATATATCATTATACTTTAAAAGCAAAGCACGTCATCTCATTTAAAATTATATTTATTGTTTGCATAAAATTATCCTCGTTTATTGATAATACATTGTAAAAGGAACATTCAAAGTAAGACTTACAGCTTTATCGTTTTACATCAATCGAAAATGTGCGTCACGCTCAACCGATGTCAATTGTCATTGACATCGGTTAAAATTTGGCCACAGAAATAATGCATGACTCAGCGCGAACCTTACTCAAAACATTCGTCCTTATCTTGGTGGATCCAAAATATGAGTCGAACCATGGCCGAACAGTCAATCACTTATTGAACTTGCAGTATATTGCATTCTGCTAATATTCTTCGCGTTAACTGCGATCTTCTTCAACTGGTTTGATGCACTGCACCCTCTGCTTTCATAAAAGAATAGGGTCTGCTCCGTTAAATTTCGACGTAAATTACCTCATGAACTTAATTGATGTTAAGGTATTTAATGTAGTTAATTATAATGCGGTACGAATAAACTTTTAAATTAAAAATGAAAGGCATTTTAGTTCTTAAATTATCAGAAATACAGTTATCGCAGTAATTACTTACCTCATAATTGGTGAACTCAAGTTCACCCGATAAATTGGTACATTTCCCGACTGCATGAACCTTTTACCACATCGATTTCATCGAACGAACCGATGTATGAGTGGAATTATATATTTCTAAATGAAAATATTACGAGGTATTTGTAAGTATGCCAGATAAAATTTCATCACCCCATTATTAAGCGAAACGAAAAACCTGCGGTGACGATGTTAACTGAAATTAACTTTTATTACATTCCCAGAGATATTTCCTAATGATATTTCAATCTATAAATCGGCGGGCTTGATGCAATGCTTTCATTTTTCTGCACCATGATGATTTTTGTCGAATTCTTGATTCCTTAGGTTATGAAGCGGGGTTTAATTTATTTCTATTTGGTTCACGAAGTCAGCTGATGCAAAACATCCTCAATTCTCGGGATCCTTTCAACCTAGCAAATATTTCTTTTTATTTTCTCCATACGTAGTATGGGGAAAGTATTGTGATCACGAAAAAAATCGACTTCGAGATTTCAACGGAAATACACGTTTTGAGGTCCCTAGAACACGTTTAGATATTTTCGGAATGATGTCTGTGTGTGTATGTGATTGTGGGCGCTCTAACTCAAAAAGTGCTTGCTATATCGTTACCAAACTTCAAATATAACACTTTAGTATGAGCATAAAGAACTGATTAGTTTTTGGACAATAACGGTTAAATGGAAGTCGAGGTTGATTCGAAACCCGATTCGATTTTTGCGATATTTCTCCATTAAAACATCATTATTGTATATACATTTCTAGACACAAGTTATAGAGAATGTAATTTCTTACAACTTTCATTTGAAACAATTTTCCATTGCAGTTATTGTTTAGAAATTATTTATAAATAATCGGTTTTTCGGTTTCAGTCAAATATCTCCTTAAAAACGTCATAATTGTTAATCTTCGTGAGGACCAAAGTCTTAGAGAATAATAATTCTTCCAAGTTTTGTTTGAAACAAATTGTCGAAGAACCATCCATTTCGGAGATATTCAACTTTTTCGTAATTTTCAGTATACAGCGCCACAACCATGTAGCGGTGAAATCTGTTTAATCTAGAAAAATCTGTTAAAATACTGGCGTTAAATTTTCACGACTTAATAAATATTTCTCAAGCGAGTTTTTTTTAATGCTGTTTTTGATCTTTTCTCTAAAGTATTTCTAAGACTGAATTCCATCGTGATTTTTTATACTGCAATATTAACCCTAAAAACTTGATTTTAACTTAAATTTCACTCATAAGGTGCCTAAGAATCTCTAGGTATCTTCCGGTTTAGTTTTAATCCGGCCCTCCGAAGCATTGGCAATTTACAGTGCGGCCCACCGAAGGATTCGCTGCCACCAAATGCCCACCCTTGACATAAGCGATTAAAAATAATAGAAAGGTCCTATCAAGGACGGAATCCCAAGGAACAAAAGAGACATTGAGCCTAATGGAGTCCGTGGAAGCGAAGCGTGGTGAAGCGTTGGAGGTTGTTAAAATCGGGATCCCCAAAATTAGAAAATTAGAATAGGAAAGAGATCCGGCAGTGTCGCTTGTCGCACCCAACCTCGAAGGATAAATTTACCTAGAGAACGGATCATTAGATTCCTACACGAATGGCAGAAGCTGAAAATTTGGGAATAATCTGAAACCAAGAAAGTGAAACCTACCATAACCAGAAACCAAACCCGAGTTTTCCACCTGCCGGGAAGACATTCTTCCACTGAACTACAATCGTCGTCATTCTAGAAGCCCGAGAAAATAAAAGCCTGAAACGGTCGGTGACACATTGTGAGCACTGCTTATTCGATGTAACTCTCCAGGTTTGTCTCATGTCAGTTGTTCCCCGGAACCGCTTATGTTAAAACATGAAATTTAACAGTGAAATAGAATAAGTTCTACTGTTATATACGTACAGTATACAGTACTATACTACAATATACTTAGCAAATTATGTGTTAAAAATTGTGGAGGTGAAGGACGTTCACTGAACGTATCCCCCGCTATAGAATGATGGCTTATGGAAAAATGAATTTCTAGATATGTCGTTTAGAGATACGTACGTTACGCTTTAGAGGGATGTATATCGAGGACTACAGTATTCGGCCGTTCTATAATAAATATCCATACTCTCAACTTTATTTGATATCTTTGAGTGTGAACAACCACTAGCGACGAAGAGACTTCCACTATCTCTCCTCTCAAAAACAGATGTTTTGAGACTATTCTTACTCATTAAAAGGGAAGAACCTTTATCTGTGACACGGAAATAAAAAAAAACGTCGTCTCCGTTTAAATTTAAACTCTCACTCCGTCAGGGTTTCCCCTTATATAAGGGAACTAATCTCGTCGTGTGAAGAATCAACAAGATGATTCATCATCAAAGAACGTAGGATAAATAAATCTTTATCCCCCTACCGCTAAAAAAAAAACACACACACACACACACACACAAGGTGTAACGCGCACGGAAGTTTATTTTTAATCCTGGTATGATGGACGGCAATTTCCGTCCCAGTGTGTGGAGAGATTAAGCTTGTTGACAAAACGGGAATTATCTGGTCACTCGCAAGCTTTACTTATGTTCTTTTTGCAGAGAGGTTTCGGTTCAGCGATTTCGCTATCGCGTTCGTTTATTCGGACGGGTGCGAGCTATCTGCTTTTTTTTTTAAAGAAGACTTATTGGAAGTCGTTTTGATAAAAAAATTGGGGAATCCTGAGAAAAAATTTTTGATAGCGTTTCTCCTTAATGCGGTTATTTTTTTACGGTTTTTTATACCGCGATAACGGCTGAAGATAACCTCAGACATGTGCCTCGTTCTAAGTCACATTTCATTTAGTCCGGTCCTATTGTGGTGTTAACTCGGGTGTCTTCAATGTCAACTACTAGTTGCCTCTCATGCAAAAATAAGATCAACCGAATTTAACTGATTGTTTGATTTTTTTACTTTAACCTAATGTAATAATAATAATAATACAATGACATTGTGCTGAGCAGTTTTAGAGAATGGTGTTGTTGACTTTTCCCCGTAGTTTTGGTAAATGGTGTTGTACTCTTTTTCTCGATGATAAAAATATCTTATGTGGCCAACGCATGACTTTATCTATGCAAAGTAATTGATATAATTGCAATAATATGTTCACGAGTTGTTCTCGGCTATAGCTTCCTCAAAAGTAACAATAAGCAATAGCACTCGTGAATAATCTTTTAACTCTGAATAGTTTTCTCAATGAAAATAGTTAGAATAGCTTTTCTCATCGAAAAAAACAATAAGTAAACAAAATTGTTATTTTTTGCCTGGGATAACAAAAGTTGTATTGATGCGCGTCTACAAATTGCCGTTACCAACTATCCGAAAATTTCATCGTAGTAATGGAAAAACCCTGTCACATAGAGATATTCAATATGCTAAACGTAAATTCACACGGATAGTCGAAATATTACATATCTGAAACAATGGGTTTTGTGAAAGAATATGTCAAACGAGGGTTATAGAGAATTATATTGTCTACAACTTTGATAATAACCAATGTTTACATTAATGAAGAGATATTTGTCAAAAACGAAAAATTGACGGGAGCAAACTTTCGGTTTACTAATTCCGATCAAAATCAAATTCGATTTTTAATTAAAATCACAAATATATCAATTTTGCGCTCGTTTTCGTTTTTGATTTAGTAAATAAACTACACAAACACACAGAGGCAATCGAGTAAATAGTTAGAACATATTCAGGAGACCTTAAATGTGTATTTTCGTGGAAAACTCGAATTAGATAATTTTCATGAAAGTAACAATTTATTCTGGAGAAAGTAAAAATTCCTTTTTGGCAAATTTATTTTTCCTATCGAATGCATATTTTCGCGCTTGTGATCTCTCTGTAGTTAAAAATCTTCATTCTTGATTCCGAGGCATTTTTCCAAAAATACCACTTGTTCACGTTCTTTTTTTTTTAGATTTGCCGATTGATGCAATCGATAACGGAACTTTTATTTCGATATCAGTTGCTGCAAATATTTTCCTAGTTTATTCGAAATCTAATCTTGAACGGAAACTGCTGCTACGTAGTTCGAACAAAATTCGACATTTTCTTTAACTGTTCCGCATGCGAATTCGTCACTATAAATAAATACACTAGTTAAAAATCCCGTTAATATGGGCTGGAATTTCTCTTTAATAAATCAATAACAATGTGAACAAAATTGTAAATATTTTCAATCGCAAATCACCTATTAACTTTAATTAAAAGAGAATTATCGAGCACGTCCTATTCCTGAAAAACTCAAGAACAAGCTTCAGGATCTACTTTCGGTGAATTACCGCTTAAGACGGCTGCTTTGTAGCCGAAATTCGCATCTGGTTATTTATAACCTAGTTGTGGCTATTGGAGATACGTGAGATAAGTACTTTTTTAAGTGCTAGTTCTTTAACCCAATAACTTGGTTATTTATTTCAATCAATTAAACGACGAAAATGTAAATAAGTATAAAACAATCGATTCCAGTCCCATTAGACTTACGTAGTAACTTGTCCATTTATTTCAATCAATTAAATAACGAAAATGTAAATATGTATAATGGATCAATTTCTATCGTATTAGTAATATTTCGTAGAAAAATCTTGTAATTACGATTGCTGTGACGAACGATTTTGCCCTCAAAAACACGTACAATTTTGGCGTTAAAAACGAATTTTTTGTCAGATTCGACTCGCATTTGAAAATCGACGGCAGGAAAACAGATTTTCATCCTTTTAGGTTTTTAGATTTTTAATAATTTTAAAATGACAAAAGAAAAAAAGGATTGCACGCCAAAGTTACAACTCCTCCTGTGTTATTCAAGAGAAGGTAAGAAACGCTCCTGGATTCGAACCCGGACTTTTTTCGAAATTATGTTTCGTCACCGACTGTTAATGCGCGATTTAAGTATTCATGCTAATTCTCAGTGTTTTACTGAGTCCGGACGTCTTGTTAAAACATCTTAAAAAATAACCGTCTTACGCAAATTGACAAAAATAATAAGCCTTTTATGTTTTTGGGAATTTGAAAGGGCGAGCGGTGGGAAGTGTAGACTAATCATTGCATCTACTTCTTCACCGACAGTATCCAGTTTTAAATGAAGGGAAAAGTGTCGCCTTATCTTGTTGCCTACGTCATAAAGCCGTTGATGCAGTTGTTTTCCAAAGCCGCAGTTTCCGGATAAGATCTCGCGAATTCTTTAAAGAACTAGACGTCTATTTATATCCGGAAGCCGAAGGTTTACGTTTTTAGAGTATAAGAAAACGTGCCTTCCTGTTGAGATAACGCGGCATCTATTAATTCATTAATGGAATTTTCCAGGCAAGAAAAGTAACGGTCACCGTTAAAATTACCACGGAAAGTATTTGAATGAAATGAAAACCGACGTCCGGCCGCACTGTTAACTGGAATGAAGTTACACAAACTTTCCCCTCAAACTCTTTAGTAAAATTACTCATAGGATGTTAAATGTTTTGTGGGTGAAGATTTTTATTTAAAAAATGGTCGCAACGGCACAAATTTATTTTTTTGCCACGTAATCAGTAAGGGCTAAAGTCTCTCTCTTATTCCCTTTCTGTTGATGGGCTAACGCGAATTGATTGATTTGACCTTTTATTGGCGATGTTAGGCTCTGTTGGTCCTCTCTTCCGCCTAACCTCGAATGTAGATAATTGTAGAGTAAAAGTATATCATATTAATGACAAAGCTAAAGACAAGGACTAAAAATAAAAATATAGAAACTAATAAAAAAGCAATTCGCAAAGATTACAAAGAGTAGGGTTATGGGAAAATTCTCAGTGGCTGACAAAAAGTTTGTCTAGACCAGCGTTTCCCAACCTTTTGAACTCCGCGGACCACTTCAGCAAGCCTTCCAGACCCTGCGGGCAACCTCATTTCTTAAGCTATGTACACACTATGCGAACGAACGACAGCGAACGAAAGAATTCGTTTAGTGTGTCCTGTCAAACGAATGCTTATGAATGCATGCGTTCGCCTTTGCTAGCCGAGCGATAAATCAAGAGAATTCGGTGCGCAGTGTGGACGGAAATCGTTGGCATTCGCTGTTCGGTCGCACGTTCTAGTTGGATTTTTAACTGCCAAACGAACTTGCAGTCTTGCTCGTGTTGTAAATAAAGACATAAATAATGGAATGGTCAAATGACATCATAATTGAATTATTTGAATTATATCGGGAAAGACCATGTTTTGGGACCCGACAAATAAAAACTATAAGTTAACATAAAAAAGTGATGCATGGAAGGAGATTGCGGAATGTTTAAAGTCTCTTTCTTCTGGCTTTTTTCCTAAGTAATTCACTTAACATTACGGATGATGCGCTTGCGATAGTAATTTCTTCGTGGGACATTGCAATTACAATAAAAAAAGAAAATGAAACACGCAATTAAGTTAGCGTTCAGCAAAACAACTGGTCTAAATAACCGAACATCAACGAATGCATTTGCTTGGTCTAAACACCTTTGCGAACGTACACTCCGAATGACTCCCAATTCCCGAACCTTCGTTCGCTGTAGTTCGTTCGCCATCGTTCGCATAGTGTGTACATAGCTTTACACTAACCTACTTACTGTATCTACGTTTATGAAAAGGGTTTAATTGACAATTTTCAAATAGTATATTACGCACGTTTCTATCTGTTTAAGGATCACCTTATTATTATGTTTTGTTTCATTCCAAGAATTATTTTCAACATTTGTACATGAGAAATTTTTTAAATATGAAATAGTTTTACAAACTTCATTAATAACAACATTCAATATCTGTGATAGTGTAACACTTGCTTAACTTTTCCCAAAAAAATTCCAACTAAATGAGGTGCGGCCTGAAAAAACTAAATTTTGGAAACCTCTGTGGACCACCAGCAAAACCTTCGCGAACCACAAGTGGTCCGCAGACCATAGGTTGGGAAACGCTAGTCTAGACCATTGGTTCCCAATCTTTTTGACATGACGCCCCCCTTTTGGTTTTCACTAAACTCTCACGCCCTCCTCCCCCCCCCCCCCCCCCCAATTATTTTATTAGTATGAATTCAACGCGGTACACGCGTACTTAATATTATTGTTCATTTGCGTTTTATTGAATATTTTGTAATAAATTTTTCTCATATATTGTATTATACAAATATTTTGTAACAAATTTATGTTATTGTTCTTGATCAACCGACGCATAATTATTTTACAGCATGTATCTCTGCATAAATATCATTATAATGAAAAGTACGCATATGAGCATGAGATTAAATTGAAAATTTCCAAATCAACAAAACATTATTCAGTATAATATATGTAGATAAATCGAAGAACCCCCTAATAGCCATACAAATAAACCCTAAACCGGAGTGCATGTGAGTATTTTCCTTTTTTTAAAATATTTGTATGGTTATTAGGAGGTTCTTCCGTCTATCTTCATTTATTTACAGTAGGGCTCAAAATTAATATTTTTTCCTTATAATATATGTACTTTAATTAAAAATTATAATATGGTTGTGGTAATATAAATAACGTTTTTCAGCAAAAATTGACATAAAATCCGATTTTACCTCATGGTCCCCTCCCCTGGAAGTTACTCGCGCCCCACATTTTGGGAACCACTGGTCTAGACACATGATGACTCTTGGACAAACATCTAAATAGCCTTATGTTGTTAAAATTGGTTCGGAAGGAACTTGCGCATCCAAAATGCCACCTACCATCCTTTTCAGAAAATAAAGTTTCATGGAATTAAGTAAGATAAGAGGTGGAAGCACGTTTTCTTAAAACTTTTCAGGGTTCTGGTTTGCCTCTACCTTTGGGGACGGTACATACCACACACTGGTACGTAGATCTTCAATATTATAAGATTAGTGGTATCTTGTATTGAACAAAACGTTTGAGAAATTCGTGAAACAAATTTCCAAATCGTTCGCCTGTACGGCATTCGAATCGCGTCGGTCCAACAGTGACTCCACTTTACTTAATTGAAACGTGAAAAATAATCGAAATTTCGATTCGAGAATAACCCGATAAGGAACGCGCTTAATTTATGCTGCTCGTATTACGTGCGGTATTTTGTTTCCGCGTACCCCACAAACTTTGAATGTTGCGGGAAAGGCGGAAGGAGGTAGTAGCGTCGGGAAGGAGGAGATGCTTTGAATAACGTCAAACCGCGTTGGACGAGTTTCCTCCCGGAACCCAGTTTTGGTCTTCCGTTAATGCGGTCGGAATCCTCGTCGGACCGCGGAGGAAAAAACTCTCCCATTGCCGTCACTCTCTTAACTGCCGTCGGAAGTAATTGAAACGTCCCTCGCTATCCGGAAGCTCTTTAAGAATAAGTACTTCTCATGAGCTCAGTTATCGTGGGCGACAAAAATTTTTGAAATAATTTTTCCCATCGATTGAGTCTACGTGGAACTGTTCGCGAAATTTCCCGGCATTTTTTGCGAAGGGGTAATGAACACCTTATTTTCAACGTTTTTTTATTCCTAAAAACATCGCTATGTATTCGGTTCATTCGTCCGTCTGACCGTGTCCAAAATAACTACAAAATGACGAGATTTAAAAAAGCTAAAATTTGAGGGCTACATATGGTATAAACTTGTTGGATCTAGGATTAGCTACATGGAAATAATCGGGGAAAATCGCTAAGAAGTGCACGCTTCTATAAATGTAGGCAACCGGCAATGCATAACACCTGTGGTTCTTTCCTCCGCTGGGAAGATAGCAGTCAGTGAAAAAAATGTCTTACGTAATTTCCTCAACAATTCTTTTCTCGCTCGTTATAGACGGAACCATAACTTAAAATAATTAGACGATGGATGAATGAAGGTTTAAGCTTGTCGAAAAAATTTCCTCTTCTTCCAAGCAATGAAAATCATAGCTCCGTTTTATGCTTTAACTTTAGTTTCATTAAAACCTGCCGATCTCCAAATGCATTGTTGTGAAAAAGAGGCGCTCAACCTTTTTACGTGGCGGGCCTCAATCGCAGTTGTAATTGTTTTTGGAGCCATGTTATAACTTAACCCTTGAGTAAATTCCTGAGGTCTATTGGACCTCCGTTTTATAGTTTTTTGTTAATATCGTTATGCTGTTTATTACATTTATTTCATGAATTATTTTGATAGAAAATATACTAAAATGGTGTATGGGAGTTAAGAAAGTGACACAATTGGACAAAAGTAACAGAGAATTAAATAAAATTGTTATTGGCCCAATGATCTATCGAATATCTGGTGTGTCACATAGACCCCACACGCGTACTTAAGTGTTTTGATGGACCGGATAGCTATTGATTTCGGAACTTACCCAAGAGATGGTGTGTTATTGCAAATGAGAAACTCAAACCTAATCAAATTTTTTAGTCTAAACTTCACCAGAAAAGTTTTAAGACCATATGTTTAGTTTAATAATATGAAATTAATTTTATTTAAATATCAAAAATAGTTTTTCATTCAACATACACGGGTAAAATGCGGTTCTGGGGCCGAAAATATATATTTTAGTCAACATATAAAAGCAAAGTCTTTCCGCTCTTTAAGCGTAATTCTGTAAAATAATAAACTGTTTTATCGGAGACTTTTCTTAGGATGCCGAAATTCCTATAGGGAAGCAATCAAACCCGAATGCTTATGTCTGTTTACTTGTTTATTTTTCTTTATATCTGGTTTTATTCACGTTAATTATCACCGAATCGTAATACATTTATGACCAAATAAGAACTCTCAAAACTCTTTTAACGATGAGAGTAAATACCCGCCGTACATATCTAGGCAGAATTCCAGCCCTATAAAATTGTGTTGGATGTCGAAAAAACTGCCCTCTTCAAATGCCTTTTTGTGTATGCATCAGTTTATAAGGAAAGCATAAAGGATGGCGCAAAAAGAATAATCCCACGCTCGTACTCAAGGCTCGAGTCGCGAATGGCTCTCGCTTGCAACTCTTCATCGTCGACGGCGTAGTACCCCTTTGCAGTGGCTGCCCTTGACCTTCGGTTTCAAGCCGCTCCCTTCCATGCAAGTTCCTAGCGGCGAAAAAAAGGAGATGAAGAAAGACGTTACGAGAGAGAGAGAGAGGGAAAGAGTGGCTCCCTTTCCTGTTCGTTATCCAACGCTTCCAACGTCGCCGATTCACAAAAAACACGACTAAATTAGTTGAGCTCTTCTCGAGGAATGCCGTTAGCAACACCCCCGTTGTATCCTTGTGCAAGGTCACACGAAAATAAGAGAACTAATAGGTTTTATTGAGAAAGAAATGCCGCATTTCACGCAGAACACGCGCTTTACTTTCGCTGGCTCTCTCCAATTGGGAGATCTTGTGACTTCAAACGACTCCAGCGCTAGTAGACTTCTCAGTCTAAATGACAAAGCAAGGGAGGAGAGAAACCCGGTGCCGGCATTGGCCTACTCTTAACGAGAAACACCAATGGGAGCAACGGCTTTACACCCCTTCCGAAAGACGGAACGGGGGTTTTGTTTGTCCGATATAGTCCTTGCCACATTCACATGGAATTTTGTAGATGCTCGATGTTTTTAGTCCTAGGTCATCTTTCGCTTGGGGTATTAAGCTTCTTATTTTACTTGGCGGCCTGTGAACGTTCTGGATAAAATCCTAGCGATCTTCCCAGACACCTGTTCCTGTTTCCATGTCGGACAAACAGGTCGCACCATGGAGACCAGAATAAAGGAACACGCCCGATGTATCAGACTCAACTACCTGGATAAGTCCGCGACGGCTGAACACAGTCTGGGCTCCGACCCCCGCATACATTTTGCTGAAACCAAGATATTATCGAAAGTCAATGACTATTGGGATCGCCTGGTGAAGGAAGTCATTGAAATCCGTGTGAATCGCAGCAGTTTCAATAGAGACACAGGATTCATCCTCGGCAAAGCCTGGGATCTCATGGTCGTCCAACTGCCCAACGAAAGCAATGCTCTTTCGCCAGCTCAACAACCAATCAATATACAAGTTACCAACCCCAGGCAGGCATATGAATCCGACTTAGACCTTCCGACGGCACTCAGGTTCCCTGAAGACGGCGGCAGAGTCGGTCGTCGAAACGTCGGCCAATACTTTCGTTACCACTCGGCTAGAAACCCGAGAAGAATTCATTAAATACATAATTGACAGCAGTGGCGTAGCAAAGGTGAAGCCGGGCCCTGGTTCGAGAATTCTTTACGGGCCCCCCTCCTCTCCTCCAATACATATATATTTTTTGGTTATTTTATTTTTTAAGGGGAAGATTTTAATGAAATAAGTTTCATGATCTCGGATTCTTTAAACCGTATTTAGCAGCTCTTGTGGTTTAAAATGAAACAAAGGTTAAAATTTTATATGTCGACCACGGGCCTTCGGGCCCCCTCGAGCTCCGAACCCTGGATGGACCGATGGATCGTATCCATGGTCCCTACGCCACTGATTGACAGAGATTTTGATTTTTCCGTAACACTTTTTCTCTCTCTAAATCAATGGCGGAATTTGGAGAACTATTGACGTCAATCTCGCGAGGAATTTGCCTTTCTTTTTACCGGCGGTTATTTGTCTTTGACTCCAGAAAAGAAAAGGAGAGAGAGGATTGCGTAATGTATAACCGCCGAGAAATCAGGAACCGTGAAATTCTTATTTACGTCAGAATGCCCGCTCGTCCGGATAATCCGCGCACGTATAATCGGGAGTTTTATCTATTATTGTATTTGAGAGTGATGTACTTGATTATCTTTCGTTTCGACGTCACCCATGCCAATTTCTACTATGACAGACGCATCTTTTTTTCACATTCCACGAATTTATACACGTAAAAAATTTTAGACACATATTTATCTGTTAGAAATCTTCATATAAAAAATACACACTCGCACGGCCGTCCACCACGCAATATCGTTTGGAAATGAAATGTAAATATCGGCGCATAAAACGAAAAAACGAAAGTCATTGACCAAAAAATTTACATCGAAAATAATGGCATAGTGTCCGATTCCGTAACTGTATACAGTTATACGGGAGTAGCGTTGGCGAAAATTATTGCAGCATATTTTTATTTGCATTTTAAATGGGATAGATTAAACATACGAACTTGAGACTATATTTGTAGTATGTAGTAACTTTCATCTACGTTAAATTTTATGAAGTGTATTCATCATGAAATATTTAACATTTATTTTGGAAGATAATTAGACATTTAAACTTATTTATTAAATTACCTCCAAACAATGCTTAAACGGCACTTTGCGATGGACACAGCAAATTACGATTATGCCCTCCTTTGTTCATGGCCGCCATATTCAAAATGTGCCATGCATTTGTTTATTTACGCTGCCGTTTTAAGTTGAGGATTAGCTAAGGTCTTGAAATGTTTTGATTGCGACTGTAAAAGCAGTTGTTCACATCATTAACTTTTGGAAATCTCCATTTAACCGAGGTATTTGATTGAAATAGTGCATTTAGTAAAGTTTAAAAATTACAAAGTTTTCTCATTGGGCATTCATTCATACTGAATTACTGGAAAATTCTCCAAAAAGACCTAGAAGTAAACTTTTTCGTTTTTTATTATAATTATAGAATCAAAATAAATACTTTGATGTAGGTTAAGGCTCTGAAAGCACTTTCCCTGCATTATCGCAGCCCATTATTGGACGGCGGTTGAAAGTAGTTCGTAGATAATTGTCAGACGAATAATATTTGAGTAAATGTTTGTTATAATAAGAACAAATTACCTGTAATATATGTAGGGTATGCTTGGATTAAGTATTAAGTTAAAATAAAAGTTAAATAAACATTTAATGTGATCAACTTTTATAAGCACTAAAAAGTGAAAAATAAATTAAAGTTCATATAATTGAATGTTCCTTAAGCGATAATAGTTTTGGGCATATAAGAGTAGTGTAGCGTAATATTTAAAGAATAAATTTCTATTTTAATGTTTGTTAAATCCGGAAAATAATATTCAAATTAGAATTGCCGTTCTTGAGTAATAATCGTTTATGCATACACTCCCGTTAAACTCCCGATATTTGGCTTCCAAAGTGTTACAGACAGAGCGACCAAATGACAGAGTAAGCATTTTATATAATTTGCTTGGTGGCTCATATTTTACTCGAGGTCACAGCAGAGTTATTCTATATTTATTTTTTTCAAACGAGAGACACCCAAACGATACCTTTTACAGTCGACTCTGAACATCATTTGAGCACGTGGGATTAAGAAGCAAGTCCACTAACGAAATCGAAATAGACTTTCCGACGGTAATTTAAATATGTGTTTGTCTGTACTCGCTTTTAAAAAAATGTCACTCGCATAAATTGAGCGAAACTTTCTTTCCGTTGAATCACTTCTCTAAGGGGCTGGTAAACCGGTTAGCTTATCCCGTAAGTTCCGTGATTCAGATGGGGGTGACGCGGTGAAGGATGAGGAATGCGAGATAGCGGGAGTGGGTGAAAAGAGGGTAGGAAATGCCACGTCTGGGAAGATACTGGGACTTCCCAGGAAACGAGTTACAATCGTTATCCAACGCCCTCTATGTATCACAAATCATTCTTGGTTTAAAATAGAAATACGGACGTAAAGAAAACAGGAAGGCCACGGTCGTTTCGTTTTTATTTTATTTTATTTTTCCAGTTTCCCTTCTCGGTTTAAACGTTGTGACGCATCGCCGCTCGCTCCTCATTCCGATCAAGTTCGAGCGTCCGAATCCGTCGCACGAATCGTAAACAAGGAGTGCGGAGAGTGAGATTATTCCCAGGGTTAGTGCATTCCGGTCAATGCTCGGCATTAGTACGCGTGTATTGCGTTTGCGTTTATATAGATGCTTGATCGAGCGACGTTAAAAATTACGATGATTGAGGTAACCCACATATTTCGTTCCCCATTTATACTAAATTGAAATTAAAAGAATATTGTTGGTGCGTTCCCATGCAGCAATTCTCTGTATGTATATTACGACGCGTAGATGCGATAACAATTTCTTTTAAAAGTCTAGTCTGTTAATTTTATTTTTCAAAGAAATCCGTTCACGTTTTGATTGAATTAATTATTTCCTCAAAACATAATCAAGTGTTCGTATATTTTGACGGGTGAGCATAAAATACAACATTTCAGAAGTGGATAAAAGTAATCATAGCAGCACAATTATTTGGTTGTGCATTGTTTATATAAAATATCTCCCTTTTAAAACACTTAAATTTTTTAAGGAAAATTTCTGCTTGCGTTATAGTTTAACATTTAATTTAACAATTTTTAATTTTGTATCTGTTTGTATAAACGGAGTTTCATAAAATAAATCCAATTGAAGATTATGTGAAGGCTTTATATTTTTACCAAAAGTATGAGATTAGCTTTATGGTAAGATTGAAAAAGAAACCGGCGCAAATTAACTTGCACATATTTTCTCCTTTGTTTGTGTTTCTGGACCATAAAATCACATCTCTGTTAAAATTTATATGTAATGAAGTACGCCCTGAAAACATTTCCTCATAGATTGCCGCAAATCGATAGTGCTGCTTCTAGGTCGTAACTCAGTGAGTCAATGACAGGCAAGAGTGAATGTAGGAAGATAGGGAAATAGTGGAAGACTTCTTACCATGACGGCCGTTGCGTGACGTCATAGCAGTAGGGAGTGCTTTGCGGAACCTAAGTTTAAAACTCGTTATTATAATACTGTATAGACAATGGGCGAGTTATGGACAGAATTTCTAAACCCACAACCTCGAAAGGACACAATCGCGAATAGACGGAATCTCGAATGTGCGGATTTGCGAATAACGGTATCATATTTTGTATTATTTTTTAAGTACATATATTATTGTTGATATAATTTATAAATTGTGTTAATTTTTATCCTAAATTAAGCAATAATATATAATATGCATACGTACATATTGATGATGACGTATGGATCATGGGGGGTGATTGAAAAACGTGCGCAATTAAAAAATATATTTATGTGAATATTTAGTTTTAATTAAATTATATATTCATGAATACTCGTATATATTTAACGGGCTCTAGTATAATAGTAAAATTATATATTCACATATGTCACGTTCTGAATCCATAGAACTCTATGTTGTAGAGAGGTACGGCATACAGAAGTATAATAAAATAATACATTTTACGTAGTCAGACAAAACATCTTATATTCTTTATCAGAACACCAAAATCAAAAACCCCAAAACCCATTAGAGCAATAGCGACCGACAAATTAATGTTATTCAGCTGAAAATGTAATAGTGCAAATTAAAATATTTCACATGGTGTATGTTGGAACAATATTGTGCCTGTATATTGAAATCAGACCCGTTTCTAGTGTAGGGCGAATCGGGGCGACCGCTCCGGACCCCGCACTTAGAAGAACCAAGCGCGAAATCCCAAGTTAAATTTGATGGTAAATATAAACAGGGTACCGCATAATCCGATTTGCTCCGGGACCCGCACCTCGCTAGGGGCGGCCCTGCTTGAGAATGTGGAATGTTATTCTTTCGACGGCAGAATATTTTGTGGTCAATATTCGCACGCATCTCGAACCGCGGCTCGCCTCAAGAAATTATTTTGCGCCCCGCGAAATAGCATGCTTAATGCGGCCCGAACTTATAAATTTTTTACCGAAATATGTGCCGAATGTATCTACATAAAAATAATCTTTGAAACCTTCTGGTGCGATATATTCATGCAGCTCATTAAAACCGTTGTCAGTCTGGGGCCCTTAAGACTTAATGTGGTCGAAAACCACCGCCTAATGCTGAAGGATTTTTGTCGCTTCATACTGTTGAAAGAGCTCGAGACGCATGGGAAAATTACCGTGTTTGCAGACATTTTACACTTTTTCTTACCTAAAATTCACTTTTTTATGGGCGGAAAATAGCGGGTCATCCAATTAAAACGCAACTCACTAGTTTATCTAAATATTTAATTGCATTGCAAAGTCCAGTAAATCGTCACAACAACAATGTGATAACACTGAACAGTCTGTAATTATATACAAAAAATGCTCCAAGTGTCCTCCTTGCTATTCAAGACAAGCAGTTTCTCGCTTTAATGTGTTTCGTGCAACACGGCGCAGAGTTGCTTGGTCGATTGAATGAATACAGGCTTCAATGTTTCTCTTTAATTCATACATGTTATATGGGTTGGGTTGGTAAACGCCTTTCAAGAAACCCCACAAGAAAAAAATCTGCAGGTGATAAATCAGGGGCTACAAGCCCCTCGAAACAATGCGATCATCAAAAGAATTGGTGGAGTTGCGCCATTGATGCACGGGAATTGTGTGCTGTGACTCAGTCCTGCTGCAACCAGCAGTATCTTTCTCCCTCTTCAAGGAATTGCTGAATGATATCCTGGTACCCCTCTTATTTTGCACTGGTCTGTTTGGGAACTTTCTTCTGAAGGCCTACTGGCACTGTCTAAATGATTTCACAGAAAAAAACTCTCTAAAATAAACACTTGCTCTTCTCGGGCAAAACCCATTTTTCGCGGCACGAGAGTCTGTGCTAAACAGAACACCTTGTACGACTGACAGTAAGACTGTTCTAGTCGACAGTGATGGAGGTGACTCAAGGCCATCGGAGCACGTGTCATTTAGTGCGCTGTTGCCATATTTACTTCATCATGCACAGTTATGTGACGGGTTGCGTGATAAATGGATGACCCTGTATAAAAAAAATCTCGGTGGTAATGCTCATGTAAGCGCCTAAGAGCAGATTATATCTAACGAGAATAGCAGCTATTAGGACAAACGCTGATCTTTGTCCTGGGTAAATTGCATAATGCAAAGTCACGTATAAAAATCGATTGGATATTGCTCAGATCATTACTGAAATTATATGATACGCTGATTAAGTTGACAGTGGATTTCTATGAGTGGGGGGAAAAGAAAGGAACTCCTAAGCCAATGGCAAAATTTTGTTCGCAAAACTTAGGATATACGTCTATTTCAGCTACAAAATAACCATATCTAACATAGGCATTGCCCTACCCGGTAATCATCCTGAACATCCCCGCCTGGTTATTTCCAAAATTTCCCATATAATAAATATCACATTTGCGTTTAAGTCGTTGATTAATTAATCATAGTTAATTGAGTAATTTGTTTTATGTGCGTTTTGTAGCCGCCTGAGGTAGTTACGACGAATTAATTCCGTTTGGCTTGCCTATTTTACTGTGTCGCATTGCTCCTTTTGTTCATACGCGTAAACTTAGGATAAATACTGAACATTTTCTGAATATTTTGGTGCGTCTTATGGGACGGGAAATCCTGCACACTGTCTGAACCACTCATAAAATTACGACCAATTTTGATCACTGACAGGAAAGAAGCGTTTTCATCGAAAGTGACCACCAGGTGCTTATATACTCATCTCATGCAGCGTTTGTTGGCCGCTTGTGGAATGAGAGATTTCAGTTAATTTATCACGATCTTAAATAAAACGAAAATTTTATGCCGTGTTTTCAGGCATTTTTTTAATTTGAGGCAATCAGTCTTCATTATTGGGATAATCTATGGCAGCTACTCCATTGCTGTAGTTTTTTTTTCGCGACACGCATGGAGACACTGTCTTCGTAAAATACAGCGCCTTAACTAGAAATTTGGATAATTCGAAGAATGCATTTCCCCCGTTAGTAATCCCGTGAGTATAATTGAAGGCTGACTTCCAAAAGATTTTTTTAAATTGTTCTCTAGAGATCTCGAGTTTAATATCCTGGACGGTGTAAAATACGTATGGTACATAGTTACATCCTATTTAAGATCCGATTAAGCAAGCGCACGAATGGTGTATAGTCCGATCTAGTAACCATTGAGCGAGCATGAAAAAATACTCGATATGCAAACAGTCGTTGACTTTGTACGTGACGTTCGCGAATAGTAAATGAGACAAACATCTTCTCGGAATTATCGTAAGTTACAGTTAAAGACAGTAAAGTTTACGAGTGATAAAGAGATACGCCTGCGTGCGATAATTTCTTGCATAGCCTAGTGACCTAGTGCTTCGACAGATAAGGGGAAATATATCCCATATCTGAGAGGAGGAGAGTATTTGTCCCTTATTTCTTACGCACGATTATATAAGCAGATCCCTCGTGGATCACTCCTTTAATCGAGAGAGTGAGACAAAAATTGCACCTAACCGCGACTCTCCCCACCCATTACACCCAGCCTCACTCGCGTTCCCAGTAATTCTCCCGATTATGGACTTCCCCAACACTTCCTCTTCGAGGGAATTTCGTCTCTTCCCGTCTCGGAAACCGCGGAACGTATAAAGACCGACCGAGTTTCTCCTGCATATCACACTCGAACGTGACACCACTCGAGAAAGAGAAAGAACGCGAAGAGCTCTCTTTCGAAAAGATCAAACTCAAAACATTTAAAAGGCGATTTTACGAAAGAAAACCAGAGGGTGCACGAAACGAACGAATCTTATCATTATATTTAAAAATAACTTTTACTTAAAAAATCAGACGAAGTACTAAGATGTCTGGGTCCATGAGGTTGTCTGTGGCGCTGTTGTTCGTGGTGGCCCTTGGAGTATCTTCCAGCGTGATCGGGAGGAGAGGTGGACAGAATCCCGGGATATCTTTCTCCCGACACATGGAGAGGGTTAGGCAGTTCAGGTGTTCGGAACCTCAGCCTAGGTCTTACTCTTCCCGAGACGTCCTGGACGTTAACTTGTCAACTCAGGAGTACATCTTGCCTCCGTTCACCGTGATACACCGCTGCGACGGCGGTACAGGATGCTGCCTCCAGGGAGAGCACATGACGTGCGCCATGGCTCAGGAACAGGTCGTGGACCTCGAGTTCAATATCAGGAACGAATTCACCAAGACCGTGAGGCCCGTGACGGTGCAGGTGACGAACCACACCTTGTGTTCCTGCCAAGATGTCTACGCGACGAGAGAATAAGGGATTTATTTATTTTTCAACTCCCTCGAAAGGATTTCTCGGAACATTTTTTTGTTAACTTATAAAAATGTGTTTAATTTATTATTTATTTTAACTTATGTGATGGTATTTATATAAATGTATGCGACTCTACAGATCTCTGAAAAAATGTGTGTTCTTCTAATGCCGAAGACATACTCATTTTTGTAACGCGTAATACTCAAATGCATTTTTCTGCCAGATATAAGGAAAAATGGAGTTGTTAAGTGCATAGTGCTTATTGCACTTTTAATTTATTCTATTATTTTTTTTAATAAACAAAGATAAATATGACCCAGCTCTTTTAATTTACCGTTTTCCGTTGGGAATCCAAGCGAACGGACGATTGAAAATCTCCTTCGTAATTGTAGTAACTGACCAAGTCACAGAAAGAAATTCGCTTCATGAGAACACATCGATTGGTTTTCAGATTAGAATTATAAGTAGCGAGCGTCACAGTATGGATGGAGAGGAAGATTCGATCTTTTCGAAGTTATCAATTTTATCGTAAAGTTCGCGCCATCAGAAGAGAAGATAATTAACGTCGGTTGCCATTAGTTACCACGATAACTCCAGAGATATTTCACAAATTTAATTATAATATCCAAATCTAATGATAATCTGTGAATCATGGTCAACTTGTAACGTTTAGGCACATTTGTAATCGAATGTAATTTTTGAAAAACTTTTCCAAATCGCTTAGAACTATGCGAATCGAGCGATTCGTCTGGTGGACGTTTTTTTTTAGAGACAGTCACTCTTGTCAATCGAAGCTTGTAATATTTTTATATTAGCCTTTCTGCAGTAAAAATTTTACTCTATTGCAAATATTTGTCTTTATATGGAGAGAGAGATACAGTAATACCTCGATTTACGACGCTTCTATTTACGCCGATTCACTTTTACGCCGGTTGCAAAATCAACCCCCACAATGTTTTTAATTTTGAAAAAAATGTAGAAAAACCGGAAAAAACTATGTATTAAAGTTATCTTGCAGCATGAAGCAGTTTCGGACATTGTTGAATTCAATTGGAATGCAGAGTGCAGTTGTTTGATCACTTGAGTGGAGAGGAGGTGGATTGCTACAATGTACATTAGAGTTCTGCACGGGTCGAAATCTTCTGCTTGATTAAAACATTTTCAGGTGATGACGAATTTAAATTTCGAAAAAATTCCTGGGTTCGACTCCAAGGAAGGCATGTTCATTTTACATCAGTTAACATGTAAAACACGATTTTTTTACGTGCAGGCTTTTATCGTTTTTGGAAATTAAAATTAGAAGTAATTAACCTTCGACATTCGGATATGAACCATTTTGAAGAAAAAATATAGTTTCTTATTCCGTTCATCTTTTTTCGCCCACATTTCGAAATCTCCATGTTAAACGTGTAATTTACTTATTTTCCTTTCTTTTGCAATACATTTATTAAATTTAATAAATTTGTAGTTAGTTTGTACTTTCCGTTCTTTTGCGATAAATTTATACTTATTAAATTACGAGTTCTTTTGTATATTTGAGACTGTCTGCCTAATTTAGCAACATGAACATTGGTAGAATAATTTAGCCTGCTAAAATACAGAATTACCGAATTTTATTGGTTACATAGCAAAAGTGACTGAAATCCTCATTCCCGTGCTGTCGTCAAATATCCTATTAATGAGAATGACGGAAACTAAACGATAAAATTTTCTTTTCGTTTCGCAACATTAGACGTTTACAGTATTCACACAGTTTTTGTCGAGAAATTTACGGCGAAAATGTTCTGAAAAACGCAAGATTACGCAAGTGTCTCTCCTAATCTCAGACATCATTGCTGCAGTTTTTCAAAAAAGAAGGAACCTGTACTCAGAGAAGCTATTGACCCAGATGAGCCTTTGCCAGGCCCGTCTCATTAACGCCCCCCCAGAACGCCATTGTCGAAGAACATCAACGTAGGGGCCAGACAGTGGCGTTGTCGCTCCAGCAGTGGTTCCGAAGGACCAAAATGAAATTTTTATTTTATTATTGCTGTTTTATTACTATTATTTACTGTACTCTAATTGATTACTTGCATAAAAAATATTAATATTTCATTTTCAGCATTTAAATTTTAAAAAGTACTTTTAGAGGTCACTATTCGTATACTAGGAACCTATCTCATTTAAATACATTATAATTTTACCTCAATGTGCTCCGCTTCACTTTGCGACAGTGCCCCCTTGGAACCTAAACCCGGCATAAAGTGAGGTATTACTGTATATCCAATAGACGCGATCCTCAATTGTCCCGCGCGTTAACCAAGGCGATTTAGTCAGCCGCGCACTAGGTAAAAAAAAAAGGAAGTCATGACTGTGTCCCCAATAAGCCCGAAATGGAACTCCTCGGAATTCTCTTTGATTCATTTTATACGGGGCCTCTCTTAACGTTAAACCACTCTTAGATGGATCTTTTTTTTTATGCCACTGAAGAGTAGCCTTTCTCATCTCACGAAACTTTTTTTTCCAATTTTACCGGTTAGTTTTTTTACGCTATCTATCCCGTTTGATACAAATAACAAGAAGGTTATGGTACACTGAATCCGGTAAAAAAAATTCTATTTTTCCCAAGCTCTGTACTTATATAAAGTTCTTATTTCTTTGCGATAACTTTAAGTAAAAGAGAGAGGGAAGAATAGCGGAGAAAATTACGTAAGGCGATGTTTTTCTTGTTTTGGGATTATGATGTCATCATAAGATTACAGCTTTGGTTGAGATCGACAGCTTCGGCTTGTATTCTGTAAATTCCTTTTAAAAGTATTACACGAATGTCATTCAGTAATATGTTTCTCATATAAAAGCAGTTGACATTGCCAATTGTAAAAAATCGGAAATGTTTCCCAATTTGGTGGTTTAAAAACAATCGTTCGATGTAGATTTGAATTCTATTTTCATAAAACATAAGCCTTATTCTTTTAGCTATAGAACTGTTCGTGTCTCCAGTTCCTGTCTTAGTTTTAAAGATTTAAAAATGCAAATTTATAATGCCCTGCACCGATTTCATGCTTTTCATACGAGTTGTAGAGAAGAAACAAAGGGGTTGGAAAAGGGCGTCGATTATTCCTCAGAAGTTGAACATAGATCCACCAAATTTGTACCATTTGTACCCTTATGTACGCAGCCATATCATAATATACACAGACGGACAGATGAACTGTCTACATAAACGATATTTAAAGAAAACGTTGAAAGGCTCTAATAATGGTGGAGATTACGGTTAAAATTTTATTAAAATAAAAATATAGATGTCTCTCTCTCTTTATGCGGGGGTTGAGTTCCAGGAAAGTGACGCGTAAAGCGAATTCGCATAAACAGAGCCCATATTTACACGTAAAAGATAGGGATACGTTCCACAAGAAATCCTAACTCCATTCCAAGACGCTCTTCTTTCGCTCCATACCGATTTATTATGCGTTAAATACAAACTTAAAACAATTAACACTGTAAAATATTTCCATTCGCAAATTCCCTTCAAATGCTCGCCAAACGTTGGGTGTTCCGGTGTAGAGTTGGCAACGTCTAGCTTGAACTTTCTACTATTTTTTTATAGGCGGCACTACCCTACCTCTTATTGTTAGCAGCGGAGACATACGAGCAGTCCCGAGTACGGTCGAAACCCACTCGTCAAGTCATTTGAAAAGCAGTAGTGAGGGGAAACACCCAAGGGTATTCCCCTCCAATAAGACGTAGATCGTTCTGCATTGTTTGCTTTTTGGGAGATATCCTGTGATTTACGATAGCGTCGTTTGTATTTGGGATGAGTTCATTGATCCAAACCAAACACCAAATGTGGTCTGAAGAAAAATGCGCAATAGACAACCTTCTCAAGTGAACTCAAGCAATATCACATGAATCCTCCCTCTCATCTCCATTCCATATCTTTTAATGTAGTACTAATACGCACAGCATAAGATACAATGAGAGACTGAATGGTCGCCTTGTGGTGTATGGCGGAGAACTTATATTTTTCTTGCACTGGTCGGGTAATCGCATTAGAGCGAATCAATGACGCATAAAACGAAATTCCAGTAGCAATGAGTTAGTCGCATAATAGCGAATTCGCATAAAGCGAGGGACATCTGTAACTCCTTAACCGTAAATTTAAATACCTAGATACACACTGATAAGAAAAGTAAAGAAACAAAGAGTCAAAGTGCAGTGTATTGATTTCTAAATACTGAATTTTACGGTTGAGGCATTTTTTACTTTAATATCTGATTACTATATAATTATTGTCCATTGTTTTAAAAGTGTGGAAAAATATACTTTTTCGGTGTAAACCAGAAAGAACGCATGAACTTTCGCTACGCCTGAGAAAATTAAGTTCACGTTTCCATTTGAAACTTTCGATTTACATACATTCCTTCCTGTAATTATTATTTTTTAATCCTGGGTATTTATAATGCACGATACCGCGTCATCATTTAAATCGTCACTGGTACTTTCTGCGCGACTAACTTGTCGGACTGCACGATATTTGGTTCAAAGATATATTCAGGTTCATCTCTAGATTATTAATAACTCACCTTGAGTAAATATAGGTGATAATAATAAAGTAAGATAACCAGAGCCTAATGTTTAAATACAAATACAGGCATTCCTTTCACTTACGAAAATTCATGAAAATTCATCAAAGCACGTTTTTCCGTAAGATCGAGGTTATCAAATGGAGCTACGTTCCTGACTCATAATCTAGGGATATTGGTTTGGGAGAGATTTTCAAGCAATCGTGGATAGAAAGTAAAAACCAACACCTCAAGAGAGAGAGGAGAGCGGAAGAGGTTTTTATGATCTTACTAGTGTAATGCCCGTTGAAATATCAACGGAAGAATTATAGATAGATAGATAGATTATTATTAATATTATTTTCATTTAAAATAATTAATATCACACTTTTAGATATGAAATATTTTGCCATATACAACATTTCTAGTGAATATTCTGCTGTTGACGGGCTATCTTTAGTTAAACTTAAAATAGTTGCCTCTCTTTCCCTCCCTTCCCCCCCTCACACCCTCTCTCCCCCTCCCACCCATGTTACACCCTCTCTCTCCCTCCCCCTCCTCATTTCTCCACCTCCCACCTCTCTCCCCCTCCCCCTATTTCCCCCTCCCTCTCGCTCCCCCCTCTCCCGTATTAAAAACATTAAAAGCACCTTTATACCCATAAGGATTGAATTAACAATATGATACAGAGGTCTAACAATGTAATTGGTAGCCAAGGCAACATTCCGTTAAAATGGCAATATTTCCACAAAATATGTGAATTAAACGTATAACATGAGTAATTTAGAATTGTATGCGGAAAAATGAACAGAATAAGAAACTGTAATTTTTTCTTAAAAATAGTTCAGATCCGAAGATCGTATGTTAATTCCTTCTAATTTTAATTTCCAAAACAGTAAAAGCCTGCACATCAAAAAATAGATTTTTACGTTACCTTATGGAAAATAGAAATGTCTTCCTTGGAGTCGAACCCAGGGCTTTTTTGGAGATTTATTTTCGTCATTACCTTAAAATATGTTAATCAAGCATCCTTGCCAAATTTCAATCTTCTACCTATTTGTTAAAACGATCTATATCGGCCACCGTGAAAGCGTGACCAACCAACCAACCAACAGACCTGGGCTATTATAGTATAAATACTGAAGCGGAGTGGGAGAGAGCAAGGGCAAAGATGGAATCGGGAAGTTTTCGGATTAGCTTCATTTACTCTCGATGCGTTTTGATTTAAAGTCGCGTTAAATTATATTATAGCACGTTTTGCATGGCGTGTCATTATGTGTCATAAACATTGTTGTCCGAATTGGTCTTAAGGCGTCAAACATCGTTTCGGCGAGGCAGAGCGTCGTAAGTGTGGAGCGGCGCCTTAAGTCAGAAGCATGTTTCTCAATTAGAAAACGTCTTAAGTGGAGGATCGCCTGTAATAATAAAATAGTAAAAATCTTCCTTATATTCATAAAATGATTTCGAAATACGTATATAGGCATTTTATAAGGATGTGTGTGTGTGTGGTTCCTGTCGTCGAATAAATTCCCCTAAAAATGTACTTCCTTTATTATGGTTAAAAGGAGGTTTTTATTGTTTTTTATTGTGGGATAATATTCTAAGAAAAGTATTCATAAGTATTGTGGTAAGGTCAACGGTTGAAGGGAGCGACTGCACAGATTTGCTGAATTTGTGTGTTAATTTCGATACACATTCCATTGCTTTTTTTTTTAAAACGAGGGATTTTGATAACATAACAGAATCTGTAAATACTATCATAAATATCCATAATAAATGAAATGTGAAGTTCACTTTCAATGTTTCAATTACATTGAACGAGTAATTTACATATATGCATCAAAATGGGAGAGAGAATTTCATAAATTTTCACCAAAATTCAGTTCCGTTTGTTCCAAAGCGCGCAAAACCATGCAAATAAAGAAGATCCAAATATTTTAAATCGACATGGTGTTTGTTGCCGCAGAAAGAAAATCGCGTTAAATAATTTGGAACATTTTTTTGAATAAACGCGTCCCAGATGCAACTCATTCACGAATTTCGAACACTAAAAACATCCAGAATACGAGGCTTTTTTTCGATAAATAACATATAAATGAAACATAAATCTTATCATAATGTACATATAAATGTTTTTAAAAAATAAAAACGAAATTTTATTTTTGTGCGAGCCAACAGTATTTGGCGACGTTGGTATGATGAATATTCTGAAAAATGTTTCTTTTATTTCCGAGTATGAAAGAATATGCGGGATCATTTTCAGCAATGGCCAAATCTTGAGCATAGAAATACGTTACATCTTCGCGGGGGTGCGTGAGAATTGACCGCCGTATTGCGTTGACTAATTTTACCGACTTTAAAATTCTAATTTACTCCGTGCGAAATTTGGAAAATCTACGCGCACAAAAGTCAGTTATTTTTGTCGCTGACATTAAATCGCAATGAATTTGGTTAAAAGAGCGACATTTTCTTTATAAAATCGGTAAAAAGAGATCTACGAATTCAGGACTTCGACCGACTTACACATGACAACGTCAAGAAAAGCATATTTTTTATTACAGTGACAATAGGGCATTATGAATTGAATGGAAACGTAATGCGTTTGTCTCCTGTATCCTTCAGTGGATTTAAGCCGATTTGTTAACGTTTTCATTGAAGCAATACGGATGTAGAAATAAATAAAAGTTTTCGTATTTGGTTCAAAATTCGCATATCAGATATATGAATGCCTTTAATAGCGTTATATATTTCGTATTTAACCAAAACTGTGGCAATATATCCCCGTCACGTTTCGCACCCAATTAAGTCAGCTGGAATGGAAAATTATATCGCAGGGGTTTCATTTTTACCGTGTTTACTTTTTTAATCACACACGCGCGCATAGTATATCCCTACAACAGATTTTATTGTGACATTATATTCGGAACACAAATGTGTGATTCTGCCTATAAAACATGAGTCTAGAGAGGCAAACTTTGTAACTCACTAAGTAACCCAGAAACGAATCTCACCAACCAAAAATGGGCATGTTTTAAACACCGCATTCGAAACCAGGCAATCCTCTCGTTTTCAACCTAAAAGATAAATTACCACGCTCGTAATTGTAGTTTCTATGCACGAAGGAAGCGACGTCACTTCAAAGAGAGGTTTTTCCTTAACCGCTGCGCTTGAAACCTCTGAAACGCCCGCCGGAAGAGGAAAATGGCAATTATGAGGAGGAAATACTTGTCCTCTCCAGACTCCTGACCACTCGCCGCGGTTTAAGATGACGAATTAAACCGTTGTATAATCATATCGATCCGACCGCATCCTACCGATGAAGTGTATGTTAAAACCGCGAGGCGATCGAAAAATCTAGAAGGCGAACTTTTTGCACGAATTTTCCTCGTGAGTATTCGGTGAAAAAATCTGACACATGACTTTCTCCATATTTGGGGTATAGATAATATTTAAATTATTATGAATAGCATTATAAGGCAAAATTATTATTTCGTATCGTAAAAGAATAGTCTTCCTTATTTCCGTAAATTACGTATATTTTGAATATGTTTACAGAATTCACCGCTACATGGTGGCGGGGCTGTATACTGGAAATTACGAAAAAGTTAAATATCTCCGAAATGGATGGTTCTACGAAAATTTGTTTCAAAGAAAACATGGAAGAAATATTATTCTCTACAACTTTGGTCCTCACGAAGATTACCAATAACGACGTTTTTAAGGAGATATTTGACGGAAACCGAAAAAATCGATTATTTATAAATAATTCCTAAACAATAACTGCTATGGAAAATTGTTTCAAATGAAAGTTGTAGGAAGTTACATTCTCTATAACCTTTGTATAGAATTGTGTATACAATAATGATGTTTTAACGGAGAAATATCGCAAAAACCGAATCGGGTTTCGAATCAACCTCGACTTCCGGTTAACCGGTATTGTCCAAAAATTAATGTTTTTTGTGCTCATGCTAAAGTGTTATATGTATATGAAATTTGGTATTAATATGAGAAGTACTTTTTGAGTTAGAGCGCCCACAATCACATACATCCATCCACACAGACACACAAAACATACATCATTCCGAAAATAGTCTATACGTGTTCTAAGGACCTCAAAATGTGTATTTCTGTTTAAATACTTTTCCATTACTACGTATTGAGAAAGTAAAAATCTGATGCGGCCAACAAATATCTCCATATTTGGAGTATAGATATTTAAATTATTATTAATAGCATTATGAGGAAAAATTATTATTTCGTATCGTAAAAGAATACAGTCGTCCTTATTGCCGTAAATTAGGTATATTTTGAATGTTTACAGAATTCACCGCTACATGGTGGCGGCGCTGTATACTGGAAATTACGAAAAAGTTAAATATCTCCGAAATGGATGGTTCTACGAAAATTTGTTTAGAACAAAACCTGGAAGAAATGTTATTCTCTACAACTTTGGCCCTGACGAAGATTACCAATAACGACGTTTTAAGGAGATATTTGACGGAAACCGAAAGAACCGATTATTTATAAATAATTCCTAAATAATAACTGCTTCCGGTAGCTTTAAAGTTTTATTTTATCCCCTTTTGTCTACGTAACAATTACTGTCCATTCGGCTTGGTGACGTCGAGAGGATTCACTACAGTCGCGTCAGCCGTTTTACGTCATGTTGCCCACAATCGCTACTCTCCGGTTATATTTAGATTTTTCAGAGCCTCGTGATCTATTGTAAAGATGCGAAAGGTTCATTAAACTAAGAGACAATTAAGATAACCCCAGCGGCCATAAAAATGTCTGGAATCCCAAATCCGCATTTCGGCCATAAAGCTGCCGTTTTATGGATATGAAGGTCATTTTAATTGTAGGTTGGATGCCGATTTCCATTTTAAAATATAAGGCATAAGTTTTGCGGAAGGATATAATTTAGGTAACAGAGGATTTTTACTTTCTCATATACGAAGTATATTAAGTATTGTTATCGCGAAAAAATTCGACCTCGAGATTTTGATGGAAATATACGTTTTAGGTGTACCTCATTCTGAAAAAGTGGTTTTCGCAATGCCGTCTGTCTGTCCGTCCGTCTGCCCAAAAATGAATGAAATCTCGTAATTAGGCATTTTATAGTACAGAGTAGAAGCTGTGAAGAAATGGTTAACACTGCTCAATAATTAAGGGAAGTTTATTCTACGCATTTTTGACAACAATTTGATTTTCTCAAAAACGGTTCTAACGGTTTTGATCAAATTTCGTACCCTTACTTTAGTATACGTCTGCAATAATACTACATACTTCATATTTCTCAAAAAACGTATATAAGGCTAGTTTATTCTTGGGCAACTTTAACAACAATCGGATTTTCTAAAAAACGGCTCATACGATTTTCATCAAATTGCGTGTAGTTATTTAAGTTGATGTTTTTAACGATTCTACACAATTCATATTTTTCAAAAGATGACGCATTACTGTATGAGAACGTTTGTGCAGTGTATATTGTACCGATTTTATACAAGGAAAATGGGAATCGTATGGAAACGCCTAGAAACAAAACAACTGAGATGAAACAGAAAAATGGCCAAGAGAACCCAGCAGTTAAAAGTTACGTACTGGAGTGGCTCGAGGTATTTTGGCGGCCCGGGAGTAAAAGCACTCCGGAGGCCCCTACCATAAATTTTTGTTAAGGTGTTCAATGCTCCGTAAATGTTTGTCGTAATAATAGAATACAAAGAATGCCATTAAGATACAGGCCTGTAAATGGTATCAAAAATTTGTCCACTTACAAGTGATGTATAGCTAGTCAGTCGGGATATAGCCCTTGAGACCCTACCTCGAGCCGGCCCTGCTTACGTCATAATCTTTAAGCAAATAAAGAAAGAACTGATTGATCTTATATGAATGGCGTTTTTTTATTACCACTTATTCTCCCCCTTGAGTCTCCAAATGCCAGCTGCGGTAAGAACACATGGCCATGAACACTCCCTCAAAATTTAGTTGCTCTAACTTGAACGGTGCAGAAGTAGACAACCGGACACTGTAGTGTGACATACGGACGGACAAAACGATTACAGTAGCGGATTATTTTCTTAAAACACACTGAAAATGATTAACGGCGATTTAGCTGAAATTTGTCATAAATCTGCGATTTTATTCGAAGCTCATTCATACTTGTGTGCTCCGTCCTCTCGAACTTCTTTTGCAAGAACCGAACTGAATGTGATTCATTCATAACTCCACTCTCAAAACGTCATTCTTTAGCGATCGTGACGCAGTCGAAAATAGAGACGAGAATAGACAATAAGAATAAACTCGTGAATCACGAGGGATATCTCGAATTCTATGAATAGACTGAGCTTGTGGGAGGAGGGCTTGTCTGTGACGAAGTGCGAACAGACGCTCATTTTTTCATTCTACTCCTAGTTGTTACACACCCCTTTAGAGCTCTTATTTCTTTTGCAAGGGGTTGATTCGTTCGCCTTTAACGAGAATTTCACTACGGCGCATCGCTGAGCCTTGAACGTGGATCCCCCTCCCGGGAGGATGGAATATGGGACGCGGATGCGTCACGGCGGTCGGGAGCACTATTATTTTTTTTTTTTCACTTCCTAGCGGGAAAACGGATCATAAAGGAGTCGAAGTGCGTGGGTGACGGGAGGGTTTAGTAGCACGCGTTGATTCACCGAAGAGACGAACGGATTCGCGGTCAAGAGCGGAACTGTCGATTTCGTCCGCAAGTCGGACGTCCGACATCCGCCTCCCCCTTTTTTTTTAAGCTCCGAGAAAAAGTTCACTCGGTTACATCTTCTCGGAACGTTTAAATGAAGTAAGATTTATGCATAAAATTCGCATTAAGAAGGGAGTGGTCTGATTCGAGAGTGGAAATTATTTCCTCCACTGAAATCGATAGTTGTATTGATTTATGATACCGGTGAGGGAATTTTAACTTTTTTTTCTATGAGATCCTATGATATATTCGTCGTGATTCACTCGAGGTTCGAGCGAATTTATGGAGTAATGGTTACGTTTTGACTGACGGTTCCGTTCGCGCCGTTAAAAAAAAAACCCGGTACTCTCCGAATTTCGTGACTACTCCTCCCTGTCAATATTCACGCTTTCCTTGAATCTGTTTGTTTTTATATAAATTTTACTATAATAATAACATTTTTACATTTGACCGTTGATATACAAAGAGTCTCATCTTCTGAACGTGTTCGGCTCCAAGGTTATCGTATTTTCTACGCTTGAAGTAATGTATACCTTTATTATACTGGAATCCAGTGTCGTACTGATAGCCCCCGCAATGCGGGGGGCCCTGAGATTTAGGGGGGCCCCAATCGTTCAAACCGTACTGACTAAGATATCCATAGGGGGGCTCCAAATTATTTGCTGCGGGGGGGGGGGGGGAAGGGGGGGGGCAGATTTTCAGGTACGCCACTGCTGGAATCATATAATTATTTATTGTAAACTATAGGTATCGGCATACGAACATTTTCTTTCACGAGAACATGACGTAACTGTAGACACGGGCACAGTCAGAGTCTTCAATTAAATCTAACTGATATTACGCGCCTAAGAAGTACCAATCGCCTCCGCATGTAGAACATTCATCACTGACAGTTAGTTTTTTCTGCTAAAAATGTGTTTTTTCCCCCTAAATATATTCGGTATCTTCGTGTCAAGCGAAATTACGCTCATCCATAATCAGTTTTTTCCAGCGGGGCTAATAAATCTCACACACTAGAACTGTATGGAGAATAAATGTCAAGCGTAAAACTCGTTTTCCGTCGCAGGGTGAGAATGATCGATCGAAAGATCGAGAAGGGACCACGCAATAATTTACGAGCACAAGTTAACATTCGGAATCACAATTATAATTCCGACAACTCAGGTATCCATAGAAAGGAAGGAAATCGCATTTCGGCTGAAAAACAAACGTCCTCACCGACGATTCACATATGTTAGATCAGGTTTCGACAACCGATTTAACAAGAAGAGCCACCATTTTTACATATCTATAATATATATATATATATATACTTAAGGAAAAGGAAAGGTAATAATAAGGGTAGCAACAAGGTGTTGGAGGAAGCCCAGTGGACACTTACCTAGAATGAAGAGCCGCTGGGGCTCTTCATTCTAGGTAAGTGTCCACTGGGCTTCCTCCAACACCTTGTTGCTACCCTTATATATATATATATATATATATATATATATATAAACCCTACGAGATAAGAACTGCATCACTAGTAAACAAGACGGTTCTGATTTTTTTAAAATATCAAATTCATATTTCAGAATCGTGCCATAAATAAACACGAACCTTCGGTAATAGAATCCACGAGCGAGTTGGACGTTGTGTTCTAGAGAAGAAGTTGGTTTAGGGCAAAGATGGAGATGCATTTTTTTTTACACGGCGGGCCGTTTGGGTTATGTGAAGTTCTTTGGCAGTATATTAGAGTTTACGTCGGAAGTTCTGATGAGATACCATTTTTAATTGAAAAAAATCCTAAATAATGTTTTCATTGTCAATATTTCAGCAATCGAGACTTTATTATCAAAATTTAAACTAAAAATATTAATCTGCTTGTTAAATTTTTCGGATCGCTCTTCATCCTAGCTTCGCGGGCCGCATTAAACGTTTTCGAGGGCCGTATACGTCCCGCGGCCCGTTTGTTGCCCGCCTCTGGTTTAGTAAGTCTCACCTAAGTCCTAATAGAGCGGCAGGTTGCCGACCTCTTTGTTAGACTCAAAAATAAAATAACGCAAGAGCTACAATATTCACACGTGTACAAACACCGACGTTTATGTCTAGACGTACGCTATTCTCATTTACGATCGGATTAGAGTGAATTATAATTTAAATTCACTCAGTCGCTTAGTCGGCAACGGGAAGCGATGGAATTTTACGCGGCGATCACTAGCGCGCGAAGCGTGCTAACGTTTCCAAGCGTAAGTATTGAGCAACGGACTGTTTACCGTATTTATTTAGCCTTCATAATGGCTTCATCAAGAGGAAATATGTTATTCATGATTCAATACATAAAGGCCTATCCGCTAAACGTAAACAGGTAACACAGAATTTGATAAGGCGGAAGTAGCGAAGAAACTAGATAAAGTAGCAATTAACTCATTAAATACAACAAGGTCGGGCATAAATTAGTGGAAAATCATCATAATATACAACAGGGCTCCCCAAACTATGGCCCGCGGACCACATGTGACCCGCAACCCCATTTAATGTGGCTCTTGAGCATGTCTTTGACATTTGCCACCTACAAATTATGAAAAGACTTTTTCCAGAATGAAATTTTTAAATCGAAATATCAATCTTGTTTATCTGACGAGCATTTGCAATCAATTATAATGATCGGAAATACAAAACTTGAAGCCAAAAATTGATAAAATTGTAACTGACAGTATCACAGGTCTCGTTAAATGTATTTCATCATTATCTCAATTTATGTTTGTTTTTAATTCTAAGTAATTTTCAGTTCCAGGAATAAGACTGAATATTTTGTACTTTATGAAATAGCCGTGCTCCATTTATGTCTGATTTCGATTCATATTCGGTGAAGAAAAAATAAAAGTTAGACAAGTCGGAAAAATCGTAATATACCCAATTCACTAAATCGCCTTTTAATACGAAATAAGCATACATTTGCGTATTTTGTGCCTATATTTTCAAAAAGTTTTTCAAGTTGATACTCTGGCCCGTGAGCATAAAATTTATTGGCCAAGTGGCCCACTTGTAAAAATGCTTTGAGACTCCTGATATACAATAAAACAAATGAGCACAATTTCCGCTTAAATAAGTGAAACTTGTGCTTATTTATTTCATTTCCTGTTATTATTTCAGCAGGGAAATATCTAGCTTTCCTTCTCAATTTCACCGTCCTGTGATTTCGACGGCGCTGTAAGACGCGTAAAAATATATTAGCTGTAGTCAGGGATTGGACAGCGAGTGCGTTCGCATAATGACATAAAGATTATAAGTATATGAGCGGTATTCTTCTAACAGTTTTATTATGCTTTATGTATTGGCTATATTAACGAACGTAGATATGCAAAAATGTTTATTTTTTACTCTCATATACGAAGTATATTGAGAAAATATTGTAATCGCGAAAAAATTCTATCTCGAGATTTTGATGAAAATATACGTTTTAGGTATACCTGAGTCCAAAAAAGTGGTTTTCGCAAAGCCGTCTGTCTGTCTGTCTGTCTGTGGGCCCGTGGGTCTGTCTGTTCGCGGCTCTAGAGCCTAAACGGTCGAGCAAAAATGATTTAAATCTCATAATTAGGTATTTTATAATGCAGAATAGATGCTATGAAGAAATGGTTGAAATTGCACAATAATTAAGAGCGGTTTATTCTAGGCCAATTTAACAGCAATTAGATTTTCTCAAAAACGGCTGTAACGATTTTGATCAAATTTCGTTCATTTGCTTGATTTTACGTCTTCAATAATACTAAATAGTTCATATTTATAAAAAAATTAATATTAGGCTACTTTATTCTAGGCAACTTTAACAATAATTTGATTATCTGAAAAACGGCTTGTACGATTTTGATCAAATTTCGTACAGTTACTTGGGTTTACGTCTTCAATAATACTACATACTTCACATTTTTCAAAAATTAATATAAGGCTAGTTTATACTTGGGCAACTTTAACAACAATCGGATTTTCTAAACAACGGCTCATACGATTATCATCAAATTTCGTATAGTTATTTAAGTTGATGTTTATAATAATTCTACATAGTTCATATTTTATTGAAGATGACTACACGACACATTACTATATGAGAAATTTTGTATAATGTATATTGTATCGATTTTTTACTTTCTCATACAAAGTATCGAGAAAGTATTGTTTTCGCGAAAAAATTCGGCCTCGAGATTTTTAGGGAAATATACGTTTTAGGTGTCGCTGAATCCGAAAAAGTGGTTTTCGCAATGCCGTCTGTCTGTCTGTCTGTTACTGGCGCTGAAGCCTAGACGGTCAAACGAAAATGAATGAAGTCTCGTATTTAGGCATTTTATCATACTGAGCAGAGTATACATAGAAATGGTTGACATTGATCAATAATTAAGAGTAGTTTATTCTACGCGTTTTTAACAACAATCCGATTTCCTCGAAAACGGCTGTAACGATTTTGATCAAATTTCGTACAATTACTTGAGTTTACGTCTTCAATAACACTGTATAGTTCATATTTCTCAAAAAATGAATATAAGGCTAGTTTATTCTAGGCAACTTTAACAATAATTCGATTTTCTCAGAAACGGCTCTAACGATTTTGATCAAATTTCGTTCAGTTACTTGAGTTTACATCCTCAATAATACCGTATAGTTCATATTTCTCAAAAACTGAATATGAGGCTAGTTTATTCTTGGCAACTTTAACAAAAATTGGATTTTCTCAAAACAGGCTGGTACGATTTTCATTTTCTAAAGATAACTAAACGACGCATTAGTACCCATATATGAGAAAGTTTGTACAATGTATGTTGTACCGATTTTTATATACGCCATAATGCCAGTAATAGGTTAGAGATTCGTGACGAATCCTAAAGCTATTCTTTTTGGAGGTTGCTGGAGGAACGGATATTTCGCGTTCCGTGGGAGATGCGGGAGCTGCGTGTGGTCGAAGCGATGAATCATTGGCCGTCGAGGAATAAACAGAGAGGATGTCGGTTTGTAACTCCCGTAATTCCCCGTATTACCGTAAGATATTCTCGTGGCTTGCTTTAAGTAAATTGAGGTTTGGTATTGAGGAAAATATTTATATTCGGGGAAATTATCATGTTTGTAGGACGATAACATCGTCGATTCCCTTCACATTCTGTAACGGCCTTATATAGTTTCCAACTAAAAATGATTTTCGCCTTTATTTTGATGATTAAGGGTTAATAAATAATTTTGAGCATTGCAGCACATATGAAAAACATGGAAACACTCGTGCAAACACACAAACACGTACGCACGCACGAACACACAAACTACACTTCCAGTAGCAGCTTTGCAATGACTTTTACGACAAAAAAGAATTTATGTCAACAAAGGATTCACGCACAAAATCACGCGCTCGTATAGACACACACACACGTGCGTACCGATACTCTCGCGCACAGGCCCACACATACACACAGTGTAGTAATTTTTTAGAAATATCGCTGGAGTAGCATTCTTTGCGACACCATCTCCGCCACTATTCTCTATAACCGAATGAATTTTAATCAAAATCCGTAGAGCCATTTTTGAGTAAATCGACGTTTTGTTAAAATCGACTGGAATAAAATACCCTTTATCGTTGTGCTGTATCGTTCATCTCATCATAGATTCTACTCTGAATCGTAACATGCCTAAATGCGAAATATCGTTCGATTACGTCCAACTGGTTAGACTCTAGAGCCGCCCACGGACAGGCAGACAGACGGAATGGCGAAAACCAATTATTTGTACTCGAGAATACCTAAAACGTGTATTTCCCTTAAAATCTCCAAATCGTAAAAGAAGGGTGAATTACCGCTGAAGACGGCTGATTTGTTGCCGAGATGCGCATCTGGTTCTTTACGATCTTGCTGTGGCCATTGGAGATACCTGAGACAAGTACTTTTTTTTAAAGTGCTTCTTCTTGATTTTTTCATCTATAATACTAGTTCGATAATTCTCTGTTGAATATATGTATAAGTTTAGGAAAAAAATTACGGTATAATAATTTACGTAAAATTGGCGGAACAATGACATTGCGGCATAGTTAATGTTTTAGGACAATGAATTATTTAAAACAACATATTTTTCCAAATCATACCTTTGAGCGAATTCCTGTTTAAAATTGCTATATATCGATTCGCACATTTGGAGACGCCAATAAAAAATGACTCCGTTCTGTTCAAGGTTTTGAACGTCCTTGTGACCACGTCACGCTTCCTTGGGGAGCCGAGTCGTTACGTCTTGGAAGAGCGCCTTACTATATCCGCGCGATTTACGTCATGTATGTTTCATTCATTCCGTCCTCCGTCAACTGCATCCGGTCTATATTTAGATCCTCGTGGCACCAGTGTTCCAACGTAACAAGGAAAGAGTTACGAATAAAAATACGAATTCCGTCTCCAAGGCTTCACGTTACTTTGGAAACAAAGTCGGTGGTTTACGGTTTCAGAAACGCCATTGCGTAGGCGCCAGTGTTAGATCCACGTTATGTCTGACTGATTTAAACCAAGGACGGCTTTTATCTTAGAACGCGAAATAGATTAATCTAACATGGTTTCGTGTTATCTTTTTATGCTCTTATGTTGTTTTTAGTTGCACAACATATATACAAAAATAATTGTAAAAATTTCCCCCGCAGAGGTCGGGGGCTCATAATAAACAAATTTTAATAAAATGTAAATCGGATGTTTCGTATAATTTAGGACCAGAAATAGTAATTTTTTAATTAATTTATAGAGAGAATCAGTCTTGGAATGAATATCCAAGCTATGATATTTATCATGATGAAAACAATTTTCCTTATATTTAATCTAATTTCATCGCTGCCAAATTAAGGCGCGCGACCGTAGCATTAATTCAAACAATTTTTATTTGCAAAATAAAATATTGCCAATATAATATAATACAGCTTTTGAATTCATAACCCCGAATCCATTAGGGTAATATACTCACAATATAGTCATTTGAGTTGATCAAATAAATTTGTCATATTATTATAATGCAGATTCGATTTTCACTGTGGTGAATATTTATAAGCCTTTGCAAATAATGAAATCGTTATAAAAAAAAGTATCCTACAGTGAGTGGTGTAAGAGATACGCTCAAACCAGTGTAAAGCAGAGCTCGCTAAAATAACTGATACAACTTGCATTTTAACGTCGACAGTTTAGAGGCAGTGACCAATAGAATTTTCATTCTCGTCACAATTTTGACGAATATAATGCCATTTTCGCCGCATTAACACCAACTGTTTATATATTTATGAATAGGACTTAATAGAGAGTTATAGTATATAATTTAATATAATTTATTATTATTATTATTTTATAAAACATATTAATGAAATCGATGTGATATTTTACATTCCTTTTCTATAACTACAAATCTAGGTATATTATTACGTTGTAGTAGTAGAGTAAGCCTAGCAAAGATTCCCTACACGTCAATGGTCGATTCGCCATATTTGGCTAGCGTATTGAACACCATTGGTTTAGGGCAGTGGTCTTCAACCTTTTTTGAGTCACCGCCCACTTTTACCATATGTTGTCCTTTGAAATAAGTTCACCGCCCACCCAGTGGTATAGTGAGGGTTTCTGGCGCCCGGGGCAAAGAATAATTGTGTGCCCTCAGTAGCAAAGCGATATACGGAGGTATGCTAACACTAATACTGGTGAGATTGTCGTTAGATGAGATTACCGAATACGGTCTCAGTGGTAATAACAGTGTTTAAAAATTTATGATTTTATATATTTGATAAAATTAAACTTAAACGCTTCGCTGCTTCTGCGAAAGACTTCGACCACCCTCATGGGCCTTTCGATTTTACCGAAGCATGGATACATTGCCGTTAGTATAGTATGATATGACACTATAGTTAACGACAAAAGAACTGTAATAGTTGTACATAAAATAGTTGTACAGAATATGTGTGCTTTTTTATAGAATTTTATTTTTCAGTGTAAAAATTAGAATAGCATTTGGTGAGTTCTTTAACGCCCACCAAAAATCCAAAATCGCCCACCTTGAAGACCACTGGTTTAGGGGATCAACAACAATCTAGGACTGAACAGATTTAACCAAATTCGAATGACTTATAATTTCACCATTTTTTGGACGTATTTCTCTATGCTGGACGACAGATTAATTAATATATAACGGCTTACGTTGACAAAAAAATCGCTCAGGTGGATAAAAACCCAGCCGAGTGCCAAAGAGACGTCACTGATTCAATGACGTATTGAGCGCCGTTTCTGCGTGCGGAAGACTTCGCAGGCGCCCTAGAAACCTTGAAAACAAATCTTACGCGCGATATCCTACGTCACGGATGATTTGGGTTGGTTCCTTTCATTATTTTTTAAACCGAGGGCTCGTCGAATGTTGACCTCCCATTCGAGTGACGTCACTTCAAAACAGTGACGAAAGAGAAAGCTTAAAATAACACCAGCTCGAGGTGCTGATGTTCCATTTGGGGGTGTGTCTGTCGCAGATGTGACGTGAAACGCGAATGGAAGATTTTTCCCTTCGGTCACCTGAAGATTCCCGTGACCTACGTCGTACTTCAAGGCCGTCTCCTTTCGTCTGAAACAGAAATTCCCAGAAAATTTCCCCACCGTACGCACAACCCGTTATATACGTGGTTGTCAGCTGATAAAACACAGAAAATTGATATGTGGAAAATACTCCATTGCCGTTTATATATACGTGTGTGTGCGTGTAGAGTGAGTTTTAAATTAACCAATGTTAGTCGCATTATGAAGAGGGATCACTGAATAATTCTCGACAGTTATGAATACGGCATTAAAAGTTACTGAAATTTTGTTCGGCGGTGTGTCAGGTAAATGAAAGTTTAATTGAAATACAGCAATAATTGCAATCGTTTAAGCAGCAGCTAGAAAATCCACCAGAGGATTATCGAGCCGGCCACATGACTGACATTGCGAGCTTATTATTTAATCAGCAACTAATAAAATAGTATTTTTCTTTGCTCTTTCTATCGGCGTGCTATAATTAATTGACTTCCTTGTACGAGTGTTGCGGAATATTAGGTGGCTAGCGTAATTGACCGTCAATATGACGGGATATCTTTAGTTAACCTTAAAATAGTTGCTTCCCTCCCCCCCTCTCTCTCTCCCTCTCTCTCTCTCCTCCTCCCTCCCTTCCACCCTCTCCTTCCCTTCTCCCCCTCCCTCCATCTCTCTGCCTCTCCCACCCTCCCCCTCTCTCTCCCTCATCGCGATTTGCCTGTAGAAGTTTAAATATTTCTATAACCTAATTTTTTTAGCATTATTTCTTCTATTTTTACATCTTTGTGCTTAAAATGGCGCTTATGTAAATATATTATGATAAAAAAATTTAATGATGTAATGTCATATGGTACTTAATATATCTCGAAAATTTAGTTCGTATATAATGTAGAAAATCCCAACAATAACTTCAACAATGAGAATTATAAAACATAACATGCATTAAAAGGCTAAATATACAAAATTTAGAATGAATCTATCGTCATTATTACTGTTTACGTTCGCATTTTCCACACAATGCAGCGGCGCACTCAGTACACCACGCGACCAGTTGCGTGACATATTTTGACGCGCCCGGTTAAGGGTTAAGGGACGTACGATTTAAAATTTTTGACGTTCAGTATGAAAAACACAGTATTTAATAAGAAGCTGCTCGGATAGCAAGTAGTCATTTCATGCAGCCATGTGACGTCGGATTAGGAACAAGAAAGGACAAAAAATTACAGCCGAGTCCCGATTATCCGAGTTATCAACATAGGTATTGGCATCGTTCCGAAAAGGAAAAATCGGAGAAACCATAGGATTTATGCACCTGTATCAGGTGTTTCGTAATGTATAATAGTCTCAGGATCTATCTTCGAAAGCAAGTATATTTCGCCAGTTGGCATACCGTAATTTCTTATGGATCTTGTTAAATAACCATGCACAAGAAACTATGAAAAACGGTTGATTTATAATCGGTTAAAAGAATATTTGTGTAGCAACTCGACCTCAAATGTTTAAATTTAACGAAATGAGGAAAAGCACGACCTTGTTTATAAATACACGTGAAACCTCTCGATAAATTTTATACATCATATTTGATAAATATAATTATTCAGATATTGATTAAATCTTAGGCTTTTCTTACGAAGGTAAGCGTTTATTCGTAAAACTTAGGGGAAAAAACGAAACTTTTGCTTTCGAATGAAGATATTCCGACGTTTCAGAGTTTTCGAAATAACTCGAGCTGTATCCATTTAATTGTACTACATTTTTTTGAAAAACATTTCCGGAGATAATGACATTTTTATGTCACGGAGATACGCCTTAGCGCTTGATCAAACGTCGTCGATACGAAGGAATGCATAAGGAAAAACTTCGCGAGAGAGTCTTAGAAGAAACTGGTCCCGCGGCTTCCCACGTCACGCACGTGCGCGGTTTACTGACCTGCCGCCGCTATAGGAGAGGAAGAGAAAGAGAGGCGAAGCAATTTGCCAATTTCCGCTGCGAAAGTTCCTTTTCTTTTTATGCGAAAAAGGTTTTTCGTGCGTCGACCGAAGGTTATTAAATTGGCCGTCTCGTGACGGATGTGGCATCGATAAAAGTGCTAAAATATAAAAAGAAAATGGAGAAACGGTATTTTTTTTATAGTAGATAATAATGGGTGCCCGATTTGAGCGGCGGTGACGTACGTAGGACCCACACGTTCAACGAGGTATTCCGTTTACGTAAAGGAAACGAGACATCGTCGAGTCAAGGGAAACCTCTTTCTGCCTTACGCTTGTTACGTTCAATATCTACCCTTCTTCTTACGCACTGTTCCTACTCTCTCTCTCTCTTTCTATCGTGTAATGAGAAACGGCGAGCGTTGCGAGCTCTATTCTTCTGCTGCGAAATGGACTGACAGGTATTTTATCGCTTCGCAGATTTATTAGATCGATCCCAAGAGACACGTTGGTGAAAGGGCGGCATCGTGTCAATCATTATTTTGAAATTTTTAAGGTCATATTAATGTTGCGATAATTCTGTCGAGAAAAAGTTTTACGATAATTTTTTTCGAAACTTCGCGTCTCACCTAAAAGACCTTCGCGTAATACTGTTTTGCCGGCGAATCCAAGTTTTTAGCGAATCGTGACCTGGGTGAACATCTGTTCTCTGCAATACGTCCTTCTCTCGCGTTACGAATAAGGGAATGGTATCGTAGAAGGTCATGGAGAACTGGTTTACGCTACTTAAGTCCCTTCGCTTCATTCAGAATAATATGCCTAAGTTGTTTCATTGTTTTCAAATGAAAAACTGACCATTTCTCCGATCTCATTTTTACCTCGAAAATCGTCCTGGGATGATATGCCTATATTCGCACAAACCATCTGCTTTTCGTGTAAATATTTAGAACGATTTCTCTGTCATAGAGGAGAGATGCTTCAATGCTGTATGCATCTGCGTCCAATTTTATGGACTCACTCAGCAAAATTTCTTTATAGACGGGAGAGCTCATATTTTTCACATAAACAAACACGTTATGCACACAAAAATATTTAGAGACGTTTTTGACAAATGTGTGGCTATTAACGACACTACTTACCTTTTCAATTTTTTATATTGAAATGCTTATTCTTCAATTTACACTACGCAGTTCGCTATAAAATGATTGAGCTCGTATTTCCTGGATAAACACTTAACCCTCGAGTGGGCGCGCCCTAAAATTTTACACGAGCAGGCGCGTGGCGCACGGCGTTCGCCATTCCAGTTTTCTTTTGAAATCGTTACACTTTGGTAAAATAACGACTATTTCTACAAAAATTAAAATATAGGTATAAATGTTTTCGCATCGCATAATGCAAAAATTTAAAACCCGTATTTTGCGGGTTTGCTGGGAATATATTGGATGAAACTGCACCGACCCAGAAAGGCCTCCAGTTTTTCATCAATCGTTACGAATTCGCTAACATTATAGCTATTTTTGCAATTGCTAACAAACGAGTTTAATTGTTAACTGATAGCTGCCAATTTATCAATTTTATTTCTTTGTTTCCTCGTGCCTTTATCGTCGAATCTCATGCTGCGCAAAAGAAATTGAAATCGTTTGTATCTCAGACGCGCTCTCAAAATTTAAATTCTTGTGCCATCCGTATTCCAAAGTTCCAAAACATCAGTCCGGTTTGCTTTTTTTTATCCCAAGAAGATAAAGAATCCCTAAGAGAGCCATAATTTCACTTCTTGAAGTTGGCTTAGCATCTCTATCCCTCTGATATTCGACGTTGCTCCGTTTTTTATGTATATAAATGTTTGTATATCTTACTATTTCGTCCATAATTACACTGTCCATTATTTGGAGTAAGGCGAGTACTTCATCAGAAATTCCGTTCGCATTACATTTAGGTCCGGGAAACATTTTCACAATATTTTTCCCTACCAAGAAAATAATCGCGTCTGTCTTCAGAACTACTATCACTAAAGGTTGACTCATCTTCCGATGTGTCCTCTTGCTCTGTTTCGTGGTTACTGTGGTGAATGACCTTTTCCTGCTATTCCTCAAAAACGGAATCGTCACTGTTTTCGATAGGTTTTTCCTTTCGTCATCGGACAACTGCAATACGCCCAAACTGGACTCGTCTTAGGTGAATTTTGCCCTAAATATGAGATTTTTCACCAATAAAATAAATCTAAAATAAAGCTAGCTACCTTACATTTTAATTCATAGTACGCTCTTTCGCACATATCTTACTTGATGTAAGAATTTTCTCGATACTGCGAATATCAAATGAAAAGTCACGTTGATATTTTTAGAAAAAGTTAGGTGAATATTATACAAGATGTGAAGACAAATACCACATTTCACACGAAAAATATTACATGAGTATTATATACGGAATAATACGGTATTGTCAGTTACAAAATTGAAATTTCTCTATTAGAACTGAATGCCAATAAAAATTGAAAAATCTACATTCCTTTTGATAAGATTTTTCTGAAAAATATCACCTATGTATTCATTTTTAGGCGCGTTTCGCTTACAGCGTGAGCGCCTATTATCGTCGGTTGGTCCGTCCGTCCGTCCGCATGTTCGTTCTCGGCTTCTACAGAACGGATTTTTATGAAATTTGATATTAAGGACTTTCAATCAAATATAATAAGAAAATCGCAAAAATGAATCACGTACGCCAATCAGGGGTACCACTTTACTGGAAACAAAAAATTAAATTTTCGTCATATCTCGTAAAGTATTGTTCATATCAAAATATTTTTCAAATAAAAGTTGTAGAACTGGTAAAGTACAGTATTTCCTTTTCTATATATTTTCATCGTAGGAGTAGCCGTTATCGAGAAAATCAAACAAGAATGTTATCTATCGAGTTGAACAAAATTTCTTCCATTGTTGCTAACATAAACAATCTCCCAAACAAACGTTTAATTTCCTTACGTGTGCATGTAACAGCATGTAATACTATTAAATAGGAAGAAAATGGATTATTTATGATGAAGAGAAGGACTTTAAAACGCTATTTCCCTTACGTACAGGTATATAATTGCTTTCTAATACTCCATTGCACGAAACGCGCCCCATTTGTGATACGTTGTACGCTTTCCTAACTTGTTAATTGATATAAAGGGGTAACATATGAAAATATAGTCTTATTCTTAACTTTGAGCTTGAAGCGACGTGTACAAATAGTTTACAGCACATTCCAGGACATGGTAGGAAAAAGTCAAATTTCATTACATGACTGGGCGCGCGGCGCACGTAGTGCGCCAAGAGTGATCCTTCACACTAAAAAAAGACCTGAAAGGGCCACATGGAGAGACAAAAATAAAAAAACTTCACAGGCTAAAACCCAAAGGGACACTGAAGGAACAGTAGCAGGAAACCAGACAAGACACAAACATGTGTTCACACCATTCCCTGTGTTATGACTTTGGCGCACTCCGTGAGTCAGCGCGCCCGCTCGAGGGTTAAGTATCAAAAATTTTAAAAATCGATTACTTCTCTTAAATATCTCCTAAAGCAATAACGAGTTGGTTCTTTAAATTTCCTCTTACAAAACATCCGCGCTCTGAAGAAATTTCAATGGTTCACAACTGAAGACGGCTGCATTTTAGCCGATGAGAGAATGTTTCTTTAATAACTTTTTATCACTGTTGGAAATATTTCAGCCAAGTACTTAATTTTTCAATCTCAGATACTTAAGTACTTATTTTGGACTTAAGATTTTTTCAAACGGAGTGCCCATTCGCACAAATTTTACAAATAGTAACTTAGAAAATTTTACATTAAGATTTGCATGATAGGTCTCGCGTGAATGTTGCACTTCCTCCCCCTCCCAAACCATCAGTACTCAAATATACAATGCTCTTAAAAGGATTGAAGTTTCAAAATTTGTAAAGACAAAATAATGGACATAGAATATCTAGCAAATAAATTAATCGCGTAAATCTACTTCTTTACTAATTCAATGAAGAAAAAGAGAGATGCAATACTCATTTTGTTTAGTTTGAAATGTTTTTTATTTTCAAAATTTCCATGGAATTTTACATTTATGGTCAACTCTTACGTTTTTTTATTATTTCCTGAAAATATCCTTCAATAGGCAGCTAGCCTATTCAGGATAGGATGAGGTAATGGACAACACCATTACGATATCGCCAAGTGGCAATTGTTACGCTGTCTTTACTCCGAGAATGGTACTGCCTGGGATTTGCCTGTGTCGAAACGGAAACCCGTCAAAAACTTGCGCAGTCGGCCTCAATAAATTCATTTCAACAAGACATGAATAATGCCATATTAACAATCAACAAATAACAGTGAGAAAATTAATTCATAACAATTTATAAGTTAGTTTAAGATTAAAACAGATAATATACATAAAAAAGAGTACCATCGCAATAATATAACAAAATAACAGCTGCCAACTTTTCGTGGTCGTGACTATATTGCGACAGGCTCTAGATTGATACAGACAATACATATATTCATGTAAATAAATATGAGAATGACTATTATAAATAGGAAGACAGGTTCTCTGAAGCACAAGAGTAAAGTTATTGAGGTTGCGTGGGGTTTTCAGCAAAGCACGATGCCGTTCATAAGTAGGACCGAAGGACCAAATCGCTCCCGTGATGCATTGCGCGAATTCGCCTCGACGATCTTTCTCGAAGAACGATCGGTTTATTATTTTCCACTGTCACAGACCCGATCACGAGTTGGTATTCATTTTGGACTTCCCCATTTTTATTTATGTTTCGCTGATGTCACAAAAATTACACGCGCGAAAAGTTCACCTTATCATTTTTTAACGCTCGGTTTAACATCGTCATGTGCGTTCCTGCTTTCTTTTTAGCAGTCGGTTGTGTGTACGGAATCTATCGTCGAAAGGACAATATTTTTTCACACCACCACGTCCATGCAGGATTCAGTACGCCAGCGTTAAAAAAAAACGATCCTATCCTTTTCGATGAAGCGGGATTTTCTTTGAGTACTCTTTCAAAAGTTTTGTAGGCCTAAGTTTTCCAGTTTCTGACACGAACACTTAGCGTGAGCGTCGACTTCCACCGTCACGACCTTAACCTCGTGGGTGAATCCGTCCATTATCTTGAAGGTCAGGTCCATTTTCGCGTACTTGGAAGGAGCGCAGATATAGTCGTCACCTTGGAGGCAGCAACCCGTACCGCCGTCGCACTGAGGGATAACGGTCATCAAGGGAGTGATGTGAGCGCCAGGTGAGATCGGGACGTATTTAGAGAGCACGTCCCACGACGAGAAGGACCTCGGCTGGGGTTTGGAACACTTGAACTGAGATACCTTCTTGATGTGACCGCTGAAGCGGTTGGAATCTTGCGAGTGAACTGCCGCGGAGACGGCGACCACGATCAGCACGAATCGGAGAGCGGAGGCGGCCATTTTGACGGTCTGGTTTCCTTTTTTCGATAGAAGAAACTTTCGCTAGAGCTTATCCAGCGTGTTCGCTTTAGGTTAGTCCTCTGTGACTGATGCGGTCTTAGTGTTTCCGATGGTCCTTATATTGCGAAGGAAACAATGCTTATCTGCTTACCATTTCCGACCAGCGTTTGTTTCGTGGATATAAATGATAAAAAATGAAAATAACAGGTCGGTGGTTTCCACTTTTCCTTGGAAACATAGAAACTATTTGGGATATAGGGTTTTTTTAAAATAGATGTGCGCGAATAGCTTTGTTGCGACGGAAATTAGGAGCTCATCTTTTTTATTTTACCGTCAAACGTTTTCGTTTTTATCGTCTTCCCCTTTTTCGCGGTAAATGGGAAATTCTCTCTCAAATGGAGGTTATGAATCAGTCCTGTTGCGAACCTTCTTCCATTGCATTTCTCAAGAGGACCTCGAGGTCGCATTATGACTCCCCTATGGAGTTAGGTGGCAGAGGGAACTGCACAGTCCAAATATCGCAACGAATAAAAGACATAATCAATCAATCCCCTTGTTAAAACAGAAAAAATGCGATCGCATTCAATTCAAGCTGCTAAGAGCCGCTACATTACCTTTTTATGAGAAGAAATTTTGGTCATATTTCCATAAAAGTTACCGTACTTGATACTATCCATTTCATTTTTTAATATTTTTATGCCGTATTTCAGGAGTGTCGGAAGGATTTTTTTTCCGAAAATCAAGGCCAAAAGAAACGAGCCAAAGCTTCAGAAAATTAAACTGTATGACGAGGATAGCGTATGTTATTGGCAGCAAACGGAAAATGGACGCTTAAGATGTAAGTGAACCTTTTTTTTAAATAATTTTGTACCGTTTCATTTGTGATTTTGAATTTTAAATAAACTTTCAATAATTTTTATTTAAAACTTTTTCCTTGCTTTGTTTTGATAATTTGAGGGCAGTCTTATATTCCTGATATTTCTATGTTACACTGAATACGATATATGAAAACTGCCTTTCTTTACATGTTTGAGCGCATTTTTTAGCAACTTTCGCGAATAATTCAAATATTACATGCTTGCTTTTATATATGTACATTTACTATCACTTTTTAGAAGAAAATATTATTTTTGTTTGATCCTCCATGTTCTCGCAATCACTTACCTAAATATTTTGCATGCTACTTTTAAAATAAATGATGAAATTACATGAATCGCAACTAAATTATTATTGTAACATGTATATTATTATAATTATTTAATTATATTATTAATTCACTGATAACTTCAATATAGGATGTGGAGATTGATTGACGTAAGCATTTCATAGGCCTCATGACTCTAAAACTATAATTGATAGTAATATTGATTGTCGATGGCACATGGCATGGAATTCGCGGGTACTTTGAAGTCACTAGGATCATTTACGAAGATGACAAAAAAATGCTGGTTGAATTTTAGGTTGTGTACAGTATTGGTCCTAAAATAACGCGATCCCCCAATTATTTATTTTTAAATATTAAGGAACAATTTTATTTGAGAAACGCCGTAATTTTAAATTGAAAATACTAAGTATACAGAGCGTTGTAAATACGTTATCCCTTCTAACAATCATTCCTTCTCTAAAATTCTTCCATAAATTTTAAATAAATAGCTGAGTAATATAACCAGGGTAAAATAAAAAATGTAAATAGATAATTTCATTGGATTATCTATCAAAATGTTTTTAAAATAGATTATTTCATTGAATTATTCATATCAAATGTGATCACGGGCGCCCGCAGTGAGGGGCAAGAGGGGGCATTTGCCCCCTCCCCTACGTTTCCCAAAAAATTTTACGTATGGCATTTTAAAGTTTACACTGGTAGTACAAGCAGAGCTGACAGATCGCGGTGCCTACGGTGTGACTGCACCGGGCCTCGCGCTATCTAGAAATATTTGTTTATTTGCGGCATGGCGAAAATCTGCTAAAGTGTGGCTGCAAGTAAATGTTTTGAGCGCAACAAAACTCTCGTGGAGAAACTGGTCTGAAGATCATCCTCGAAGATCTGCAATTTCTTACAAAATTACCTCCATCCTTCATACAAGTATAACCCGGTCAGCCTTTTACCTTGAAGCTTGTCATTCAATGTATTCAAATGTGCCGTTATGTCTGATAGAACCATAAGGTTTACAGACCATTCTTTATTCTCCAACTGATTTTTCAATTCCTCGGAGAAAGATTTTACTTTAATCAAAACAATTGAGAAAACGAGAGGATATTTACATACTTAGCGACCGAAAGGGCTAAAATAGACCTATCTGGATATTTTTGGAGTAGCTGAACAAAACCAATATTTTTACTTATAATTGCAGGTAAACCATCGGTAATCACAGAAAACAGTTTATTTTTTAAATCAAAACCAATGAATCTAGAAATCTTCCCCTTTTGTAGTTCCGAGCATCGGAGAAACAGCACGCACTCAGAGGCGTAGTGTGCATGTAGAGAACCGGTGCAATGTACCTGGGCCCCCAGTCAAAGGGGGCCCCAAAATGCCCCTGACGTCTTATATCTTTCATGATAAAATTAATGATAGGGGCCCCAAAATCGAATTTTGCACGGGGGCACCATAAGAGTTTGCTATGCCACTTCCATGCTCTTCTTCTATCACAGCCAAGCTTTGCTGAATAAAATCGTGCAAACAATGTCAAACGGGCAACGTCATTAATGCCGTGGCTTTACGGCTGCATACGCACCTTCTCTTTTAGTTATTACTTGCAGGAAATTAGCTATTTTTCAATTTAAGCTGTTTTTCGGAATATAACTACGACGTTAAGTTAGGGATACCTGTTTCTTTAATTTTTTGAGAAGTGTATGGCGTACTCTTTTTTGTTGTATATGTATTTCTTTAAAAATATATTTTGTGTCATTAGATGATGGTGCCATCTCAAAATCTCTTCGCGTGCCAACTAAAACATCTTCGCATGCCACGCAGTGGTAATCCTGCGCTGTATTATTTAATAAAATGTTTCAAAAGCAGTTTTAGTGCGAGATTAACGCATAAACGCTAAGAAACATTTACTTCATAAGGAATTGTACAGTAAAAGACGTACACAAAATAAATTTTATGTATTTATTATTACAGATAACCTACCCTACTCTCACACCTTATTACAATAATTCCATACCATCTAACCCAAACATTCGACTATTTCCATGAGAACTAGAGCATTTGACAATTTTGGCAAGCAACAGAAGGTGTGAGAGAAAGTATACATCCATAATTTTACCTATTGCAAATAGTAAAATTAAAATACTGAAAAGATGAAAGAGTCTGAAGAAGCACAAAGGGGGTTACTAATAAACCCCTGCTTGTTCCCAAATAAACGAATGTCAACAACTATAGCCAGTTAAAAATTAAATATTCAGACAGATCAAAGAATTTCAATTACACGTTGATGGCCAAAGAAACTTTTAGGCTATTGAAGAACAAAGTTCACTAAACATTTTCAAGGTGTCTAAACGAAGACCTACTATGACTTAACAACGACCCCCAACAACCTGAATAATGATAAATGGCTGTAGTTTCGTATTGATGGACAATGAGTATGAATGAATCATACGACTTTCATTAGACGAGCTGAGTGAATAACAGCAGTGGGGGAAGGGGGTTTCTCCAACTTAAACAGGTTCACCACGGATTCGCCGAGCAAGATGAATATCCTTAGGCATGATGGTCACTCTCTTTGCGTGAATGGCACACAAGTTGGTGTCTTCGAACAGTCCTGTGAGGTATGCTTCGCTTGCTTCCTGTGATATAACAACAGGTTATTGATCATGTTAACATGCGAGAAAAGCAATTGGATCCTCTCGTAAAAACTAAAACAGAACATACTTGCAAAGCCCCGATGGCAGCACTCTGAAACCTGAGGTCAGTCTTGTAATCTTGAGCGATTTCTCTGACCAAACGCTGGAATGGGAGTTTCTTTATAAGCAGCTCGGTCGACTTTTGGTATCTTCTGATTTCACGAAGAGCGACTGTACCTGGCCTGTAAATTAATCCCATCAGTAAAAATTTTATAGGAAATTGGCGCCAACGGTGATACATCACCTAGCACAATATTACCTGTAACGATAAGGTTTCTTCACTCCACCAGTAGCAAGTTGTTTGCGAGGAGGTTTTCCTCCAGTAGACTTTCGAGCCATCTGTTTTGAACGTGCCATCGCTGTTTGTTATACCGTGGAAATGTTGTCAAAGATCGATAAGTCTTTACAAGAAATGTCTATTACATATCGTTAAAGCATAAGTCGCGAGAGCGAACGTCATTAAAAAACACAACTATAACAAAGATACTAGAGAAAGAGAAATTAAATTCATTTTTAAACAAAGATGTCTGATTTATTGTTGTAATCCTTTCTAACCACACTATATATCAAAACACCAAGGCACTAACACAATTCTACCACATTAAGATGAAACATAACTTGTTTAATTCACACAGCACCATTAGAAGGCGTTACTTACTGTAAAAGTTTATGTATGCCAATAAAAATTTGCACAATTGCTCTTGATACACAACTGAGCCTGACGCTATTCAACTACGGTTACCAACGGTTACACAGCTTCAACGTCTGCTTGCTTGTGATTGGTCAAAATAAAATTCTTCCTCATTGATTCATCTCTGTAAAATTATGCTACGTGATTGGCCAAAATAATAACGATTCAGTATTATGTGTTTTTCATTATTTGTTTTAGTTTTCTATATACCTTGATTGAACGTAGTTCGAATGGTTATTTTAACGATAGTGTACATTAATTACTGTATCCGATCATTTCAAGGGCGCCCGAGCGGGGATCGGGAAAAGTTTGATGTCCTATCAAATAATTAATATTTAATCACATATTAATTTACATTTATAAGTAAAATGTGAATTGATACATGTATTAACCTTATTTGGCCAAAGTGTATTATATCTCCCCCTCGAGGTTACTATGTTTTTGTTTATTATTTCGTGTTTTCCTTTCTCCAGTTACTATGTTGTTGTTTACCTTCTTATTTAATTCGTTATTTTAACAATCGATTATAATTTACCGTTCCAACATGATTCCAACTCTTGAAGAATTTACGTTTACGTTCGGAAATGAAGAAAAGTGTTTGCAATTCTTGCTTGATCACAATATCATTGAAAGCATTCGGAGGCACAGGAATTCGAAGAAACCCATGAATTATTGCCCTGTCGCTACATATACCAACCCGATCTCCGAACAACGGGGAGGGCTAGTTTCGTTCCAGCGAAGCGAAGGGAGCGGTAGCGGCCGGAGACGACTAACCATTAAAACAAAGCGAGCTGAAGGCTAGCCAATATATATCCTTTCAATGTTATATAGAATGAATTCAAAAATAATTATACTTACCTAATTAACAACCGCTATAATGTCGTATTTATGGTTGTCATGATATTTCCAAGAAATATATGTTATCTAGTGCCGCCATTTTGAAGGCGGGGGGGGGGGGGTATAATACACTTCCTCCCCCTATGTAATTAACAGAAGGCGCAAACCAGTGATTCCCAACGTTTTTAAATCTAACACCCAATTTCGACGAAAATATTTTCATCCGTCCCTTTATAATTGCTATCCCGTATAACTTAAGGAGACATAAAAAAAGTATGTTAAAATAGGTGTGACATTAGTTAAGCAGTAAAAAGTATTTGTGGGTTATACGCAGTTATACGTGCGTCCGGATTTTTAAAACATTAAACTAGTCTCGTTTATAACTACAGTTGTTGCATATTTGTATCTAATTATGTTACTGTATTGTTGTGTGTAAATATAACTGGTTTTACACCGTTATCTTCATAATTAAAAATGGGTTTCATTAGTCTTGTTAGGACCGTTGCAGATGAAGAATCCGCAATTTCCTTTCTTCAAGGTTATAGAATTTTACCATTATTGCTGGTCCTTCAAAATGACTTCTACGAAATTCTGTAAGCTTGAACTGAACATCGGAAACAACGCAGTGGTCGATTTGATATCGGTCATTCACGACCGCAGCACCACCTGATTCAGGAAAAATGAACTATCGAAGTAGGCGTACGAGTAAATGATGCCCTTGGAATTTTATTGATGTTTGCCCAAATAAATATTAGCAACAATAAATGGAGAGGATACTGTATTGGCGAGCCTTCGGCTCGCTTTGTTTTTATTTTAGTTGTCGTCTCCGGGCGCCACCGCGCCCTTCGCCTCGGTGGAACAAAACTATCCCTCCCCGTTGTCCGGGGATCGGGTTTGTAAATGTTGCGACAGGCCGATCAGTCATGGGTTAGCAAGCTTCATATTAACTCATTGAAGCCATTATTGGTGGGTTTTATTTATTTTCGTTGCTCGTACGCATATTTCGATAGTTCATTTTTCCGGAATCAGGTGGTACTGCGGTCGTGGGTGACCTATGTCAAATCCGGACGTATAACCCACAAGATCGGTATTTTTAAACGAAAACCAAATTAGTGGTATGTTTAAAAAGTGTTTAATACAACAAAAATGCCATTTCAATTGAAACCGCTTATAAATTACTAACTTGGCAAGAACGAGCGCAAATAATTCCTTGCTTGAGGCAGAGTTCTTTAAAACCAGTTTGGATGAACCGTGCCCTGGCCTTAGCCATTTTGAAGATGAGTGAATTCCTGACAATCTTGATTCATGCTTCCTACATTGGCCACATGGATAAATACTGAAGTCTAGCAAAAAGTTCTTTCAAATCCTCGTATCTTACCAGTATCATAAGAGAATCAAGATGAGCATAATGAATTTCTAACTCGTCCAAAAATTTTCACTTGCTGCATTGATTTTTGTGATTACCTTTTTTTTAAATGAATTTTTCAATGCTTGGTATTATATAAAAATGTTTCATTTTAAATGAAGGCCTTGGTAGAAGGGTGGTTAGAGTATCTGCCGCCGAATACAAAGGTTGCGGGTTCGAATCCCGCCGAGGGCATCGATGTTTGTGTTGTCGTAATGGGTTCTATGTAAGAGTGGACTACGAGTAGGCATATAGTCTAAATATCACCCTTGAAAAGAAAGTCGAATTATTATTATTGACTATTATTAAAATTATTTTCCCTAGATTGTTGATATTCAACTTCATTTGTTACTGTGGAGGAGAATGTGTGCAGTATAGAAATGGGATAAATAAAAAATTGACTTTGACATCTAAAATAATGTTTTTATATAATTTTAATAAAATGTAATAAGGATCCTAAGATTGGAAAAATTTAGAATCTTGAAATCATGGGATTGAAAAATTCCTCCAGGATTGCAATCCCTAGTTTATATTATATTTTCGTCATTATTCTTTTAGATCATTTATTCATATTCCTTAAATGTCAAAATTATCGATCTAAGCCGAAAATTTGACACCATATAGCAACATAAAGTAGCAAAATCCTTGATGTGATGTTATACAAAGCAATTTTCAATAGCGTCATGTATTGAAAATATTTATATGCTACATAATAAGCACATCCATCATTTATTTCATCACAGTTGAATTTCAATTTACAAACCTTATGAATAAAGATGTTTACATATATATCTCTCCCTCCCTTCCTCTCCCTTTCTCCCCCTCCTCTATTCTCCTTCTCATTTCCTCACTCTGCCATCCTTTCTTCTTATCTAAATTCAATTTAACGCGAATAATTTATTGAATTCGGTTGTTCTTGGGTACGAAAATTTTTCTTCTTAAAGAACCTAAAAATTTTCATGTTGAAAACAATTTTATGGACCAATTCGAATTGTATATAAAAATCGAAGCTAGGAAAATAAATTTTCATTCTTTTGTTCAAATCCCAAGTTTGTATGATGATTACAATAAATTTTAAAACGAAAATCAAGAATACGATGCAATGATTCAAATGCTACTGAAATGGGGGATTGAAACGTCTCTGGGATCAAACTCGGTCCGATTCATACTCGTTGTTCATCCAAATCTGCTTAATGTCTAAAGCCGACTATGCACCGAAAGAAAGACCACGATCGATTCGGCCTTTCTCGGTTTATTTGCTAGTTGAGGGCGTAACAGGGTTACGATCTTCTCATTAAATAAATAGAGAAGATAGATGGATGAAACTTTTCCACAGTGCGAATTCATGGTTCTTTTCATAACAAAGGAACATACTAATTCTTATGACTTGACGATTACACTGACAAAAAAATTCTTATTTTCCAAAAACAATTTTCTTAACATTTAAAGAATCCATTAAAGTTGTTCTTTGTTGCTTACGTCTGTTTGGCCGTGAATCGTCTGAATCAACTTTTAAAACAAAACATTAAAAATATCACTCTTATGTTTCACGATTTACGATATATTTTTTATTATAATTACAGTTTTTCACATTGAAGAGTTATTTTGAACTAACTATATTGGAAAATCTATGGTAGGATAAGTCCAGATAATTAGTTCACAAGAGATTCCCTATGAGTCTTCTAATGACAGTTTAGCGTTCTTCTGTTCCATGCTGGCTTTAGAAGTAACTTTAAATGCTAAACTTATTACAGCCAATATTATTGGTAATTTTTTGGCTACTAATTCAACCGTAACAAAATTTATTCCGGTAACACGTTTGAAATTATAAACAATCTATTCTTTAGTACAAACACTCATTTGATCTTTTAATCCTGACGAAAGAATGCCATTTCCTTTCAACATGCAACCGCATCCGTATTGATCTTCTTCGTGAGGGATTACATGCCAAATGAGAGGTAAAATCAACTCCATCACTTTGGAATTGTCGGGTAATATTATATATTCATAAGAAAGTTAACAAGTTTACACACAAGAAATAATCGGTTGAAGGCTTAATACTTATATCCAAAAGCTACGTTAGATGCATAAATCTATTTATTGATTCACATAAGTCATTTTACAGTGAAATATTATAACGAAATAAATTAACAACACAATACATAGTAATAATGGTAATAAATAACAAAGTGGGAGAAACACTATATAACTAACTATATAACACTGTTATATAGTTAGAAAGTTGTTTTAGACAGGTGGGATCAAAAGGCAAACTTACTATCAATTATAACTCCAAGGTCCATCGGTAGGATTTAATATTTAGTTGATAAGTACGAAGGATTAGTTTAAAGTGAAAAGTAACTTTCACTGTTTTTATTCATATTTTGTTCGCGAGTATAATGAGTTCCCTTAACTTTGATTTTTTTAAAATAAACAGAAAATCTCGTCTTAAACACGGTAAACATAGAAATCCGAACGCAACAATTGTTCCTTCTTTCGCCTCTAGGATTGATCGCGGACGTGATTGCTCTTCACAGGATCCACGTATGCGCGATCGCCGAAACATTGGCGGTTATTATTTTTAATTTTCTGGCACGAGCACCTGAGGTGCTCCTTAACTCTCAACTCCACGGACCTATGCACTCCGTTGAGCGGGTTCTTCACGCTGAAGACCATCGGGATGTATTCGTGCTTGGAAGGAGCGCAGGAATAGTCGACGCCTTGGAGGCAGCATCCGGAGTGGAAGCCGCAAAGGTTCAACACGGACATCGCAGGGGTGATGTACTCGCTGGGTGAGAATTTGAAGCTCTTGGGAAAAACGTCCACGGAGTGGACAGACGTCGGCTGAGGTTTCGAACACTTGAATTTGGATACCTTATTCATGTTACGTAGGAAGAGACTCCTAACTCGAACTTTGCGGGCAGACGCGGCAAGGGATACGACGACCAATATCAGCATCACGCGGATGAAAGGAGCGGCCATTTCGATGGATATTATTCCGCTTGAAGGAGATTCTTTTCTGCTCGTCTGCACGGCATATCTCGAAGTTCCGAGCAGGATACGGCGGTGCGATTCTTCCTGTGGTTTTTTTTTGGAGGAATCTTATCTGGATTTCGTTTCCGACAATGGTAATGTTTAGGAAAATTGACCGGGATTGAGAAACGAGAGGGATCCTTCCTCTTCCACCTCCCCTTAACTCACGATGGGAATATATGCACTGATTCCATTTACTGGTGATGGGAAATAAGTAATAACTTTTTTCCGACCGATTAAACAAAAACTATTTTCACCCGTGTTTCGTTATGGTTTTTTTGTGTCGTGTCCTCGAGTCTGGAGGAAATGATCAGAAGACGCGAGGAAATAGTCAGCCATTAACCTACAAATTAAGGATTTGCAGAAATTTTCCCTGTCGAGCTGCTTCCTTCGGAAGGAAATAATAATTTCTCCCTTCCTTTAGAAAATACATTTTGCATGACAGCGTAATTAGTCGCTTTCATCCACTTCGAATCCGAGCGATAAGAGCGTCAAATAACAGGGAAAATATCCTGTGATGTCTGCGCTTCCACTGCTGGGAAATGGCAAAATTCGACTGCATGATTTCAGGGGCGGATCCAGAAGCTTCCAAAGGGGTCTGGGTCCCTCCTGTTGAATCCTCCACTGCCGACGATCCTTTTATTCTGGAAATCCCTAACACTGTCAGTCTTTCTTTCCCTCCTCCTACGGACCTGATCTGCGGCCTGGAATCAAATAAGTTTGCTATAAGAAAGCATACCGTGGAACAGTGTTGTCTGTGTGCGGGGACGGGCAAATGCTTCAAGACATTATTATCTGATCACTTGTTTATTGATTTGTCTGCAAGGACCTTTGTGTAATGACAGAAGCTAATGAATAACTGTACTGATTCTAATTTTTATCCAACTTATTTCCATCTGACGCTCGCATACTCTATGCTTTCGTTAATATCATCTACGATCTTGGGGGAGGGGCAAAATGCCCCTCAATTACTGCATATAATTGAAGCTTCGCGAAAAATAAAACTTTCGGAATAAGTTAACTCTTGCATCGGCATAACTTGCGAGCCTGGGGCGAACCTGAGGCGACAGAGGCGTAGTGGATTTCCAGGCCGATCTCTGATCGCTATGGAGTGGATTACCTAATTCAACAGAGAATTATCGAGCTCGTATTATGATTGAAAAAACTTCAATAATAAACGCTTCAAGAATATTTGCCTCAGATATCTCCAATAGCCACAATGATGTTATTTTAAAAAACAGATGCGCATTTCGGCTACAAATCACCAGTCTTCAATCTTCACCGAAAATAGATTCTTAGCAACTCTTGTTGTGGCTAATAGAGATACCTGAGGCAGGTATTTTTAAGTGCTCTCTCTTTATTTCTATCTCATAAACATTTCGCTAGCTTCTTTTGTTCTTATCAATAGAAATTTACAATTTGATAATATCATATTCATCTTTTTCCATTCAATATAAGATGAATATTTTTTATTATTTTTTTCGTACTAAATACATTTTTATTAAGATTATAAGTATATTTTTAATAATTTTTAATCGGCCTTTCATTTTATTTTGTTTGGAATTCGAGATTTAGATGATTATGCACGTTTTTAATGCGAAAAAGTGGTCTTTGCGAGTCCGTCAGTCCGCAGTCGATCGTTTCCTTGAGGCTCCATGGGATAAACGACTAAAAATGTTTTGATGAAATCCCGTATTTATGTAGGGTATTATCCGGAATAAAAAGCCCATATTGAGAAGAAATGAAGGATAGTATGTTCTTTTCCACTTTCCACAAAATTTCGGCCTACTCAAAAAGGTCAGCATGGATATCGATTAAAATGTACCACCTAATAAAACATAATGTCATCAATTTTATATTTATTTATATTTTATTTATTTTTCCAGTAAAAAACAGGTAGTGTACGGTGTAATTTTTTTTAAATTATCCCTTCCCTGCAAAGCCAAAGGATTATCTCCAAAAAGGGAAAACCACCAAGACGAATCACGGTAGCCATGACCGAACCGGGATTACGAACCCGCGACCATTGGGTTAGAAAGCAGACGCACTCCCTACCAGTCTAACTCGGCCGACTTTGACGTATTGTTTTTTACACCTAGATAACTTCAAGAGATCTCCACTACAACAACGGCTGCATTATTGCTATGATTCAAATGTAAACAGTAACATTATTGCATTAACTTAAAGCGCACGGATATAAAATAGTTTGCGCAATGTAAATTTAACCGATTTTCGTTGTTTCGATATCTACATCCTACTCATCCGATAGGGAAATACGTAATTCTAGAGACCGTTTCCACTTTCCTGCTTCAAACTAATTTATTAATCAAATCTAAACGTGGTAAAGGAAGAAATGTTGTGTGTGCGTTTATTAAGCAATAAAAAATACGCTGTGTAAGAAATTAAATCTCCAAATGAGACTCGATTTTCCATTAGAGGAGTATATAAGTATTATAATTCCATTCAAGCGTCTACCAGTTCTCTATTTTAAAGTTTAAATGACTACGGCGTTAAACAGCTGATTTACGCTAAAATTTTTATAATTGTTCAGTCCGTTTTATTTATATGGCTAACTCGTATATTTATACCTATGAGAGGTATTCATTCTCTGGAACTTGCGTTTAATTCGTATAAATCATCTTTTTAAATTGATTCAGACGGATTAGTTAGGATTGTAAGTGATATGTTTATGGAGAATATCCGTGTTTACCGACATCATTCCGAATTACCTCTATTAAAAATTAAATATAAACTGAAAAATAAGCATATGCTAAAATAATCGAAGGCAACATATAGTTTCATACAGAGCTGGGAAAGTTCCGGATCCGGAACCGGAACGGAAAAATTTATCGGAACTCGAACCGGAACAATGACGTCAAACGTTTGGTTCCGGAGCTGTTCCTTTAATATAAATTATTATTAATATTGTTCTATTGTTTAAATTTAAAACACTTTTTAATTTCTACTATTATATTTTTTATACGAAATTGAAAACTAATACTTTCTCTGATTATTCTGCTTCCTTGTGAAGTTGGCTGTAGTGTTTGAACCTTGGTGTCCAATCAATCTACATTTGGTTTCCATATTTTGCATAATAGATTCTGGTAATAAGCTGTTCAAAGATTACGTAAAGCAGGAAATAATAAGTAACATTCAATTATTTACTCGAATACATTGTAAGAGCTCACTTTCCAATCAGTTTTATCATCTTTCTTTGCATAGTCACAAAAAATATTCTCTACAGTAAATACAGTGAAATTGTTGGCTTATAAGATTAGTCGTTTCTTGATATTTTAATATAATCGGTAATCGAAAGAAAGAAACGCGTTTGAAGAATATTATTCAGAAGTTGAATTTGTTGTGTAATTGATCAAATGCTTTTTTAAGGTAATGATTCAAGAAACGCTTTATGGATTTGAAGAAGAAAATATAAATTCAAAGTCTTGATGCTATCGACAAGATAAAACTATATCTTAATCATCCGCCAAATAAAATTTTCTCATACAATATTTGTATTCATCGTGTAAAGAACCAAAAAGGTCACCCATAAATCGTTTCATGAACTGCAAGCATGGGCAGAGGGCGGCAATTTTTATTTAGCCCCAAGGTGGCAAACTGTCTGAAGGCAACTATGAATGTGGGACGAAAAATTAAGCAGTCAATTCTTATTATCTTTTTCGAACAACCCTCGCCCTGAAGTGTGCTTCTTCGAGAGAGATATAGCCCTCATTCCTCCAAAAGGGTTATCTTCAAGTACTACGGACATTAGCGGATTTGCAATAAGGTCAAAGTAGGCATTTAACTACGGGCGGCGCAGTCTTTGGGGTGGCAGGATTTCGGGGCGGTCGGATTTGTATATTCATTCGCCAAGTTGCAAGACCGTCAATACAGTATATGATGAAGCACTCTAAAGAGGGCTTTCAGTGTGATTTTCAAAATTATGGAGGTCGAAGGAGATAACTTAAAATCATGAAAGGACATTGGTACCAACCTAAAGTCAGTATATATTCTATTTTTTTGAATATGTTAAAAGCTTGTTCTTATTTGTGGGTGGTGATCTAGGAATAATGAAGAATTATCAACGGTTAATTCCACTTTTATTTGCTACTTACGTCCAGCCACTCCGAATACTTCGTGAATTTCAAAGCTGAGGATTTTCAGCGATTTATTATTTGAAATTGTTTCGTTGAAGTTCTGTTTATATTCTATTTTTTAAATGTGTTAAAAGCTTGTTCTTATTTGCGGGTGGTGATATGGAAATAATGAAGAATTATCAACCGTTAATTTCACTTTTATTTACACATATACACACACAGGCATAATCGCAGGAACATACTAAAGGGTCCTCAAAACGTGTATTTCTGTTGAAATCTCGAATTCGACAATTTTCACGAATACAATACTTTCATATACACTACGTATGGAGAAAGTAAAAAGGAAATTTACTTAAAAAGGATGACCTTAATCATTCTTTGATATAATTGAAAAAAATTGTGTCGTAAAATTTTATCAATAAATAACAATTTCTAGAACAGGAAACGATTCCGGAACCGGATCCGAGACGTTCCTTTTTTGAACACTCGGAACCGAATCCGGAACTTTCCAGCTCTGGTATCATGTCATTATTAAAATATCCACCTAAAAAGTTACACAAAATAAAGTTCTTAAAAATTTTCATAGGTTGTATTGCATTGATGAACTCAATATAAAAAGGCAATATATAATGCCTTAGGGATAAACAAAGAAAAATATTTCTTGGCTATGAACAATTTCCACCAAAAAAGTATACCGATTACAAAAATTCCGCAGCCATTTACAAAAATAATGTCATTTCCTGCAAGTTTGACTGCTTCACAAAATAATTACCCGGCATTTTCCAAGCAGTGCGTCACGATACATTGCTGCTTTTGCCGTGAGCTGTAGGGACACCGTGACTTATGAAAGTCCCGTTCATTCATGTCTAAATAAAGGCAACTCCATCGCGTTGCCCTCGGTTTTAAAAGTAAACAATAAATAATTTGGGAATCACTTCCATGGAAACACGAGGAATAATATTCTTATTAATATCATCATTGTCCACATCATGCCCTCTGTGTTTCATCACTGTCGTTATATCTTGTATATAATGTCTATCACGAATCCTTGGAGGACATCCTCGCTCTCGTATATCTCGTCCATCCTCTTGCATCTGCACGCCGTGTGGTTTCGGGCTATTACGGTCACCATCCTCTTGCGATTGGTGTACACGTCTTCCACTTTGAAGCCCAGCTTCACCGTTTCCTCTTTGTCCGGAGCGCACCTCGGGAAGTTCCGTTGAAGGCAACAACCTGCCGCGCCGTCGCACCGGTGGAGGACGGTCATCGCCGGTTGGATGAATTCTCCGTCGGACGCGTAACCTTTGATGATTTCCGATGAGAGGTATGCCCTCGGCTGAGGTTCCTTACACTTGAACTGCCAAGACCTGTAAAGGTTGTGGCTGTAAGCTCTCTCGTTCGAAGAGGCGACGACCAGGACAGCTACTAGTAATACGACCAGCGTGAATGTAGTCGAGGTAACCTTCTTTCCTGCCATCGTTACAGTGCGGAGACCGATGGTATACCTGTTGCATGTGCTTCCCTGGCGAACGTTTATAAACGTATATAAACGTTCCCCTCCCTCAGACCGCCTACACCGTGGATGCGGTTTTCCGGTCGGAGGATATCGAAATCGGTGAGCCCTCGATTTACGCACGGCCATGTTACTTCACGGGCGATTGAACTTTTTTAAATATATGGGCCATCCTGGTGAGAAACATGGGTTTTTTTCTTTTTTAATTGTTTCCTTGTCCGTGGACGCTCGGTGACGTTTGAAGACGCGTGCGCGAATAACGATATCAGTTTCGCATAAGCTTTTCATGGAACTATATATTATCCTTCGCTTACTGCTTGTGTGTAAACACGTCTCGGATGAATTGACCACTTGAGCGTGCGGATGAGTCATCATCATCGTCTTTGTAAACGGAAATATACAAGCTGTCAATCGTTATGCCCTTAAATATGTCATTGTATAAAAATTAAAACGATTGATATAGTAAAACCAATGTCATGTTCCTGCACAATTGACAAAAAATTGACGATGATATTTATCACACACTCCTTTTACGGCTTAAAGTCTCAATTTATCCTCTACGCGGTAAATGGATTGTTTCCATAAAATACTGAAGAATAGTGAATATTTATCCTTTGAATTTATCAGCCGTAGCATGTGTGGATGAATCATCTCGAAATATAAATGGCAAAACTAATCGTATTATACAAATCAGGCGTGCTTTTTCAATTTTTTCAGTTAATTATATAGATGTATTAATGTTCTCGTGCTGTATGATCTTAAAAATCTGAGCATTTCAATCTATGGCTTCAATCGTCAACGAAAGAGAATAAACATTCTCCTTGAAAAGTGACAAAAAAAATAATATGAGATAGGCGAAAAAATGTTCAAGCCTCCATTTTGAAGTATGTAATTGCAAAAATGTATTTTTTCAATGTTGTGAGCATTTAATTATTACAAATGGCTAGACGCCTGAAGATTTTTGGGGCAACTAGGTAGAAATTGACGCCAGAAATGTTTAAGGAAAAAATATTTCCGTTAAAGGTTGATGCAGTATGCCGAGAATATCATACATTTATAACACGGTTTAACATTTTATAACATAAATTGTTTATTATTTTTTTCCACTTTCAATTATATTCCACTGCCTTTTAGCATTTCAAAAATGGTGGGATGTTGAAAAAGTCTGATTTCGAAATTCTGATGAATATGAAAGTTTTAGTTGCACGGAAAGGTTATATTTACAGTTCTGTCTGTCGTCTGAAGTGGCAGAAAGACGATCCAGCTATTCCGGGCCTCCCTTGGAAAACTATACCTATTCCCAGCTTGTCTTCCGCCAGTAAATTTACGGAAATTACATTAAGGAAGAAGTATTACCATGCAAACTTATATTTTACAGGTGAAGACATAAATGCGCCATTTTTAAAAATAATATATTCACCGGAATAATAATTATCAATAAAAATGCTGAAAATTTATTATTTCTAAAAAAAAATCTTTGAAAATGTGGAAGACGATTGTTTATGACTCTCTTGTGGTTCTTGTCTACTCGTTATAATTTGTCATTTTTTCGTGCATTAAAATAATATTTTCGGTAATTCGGGAAAATCCGAAATCTGGTTCGTTCTCTTGGCCGAGATTTTCGGATTGGAGACGTATCGTGAAGTTTAGTGGCATGAGAAAATTTTAAATGTCAAATTTTCTGAATTTTACCACGCAATCAGATGATAGGCGATTGTGTGATCGGCGTCTAGGAAAATACAGTTCGGAAGGTTAGTATTGTGAATTATATCCCCACATAACTCTGTTGAATTTAAAATATGAAATTAAAATTTAGCAACATCTCATAAAATAATCCAAGACAGAAGAAATAGCCGCATGACTTTATTCTAATTATCATCTCATGACTTATGCAAAATAATGAATTCGCTAATATTTTTATAGGTTGTATGACAATGCTGAACGCAATCGAGGAAACGCAAAATATAATGCGTTGAGGTTCAAAAAATATGCCGTGTTTATCCAGGCTGTGGACAAGTTCTTCGGAAAAATGCCGAAAGCAACATTTCGTAAAAATAATCTAAACATATGGTTTCATGGCTTTTTTTAAATATACATATATATTGTACATAATATATATTGTACATCCCATAGTTTATACAGATTAAGATATAAGTAAATGTTTTCATTGATTGCATTACGTTGGTGAATTAGATCGAAAACGATAAATATTATGCTTTGAGAATAAACAAAGCCATGTTTTTCTTGGATGTGAACAAGTTCTTCGAAAAATATGTCGATTATAAAAATATCGAAAGTGTTTACAAAAGGAAAGTCATTTCCTCTAAGTTTCGCTGCGTCATAAAGTTATTAACCGGCGTTTACCAAACAGTGCGTCACGGAACATTGCGTTTGGCTGTCGGCAGATCGTGACGTAATAATGTTTCCTTTCCGAATGCGCGAATAAATACGAATTTTGTTTCTAGCATGACGCATTTATTAAAATAAAATTAGCATATCCGGAAAATTTCTAAATCCGATTCGATTTCCGTCTCGAGGTATTCGAATAGGAGACGTTCGTCCCGTGCACCAGAATGGACGTCATAGTTTTTTTTAACAGTTTAGACTTCCAGAATTTTACACGGGGTATATGGCGAGGTGCGTCAGGATCGCGACGAACGTTGTAATTTTGGCAGGACACCCTCGAAAGCATTTTTATTTTAAACTTCAGCCGAAATTAAATTATCGTTAATAAAGTTTGCTTTCGGATGGAGTAGGCGTATGTGCGGAGAGAGATTTTACTAAGCTTCCTCTTAAACTTAAATCTCATATGATGACCGGTTTTATTCTGTAATCGATGCAAAGCCTATTTATTCACCATCCTTCTTCAAGTTAAAGAGTTTTTTCAAGATACGAATTATTAGAGAAATTGCTGAATGTCTGAATATCCTATATATTATGCGCGTAGAGCTGCGTCTGTCCGTCCGTCAGTCCGTGCGTATGAAGCCTCGCCTAATTATATCGGCCTACGATATTTCTCGAGAACCGTTCGTCGTAAAGATATGCGGTAAACGGCGTTTTGTTTCTACTGGCTATGAGGTCCCTGGAAAAATATTTTCGTTTGCTGAAGAGTCCCTGGTTTGAATCCAGGAGACAATTATATTTTCTCATAAGCTTACACGGGATTTTTGATTTTTCAGAGTGCAAGGTTTTTTTCCTTCATTCATTAAAATATAATATGGACCGATTTTCTTCTTTTTTGCTTTATTCGACGGATAAAGCTTTATACTATCTTATTATTGCAATTTTTACACGTTATGCAGTCGAATATTTCAGAAATACGCATTCTTTTTCGAAATTTTGCGGATTTTTCGTACTCATTCCGGGCGTTTCCAAGGAGACTCCCATTATTGCCTCCGATTCATTTAAGGCCAATTAATTAAACCTTCAAATAGACGAAATAAAAGCGTTATTGTTATCTTCTCTTCATTGATAATCTAAATAAACGCTCGCCTTTATAGTAGGTCCTGTAAGAAGTTAAAAGCGGTCGTTGATAGACACTTGAAGGAAAGCAACTGTTTGTGAGTTCGTCTATAAGGATGCAATGATAATCATTGGAACTGAGGTAAGGTAGAATTAAAATTTTTCCCCTTTGAATATACCACGATATTAAACTCTCATTGAGTAACTCTGTGACATTGTGATCACGTAATTGCTCTGATATATTGCTGTAAAATCGCAGAAAATTTAAAAATGCCAAGGGGTAGACCAGTGAAAACTAGAGCTATTAGCCCAGCTACAGCTGCCAGAGAAAGGAAGAGGAGCCAGAGATCAAAGGAAGAGTATTGTGGGAAAGAGAGAGAAAGAGATGCGGAAGCTCATAGGATTGCCCGTGTAGATGAGGAGCGGAGAGTAGAAGAAAGACAAAGAAATAGGGAAACACGTCAAATGAATAATGAACAAAGAAGATCTAACCTATGGCCGAACTATTTAGATTATTTGCAAGTGTAGCTGCAACGGGCTGATAGTCAGTCTTGTAGAAGTGGAACCTTTCCCTTCCAGATGATCTCTATAATTCTGTAGTGAATGACGTATTTAGATTGTAACCTCTATAATTTCTATAAAGTTTCTTGCTTCGCTGCCAGAAGGATTAACACAATATATTCTCTATACTGCGTGTGGAGAAATTATAATCACAGCACGTGACTACGTTTTGAAATAATTATAATCCCATTCATGATATTTTTAATAAGGAAACTTAGTACGGTGGTTCGACATGTTCGATGCTATTCCTATTTGAGCAGTTGAATATGTCGATTTTTATACTGATTGTGAGCTTTTATCAAACAACAATCTTATAGAGCAGGGTTTCCCAAACTGTGTTCCGCGAAACCCAAGGGTTCCGCAGAAGTTAAATGGGGTTCCGTGACAGACAGAGAAGGAGACCCGTTACACTTATTTACAGCAGGAAACATGAACCTCACTTGTAAACCGTATACTGTGAGATACATAAGCTATGTAAATCAACATTACAATTATTTTAAAGTACGTACATTTCATTGCGATTTGGATTATCACCTCTTAGTTAGGGTTCCGCGAGAAAAAATGTTTGAATATAAGGGTTCCGTGGCTTCAAAAAGTTTGGGAACCCCTGTTATAGAGCACTTCAAATGAGGATCATGCTCCAATTCGGTTAGCAATCCGGAATTTCCCGCTAATTGTTGGCAGCAAATGCCAGCTGTGCCGATGTGACATCGAAAAACACGGTCGTTTTACCCATGCGTAATATTTCCACTTGGTAAAATATCTGTCGCTTCTTATCCAACATGAAAATTTACGCGCTGCGTCGGATGACGTAAATCGTCGTTAATGCAGGAGCCATTTTGCCATTTGAGGAAATACATCATGGGAACAGGCAAGGTCTAACGTTGACGAGATAATGGTCTGTTTTCGCCCTGCAAGAGTTCCTCACCGGGATCTTTTTTTTGGGGGGGGGAGAGCACCGCCAAAGACGACGACGACGACCAATAACATCATCACTCCGAGGAAAGAGGCGCTCGTTTCTATAGACAGGAATCCGCGTGGTGTAGATCCGTTTCTGCCCGTCTTCTAGGCGTGTCTGAATTCAATTTCCTACGGGTGCAAGGTTTAGGAAAATTAACCCGGATGGAGCAGAACGAGAGGGATCCTTCCTCTTCCACCTTCCCTTAACTCACGATGGGAACATATGCAGCAACGATTACGAACTAATTCTATTGGCACTCACGTACTGATGATAGGATATTAGTAACAATTTATTATTTTCCGCCCGATTTTCGATCTTTTTTGCCGCGTTACTTACGTCTTCGGTTCTGGAGTAATGCATTCCAAGAAGCGAGGGAATATTCAGTCCTCAATCTCCAAATAAGGGATTACAAAATTTTTCCCCTTCGAGCCCGTTATCTTCGGAAGGATGTTATAGTTTCTCCTGTTGAGTATGCCTCACTTCCTTTGAAAATTAAAACCCGCCTATCTTCACAATTAGCCGCGCATCGAAGCGGAAACGAAAACCAGAGCCGAAAATAAAAGAAAATTTTCATTCGAGAGGAATCGAAACCGAAAAACAGTTTTTATTTCGTTCTTTTTCGGTTCGTATAAATTTTTCAATATAAATGCTGTATTTTTCCTTAAATTCACTAATCCACCATTTTGTTATGTCTAAGGCACTATAACTCTCAGTTTAAATCTTTATACCAGTGGAGCTCAAACTACGGCCCGCCGAGTGTTTTCGTCCGTCCCGTCTTGAGTTTAACAATTAAAGGAAGCAATGTAGCACAAAAGGAAAATAGAAAAATATAAAAACAAAATATTTTGTGTTTACCTCTCAAATAGCATAATATGCACGAATGCATTTCAAACAAATCAAGCAATTTTGACTCACGAGCACTGGGTGTGGCCCGCGAAGAGGACGGAATTGAGGTATGTGGCCCGCGATGAGTGCAGCCATTGGTTATGCGGCCCTAGGGCCGAAAAGTTTGGGCAACACTGGGCTAGATGGCTAAGAATATTTTGAAGGTACAGGTATAAGTTGTTGTTTTTTTGGCATCTGAATCCAGCACATTCGCTTGGGAGATAAGTCATCGTAAGACCACTTCAGTCTTATAGGTACATAAATCATACTTTAAAGTCGTAAAGGACGAAATTCTGTAAGTGAATATAAAAAAATATGTTGTGCACAGAGTAACATTATCGAAAGTGATTCAGTCTACCATTAGAGAGGTGTAAGCATTCTGATTCCATTCAAATATCTACTACATATGTTTCTATTTAAGTATTTAGGGAAATCATCTTCTACCAACATCCATCAGAACTGATTCTATTGAATGAAAAATGGAACCTTCATTTGTTGATGCAATATGAAAAAGCGAGTTTTATTTAGAATTCTTAGCTCAATATTATTTATAAACTTAGCGCTATAATTCAAGATATCACATAAAATAATTTATCCAATATTAATTTAAAATTTAACATTTCTTCCTAAAGTCATTTGTTCAGAATCTTAAATTGAAAATTTTGAAGGTATCCTCAGCCCACCACCAATTTTTCACAAGTATTTCTTCTGCAGTGTTACAGATGACATTAACAGTCACAAAAAATAGTGAAATTTTTAACTTTCTATCTATAATCATTTGATCAGAATCTTATTTTGAATTTTTTTAAGTCGCCTCCTGCCACCCACCGATTTGTTCAATAATGTTATTTCAGAGCGTATTAAATGGGATCCTATATCACGCACACACTGCAAATTTCTGACTTCTATCTCCTACTTGCTATTTTGATATAATCAATTGCACAGACGGACGGACAGAGCGAAAACATAATTATACAATTAAACGCGCAAAGGAAAAAAGCAAAATATCATAGACATGCGTAAATGTTTTCATAAGTTGCAATAAAATGCTGAATACCATCGGAAAACAAGTAAAAATATGCCTTGAGGAAAAACGAAGCCATGTTTTTTTTATGTGAACTAGTTCTTCGAGAAATATGTCGTCTATAAAAACACCGAAATTACTTACAAAAGGAAAGTTATTTCCGACAGTTTTCGCTGCGACACAAAATAATTAACCGACGTTTTCCAAGCAGTGCGTCACGACGCATTGCTGTCTAAATAAAGACAACTCGGTCGGTTCGCCGTCATTAAAAAAATAAATATATAATTTGGGAATCAATTCCATTGAGGTAGGAGGAATAATACTCTTATAAATATCACACATTCGTTCTGTGTTTCAACACGATCGTTACATCTTGTATATAGCGTCTTCCACGAATCGTTTCATGACATTCACGCTCTCGTCCATTCTCTTGCACCTGCACTCCGCGTGGTTTTGGGCTCTTATGGTCACCATCCTCTTCCGATTGGATTACCGCGTCTCCTACTTGGAAGTCCAGTGTATGTAACCGTTTCCTCTTCGTACGGAGCGCGCCTTGGGTATATTCCCGCTTGCCTTCGGATACCTAAATCCGCCGCTGGATGCGCTGTACACTTTCCTAACTTGTTTACCAAAGCAGCACCCGACATAGCCAGCCTGACGGTTGACGTTGAAATGACCATTTGCAGGGCATAAACAAGCCGAAATTACCTGCGGGACGTTGGATCTTGTCTGATCCCAAAATACATTTCCTCAAATGGGGAAGTGACTGCTGTATTAACGGCGATTTAGATCATCCGTCGGCAGCAGCTGCATTTACATGTTTATTAAGAAAGGACAAATTTCTGGTCACATGGAAGTATTACGGATGGGTAATTGATCATTTTTTTCGATCACAAATTTGTTACGTTAAAGAAAAATTAAACTCCGGATTACGATCTGGATAAATAAATAAATCGGTACAAAATACCTATATAAATGTTTTAATTGTTTATTGTTACAATTCTCTTTGATAAAACTGAGCATTTAACAACGCATAAATGGTTATTAAAACAGCGTTTACACCTACAGTAAAGGAAAGCGAAGTTTTCGAGAGAAAGTGAGGTAAGTTGCAGTATTAAGGCATAACATAAAAACAAGGAATCATAACAGCCGTAAATCGGCACAGAAATTCCATCGGTACAATATTGTCAGCATCAGCATAATACAGAATACACCAGTATAGTTGGTGACTTTAAGCAGGTCAATCATTCGAAGGAACAATTTCGTTTTCTTCGATTCATTTTTTAAAAATAACAAAGGTTTATAGCATTGGAAACAGACCCGAATAGGAGCAACCAAAGGCACCGATTGCTCCTTCTTTAGCCTCTCGGAGTTCTCGCTGCTGTGTTTAGTCTCCGCATGAGCCATTATTATTGTTAACTTTTTTCATTTTCTTACACGAGCATCTAAGGTGTTCCTTAACTCGCAATTCCACCATCCTCTCTTTTCCGGTTAACCTGTTCTTTACGCTGAAGACCAGCATGATCTCTTCATACTTGTAGGGAGCGCAGGAATAGTCGTCACCTTGGAGACAGCATCCGGTACGGACGCTGCACTGGTTCAAGAAGGTCATCGAAGGTGAGACGTCCTCGCTGGATAAGAGTGCTTGTTTGTTCTTGGAAAGGAGCTCCCTGGAGTGGAAAGAAGTCGGTTTAGGTTTCGAACACTTGAATTGGTTTGCCCTTTTCATGTTGCGTTGGTACAATCCCTTTTGGGGATCCTTATTGGAGGACACCGCCATGAATACGACGGCCAATACCAGCATCACACGGAGGAAATGGGCGACCATTTCGATGGATATTGTTCTGCGTGAAGGAGAGTCGCTTCTGCCCGTGTTCTCCGCGTTTCTCAAAGCTTCTCGCGGTGTTCCGATTCTTCCTGTGGTTTTGTTGGAGGAATCTTATCTGGATTTTATTTCCGACAGATAATGCTTAGGAAAATTGACCAGGATGGAGAAACGAGAGATGAATCCTTCCTCTCCCGCTCCCTTTAACGCACGCTGGGAACATATGCATTCACGCTTACAAACTAATTCTATCGACACTCGTGTACAGGTGATAGGAAATTAGTAAAAATGGCTTTTTACCCGGCTAATTTTCTACCTTTTTAATACAGGGGTTTCGCTCGTCCTTGAGTCTAATACGCTGCTATTAGAAGGCGCGTGGAAATACTGTCATTAGTCTCCAATTAAGGGTTTTGCGAATTTTTTTTCATTCCAGCTGTTATCTTAGGAAGGAAATTATAATTTATCTTTCCTTTTCAAATTTAATCACGCCTGTCTACATAATTAGCTTCCACTTCTATACTGAGATATGAAATTCTTATATGGGTACTAAATGTTCCTATGTAGTCTGCGCTCCCATTGTTGGAAAAATATAAAAATTCTTTTGAATTACTCCAGGGGTGGATTCTCCAACTGCCAAAGGGGGAGGGTGCGGGTCTCCCAGACCGCCCCTCCCTCCTTTTAAATCTGCCCCTGCCGACGACCCTTTTATTGTGAACTTTTGTAAGACAGAATCTCAGCATCTTTCTTGCCCCGCGAATCTAATTTGCGACTCGGAATCAAGTATATTTCAGATTTAGCGATCAAACAGTGTTATAATATTGTCTGTATTTTCATTAGAAAATTAGCATTAGAAACAAATAGTAAAATCTAAAATCAATCAAAAGTTATTTAAAGCACACCTCACCGCAGTTTATCAGTCGCAATATGATCTTTATCTCTTTTCGAAAGTGAATAGAACCTATTTATGTTTCGCTTTAATTGTTGTAGCAAGGAAACTTCATATTAACAGAACCATTTTCATAGTTCATAAGAGGTCATTTAACCACTTGAATGGAGGTTGCGAATATGACCATTATGCCGTTAGCGCAATCCATTTGGGGGTGACGGTCATATTCGTCATGGACTTTTTCTCGCTATTCTCTTTGGGCGTGACGATCTGGTTAGTCGTGGATTTTTGGCAGGCCTTCCCTGGATCTTCGAGTATGCATTCCCTGCAACATGTGGCGTTAATAACCAAGGGTACGGGAATAGCAAGTAATATCGTAAAATTCTGCATCTGTCTTGTGTAGTTGCGTATACTCATTCTTCGAAAGCACCGCGAAATCTTTTTCGCGCCCCTGTGCGAATTGTCCCTTTACTTGCTTTGACGTTTCTTTGGTCATTTGGACAATAAACATTTCTCCGAGTCCTCGAAGAAAATCTTGCATTTGCGACAAGCGACAGTTAGGAAATCGGGCAGTTATCTTTTGAACGGCTAGGATCGAGAGATTGTATTTTCAGAGAAAAATCTCCTCATAAGTCTTGTAAATTTTAAAATTATTTTATCCCAAGATATTTTCAAGTTCGATTCTATAGGTGCGAGAAATTTATATTATGGCATCATCTAGTAAAAATATAAGGTGGTATTTTAATGTTTTTATTAAAATTTTATTAAAATACAGTAAATCTCATAAGTTACAAAAATTAAAAATTCGTAAATGTTTCCATAGTTTGTGTTAAAATACCGAATTCTATTGAAAAGGCGGAATATTATGCGTCGAGGAAAAATAAAGCCATGTTTTTCTTGGTATTGAAAAAGCTCTTCGAAGAATAAGCCGTATTATTAAAATGTAGAAAGTCATCTCCTCTAGCTTCCGCTGCGTCACAAAATAATTAACTGGCGTTTTCCGAACAGTGCGTCACGACACATTACTGCTTTTGAGGTGGACTATCGGCATTAAAGTCTCCTTCACACATGTCTAAGTAAAGGTAACTCGAAAGTTCTGTCGCCACTTTAAAAAATAAATAAATAATTTGGGAATCACTTCCATTGTGGTAGGAGGCATAATACTTTCATAACTATCACCATTGTCCACAACATACTCTCTGTATTTCAGCATTGTCGTTATATCTTGTATATAACGTCTATCACGAATCCTTGGAGGACATCCTCGCTCTCGTATATCTCGTCCATCCTCTTACATCTGCACGCCGTGTGGTTTCGGGCTAATACGGTCACAATCCTCTTGCGATTGGTGTTCACGTCTTCCACTTTGAAACCCAGCTTCACCGTTTCCTCTTTGTCGGGAGCGCACCTCGGGAAGTTTTGTTGAAGGCAACAACCTGCCGCATCGTCGCATCGGTGGAGGACGGTCATCGCCGGTTGGATGTATTCTCCGTCGGACGAGTAACCGTTGATGATTTCCGATGAGATGTATGCCCTCGGCTGAGGTTCCTTACACTTGAACTGCCAAGACCTGTAAAGGTTGTGGCTGTAAGCTCTCTCGTTCGAAGAGGCGACGACCAGGACAGCTACTAGTAATACGACCAGCGTGAATGTAGTCGAGGTAACCTTCTTTCCTGCCATCGTTACAGTGCGGAGACCGATGGTATACCTGTTGCATGTGCTTCCCTGGCGAACGTTTATAAACGTATATAAACGTTCCCCTCCCTCAGACCGCCTAAACCGTGGACGCGGTTTTTCGGTCTCAGCCAATGATAATCGGTGTGCCTTCGACGTACGCACGGCGGTGTGACGTCACAGGCAATTTAACCGGTTTAAAGATTTATTCCATCCTAGCTGGAATTCCCGTTTTTTTATTCTTCGGACGCATTTCGACCTTTGAAGACGCATGCGTGAATATCGATACCAGTTGGGCATCAGCTTTTGTTATGAAGTTTTTTCATGGAACTAAATGTCATTCTTTGCTTGTTGTTTGTGTGTAAACACATCTCGCATGAACTATCAGCTTGAGCGTTCGGATGAGTCTCTTCGTATTCAAAATATTTACTCAAAATATAACTCCGAAAACTGATCGTATTAAATAAATTTTCCCGTCTATTTTTCTATCTAGTATGCCATTTCCCTAGATAAGATCCTCCGCAACCAATAGAGCGATATTTTTTCTCTTCTCACATCCAATATTTTGAATGATCTTTATTGCAAGAGTGAAAGTGTTAACAGTAATGGCTTAATTGGCTTGCTCATCTGAGATAAGTATTTTTGCCATAATTTTAGGGGTAACTAAAAAGTCATCAAGTTTCACTATAGTATCAAGGAAGTGTTAGTGCAAACAGCACTCGCTATATAAGCAACAATATCACACATTGCTGTAATATGTATTACCATTTTGATTACACCATGTGGCCTTTGAAAGCATCTTATGTGGTTCGCAAAGCTATGATTAAAAGTAATAGGTAGGATTCATTTTCAAGCATTTTCTGTAAAATTATGGTTTCAAAACCTTTTTAAATTTTAATGCTAGTAAGTTATTTCGTCTTGATTTTCACAAATGAATCTTGTATAATCAGCGCGTTTCAGGCGTAAGAGACGAAAGCGGTCGCTTACAGGTTCCACTTCAGAGGGGCGGCAAAATCAATATTTCAGGTTTTTACATTTTCATTTTCTTAAAGGTGTATTGCACAGGACTTGAAAACATCGCGAAAAAATTATATTTTACGTCATGATATGTCATTTACAGTCAGGGTCGGTTCAAAGTGTAAGCGACGTAATCTACCGCTTACAGGTGTCACGGCAAGATGAACGCTTTAAAGTTTTACATTGTCTAAAACACACCGATACACTGCGCACTTTCCTTAACATCTTTAGCGGAATATATACACGCAAAAGCAATAAATATACTGCTAAGTTTCATGTGCTTTTAGGGATTAAGCATTGTAATTTCAAATAACCTTCCCGCCCCCAATTCCAGTGAACCTTCAATACTGGAGATTTTGAATACTCGGGGTGTGTCTCTTTGTGCAACTATTTTACATTCGGGATCTCTACCTTTTGCACGTAGCTTTCCTCTCTGATCCCTGATAAATGCCTTTGCAAAAAAAATCCCGAAGAAACTTTATCTCGTCCTTTTCGAAAAGTGGGTTCATATAGTTGCAATATAAAAATATTCGGTGAAATAATCATTACATAGTAATTTTGTTATAAGTTCAGTGAATGTTTTATTTCTATTTTCTGAAAATATTTTTGAAAAAATATAACTGAGTAAAATAAGTTTATTTTCTTTTTTACTTTCTCATATACGAAGTATATTGGAAAAGTATTGTTATCGCGAAAAAATTCGACCTCGAGCTTTTGATGGAAATATACGTTTTAGGTGTACCTGAGTCAACCGTTGTTTGGCGCCAAGTGGTAAAAAGAATTCCGTCGCCATTTGAATGAAGCAGACAAACGAATAAGATGACGATTGCTCTGTGACTGAGAGAGAAAGACTGCTATCGCAGTGGTGGGCAACCTTTTCTGCATGGTGGGCAGCCTTGGTGGCAGTGAACATTTCGTTGGGCTGCAGTGAAAATGGCCAATGTGCTATAGTTAAATCGTAAGTTACGTAGAGGTTCTTATGCACCATATGTGTGGAAATCAAGTTAGAATTAACTTTTTATGGTTAACATTTCAATATTAAAAATCATGATGGAATTCAATCTTAAAAATATCTCTGAGAAAAAAATCAATAACGGCATTAAAAAGAACTTACTTGAATTGAGAAATATTTACCAAGTGATCACAATTCAACATTATATATCTTAACAGATTTTGCTACATGGAAAATAATATTTGGTGCCTAGTTAATTAAAATAAATGAAAAAAGTTTTGAAAAAAATGAAGGACTTGTAGTGGGCCACATCTGGCTCACGGGGCTGCAGGCTGGGCACCCATGATCTATCAAAACGGTGCACTGCAGCTGCTCTAGGAGAACATTTAGTTGATTGTGTTAGAGTGAAAAAATTTCATGTAAATTGAAACAGGGTTAAGCAAAGACTAATAATACGTATTTAGAATTTTGCCTTCAAATATAAGAATCAAACAGCAAAACATTCATTTGCAGATTGCCGCAGTACAACTGTCAAATCATTTGTCAACAGTTAACATATTTCTTAAATATTTTTGGCTTATTAAATCCTAAGTGATAAAAATTTTCCCAAAATGCAGTGCTAGTACCAGTGACAATACTGCTAAAAGATCCAGAATGCATAATCCTATGAAAATTTCACTTTTCGTGCCTTTAGACTAGCAAATTCAGCAATCAGTTTTTTCAATTTTCAATTCCTCCCAAACATCACTTTCGATCGCTATTAATGACAGCCCTACAAGCCTTTCTTATGGTATGCTTGATCTTAGATAATTTTTAATTAATTTTAATCTGTAAAATGATCTTTCACCACTTGCTACAGACAGACCATGTACTAACTAAAATTCAGAGAGAAATACATAAATTTGTGTAAGGTGATTCTAAATTATTTGAATACTAAATAAACTGCAGGGTACTTTAAAATCTTGAACCTTCCATTAGTCGCGCCCCTAAAAGGAATATGAATGGTCGCACGTATCTGAGACATACTCATCTGGTTTTTTACTTATTAAATGCCATAAAAACTCCAGGATTTGAAGAAATTATGATGTGGTTCATGTTTTAAGTCATGTATTTGTTTATACATTTTTTAAAAAAAAATTACAATAGTATGAAAGGTTAAGGCACACACTGCACAGCCCATGTTTCAGGAACTGGTGTCAGACTATCTGGCATCATATGAGATCTCAAAATTTAAAAAAGTAAAAACCAATGGTAATTATGAATAAAACCTTAAAAAAAAAAGATTACAATGAAAAATACACACAAAAAAAACTCGGCAGTTATACAAAAAAAAACACAAAATAATTATTGTTCATCATCCCCTAATGAGCTGCACTGCTCGCATGTAGGGTGTGAATGCTGAAGGCATATGTGTTTCCTACAAAATTTATGCACATCTTTTGTTATCCTTGTTCTTTTTTCCTCAAGGCAGTTTCTACACATCTTCTTCCTCGGAGGACCGTCGTCATCAACAGTAGAATTAGCTTCTCTCACTTTCATCAATTTTTCTCGGAGTGGTTGGGGTAGTCCACTTACAGATGCACTCCATCGTTGACGATATTCTTGCATGAGTTCATCGGCCAGTTGTCGCAGGAAGTGTCTTCGACTTTTGACCTCTTGGCCATTCCCCATAAATAGCACTTGAGAATTTATACCTGCCACATTCAACATGGAAAAAAACACAACCATTGACCAGCACCTTGTGTTTATTGCTACACTGTAGGTTTCACATAATTTATCAACTGTGTCAACCCCACCTTTGGTAAGATTGTAAAAAGTTATTATCTCTGGTTTGTGATCCTTGCCGGTAGCCTCGTCTATAGCATCATCGTTGTGCAGGCTGGAAATGAGAATAACATTTTTTCCTTTCTTTGGGATGTAGGAAACAAGTGTACCTTCTTTTCTGAACCCAGATAAACTAGTTTTGGGCTTACGATTCTTGGCCTTCTTTAATTCATTTGGCATTTGAACCTTATTTTTCTTCAAAGTTCCTACAAATGAAATCTTATGCTCAGCTAATCCTTCCAACAATTAATAATCGCTAAACCAATGGTCTGCCATTATATTTCGCCCTGTATTATAGATAGGAGCAGCAAGTATTTTCACAACATCAACTGGTTTATTGCTAACTGCAAATGGTCCTTCTGGTTGGGTTCCAGCATAGATATCCATGTTGTACGTGTAGAATACTCTTGAATCGGCCAAGGCATAAATTTTTACTCCATATTTTCTGGGTTTTGAAGGGATATATTGTATAAAACTACATCTTCCACAGAAACCTTCTAGTTTTTCGTCAGTCGTAACGTTCTCCCCGAGTGAGTAGCACTTTTGGCAGTTTCCTATGAATTGTTCAAACATTTCCCTTACAGCAGCCAGACGATCTATCATTTTTCTTTCTTCCCTCATTTCCCTAGCATCGAACCTCAAGCACCTCATTAGAAATCCGAATCTCCTGATATTCATTACCATTCTGAATTGTTCTACATACTGCCATAATTCCGCAAGGTTTAGTCGGTTAGTGCGGAAAATTCCAACCAAATAGAGGAGACCGATCAAAGCTCTTACTTCAATATCATCAGTTAGGCGGGCATCTCCTTCCCGAGAAAATTTAGATTGAATCGAAGTGATATATTGATTTGTGTACAGAATGACACACTCTAGAATTCTATCATCAAACAGACATTTCCAGGTTTGTAGAACTCCAGTGACATTTTTCGCAGGCCCAATAACGCCTGGAAGATGAACCAGAATATTTTGTTTCCCACATCTTCTTTTGTTTAGAGGTTTTTTTATTCCAGCGCCACATGTTGATAATCTTATTTGTCTTCTTTTCAACTGCAATGAGAAATTCAGAATCTTCACTCTCAGCATCATCGTCACTCATACTAACACTCATTTCTGTTTCAGAATCACTCTCTCTTTCTTCAACACATTCACTTTCACCAGATTCACTCTCATCACCAAAATCTTCATCATCAGAAGTGTCGTTATCAACTAGAAGCGAATTCTGGATCTCTTGAATGTCTTTTGGATCGTTCAAGTTGTAGATACGTTTTTGACTAGCCATATTGCAGTCTGAAAAAAGAAATAAAACGAGAATAGTCGCTCGTATCTGCAGGATACAGAATCATTTTTACAAGACTAATATGTCAATATCGATCAAATTCCAATATTGTACTACTCATAGCATCAAAATAAAGGAACTTAAGACAAGATTTAGTGGAGGGGGAGAAAGTGGAAATACGAGAATGGTCGCACCGTATGTGACAGATAAAAATGCCTATATTTCAACAACACTGGACCGCTCCATGGTTGGGCACCAACTGTTTCGTTTAGATAGGTGAAGTAGGAGGCTATACGGGAGGGGAGGTTTCCCCTCCCCCACGCTGCAGAGAAATGGCGGGAAGAAGCTAACATCCGTATGTGACAGATACTCGCGACTAACGGAAGGTTAGAATCTTTAAAATATTCAAGCTCTGATAGGACAATGTCTCTAAGAGCCTTTAGTTCACCAAATAACTCAAGAAAGTTGGTCTTTATACTTGCCATCAGTTAAATGGTTTTCTAAGTTGTCACAACATTTTTTAAGGTTTCCACTTTTTATATCATTTTATTTGCAAAGATTATAAAGGAATTCAAAATAACCATTGTGGTAATTCAATTGCTCACATCTTTCTTATAAGGAATTAATGGCAGTGTCCAAGAGTGTATTTAAAAAATTTATTCTAAATTTATCTCTAGGATTCTGTGTTGATTCATCACTATGCTCATAATCAAGTATTCTTGTTTTTTTCCTTCAGCAAATCAGGCATTAATTTAAATTCTGGGGCTAATTCTAATGCATAAGCCAATTCTTCAGAAGTTAGCAGTTTTTTCAAAACCCTGATCTGTGTGATATTATCTGATAAATATCAATAAATCAGCAATAGTATCTAATGCTGATCTATTTTCATTTGTAGCTTGAAGCATATTACTGACAATATTTACTCCACATGTCATGCCAAAGTACCAAGGAACACAAAAATTTAAAATTGTTAATTATGGAACATAAAACTTGAGCCATGTGTTTTGCTGTATTATCTTTTTGATCATCTTCAAATATCTTAAACAATGCATCATAGATCTTCCCAATTTGACACCTTAAAGGTCTAAGTGCATCAATTCAAGATTACCAGCAGGTATCTGAAAGGGGCTTGAGCATTAATTTTGAAATGTGTTTTTTTTTAGCGGAAGCTTAAGAAAGTTAGTATGTATATATCTATTGAACAATTCCAGAAAAGGTTATTTTTTCATAATTAGCATAAACTGAATCATTAATAACTAAATTATTTCCAAATTAACAACCAAATAATGGTATCATACTCAGAAACCCTTTATTCCCACTTCTAGGAAACATTTTCATGACCTAATTTGGAAAGGAACATAAAACGTAAAACCTCTTCCTTGCATACCTCTGTATTTTGCAACATCACATTGATACTGAACCTATGTAACATGCAGCAAAGGCCTCTTTTTTTGTGACCCAAGTATTTTCATTATCCACCATATCATTTTTAAATTACTACCATACTGAAATCATTGCCTAGCGAATAAAAATATATTTTTCCAGGAGAAAGAATAGGAACAATTTCCTCTGGAAATAAAACTTTTGTTGAAAAAGATTTTTCTTAAAGATTATATGAATTTTATATAAAAATTTCAATTGAAGGAAAATAATGTTGACCATAAAAATATCTTCTTTTGTAATAAATAAATTTGAATTTCCAAAAAAATATGGAATAAAGTGCCAGGAAGGAAACAATGTTCCACATACACTTTGCCTACTTCCAATTTGACAAATAGACTTAATCAAAAACTGTTCTAAATTGGAAATCTATCCAACATATTCTCACCTTAGTTTCCGTATGGGAATGCATAGTGAAGGTAAATGGGCAGATGAACCAATTGTTATATGAAGAGAAATCAGCAGTCTTCCCAGTAGCAATAGTGCTTCCTCCGCTAGGTTTGCTGCTTGCACCAAATTAATAGCAAAAAGCTAAATGGACATTTTCCCATCAAAGTATAAAAATTAACAACAAAATTAAATTTCCAATAAAAACATCAATTTTAGTTAGGAGAAATCAATTTGAAATAAATTATGGATTATTGGAGGTGTTGCTGGTGCAAGTCTTCAGTTCACATTGCAAGACATCTCTTGATTATTTCTGTAGCATCATTCCTTTGCCGTGTAATCTTCACTTCAGAATGCCATGAGACATGTTCAACTTTACCTTCAATTTCTTCAGCCTTTTTTAAGATTGTATGAATCATTGTTTCTGGCATGTTGAGAACATGCGCAATGTCTATCACATATCACCTCACTGTTTTCGACAAATTACATCCAATTTAACATCAATATTGTAACTGGTACGCTTTCTTGGTTACGATCCTTGTTAAAGTGGGGAACATTTTACAACGAATTCCACAAAAAAGTGGACTCATTAAAGTGGGGACTTGGTTATCGGAACCTCTTATAACGGGGACGGGTTGTGCTTATAAAAATTGGAGTTTATAATGTTGCCATTTTAGGTGATTGTCACCACCGATGCAAGAGGCCTGATCAATGCTGGCAGGTGTTTTCAGAGCACTTAATTACGTTTCTTAGAACCAGAAACATCTCCAGAACTTGAATTTCTCTTATCAGATATTTTTTACGGCAAATAAAGTTTTAAAAAACAATGCAAAGAATATGCAGTTTTCCACAACCACACTAGTGTCGTAATAATGACTAAATGACTTATCAATTGTGGGCCACCACTAAAAATAACCTTTTGTATTTTTTTCCAGGGATTTAACCATTTAGCTACAAAAATCGGATTTGCCCCACATGCTTAAAAAACGCTTCCTTCCTTTCTACCTCTGTAAGTTTCAATCACACACGGAATCAATCTGAAAATGTCCGTCTTTGTCTGAAATCTTATATCTCGTGTAGAAAGGATTTAAGAAGACAATGACTTGATGGGTTTTCATGTAAAGTTGCATTAAAATACATTGTAGCACATTTTGCGTGGCATGTCATTACTTGTCGTATAAATTGTAGCCTGAATCGACCTTAAGGTGTCAAACATCGTTTTGGCCCAGCTGGCCGATCGGGCGTCGTAACCGTGGAGCAGCCTCTTAAGTCCAGAGAACATTCCTTAATTAGTAAATGTCATAAGTTCAGAGCATTGTAAGTCGGAGTTTCATAAGTCGAGGACTGCCTGTATACTATTAGTCAATGATTGCAACATATTTATATTTAAAAAAACTAAAGTATTAATATTTATTTCATTAAACTTATCTTCTTTAAAAAATAAAATTACCAAAAAATATACATACTTGTATATTGAAGGAGAGGGGGGCCCCATAAAGAATTCTCAAGCCAGGGCTCGACTTCACCTTGATACGCCACTGCTTTTGTCCTTATGCAAACATATTTTATGAGTACAAAAAATTTAATACCTGAAAATGGCCTTATTTTTAGGGGTGCATCTTATACACTGAAAAATATGGTAATTTCAAAAGTTTTGTTTTTGGAAATTTCTCTTTAATTGTGACCCAATAAGAGGCTTCATGCTAAATTTCAATTCCTATGTCCAGCGGTTCAAGCTGGAGGTTTTCATCAGTCAGCAACAACCTTACATACATTATAAAAAAGCAATAGCTTGAGCAAAAGAAATTAGTTGCTGAAGGTCCATTTATATCTATATATGTATTGTTTTAAACAACAAATTGTAAAGGAGCTCAAAAATTATTTTTGTAGGGATGCTGAAAGTTTGTAGTTTTACTACTAATCGTTAAGCTATGGAATAAATAGAGCTACAGCTATTCCAACCCATAAAAACAATGATACCTGCAACTTGGAGAATTACAGACCAGTCTCTGTTTTATCTGTCTTTTCTAAAATATTTTAAGTCTACAATATATAGTAGAATTGTGGCCTTCTTGCTTCAAGTCAGTATCCTTTCTAACTGTCGGATTTCCTCTCATAAAGGCAGATCAACTAAACTGCATTACCAGAATTTACGAATACTATAATGATTAGATGACCACAACAATGCAGTTGAGATATTCTACAATTTATCAAAAGCCTTTCACTCAAATGCTCATGCAATTCTTCTAAGCAAGCTCAAGGCCTATGGCCTTTCAAGCATTGCTAATAACTAGTTTAAATCCTTTCTTACAGATTGGAAACAAGAAATTACTATCTACTAAGTAGAAAAATTGTGAAATATATCCAGTGCCTTCAGACTGTGAATATAGGCATTCCTCAAGGATATATTATAGACTTTTGTTACATTTATATGTTTGCTGATGATACAAATCATCTACAGGTCATTGCTGCATAGCCTCCAGGATGCTATCTTGTAAATGACAAGTTGGTGTATTGCCAAGCTGACTTTTCGAGTAGAAATAAATCAACTTCCATCCAGTTTCATCTGACCCTGAAGAAACTATGGATACCCCTTTTTTTAAATCATTGGCAGGTCATCTCTTATCAAATTTCAAGGGTTTCATTTGAATGAATCACTAAGTTGGAAATCTTAACTTAGAAGTCACCTGTAAGAAAGTGTTGATATTCTTATTCAAGGGTGAATTTAATTTTTATTAATGATTTAAATTATGAGATTGGTACATTAAGACACTTATTATTTGCTGATGATCTAAAAGTATTTACAGCAATACATGATATAAAAGACTGTTCTCAACTCCATTGTAAATTGGTGTTATAATAACTCAATGAATCTTAATGTTAAAAAGTCCCATGTCGTACAGTATCTCCCATTTGCTTTAATTACTCGATTGATGGCCAAACATAATCACGAGTTTTCGAAATTCGAGACTTAGGTCTTATAATGGACTCTCAACTTTGTTTTGATTCCCATATTAATTATATATTAAAAAAAGCTAATAAGATTTTAGGATTCATTAACAAATTCTCAAAAACAATGACTAATGTATTTACACTGAAAATTCTTTTTTGTTCCTTGGTGCTCCCTATTGTTGAATACTGTTCAACAGTTTGGTCACCATACTATAACATACATATTGTTAGAATTGAGAGACTTCAAAGGCGTTTTATCAGACTCATTGCCTGTAAACTTGGTTTTGATGTTACTAACATCCCATATGAAGGACTAAAAATTAATTTAAAATTACATGACCCAGAGTTAAGACGTAATAAAGCATATATTCTTTTCTTGTATAGATTATTAAACAATATAGTTGATTCACCTGAATTATTAAATTTAGTCAATTTTCATGTTCCTTCAGTGAATATTCGGGCAAAGCAGCTGTTTAGTAAACAGTATCAAAGATGTAATTATATGTATAACAGCCCTATGGTTCGGATGATAATGGCTAATAGCTTGCCTGAGAAATTAGACTTCTTTAACATGTTCCTTGACAGTTTCAAAAAGGAATTAACTTTATTAAATCAGGCCTCTTTTCAGTCAATTATTACATGATAATATATCTATTGTTGATATTATAAATGGACTGTGATTCTTGATGTAATTTTATTTGAATTTTTTTTTTAGATAAGTCATGATTTATGCATGATGACATATAAATGTTGCTCATGACTGTGATGCTTGGTAAGTGATTACTACCAGGATTCAATACTTTAAATTAAATATTGTATCTTATTAATATTGTATTTCGCTATTGTTTTGACAAATCTTGTGTGATTTATATGATTTTAATGAACTGTTATCTTTAATGTGTGATATTGGGGGGTGCAATAGAAAATGATATTCATACACAAAAATATTTGTATAAAACCATCTGATATTTTGGCTTGTACATCATTGAATTTGCCAGACATCACTGCAGTGCCATCACACCCATCCTCTTAAATTTTTCATATACAAGTCCATAGCATTCAAAGTTGTTATTAAAGTATTAATCAGGGACTTCACCATGTGTAGATATTACTGAAATGAACAAAAAACCGTGGATACAAACAGGTAAAAATGTTACAATCTACAGCAGTGGTTTACAACCGGGGTGACATGACACCCCAGTGTGAAGTGACTGTTATTGGGAGGTAACATGAATATTTGATAAATTCACAGTGCATCACATTCTGGATTATAAACATAAGTAAAACCAGGAGAGTAAATATTCGTGCTTATTTAAATGTCAGAATTTTATCTTTATGTGGTAGGGAAAGCCTAATTTATCTTTAAAGGTGACTTGAAGATAATGGAAATGTAAACAGAATGACAAATAACTGAATGAAGTGAACATAGGATGATAAAGACAAAAAGACAACAAAAGGTTAACAACCACTGATCTACAGCCTTTCAGACGCTAGAACAGAACACCACGCAGTTTATGTTTCATCATTCATCCTTTGTGAGGTTCGTTCACCACTAATTTAATGTTCTAGAATTTAACTTGCACCCCCCCTGGCTGCATCCCTGCACGTAAGATTGTATCACCACCATCATTGAAACTACCGATAAATTTTTATTCCTATCTCTTTAAGTGATTTGCGAAATACATTTCATAAAGCAATATTTCCACTATTTTTCCACATATGTGGCTACTTATTCAAAAATACAGAGTAGAGACTGAAGCCATCACCTAACTTTACTTTTTTTATACTACAGTGCCTTTTCCACCCTTACCATATGGTGATATATAAGGATTAATGATACATTACATGGGGCTACATTACCTTTTCTAGATTTAGTTCTGAAAGGTGTAAAAATTATTTTGCTGCATCTTTCTTACCTTGATATTGTATATTTCAGTATTTATTTATTTCAGTGAGTTCAATGATCAATTTTACATGTAATAATGCAAACATAAAATACGAAGAAAATATATTTTATTTGCAAAATACAGAAGAATGAGAAAAATTGCATTATTAAAACAAAATAAATTAAATACAGTATCAGATCCCTTATCTGGCAGCTCAGGACTGGACATTGGCCAGATTTAGAGATTTACCAGATTTTGGGTCCTTCGCTTAGTATGTGCTTATAATATATTAAAGAAGCATGAAAAATAAAGAATACAAGAGTTTTATTTGTTTAGCAAATCATTGTACACTTTTCTATTTGCAAATAGTTATATAATGTTATAACTTCCATTCATCAATAAATCCAATATAATCAGGCTCTACATTTCAAAACTATATCACAAGATGTCAAAATCCAATCTAATTTCAATTTTATCTTGACACAAAGAATTAATACTCTTCTCCTTTTACAGGGTAAGATTAATGAGGACATCCATTTTATGCTTGAATAGCAGTGACAGGGAGCCTGGGCTTGTTGTCCCCATTAAATTTCGATATTTTTGTAGACACACTGAATTTTAATAATATGTATCTATTTAAGTATCTGACTAAGATATTTTGATCACATGTTGCTTATGGAAATAAACATCAATAAAGGCAGTCAGTTTCTCATTCTTACTACAAGTATTATATACCAACATCATGTTTGTTGGGAAACTAGAGAACAATGCCTATCTCAAGTTATTAAGTTTGGCCTCATCAGTGGAAAGGAAAATGAATTTTCCAATTTTAGGACACTAATTTCAACGTATCATACCTTTCACACCACTTCCAAGAATCTAATATCTCACTATTATGACACAATCATTTCATCTTATCGTACAGCAAACAAGAAGTCCCATATGATGCCAATTTACTGATTTCCTCTGATAATCAACTTTCATTAATAGATTTGGGTAACAGAGTCACAAGTGCAATAAATGAATGGTTTACCAGTAATAATCTTACCATAAACTGTGATAAAACAAATATGATTAAGTTTATCAAAAAGTACAAACGTGATAATAGTCTACTCATTAGGATAAGTAATAAGACACTGGAACAAGTTAGCTATACTTCATTTCTTGGGATTAATATATCACAAAATTTATCCTGGGATATTCATATAGACAACATACTAAAAAAAACTTAACAGTGTATGCTATATAAGATCCATAAAGTTTACATTCTAAAAACCATGTATTACAGTGAATTCTATTCACGGGCAACATACAGGCTTATTTCCTGGCACTCTACAGCACAACTAGACAGGGTGATTAAACTTCAAAAATGAGTCATTCGTTCCACTGCAGGCAAACATTACTATACACCAAGCCATCCAATCTTCAAGGAACTTGATATCCTCCCAATGCCGAGTGTTTACATCCAGGGCTGCCGAGAGCAGGTTCGGGCCCCGGTGAAAAAATTTTTTCGGGCCCCCCAGCAAAGGCAGTCCAGCTAAAAACATATATTCCCTGCCTGGTATACAAATGAAACATGGAATAGGAAAAGAAAATATTTATTCTTAAAGAACTTATAAAAAAATTTAAACAACATTTAAAAAAAACTTAAATTAAAATCACATATGTTATATTAAACAAAAAACAAAAATGTCCTGCCTGGTATGCAAATAAAACCGATTTTACAATGGATGTCAAAAACAATCGACAAATAATGATACTACCGAGAAAGACAAAAACATATGCAACATAGTCGGGCCAGGCCCCCTTCCGGACTGCCAGGCCCCGGTAATTTGTACCGGCTTCCCTCCCTCTCGTCGGCCCTGTTTACATCTATCTTTTACTAGTCTTTGTGAAGACCAATAGATGTAATTTCACATCAAACCGATATTCATAATCACCAAACCAGAAATTGCTTAAATATTCATACATCACAACATAATTGCAAGATGGTAACAAACAGCCCATATGTAATGGATCTCCATCTATATAATTGTTTACCCATTGCCTTAAGAACCTTAGACAATATCATGTTTAAAATTCACTTGAGATCTCTGTTGTTAGAGAAAATGTTTTATAAAATTTGGGACTTTTATCTATGACCAGAAAGTAAGCAGATGGAGATATTGTGTATTGATACTATAATTGTATACTAATATCCTACTGTTCTGAATATTGTGAACTAGTGACGTATCTTATATCGCATTGTATGATCGTTGGATAAATAAAACATTATTATTATTATAAGAGTAAGCAAGAAAGGTCAAATCCTAAAACAGTAAATGGTTAACCATTAATAAGATAGGTTTGGTTTGTTAGACCCTATAGCAGTTATATTTGTCTTTGTTTGTAGTGAAGGAAAATAATATGAAAAATTTAGTAAAATTCCACTAGAGTCCCTTGCCTTTCCTCCCCTCCTATCCCCCCTTCCCCTATCCCGTATATATACGATGTGGTGAGCTGATTCTTGACCTGATGATGGCTATATCTCACAATCAGCCAAAACCGGTTGTTTGACAAAACTTATACAATAAAGTGGAATTTTACTAAATTTTTTATATTATTTTCCTTGATTATGGAGTTCCACCACGTGAAGGCTTCATCCATTGATTTTGTTTGTAGTATTATAAAATAGTGGGAAGAGAAATATTTGCAGTACCTTCTTATTCCCTCCATGGTTTCATCCTCTCTCTTTAAGGTTTTTTATCGAGTTTTGTGAGGCTTATTGGTTTGCAAGCATCTTGTGCAGTCTCATAGACTATTATTAGTCTATTATGGGTCTTCTTCAGAGGTGACATTGCTGCCGTGAGTTCTTTCATTTTATATCAATCCTAAACCAAAAACCCATAAATGACACTAACATTCACAAAGGAGTTGGCTGCACAGCTTGTAAGACAACACACTGAAAAAATAACAGAAAAACTCAGGTTACCATAGGATTTGCATCACTCCAACCATCCAATACTGAAAATTGAAACGTTGCCATCTCTAATTGCAATCAGAGAAGAAAACCTTAAAAGAAGCAAGACATCCTATGTGCTCGCCTTCTCTCAAAAGGAAAGCTGCCAATCTTTCCTCTAGATGTCATAAACCAGTTTGTGTAGAATGTACACAAGCCTATAAGTTATGTGTGGTAGTGGTTGCTCTCTTAAAAACAAGATTTCACTTAATGTTGATTTTTTCCCATTTAATTGATCCATGATTTTTATGTTTTACTTGTTGGTAACTTTATTAATCTATACTGTGTGATTCGTTTGTTTTATTCAGTTAATAAAAGGGTTTTTAATTGTGTCTTTTTTGAGACATTTCCTAGCTATTTCCAATAATAAAATATTTTACACAATACAGGTAAACTCGTATAACATAACTTTAATATATATTTGAAGATATGGCTTCTAGTAACAAGAAAATGTAGCTGAATTTAATACTTACTAAAACTGATAAGTGTAATGTTATATAAAGTTGAGCGGTCTCTCAGACTGCAACGGGTTGTGTAAAAAAATTCCATAAGAAAAGATTAAACAAGATAAATGCGCGAGTTAATAGAACGGATAACAGACCAGAAAATATATTAACTAATTTAAAAATTCTTTATTTCGTTAGCCATAATGTCTATCAATAATAAAAAACTTTTAACTTATAATAAAAATTAATTTTCACAAAAGATAGTAGAACTGCGTATTTTTTAAAAACTTACCAGCATTTTTTCTTCGGTGAGCTTGAAGCTTGATTTTAAGTGTTAATATATTAATCTTTGTGTTAAAGCGGGATTGTAGTCTTTTTAAAAAAGTTAGTTGGCTGTAATTGCCGGTAATGTAAGTTTACAGTATGTATAACAAATTATTTCTATTTTATTCTTGTCGGTTCTACTTAGAACAATGAATGGTTTATCCCAAAAATGAAGTTTTATTCCGCTTTTCTAGGTTTGCCTACATTAAAACATAAATTTAAAATTTTTCTCCTAAGGAAAAATCGCTTAGATTTTGTCTTTCAATTGACACTCACGAAATGCACTGCCCGATTTATTTAGTCGAGCCGAGATCGTGATTCAAACTTAAACTGACAAAGAACCCTTCTGAGATAATGTATTACTGATTGTATTTAGCCCATTGGATTTTTTCGAAATATATATTCTTATTTAATGTGAAAATTTGTAAAAATCTACTTGCAGTTGATTTATAATTATGGAATCCGAAGCTTCTCAAAAGATTGCTCGGCAAAGTGGCGTGGCTGTATTAAAGACAGAGTAAGTTCATTTTTTCATTTTATGTATTCATTATTTAGTTTACTTATCTTCATATATACATTATTACAAAATTTTAATTAAACTTAAAATAAATTGTGGTGGATTACGTTTTGAAAGGGTTGAGGGGTATAATATATCTATTTTTCACCAGAATAAAATTAATGGAATGCACTATAAAATAAAGATTCCGGATTTAGTGTGTGAACTTTAGTGACTTATTTTGGTTTGATTCAGTTAAAAATTGTAATTGCCAGTTATTAATCTCATTTTGACTTTAGTTTCAATGTATTGTACCTTATAAATGATAAGAAGTTTCCATAAATACATAGCAATTCTATAACAATAACATCAGAAGTGTAAATGATCATGTGAGGTCAACTTAGTTGTTTCGTGTAGTATTTTAAATCGATTTAAAGCTTGTTTTAATTGTGATTTTTTGATAGTTTCGCAAATGTATCTAATGTTATAAAAGTTGAAATAAGCAACTTTTTCCTTAAAGGTACATTTTGGCACATTATGGGACTCATATCAATCCTGAGACTATAGAGGTTAAAGAAGAAGAAGTAGATAGTAGTGCAGGAGACCTTGTTGAAAATGACGATTTGGAAAGCCCTGCTTCTAAGAAGTTAAAGTTTTCCCGTACGGAGAGGAAAAAATTCAGAGGTAATCGCATTAAACTATTTGCTTCCATTAGTCATGTATATGTAATTAATACTGCAAAAGTTGATCTATAATCTAATGAAAATTATGAATACCTGAAAGAATCTAAATAATGGATAACTCTATCTTAGTGATCATGTATCCAATTTGATGCAACGCCATTTAGGGCCATTCATTTGAACTACAAGTTTATTAATTCAGATTTATTTTATCTCCAAATTTATTGTGTGTTTAAATAATTATTCATTGGTACAATGAAATCTGTCTAAATTCTAGCTAAAGACAACATGTTAACTCCCTATAGTTCATTTATGTTTGTTTGCTGTTGTTTGTGTTATTAATGTGTTATTTCCTCTTAGTCCTTTTATAGTGGAAACTTTTAGTGCAGTGAATGCAAATGCCTGCAGTTTTACTCCAGACCAATGTATGAAACAAATGTTTCCAAGTGGCCCAGGTTTTATTTGAAGACTTTTTTATGCAAATTAACTGCAATTTTATGCATTATAATGCCTCTTTTGTTTAATAATTACAGTCCTAATTAAGTATTAAGGTTGTATTGAAATTTTTTAATTATAACTGTAACTGGTTTCACTATTTCATAATGTTGATAATATAACGTATGAAACTTTATCTTTCATTTATTACCTTGCAAGTGAATTACAATGGAACTTGGAAATTTAAAAAAAGTTGCTTATATGGGACGATGTTTGATATCAGCAGTGGTGAAGCTTTTCTATGTGGTGGGTTACATCAATGGTTAGGAATTCTTCAGCTGGCCACCTTGAATTTGCCATTGGTTAGGAAGGTGGATTAGGTCAGAAGTTACCTAGGAATTCTTAGATGTTTCATTAAAGATGAAAGAGCATCCGCACTGAACGAATTCTTTGCTTCCAATTCCTCTCCCACCACCTGTGCTACCCCCCCTCCTATTCAGCCCATTTGCTCCCATTCCCTTTCGCTCATATCAACCTCTCCTCATGAGGTCTTTCACCTCATTGTCAACCTGCCCCTTAGCAAGGCTACTGGCTCAGACAGCATTGGATCGCTATTCCTTCGCCACACTATCAACACCCTGCACTTCCCCGTAACAATTATCTTCAATCGATTTTTCTCATCAGGCGCTTTCCCATCCTCCTGAAAATCAGCAAACATAACCCCTATATTAAAGAGTGGCTCTTGTAACCGTATTGATAATTACCGTCCCATTTATATTCTTCCTATTCTTTCCATCCTCTTCGAACGCATAATACACAATAGACTTCTTTCTTTCATCGTACCATATCTCTCTTCCCATCAGCATGGTTTTCTTCCTGGTGGCTCCTGCCTCACGAATCTCTCGATCCTGTTCCATCACATCATATCAGCCTTTGAGAACTCATCACAGCTCGACGTCTGCTACATAGACTTTGTGAAAGCCTTCGATACTGTCAGCGATTCCCTCCTAAAGTACAAATTGGATAACCACTTTAATATTCATGGGCCTTTTCTTTCTGTCCATGTTGACTTTCTTTCTAACTGTACTCAGCCCGTTGTCCTGGATGGTTTCGCCTCTCCGTTAGTCCCTGTTCCTTCCGGTGTTCCCCAGGGTAGTGTTCTCGGTCCTCTGCCTTATTTGTTGATGACATAACTGAATCGATTGACAACTCAGGTGCTAAAGTTCTGTTGTACACTGATGATTGTAAGATCTTCAGGACAGTGGATGATGTTGCTGACTGTTGTTCCCTTCAAACCGCGCTTAATCCTGTCGATGAATGGTGCTCCAATTGGGGCCTCAGAATCAATCCGTCGAAATCTACCAACATTACCTTCACCCTCCGTACTAAACCATTACCTACCGAATACCGCCTAAATAACGTATCTGTGCGTAAAGTTGTTTCACATAGTGACCTGGACGTAATTTTTGACGAGAAACTTACCTTCACCGACCACATTAGCAATATCACCTCCAGATGTATGTTACTCGTTGTTCTAATTTATAGATTCACTGAACTTAAGGACCCTCTTGCATTAAAATCCATCCTCTCTGGGTGTATCCTTCCCATTTTGGAGTACTGCGCTCCCATATGGAGCACATCATGCCCCTCGACTATGAATTCTCTCAACCGTCCACTGAATTTCTTTGCCTCAGTACTCCGTAATCGTGTTCCCCAGTTAAATAACTTATCCCGTGACCAGATTCAATTTTTTTTATCGTATTCCCCAAACTTTCAACACGCTATCTTCTCAAATACCCTCACTTGACCTTTTCTCCTCCATTTCAAAATTTATTTCGTTAATTAAATGAACTCTGTCATCTTGTCCCCTCTTTGTTTAATTTTTGTATGTTATTACTCGTTGCTACTTGTTATTTAGTACTTAAGTTTAATTTATTATCGTATCCAATGTAAGTTATGGCTGTTATTGGATCTAATAATAAATAAATATCATTAGGTTTTTAGTGTTAGCATTTCAGTCTTGAAGGTTTTAAGGTCATCATTTTAACTTAAAAATGTAATGTAAATATAATCTTTTGGATGCTTTGCATTGTGCTTTTATTGTTGCAAATGGAATTGCATGCAAATTACTCTGGGAAGAAATTATTTACCATATATCTTTGAGTATAAGTCGAAGTGTACTTTTTAGCCTAAAAAGTGTCTAAAATCCAAGATTTGAGTATAAGTCGAAGCAAAGAAAACGAAAACCAGATAATTTTGAAATTTACAAAAGAATTAATATATATACAGGTGAACCTCTACATACAAACATTCAAGAAGCGAATAATTTGTATTTACGAACATTACAAATACCATTGAATTCTGCCTTGCACTTCATTTACGAACACACACTCCCTCACTTAATGAACATCAGTCGCAGTAAGAACACGTAAACTTGTCAACACTTGTCATTTGCCGTTTGTATTTGAAACCGTACGGGCACATGTTTATATACGTATTATTTTTTATTACCCTTTAAATATGGAAAACAATCGTAAATGTAGTGTTTGTGAAAGTGCTAAGAGTGGTAAAAAACATCGAGTGCTTTCGATGGAAACTAAAATGGGCATAATACATAGATCAGGAAAAGGTGAGTCACTTGCTTCGATTGCTCGTGTGTATGATCTCAATCGTTTAACAATTGCAACCATTTTAAAAGACGGAGGAAAAATTGGTGATCATATTCACAATGCAGACTCTGTTCAGTCCATGATTATAAGTAAAAAACAAAATGCCGTCGTTGAAGAAATGGAACAGTGTTTAACAATTTGAATGCAGGATCAAAATAAAAAGAACCAATGCTTGAGTACTGAATTGATTCTTCAATCCACTCATTTGGGCAAGTTTTTTAAAGATAAAATATAAATTTTGTTTTCCTTTCAAACTACGTAAGTATAATTTTATGTATAATTTTATCATTAGCCTTCACATTTTCCGCTAGTTAGTGTGAATTTTTTATACTAATGCTCTTCAAGTCAGTCAAATATTGTTTTTCGCCAGTGATGTTTAATTATTGATCCAGAAAAATGTCCAGTTAGTTTGCGACTCGAATATAAGTCAAAAGCAGGGTTTGATCGGCCTAAAAAAGGAAGAAATTTCTCGACTTATACTCGAAGATATATGTGGTAGTTTGCAAGTTTGATGAAGGCATTTCATTGTGCTTGAGTTGCTCTCACATTTTAAAATAATACTCGTAAAGATGGATTTTAAATTCAACCATAATTTTTTATTATGTAGCTACAAATTCTTTTGCCCAAAGTGGTAGCCATAAAATTTTACCCTCATTATAGAAATAATTTTGGCAACTAATAACATTTCTTCACCATGACAATGCTTAATTATTTCTTTGTTTTTTTTTTCTGTCATTGACAGGTCAAAACAAAGCTCGCCCTCCTCCTGTGAAGTTTAATAGAGAAGATAACATTTGCCCACAACTTTTGGATTTGGATGTAATCTATAACTCAGAGAATGAAGTTAGAAACAAATCTGGAAAATGTCAAAATGGAGACAAGTGCCCGTTCCAACATGACATCCTCAAGTACTTAGCTAGTAAACCTCCTGACCTCGGCCCCACTTGCCACATTTATAATACATATGGTCTTTGTCCAAGAGGTCCTACCTGCAGGTAAACATTTGACTTTCAACTGTTTTTGTATGTAAATTGGAGTCCATATTTTTATTGGATCTTAAATGTGTTGGTCAGTTTAACCTTTCATATAAATGTTGTGAGAAGTAGCTCTGTAAGACTAAGGTGGAACTATCATGCCATTTTCCTTAAAAGAAGATGAAATGTTTGTGCAGAATTTATAGATGTCATTTCATACTTCTGTTTGAAATGCTTAATAATAATTTGTGTTTTTGCTGGATTTTTGTTTAAATTTTCTCGTAGTTGTAGAAAAATATTCTAGATGTAAAGTTAGATACACTTTTAGGCTTTTTCTTGTTAAAGTTGAGATTTCTGTTTATCCATAGATTTGCATCTAATCATCTCACTTCCGAAGGAAAAAACATTGTGAATACTGAACGATGGGAGAAGACAAAATCTAAACCACCTGTATTTGCCAACATACTCTCAAAGAACCTGCAAATTACTTTGCGGAAGAGAAAATACAGTTTTGCTCGTAGTGAGGAAGTTTTGGCAAGAGAGAAGCTGGACAGTGATGTTAAGAAAGAACTCTGCAATGAGAAAGAGTGTCGAGGGAAGGTTACGGAAGGTGTAAAGGGAAGTTTGGAAGGTGAAATTCAGGTGAAACAAGAGAAAAATGGTGCCGGGGACCAGATTGCCGTGGAAGTGCCAAAGTGTGGCAATGAGGGAGAGGTTTTAGGTGATAAGTGTCCAGGGAAGGTTGCAGAAGGTATAGAGGGAGGTTTGGAAGATGAAGTCCAGGTGAAACAAGAGAAAAATGGTGCCGGGGAACAGACTGCTGTGGAAGTGCCAAAGTATGGTCCAGTGTCTGATGAAGACATCGTTCGTTTGCGTAAAGTGGAGAGGAGAAAGGTAAATGTCTTCTCTTGCTTCTTTGGGATATGGAAAACATTAACATTTTATCAGGCAAATCGTAGGAATTCAGAAGAAAGTGTTTTTATTAAGGTGAATGTTATTTCTTGTATAGGGACCTGTTTATTGTCATTTTTACATCCTTGTTATTTTGTTTACATAATGGACTATTGCATTTCTTTGTATTCATTGATTTTGGGGTCTCTTTGGGCAATCCTAAGCATGCTTCACTTTATGCTTTATGCATTCTTTGCAGATGATGGTTTGGATTATTTTTGCATAAACATTTAACAAGCGTAAATTAAAACAGGCTGAATACATTGGCCATAATTTATTTTTGAAGATCTTTTATTTGAGCATAACATGGACATTTGTAGACATAAAGTATGCCATCCTTGATATAGTATAATCAGAACCCTTTTCATTGATTTTTTTGCAAAGCCAGTACAAGCTGATACTACATGTTTGTAGCCCATTGTTGTTGATACCTATAAGGTTGAGAGTGGTTGATTTAACAGCAGCATTTCTAAACTTGTGGCATAATGGATAACTTCGCAAGATTCAGTTTAAACCAATACATGTTAATTGAATTCCTAAAAATTAAAAACAAAAACTGAAGAAGACATCTATTTTTCTATACCATACAGCCACAATTCATTCAGAATTTCTTACACTTTGCATTCTATGTCCATCGTCATTAACTCAAACATATCCAATCATCCCCATGTGCTTGATTTTTGTTTTCAAAAAAAGGGTCAGCTGTCATACTCTACTTGCAGAAACATTAGGGGATTTCTATTTTGTGAGGTAGGCTAACCTATTTAGTGCTTAGGTTTTCTTGACTTACCGTGTCTGCACACTTGGATTATTTTTTATTCATTTTGATTTATTACCCAACTAAGAAATGTTTTATTTTCAAAATATTCATTTATGCCTTTGGTTGTATATACACTTACTATTTTTATATAATGCTGTAAATTGAAGTTCTCATTCACAACTTTGGCATTCGTGTGTTGTTTTTATCACAAATGTAGGCTCTCAGTTTTTGAAAGTTCAGTTTATTATTGTACTTGTTTAGTTTCTGTATTTCATTTTTTAAAGAGATTCCAAACCACCACTTCAGTTTAGCTGCATTTTGTTTTCTCTCTTCTAGTGCTCACAGAGCATTGTGGCTGTTTACCATTTCAAACTACGTGAGTGTCCTCTTTCAGTTGGATTGGCGAGGTAAACTGTATCTATCTCCATTGACTACTGTGGGAAATTTGCCATTCCGAAGGACATGCAAGGAATTTGGCGCCGACATCACTTGTGGTGAGATGGCTCTGGCATCGTCGTTACTTCAAGGTGCTCAAGCAGAATGGGCTTTAGTACGTAGACATTGCTCTGAGGACTTCTTTGGTGTTCAGGTGAGATATGCTGTTATTTTTTGTTTGACCTGGTACATAACATTTTGAATGTATTTTGGAAATTTTCCACAGGAAAAGGAGTAATTCCAACAAGAATTACTCCTTACAATTTTGGGAGGGTCGCGAACAGTCTTCACTATGCCAACTGATTTTTCCCCATTCTATCAGTCCTTAAGTTTTAATTTATGGGTTATAAGTCTAATTTTTGTGTTTGCTTAAGGTTTTGAATCTTCAAAATAAATTTTATTGTATTTAAATTTAATCTAAGAAATAGGTATAATTTAATAATAAAACTTTAATTAATACGGCGATTTATACTAGCTTCACTCATTTTCTTAAGCTTCACATTTCTCATCTTTATTGTAATTAATGGCGATATCTGAATTTTTGATGAACTAATTTTAATTTGGGAAATATGGAAACAAGTAAAAACATGCTATGGCCAGGAATTGAACCTGAGTCTTCCACTTGCCAGGTGGATATTCTACCACTGAACTACCATAGCAGAGTAATTCTCCTGTAGTCATCTGTGTGTAACAACAAGAATATTCCAGACTATTTATAATGTAGTGAATAATTTATTTAATATGTCATACGTCTTTTTTTTAAAGAAAATTATGATCATATATAATGAAAATTTTCCTTAAGATCAAGATATTTTCTTGAACCCAAAATTTATTTTATACTTTTCAATTCCCTTTATAAAAAAGTATAAATGCAATGTCTTTTATAAATTTTTATTACTTCTCAAAAAATCACGTGGGGTCGCAGCAACCAAACATCCGCACGGCAGATCTGCCTGAGAACCACTGGTCTAGATTAATACCATGCATAGTGATCAATGCACATTTCTCCTAACATTGTATAATATTTGGCTCATATACTTCATATACGAGTATTATAGTAGGAAAAGTAATGTTGGTGTCCCACGTATGTTAATTTTAAAAGTAACACTTTCATAAATATCGGGTTTTACAGAATGAATCTATATTTGAAATGATGGTATTAATAGCCTGTGGTGCATATCACAACCATAGTTACCTCTAACTTTTTTCATCCATGGGCAGAATGAAAATCACTATGCGTGCCTACATGACGGTAATGCGTGGATGTGCGCCTGAGTTGGCGCGGCCCTGTTCGTTTATATCAGAAGAAGATAATTGCACTTGAAAAAATTTAGTGAGCGGCGCTTCAAAAACTGCTCCTCGACCGCACAGTCGTGTAGCTTAGAGAGAACCATGATCACAACTAGTTTTTTTTTTTTTTAAGTTTTAATAAAATTATAGCTGCCATAAAATTTAGTAACTCTTTGGAAATCGTTTTAATTCTATGAATATATCTGTCAAATTATTTCTATTGTTTATTTAAAAAATGGTATTTTATAGCCATGCTTAATATTAATTTTCTCTCTTTTCTCTGAAGCTTTGTGGAAACAACCCTTATGTTTTGACCCGATGTGCACAAATGTTGGAGGAACAAACATCAATAGACTTTATTGACCTAAATTTAGGATGTCCAATTGATCTTATATACCAGCAGGTATGTTTTTCATATTTTTCAAAGATTTGAACCCTTTCCTTTTGAAGGTGATATGATTTAGAATCCCATTTAGTTAAACTACTCCAAATAAGTCCTTTCTGATGTTTTTTTTTATTAATCTATCAACATGTTTGCAGGGTGCTGGCAGTGGCCTTCTGAGGAGGGAAAATGCTCTTGGAACTATTGTTCGGAGTATGGCTGGAGTTGTTAACCTTCCTTTAACTTTGAAGACCCGTACTGGAGTTCATTCTGATAAAAATGTTGCTCACCACCTTATTCCCAAGTTCATAGAATGGGGTGCTTCAGCCATTACAGTGAGCTTATAGGTTATCTATGCACTTAGTTTTGCTTGATAAGAGGAGGAATAATAAAAATCCCTTCAGATTTTTATTATTATTTTATTTGCCCATTTTTTATTTTAACATTAATTTGAAAAAATCGTTGATATGTGATGGTTAATGTTTAAAAACTAAATAGGTAAATTTGAAATATTTGAATGCAAACCTAGTATCTTGGGGCTGTATGTCATAGCATTTATGAACTAAGATTTTTAAACAAATTCTTGTTGTAACAGAAAATGTTGAGTTTAATGTTGAATGGGAAATATTTTTAAAAATGTCTTTTAATATCAAAAAGAAAACCCTTGCAGTTTTATATAAATTAATCTATGTCTATGGAGTGTCAAGTATTTTTTATAGAATTGCTATTATGAAATATCATTCTAAAATTTTGCAATTGTTCCAATAGCTTCATGGGCGTTCCCGTGAGCAACGTTACACACGTTTGGCTGATTGGGATTATATTAACCAATGTGCCAAGCTTGCTTCTCCTGTGCCACTATTTGGAAATGGGGATATCCTTTCATTTGAAGATTATGAGAGGCACATAGAGGCTGGTGCGGTTTCTGGTAAGTGTTGTAATATTCTTAAGCCATTTTAAAAAGTTAATAATTGCTTCCCAATTTTCTGTTAAATCATTTATCAATTTCTGTATGAAGTTGCCACAAACTATACTGTATTTACTTGCATATAAGCTGCGTCTTTTCTTTTAGGCTAATTCTAGAAAACAATTGTACCTGAATATCAGCTGTACCTCATATATCTATGAGGTGATTCAGAAGTATGATGAACTAAGAAATACAAATAAAAAAGAAAAATATCACAGTTAGGCTTAAAACATTATTCCTAAGTAAAAATCGCCAATACTGTATTTACTCAATTGCAAGCTAACCCCTTTTTTTGGAACTCAAAAAGAAAACATGCAATTAAGAATTTTAAAAAAGTTAAAAAATTAAATCTTTTTGTTTTGCAAAAAATAATTTACCTTAATCACTCTCTTAAATTGATCCAGATATTTGATGTCAAAATTGTCCTTTATTGTCAGAAATAATCTCAGAAAATACAATTTTCATATAAATTAAAATTTCGCAGATGCCTTTCAACCCAGAAGCCATCTACCCACCCAAGCATGAGGAGTAAAAATACTTTCCCAAAGGAACCATTGCTCTATCTTTTACTGGTTACAAGTTATCAATGATTTTATGAAAAAGTTCAAATTTTTTAACTGATAGTGAACATTGCATAGGTATAAAATGACATAAGCAAAAATTTTCATATGATTAAGCATTATCACTTCGCTCATCATCTATTGGTCAAAATGACAACTCTGGTGGAAGTCAGTATTTCCTGCTATAATTTCTACCATCAGAGTACAACATCAATGTTATGACTATGAAGTAGTTCAATTTATTGCTGCTAAAGGCAGGGCCATCGACTCTGGACTACCAGTCAAAACACTCCCAGACCCACTGGCAGAGCCCCGACGCCAAATACATTTTTGGGAAATTTGAACTTTCACCGTTTCACTTCTATACGATATACGAAATTGATTGTGGTCTAAGAATCATCCACGAGCCATAAACTTTCAATCAATGCAACATTCATTTCGATTCGACCATTTGTTCAAGAGATCTGAGGGAACAAAAAATGGTCTACCCCAAAATATATAAATATATATTGGATGAATGCATATAAAAGATTTTATAAAAACATAACTATCACCTATTATACAGCCATTTTGCATGGCATGCGTGAGCACCTTGATTGTAAATAAGTCAAACAACATAGTCTAGAACAGTGGTTCTCAGAAGATATTTCCTTGTAGCTGCTGATGCAGCCACAAGCAATTCCTAGTGGACGCATCAAGAGAAGGTTAAAGAAAATGTAACAAGAAGCTCGTAAAAACTTCCACATACCTTCTAATTTAATGACAACGGTTACATATTTATCATTAATAATTTTTTTTAATAAATAATTCCAATTATTGAAATTTTCTTGTGACCGCATCGAAATTGCTTGGTGGCTGCACTTGAGAACCTCTGGTCTAGAGAATCAATAAATTACATATTTCATCATCTGATGACATTTCTTTGTCACTGTCATCTTATTTCATATCATCTTCTCTGCCATTGTGTGAATTCAAAATGGAGGAATTTTTGAATGTGTGAACAATAACTTGCAGTAAACTTTTTATTTAAATTGAATTTTCTCTGGTACAATATAAGATATTTGTTTATGATTGTGCCAATAAAAAAGTTTTTGAACAAAATAGCTTTATTAACCATGTTTAAAGTGACTGATGTATTAGATAACAGCTTAAGCTCGGAAAATTATTTAAACATTTTTCAACATCTTTACACGTGATAATAAAAGCAGTATACTATCGATCATTCTTTCCTTGGATCAACATCAGTACCAAACACTGAAAAATTCTTCATTTAATGAACTGTTTGTAGCAAAACCAAACGGAAGGCAACACCATTCCTAATAAGATAAATGGAGAGAGGCAGAAAACACTTTGAGTTCTAATTGTGCATGATAATAACAAGCAATGCGTGTAAAGGCAGAGCACCTAATTTGGTATAAAATTTTAATTATTATTAAAGTTTAATGGATACTGTTTTATATTTTTCATACAAATATCTTTACCATCCCAATTTATAGCTTGAGGTGTAGGGTCAGACTACTTTTATGTTGATTTTTTAAATGAACTCAGCTGTAAGATGAGGGGCGAATCTGAAGGATGGAAAAGCTAAAAAAAAGTTGTCTTACAGTCGAGTATATACAGTAAATGCAGTTTCCTTTACCTATATCTATTATTATTATTGTTGTTAACAATTAAGTATTTTGGGAAATTTTCTGCCTTCCAATCCAACATCATGATATCCTATATATTATGCGTGTAGTGGAGCTGCGTCCGCCCATCTGTCAGTCCGTATGTATGAAGCCTTGCGTAATTATATCGACCTAATTCTTGAGAACCGTTCGTCATAAAGATATGCAGTAAACGGCATTTTGTTATGGTTATGAGGTCCCTGGAAAAATATTTTTGTTTGCTGAAGTGTCCCAGGTTCGAATCCAGGAGACAATTATATTTTCCAATAAGCTTACACGGGATTTTCGATTTTTCAAAGTGCAAGGTTTTTTCCTTTATACATTAAAATACGTAAATATGGACCTATTTTCTTCTTTTTTGCTTTATTCGATGGCTAAAGCGTTATACTATCTTATTCTTGCATTGTTTACATGTTACGCTGTCGAATTTTTCAGAAATACGCATTCTTTTTCGAAATTTTGCGGATTTTTCGTACTCATTCCGGGCATTGCCAAGGAGACTCTCATTATTGCCTCCAATTCATTTAAGGCCAATTAAACCTTCAAATAGATGAAAGAAAAGTGTTATTGTTATCTTCTCTTCATTTATAATCTAAATAAACGCTCGCCTTTATAGTAGGTCCTGTAAGAAGTTAAAAGCGGTCGTTGATAGACACTTGAAGGAAAGCAACTGTTTGTGATTTCGTCTATAAGGGTGCAACGATAATCATTGGAACTAAGATAAGGTAGAATTAAAAATTTAGATTATTTGATTATTTGCAAGCATAGCTGGAACGGGCTGCTAGTCTTTATTATGAGCAATTCCTGGAACAAATACTGAACTTTCTAACTTTAACATCAGTAAGAATAATAACATTCTTCTCCATATTTTATAGTTTACAATTTTTAAATTTATTGCATGTTGGAGCATAAGAGCCATTTAGTGATATAATAATGAAATTTAAAGTTTGTCACGTTTTTACGCTTTTCCAACTTTTTTCCTCACATATGAGCTGTGTCCTTATTTTGTAAACATTAAGTTTGCAAAAAGTGTAACTAATATATTAGTGAATATGGTATGTCAGAATAACAACTTGAATATGGAACGTAATAGTGTTATATTATGTTTCCTGTTTGATACGCATGTTTTCTCAGCATTAAGACTGAATGGTACATGTTGAAAGATGTCTTTTGTATTGAATATATTTTTCTGCCATTTTATTGAATTGTTATCACTCATCCTCTCAAAAGTGAATAATCAATGTTTTTAACCATTAGGTGTAATGATTGGCCGAGGGGCATTAATGAAACCTTGGATATTTCAAGAAATTAAGGAAAGACGGCATTATGACATATCTTCTAGCGAAAGGTTTGATATCTTGAAAAAGTATGCAAACTATGGCCTGGAGCATTGGGGAAGTGACAACAAAGTAAGCAGCCACAAGTTTAGCAAGAATTGTTTTATGCAGCATTGTTTAAAAAATTCTATTAACCCTTTTGCTTGTATGCTACCTGCAGTGCCCCCAGTGCTGGTCTAGTTCTAGTTCACCAGTTCTCACTTTCTTTCACAGTGTTTACTTATAATTACATGCTTATACGTCTATTTAATTTGCCTCTTTTTAAATACAATTCCTGTTTTTAAATTCACTCACCCAATAATAAATATTCTACTTTTATTTGTTTTATTTATATTTATAAATTGTTTATATTTTTAAGTTTAAGCATTTTTATAAACGTTTTGTAATTCACTCAATTTAAATATTAAATAATAATAACTTCAAAATATCTTCATCAAGCATGTTGTTCGTACTATCGCCGCCCATTTTGGTAGAAACGGATATAAAAACAGACATGAAAAACAATAATTTTTAGTCAAAATATCTGAAAAATAAGATGACCATGGTAATAAAATATTTACTTAAAAATAAAAGAAAGCATTTAAATTGAATTTGAGCAAATTAAAGAAAGTATTGATGGTGAAATGACAATACAAAGTCAAGCTCAAGTATACTCAAGGAAGGACCACTTCTGGCTGCTCGACTGTACTCGAGCGCAGCAGCAAAAGGGTTAAATAAAAACTTTATGGCAAGCTTGAGTATTTTTATTGCTATACAATTTTTCATACAAAAATGTTTACTGCTCTCCTAAACTACTTTAGTTAAAATTGCTCTTTTGGCTTGGGTATTTAATTTTTCTTAAGGGTGTGGAGACAACAAGACGCTTTATGCTGGAATGGCTTTCATTTTTGCATCGCTATATCCCTATTGGTCTACTTGAGAGACCACCTCAGAGGATTAACGAGCGACCACCACTTTATGTTGGCAGAGATGACCTCGAGACACTTATGGCCAGCCCCGACTGCCAGAGCTGGGTAAAAATTAGGTGAGAAATCTGGAGATTATTATTATCTGTCCAATTCATTACCAATTAACTAGGTAACAGTGTTAATGTGCCATAAAAACCGTAAATTATTTCATGTTCTGAAAAATGTAGCACATACAGAGTAAGTTTAAATTTCAAGAAGTAATTTAACTTGTTCATTTTCAATTAGATTAAAAAGTGTTTTTTACATTTTCAAAAAAGCATATTGATATCAAGGTCAGGTAGTGAGCATTTAATGATGCAACATCTCTACAAGAAGGTAAGACAACCCTCCCATTTCTCACCAATAGAACTTCCTGTTTACTGAAAAAATATTCAAAACAGCTTGGACCCACAAAATACTTTCCTTATATAAATGGTTCACTTAAAATTTTCTTTTGATCTTTTGTAACATCATGTATTAACTTGGGTAATGCACAGTTATTGTGCTGTGACATAAAAACTGATCTAAATATTGTAATTTCATGTTAGAAGAATGTCAGACTATTACTATTTTTCAGTTGCTTATGTATTAAGTAAACCTTGTTTTATATACATTGTGTTTTTTTTGCAATCCATATGGAGTTGTTAGTACATTTTAAAAAATTGTGTAAGCATCTTGTCATCAGTTCTATTTTGCAAAACTTTTGTAACTGTCGTTGTTAACTCTAGAGAACTTTTAATATAATAGATGAATTTTAGACCTTTTATGCTATTAAAATTTATCTATGTATTTTCAATGCCATATTTCTCATCTTAGAAAATATTGTGTACAGTATTTACTTGCGTATAAACAATTTTTTCCAAATGGGGTTTTAGGTGTGTGTGTGTATCGCTTGGCTTGAGTTTTCAACAAATTTATAATAGGTTGCAGATATATCCATGACTTATCATGGTTAAATATTTAGACAAACTTGGTGTTTGCATCTTGATTTTGTTTTTTCGACATGTCACTGAGTTAGCACTTCAGAGTGGAAACAAATACAAGTCGAACAACTTGTGTGTGCTCAGTATTTATTGTGTTGCAATTGCGCTGTTACTAGGCGTATATTATGTATGTATAATGGAGTGAAGTAAAGACAATACTCTGAAATTAATTGGACTACTGGAGGTGAATGAAGCTTTGTGGAATCCAATGTGTGATGCCTATAAGGGCAGAAATAAAAAGAGAGACCAAGTATGTTTTATTGCAGAATCAATGAATGTGCATGTGTATGATATAGAGAAAAAAATATCACAAATTAAAAACACAATTTTACAGAGAAGCTTCTTAAGAGAGGCATATGAAATAAGGTGAAGGAAGCAATTACATGTATGTTAGTAAATGGCACGGAATCTCAGCATTACAGCTAGTTGTTCTGCTGGAGATACTGCATCTCTCAATTTTGCATCTTGCCTGGTGCTATGTGGGGCAACCATTTGCAACAAACATGCAGAATCACTGAAAGTCATTCTTACAAAATTTTTGAAGCCTTCTCTAACTTTTATTTGCAAACCATTTATTATAGATTGATAAAATCCATGGCTTCAAATTTTATAAAAAAAATATTGTCTGCCGTTTCTGCCTTTGTTTTTGTTTTTCATTTATTGACCATATACTTTGAAAAATAAATTTGCTGCAGCGAATATAAACAGTAGGTCTTCATCCAAATTCATTTTTATTACTAAATTTATCTACGTTAAGTCATCAAGTGTAAACACAGAAAAGATCTTCAAAAAGTCAAAATTTATCTAGCAATTTATTGTGGATATACCCACGATAAAAAACTGCTTCACCTCCAAGTGGTAATGGTCTCCTGGAAGAATTATCAAACACCTCCTTCATGGCTTCGCACATGTGCTTCTCCTCCCAGTTAGTAACAGAGATCACTTCAAATCAATGAGATACCTGATGACCATCAGTTTCTTAGCATTTGGATAAGCTTTATATGTTTTTAAAAGAAATTGGACTTTAAAGTCTCGTCAGGTCATAAAAGGTTAATTTCCCCAGATCTTGAGCTTTTTAGCCATCATCATCTGTCACTGTACGTTTATCTGCAGTACAGTCTGTTTCCCTTTCGTTACTGTTATTTTGACTGTCAGTAATAATGTCAGAATTGCTCAACTTGGTTTCTAATTCATGAAGAAAGTTTATTATTTATTCATTCATAATATGCATGACATCAAACTTGATATAAGTCAAGACATGAACTTCAGCTAAACAAGAAAAAAATACTGAAGCCACTCACCATTTGCAAAGGCTCTGTTACAAGTGAAATGGAACATAATGAAACAGATACTGTCATGGTTGGCTGTTTTCACTAAATGATGCATTGTAGAATTGCAGTAATATTTTTAAAAAATGGAAAATGTTTGAGGCCAAACATGTTGTTAGGTCTCTCAAGAAAAATGATAGAAAACTGAAAAATTACAATGCAAGGACTTCTCCAGCATGTGAGTGAAAATTAACGAAAAGATTTTTCTCTGTTCTATGTTCTAGTGAAATGATTCTCGGCCCTGTTCCTGATAACTTCCACTTCCTACCGAAACACAAGGCCAACTCATGGAAGTGACTCAATGTTTAATGTTTGGAATTTATTCAATACAAATGTTGAATATTGTGAATGGTTTTTTATTTAATTAAATTTTAGCAAAGTTAACATTTTTAAACTTTAACTTTGGTTGTTTTTAATGTAATTAAAAAATTATACATGTTCACATTGTGGATGGAATGTGTGCAATTGAAAAATGTATACAAAAGTTTTTCACATGCTGCATAAGTAGTATGATAGTATTTTGAAAATAAAATGGAGATTTACCACCAGGAAATGATTTGAAAGTGTTTATATCATTTTTCAAATATTTTTACCATGTTTGAATTTGGTAAGTGCTAGCTATGAATACATACACATTACATATTTATTGGAAAACCTGGTTACCGGACTATTTGCAATTTTATATCAACTTTTCTTATACATAATTTAAAAATAGACAGTGACAATTGGGATTATTTTAAACTTCAAAGATTTATCACTACCTTGCCATGATTTTTTAATAAAATCAAATAGGAGCATGGATAGATCAGATGATTCATTATTCTACAGTAGCATTTTATAATGCATTTACCTTGCTCTTATCTCTACAATTGCTAATTTTTATGCAAGCCAACATTGGTTTCTATCCAGACAAATATACCATATCTGCCCGAATAGATGCCGACCCCCCAAAAATTTCCACAATTTTTTGGTAAAAACGTAAATTTCGTAGATTTTATGCTGAAGTGTGCTGGGCATTCATGCACATCTTAGAATACATTATTCGAGGTCAAAGAAATGGGTGGGAAATGGTTTAGTTGTTGACATTTTGAAATATTACTCCAATTAATAATTTTGCGTTGCTGAATAATGTTCCACATTCAGTGACAATAATTTCATTCCTCTTCATTTTCACAAAAGGTCAAATATAGTAACAGCGATCTCGCCAAGATATTTTTTCATCCAAGTCTATTTCCAATGAAATTAGCATTTACATTGCCTTAAGAAACTGCATTTTTATAATTATACATGTTCCATGTAAAGTTTTACCAAAATTCAAACAGTTGAGCATTCAAAGCCGTTAACGCATTTTGCATAATCATCAGTTTACACAAGCGATCTCGCCAAGATACTTTTATATATATTCATCGTAGGTCAAATATTTACTTTACGAAAAAGTAGTACTGTCATTTGAACGCGAAGGCAATGAGAGACTTCGAGATTTAACCATAACCCAAATTTTCCTCTTGTCTCGCATTTAAGCCGAGGGGTGATTTTTTCATGATAGATTTTGACAAAAAACATTGGATTGTATTCGGGCAGATACGGTATTACAACATATTGGATTTTATGTCATGGTATTTTCATGAATTATGTGTATGAATCAATTCTTTGTCTTTGGGATTCATGTTGAGGTGAATTGTGTGGCTATAGATAAGAAAAAAAGCATATGTAAATATTATTTGCATTGGAGTAATATTTTAATGTGATCTGTATTTTGCATGTAATTCTATGAGTAATCTTTGAAGAGTCATCGTTTTGAAGCCTTGGCTTCTGAAGAACAGGGTTGTTTAGTCCTGTCGTACCAAACATTCTAGTACAGGGATTGGGATTTCCATTTGGAATTACATTTAGCTATGGTTCCCTTACTATTAGAGGTATCAATTGAGTAAATGGAAATAATTTTGCTAGTGTTTTATCTGTCTGTAGGAAAGGTATAGCAGTTAGTGCATACCTAAACCAAAGTGTTGTTTAATCTACAGTTTTTAATTTCATCAAAAGATAGCAAGAGTATTTTGTTTTGTGGGAGCAAGCCAGGAGAATACAGTGTGTATGGGAGATTTATGGATTAGGTATGTTTAGGATTTAGGTAAGCTGGAAGTCCATGTTTAAAAGAAGTGTCTTTAAATTATCATTGTTCATTTGATGTTTTGATCACATTGAAGTGCCATTAGGGAAGTGTGGAGTTCATTAGAACATTGAGAGATGGTACATAGTCTGAACCTTTTGACTGAATGTCCACGTCTGATCTAAGGTGATTGTTTCAAATACTATGTCCATGAATACTTTTTCTTTAAAGGGTAATTTTAAAGTACTAATTTTAGTGAAACGGGTATTAAAAATGCTATTTAACCTCATGTCACCTCTGCATGTAATGTGCATTGATATTGTTGCCTTGATCTTTGTTGAAAATTCTTACTTTGAAGAATATTTCTCAAGACCTGATTCTGTAAGGCCTGTGTGAACATGTTTGTCCGTTTTAATGATTGCCCAAGAGGTGTCTCATATCATTTTGGATGAAAAGTAATATTTAAAGTGTATACTTTGAGTTAATAAGCTAAAATAATATTTAGAGAAATAGATAGTCATTACATACATAAATAGCACAGAATGGTGAAAGTTTTGCTAGAAACAATCAAATGCATTTAAAGTTACTAAAAAATTCATAGCCAGAAATTAGAAGTTAATTCAGTTGGTTGCTGACCACCGAACTGGTTACAGATATACATTAATATGATTCCCTGCAATTGAGATACATCCTTAATCTCACAGATTTATAAGCAAAAGCATAATTTCTAGATGCTTTTGCTAACTAGTAACTGTAGGATTTGATGAATCCTGTGCATGCTATATACTGCCAGATTGTTTCTTCCAATGAGCTGATATTCCATCAAATTTGGAAAAAACTGACATTTCTGCGAGAGCAGTTGCTTTGTGCTAAGCCTTATTAAAGAAGCATTTGTTATATTTAAAGTGACAGGTGTAGAGTTTTGACTTTGTATATTAACATCCAATAATCCTATCTAATGGATAGCGGTGAGTTTAGTACTGCTATGTCCAAGGACCATATCAGCTAAAATTTAATTTTTAGTACTTATGAAGATTACTTCCTATTCAGTAGTAGTAGTCCTTTTCATTAAGAATAATCTTTCCTGAAATATTATAAAATCTGTTCAAATATACATTTAGGTTCTAGGGAAATTTTCATATGTATATTAAATCATGCATAACATTTACTTTTTCGTAAGTGCAGTAAAGTATTAGAAAATTGAGTACTATTATTGAAAAATCTTTAATTGTGAATATATCATAGAGTAAATTTTAACATTGAAGCATCTATTACTTCAGCTTATCTAAAACATATTTTTTCTGTTTAATTTCAAATTGTAATTCATGAAAACTATGTTTCTGAAATGTAAATGCTCAATTAAGGATTGTGTTACAAATGAATTAAGACTGGAATTGTAAGAGCCATTACATAACAGTACCTGGAAGTTAGCATTATTCATGGCCAATGCATTCAATTTTTTAACACTTTATAGGCTATCATATGGGATTTATGAAACATATTCAAAATAGTCCAAAGCTAAAACAAGCAATGGGTACAATAAAATTTGTTTACCATGACATTTTATAATATAATTTGTATGAATCATTCGATACTAAGGATGTATGCTGTGTACTTTGATTGAAATAAAGGTATTGAGAATATTTTGTGTACATTTATTTTGATTTTCTTGAATATATTTGTTCAAATAATTCCATATTTTGTGGAAAAAATATTATTTGAATCTACAGTGGAGTATATGGAGTGATCTCAGGATTTAAGACTAATAAGAAACAATTCAAGCATCTGTCAGTTCATCCCATTGGCATAGTTACCAGCCAATGAAGATTGGCATGACGGAGTCATAGAATCAAGAACCAAGCAGATTAATCAAAAATAATTACTGTATGCAGTTTTTGTGAGCAACCTCTGAAATATTTGGTCATCGTGTAATGAGTGTCATCTGAATGTATTTTAACCATAAAATGTGGAAAAGAATAACTATAATCGATAAAAATAAATAAATTCTGTCACTGCATGAAGAGAAAAATAGCAGTCTCCACAAACTAAGCAAACCAGAGATTTAAATCTTTAATGAAAGAAAATTACAGTTTTTCGGAATTATTCTGTTGTATTAGAAGAACATTGAACTGTCCTCTTTCATTTACTTACATTGGAGTCCAATTGAATGAACTGTTGATGGAACAATTACTAACAAATTCCATTATAAAGTGGTGTCGATATCAGAAGAGAAGTTTTTTCCCGTTAAACAGTCATTCACAAAATTTCACAAATTATTTCCTCAATTTTTTAAGTTGTTTCTTGTAGAATTTCATCAATTTATTGCATAATATTTCACTGAGTGTTGAATGTCAGCATTTATCTTGAGAAAAATTTTATTTTATTATCTAATTCAGAATTTTAAAATTTTCTTCCTAATTACAGGTAAGGCTATTTATCTGTTGTAGTCATGAACAGCATATATATTCATATTATTTAGACATTCTTTACCAGTGGAACAATAGTAACAGATTGCCTTATGGACATACCTCCATCTGTCCATCCACGTGTCATCTCTGATACTCCTGGGGAGATTTTATGAAATTTGGTATTTAGGAATTTATGGCAAAGAAAATAGAAATATGATATAAATGATTCACACAGCTTAGTTAGGAGTGCCACTTGACTGGTAACAAAAAATTTACTTTCAGTCATAATTCATAAAGTGTCACTGATATAAAAAAATTTGTAATTTACTTTGAACTGTTTTTTAATTGTTGTAAATGAAAACAATTTTGTAGAAACTGAAGTAAACAACGTCTACTATAAATACATTTAATTTCCTTTCATGTACCTCCAGCATATAGAAAATGAAAAGAAATGGATTATCCACGATGAAGTGAATTTAATTACATTTATTTTCCTTGAATATACACACAGCTTTTGTAAGTGAAAAGAAGTGGATAATTTATGACAAAGGAATGAACATAAAGATTACTACTGCTCATTTAAAGCGAGGTATGTTTTAAATAATGTTTTATTGTTTTATTAATGACTACTGAAATTAATTGGTAAATCACAAATTCAATATCTCCTTGACATCTCTTCTAATATATTGTTTTGCAGTGCTTAGACATTAAACTAAGCCATTAATATTTATCTTTCTTCACATGGTAGCATAAATTATAAAGAATGCCTTTGAAAACTTGTATTTACTCAGATATGGAGCACATCTTTCAATTCTTGTTACATATTTTCTGAATTACCTACATTTTACTATAAATGTTGCATAGTCAAATATTAATACCATGCACTATCCAAATGCTTTTCTGGCAATAATAATTTGATATGGTTTTCCATGGCAATTGAACATTTAATCTTGTGGCTTTCGAGCCTATGTCCTTCCAACAGCCAATTAAAGTGGTAAATTACTTATGCTTTTCATTGAAAAAATGAATCACTTTAAAATATTCTGAAAGATTTTATTTTACTTGTTCTTTCTTTACTTGCAATTAATGACTTTAGCATCATTCTATAGAACATCCTGGATCTAACCTAACGTTTGCCTCAACTTTCCTTGATACATCCACTCCCGCTTTAATGCTGTCCTGATTAGCGCTGTTCCACTTTAACGCTAAAAATAATTTAATACCATGTTCCAAATTGTGCTTGCGCATTTTACATTAATGCTCTTCCAAATTTCTGGCATAATTTGTGAAGCTCACTGCATAGCACCTCTGTGCATCTACAACATAGAAGACATCAGTAATCTTTGTAGTTGCTTGATGGTTCTGTATACACTTGTCAATACTTTTGTTGGTCAAAATATAGAGTGAACTGTTTAAAAATATTTTCCCCTTAAATAAAAAGACCATGGGTGATGACCGGCAGTCAGAGAAGAAAAAGAGGAAAAGCTTGACTCTTGAGGTTAAATTAGAAGTTTTACGCTGTCTAAAAGCTAGAGAGCTTGTATCCAGTCTGTTCTTCATGTATATTCAAATTTTACTGTTCAATTTTAAGTATAATTGCAATGCAATTTACGACCTATTCTGTTACGTTATATGGTTAACAAAGATTACTTTGGTGTAGTATTTATCTAATACTACCAATTTTCATTTCCATTAAGAGACTCTCAGGAGCGAATTAATTCTTATAACTTCATTTCTTATGGAAGTACATGTTCTGAGTAGCGCTGTTTCAATTAACGCTCAATTTTCCTGGTACCAATTAAACAGCGTTAATCGGGGAGTGGGTGTATTCCTAAAACTCAAGAATATACCATTTTCGTAAAACTATAAAATTTGTCTCATTTTGTAGGTGATGGTGAATTAAGCTGAATTACTAATTATTCAGAAAAATATTTTCAGCTCAACTTTTTCATTGCTCTAGTTCAGGAGTTCCCAAATTATGATACACATACCCAGTGCGTAATTTCTGGGGGAACGCAAGTGAACAGCATTCCCTCACTTATTTGGGAGGAAGTTTCTAAAACGTTATGAATAAAAAATGTTTAAGTTACAAGAATTTAAAGGCTGATGGTATCTGTACATTTCAACCTCCCTCTTGAAGGACAACATCTGATTTGTACAAGAGTTTTTTTTTTAATTTTACTCTTTTCAAGTTACTTTATATTTATTAATGACCATAGATCTCATTATGTATTCAGTTTTGTTTTGAGTGGTTAGGTTAGGTAAGGTAAGGTTAGGCATTCCCTTTCTTATTTGGCTACAAATTAAGCACTGCACACACCACTAATGGTATGAGAAGCTTCTGCCGTTGGTATGCGAGTTTAGTGCCAGCATTCACTACATTCATACTTACCTAGTACTATGTGATACGAAGAAACTTTGTCACATTTTTTGTGGTATGTGAAAAAAAGTTTGGGAACTGCTGCTCTAGTTTATTAAAATCTCATATGATTCATGTTGTAAAATTTTATCCTTTACCACAAACTAACAATAAGTAGTATTTCATATTCAATTATATGAAATGCCATTAATTTCAAAACTGTACTATAAAAGGAAACATTTAAAAATAACTATTTAGAATATTGGTTCTGGAGACAAATTAGAAAGTTTGCCTTTATATAACAAATGGAATTGATTTGCATAAATTTAGCAAAAAATCCAGTCATGCCTTTGTTTTCCCATCATGCTATGTAACCAATGAATTTATTTATGGTTGAGTTATAAAAGCTATAGACATTAGGGTTTTCTCAGTTTTGCATAAAAGTCAAGTGGAAAAGGTGAAAAAGAACATACATTGGGTGAAATATACAAACAGACCTCATATAAATTGTATATATAGCAGTATAAAACAACTTTAATGAACCACATTTATGCAAGAATGTGCTGCTGCTTACCTGTCTCCCAAGGGCACAAGTCATCTACATTGCTGACTTTACGACGAAAATGTATGAATAAACAAAAGCTTTTACTGATACATTTTAGTATTTATTAACGAAACATTTTTATTTTTTACATAAAGTTAAATACACACTTGATAGGGAATGATTCATCAATAACCGAAGTGTAACTCGGTGAGTGTCGATCGTTTTCTTATCATATTCTTCGTGATCTCCGCGCAATTTACAATAATTTCACCCAATTACTTTGGCGTAATTTTCAGCGACCTTTGTGGTTGGAACTTGTTCGATTTTCAAGCAGAATTTTGGCGGTAAAATTAAAATTTATTCTTTTCGTCTCTCATCGATCTCTTGCATTTCTCCTTAAAGATTTGCTTCGACGCTCCGTCCGTATCTGTTGCTTTTGGCGTAGCGCTGCACCGCCACGGGCATCATCCGTGGCTCCTGAGGGCTCAGTTCTCTATGCGAGTCATGTTGGTCGACGTCCACCAGTTCGGGAGTAATGATGACGCACTCGCAACCGTTGGGGACCTGCCTTTCTTCGTACTTCTGCCACTTGTTTCCGACGCCCATCGGCCTCCAGAAGATCGGTATGGTGTCCCAGCGCTGCAAGCACGCCGTGGATCCCCACAAGTCGGAAGGCGGGAAGCGTTTGTTAATCGGCGAGGAGCAGACCTGGGAAGGGAGCGCCGAATTCGGTAAGTGTGAGGAGATTTACACAGTGGTGGATTTACCTGTAGTTCCGGGCCTAGAGCGGCAAATTTTAGGGGCGGAAAATTTTCAGAAAAAATTATATGATAATGATAATATTCATAAATATAAAAACTAAGAATTTTTTATTAATAAGGAAAGTATCTATAGATATTTTTAAAACAGATGAACGTATTGCAGCAAAGTATTATGTATGTAGATGAAGCAGCGACGTAGCTATCGCCCAGGCGAAGCTGGAGGGCCCTCTCTTTAGAGACTGTTTTCCTCCATAAAACTCAAACGCACGTTTCCAGAATTCGCGAGTTGTGGGCCCCGAAAACTTCTATTACCTAGGGTCCTTGAAAACCTCTGTCGCCTAGGGGCTTCGCACCACCGAAATTCGCGCCTGCCTAAGAAAAATGTCTTTGGGCCCACCTCAGTATCATGTTCGGTCACAGGTCATAAACAATACCTGCCGTGCTGACAACTGTAGTTAACATAACCGCCTTAAGAGAAACATTGACGCAAAAGATGCGACCCTTCCATTCGAAGGCTTCATTTTGACGGCTGTTTTTATAAAACAGTTAGCACGGAAAAAATAAAAGTAAATGTTTTAATTTGAGTTATTGGTAAACTTCATTCTTAACAGAGCACTTTCTAACTATAAAGTGATTTATTTGCCCCACCCTTGTTTTGGAGTAAAAAATCGTGTGAAAAAGCGGGACAATTACACGAGTAAATGCGGTACTTTGGATGATTCTTATACGTCAATACTGCACGCGAAAAATCTATAACGACTTTTCAGCTTTATTAAAATTGCAATTGTGCGTCAAAGTTTGAGCCGAAGTCAAGGATAAAATCAAGGACAGACATTTAATTAAGCTACATCATGGTCTTGCAAGGGCTATAATGGGATAGGCGGAAATCAGTTCCGGGCATTGATTCTCTAGGACAGGATCTTTCAAAGGGTCGCGACCCAGAACTGTGTCTCGTGACTCGTCAGGAAAATCTGAACACTCGATATATATAACCAGCTGAAATGTAACAAAAATGGCAGGGAAGTAAATGCTCCCATTATATAAATGTATTAGTATGAGTTCCTTTTTATCGAGAGTTAATGAAAACTCGAGTCAGAGCATATTTTCCTACACTGGGTCGCGATACAAAATGTTTGAAAAACACTTCTCTATGGCCCTGGATGAGATAGCTCCAAGGACAACGAACGTCTTTATCTCCGAGCCTGCCCTTCTCTCTTTCTGATGGCCGCCATGTGTCCGGTCGTAACGCTAATTTCGTATTCTCGATAAAAGATATTCGGGAATCGAAACCAAAACAGAAAAAAAATAGTATTTCCTATCTGTAATATCATTATTGTAAGTAATTCATTTTAATTCATTGGTAACGGCCTCGCCGTCCGGATAAAATTTTCCTTTTCTCCGTTGTTTTTTCCAAGATATGCCGGAAGGTTAAAAACCCACGAAACAGGATCGAAAATAGCGATGGTTATTTATAAAAAAAATGTTTTTGCAATTTAACGCTTAAAAAGGCTTTCAAATTAGCTCCACCAGGGCCGTCTTTAGCACTTCATTGGATGGCTCCCTATGTACATTTTCATGTACGTTGAAGATATACTTACCATTATTTTTTACACGTATTTACGGGCGTATATAATTTGTAACTGAATACTTCAATAAACTTCTAGGGAAATGACCGCACCATCCAAATAACCCTCTTAATCCACACATTACATCTCAGACGAGAGCTAGGGAAAGGAAAATTTTCTATTTGGTCAAACTTGGGTACACTTAATTATGTAAATAAAATGGAAGACTACAATTTTGTTATATTTATTTATTTCATTTTATTAAAATCAAATAATTGCTTTTCGTGCCTTTTTTGGGCAAATAATGTTTGTAAAGTCAAGTTGACAAAGTGTGCCAGCTTCAGCGCTCGTTACAGTAAGATTATTTAGACGAATCTGAGTCATACTTGCCCTCTGAAAATTTTTAATCAGTCCCAGTTTTTTAAAAAGATCGTTCACAGCGCTATGCCCCCCTCCCCCCAATCTTTCATGGGCCCTGGGATATTGCCACTTCGATAAGACGACCCTGAGTTCCACCGAAGCTCTATAAAATAGTCCGGGATGGAATGAATTTTGTTCCTTACCTCTCTTGTGGTCCCCGCCTGTCCCACTTGCTCCTTGCAGCGAACCTCGTTGTAAGTGGACGGTAAATACTCAACAGCATCGTCCGTGTCTCCCAATCGGATCTGCTCAACCTCTATGGCGCACAGCGGCAGAGGGAAAATGTCGATGCGGCTGTTGTCTTTGGACACGTCCGCCTCGTCTTCTTGCAATTTATTCTTCGCGCGAGAAAAATAATTGATCTCGATTGATACTCGTTAAACTGAAGGGAGTCAGGAAACTGTCAATATCGACATTTATTTTACTCTTAAGACAAGACTGGAGGAACAGAGAATCATTTTTTTTTAATATGCTGCCTTTCATTTTCAATTCAGCATAGATTGTGTGTTATCGTATTTGAGAAGTTAGTTAGTTTGCGGTCAGTTAAGCGGATTTTTTTTAAACGTCGAGCAAACTCTAGCGAAGTAATTTTTTTCCTTTATCGTTCTGCGTGAATTTTAGTGTTCTATGTGAAATATTATCCTCCAAAGCCATTCTACGCGAAACGGCTACAAGTTTTAATACTTTATTTTCTTACCAAGTTGTCGATGTAGTCGTCGTCTGGCTTGAATATAACTTCTTTTCCTGAAGCGTCTGTTACCATCAATGCGAGCGCCAGCATCGCAGGCAGTATTATTCGCACGACAAAGGTCATCTGCAAGCGATAAGTTAATTAATGGAGGTTAAAATCCAAAGAGAGGCGAATGCCGAATTAAATATCGAAATGAGAGATAAATATGGGAGCGCATGTCTCTTCTATAAAAAAAAAGATACCGCGCACAGTGTAAGATAAAAAAAATCAATTTAGAACGTAAAAACTTATTGATAAACTTTTAATAATTTTAATTTTTACCCGAACAATATATTTGGAAAGTATTTTATGTCATAAAATTAGTTTCTAAAATCTATTGGTTAAACATTTCTGGAAGAATGATTGGAAAACTGAATTAATTTGAAACTTATAATATTTCTTCCTGTAGTTAACGAGTACAACTATGGCGTTACGCAATATAATTCAATATTACCCAATAAACTTTAAATAAAGGCTGAACCAACATATGCGATAACTCGAAGGAATGAAAAAATCTGCGTATTTTTTCATTCCATTAGCTTTAAATGATCTGCATATAATTGACAAATATCTTGATATGTATATATATATATATTTCGAGAGAATCGGATCAAACGTGAATTTTCCCGAGTGCGGACCAACTACAAGGCAAAAAATAAACGGGAATGGAAGCATAAGTTCATTGTATGGATTTAAGCAATGGAAAACATCTCATAATCACGGGTGAGCTGGCATTCCAACGAAAAGGTCCGGGTTTGTCTCTCGTGCTTTGTCTGGAGGACAAAAAGATCCGATGTAACAGTACGATGGAGTAACACGTCAGGTTTCTTATAAAAACTAAAACCTTGACAATAGAATTTGGTGGAAAACAGTCCGAAAAAAATATTTTAGCCACACTCGATAGCTTTTAAAATAAGTAATTCTCTCACGGAAGAACGCATCTCCCGGAAAACAAACTCCTTTGACGGAGAGAGAGAGTGCCAAATTAAAAAAAAAATCCGGCGAATAAGGAACGTCTTCCGATGCCGTTTGAACCTCGCGCTCTCTAGAGTGGCGGTCCCTATCGGCGGAAACCTTCCCTAGGACCCCGCGACGGCAATGGCAACGGAGTAAGCGGCCGCTCAGGGTTAGTTATTGGTCGGGAGGAAAGGAGAGTATATCGAGGGCATGTCTGTGGCGGACCAGATACTCATCCGAATGCCGTTCACGGGGAGGTGAGTGGAAACATCCCATTTCGACACGACGTCGAACGAGACGATAACACGTCTCCGACTCCCCCCCTCCCTCCCCCTTCCTCACTCGAAACCATTCTGTTTAAAAAGAGTCACGAGACCGAAGCCGTCGTTTCGAGAAGGAAAGAAGAGAATTAAAACACGCCTCTCTATCACGGGATGCGGCATACCCGGTGATTTCGATAGCGGTGCAGGTGTTTGGTAAATCTCGACATTTCCTAAAGTTTTGGCGGAATAGAGGTCGCCGCGAGAACAACAGTGTTTTAAAAAATAATAATAAACCGAATCATCCTCCGCCTCACTCCACCGAACGGGGCGTTCCGATCCGTTTACGGTCCTCTTATGTTGGCGTATCAACAGGTCGTATCGGTTCGTCTTTAAAATTCCAGTGTTGTTGTTGTTGTTTGAGGACTGTTAATTTTCCACGGCGACGGAAATAGTTTGGCGGGAATGTCCGTCGGAGGAGGCGTGAATAATTCGTTCGTTTTTTAAAAAAATATTGTAAGTGTCGTGCTGTGTAATTCGTCGATCATTTGTTATATTTCTTACTAAAAACCCCTTCGACGCCGTAGTTCAGAGGCCGCGCTCCGTGAAGTTTAAAAAAAAAATGTCGTTAATCGGAGATTTTTTTTTTTTTTGCGAAAATTTAGCGGTTTGTCGGATTAAATTGAAATCCGTTCCAAGTTTATTCCAAAACTTTTACGTGTCGCGATATTTTGGAATTTCGAGGAATAAGAAAGTGACGTGATTCGAGTCGAGAGGGATGAGACTGTTATTACGCGAGGGATAGATTGGGGGGGTGGAGGGAGGGAGAGGGGGTTTCGAACCCGACACATTAACTCATGAAGCCGGTAGACGTAGTATTCACTCGGAAAATACAGATATCGCCTAAACCGTGATCCTGTCGGCATAACATCGTCATTCACGAAACCATTTGTGCCACATCAGACCATCTATACGTGATCTTTCGGTAGGACTATGGTTGCCACCTCTCCCGGAATCAAGCGTATGTAGGTACGTTTCTCCCGTCTCCCGACGGACCTTGCCCGGGAGGCCGAAATCTCCCGGAAATTGGTAATCTGCAGATTCATTCCTCTATTCACGTACTTAGAGCATTGAAATTTTGGTCTAGCCAATAGATTTGATTGAAATTAATGAAAACATAACTTTGAATGTATACTTTTACACAGCGTCGTACCGACGCGACGGTCACTCAGGTCCCTCTCAACGGGGGTGCCGGATTTAAACCTACCAATAAACATTTATTTATTTTATCCCGTGATCTTTCTTAATCAACGATAAAGAGAAGTTCCTTTTTAAACTTTATCATGACTTGCCACTTTTATGTGAGAACCACCAATGCGGCGGAATTTTTCAGCCTGCTTGGGAGCATCTTGCTTATACAGACCTCGCAGAAAATGCAATTAACCTAGCTGTACCTGTAAATACATTGTGTTCTTTTTCACTACGAGTGTGGTCACTAGAAGGCAGCTTTCCGTGAGAAATCATAGCAAAATGTTGCACTCCTCGTTCCAGTGTCATAAATCGAGTCAATATATGTTTTAGCGTAAATAAAAGGTTATGCAGTAAGTATTCCGTTTAGCTACTATTGATTTATTTTTATTTTTAATATGCCGAGAGAGTAGACACAGTGGATATCTCCAAGAATCTTCAGTTCCTGATGTGGCAACTCTAATTTGTCAGTTAGCGCTCTCTCGTTTCGGTGATCATAAACTAAGTCAATTTATATGCTGGCAAGCCGATGTACAGTATCAACACAACAAAATTCAGGTCGAATCCTCATTATATGTTTACTAATAAATGAATAAATAGCCAAAGTTTTATTGCTCAGATTAGTTGTTAGTAGTAGTAGTAATTAGGTGTTTAGGTGCGTCAACAGCTAAGGTCATTTTGCACCGTCAAATTCTGTTTAGAGAAAAGCAACATACATCACGACATCCATGCCCGAAGCGGGATTCGAACCCGCGGCCTTTGGGTTAGAAGGCAGACGCACTGCCCACCAGTCTAACCCGGCCGGCGATTAGTTGTTTTTTGGCAAAGAAAAATCTCCCGGAATTGATTCCTCCTAAGGTGGAAATCTCCCGGAATAACTCCATCATAAGGTGGCAACCCTTCTACCGTAGAACACAAATTTCCCTTCAGAGTTTTTTTTAAAAGTTTTATACTTCGTCGGAGAAAAAACAGCGTACATTCACGCAATACGGGCGTTTAAACAACGGTTTTAGGGGTCGAATACGAACTCGCACGAGTACAACACATCGACCAACGCATCGACCGCTTAGATATCACACGTCCCTCGTTTACCGGGGTCTCTGTTAACGCGAAATCCAGCTTTATTCGACGCGTCGAGCAAGAGCTTTGAATACGCTCGGATTGTACATACGCCGCGGCGGCGTATGTACAATCCGAGCGGAGAAATTTCGCCGCCGACAATTTTCTCAATTCATAGCCTCGGTGACGGCTCGAGTGGTGTCACAGACGAGATGTTATCGCTTTCCCGTCCTCATCTCCCTCTTTCCTCGTTCTCCGTCCCTCCCGCGCTCCCTTTTTAGCGAACGTGCGTACGAAGGGGGGGAAAAATACAGTCACGATCATCGCGACGGTGTAAACATTTTATTAAACCTTTCATTGCGTATCTTCGCCTCTTCAAAGTTCCTTCTTCTTTTTTCTTTTAAAAGAGAAAGAAAAGAACGCGACAAGCTACATGAGGATGCTTATGAGGATTTGGCTGAACGCCAAAGAGTTGTTTACTCTTTTTTTTTTAATACGGCCGGTTTTAGATTGCGCTTTTGAGGCGGGGAAATTTACAATGATAAAGGGATATAGAGAGAGAGAGAGGGTGAAAGGTGTGAGATAAAATATGTGGATAAAAGCGAAAATAATGTGCTCGAAAAAGGGAGATGGGGTGAAAAAATCTCGTGGAACGGTTCCGAGAGGAAGGGGGGAAAAAAATACCGGAGAACATTTACGAGGGCGATATGCGAAGCGATCGAACGAGAGGATGTGACGTAACGGATTTAATGGTAGGAACTTAAAAAAAAAAGATAAATTCTCGAAATGTTTATCCTTGCAGATGGTGAGAGGTGCCCGAAATATTTCTCGGGTTCGAGTAAATGCCGTCGGGATGTCCCTGGCGTTTTTAAAAATTTATTTAATTTTTTGTTTTTTTTTTTTGCCGCGACGGTCCTATGTTCGCGAACTGCGCGGTCCAGTGCTTGCGCAATGGCTGCGTGTGCGAAACGGAATAAACTTTTGAGGCTTTTCGTTTATCCCGGCGTAGCCGTATTGTTTACGAAACGGTTTGGTTGTGTAGGCGATCGCATTGTCAATAACCATTTTTAAAAAAAAACCGGTAGGACGTGCGCGTTTCGGCGTATTTTTTATTCGCGCGTAAAAAAGGCGAGATTTTCCAAGAACTTTCCTTTTTATATCATCTTTCCCCTTTCTCTGTTCTAATACGATCCTGTTTTTTTTACTCCGCGTCCGTTGGAGCTCTTTATCTCCGTATTCGCTCGCGATGACGCGTCGTGCGTAGTTGTGATTTGTCCTCCCAGGAAATCGATCTCGAACTCCACTGGTCGACATGTTAGCCAACCAGATAAGCGCGGTATATCGTGTGTTTATTTGTTTTTTCGCGATAACATTCTTAAGGTACGCGGATGTGGCGTATATAATGAGCGTCGTAACTCACTGCGCCTTTTTTCTCGCCTTTGCGTAAGAAAATAAACGTTCCAAGTCCAGATTCGAATGTTTCCGAAGGATGGAGACCCAGTGCTAGGAAACGATTCGAAGCGGAAGATGTTCTGGACGGATTATCGCATTTCTTTTTATTCGAGTCGTAGTTTGGAAGATTTATTCGAATCGGTGAAGTTGATGAACTTGAAATCAGTAGTTTGAAATTTTATTCTGGAAGTATAAAAAATATTACGAAAATACACGGCAATTGTTTTTCGAAAACTGAGTTGTCTCGTTTAATGTAACGTGTGCTGCGTTAAGTCGGTTCTTGTTTCGCACTACCAATTTCCCGATATTACGATAAAACTTTGCTGGTCCTCGACTTTCATTAAAATCAAGCTTGCTTACATTCCTTAGGCATTCAATAATTAGCAGAGAAATGAATTTTTTTAAATTGAGGTAATATTTTATAGGTTCAGGTTTGTTTTGTGTATCCGTTCATCAATAAAACACCTAAAGAAAATTATAAGTTGATTTACACTGCTTTAAATATTAGCGAGGTATATGTTTTTCACTTTTATCGTGGTTATTCAGTCAGACCACGGAGTCAAATATTTATCGACTGTTTTCTTTCTCTGTCTAAGTCCAATCCTTCCGTACTTTTACCTCACGTATTCTCAAAGGGTTAACGTAAACCTTATTCTTTTAATTCCTTCTTTCTTCCTATTTATTTTGTGGTTCTGCATTGTTTTTAACGTGTTTTCTCTCGCCTTCATTTCCTGAATTTAATCCGCTTCGCTGTCAAATCCACTCTTGCCAATGCATCTCTTTTTTTTTTAAACATTCCTTTCGATCTCTCTCTCTCTATTTACTATAACTAAATATGTAACTAACATGTATTTTATGTCATACACGACAAAAGGGTAAAAGGTAAGAAGGGGGCTATATGTATGTAATTTCAGTTTTGCCCTTAATAAAGTCTTTTGTCTGTCTGTATCTCGTAAAGTCCGTCTTTATTTTCCGCCTACGATTACTAAGCTATCATATTCTCCTCTTGCCTCTAAATATGCTGGAGGTCTCTTCCTTCCTTTCATTAAATGGCACTTCATCTATTCCCTGCTTCTTAATCAACGTCACTCGAATCTTCCGTAGCAGTTAAGAAGCAAATGTATACCGATTGGAAGCTAATAAGCGATCATTGATTCCATTATGTAGGTAAGTAGGCGGGTCACCACTAAGGGCGGCTGCGTTGCGGTCGAAGGCAGTTTATTTTGGTTTTCCAGGAACGAGCTTCATTTAAGCAATGACATTTTTATTCTATGACGGCGTTTTCGTATCTATCAATTCATTTGGATCTCCTTAGAACATTTAATGAGGTTTATGTAGCAGATCCGGGGCCATGTTTCGGAAGACTACCAGCTCTAGCCTTCTACCCTCATTAGTGAGGATTAGCGTCCCTCACTCGGACCTGAGTCCCGGACCCTAGCTCGGTGTAGTCTACGCGAAGAGCAGGTAGTCTTCCGAAACACGGCCCCGAATCTGCAACATAAACCTTTAATGACTCTCTATCCGATTGAATGCACTCGTCAAGATCTTACTCATACGATCGATCGTAAAAAAAAACAAACGCATCGACTCTCGGAAATCGCTTCCGCATTCGGATACCGAACCCAAAACGATCTAAATGGCTTCTTTCTCGTCCTTTGGGCGGGCGATAAATTTATTCCCCATACATAATACATCACCGGGAACGCCTCGCGCGAAACTTTTACAATGGCCAGTCCGTCCCGCTTCTTCCAAATGGGGGGTCGCGCCATTGTCTCCTCTGGTCGTCATGGCGTCGCTCGGAATCGGTTTGTTGTTCTATTCCTCGCTCGTATCGGGATAATTGCGGACGGATAGGGAGACAGACGCAGCACACGCAGCCTCGCTCTAACCGCGTGACGTTCGAACGGACGCTGCCAACTTCGCGGCGATGCATTCCCCGGACGGAAGCTATAGAGCGGGTTTTTTTTTAATTTTATTTTTTCAATCTTTTTTCAACCTGCGGATCCCCACTTGAACATATGAAATCCCACGTACCCCTCCATTTTACGTTCGACTAGTCAGTGGAGTGACAATAGGGTGGCCAAATGTCACGGGCCCTCCGACCCGTGGGACCCAATGGGGGGCCCTCGAAATTTTCAGTGTGTAGAGAAAATTAAGATTTTTTAGCGATTTCTCTTTCTTTGCCTAATTTCTGAACGACCTTCCAGTTAATCATTGTTTTTGGACAGAGTAATTTAAAAGGCATAACCTTTTCAACATATTCCTGTTAGTGAAAAAGTGCAGCATGATAGGCTTTACAATGGGTTTCATTTTAATTGAACATGCATTTGTTGGGTTAGGAAGTGAAAGAGGCTACCAATAACACTTTGCCCTTGTGTTCCTAGTTACCCCACTGGTGGGTGCACGTGTTATTCTATTTCAAAGACCAGACAACCGAGTAATGTTTCTAAGGCAACAGATTGCTTGTACATTATTACTAATTAATTAATTCTTTAAATTGATACACGAGTATTTTTTTACAAGTGTCACGGACCCCTGTTCTATATAGTCACCGGTTTGACTCGATCCATCGACGTCTTTATTAGAACGAACCGACGCCGTGGAAAAATGAGACACGACGGTCGCAAAAAGCTGTTTTCATTTCGGTTTATACGTTAGGAAGCGATGCTTGTTTTCAATCACGGGCGACGTTCGCGTTCTCTCGGAACGTAGTAATCCACGCGTTTTTCGACTCTTTGTTTGCCGAGTCGGCTTAATCGAGCGCGTATCGGACGAATTCGGAATTTCACAAGTACGTCCGAGTTTTCGTACACATTAAGTGTCCTCGGATATGTCGCAGGCACGTGGACAGAATGAAGCCGTTGCGTCACGCCCCCTCTTTTATAACGAAACTCGTGTTATGTATTAGCTCACCTAATCGCCAAAGGCAAAGGATGCCGCAAATATCCAGATGCCGAAGGTTACGCAATATTTCCCTCAAGAGGATCGCTTTGCCCGCGGAACGTCGTTCGAGACGAATAAACATCGCACGTGGTCAACTGATTCGGCAACTCGTATATGTATTTTTTCTGGGTATTCTTTTTTTGGGTGCGTTTCGTCTCCAGCTTGAGCGCCTATTGTCGTCAGTCTGTCCGTCCGTTTGTTCATTCTCGACTTCTACCGACCGGATTTTCATGAAATTTGATATTAAGGGCTTACGATCAAGGATAATAAGAAAATCGCAAAAATGAATCACGTAAGCCAATCAGGGGTACCACTTTACTGGTGACAAAAAATGGACTTTCCGTCATATCTCGTGAAGTATTTATTGCTCATATCAAAATATTTTTCAAATAAAACTTGTAGAACTGGTAGAGTATTTCTTTTCCTATACATTTATATCATAGGAGTAGCCGTTATCAAGAAAATCAAACAAGAATGTCTTAATTCGAGTTGGGTTATTTAGGATGAAGAAAAAACTTTAAAACGCTATTTCCCCTACGTACAGGTATATAATTTCTTTCTAATACTCCATTGCAAGAAACGCACCCATTTGTGATACGCTGTACACTTTCCTAACTTGTTATTATTTAAGGTGACACGTGTGATCTTCGACGTTTGAAGATCACCTTAGCTGCCGAAGGCCGTTGCATCGTTATATCTCGCGATATATCTTTCCGTTACGGGAGGGTTACGCGGAATTCGTGAATATGACCACTTTTTCGAGAGTCATTTTGTTTTGCTTGTGGGATATTTTATTTCTATTTTCTCCCAAGAAAGGTATGGCGGACAATTTGTGATTTTTTCAAATGTACACAGAAGCGTTAAGTAAAAAAATATGTTACTCTTTCTCTGTCAATCTGTTTAATGCGTAAATATGTATTTTAAAATATAAAATTCATTCAAAAAGGAATTACCGAGCTCGTCTTTTGGTTGGAATCCAGTTGATAATTTATTAGCTCCTGTGAAAGACTGAGAAAACCAGATGTTCATTTGGATACAAAGCATCCGTTATGGATGGCGTTTCATTGGCTGACCGCCATCGATGACGTTTTCGTAGCATTTTTATAGTCATTGGAGCTATCTAAATTATTAGTTAAATTTTAATTGATAAATATTTTCATCGTTGCTAGTTACCGTTTCGTTTTTGACGCGAAATTGAATCAACCCTGTCGGAGTAAACCGACCGTGGAGTTGACTCGTAGTTTCACAAAGAAAAATATGGAGCACAGGGACAGCTCTTCTTGCAGCTCGTCATGGTTTTCATTCCATCTTCATATTATCCCGCGAAATGGCAATGGAAATATCCTTCGCTCCATTGAAAGCGGCGGTTTCCAAAGGAAGAAAATAATTTCAACACTAACCTTTAGGAGTAAGAGTTTGCTTTCGAAGGAATGGTCCCTATCGCTAATCAAACCAAATGAAACTTTCCCCTTTAAAGTCGCGGTACTCTTTTTACGCGCATCTGCCACTCAAGCGACGTAATTTTTTTAAACCAATTAGCGGCAGACGTCCTTTTCACAATCTTTTGACAAACGCCGATTGGAATGTGACGTGAAATTTATTGAAATCATCCGTTGAAAAACTCCGTGGAACCTTAAACTAAATCAATGACAGTATTCTGCGAGGATTTTCGCAAAAAATCACCTTCTTACTGGCGTGATTTTCATCCCGTTGCGTATTTTTCCATCTCCCGATTTCGAGAAGAAAAATTATTATTATTATTAGTTTCTTTGCGTAATTTCTTGTTCCTCGATTCAAAACGACGTACTGGTGCTCGTAGGGAAATGAACGAAATTAAGAACCGTGTATGAGCCGATTCATTACTTCCCTCTTTGAAAATACACACAGTAGGACCTCGATAACCGTAGTTAATTGTTTGCTGGAAACCCCGACGATATTTCCCGTAGGTCAATAATTCGTTCAATAAGATCTTACACGCATAAAATAGAGCTGAATTTTTAGGCCTTAGTTTACTGGAAATTAGAGGCCCTGCGTCATTTTCATTCATTCACTTCCAGTTTTATTTGAAGGGATGTCACATTTCTGGACCTTTTAGCAGTATTGTCACTGGCACTACTAGCACTGTGTTTTGGGACCATTTTAATCACATAGGGTTTAATAAGCTAAAAATATTTAAGAAATATGTTAACTGCTGATAAATGAGTTGGCAGCTGTACTGCGGCAATCCTCGAAGGAACGTTTTGCTGTTTGATTCTTATATTTGAATGCAAACTTCTAAATACTATTATTCTTTGTTTAACCCTGTTTCAATTTACACGAAATTTTTTTACTCTAACGCCATCGACTAAATGTTCTCCGAAAACAGCCGCAGCGCACCGTTTCGATAGGTGAGGTGAATTAACGTCTATTAGACACGGTACTGGCGGGCAGCAGTCTTTATCTCTCTCTCAGTTACAGTGCAATCGTCATTTTATTCTTTTTCCTGCCTCATTCAAGTGGCGGCGGATTTTTTTACCACTTGGCGCCAAACGACGGTTGATCGAAACAACGATTATCGATGCTGACGGTTATCGAGGTCCAACTGTACTGTTATCCTTATTGCCGACTCCACCATTTTCACGCATAAGTTTAAGCTATACGTCAGATTTCTCGTTCTCTCTTATTAGGATTTAAATAGGTTGGAGGGAAACTATGAGGGTAAATTAATAAATTAAAATTTCTCAATGTGGAGATGGAGAAGAAAGTTGAAAATGAAACGGGCGGATCGATTAAAATTTGAGTAGTTATCACAGACAAGAAAAGATCGATTATACGAACGATTAGAAAGATGAAGAACTGGATGGAACATACCCTGAGGAGAGACCCAAAGATTAAAGAAGTAATCATAGGAAAACTGGAGCGCTAGAGATGAAGAGGAAAGAAATACAGATAGACAGCTCAAAATGGAGAGATGGTTACTGAGGATTGAAGAATGTCGCGGTGAACAGGGGAATATGGAGAACTCGGTTGAAAACATTGATCACGAGGATGCCAACGGACGTATCAATCAATAATGGCGATTCCTGGGATCTAAATTTATTCCTCGCGAAGTGCGGTGAAATTTTTTCCCGAGTGATTTTTTTCCGTTCCTCTAGAATTGGCGGAATTTTCTTTTCTTTTTTTTTCTTTGATGGGCCCGACGGGTAATCGAGGCACGTGCCCATTGTGACTTTGCCCTTTCGAAGGCGCTCCCATTCATATCCGTAATTACGTAACGGCTGTCAGCAACCTGCCATCCGCACGCATCCCCCGGAGGACGTATCCGAAAAAGAGCGAACGTTTCGCCGACAAATCGTTCGCCATAATGTTCGGCGAGACGCCATTTATTGCGGAAAACTCTCTCAATTTTTAAGCACACAATTTTTAGAAATCACTTTTCGGCTGAATCAGTTTGGTAAAATGTTTCGCTTCAACTGTCATTTAACAAAAAGCTGTGAAAATCAGTTTCGGATACAAAATAGCCGTCATCAGTGGCGATTCGCCGATGGGAAATTCTATATTTAGATCGACGGCCGCTTTTTACCCTAAATTCGCGTCTGGTTTTTCCGAGTTTTTTTTTTAACGGCGTCAATGATTAATTTTGTCAATGCGCAGTTTAAAAAAATAAGTATGAGATATAAATTCAAATGTGACATTGTAGACCGGGAATCGAAGCCGAGTCTTTTACTTTCCCGGCAGGTGCTTTAATCAACTAAGCTACCAGGCCAGACCGGGTTGCCTTACATTCCATCTTGTTAAGAAGTAAACTGTTTTAAAGTTTTCGCATTAATCCGGCAATACTTTTGTTTCGCTGTATCATCTTCTTGGTCTGTCGTCACGACTAAACAAATTTTGTTGGGAAATTTTTATTTTTATTCAGTTGTCATTTCACTAAGATGCGCCCGGACTGTTCTGATTTATCCATTGGATAATTTTTTTAAATTCTAATCAATCGCTTTCGTAAATCTCGATGCAATTACTTCCTCGCTTTTCAACGCCAGTATCGTTGATTAGGTCTTATTAAACACGTAATTGACGTTACCCATCCATAATTACCGAGAAAGTTTTTGAACATATTACAAGTATTCCAACGCGTTTAACTTCATTTCATTAGCGATTCCTCAGAAAGCTAAAGTTCCATTCTACTTGTTAGTAAGCCACGGGTAAAGGTTGCCTTTAGCTCGTGATAATTCCATGGGAAACGAGTGAATAACAGAGATTACTTTGTCAAAACAACGTCGCGCGAAGGTTTTATCGTTAAAACGGCACTCTTCCGTAACGGTCAGAAAAGCGATTTGTCCGTCGCTTTATATTTTCATGGTTCCTAAAAGCGAGGCCGTTGGAGTCAGTCGTGCCGCAACGAGTGACAACCATTCGTTCCAAAATCGGTTTTAAAAAAAAAAGAGAAGGACGCCAATGTTGCATAACAGGTATGTAATTCATTCGGTTATTTCTTTTTTTGTAGTGAGGTTTTCACATATTTTTTCAGATTTACCTTCGACTTTAAGTAGGTTTTTGGTTTTATTAGGGATGATGGAACTATCTATTTAGGAGAACGGTGACAATTAAAGTTTTGTTTTTCTAGTTTATGTAATTTAGGGGAATTAACGCTTGTCTGTAAAAAATATTTGGAAATGTTATCTTTAAATATCTCGGAAGGACTTTAAAGAAAAAACGTGTTCATATATTTCTCTTCGTGTGAATTGTGTAGTTGCGGGTTAGTACGTGGTCAGTTATTAAACATATAATTAGGAATATATTTTTATTAACGCGTTCTCTGTTTCAGGGATGTATAATGGGCAATTTTAATGTTTTGGTGTATGCAACGTTGGATGTTTATTGAGTTAAATGCCATTAAACTAATGAAACGTTATCAATTATGGGAAAATCTTACTCTGTAAGAACGTTCAATTTCGCAGAAATTTAATTCTGCATTCATAAGTTCAATCCACCTTTTTTACTGTTTATAATAATGTTTAAATCCTTGATTGTAGGAAAAATTGCATCATTTTTAAAAATCGTCCTGTTATTGAAGGAATCAAAGATCGATTTCCGTGATCTTCGCTTTAATCCGTCAAAAAACTGTGGAAAATACGAAAAAGCTACCCTTAACGTAAAATTCACCCTCCTTACAACAATTCAGGTCCGAGTAGTGTGCCCTGACGTGATTCAGAGCGATTAAATTCTTGCGAGGCGAGTTTACTATAATAGTTACCGCTCGCGTCACTTGTTATGTGTGCCTGTGCTAATTGCTGACGGGGAGTTTTCCGCTTGCTATCCCATTGCTCACGTGATTATAATGCTTCGACGTGATTGCCTAATTTGCACCTTTCCATTAGAGTTATGGTCTACAATAGAAACCAGTTCAATGAAAATGACACTTTGCATTATGAGCTGCATTCGTTAAAGATTTCCGTCTATGTAGTTCGTTCGTCTCGATTTCAACCTAAAAATTTCATAGCTCGATGCGCTAAAAATTATGAAACTATAAGCAGACGTTATTTAATAAAACAGAACATCGAAAAACAGGCACGCCGAGAATCATCTTATATTCGAGCAACATTAGAATATTTTGAGTGGGTCTGGTTTTTACGTCGTGGCGGAATGCTTTGAGTAATTCGGAGTAAGTCGAAGAAAATCATATCTTTATCTCTAAAATTAGGTGCGACCTCTTTTTGCGTTTTATTAGCATTTTTAAAAAATCCGCTTATGCATTCGGTTTGTCCGTCTGTTTGATGTGCCAACAAATAAATTCAGATAGAGACTTCGTTTTTTCGCCAATCGATTTAGTATTCTGTCTCGTTAAGCACGTTTTCTCGTGGAAGTCCGTCTGTCTAAAATTATTATTTTTTAATAACACCATTTACTGTCTGCTTCAGTAAGTCTTTCTTTACTGTTTTTATTAAATATTTGTGTCAAAACAGTTGAATGCAATAGAAACAGATTTAAATGTATTGTTTCCCAGAATTTTCTGTTTCAACTCCCTTACAACTTTGGTGGAATCCTCTAATTCTGTAGTCCTGAGGCTTAATGATTACCCTGAAGTTGTAGTTTTTTAAAATAAGGTTTGTGCTTTTTCGGTTTCGTTTTTGCATGACTATACGTGGTGGTTAAACGGGTTCCGGGAGGAAAAAGTTGGCAACCGCTGATCTATTCCAATGACGATCAACATCGGAAGGCTATTTACATGACAGTTTTATGGCTAACGGAGCTTCCCAGATCACCCACGACTCGATAAGTTTTGCCACAGTTATTTTCAGCCTTCAGCCATTCAACGGAAACAGTATTTATTAAGCCATTTAATGCATAGGTTTATGGGGCTGCTTAGGATAAACGCCTGTTACGGTTTTTCCGTCCCTTCGTGTAAATTTTATCCGCCACACTAATTCAGTAAGTACAGCTGAAGTTTTAGTCACTATCCTCAAAACAAGAGCAGAGTATGGCAAGAGAAAATTTGGTCATAGTCCATCACTCCGTATTTGTAAATGACACAGGCCAAACTAATAAAGTGGAAGCAAACATTGCTTTAGGACACGGTTGCTCCACCAGAGTCAACAATTTCCCTGAGATTACGTTAAAGGCAATATATTTCTCCTTCAGCGTTTATACCCGATCAGAAATGACGAAGTCATAGCTGCTTCAAAATCCACTTTTTACGAACTGCCTTATAACCGGAAATGCCGGTGTTACGGAACGGATAAAAACTAGGTAGAATTTGAGTATCGCTCCCTAGTTTCAAAATTGTCCCCTGCACGGTTCTGGCTGCGCCACTTAGACGGCTAATAGGTATGTACAGTAATTTTAGAATCGCGACGTTGTGACCTTTATAAAAAGCAAATTTCACCGCAGTATAATAATTTAGTGATTCTTCGTTTTGCAGCGCAGTGCTCGGGCCCTGTGACGTCACATAGAGTTCCGTGACTTATATACGTGCCTACACGTAACCCAGATACTTTCAAGCACTTAACATAAAATATTTATCCAGTAATATTATATTGTTTTGTTTACTGGTTTTTAAAAATCTATCATTGTAATTGAGCAAAAGTTACTTTTCAAGGTTTTCCATATTTTTGTTACTTCACTATAATTCTATGGTTGCATTACCCAATATCAGTTGAACGGAAATTTTTTTATACGGAACGAACTAGGTTCCAAGCCACTCCGTGAAAACGGTATTTTGGCGTACTTATGGCCTTATCAAACCTTGTAGGCACGATTTTACGGATAGGGAAGCGTTGGATAAGAAAATGTACCAGTAATATCTTCTCTAATTCTTGCTATTACAGTTTTCCCAACTACGTCGTAGTTGAACCACGAGAGGCACCGCGACATTTTTTTCAAGCAAAACGTCGTCCATGGCCACTACGGCCTGGTTGAATATGTAGCCTATAAACAGAAAGGCATTCTATAATGTCTGAATTAGTTGAATTTATAAGCATTATTTTATTCAACACACATCCGGTCTTTTTAAAGCTCGCGTTTATTAAAGAAATAAACCAATGCGAAGTCTGCAAGAAATATTGGCCAGTGCTGTTCACGGTACGAAGTCATGCACTAGAATAGGGATGGGTAGGTTTTCTACACGGTGGGCCGCATTGGTGGCAGCGAATACTTCGGTGGGCCGCATTGGAAATTATTATTGCTTCGGTGGACTGGATTAAATTTAAACCAGAAGTTAACTGGAGATTATTAGGCACCAATTTGAGTAAAAATCAAGTTAAAATTAAGCTTTTAGGGTTAATATTTCAATATTAAATATCATGATGGAATTCAATCTTAGATATATCTTCTAGAAAAGATCAAAATTATCATTCTAAAGAACTTGTTTGTATTGAGAAATGTTTTACAAGAGCTTCAAATTTAACTCTAGATATTTTAACGGATTTTGCTAGATATAAATAATATTTGGCAGGAAAATCAAAAGTAAAAATGAAAAAAAAAACGTTTTGAAAACTATGGAACATTGGCGGTGGGCCGCATATGGCCCGTGGACCGCATATGGCCCGTGGGCCACAGGTTGGGCTCCCCTGCAATAGAATATAGGTGTGAGCATCATCGTAATAAATTCTTCGCCGTAATTTATTCCTCGTTTTTCGTCTCCAATACAGCTTTCAAATGTCTTTCCCGCGCGCAAATCACGAATGCATCACGAAGGACGCTTTGACGACCTATCAACAAAACGAGCGATTCGAAGGAAAAACTTTTCAAGTCTCCATTAGAAAAAAAAAAAAGAACGACATCAGCAACCATGGTGAACCTCAACAAAGCCGATAGGAAGAGGAGAAGAGGAGGAAAAAAAAGAACGCGAACGTCCGCCGCTGTCGTTACATTTTCGTCGTCGCATCTTTTTTTTTCCTCTCTCTCTCTCTCTCTCTCTCGCCAGAAAAAAGTTTGCGCTGTCTATTTTTATCGGTGCACTGGAGCGGACACTGGCGGCCTCTTCTCCCGGCCCTTATACCCTTTCTCCTCCTCCTCCTACTACTATGACCCTCCCTCCTCCCCTTTCACCTCCCACCCTCTCTCTCTCTCCCCAAACAGCCCGTATCCTTTCGCATATGCCCCCTCGTACGCGGGGAACGCCGTGCTCTGGTGATTGACGGGGAGGCGGGAGACGGGTCGACCGCGAGTGGGGGCAAAGAGGAGTAGGGGGCGGGGGGCGGGGAGGGGATGCCCCTTCGGCCGCTCTACAGTGGGCGCTAATTTCCAAGGCTTGGGGCCCGAGCTCCGGCAAAGTAGAAGGGTTGCCCGCTCTCTCTCTCTCTCACTCACTCATTGGATGACGTATTCATACGACGTATGTACTAAGAATGGACATAAAAAGAGTGTGAGGAGAGAGGGGGAGAGAGAGGGAAGGAGAGAGGATAAGAGAGAGAGAGGAAAGGAGAGGGAAGGGGAGAGAGGATACAAGAGAGAGGATTGGAAAGTATAAGAGAGAGAGGGAAGAATAGAGGAGAGAGAGAGGGAAGAGAGAGAGAGGGAAAGAGAGGGGATTAGTGGGAGGGGAAGGAGGGAGGGATGGTTAATCGAGAACATTCTGGCTATGGATGAAGAAATAAGTCGAGCGGTGTTCGTGGTCCCGAATCTTTTTATCGTCTACAAATTGACTCATAGCGACGCGATAGGGATTTTGCGACGAGACCCGGAGATTCCTCTCTCGGTTTTGATTTTTGTCACACGCATCTTATTAGCACGGAGGCAATTACGATTGGGATAACGACGAGGTACATTATACGTGTGATGCAGTGGGCAGTTATTCGTAAACAAAGCGAAGGGGGCCGAGCCGGCGAACGGAATCGCAAAAAATGTGTAATTTATGTGTTCACTGACTGGCTTGTTAATGCTTATGGCGGAATGGGACAAACAAGTTATTTCACAATACACATTCGGGAAAACAGTAGGCATATACATACATATATTCATATATACACACACACACACACACACATATATATATATACGCATATACATATATACATACATATATATATAAATACTAAGGAAGAGGAAAGGTAAGTAAGGATATTTAGGGCAACTAGGTGTTGAAGGAAACCCAGTGAACACTTACCGGAAGTAGAGCCACTGGGGTGTTGGAGAGACACATTTGTAGAGGTTAGAGCTTTCGGGATGATCCCTTCGTCAGCACAAGAGAGACACAACTGATATGCCTAGTTGCCCTAAATACATATATATATATATACACACACACACATATACATATATATATATATAAATACTTAAGGAAAAGGAAAGGTAATAATAAGGGTAGCAACAAGGTGTTGGAGGAAGCCCAGTGGACACTTACCTAGAATGAAGAGCCGCTGGGGGTGCTGAGGACACACGAAAAATATATATATACACACACATATACATATATATATATAGACTCAGAAACTCGAAAGTAATCGGTGGAATTTGTTTATCGTTTCTCGGTAGCGACCCCACGTCGCAACTATGCGTCGGAATTGTCGCCCAAACCACGTCCGTCTCTCAATGACCGTTAACTCGAATGGAATAAAAGTGGATTTGTTTTCGAATCCATAATTTTCCCGTTTTCCTCTCGTTCTTCTCACAACATTGATGTGGGTTTGTATTGAAATCCGAAATAGGCGGAGGGTAAATACGATTGAGCGTATTGGATCGCAGAAATCGATAATTACAGTATTTCCTGTGCAACGTGGTAGGTAAGCTTCTCAGTGAATTTCGCCGTTTAAGGAGGCAATTTATCTCAGTTTCTTCCTTAATTATTAGGTATTAAATCAATGACATGTGGAATCAAATATGTACTACTATTAAAATGAAAGGCATTTTTGAAAAATAATCTTCCTGCATTTAGTTGAGTTTCAATTCGTGCTAAGAAAGCAAATGCTTTTATGTGAGTCTTCAACTACGGTGTAAAGCTCGATTTGTATCCATCTAAAGAAAACACGAGAGAAATAAGTAAATAATAAAATAATGTGCTCAGAAAAAAATTGAATTGAAGCACGTACTTGTTTATTGACATTTCTTTATTTCTTTTTTTTTTCAATGCCATGGCGTTTATATATATATTTAAGTATATATAAGAAGATAGCTGCTTTTACGAAAATATAACCCTTTGTTTGTTTGAACTTTTTATATTATTTATTTAGTATTATTGAGTGCATCAAGGAACGTAAAGGCAGGTCACTTTTAAATGGAGAGAATATCTCGGCGTGAAAATTTCGTAGCGTGCGTTCTTTCGATGCACTCCATATTAGACATCCATCTAATAAAGATCCTTTGTGTTGCATGACACGACTATCGCGATGGCGTCCACTTCCGATTTAAACATTAGCAACTGGCTCGAGAGTTGCAATTGTAGCGCCAAACTAATATTTTGCTTTAGCTAGTTCGATGCGAAAGAAATGTCCATCTTTCAAGAGTAACAGAAGCAACGCCCCCTTCTTTGATGCTTGAATCTAGTTTTCACCGAAAATAGCCAACCTTGAAAGAATTCACGAATAGTTTGGAAAGCGAAGTTAAATGTTTGTTCTTCCCAGTTGGAGAAACGTCAATATTAGCGTTATATGAAGCTTCGGACGGTGAATATTGAAGTTGTTTTTGCTCCCATTCGATACGAGTTTCTATGTTTAAATAACGGAAGGATATAAAATGAGAAGTATATAAATTTCTCGCAAAGCTTCGCAACAATTTACTACTAAAAGTCGATTTTATGATGTAACACGGCATGTTTCTTTTTCGAAATTTCAGAAAAAATCAGAACTGTACGAGATTAGGGAAATGACTGATTCTAAGGCGCTGAATATTTAGATTCGTGCTAACATGTCAGGTAACATTCAGAGTATAAAGTTATAAATTCCACATTATCGAGACAGTCACATAAACTAGCATCATTTTTCTAATAGCGGCATTTATACCATAAGACATTCCGAGTTTATTACATTCATGCCATTATTATTATCATTGTTACTATCGAAACCTATATAACAACTTTCGTTATAGACATCGGTATAATTTTAACTTCTTCGTTTACCTCAGTTTTTTCTTTAATTCATTAACATAGGGTTAATTATTTAAAAAATATTGAATTTTTATTCTGTTCCTTCGTCTTCCATCATGACTAATTTGAAAGAATTAAACGATGGATTAACTGTTTGTTAATTTTTCAGCTAGGCCCCCTTTCTATGTTAGCAACGTTTGGAATTTTTAATTTCTCCATAGTACTATGTATAGGAGAAAGTATTGTATTCTTAAAAAAATCGAATTCGAGATTTCATCGGAAATAGACGTTTTGAGATCCTCTGAGTACGTTTACACTATTTTTTTTCAATTATGCCCGTTTGTGTGATAGGAATTTTGCGGGCGCTCTAACTCAAAAACTAATTATCAGATCAGCACATCACTTCATATTTAAGATCAATTTATGTAAATATTTGCCATTATTAGAGCTGTGGAAAATATAGTTTTCTACCAGTTTTATTTGACCTCATGTTTTGTAACCAAATTTTTTTGTAAATATTGACAGCGATCCCTGATCTGCCAACGGTAATTTTAATCGTGAATATTTTACGCAACTAGACAGCAGCTGGATGCACATCGCCATTTTATATCCATAACAAATAATATGGTTTTCTACGTTTTATTTGACGTATGCACACACACACATATATATGTATGTATATTTGTATGTGTGTTTGTATGTATGAGGGTGAATTATTAAAAAAAGTTGAACCAAACAAAGAAATATGAGAAAAAATATCGAGCGAACTATTGAAAGTAATAATGGAGATTGGAAGACGGCTACAAGTAGTCGGCGACGAAATGATGGGAACTATGCGAATGAAGAGTCCAAATCCGATGGTGAAAATTTCATGCGGGAAGTAATTTAAAGCATTCGTATCTTCAGTATTCATTCATTATTAGCGAATTAACTCGTGGCGAAATACCAGAAAGATTCAGATATATTAAATGATTATCCACTCCTTTTTATAAAATCTTTTATATGCGTTCGTCCGATATATATATATATATTGGGGTAGATCATTTTTTGTTCCCTCATATCTCTTGAACGAATGATCGGATCGTAAAGAATGTTACACTGTTTGAAAGATTATGGATTGCAGAAGGTTTTTAGCCCATAAACAATTTTGTATCTCATCTAGATGGTAAACTGTGAACGTTCAAACTTTCCAAAAGTCTATATGGTTGCGGTGTCTGGGGGCGTTTTAGTAGCAAGAAATTGAACTACTACATGTTCACAGAATTCTGTGCTCCAACGTTAGAAATGATAGAGGGAAATACAGATTTCAACGTGAATTGTCATTTTTACCAATATATGGCGAGAGAAGTTATAACGCTTAATTGTACGAAAATTTTAGCTTATTTCTATTATGCCATTTTATACCTCAACTAGCAGGAGTGCCCGTTGAATTTCAACGGATTTAGTGAATCTAAAACTTCGACCGTGTAACATGTAAGCATCGCAAGAATAAGATAGTACACAGTTATGCCCGTCGGATAAAGCAAAAATGAAGAAAAGGGAAAGAGAGCTATAAAGACATGAAGAAAACTGCGGAAAATAGGAGTATATGGAGAACCAAGTTTAACCATGAATAATCACGTACCTGTCAACGGACAGACTACCTATGATGATGATGATGAAAAAACCGCTACGCATTTTCCTATTTAGATGAATGAAGGAAGAAAATCTTACGAAAATAACATATAAACTCCCTCCCCCTCCCTTCCACCCTCTCCTTTCCTTCTCCCCCTCCCTCCCCTCTCTCCCTCTCTCTCCCTCCCCTCTCTCCCTCCCTTCCCCTCCATCTCCCACCCTCCCCCTCCCTCTCTCCATCTCCCCCCTCCGTTACCATCCATCTCTTTTCCTCCCTATCTCGTATTAAAAGCATTAAAAGAGAACTAACTTACAAACATTCTCCTTTATATGTTAGATTAGAAGATAATTCAATTAAAAACAACAAATATTTGGTTTCCATGTCAACAAATTAAAATCGTACACAGAAATTGACTTACGATATTATGTTAAAATTTTTCCCATATAAATGCATTGAACTCTCAATTTCGGCGACAGTGGGAGTTGTCATGGTAGCTTATAATGGCTATTGTAATAAAACTGATAAAATCACGTATTTTATTGATTATAAATGCATTTTTATGCTAATTCGATCAGGATTCGGATTCTGTCTTCAATAAAAATAAACTTTGTTCTTTTCTTCGTAGAACCATTCAAGTCTCAAGTTCGTATCATGTTTCTAAGTAATTTTAAATTTCTAATGAAAAATAAGCTGCACTCGTCCCTATGTTATTCAAATGGAGAAAATGAAAAAAAGAAAATATTTTTTAAATTAGACAGTTCAATCAAATCGATATAAAAACTTTACTATACCACCGTGCTCGTTATTCCGGTTAAAATGATACCTTTCTCTTGCTTCTACGATCTGTAGTTTTCGAGTTTTAAAATTATGATAAACACATACACATTCATTTTTATTTATAAGATAATGTTCACTATTGGTTTAAAAATTTGGTACTTTTTCATAAAACAATGAACAATTCGTAATCAGTAAGTGGATGGTTCCTTTGGGAATGTATTTTTATTCCTCACTCTGCTGTAGATGGCTTCTGTGTAGAAAAGTATCTTTGAAATTTCAAAACTTACGAAATGGGGTGCCCTGGCGCAGTGGCGAGCGCGTTGGCCTGCTACGCTGGTCTATTGAAAATCTGCGAAAGTTGCAGTTTTTCAATAGATCTATTGCGGCCCCTTTATTTACGTGTTTAGAGGAGAGCACGCGAATCAACGCTTCATCTTTCGGAAAGGACATAAAACCGTTGGTTCTCCTTGGTGCTTTTCGAAAAGAGTAGCCTGATGCTGGTACCGGGTTTCTCTTCTTATTTGCTTCGTGATTTAGACTGACGAGTCTACAAGCGCTAGAGTCGTTTGAAGTCACTAAGCTCCACAAATCACGAACTTTGACATCAGTTGTTGTAAGAAAGCGATTGAGGTAAATTATTTATGTTCGTTATTTTTCATTGTATGTTATTCATTTTCGCACTTAAAAGATGAAAAGAAGTAAGAATTTTTTTAAAATTCAGAAATAAAATCTTTTTGCTTTATAAAATAGGCGGCCTTAAAATAATAAAACAAGAAAATTTTCAGATTATTTGTTCGTTATAAAAGATTTTGGTGTCATGTACTTGTCATTACTATAAATTTACATATCATTTACGTAATGATCTCATTCCATAAGCTGAAGTAAATGGATTTTGAATATAAAGTTAATAGCAAAACACGTTTTTAACGAAGCTCAACCTTGAAAATCTCCTATCAAAGCGAAATTATTACGTAAATGATATGTAAAGCAACAGCAATGAAAAGAATATGACCAAAATCTTTTATAACGAACAAATAACCTGAAAATTTTCTTGTTTTATTCTTTTAAGGCCGCCTATTTTATAAAGCAAAAAGATTTTATTTCTGAATTTTTAAAAAATTCTTACTTGTTACTTTCTCCATACGTAGTATTAGAGAAAGTATTGTGTGTGATGTGCTAGAAACGTCAGATTTTTTCTTTGAGGATCAGCTCCGAAAAAAAGAGCGGAACCGTCCCTTGTGTAATCTTGTCTTATTATTCCTTCCTTTCTTATCGGTGGCGAAATGATTTCTCCGCAAATTCAAAAGTTCTTCGAAGACCTCTTTAGAACAACAAATAACTGGGGAAGACAAGATTTTGTGCCGTTAAACGCAGGGCGTTAATTTTGGAACTCGGCAAAGCAAAGAGGAGTGCGGATAGGCAGCTGTCATGCACATCGTAAGCGTTCCTATGATATATGTAGGAGAGAGAGGCGTGGAAAGGTAAATAACAGGCAAGAATTATACACATACAGGGTGTTTCGGAAAAATGTTTCATAATTCAGGATTCGAATTCAGCAGTTAAAGCTGAAGCAAAAAGTTCCCATCGACGTGGTTCGACACACTCTTCCTAGTCTTTCTATCGCGACTTTGGGTTGTCGATGATAATGTCGCGAATGAAGACCAATATCAAGGGCCAATCAGATGGAGAATGGGGGGGGGGGAGGGGGCAGGGCCCGAGCCTCGAGCTCAAAGGTGTCCAAATTCAGTCACATGTTAATTTTTCTGGCAGGTATGTCATATCACATAAGTGGTGGTGGTCTTGTCAGACCCTCCTTAATTAATTTTCATTTCATGATAAAAAATACAATTTTAAATTGGCTTATTTTAAACGTCTATTGTGACCAGGGACTTAAAAATCTGGAAGTGGCTCGGGCCTCTCCGAAACTCTGAGAGAGCCTGCAAGTATCGGTCGAACGAACCTTTTTGTTCATATCCTGTCTCTCTACACACGCTACTGCGCGACGTATTAAAGGTTTGCTCGCACGCTGGTAAATGGCTGGGTAAACATGGACCGTTTCGCAAGTCTTGCGCATGCTGCCGTAGTAGCATTGACTACACAAAGTGACAGTAACCCAGCAAACGGAGCGTTTGTCGACCCACGTTGATAGGAACTTGAATACATACCCTGACTTATGAAACACCCTGTGTGTGTGTTTGTGTATTTGACTCCTTAGAATCTATCGAAACGAATCTCGAACTGATTTGCTATCTATTCGAGTCGAATCTGGCAGTGCATAATTTAAAAGAGATGGAACGTTAACCTTTATTTGGAGAAGGTCTACTGGGAGAAGTTTTTTTATCGGTCGGCCTTCTTCTAACTAATTTATGTTTGCGAATAGTTACGAAGAACGGGAGATATATTAACTATAGAATTTTGCCCCTTTTTACGCACGTCCTAATTAATTAGCAGAATATTAATGATAAGCATATATGTTTTGAAAAAGATATGCTTTTAGATTTTCTTTACCTTTTTCTATAACAGGCGACATATTTTATGTGTCAGAGCTTATATCTGATTATATTTCAATACGCTGTATAATTTTTCCCCAAAAAAGTGGTTACTTTTCTTTCCGGGGTATTGGGCAACTGTAAATCTGGTTTTGATAATCTTAACGGATAAGATATATGTAGTTCTGAGCTTGATGTTGCTGCCAACGGTGCGATTTAAGCGGACCCCGCGCTTACAGAGGCCTCGCACCCTCCATATATATATATATATATATAGAGGGTGCGATATATATATATATTTAGAGGGTGCGATATATATATATTTGTAAAGTACATATATTCAAAAAGTCGGAAAAAATATCGAACACTGTCATAGTGAGAGAGGATGCTTTATTTATTTGAATGTATTATTAAATAAACGAGGCTCCATGCGCCAACTTTTGCCTGAACCCCGCGAATTTCCTATCCGGCCCTTCTTCTGAGAAAAACTACTTATGCTATTCAGCTGTTTAACAACTTCAGCAGGTGATGACAGTGCTAGAAGTCTTTCGATATCGAGGCGTAGGAAATAAAAAGACCGATGTTGGCAACTGCTTCAGCGCTGTTCCCTTGAGAAGTGGGGGAATAAATTACGGAGCCCCCCCCCCTCTTATTCGTTGGGAAGGGTTTCTTCAGCCGTCATCTAATTTATCCAAATAATCGGACCAAATAAAAATAAATTTTTAACGGTAAAGGAGGTACATGTATTTTAAATATTTATTTTATAATTCACTAACTGAATTTCAATTTCCTTCTGCAAAACAGAAGCAAAATTAAGAATCGAGTCACTGTTTTTATGTCCGATATCGTTGAGGTTTCGACATCATATTTCTCTGCCGCGTTTTTTTTTTTGACGTGATCATTCAACGAAATAACGGCTATTTTGACAGACATTTCAACCCCAAAAACGAGCAAGTGTGAGTTTAAAAAACAAAGGCGATTTTAACTTGCGAGGTAACACAAAGCATTGCAGTACTCAACACCGACCAACACCACCTGCAAAAAAGATAGGCTGGGTTTATAGGGGCGATTTTGTCAACGTGACTTCTCCAAATTAGGCATCATCGTTTAGGGTGGCGACGGTTAGGCGAGATAAAATTATGCTACAATTCGCATTAGCAATTTTTTTCTGAAAACATACTGAAGGATTTTTGTCGCCGTTAGAATAGACAGGGTTATTTAAATGAGAGGAGTTACACGGTCGACAACACCACAGCAGCCTAGAAATAGGTCACGTTTTGATGAGAAAAAATTATTGCTGAAATTAAAAAATATATATATCGAGTAATTCGAAATTCAGTCCTGATAATGACCGGAGTTCGGATAATCGGCGCTCTTAAGTACATGAAGGGGAAATGTCTACTTCGATTGAGTTATAGACGTTCGAGTCATCGATGTTCCACTGCGTAAACACAAGGGAATAGGTAAGAACATTTAAGGATTCAGTTAACGCATAACGTATAGGTTATATGATATAAAACATTAGGTACTTATAGATGGGTTAGGGATTTAAAATTTTGCACGGCGGTGGGTCAGTGGCTATAACGGATTAATTAATTACAATATGAGACAGTAAAATTACTGGCTTTCGCTACCGATATATTGTCTCAAATCCTACTTTGAAAGACAATGGAGTCATTGCTAGGAATGATAAGAATGCACTTTAAAATTGACATACGAGCTCGGATAATTGGAATTTTCATCATCTATGAAAAAAATTGAAATAATTTGCGAATTGGTCGAAAATTTGGTTTTGAATCTGTAACAAATATTTTGAAACCGAGAAATTTTACTGTCTCATGCACTAGATAAAGAGTGAGAAAGGCGGAAATATTGCAATGGAAAATACGAATTAAATACCGAGCTTATATATACATATATAGTAATTCTACCTTCCCGTAGGCTTTAGGCACACACTACCAAATGTGTGTTATCCTTTCTCTTAAGGTCCCTTATATCCAATTCCTTCTTTTAATGCATCTAATAACACCTTTCCTCTTCCTACCTCTTTGCCTCTTTCCCGACATCTTCCTTCTATGACTTCTTTCAATTAGCTGTTCTCTTTCATATTTTGATTCACCCATTTATTGCTCAAATTAAAGTCCTCGGGCAGATATCTGAGAATAATATAATAAAAAGACGAGAGAGGAATATAATAAGAGAAAGACAGGAAAAAAAGCGACGGAATCAAAAGGGGAGAGGAAGAGCGGGCAGTCTCCCAAACATTAAAAAGTGAAAAAAAAAACCTGCGCCACGATGGCGTGTGACAAGTGCCGCCGACTTTTACTCCCGAGAGTTTGAGAAAGAGAGAGAGGGCGAGTGTGGTGGGGGGGCGGGGAGGGATGATGGGATGGGACCAAGGAGTCGAGGAGGAGGAGGAAGGGGGAGGGGGGCAGACGTACTCGTCGCGCTCATTAACGCCTTCTCCCCATACCTTTCTTCCTCACTCACTCATTCCGCTCCTCACAATCGCTACTTGTATATACCTCTCTCCTCCCCCCTCCATTCCCCCTCCCATTCTCACTCTCCCCTCCTCTCCTCCCCTCCCCTTTCTTTCTCCCTCCCCTCTCCCGTTCTCTCTCTCTCTCTCTCTGTCTCTCTCTCTCTCTCTCTGTCTCTCTCTCTCTGTCTCTCTCTTTCGGTCGTTTGGTGAGCTCGTGAGGACAGAGCCTTCCGCTTCCTAACGGCCACTGCTTCCGATGACGACACCCTCCGTAACCGACTCCTACCGTGCTGCCACCTTTGCAGAAGTGACATTTACCGTGACGGCCGTATTAAGTAGCATTATTATTTTCCATCTCTTTCTTTCCTCCTCTCTCTCTTTTACACTCGGGTTATTCTGCGGACGGTATAATATCCGGGGGGAAAATTCCGCGTCTGGTATATTTTCCTTAGAATGTACCTATTTTCCTTCCGAATAAAAATCTCGTTAGGAAATTTCATTCCGTATCCTAAATCTTATGCAACCCCAACGACAATTGTTGTTTATCCCTAGCATTTTGACGCCAATAACATTACGTAGAACGCGTAGGTCACGTGAAAAAGCAGTTTAATTATTACACATTACCCATCACATCTCAATTAGATGTAATACGTAATGTGGGTCATAGGAGATCCTCTATAACAAAGGGAAAACTTTTGACGAGACATTAACAGTTCAGGTCGATTAGGTGGGCCGCGTTAACAGGTACAAATGCTTCGGCTGGCCGCATTACAGTCGGTAGTTACTCGAGAGAATGCGAAGGAGTCTATCGGTGAGAATCGATAATTAATAATACTTTAGCGTAAAAAAAGAAAATTGATTTTATCCAACAAATACCAAACTATCCGCATTACATTCCATGGCTCGCTTTCATCGCCCTAGGGGACCGTAATTTCCCCCTCGCCCACCTCCACCCCCCCTCCCCCCCTTTGCTCTTAAAGCAACGTCGTCGAGAAACGCGAAGGACGAACGGTTGGTAAGAACGATTGAAGGAAATCTTCATTTATAGGACCGTTTCGCGACACTTGCGCCGAGGAGCGTATTCCCAACGGCGGACGTAATCGCCGTGAATTTTGCCTCGGTCTCTCTTCGGACAAACAAACACGTTGCGTAAACTGTAATAACATTAAAAATTTATCGAGTCGAAAAGAAAATGATTGTTTGCGCAGACAGTCGCTTCGAAGTGAGCAAACCTTGAGATTCACGTGCTGTAAGGAGATCGCTTGAATGGATGTCGGTTTTTTTTATGGGAGTCGGGAATGGTATAACTCTGGCGGTCGAGGGAAAGGGAGATTATATATATATATATATATAGAGAGAGAGAGAGAGTGAGAGTTCACCCTGATAGGGACGGCGTTAAGGAATACATTGGCGATCACGAAGAAGGAAAATATATAAGAAGCATCCATTCAGTGACTACGGTTCTCTCACGTGGGAATAACTTCGCAGTATAACGTCAAGTATGAATTACGATCGAAAGGTTCGATATAAATCTCAATTTCGCCATAACTAAGGTTTTTTCCCCCCACACCTGTTCGCATTTCGTAACTAACGCCGCGATGGAACATTTGGATGCCTCATTATACGTCCGGTGAGGATATTGCTTTAAAAAGTTTTTTTAATTTAGATATTCAACTAAAACCTTTTACGATTTTGGTCCACGAGAGCATTTTATTTTGTCCGCGAAACCTCGGTGTCGTCTACGATATTTATTACAGAGAAATTTGCACATTTTAAGTACAATTGTTGCCGCAACAGTTTTCCCGGTGTAGTTTTAACGCTGAAAAAAAATGGTTGAAACATTATTTTCAGTTTTAAATCGCACATGATGTCACGTGTAAGTTCCTATGTAAACTCTCATTCGGACCGCCGAGGCACTCGCGACCTTTAAATACGGCCCGCTAAAGCAGCCACTCGTATGAATGCGGCCTTCCATGCATAAACGTCGCACATCCCTGATTTAGAGCGGTGGTTCTCAAACTTTTTCGGTCCGCGGACCACTCCAACGGGCAAAAGACCTCGCGGACCATCTAGCCCATCCACTCCCGTCTTGTAATTGCTAAAACTTTAATCTAGTAACGATTTTGGATTGTTCCAAGCAAATGAGGGGAATAAGAACAGTCGTTAGATCATTTCTTTATATCCATTGAGATTTTACGCTGGGAAGAATTTAGTTAATTTCAATGTTATTAATTTAATTTGTTTTGGTCTACATTAATTGCTCTAGGAGGATAATCAGATGAGCTACGAAAGCGAATTAATTCAAATAGTATACGTATTTAGCCTTACCACTGTTGTAATACGCCACGCGAGTATTGGAGATTAGGGTCCTGGTCTGTTATCTAGTCTGGCCTCGGCGTTGCGTGTCAGTAACTTACGTTTTGGCAACCTGGAGGGCTCTCGCGGACCATAGTTTGAGAACCACGGATTTAAAGCATATAGCTTCTTGAAAAATGGTCGAGTTTCAGAACGTCCCAATTCACTGCGTTGTCACTACGCCGGCCGAATGTGAATAATTTTTTCCTGGCATAAAATGGCAATAATATTCGAATGATCGGTTCGATTTTTTTGTGTGTATTTTGTGGGAAAATTCTTTCGGCTAAAGTAACTTCATTTACAAAATTTATGAAAAAATACGCTTAGTTATTCGCAATACGAAATCATTTTAAGTTAAGAGGAACGTATCTTTTTCCTGTAAAGAGGGAAACGTGGTCTGATTCAGAGGTTCCCAACCTTTTCTTGGTATTGCGACCCATCGATTTATTGTCACATGATTTTTGGATCTTCGTTCTTCAGCAATCGTCTGTTTCGTGATTTTAATGCGTATTTTATAATAATTATCAGAGGCATCCAGGCAAAAATTTTATTAAAAAATCCTATTAATATGGTATTTGTTGAAAAACTATTTAAAGTACAGGGTGCTCAAGACCCACTTGCATGGGCTTCGTGATCCACCTGTGGGTCGCCACCCATAGGTTGGGAAACACTGGTCTAATGGGCAAATCCATTTAACGGTCTAGCACAGAGTTTGGCAGCGGAATTAACATTTTTTCAAATTCGGCATAAGAAGAGCCGCGGTGCAGCTAAATAAGACATTCATATTAAAAAGCCATTTAACACTTAAGGAACCTCTCATATATAAATGTATAATACATTCAGGTCGTGAACGGATGTTTTCTTCTAGGTGGTTTAATCGATAGAAAAAGTCCGTTTCAGGGAACGGAGCGAAAGTTTGTCAAGAGTCCCTTGCAGTTCAGGAGCTGTGACTGGACTATTAATACGTTTTTTTTTAAATTTAAGTCAGACAAATTTCGGCGAGTGGTTCCAGATGCGAACTAAAACATGGGATTTCCAGCGAAAGATGTTGGAATCGACTAAAATAGAAGTTCATACCGAGATTTTCCATCTATAATACGCACCTCAGTTTTCACGGGTAAAATTGTATGCTCATCATGTAATGAGATCAATGCAGCTGAATAACTGAGGGAAGAGAAATTATTAGGTGTTGTGATTTTGGGAAAGTATCTCTCTACCTATCTTGAATTATTCGAGTAAAATAATACAGAATGAAAATGTACAGGTATTTGTGATCATGACTCCTGACTTCTAATGCAAACCGAACGCAGTTTCACTAAATTTCCAAAAATTATTGATTTTACTGTATGCGTGTAATAAATATATGAAGTTTATCTTCTTCGTAATTGCATCTAAAAACCACCTTAATAGATATTAAAAATAAAAGATTATTCTTATTTTTTTAAACAAAAATTAAAAGGAGAAATTGCATTGAAACGCAAAAATAATAACTGCTTTGTTCGTGACAAAGTGTTGTGAAAAAAATGCATGTTATATACGGTAAATTACGGTATCTGCCGATTTTTCCGTTCGATGCAGAAGAAAGGAAAGAACCAGAAGGAAAACACGCAAAACTGTATGTCCCCACGTGGCCGGAAATTTTCCCTCCTTTTATTTTTCGTAAACGCGGTTTTATTATCAATGCCTGATCGTCATTTTCTGGATGTCGAGTAAACAGGAGTCGAAATTCAGGTGCGGTTGGAAACGTTTTTCTGACCCCGATCCATCGCGTCGCACTACACATGCGTGACCTTCGTTTCGAAGAAGAGTGGAGGAGGGCGATCTTATTTCGGAGTCTGCGTCATAGGGATTGCGATCTCTAGAGAGCGAATGCAGCAGCCCAGTTGATATGGTCCGTTCGCAGTTACATACATTCTCCGAGATGAATTATTCCCGCGGAGGAGCGGTTGAAACGTACAGGACCCCTGGTGATGTAGAACGATTCGCAAGAATACCTAACTTGGTCGGAATACCGGACGTATATATAGGTAACTGATTGTGAGACAAATTTGAAACAGACACCGATTACGCAGATGTCATAGATTGTGTCGACTTCGTGGGTACTGTGGTGATTTGCTGCTTTAAAGGAAATATCTGGATTATTGAAATATGTACGTTTCGTTTAAGAAACAACAGTAAGACAATTTGGGGTTTAAAATTATTATTTCTCGGTTGACGAAGTAAAACGAAACAAAAAGTACTTTACTTTTTTTGGTCAAAACTTTACTCATCCGTTTAAATGGCTTGCATTTATGATTCGACGAATTAATTAAGGTTAGAGGAAATAATTCGCAAGATAATACGCAATATAATCACACGAGATAAGCGGTTGTTTTTGATCAGGGATGAACTGCACATTGTTGAAAATCCTTTTTTATTCACTAATATTATTGGATGGAATGGTTTATAGCAGTGTTTCCCAACCTATGTTCCGCGAAGGTTTTGTTGGTGATCCGCGGAGGTTTCCAAAATGTAGTTTTCTGTTAGACCGCACCTCATATTTTTTGGGAAAAGTCTCACGTCTCACATTTCACGTGTGCAATATATTTGAAAATGTTCAATTAAACTACGTAACCGATTAACCCCTTTTCTTAAACGTAGTTACAGTAAGTACGTTAGTAATGAGGTGGTCCGCCGGGCCTGGAGGGTTGTTGAAGTGGTCCGCGGATTTCAAAAGGTTGGAAAACACTGGCTTATAGCTTTCATTCCTTGATTCTCTTTTTTTGCGATTCGTACTTTGAAACAATTTTTCTCAAAGAATCGATCAGATGAGAGATATGATTTCAGCTGTAGATTATCGTGCCAGAGCTTATATTGGTTTTATGTATGGAGAATCTATGAGAATTATTCTTATTTATCGTTACTGTTTGACTTTCATTTATTTTTTCATTTAATATTCAAGTGTCGCGATCGACTCAATGTCACTTCACTTCCTCCTAAAAAAATTCATTTAAGTATTTAAAAAACATTTTGATGCCAACGCAGAAAAAATCGTCCTACTCTGAGAGAGAGAGAGAGAGAACGAGAAAGATTAAATATGTTTATTCATTCGGATTTTTTTCTATTTGTCGGTATTTTAATTAAAGATTTGGCGGATAAGGACAAAGATGTTTTGAAACTTAAATTTTCTCGGATTTAGTTCGCTCTTTCGTAAGTTTAAAAATCACTTCCGGGATTATAGTTATGTAAAAGCCACTCTTGAATGTGGTAACGTACCGCCGAATTAACTTTCAACGTTAACAGAACTAAAAGTATGAAACTTGACGTGCTGAGGATGAACTCGAGAGGGTATCCAAGGGACAATACGACTAGGCCAGACGTGGAGAAAACGTTTCGAGAGTATATTTCTCGCGTGCACTTCAGCCAATTAGCGAATCCATGCGAAAACACCTGTCCACCGACCTATGCTCTCATTCAAGGGAACTCTTAACGGCGAGCCGTCTCATCCGTTGTAATCTGTTCAAAACAGTTTCGACCGTATCGAAGAATTTATCAGGAACTAAATCTTAGAATTCGCACTCTCTCTCTCTCTCTCATATCAGGTCCTTCCTAGGTTTTTACCACAAATACTTAGTCTTCTCTTTTTATGTTTCCGAATTTGTAATTCCATCTCTTAATTGTGTTTTTTTGTTCTTTTTTCATTTGTTTAGTTTCAGGTATTTGTCTTCTGTTTGTATGTTTATATGTTATTATTTTTATTGTCATTTGTAATTCATAACGTAGGGTAAAATGTAAGAAGGGACTATGTAGTCTCAATTTCGCCCTAAAAAAGTCGTTTGTCTATCTGTCTGTCTCTCTTTCCTTGGATTTATACTCGGTTGACAGCCTTTTTGCTTTACAGCGGACTCGAATAATTTGTCAGAAGTTTAAATTCATTACTTACCGTTTGAAATAGTATAACGACGACATTTTTTTTAAAACGTGGAGAAAATTTTAGGCGAAATGGTTGTAAAATTAAAATTACTATCATTTTACTAATCACATCCACAAGTATTTGAATTCGATAATTTCATGTTAATTAGTTTTAGTTGTTTTTACTTGTGAATTAATCATTTTTTGGTGAATCCGTATGTTATCACATGGTACAGCATCATTATAATTAGACAAATAAGGTGCCTTTTATTGATGGCATAGAGATTTGCGCGTAGGTGAGTAAATATTTTATGGATTGAAGAGTACGCAGTAGTGAAATTATTACGCTGCAATTTTAGTAGGGCTAGTATCCAAATTATAATCATCATGCGTCATCGTCTCATCCTTGGAAATATTAACGTCTTTCTAGTTAATTAAATGACAGCCGTCTGATTTTTTTCCTTTGAGTCACTTCTGTCCGAGCGAAATATTTGTGTATATGTATTTGTATTTGTATATATATATATATATATATATATCCTACGTTATGGTTTCAGGTTTAATTTTTCACATTTCAAATCTTTCCTGTTCTCGCTAGTGTTTCGTGTTTACGAAACTTATTTGAAATTGCGAATCCACGTGACAGCACCGTGCAAAAAAATGGAGACACGGCGGCGTAAAAATAAATCTATATTCTGTCAGTTGTGTCGGATCGAGGCAAAGGCGTTACTGGGAATTTCAGTCGTCGGAAATTTATGTGACGTCAGCGATCACCGATTTGAATGGAATCGCGACGAGCGTGTTGGCATGAATCAAAGGACTTCAGAAGGCGAAGCGAAGAAGAGCTTCTTTTACGTATTTTTTATGGGAAGGTTTCAAAGATGACACTTTGTGCGTCACTAAATGCCCGCGGAGATAAATTTTCGCGTCATTTAGGACAGCGTAAAGGCGCGAAAATGAAATGAGGTTTAACATCCGCTTTAAATAGATTCATTTGGCAGATGCTGGCATTTGTTTTTGTTTAGCAACGTATCAATTTCCCGCAGCTATTTAAAGGGATGAAAATGTTAAGTCGGCTTTGTATCAATGCTTCTTAAATAGAAGTTCGTTATATATCGCAACTGGCTATATTAGATTAATTCTTTTCAATATTAAATCGTTCATTTCATGTTATGTCTGCGCATGAGTTTATGTTTTTGGGTGGGAGCGCGTTCGCTTCGCTTTTTCTAAAAATCACATATTTTTGTTTTAAAAAACGATTAAACGGCATTCCTGTAGTTGGAACTGTTCGATATGATAGTACCTCTAACTAGTTAACATCTTTCGGATGAAAGTAAATAGCTCTGTTGCTCTTCTTTTCGTTTTTCGTCCTTAATTTTTTTTTATTGTTTTACATTACATTATACATGTTATATTTCAATACGAACTGGATGTAGATACATATAGATTTATAAATATATTTGGTATAAAATCGCGAGATTTTTCCACTGGGTTAATAAAAAGGATAAATGGTAATAAAGAATCTCAGTAGCGATTATCTAATCTTCATGCGTAAATATCCAACATTTTGAATCGGCTAATTACGAGGAATTTTAGCCCAATGTAGATAATGAACCAAACGCGTGAGTTTTGGTTAGAGGCGCCGTCTTTTGTTATGAAGATAACTTAAAATTGAATAATTGATCCAATCGCTGAATAAATTTTCAAAATACCTGCCGCAAATCGATCCTTATAATAAAATGCCTAATGCCTCCTTTTTTCCGAACGTAATAGACTCCTAAGATTGTGTCAGAAAGTTTAATAATCCAATAAACCGAATAATTTCACCAGATTTTCTTTATCGCCCACAGGTTGTTTCATCTTAGGTTAGAAAGTTTAATCGCCAGAGAAATCTCACCCGATGATTAGGTTCACCTTAGAGAACTTGCCAAGATTCGTGCCTAAAAATGTTATTGTTAAATGTCCAAATTTGCCATAGGAGATTCTAGAGAATACAAATTACGTGTCTTTAGAAGTTTTCTAAAGTGAAACTGTGGTCATGGGCATGAAGATTATTTTTTATCGTGTTTTACATTTAATCCACAATTTTTCCTTTTACTCAATTCATTCGTCATTCTCTTAGCCTCTTCAACTGTTACGCCTACTAGGAAATATACAGTACCTTAGTCATCAATAACGTTTAAACATAAGTGCTGGTGAAATTTCAATTAGCCTAATATCAGTTTGGATCAAATAAATTTTGAACATAGAAAAGCATTTGGATGATTCCTTTTTGGTGATTTCTGGCGAATTAAAGACTTGAGTTGAAGTGTTAAGAATCCTCCTGAAACCGTAATATATTCATTAAAATACAGATTTTTATGCGGAAATATTTCCTCCGGCGTTATTGTGTTGCCTGGTCGCGATTCTGAACAAGAAAATTAATGATTTATGGACTCATGAGAACTTAATATTCTAATTCATTCGTAGCCTAACATAGCGCTTGAAATGAAAAAAACACGAGCCTCATTTATCCGTTTTTTTTAATTGAGACAACCCCTCCTCCGACGTTTTTTTTTACTACGCTCACAAATATCTTTAAGAAATGTTATATCTCTTGTATTGCTTCTGAAATCTCTTCCAATAAGTTATTCGAATTGCAGGTTTATATGAAATTTTAATGTAACATTAATCCATTAGATTTCGATATCCAGTTCAATTTCTTTTTGGACAAAACCCGATTACCACAAGGAGTAGGTAGAAAATCAAGTCTCCGTATGCAAAAAACGGGAAATATTATTCTCAATCATAACGCAAATTTGAGCAATCCTATTAAAAAAATAAACGAATTTCGTATTTGCAATACGTAACTTTAGCGCTCCACTCAGAGAATATTGCTAAATAAAATAAAGTCAATGATTAGAAGTTGACTTGATCCAATAAAGTTTATGAATAATGTCATCTGAAAGAAAGGAAATCATGGAAGCATATTTGAATATATCCTTTTTCCATCTGCCAAATACAACAGAATAAATTTTCACCCTGAATTTAACCGTCTGCTCCCGTCTATCAACTCGTTATTATAAATTAACAGGTAATAAGACCAGGTGTGATACCCCTGCGGTATACAAAAATTTACCCTCGCCTCGTTCGATAACACTTTGTCGAGGGCTTCACACGCTGAGTAGCGATGCCAACGAATGCAATATGATCCAATTAACGACACGATAAACGCTCTGGTACCATTTAGACAGACGGACGTGGTCCTGAGGTAGGAAGCGGTTTAAACTGGATTTAAAGAACGAGCTGAGTTAAATAGATAAGTGTTTATTAGAGCGTATTCGCTTCGATAAATACAATTATTTGGAAGTCGAAATAATTACATCCGAACGAATCCGGTTTTCTTCTTTAGTTCCAGAATACGAAAAAAATAAGAGCACTACAGAACTATGCAGAGATTCCGTACCAACGCTCCGCGAAGAGAGAGAGAGAGAGAGACGCAAATTTTAAGCGTAAATTCTCCCTCCCACTTCCTCTTCTCTCTCTCCGATTCTCCTCCCCCTCTCTCCCCTCCCCATTCCATCGCAAACGGCGCGTGCTTCGCAGTATTGAAGGCCGCCTCCAATAAATGCGAAAGATTGGGAGAGCGGCTTCACATCGCTCTTTAAACTGCATGGAGGAAGAGGAGAGCAAGAGAGTGGGGGAGAGAGGGAGGACGGAAGATGGTGACGAGACTCTCTCTCTCTCCCCCTGCTACAATGTCGTTCGCTAACCATTAATTTCCTATGCGCCTCGTGTCCGCCTCAGAGGAGGGTGAGTCGGAGGGGGATAAATGACAGAGAGATAGAGAGAGAGAGAGGAAAGAGTAGGATAATTAAGAAGAGCGGGAGAAGTAAAGATGGGGACAAGGTTGATGTGGGGATGAGTGAAACTCGAGAGAGAGAGAGAGAGACAGACAGACAAACGGCTTTATTGGGGGCGAAATTGAGACTATATAGTCCCTTCTTACATTTAACCATACTTTAGTAATTACAAATGAGAATAAAAATAATAACATATAAACATACAAACACATTGGCAGAAAAGAAAAAGCTGAAACTAAACAAAATAGAGAGGGAGAAGGATAGATAGATAGATAGACAGACAGACAGACAGATAGATAGATAGATGTCTTTATTTTCAGGGCGAAATTGAGACCAAAAGGTCCCCTCTTCCATTTGGAGGGAGAGAGGGGGAGAAAGAGGGGGGGAGAGGGATAGAGAGAGGGGGAGAGGGAGAGAGCGGATGGGGAGACGGAGGGACCGTTTTGGAATCCATAGTCGTCTTCCATTGCGGACAGTTTCAATGATCAGGTTCATCTGTCGCATCGCTCCGAGCCGTCGTGTTTTTCCTTTCCCTAATTCGCCCTCTTGTATTTCATTCGGGGGCGAATAGAGGCGAAGTAGAAATGTGAATGTTTGGTCGGAGAAGGGCAAGGAACGGCGGTAGTCGATGAAGGATGAGTAGGGAAGAGAGAGAGAATAAAGGAGAGGGTAATGCGAGAAGAAGAAAGAAGGTGATACCAGACTGGGAATAAGGAAGGAAAATGAAAGAGGGGATGCGGTTAAATTGCACGTGGAAAGAGAGAAAGAGGTGAAATTCCTGAGTAGGCGTCGAGGAAGTTCGGAAGTGAGAGAGAAATGGAAATGAGAACGTGATACGAAGAGGATGGATAGGGATAGGGTGAAAACGAATAAATGGTTGATAATGGGCATGGTGAGACAGGAGGAATAGAGTAAGAGAGAGAATGAGAGAGAGAGAAGGGAGAGAGAGAGAGAGCGAGAAAAGGGAGAGGGTAAGAGGGGGAGAAGGAAGAGAGTAAGAGAGAGAAGGGAGAGGGTAAGAGGGAGAGAGAAGGGAGTAAGAGAGAGAGAGAGAGGAGATAGGAAGAGAGCGAGAGAAGAGTAAGAGAGAGAATAGAGAGAGACAGAAAGACAGACAGACAAACGACTTTATTCAGGGCGAAATTGAGAGAGAGAGAGAGAAAGAGGAATAGAGACAGAGCGAGGGATGGCGTTCGTTAACGATCGGAATTACATAATGAGCCGAACGAGTTAGGAATTAAAAGACTATCCGCCCGACGTAAGCACGACAAAGTACTACGTCATTACGACGTAAGACTTCGTTTCTCTTAAGTCGGATGATAAAAAAAAGTGGAGCGAAGCTTTTTTTTTATTGCTTTCGGATCCGTCTCTAGTTTTCCGCCACTCCGATGCGAAAGGCGACGGGCTTATAAAGTGCGACCAGTTATGGTTTCGAGTGGATCGGCGGGGTTCGAACGCGCGCCCCGTCGACTGGAATGACCGAAGCAGCGCTGATATGCTAGTGGGAGAAGGACGTAACCAGGTCACAGGCGAACGGGCTCTGATTCGGGGAGAGAACGTCTCCTAAGTCTTAAAAAAAAAGAATAATGATCTCCCAGGACTTTCTGCTCCATCTCGAGAAAAGTGAGACTAAAAAATATTTAAAATTTCAGAAATCCTTAACAATTTTGAAGGTTCACTGCGTCGTACTTTTTGGGGGTATTGAAAGAGCTCTTTTATCAAGCGAAAGATTTTGGTACCACCTGTTTTATGTGTGTTCTCAGTATAATATTCGCATAGTTTATAGATTGTGGCTGATTTAATCAAGTTTTGGGTAACGTGGGTGCTGTGAGTTTTCTTCATCACTTTCACTTCTGCTAATAAGTTGCGTACCCTAATACAAAGAAGAAAACCCCAAGAAAAAACCTCCTACAGCAATAACACCATATATAGACCCTTTCCAACTTTACGCTATATACTTCGACACTATGACAACAACATACAAAGTAAATTTTTTTCGTTGTGTTCAGTTTCAAAGACAAACATTACGTCACTCCTATCAAATCACATTGACCATTTTTTACAAGAGTCACGATCTCATGGTGACATGGTGACGCAGGTTTAAAACTCAAGATTTTCCGAGAAGTGGGTGCAGGACAAAGAATCTGAACGAACGGCAATCTCAATAATAGAAAAAAGCTGCGAGAGGAGGAGGAAGTGCTTTACAGATGACATCGGCGCTTGTGGTAGGTCCTGCCCTCTTAGCGGCCGGGAGGCGAACTAACTAGCGGACTATAGAGCCGCGTGCGCTTAATCTCTTTCAAAGGAAATGCAATTGACGCGCTCGAAGAACGATGAGCGAATATCGTTTACCTACCGTCTTAATTTTGAGTAGGACGAGAAATTTTTCAATGGCGCGAATTTATGACATTTATAGGTGCGAGATACAGAAACGTTCGCGAAGATGATTCGTCGGTTACTTTGAAAGTAATTTGTGGGACATTGTGACTTCAAACGACTCTAGCGCTATAGTAGACGAGACGTAAGTTGGCCTCTGAGGAAGTAGAGGGTGGGAGCATCAGAAGGATACTTTTCAGGTTTGGGCCTATCAAAGCCTTGCGACGTTGCCATACTGTGCCTTAGTAGCGTCGCTTCGTTTTCTAATTCAGTAGCCTTTGGGTTTCGGGCGTAGACTGTAAGCGTAAATCCGACAACGTAGCTCCCCTCTACTTTTTGGGCGTAAACATCTGGGAGGCCAACTTATTTCTCGTGAAGTATAGTAGGCTTCTCACGAAGCAAAGGAGGAGAAAAACCCGGTGCCGGCATTAGCCTACTCTTAACGAGAAGCACCAAGGGGACCAACGGCTTTACGTCCATTCCGAAGGACGGAGCGCTGATTCGCGTGCTCTTCTATAAACACGCAAATAGGGGACCGCAAGAACTTTGAAAGTGCGAAGCGATTTTTTTTAGAGTCACACCCTGAGCGACACTTCCTTCTTCCCACTCGGTCCTTCAAGGGCGGAATAACCTCTTTCTGCCCCCATTTTACTGTGTCAGGGTATAAGGGACTAGCCCCAAAAATCATCTGTCTCGTCGCGAAAAAGTAGGTCTCGCGAGTTTTATTTCTTTTTTTGAAAAATCCATCTAATTTGCGCTACTCCCGAATTCTTGTTCCGAAAATAGGACCTCTTTAAAAGATTCGAGTGCTCAATGGACAGCTGTCACATCGTCCCTTCCTCTTCATAAGCCCACGCTCCCAGAATAGAACGCGATGTAAAAGGGTTTAGGTAAATACTCGTGCAACGCATCGGGGAAAAAGGGTTCCAAATGATTCATTATTTTAACGACGCTCTTTTTAAATCCGCGGATAAGCTGTTTACCGCGATTATAAACGAGTGACAAATAGCCGGAGGGATTGCGGATTTTTTTTTAATGCGCCGTTTCGAAAGTAAAAGCGGTTTATTCCGTCCGACCTTGCGTACCAAAATAGAAAATGGCCCGCCAGATGGAAAAAATGTCGGATTCGATCCCAACAAACAATACGTCACTGGTGATGCGAATAGCGGCACCAAACGGTTGCGACACGGACTCAATTGCCATCTTTTTTTATGCGTTTGCTAGAGATATTTTCAGTTGTTTTTTTCGCTTTGTTTTATTTGTTTATTTTTTTTTGGCATCGAAATATTTCTCCGCCGGAAAAAAACTTAGGGATTACTTGAGTTTGTGTCCTTAATTTAATCATTTTTATCGCGGAATTTAAGTCGTGTGCTTATGTATATTAATAAACAGTTGTTTTTTAAGGTAATTTTTCCCTCGTCGTTTCCTATTTTTGTTAAACATTAGTCGAGCCATACGTTTGTAAGAAGGGATTCGCTGCGGTTTTTCGCGCCCTTTTCGGCTCTCTCATTATCTTCCAGAAGAACGTGTATTCGCGTTTTCGGTTACGGCTGCTTTTATCTTTTTTACATGGCTCCGAATGTGTCGTAATCGAGGCGCGTGACGTCGTCAAATATATGATAACGCTGAACTTGGCACAGTTTCTATCTCAATGGTTTCACCGAGCGTTCGGAACAAGGTTGGCCGAAATTAAATTTTTAAAAACCCACGCGATAAATAACGTTCGATAATCGATAGGAATTCCGTTTTGTTTCGCAGTGTCGTCATTACGTGCTGCCGTTGCAAATTTGTACCATTTCCTACGATAGGCGGAGGGCCTCTGATATTGAGAGGGGGGGAAGGAGGTCCATTCGATCTGGGCCTCAAGCTCCAACGGGGCCCAATTTACGTTCGAATCGACTCGACGTGCTTAACATCAACTGTGAAGTTTCACAAAAGCTAGAATTTTCCTCAATAATTGTTGCTTTTGCCTTGAAAAAGATTTTATAAATAAAATAATATTCAAATTACATTTCATTCTTTTTTCTTCTAATAATCCCCTTATTTTATTTTCACGTGTTTTTATATGTATTACGGCCTTGGGCCTCAAAATCTGGAAGCGCCTCTCAGAACCTCTTGAGAGGGCCTGACGAAAGCTAATAGCTTAAATCTATTGCGTCATTTCACTATTATGGATCGCTCCTCAACCAGCAACGTTTTTATCAGCAAAGCTTATTTTTCATTTTTTTCCTTACGGTCAGTCGTGACTAATCGACCCGTTCCACGCCCAATCTTCCTTCTCTCTCCCTCTCTCTCTCTCTTTTCCGACTTCCGCGTCTTTTCCATCTCCTGCTCCCCTTCCTTCTCTTCCTACTACGTCCTTCGCGTTCTACTCTCGTTCCATTTTCTGCCTCTTCACCCACTTCGTGGTCCATTCATAGAGCCTATCCTTGGCCCAGCTTTAAAGAAATTATTTATTTACTTTAAACCTTTTATTTTAGCGTCTCGATACAAAGAGCCGATTCAAAACTTGACTTCCTCCCCCCCCCTCCCCCTCTCGTTCGTTACTTTCGCTCGCATCCGGTCCTCGCACAGATCGTTAATTCGACCACATTAAACGCAAGAGGAAATCTGACGGGATGTTACTACGTACTACGTGTGAAATTCCGTAAAAAAAAATCCGTCGTCGCGATGGATTTTTTTTTTCTTCATCGGAATTGGCCAATCGCAACGGCCGCTTAAAGGAAAGTCGTTGAGAAAGCGATTCGAAAATGAAAAAAAAAAACATTCGCTCGTTCTATTCTCTCGGGGGACGCGAAAATTTCTTTTTCTTTCTAACGTCGCCACAGGTCCCATTTTATCTCCTCTCTCTCTCTCCACCTATGAGCTACTTGGCTCGTTTTTCGCGCGCATTTTCGCCTATTTCTCTCTCTCTTCTGTTTTCCTCATTTATTTCCTCTCTTCTCCCACTGTCCTTGCGTCTACACAGAAAGCACATCCCGCCGGCAACGGACGCTAAACTTTCTGCGTATCCGTCCGGACCGCGAGCGATTTTTAAGGTAAGGGAATGCTATCGGAAACGTCGATTTCGTGGGCGTTAAATGTTTCGATTTTCGTCGCTAAGCATTTTCTCGCGTTGCCAAGTATTTTTTTGTCTTTAAGATTTTTTCCTCGTTCCTCAAAATTTTCCCATGCATTATTAGCTCCTCCTTTAACTTGATCTATGATATATGGATAGAAAGATGGTAAATTACTGAATGTAGCGTGTGAAAGTGGATTGAGACGCAAAAATCCAGCCAAAGATCTTATTACGGCGTTCGCTTCCGCTGACAGGTATATTTTGAAATTTCTCTCTCTCAACGTCACAGTTTTTTCATGTAAACCGGGAGCGTGCAATCTACGGCCTGCGAGAGCACTTTATAAAACCCGCGGTACTTTGACGAATATGGAGTGTTTGTTATTTACTGCAGATAAGTTTGTAATTATATAACTATATGTTGCCACAAAAACTTTTCCGTTTAAGTTTTAACACTAAAAATTGTTTAGACTTGATTTTCATTTCACATGTGATCTCTTCAGTAAGCTCCAATGTAAACTCTCATCCGGCCCTTCGAGGCGCTTGCGACTTATTATCAGGCCCGCGAAAACATTGATACCTACAAAAAAGGTTGCGCGCCCATGATTTTAAACTGTTCGTTTGTGTTGATATGGTACGTTTTCTAGGGCGTTCGCATAAGATTCCGTTGGTTAATATTGGGTTTATTGGGAAATAGATATTCAAATCTGACATGTAGTTATCGTTCTGATGCAATAATAATTCATTCTCCAAACTGAGAAAATAAATTCACTTTGGATAAAAAGAATTTCTCAGAAAAGCAGACCTAGGAAGTGATAAATCCGTGGCAATAAAAAATTTCCGAATAAAAAAAAATTATTTCGATAAACGATCGAGTCCTTAGCCATGATTGCATTGTTTGTTTATTTTCATCTCTAAAAAAATATTTATCGTGCATGTAAATTTCATTTTAAAAAATCGGAGAAAATATCGAACACTCGTAATGAGGGAAAAATTTGCGTTGTTTATTAAAATTACTTTAGTTTTGCTTCGGATCCCTCGATTTTTCATGCCGGCTCCGATTATTATTATTTTGTAAGGCGCGTTTATTCAAAGAAAAAGAAAAATTAACGGTTAAATTAACATGTATACCAATAAGTAAATCCGCATGCTCATTCATACAAAATATATACCTCTTCAAGAAGACTGACGCATGGCATGTGGCCATTTAAGTTCCGTTATTTATCGATAGAAATTGAAACTTTCAAGTGGTATATATTTAATAGGCGTATTTTATTTGTAGGCCTGAGAGTCTCCTTAAACTAAATTAATCGTCGTTTAATGTCTAAATCTTGGCTATATCTGCAACTAAATGGATAAAGGCAAAAAATTAACTTGATCCCGGAGAAGTTAAATTAATCTTTAAACGAGCAAATAGCTTCTAATTTGTGATGTGATTCATTTTCATCCTACTGTTTTATTTAATTTAATAGTTTTAATTGGACTAATACCTGGAGGTGAGATGAATTATCGTCGTTGATTGGTTTCTCCGTATAGAGAAGAGCGTAATTATAGGTTAAGCCGAATTCTCCGCATTTTCCCCTCCTCCGAGAACCTCTCCGTCTATCGATAACTATCGATAACCTTTCAAATCGTGTATAAGGTGAAAACTTTTCCTTCCTTTTCCTCCATTTCCCTCAGATTTTTCCTCTGAGCACTCGTTTAATCACTGAGTCTGTCTGTCTGTCTGTCTCTCTCTCTCTCTCTCTCTCTCTCTCTCTCTCTCTCTTCGGAAAATCCGGTTCTCCTTCCTCTTTCAGATCATTCGCATTCTCCATTCTTTTTCTTTGATAACCCATAGTATTTTACTTTATATACGTCAATTTTATTTTCGCCATTCTCTTTTCTGATCCCACATTTTGAAGAACCTCAGCGTCCTTTTTCGTCCTCCTTGTTTTCGCTGCATCCACAAAACGAAACTTCTCCAGTTTATTCTTTTGGTCTTCCTTTATCTGCAGATAAATGAAGGCATGTATACAGGGAAATTCTCCTATCTTGCGTTAACTCTTACTTTTTTTATTGGAAGACTCCTTACATTCGTCTAAAAAGGGGATTGTGGAGCTATCTTTCTCTCTTTGAACTCATTTCGAACTGTTGTGCATCTTTTTTTTCCTATTTTTTTTACGTCGGTGACCCAAAATCTGCCCATATTAACCTTTGAACTTGCAGGAACCGCGAGTTATACTGTCGCAGACGTGATCGGTCAAGATCTCGAGGAAGAACCGAGATGAGATAAAGAATACATTTCGGAAAAAAATTATAATTTTATCGGAAAACAATACGTCCTTTCACCAGCATACTTTAGATCAGGGTTTCCCAAAGCGGAGTACGCGTACCCTTGGGTGGTACTTTTGAAGGCGCTAGGGAATACTTGAGAAAATTTACGTAATTGCTGATATTATGACACTGGACAATCCAAGTCAGTTTTTTTCACTTTTATGTTGTTACAGAATATGTTTTAGAGTAAATTTCTTCACTGTGTGTGTACATAAACAATACAGTATATTTTGTCTCTAAAACATTGAATGCGCACATAACAGTATACTGCAGACTTATCACTGAGGGCGGTGGCTTAAGTATTTTGTTTGCTTCCGTTGACCAAGGGACAAGATGTGTTACGGATTAAGTCATAAAACCAGACTGGCGAATCTGAAATACGTACAAATCTCTTTTCTTCAGTTTGGATTTGTCAGATATATGTTAAAAGTACATTTAGAAGGACTCGCGGAACTATTATTAATAATATTTTCCAGAAACGGACGATTCTAATAATTGGGTGCGCAATCCATTTGATGTGGATTTTTCGATTCCACGCCTAACAGGAAAAGAGCAAGATAGCCTCGTGGATATTTCTACTGACGATGACTTGAAAATTAAATTCTCGAAGGTTTCTGGGCACAGTTATCAAACGAGTATGGGGAAGTGGCTGAAAGAGATATCATAATATTCATTCCTTTCCGCACAACGTGCATGTGCGAATCTGGATTTTCGCCTCTGAGTTTAATCTAGACAAAAAATCGTCAGAAATTGCATGTCGAACCTGGCTTACGACTGAGGCCTTCTTCAATCGAACCAATAATTGATTCATTGTCATGGAAAGCAGCCACGTTCATCTCAGTAAGTGTTATTTCTTAATTGTAAATTCGTTCGTTTTTAAATAAGTCTATTTCGTGTAATATTTGTCATGTTATTTTATAAGGGGGTACTTCAATTTATTGATTGAGTTCTAAGGGATATGTGGCCAAAAAAAACTTTGAGAACCCCTGCTTTAGATGAATGAGCGGAAAATCTCGGAGTTCCTGTATTTTCGCTAACACGCGCTAAAAGACCTGAATATTTTCGCCGGTTTCGAGAATGTTTAATAATATTACACGAATAAACTTATTGAGATACGAATGGAATCGTTACGAAGAGAGTTTTGGTGGAGTTATTTCTACCTCCCTAGAAACGATGTCTATTGCGATGCTATCTTTATTACTAATTGAAAAAATAAACTTATGGTAAAAACATTGGGAATTTCCTTAAGAAGTTGTATTTTCTCATAATTGTCCCTTTGCCGTTTTTTTCTTAAATCAGCTCTCAGAACATGTTGTCGTAGGTGCATATCTATACCTTCAGGTGGCCAAATCGTCTCGATTCGCTTTAGAATAATTTTAATGGCGAAACTTCCCAGGTTTCTCGGGAAAGTGGAGCGATTTCCTAACGGCAATGAGGTCGTGAGTTCGACTCCAGGCATGGGCACCGTTGTTCTCAATACTCTCGGACATAAATAACCGTTTACCCAATGCCCCGCGTTGCTCAAACTAAACGTAAAATGACGGAAGTGCCGACCGCGATGAACGTTTTTCGTATCTCGGATAGCGTCGCACGTCGCAGGCGATTAATGAAATCATCTGACGCAGGAAAGCGTGGACGTATCTCTCGAATAAAAAAACGCTTTATTTCGCGCGTTGCTGTGAAATAGGAGGAAAAATATGAGTTTCTCAAATGGAGTTAAGGATTTTCTTTAAAGGGAAAAAACATTTTTCTTAGAATTTACCTTCGATAAATTACCACTGAAGACGGCTGCGATTTAGCCGAAATGCGCATCTGGTTTTGATAACCTCGCTGTTGCTATTAGAAATACCTGAGCAAGTACTTGATTTAAATACTTGTTCTTGAATTTTTCAGCCATAAAGACGAGCTCGATAATCCTTTGTTGAACAACAACCCGTGGCGTTTAATACACTGCGCTTTATGATTCGACTCGAGTGTAGATTAATGTGATTTTTAGGCGCGTTTCGCCTCCAGCGTGAGCGCCTATTGTCGTCGGTCTGTCCATCCGCATGTTCGTTCTCGGCTTCTACAGAACAGATTTTCATGAAATTTGATATTAAGGGCTTACGATCAAAGATAATAAAAATTGCAAAAATGAATCACGTAAGCCAACCAGGGGCGACAAATAATGAACTTTCCGTCATATCTCGTAAAATATTACTCATATCAAAATATTTCTTATATAAAACTTGTAGAACTGATAAATTAGAGTATTTCCTTCCCTATACATTTTTATCGTAGGAGTAGCCGTTATTGAGAAAATCAAACAAGAATGTCTTAATTCGAGTTGAACTTGGAAATTGTATTGCGTGGTTACTTTTCATTGTTGCTAACATAAACTATCTCACAAACGTTTAATTTCCTTACGTGTGCATGCAATATTTTTAAATAGGAAGAAAATCGATTATTTATGATGAAGAAAAGAACTTCAAAACGCTATTTCCCTTACGTACCGGGGTATAATTTCTTTCTAATAATCCGTTGCACGAAACGCGCCCATTTGTGATATGCTGTACAGTTTCCTTAATTGTTTGAATTTGTACCGTGGAGATAAACAACCACGCGATAAGTCGACAAGGAAATTGAAAATAAATAGCCGAGTGCGCTTACTTATCGCAGGTGATAAGTATTTTAAAGTTGGATCCAGTTGTATAGGTACCGCGCTTTATAGCTAAACTTTACAGTATAAATTATTTTGACTGTAGGTTAACGAGGTTATGTACAAAGCCCGGATCTTTCTCGTTTATTCTTAATTTTGACAATTAATTTTTTTAAAAGCGTTGAAAATTCAACGTACATATTTATGTTTGAGTTTACGTTTTTTTTTATTTTCACTGCCATGAAGCAGTTCCACCAAGTTACGCCGGAAACTATTACATTAATTCTTTATTTTATTTTAATTAAAAATTTTCCTGTTGAGGTCAGCGTCTCTCGGCTTACAATTAGTGAAAAAAATCTCGGTACTTCCGGGTTATCTCGGACCCCTTTTGAAAAATAATTTTCTGCGATAACCCGTTCCCGGAAAAAAAAAAAAACATTAAAACAAACTAAGAAAATGAGAAACTGTCAAAAAAACTTTTTATCTACAAGTAACCGAGGATATTGGCGAGCCTTCAGCTCGCTTTATTTTTAGGTTATAATGCCTTTTATATCGGGTTTAGCCGTCTCCGGGCGCTATCGCGCCCGTCGCCTCTCTGGAACGAAACTATCCCTCCCCATTGGCCGGTGATCGGGTGGGTAAATGTCGCCACAGGCAGATCAGTCATGAGTTTGCATGCTTTCGTTTTGCGAGAAAGGGTTATCTCAAAAAATTATTTTTCAAAAGGGGTCCGGGATAACCCAGTAGTACCAAAATCTCGTCTCCACTCTTGGTCTTGCAAATCCTATAATCCTATATAACAGTCTTTATCACTCCTTCTTCCTCTTGACCTCTCTCTACCTCTCCCCTCCTCCCCCTCTCCTCCTTCCTCTCTCTCTCTCTGCGTCTCGCCCCAACCCACGCGCCTTATCGCCATCTTCTTACCTCCTTATCCGGAGCAAATCCCCTCTCCCTCCATATATCTCCCTCTCTTATCTCCCCCCCTCCCTCTTTCCCCTCTTTTCTTACCCTCCTTCCTCCAACAACACCCCGAAGACGCCGTCTTTTGAGAGAGAGAGAGAGAAAGAGAGATATATGGACAAATAGAGATACACAAGATGAGGCGATTGGAATGCTAGATTTTCCAGTCGTAGTGATTGCGTCGCTTAACGTGGAAGGTGGCTCGAGGGCGAATTGTCATATTTTTCCTCTCTCTCTCTATCTCTCTCTTTCACTCACATCGGGATTTAATCCGATTCCGGGATCTTCCCGTTTAATTCGGGTTTACGGTGAGAGTGGGAAAGAAAAGTGACCTGAGATGCCTCAAGCGGACGGACGACAGAATGGCGACTCCCTCGTGCCGAAGATCGCCCACGTCCGGTAAGATTTCAATAGTCCACCTGTTTGTGTTTTTTTTTAATAATTTTTGTTAAAAAAAGAAAGGGAGAACGATACGGTCGAATAGGTGATCATGAAAAAGAAAAATGGGGAAGACGCGATTCTCTTAGTCTCTATTGTCCATTGAAACGGGGTATGTTTTAAGTCCGTACGAGAGGGAAAGCTTGGTGATTGGTCGGCAGCGGTGGCGTGACTAGAGGGGGTGACTAGGAAAGAGGCAGCTCAACCAAGGACTCGGCTCTGAGGGTGGGGGTAGAATGGGGGAAGGAGGTGTTACAATGAGGCGGCTTTGCTTCTCCCTCTGACTAGGTAGACATCCTTATAAACAAGTTTTACTCTTCCACTTACATAATCAACGTCTCCTAAAGTGTGTCTCGGAATTTTATTGCTGATTGTGAACTTCGACGTTAGCTGTGCAAACAGAAGCCGTTTTTAAGTATTTTATCCTTCTGGTAACCCATTTGTTTCTGCAAAAAGAAATAATTCCCAAGGTGCTACCGTGGCGCGCCTGTCGCAAATCCGGGGTTTCTTATTTTAAGGAATATTGTACCACAGAAAATTTTTTCGTACTACTCGGATTCGATGTCCGTGTTCGCGCAGTTTAAGCGAACGCCAGCGAAGTAAAATGAAATTCCTTCATTGACGCATTTGAACTGAGAGATGCTGGATTCATTTCATTTAGGAAACATCGTGATCAAACCTCGCTCGAAATAATCAACCGTTTTTCCCATAATTTTAACGATATTTTTTATCGTTGCTCTTTTACTTAAAACTCGATACAAAAAAAATCGGCATTTTCAATGTATTTCATAATCGATACCGGTTAGTTGGGCATCGAATTGGTGTAATCTCGTTGTAACGAGCGATAAGCGGCGGGTTTTCCGATTTCCACCGGTCAGAAGCGCTTGTGTTTAGTTTTCCTCGGAAGGAGTCGCAGGAAATTTATCAATTAAAAAGCATGATAAAAACAGTACCGCAGATAATAATCAGTTGTACCGAGGTTGAAGTTGAATCTTCCGTCAGAGATATTCCTTTTCCTGTCAACCGAATATGCACCTGAAATTGGCCGTTAATCAGTTAAATCTTGACCTATCCTTAGGCAGGAATTATATAATACATTTAACATTGAGGTTTTTGAAATCTAAAACTAAGTAATTGTTCCCCTTATGTTCTGTAGCCATTGCATATGTTTAAGTAATCGCTTGATTACGTCATAAATTTAAGTGGCGAGAATTAAAGATATCGGACTCTTGAAAAGATTAAAAAGATATAGATCGGGAAAAATAATGTATCGCACATAGGTTACGTATTGAAATCTCGATTTATAATAAATTAAGATAAGATTGATAAATTTAGAATGACATAAGTCTCCTGAAGGTCGACGAGAAAAAAACGGATCAATATTTCAGCGTTAACGTTTTGTTATGCAGACACGTTAACCAAATACAGTCTTTTAGGTAGCAGTGTTATTTTATTCGCTAATTTGAAAATAACCCGTTAACACGAGTATATTAGCTACTCATAAAATATTCACGGCAGCGATGACTCAAAGGAACCTCTAACATGGAAATTTCGTTCGTTTTTTATCGCTGCCAGTTTATTATTATTATTATTTTTGGCGGACAAGAGCAAACAAGCAAATTGCGTAATTTCGCGGGTTTACAAATATTTGCAATTCGTACTTCAGTGGAAGTCAGGTGCGCGTTTATTTGTTTTTTTTTATTCGCGTGATCTGTCATTGAAAATGGCCGCGATGAGGTCGAAGTCGCGTGGGACGACTCGAAAACTCGCCGCAGAGGCCTCGCTTTCGAAATTTCGCCATTTCTCTGAGAACTCGGTCCAATTGCGACGGCCGCTCCCTCCAGAGCCGTTTTCTTTGAATTTCCGCGTTGCGAAGTCTCTAGTTTACACACGCAAAAACGATCAAACGTTGGCTTGTGTCGACGAATTGATTAGAGGAAAGAGATTCGACTTCTTTTTTTTTCGCGGAATGTTGTCTGCGGAGGTTTCGCCGATTTTGTTTTTTTTTTCGGCGGTCGTTTGCCCAAAAATGTCATTGAGAATTATAAAATGAAGCCGATTCTACTAGTGAATTATTAATTCACGCACACACACAAATGGAAAATTGACCACGAATAATTATTCGCTGGGAATCTATCAAGTGCTTCAATTTACATCCATAATGTTGAGTATTCAGTTATCGTTAATGTTGTGCCGTGTTAGTCCATTGGAAAAAAAATCCAAAGGTGTGTTAAAAAGTGCCCGATTAAGAAATTATTATGGGAAGGTAATCCTCAAGGATCTTACGAGAAAGCCAATGTCTACTTGGCGACACGGTCATATCGTCGCTTATTTATTTATGCGTGGTTGTGTGTGTCTGCATAAGAAGGATTTCTTGATTTGAATGAGGGTGATCCATCTGTTGTTTAATATTGAACATTTGCGTATCAGCTGTAAAGGGACGTAAATGACTTCGATTATGTTGAATACATCAGTGCAATTCCGTGGTTGGCGGATAGAAAGAAATTACACCTGGAACTAAAGAAATGAGAAAACTTGTTTTCAAAGTGTATTATAACCTCTAAAAATTTAAATTTAAAATAAGTCCTTTTCGGCGAATATATTTTGCAACTATGTCGAATTCCATTTTTATTCAATTTAAAAGATGTATTTTCTACGAAGTTAATTGATTTTATGATAATCGTTCCTGACTTTACGGAGTTGTCCACTTTTACCCGCCGGCCACGAAATTGTTCTTGTACGATTTGTTTTTATTGAGTAGTGAAATTTTCAGGCCTTTGACAGTGATTGGCAATCTTTTCTGCATGGAGGGCCGCATTGGCGGTTGCGAATTCTTCGGCGGGCCGCATTGCAAGCTGTCAGTTCTTCGGCGGGCCGGATTAGACCTCAAATCGGACGTAAAGTAGAGATTCTGAGGCATCATATCAGTGGAAAATCAAGTCTGAATTAGGTTTCTAGGATTAAAATTTCAACCTAAAGTATTTTAAAGTCATAATTTGAATGTAGATATACGATATTAATTTGTGTGTTGAATTTTACGGATATATATTTTTAATCATAGCTCCGCGGGTCATAGGTTGTTCACCACTAGTCGGTGAGGTCAGTCTCGCAGGGATGAATTTTTCGACGGGGCTTCTGATGTGTATCTTTGTCAAAACGGAAGCGTTGGGTTGATTTGATCATGGACGTTGCGATGTAAATTTTCTACCGACAATTTCAAAGGTTTCCTTTGTCCGAGAGCAACACGCGATAAAAAATAAGCTTCACACATCTCCTTTCCGCGCTATTAAGATCGAGGCGTGCCATACTTTCCCCTGCACGAAAAGAATTTATTTTCTATACTAAAATGAACCGAGAGTTGTCGAAACTGATAATAAAACAGTTGTGTTTCTTTGTCAGATCGGAGACAAATGTTGACTTGAATAAGTGAGAGATAGGGATCGTTGGCCTAATGGCGCGTATGGGATACATTTAAGGCGACGGAATGACGTTTTTCATTATAAAGATAATCCCGTTTTCGAAAACAAGAATACTACGCTTATAGTAGTAATAACAATAATTTTTATTACTGTCACTCTACGTCGCTCCACTTAGAGCAAAAAGCGCGAACTCCTATATCCTCGCGAAAATTCCGTTTTCATCCCACGATTTTTGCAAGCCGACTCCGTCCGTAGTTGAGGAGGATCACCTCGATAGAGGGACGCGCCATCATCAGCGGCTGTAAATCAACCTGCCTCGCGCCCGAAAGTAGGACGCGTCAATATGGACATCTTCGCCCCGGGCGAAGAGTTAGGAGAGCGTGGATTCGCACTCGAATGCGAAATGGGGGGGGGGGGGAGGAAAGATTTATTATTTGTTTTCTTTTGGAGTATATCAGATTTCTCGCGAGGTTATGTTTTGACATCCTCTTCACCCTACTCTTTTTTTGCACCCACGCTGCGAGAGGGGGGAGGGGGAGGGGTTGAGGGTTGGTAGGGAGGGTGGAGGAGGAGGAGGTCACGCTTCGCGAAATTCAAGAGACATTTCTAGACTATCGCGTTCACAAATTTCGAGAGCGATAATGTACAGCCGTATGTTAAATTTTGGTGATCGATTTCTTCAATCAAACCTGTCCGTTGAGCTTTTAAAGGCGCGGCTTTCCGCGAATCATTTTAGTTCATTTGTTTGTGTGTGGCTTACGTCAAGGCTTGATTTACGCAATGAAAATAAATGTAAAATTATTCCCTGAAGTGTTTATGACGTAATATTACGGTTTTGAATTTGGATTTCACTTTTCATTGAAGGGGAACTTAGTTTACTTTTTTCATTTATTTATGTTTTTTATCCGATAATGTCTGTTTGTCCGTCTGTCCGTCTGACGCGCTAACTCATAAACGAAAGTAGCTAGAGACTACGTTTTTTCGCCCGTCGATCTTGTATGATGTCTCGTTGTGCACGTTTTTTTGGTTTGTCCGTTTTTTGAAGAAAAAACGTCATTTACTGTCTTCTTAAGCAGCTCTTTCCTTAGTCGTTTTAAATAAATATTTAGCATTGACCCATAAAATTGACAATGTAGTTAAAATGACCGCGTGTCGTTGAATTCTCGAATTAAAATTTTATTTTACGCTTGAAGAAGAGTAAGGTTATGGTTTTTGCTAGTATTTGTTTGAAATCCTGCAATACTTGCGTCATTTTTTTTATTTTATAAATTAATATTACACACACACACACACGTACACACGCAAACACAATTAAACGCTTCCTAAATAAGTATAATTATATATTTATAATTTATATCGGCTTATTTATAATTATATATTTCCACAGAATTAAGATTTTTTCATTAGATGATCGACAACTAACATAAGCTGATTTCAAATTTTTAAGCGCTTATTTTCTAAAAAAAATCGCTTATATATTTGATTCATTCGTCCGTCTGTCCGTGTACAAAATAACTTAAAATTAACATACGTTAAAAAGGTTAACATTATAGGTTAGATAGTTCTACATTGGGGATACAAATTTGTGGATTCGGAAAAATCTTCTGAGAAGTCATCTGAAAAAATCGCTAAACGGTACATGGGGCCACAAATGTAGGAAACCAGCGATATATCACACCTGTTATTCTTTACTCCTACGGAAAGACGGCGGTCGGAGAATTGTAATTATGTAATTTTCTCTGTAAATTCTTCCCTCACTTGTTACAAGTCAGAATTTGCCTATTTATCGTTGACTGGTGGGATTATATGAATGATCGCTTTCACCCAGCATTCCTCGATTCTTTCCTGAACGATTTTTATTTCACAATTGAATCACGGAGATCAACAGATAGCATAACAAACTGATAGATTTAATGAATAGCATGATGAGGTCGGAGTTTCCTATTCCAGTCATTCGCATTTGTCAGACATTACTTGCAGCTTTTTCGATGGATGGAGTTAGAGAATGAAATCGTTTCTGGCGTTTTGGACTCGATAAGCTAATTTTTCGGGTCGTGAACACATAAATACAGTAATATATCAATGATTAATACATTGTTATGTCAAATTTTAAACTCGATCGAACAGGTAACTGGAAAACCTTCACAAATTCAATTTTTAATGTTTATGAAATCCTGTTTTCCCTCTTAGATATCCATGGAAAAATGTATCACCGAGTCGAAAAATAAATCCAGGTATCGTTACCCTAAGCAGGAGAGATGATGCCAACGGCGCGGTCCACCGTGACTCCAATCTGCTCGTATCTCTATCAAACAGCTAGTTGTGCGCTAATGAGATACTCGGGAAAATTGTTAAATAGGTCAAGTGCGGAAAAGTTACACATAGCCTCATTCTGCGCTATCTCCCTCTAGGAGATACTTCAAAAATTAAATTCTAACGATATCCTCGGGATCGGCATCCTAGATGTTTTTTCATGATTCAACCTCACGGCGTTCATCCATTTATTGTTCGAGTGAATGCGACATTTGCTTATGTAACCTCAAAAAGTTTTCGTCGTACTGCCTCATTTACACATCAGAGAGATTTTTTAAATCCAAGAAGTGGTTAAGTGGAAGTATTCGTCGGTCAGGTGTAAAGACAGACTTTTACATTTAGTTGTTAGATAAAAAGAACAAGCATTTTAAAAATCAAAAGATTTAGGTAATTAATTGATTAAAAAATTCAATTAAAATAAATAATTTTTTTATTTCGCGTGAAAAAGTAAAAAATAACTTTTGATTTTCTAGACTAGATTTAGAAGTTTTGCAAAAGTTGCAAGGCTTTTTAAAAGTTTAAGAAGGTTAAAATCCGTATAACTTCTAAATAAGTTTTAAATCAAATCTAGTAAATCCAAACTTATTTTTTACTTTTTAGTGCAAAATATAAAATTTATTTTTAATTATTTTATTTTCCACTTTTTAATCTCAAGAATAAAACGATGTTTTCTTAAAAATTTAATAACGCCATAAATTTATAAGAACGTAAGGTAAAACAAAAGAGGGGCTTGCTCGAGAACAAAAGAAGGAAAAGGAGAGTTATGCGGCGTGATAAACTGACCGATCTGGGTCCAGAGAGGAACCTTATACAAACCGACACATAAGGTATATAGTATATACCTATGGTATATACTATATACCTTATATGTATATATACTCGTAGTTATGCGGGTGAGGTTAATATAAAAGTTATTTTAAAAAAGTACTTTTCTCAATTATCTCCGATAGCCATAACATGGTTACATTAATAACCAGATGCGCATTTCGGCTACAAAGCAGCCGTCTTCGGTGAATTACCACTGAAAACGTCTGATTTTTAGAGGAAATGCGCATATGGTTTTTAATATAACCATGTTATGGCTATCGGAGATAACCGAGATAAGTAATCTTTTAATATTTTTTCAGCCATAAGACGATGAATTATTGGGTTTCATCCCACGTGATCTCCCGCAGACCGAAATTAGGGATAAATCCGGCGCGTATCAATTTCGCTGAAAACATGTTCTACGCTCATCTCCACGTTCGTCAGAATCCTTAATTAAACGAGTTTCCGATTGTATCGAATGAACGTCCTTCAAAAGAGATGGACGTATCGTTCGATCCAAATTTTCCGTCCGAACCCTTTTCCAAAACGAAACTCGAAAAGCGGTCTTTTTTTTTAAATCGATTCCTGCGATGCCGATTCAAGTATAAAGTCCATCAAATGAGAGAGAGAGAAAAATCGAGTTCAAGGTCAGCTTTCAATCGCGCACCTAAAATGTTATTACCGGGACATGATTGATGAATGGAATACCGCAAAAGGGATCGGAAAACTTTTTCATTTTTTAAATTTTAATTTCCAACCCGTTCGTTACATTAAAGAGAAAAACGCTTCGCCCGCTACGTGGATTCGATTGTGCAAAATGTTCGATTTTTCGCTCGGTCGACGTTTGGAAGCCGGTCCCGAGTCTCTCTTTTTCTCTATCTCTCTCTCTCTCTTGGGTGAAAGTTGCAGCCGCCGCGATCTCTTTATCTTTCCCCAGCATCTCGTCCGCCTTTCCTTTCTACCCTCCCGAGTCTTGCTCGGTGGTTTTGCATAAATCTGCAGCGGTTTAAAAAAAAAATAAACAAAAGAAGAATAATTTCTCCATCCGGACACGTGCGGCGTTGCGACGCCTTTTCGCGCCATTCCCCTTTTCTCACAGAAAGCGTTTGGTGAGTCCGAGAACATTTTGTAAAGGAGTCTTAAGAGCATATCGTATTCGTGTGACGTACGATTTTTCGGCACGTCAGACGCCGTAAAGCGATCCATGTCGTCCGTCGTAGCTCGTTTCGTTCCGCGGCTGTTCGCGTATCCCGTCGGGGAGGTTCATGGAATGCAACTCTTTCCCACCCCCTCTCCCTCTCCTTCAAGTCTTGCATTCCTTGCCCATTTTCCTCTGCTATCCTGCCTAAGAATCTCATCTGCATAATTCTATCCCCATAGAAGACGCCTAGCTAAATTTTCATTCTATGTTACACAGTTGGTGACTCCTATACCTTACAACCCCTCCTCCAGTTAGAGATTAATGTTCTTTCACATCCGACTAGAGCTCTGGATTTTCTAGGCCCGGCCCATACAAATTCGGTTGTCGAAGAAATTGTAGGTTCGGCCCCGGCCGGTGGAACTACTCACAGCCCATTTAAAGCCTGTCGCCTCGAAAATTTTAATTATTGTATTCCAAAATTTCTACCAACATCTGCATGCTGTTCGGTGATTTAAAAAGAATTTTTAATCTACATATTTGCATGCCTTGGAATACCACAAACAAAAATTACTATATAAAATACACAAATATAATGTAACAGGCAAAAAATATATTAGCCAATTCAGTGCGGAGGACGAGTCACACTCGTTCTTCACTATCCCATGGTTACTTTACCTAAGAAACCCATGCCACTTTTTTTTGCTTGAACCCATTCATTACGGAGGACCAGTGTCCTTCGCGTGATTTTTAAAGCCCGGGCCGGGCCCGTAATTAATTCCAAAGTATCGGTCCGTACCCGACCCGTGCAGGGCTCTACATCCGACTGAATTTCTCTCACAATCAGATCTAATCCAAAACGAATTAATTAGTCCTACGCACCAAATTGTTTTTCACAATTTTCGTCTCGCGACCCATAGTGAAGGAAAAAACAAACCTGCGATCCTCTTCTCAAGGGGTGGGCAAACTGTTCTACGAGGCGAGCCGCATAAAAGTTTACATGGGAAATTCCGTAGAGATTCTGTGATATCGCATAGGTGAAAATCGAGTCAAAACATTTTTTAACGCTATAATTTCAACGTTCAAGTTTTTATGGTTGTGATTTAAAATAACAAATTTGAAATGCCCGTGTTAATTACTCCGGATCACCTTTTCAACGTGGCTTCGAGTACCACATGAAAATACTCTCGAGGGCCGCATGTGGCCGTGGATCGCCAGACCCTGTTCCACTCCTCAGAAATTAAGAAGAGAATCTCTTGAATATAGTTTTCAGAAATTCACCAGGATTTTCGAAGAAAAAGACTCGTACATTGATAGCTTTTTGTTCCGTTTTTTTTTTTTTCTTGTTTTATAGCAGTGGTGCCTAACCTAAGGCCCGGGAAATTATGTTGAAAAAGCAGTCCGAACAATTTAACACACAAATTCGCACATTTTTATGAAAATTTTGTTAATAAAACTTATTGTTATAATGTAAAACCATGAAGCTTTATTTTGGATGGATTTTTGATTGTATAACACCTCCGAATATATAGGTAAATCCCGACTTAAACTATAATCCTACCCTCAGAAGAATTTGCATCTTCCAGAAGGATTCGAAACCACCGATGCGGCCCGCCATGTGGAAAAGGTCGGGCACCACTGTTTGATAGAATGATTCCTACCGGCAGATTTAAATAAATATCTAAAATTTCAAATCTAATCCTAAAAATATTGAAGAAGTTTGTGAGTGATTTGGCCACAATTACGTTTAAATAGTAAACAGTTAATTTTTCTTAATATGCGTGCAGTTGACACGTTACATTCCATCATAAGGATCCGAGACGTTTGTTTCTCGGAGGAAAAATCCAATTTTTTTGTTTATACGTAGTGTTTATTCCTTTCATATTTCATAGAATTTTGTGTTCATGCTTACCTATGTAGTATTTTTTTTAAAAATCCCTTCTTAATTTTCTTGCCTAATCAATACCTCCTCTCTTGGTTTCTTTTGGTCAACCTACCTACTATATTCGATTTTCTTATCTCTCTGCGTGACTCTCGCCGCCCTGTATCGATTAAATGACATTGTATTTCATGAAATTCCTCTGTTTTTCGGTGGGTTATCGTTAGATAACTCTTAGGTAAATACTTTTAATTTAATAATAATAACAAAGCTCGCTCCAAAACTCCGAAAGAACTTTCACTTATCGCATTTACCATGTATCGAAGGCCATTTCCTGTCCTTGTGTTGTTTTCATTTTATCATTTTCACCAAGTTGATAACGTTTTTTTCCTGTTTATGCAGCTAATGAAAAAGAGAAAGAGAGAGAGAGAAAGCATCGATGACGCCATCCTCTTCTTTTTTCTTGAGCATGCTTATTTCTAAATTTCTTACTGCCATATTCTTATCCCCGGCTGTTTTCAGTACGTAAAACGAGTCTCATATTGGTCCGCTACAAAGTTTTTAAAATCGGTTTATTTTCAATATGTCATAAGCAAAAGTTTATCTGACTTCTCGCTTCAATGATCCACGAATTCCTCCATTTAATCAGTAAAAGCATCCAGATATCGGACGAGATAAGGCGATGATTACCAACCGCAATCCTACGAGAGCGAATTAGGTATCGGCATAAGATGACGATATGTAGAAACACTATTCACCTGTACAATTTATGGTGTTTGGTTGAAATAAATCGATAAACTGCCAGTGTATGACCGGAAGTTTATGCGTTTTTCATTAAATTAAACAGAAAGCGGATCGAACGGTAGTTTCACGAAGAACATAATTTCAGCGACAAATTAAAAAGACAGTTGATAAAAAAATTTTAGAATTAAAATGGGTCAAAGGCAAAAATCTAGTCTCGAAATAAATGCTGAGTTCCCGTAAACAATTCGGTATAGTCATTCGAGTTCTTGTCGGCTTGTTTTTCGTGGTTTACAAATGGAATAGAGACAGAAATTTAGTTTTACGGGGCAAATACGTCAACACGTTATTATCTGAGGATTTGTATGCTGATTTATCTGCAAGAACTTTCGTGTAATGAAAGAAGCTAATGAGTGAACGCACTGATCCATCTTGTTTCCATCTGATGCTCGCATTCTATGCTTTTGTTAAGATGATGTCCGATCTTTGGAGAATGGGGCAAATGCCCGATTGCCGCTCACCTGGATACGTCACTGGAGTAGAGTATCTAAATAACTTATTATATTTCTATTATTCTTAATAAAAGGCTTGGGAAAAAGGCCGAAGAAATGCTAGGAGAAGATCAATTCAGCTTCAAAAAAGGACGAGGAACCAAAGATGCTATCGGTGTAGTGATAATCATATCAGAAAGGGCAATAGAGTACAGCCAAGATTGCTGCGTATGTTTCGTCGACTGGCAGAAGGCCTTTGATAAAGTAAATCGGGTACTGCTGATGAGGATATTAAAGGATATAGGTGTAGACTGGAAAGACAGAAGACTGATCAGGAATCTATAGGTGAATCAAGTTGTAAATGTCAGGTTGGAGAATGCGGACACCAGTGGAGTAAATATCTGTAGAGGAGTAAGACAGGACTGTTGTCTATCGCCGATTCTGTTCAATATATATGGAGATAGGCTAATGCAGGAAGCGTTAGAAGGCACGGGAGATTTCAAAATCGGAGGGATTATTAGAACAGTGAAACACGCGGATGATCAAGTACTTCTAGCAAGAAAGGAAAAGGAACTCCAGAAAATGATAAATAGACTCGTAATAATAGGTAGAAAATACGTCATGGAAATAAATACAGAAAAATCTAAGGTCATGCGAATATCAAGTAAAGAAGAAGATAATTTGAACATAAGTATTGGAGGAAAGCCATTAGAACAAGTTTCAGATTATAAATACCTTTGAAGCATCATAACGACAGAAGCAAAATGTACCGATGAAATCAGGACTAGAATATCGAAAGCAAAAACCGCTTTCAGAAGAAAGAAACTCCTACTAACGGGGAATATAAAGGAGGATATCGGCAAGAAGATGATAAAATGCTATGTATGGAGTATAGCAGAAACATGGATGCTAAGGAAAAATGATATTCGAATTGTGGACATGGAAAAGAATGCTGAAGATAAAATGGACAGATAGGGTGAAAAACGAGGAAGTACTACGAAGAATAGGAGAGAAGCGAATGATTATACAGACTATCAAAAAGAGGAAGGCGGACTGGTTTGGAAATTACCTGAGAAGAGAGAGCATGATTAAAGAAATGCTAGAAGGAAAACAGGATGGAAAAGGAGAAAGAGATAGGAAAAGGTTTCAGCTGATAGACGACTTGAAAGGGAAAGAGAGCTATCAAGACATGAAGAAGACTGCGGAAAATAGGAGTATATGGAGAACCAAGTTTAACCATGAATAATCACGGACAGACTATCCATGATGGTTTCTATTGAAACGCAAACAAGATTGCGTCTCTCGTATTTCGATGTTTTCGGAATATATAAAACAATAGGAATCTTCGGAAAGCTTAATTTGTCCAAATATTTTTCAAACCTTAAAGAACCAAAAGAGAGGAATCCATCAGCTTGATCAGTCAAATAAATAATTTTTCACCACGTTCGATATTATCGGCGTTCCTCCATATTTCCATCGGAGAAAAACTTGACTTTAAATATTCTAATCAGACACGATTTTCTTGATTTGACGAAATCGCATACGTCATCACCTACGGATTTAGTAAAAATAACTGGAGCGTATGTCCAGATTTATATGTTCCGCACTGCGGATGAATCTTACGTAAGGCTTCTAGTAAAAACGTGTTGCTGGGAAACATCCTGACGTAAGCCAAGGATGAAGCACTCCATGCGAGTGGACCAACCGTCCTGTATAACCACATCTTTACTTTTTGTCGCATTGCTACGTTCAAAACGATGACGTGACATACAAATAGTTGAATAAATATTTTTTGTAACTTTGATTCTTTTCCGAAATCGGCTTTTTAAAATAATAGAAATACATCGCTATAGGGAATCATCGATTGTCATAGCAAGATTATTACTTTTCTCATCGGTAAAATAAACCAATTGATTCGCTAGGAACGGAGTATTTCATTAATATTCTTCTTAGGGATCTTCGTCTCCCATCTCATCCATCCTAACGATGTCATAAGCGACTTTCAATGGATCGAGATGGAGAAAAAAATTAAAATTAAAGATTCGTTCTTCCCTCGAGGATTTTCCCTACGTTTTTTTTTTACGAGTAACGGGAAGCTCGCCGTATGTCGCTCTCGGCATGAATTCGACGAACACGACGATCATGTAATCGAAGATTCCAAGCTGATGAATCAGTAACACAGGGAGAGAGAGGGGGTGAGTGGAGGGAAACAAGCGATTTATTTGTCATCTTCTGATATAATTACTGGATCCGTGCATTTGGATCTCCAATGGGATAAATTTGAACAATGGAAAGGAATCGAGAGAGAATTCGAATTATTCGCCTGCCAATCCTACCTAATACGTGTCATATTTAAACAAAAATCTTTTTTGGCTGCGTAAATTCACCTACAAATCATTCGAATCTCAGTGATTGCTTTGAGGTTTGTTTAGCACTAAACTATTCTTTTGTACAGTGGCGGATTTATACATTCTGAGGCCTCTGGCTCTAAACTATTGGGGACCCTGACGCTAAATTTTTGGGTGCCCTGCAATCTATTTATATACTGAAACCTCACCTAACGATTATTCATATGAGATTCCTGCATTATGCTTACGATGTTTCCTTATGCCAAAGGTTCACCCACCCGTTTTTAACTTGGCGTTTGAACCATTTGCATCAGGTTTTTAACGCGAAATCTTAACCCGAAATCTTCGCAACTTTAATACCAAAGGGTCATTTTTACGTTTTATTTACATTTTAATTTTTGGCTACGAAGTGAGAATTCACGAAAAAAACGCGTGTGTCACGGGTTAAATGATGGAAGCCAAAAAAATCGTTCACCCACCGACATATTACATGTTTTGTCACGGTGAATAGTCAACTCCTATTACGGCGACGCCTGTTTTCCCTAGAGTTATCCCCATTATCACTCTGTCCTCTGTAATCATTTGGCCTATTTAGATTCCAAGGTCATCGCTGTGTTCGGCCTATGATTTCGTAAGGACAGGTTGAATAGTCAGGCGATACATTTTCCTTCGTATCCATAAGGAAGACAAGTGGACGACTTAATAGCGAGTTACAACTTAAATTGCCCTTGGCTATAAAACTGGTAATATATTATCTCCTCCGTGTCTTTATAACCTATAATGAAGTAGAGGTTGAAGGTCACAGGTATCACAACATCGTAAAGTGTATCCGATAGAGAGAGTATTTATCGACTTTTGAGAATATTCATCGGCATTGAATCCAGGGCGGATAGAAATTTATGAGAGAGAGAGAGACAAGAATAGCACGTTTTCTGCACGTGTTACGGAACGTATATTTATTGCAAACCATTCCATCCCTTGCCTCTTTTCGGCGAATTGTAAATTGGCATGCTCGGTATAGCTTGAAGCAGTGCCGTAACTAGGGTATGGCGAAGGTGGCATTTGCCATAGGCGCTGCTTGCAAAAGGCGCCAAACGTTCCCGCAAAAAGTGCGAAAAGTTAATTTTCCCATAAATAAGTGTTATTTTAACACTCAAACGTTGATTTATTTATAATAAAAACGCTATTATTCTTTATTAAAACGAAGAAAAAACTATATCCTACATAACCGAGGCGTTTGCTAAAATTTTGCCATAGGCGCCATATCGCCAAGTTACGCCTCTGGCTTGAAGTAAGGTATTATGTAGTTGTACGAGGGCCGTCGATATGATGATTTTTCAGCGCCTGAGTATCTATGCGTACAGGCAGTCCTCGACTTACGACTCTTCGATTTACGACGCGACTATCAGGAACCAGTTGCGTCGTAAGTGCGAGGACTGCCTGTATATGTATGTGGGTCTTATTTAGCTGTCAAATTTGGAAAATAATGGTGAAGGCATGTTTACTTTAAATATTTTGCTTAACACTTTGCTGCTTATGTTTAAGCCATAGCCTTAGCTAAGGAGTCATTTTAAATTTAATTCGCCGTGGCTTAGATTTGGTTTTCATTAAATCTAATGCATCTACAAAACGAAAAATTAATCCATCTTTAAAATTTGGCATCTTATTTTAAAAAGACGTTATGGACACTAGGGAGAGTTTCGCCTTTTTAAATTGTGGGCTGCAGTGTGTTAAAAACGAGGAAATAGCGAACGAAATGTCATCATAGGTCTTAATTCAACGAATACTTAGTGTAAATGCCGAGACCATATGATCTTGGTGACGCCTTAAAAAATGATCGCTCACAAAACAGCTGCATTACAATCTTTTAACTTTTAAATCGACGATTACTTCTCATCGCGCTCAGGCAATCCTCAAAAAATGCTTTTTTTTTCTAAAACCGCGTTACCCGCACTTTCAATAATCTTCCATCCGTTGCCATTATCGATTTTATTTACGTGGATGCTCCTAGGTAATGTCAACCATCCGTGCACTTAACATAAGCAGATGCATCCAATTCGTTACGTCTTCATCCAGAAGTGCGGAGGAAAAAGGGTGTTATATAACCTCTTCTCACCTTGCCCCCTTTCCGAATCGAGAGAATTTCCTTTTCATACGAAAAGAACCCGCGTGCCGCCTTCGAAGGAAGAAAAGATCGAAAAATAAACCCCTCCGACGCCAGTGACACACTTTCCCTCACACAGATGGCGGCGTCACTCGTATTGCCTACGCTCGTAGGTTCCTCCCGCCGCCAACAGATCGCGCTGCGATCGTCAGATGCCGCGCGTGTGGGGGAGGGAGGGGGGAGGTTAGATGCACGCCCCAGATCTGGTCTTTTTTTTAATCTTTTTTTTTGCTCCTTCCTTATTTTTTTCGGAAAATTATTTTTGCTTTTCAATTGTGCGGCCACACACATGCATGGAGAGGGGGGAGGGAAGGGGGGGGGGGGATGATAAGGCACGATGGGGGAGTTTTACGTGCAACCTTTCTCGCAGCAGTCGAGGTGTTCTAATTTTTTATTTCTTTTTCGAGCCGCGACGAGAGAAGTCTGTTGCGCGTTCGAAACATTTTTTTAAAATTTTTATTTATTTTTTTAAGTTTTCTTTTCGAGAGCTCGAGAAGTGTTTAGCCGGTGCGAAATTTATTCTCCTCGTCATAGCTCATAGGCGTCGACTTGTCGGCGTCTGTTCACCAATTCAGGCGTAATAGTCCGGGAGATGTTTCGTCCTTTCTTTTCCTTTCTCCCCCCTCTCACTTTCACTCTCCCTCATACTCTCCCCCTCTCGCTTTCACCCTCGAAGAATTTTCTCAACGGAATGAGAGATATTTTTTTCGGGAAAATATGCTCGCTCGTGTGCTAGGGGGTAATTGGATGATGCGGCCCTCAGTTGTCGTTTGTTTTTTTTATTTCTTCTTCTGCTGCCGAGAGGCGGCTGAGTGAAAGGGATAAAACAAAGGAAATGAGAGAGAGAGAGATACAAAAGCTTTTATTCGATTATCGAATTAGACCAGAGCGATTACGTGGTTGGGAGTTTTTTAAAATTATTTTTGTTCAGATTGTTTTCTCCTCGAGGACTAAACGATGTAATTTCGTTTCTCTTAAGCAGACGGAAATTAAAATAAAAGGTTAAAATATTCGGATTAACGACTCAAAGTGCTATCTCTAGCGCGTTAAAAAAAACGTTCTTATTCTTTCACTTTGGCGTCTGTTTGTCTGTATGTTTGTGAGTTTGCTTAATGTGAAATTTTTGACGAAGCCGTAAAAGATAGAGAACATTGAAACTCAGACTGTAGATTTCTGTGCTTCTGCCATTTGTTTTTTTTTTTAGGTTCGAGTTTTGAAATATTTATAGGTAAGTTCGGATTGAGGGCCATTTAAATTTTTGTTTTTTTATAAATATCTTCGAAGATGTAAACGATGGAAAACTGAAACTTTTTAGCGTACATTGCCACGTTAACGTCACTCATTCTGTAAAAGTTTGAGAAGAGATCCTACGAGAAATTAATTTTGAACTTAGAAATATTCTTATTACTTTCTCATATACGAAGTATATTGAGAAAGTATTGTTACCGCAGAAAAATTCGACCCCGAGATTTTGATGGAAAAAGTGCTTTTCGCAATACCGTCTGTCTGTTCGCGGCTCTAGAGACTAAACGGTAGAGCGAAAATGAATGAAATCTCGTACTTAGGCATTTTTTCATACAGAATAGAAGCTATGAATAAATGGTTGACATTGCTTAATTATTAAGGGAGGTTTATTCTACGCATTTTTAACAACAACGTGATTTTCTCAGAAACGTGTTTTCCAAACTAAGCCAATTAACACGACACCCCCATTATTTTTCTATTTTGTCCATGTGTAAATACATATGTATTTTAAGAAGTATTAAATATGTGTTAAAGGAGAGACAGGTTATGTTATGGTGCGGTGTATGGTTAAGTTTAGGATTTAATGATTAAAAAGCCGTTGGCTGTTGACCCCTGAGCCAAATGCGTTGTAATATTAATTTTATATTACTCTTGGGGCGTTATTCATTTGCGTTTCTTTATTTATATCTAGTGTTACTTACGGCCATGGACCTTTATATATTTTTACGCAGTTTTGCTCTGTTTTTACTAAAAGAATTGAAGTATATAATAAAATTTTCTGTACTTATTTTGTGTACGTCTCCCTACACACCTCATTGCACGTAGCGACATACGGTTTGAAAATCACTGATCTAATGTTTTGTATCGTTTCACTCCGAAGACTTTTACTGATTAAAGGCGAATCCTATTCACAGTCGACGCGGTAAAGTAAAAGGATCCTTGGACCCGAGGTCACGTGCTGACAAGGGTATCTTTTTAAAGGTAACGACCTGCGCACCGAGGTAAAAAAAGAAAGAAAACAGCATAATTATATATTTTTCTCGCGAACAAACTCTAGATCCTCATTTAAATTTCGCAAAAAAAAGTCCTTTTCATTATTCCTAGCAAAACCGCTGGCACGCGATTCATGCAGCATTGAGAGATTTTTCAGGCATTTCTCGAGTTCTGTTTTACTTTCTCATATACGTAGTATATAGAGAAAGTATTGTAATCGCGAAAAAGATCTAATTCTATATTTTTGGCGTTTTATTTGCCCCCGAGTCCATAAATGTGTTTTTTTGTCATGCCGTATTTCTGTCTGTGCGCGGTTCCAAGTCATAAACGGGTGAATGAAATCGAATGATATTTCGTATTCATGCATACTATTATCAAGAATAAAAACTGCGAAGAGAATATCGATATAACGCAACAATGAAAGGTAGATTATTCTTGTCGATTTTCAAAAATGTCGATTTATTAAAAAAATAGCTCCAATGATTTTTATTAAACTTCACTCGGTTACAGAGGTTGGAGTCATAAACAGTAATAAGTAAGCCCTATTTCTTTAAAAAAATAAATATGTAACGTCCAGCGATATTGTAATATATCGAGTTTTACGCCAAGCTACCGCCCAGCTCTTCCCCAGTCCTCTGACATCACTCGACAACAATTTTCGTAGAGCAATAACGCTTTAGCGGCTTTGTGATATCGCCAATTCACATAATGCTAGATGTTTATATATAGTGTTCACCATTCATAAAGTTCGATATCCACATATATTAGGTTATCAGTGCAGAAAAAATTCTCACGGTTCTGTTGTTTTTGTAGCAGTAGGAATTTCTTCAGGAAGGAGTTTAGTGAGACCAGACGCATACGTAGTGCATGGTAGCGCACGAACTAATCCACAGAATCTGCCATCTTGCATACTGGCGGGGAAGCTCGCGCTATCCATCCTCGTGTTAGCTACGCGGGACTCGTATGCCTCCTAGCGCTAACTCCACAAAGTATTGCATTCACCCATGCGATTCAGTCCCCGTCCGTATCATAGTTGCTGTTTCATTGTACGTAAAAACAAATAGGGGATCATTAAGAAAGTTTGTGCAACGTATTACAGTGGAAACCACTTAACACGAAAACACTTAAAACGAAATATCGGTTAACACGAAACGCGTGCTCGGTCCGTTCCAGTGCCTATACCTTTATGTATACATTCATTCGTTAAGGCGAAACGGTTTACACGAAATATCGCTTAACACGAAAATATTTTTCGGTCCCACGAAAATAAATACATGCAATATTCTTCGGATAGCACGAAATGGCAATTGAGATAAGGTTTCCCCATTATTGTGGTAATATCTTCTGCTGTTTATTACATCCTGTTATTGAGATGTATCATGGATTTGCCTACGAGGCTAATTCCATATTTGAAAAATGAAACTTTTACCATTAAAACTGTTAACATGACATCCGGTTAACTCGAAATTCGGATAACAGGAAATGATTGTGCCGGTCCCCAGAAATTCGTGTTAACCGGTTATCACTGTATATTGTACCTATTTTTTTCTCATTAAGTAATTCAGATGAAAACGTCTTTCATCGCGAGACTTATTGTTTTGAATAAATAGAAATAGGATAAATAAAAATTCGCCCACACTTATGTTGCGAGCTGGGATCAGGACATTATTCCATCCAGTAGGAATCGATCCTTCTCTCTATTCCGGTCTCCGCGTCGTAACAAAACGGCTGTTGTTTATTCGGTCATCTCGACCGTATATTATCCGTGTCCGCGTGACACGACGGGAGATTTCGAAATCTAATTATAGCTTATCCGTTACCGCTCCGATATTAGATCCAATTTCGCGGTCTGAGAGGCAAACGTTCAGTGATTATGCCACTCAAAAACCCCCTTTCCGATTCGGTTCTAAAGGGAGTTCATTTCGCGCGCGGAGGGAATGTTCGCGCAATTCGAAGGGCCAATTTGCATCCGTCGATTAATTAGCTAGGGATATTTTTACGAGGTGTCTCTCTCTCTCTGTCGTCTACGACACAGGGGGTGATTGGCTAACGAGAAGAATTACATCTCTTTTTACTTTCTTCGTGCGTAGTTTAGGAGAAAGTATTGTATTCGTGAAAGAAATCGAATTCGAGATTTCAACGGAAATACACGGTTTGAGGTCCCTAGAACACGTTTTCGCTGTTTACTCGATGATGTCTGTGTGTGTGTGTGTGATAGGACTTTTGTGGGCGCTCTAACTCGAAAACTAATAATTAGATCAGCACAAAGCTCGATACTTAAGATTTTTATTAGCAAATGAATATCTGAATAGGTTTTGGCTGAAACTGATCAACCGGAAATGGAGGTTTATTCCTATCGTTTTTTCTTTAGAAAAGCTGTAACACAGTAATTTTCTATAAGTTTTGTTTGAAGAATTTTTTCATAAAAGTTTAAGCGGTATTTTGACTTTTCTCTAAATGTATGTAAAATACGTCGCTAAGTGGTACATACCATCGTTCCGTTGCTACGTTAAAATTTTCTAATTTTTCGTAGCGTTGCGTACGCTGCCAAGAGTGATTGTAATTGCGGATCGACATTTTTTTATCCATAATAACAGCTAACGGTTTTCTTTACTTATTGTTTTTTTTAAAATTAAGACTATTGAAAATGTTTTTAAATTATTCTCGAGTGTAATCGCTGATAATTATTTATGAGAACTCTGACGTCAAGAAAGCAATCATATTCATTGCTCTTTATGGAGAAAGTCATGTGTTGGCCACATCAGATTTTTTTATATCCCCAACGGGATGGGGAATACTTGAAGAGAAGTTTTTTAACGATAAAACCGCACATCAGCGAGCGAGGTTTCCGTCTCTTTTCTCAAAAAAAATAATCTGACGTGTCCAGAGCACGACTTTCTCCATTCGGAGTAATGAGAAGCTGCTCTTTACATCAGGGTCCTCAGGGACAATTACACTCGTTAATAATTTTTGAGCATTTTGAATAATTCTCGCAGGAAAAAGTACTTTGAATCATTTTTAACGTTGAGAAAAAAATAAGTAAACAAAATTTTAATTATGTCAAGGATGAAAAAAATATCGACGTGCGTTTAAAATTATCTTTGGCGGCACTGGAAACGTCCCCAATATTCACAAGACAATTTGTTTATAAAAAAATATTACGCTGTTTATAAAAAAATATTTCGCCAGATGGCATTGGAGTAATTTTGATCGCAACAAAATTAATCGTGTGAGCGTGGACTTCGCTATCAATAATTAGAAATATCTCTTAAGACAAATGTTTCAAACAAATCATATTGAGAACTATATTGTATACAACTTTAATAATGAGAAATATTGATGCAAATTAAGTACTAAACGAGATATTTAGAAAAATACTGATAACGTACACAATGAACCTTAAAACGAGTATTTCCGTTGAAATCTCGAATTCGATTTTTTTTTAACGAAAACAGTACTTTCTCATATACTGCGTACGGAGAAAGTAAAAAGTATATGTAAAATTGCATGATCGTACGTAGCCACTTTTTATACCATCTGGAGTCAGCCTTTTCTACTTGGCGGGCCGCGTTAGTGATAGCGAGAACTTCCGCGGGCCGCATTGGAAGTGTTTCGGTGGGCCGGATTAGAGTTTAGATCAGAAGCTACTACATATATATATGTATTCTATGTATGTATCATAGAAGAGAAATCTTGTCATATATAGATGTTTTAGAGTTGAAATTTTAATAATTAAAGGTTTCTCTACCACGGATTTGCCAAAAAAGTACGAAAGTGTGCGGTGAATTTTACGGATCGATCTTCTTCATAGTTTAGCGGGCCGGATGAATTGCTCTAGGGGGCCGCATACGGCCCGCGACCCGCAGAATGCCCAGCGGTGGTTTATATAGTCGTCCATTGTCACTGCGTATTGTTTCCTCGTAATAGAGATATGGACATTAACAGAAATAAAAAAAAAACACTTTCGCGAAGCGAAACCTTGTACCGAAAACTCTCTCTCTCTCTCAATGAAGCGAAAATGATTGCGATTATCGCAAAACTTTTTTTCGGGCGTTATCCTAACCGCCCATAACAGAAAGCCTCTAAAGTTTACCCCAGTTCGTGCTAATGTTTTTTTTTTAAAGGACTTTTTTTCGGAACATGTACACGCTTAAAAAAAATAAACGTCACGCTAAAGATATCGGCGGAAAGGAGATATTAACTGAAAGTTTTTATTTTCGGGATATGAAAAAAGAGAGAGGCTTTCGAGAGCATAAAGAGACGCGAAAGTAATGAAGGAAATGGATGATTAAAAGGTAATTAAAGGGAAAATTCGCCAGCGTGACGTTTTCTCCCTCTCTCTCTCTCTTGGATATAAATGTAATTTTAGACAAGAATGGAAAATGTGGAATTTTAGTTTTCCCTCCAAAGTAGCTCAGGTTTCCATATAAACGACTACAACATCGGTGATCCCGGGTTATAACGCCTTTGCTTATTCCACGGATTCGGATATGTCGAGGGTTTTCCCATAAACCACCCTGAATTTTGCGCTGAACTTAAAAATAATCCACCGCAACGACTACGGAATAATGCCGCCTTAAAATTTTCTAGTTTGTTGTTTGAAGCGACCATAAGAGATCAAAACTGGAAAAGCGGACATTTGTATGCAAATGCCGAATTTTGCCGAAGAGACCGCATAATCGGTTATGTCGCGGGGACTCATAATCCGTGTCCAGACTCTGCGAACGAGCGAAAACGCGTGAGAAGCGAACGAGCATTCGTACGTGTTCGTTGTTCTCTTGCTTCCGTTTTTGTTCAGGCGCTCGCGGACTCTCGTTTCTTGCATTGGCTCACGTTTGCTTACGTTCGTTCACGTTCGCTCACGGTCGTTCACGTTCGCTTGCGTTCGTTCACGTTCCTAGCAGCGAGCAAATGAAAACATTTCATACCAAACAGCTCGAGGGATAGACGAACAGCTAAATTGCTACCATTAGCAAACATACCCTTTGATGTACCGACGACCAGTGGAACAGCATTCGCTCGTGTCCGTTCCTGCTCGTTCGCAAGGTCCGGTCGCGGATTGAGAGCGCAAATCTGTGCTTTAACCGGCTAGCGCATTCGGAAAACCCTCGCCATTCTCGGGGGATACGTTCCTGAGGCAGCCACGAACGGCGGAACCGCGAATACTCTTGACAAGAGTTTATATTTTCAAAAACCTCTAAGTTATTCAAACGATATATCACGTATGTGCATCCATCTTCTTGGTGGACGACATTTTGAACGAGCTAACGCTTGGACGAAGGCTATTTATTCCTTTGCTAGTTTGTGATCGCCATGCAAGTGTTAACACGCAATGCAAAGCTTATTTCCTCATTTATTTAATAAGTACATTTTGTGAGTAAGAGCACAACATTCGAGCGACGGGCGATTTTTCAGCTAAACTGAAAATATATTCTGCATATTTTTTCATAAAAATGTAAACGGTCAGCTAAGTTTTTCGTTGACTGGTTACATGGCGATAAAAATATATGGTTCCTTAGATTTTGTAATAAAGCGAAGGTTTTTCTTTCATCAAAAGTTAGAAAAAGAACGCGACTATGCTCGCAATCGGCGAATCGTTATCTGTATTCAGAGAGGTCTTTTAACCGCGAATAGCCGAAACCGCGAATGGCGAGGCTTTATTCTTTGTGTGAGGAGGAGTTGCAAAACAGAGGAGAGTTGAGTGAGAGACCATGAGAAATATCAGAGAAAAGAAACGAGGAGTTAGTTTGTATTGGAAGTGGCGAGAGAGAGAGAGAGATCGCGAGATAAAAAATGCCTGCGTAGGCAACTCACATCGCCTCGCATTACGGTCGACAATCCTCGAGCAACGGATCGGCCCCGACTCGAAAAAATTCACAAATCGTATACTTTATCGTATCGAACGCAGTTTAACGATTCGATTGGAACGAACGACTCTAGGCTCGATAAAAAGAAAACTCGCGATCTTCGCGCGCAAAATCTTTCGAGCGATTGCATGAAATATTTGCCTTTTTCTCTCAAGGACGCTTATTAAAAACGCTGCCTGATTCGAAGCACGAACGAACGCAAAATATGGCCTCATGGCGCAGGGGGTGGAGGGGGGAGGGGATCGTCCCGTGACGACGTGATTCCTGCAGGTGCAGCCATCGTTACAGAAGCGCTTAGCAAAATTTCCCGTTTCCATGGCAGGAGTGGGCGTCGTGTTGACACACGTTCTATTGTAAGTGACGGGGAGGGAGAAAAAAATAATGACGGGCTCCTTTTAGATACAACGTAGGCAAACAATGCGTAAAAAAATAAGGAGAGAGTTCGTTGAGGTGGAAATGGGTGGGGCGGGAGAGGAGGAGGAGGAGGTGTCGCAGAAGGAGAGAAAGCGAGATATCCAAAGAGAGAGAGGGAGGAGTCCAATCATCCTGGATGATTGGCGAGAGGCAAAAGAGAATGATCGCCGAGCCAACTCTTTGAATTCACGCCGCCGTCCTTTTTCGGTAAGCGTAATTTATGGACGCGTATCGGTCCTATAAGATTAACCTAATTTGTTAACAGCAAAGGGAGGAGGGAGGTGGAAAACCGAGGTGACAAATAAGATTGACAAGTAAAAGGGGGTTTAAAAAAATACGGAGCAATAAAAAAAACATTTTTTACACGATCGACCCTTTGGCTTACCGATTTTTTTTTCTTAATTGGTCATCTCGCGATCGGGCGCTCGATTAAATTTTTCGCGCAATACGCCTCGCGTTTTTTTTTTCAGGTCAATTTTTTTGAAAAGGGGTTCGACCGCTCCTTGACCACTTGCCTTTTTCGTGAATGGAACAATTCTCCGCTGCACGTCCCTTCGCATAGATATACGTCGTCAATGGAGTGAGGCTTATATATGTTTCGTTATAAGTCGCTTCGCGTATACGTCGTTTGTGAAGAGTCAAAGGCGAAATTCCAAAAGCAATATTTAGAAATCGTTACTTTAATTTTAAATCTCTTTAATGTTGTTTTTAACTACATGTTTATCGTTGTTTTAGTGGTTTAATTTAATTTTGCCACCGTGTGGCGACCGCATATTGGGACTCTTTGTGTGTGGCCATGCAATAATTTCAACTTCAGAATCCTCCCACGTTGGAGTTTTTACGTATTTTTTATTTACTTTATTTCAGTTTGTTAGCTCATTTTTAACATGCCTTGTGCGTTCTTTTATCAGGTATTATTTGGGTCACAAATGGTACAAACGTGCCATAAAATGTCCGCCAGGAAAGCAACCCCTACTTTTATCATTACGTCCCGTATGGGAAAATAGGTTTCGCCATACGTCGTGTCGTTATACGTCGCAGTTTCGAAGAATGCATCTCCGGCGTATAGCGGGGGCTTGCTGTATCTGGTCTTCTTTTCTGCCTCAAGACAATGTGGAAACGGGCCCGTGCCGAATCCGAACCATTATACGATATTTTATTTCACTCTTCTGTCGGTGAGTTACGTCACTCAGGTCGATGAAATAGTCGCATTAATTTTAACGACGCCAAACGGTAACATCTGCTCCCACGGCAGTTTACCAAACTACGAATTTAGCTTTAGAATCATCGCCGCGGAAACGAAAGGATCTGTTCTAAATATATCCTATAAATCTATAACTTCTAACGACGTGAAAGAAATGCTGAAGGGCGCTGATTTTTAAAAAATAAAAACACGAAATGTATGGCAGATTATCTCTTAAATCGTGGGTGACGTACGTCGTCGTCTACGAAGCTCTGACTATATTCGCAATTCGGTGTCTAGGAATGAATCCTTATGACACAATAGACCTCAATAATGCTCGGTGTGATCCCGTTATTAATGAATGCGTTGGCGAATAAAGGGAGGGAGTCATTTGAATTTCATGACTATGTCTATCTATCTCTCTCTTATCGATCGCCTTAAAAATCAATTTTGTAAAGTAAGTCTTCCGCAACGGTTTCGCCATTTTATATAGTTGTTTTTTTCACCAGAGTATGTGTAAAATCCGACAGGCACGAGGTCTATGCGGAGAGGATGACTGGGACGCTTATGCGGTGGTGTGAATGGGTTGACCCTGTCACGAGTACTGCGGGGCTGTTATAGTTTTTTTTACTAATATCTGGAGCGATCCGAAAATCCACAATAAAATTTCCTTTTTTTTTAATTTATTAAGGCCATCGAAAGTATAAAACCACTCTCTCCATTATCACTTTAGCAGAAGGTTTATAATTGCGCGTTTGACATTATTCATATCTCGTACACACGCTAAGATGAAGGTCGTAACAAGTTGAGCTACGGTTCTTTTCTTTTAAGATGGATTGTTAATGAAGTAAATATATTTTTTAAGCGAGGTGTAAAAATTTGGAAATGGAAATGTTTCAATGCGCTAAATCCAATTACAAACGGGGAAAACACTATGTAAATACCACATTTTTAGGCGCGTTTCGTTTCCAACGTGAGCGCCTATTAGCGTCGGTCTGTCTGTCTGCCCGTCGGCATTTTCGTTCTCGGCTTCTACCGAACAGATTTTCATGAAATTTGGTATTAAGAACTTACAGTCAAAGATAACAATAAAATCACATAAATGAATCACGTAAGCCAATCAGGGATAACATTTTCCTGGTGACAAAAAATGAACTTTCCGTCATATCTCGTAAAGTATTCGTCGTATCAAAATAGTTTTCAATGAAACTTATAAAACTAGTAAAGTATAGTATTTCTTTCCCTATACATTTTTATCGCAGGAGTAGCCGTCATCAAGAAAATCAAACAAGCATGTCTTAATTCGAGTTGAACTTTCTTGTATGGTTACTTCTTCATTGTTGCTAACATAAACAATTTTACAAAAATACGTTTAATTTCCATACGTGTTCATGCAATATTTTTAAACAGGAAGAAAATGGATTATTTATGTCGAGGAGAAGAACTTTAAAACCCTATTTTCCTTACGTGCACGTATATCATTTCCTTCAAATAATGCATTGCACGCCCATTTGTGACATGCTGTGCACTTTGTTAACTTGTTTACTTCAATTCATGACATGGGTTTCTAAGTACTGTTTGATCGTCAGGTGGAAAAATGCGACGCCTTACGATGAAGTAGTCAATAATTCCAAACGGTTCGTGAATTGAAATAAAAATTGTGGAACTTACATAGTGTTTTTTCCTTGTTACGCCTCCCACTGTTAACTTTACGCTAAGTTCCAAAATGACCTGTCCGTGCATCGAGTTAATATTTTTATGAAATGAAGCGTTTTATTATTTTTTAAACGAACAATTAATTTAAATCAAGCTAAATTAGGAAATTTAACTTGTTATTACAAATGAGCGCATTGTGTATTCTACTTCAATCTGCAATGTGCATTTCTCCTATTGTTTACAATGCACTGATGTAGTCGGCAAGATCGAATTTGGAATCGGGGGACGGCAAAAGCAAAGTTATCATCGTGGAAAGCGTGAAGAATATGTTTTATCTGACTTCATACATTTCTGCTTAGTTGGAGAGTTTTTAAACGATCTGAACGAGATAAATGCACTTCATTCTTACGTTGGCTGAAGTTTCGAGGCCATTCAATAATCTCAGCCCATTCATGAATGAAAATGTATAATTCCTATCCCTTGTATGCAATGCGCCGTTTCGTTTATTATATGGCTATTCAGTATGTTCATGGACATACATAAGGACGGAAAGAGGATGTTACAGGGCGAAGTTAATATCATATCCAAGCGTGAAGCTTTTAAGAAGAATCGTCCGGGAAAAATCAAATTACTTCGATTAATTTTATCATTAACTGAGATGATAATTTCCGTGTGTGTCCTTGAACCACGAAAGGTCTTTTTGTGTATCGCGACATTTTCTGCTATCTTTCGCGATTTTTTTTATTACCGAGCGTTATCTAATCGACGACCATTTGAGATTTCATTTTGTCCTTCGATCAGGTGTTACGAACGTTTCTTTTAGAATAAAACACGTCAGGAAAGTGCACAAATGGGCGCCTTTCGTGCAATGCAGTATTTGATAGACATGATATACGTGCACGTAAGGGAAATAGCGTTTTAAAGTTATTCTCTTCCACATAAATAATCCATTCTCTTTCTATTTTAAAATATTGCATGGAAATTAAACGTATTTTTGTGAAATTGTTTATGTTAGCAACAATGAAGAAGTAACCATACAAGAAAGTTCAACTCGAATTAAGACATGCTTGTTTGATTTTCTTGATGACGGCTACTCCTGCGATAAAAATGTATAGGAAAAGAAATACTATACTTTACTAGTTTTATAAGTTTCATTGAAAACTATTTTGATACGACGAATACTTTACGAGATATGACGGAAAGTTCATTTTTTGTCACCAGGAAAATGTTATCCCTGATTGGCTTACGTGATTCATTTATGTGATTTTATTGTTATCTTTGACTGTAAGTTCTTAATACCAAATTTCATGAAAATCTGTTCGGTAGAAGCCGAGAACGAAAATGCCGACGGGCAGACAGACAGACCGACGCTAATAGGCGCTCACGTTGGAAACGAAACGCGCCTAAAAATGTGGTATTTACATAGTGTTTTCCCCGTTTGTAATTGGATTTAGCGCATTGAAACATTTCCATTTCCAAATTTTTACACCTCGCTTAAAAAATATATTTACTTCATTAACAATCCATCTTAAAAGAAAAGAACCGTAGCTCAACTTGTTACGACCTTCATCTTAGCGTGTGTACGAGATATGAATAATGTCAAACGCGCAATTATAAACCTTCTGCTAAAGTGATAATGGAGAGAGTGGTTTTATACTTTCGATGGCCTTAATAAATTAAAAAAAAAGGAAATTTTATTGTGGATTTTCGGATCGCTCCAGATATTAGTAAAAAAAACTATAACAGCCCCGCAGTACTCGTGACAGGGTCAACCCATTCACACCACCGCATAAGCGGCTACTCCTGCGATAAAAATGTATAGGAAAAGAAATACTATACTTTACTAGTTTTATAAGTTTCATTGAAAACTATTTTGATACGACGAATACTTTACGAGATATGACGGAAAGTTAATTTTTTGTCACCAGGAAAATGTTATCCCTGATTGGCTTACGTGATTCATTTATGTGATTTTATTGTTATCTTTGACTGTAAGTTCTTAATATCAAATTTCATGAAAAATAATTCAGTAGAAGCCGAGAACGAAAATGCGGACGGACAGACGGACGGATGCTGATAGGCGCTAATGCTGGAAGCGAAACGCGCCTAAAACGCATTCTGCTACCTCAACCTTTGATAAGTTATTGTTAATAACTTTGAAAGTAATTCTTTGAACAGCATGCCAAGATAGTTTAGACTGCGTTATAATTAATTTTTCGAATCTAGCGCATAGCGTACTAATGAAGAAGGCGAATCTGATGATGAAGCCAAGGGTCGAAATCCGGGTCGTGTTGTATGTCAATAAACATTCTTACGTAAAAGTTCACCTTTGTCGTTAGTTTGTTAGGATGTAATGTCACGAAGTTAATGTCAAGACCGTCTATTCTAGTGGAATGCATTGAAAATATTCATTTCCAGGCGTGTCATTGATTTTATCTTCCTTACCGAATCGATTAAAAAAATGGAAGTCCTGACATGCGATGAATTCATTGTTCTATTTAAAATTTTGGAATTTAACTCTTGAGCTTTTCCTTAGTGTTACATCTGTCGCGGAGACTTTACAAAGAAAAACGTGTTAACGTTTAAATGATCGTATCGGCCAACAAGAAGAATTTTATCTCGCCTACAGTATTACTACATTGCGATAACGATGCATTCGTCTTTCATCACCGGCGGAGAGGCTTACGTTTTCTTCTTCTTTGGCTTATCGAACGATCATGCGAAAAATGAACGTGAAATTCCGCCATCGCATATAAACGTACACTTTCGAATAATTCGGAGGCCGCCGTAACAACCGTTCAAACTAACGGTAGAAGAGAGCCGACATTTTTCTTTTCTAATAGAGCACTCGGCTAATTTGATATTGATTAATCACGCGTCGGACGTATTGCGTGGCCAAGTGAGCATCGCCTCGAACCAGTCCATCGTTCGGTCATCAATCACTCCTTTATGGGGATAATAAAAATCTCAAAATGATGGAAATCGAAAAAAAATCGCTGCCGTTCGCTCGGTAGCGGCGCGAAATCGCGCCGCCGTGTGATTATTTGGTTACTGCCGTCCTTGAGGGATCGCCTTTTCATTGCGTGATTGCGCTTTGCGATTTGTGCGATTCTTTTTTTTTTTTTGCACTTTCACGATCTACTTAATGTACTCCCGCGAACAGGTGGAGAGAAATCGTCTGCCACGCAGTGTCCTCCGCCGAGAACCCCTATATAGTCGTTTAATTCGAAAAGTCCTTTTTTTTTCCTTCTCTGGCCGTAAGCTGTTTGTCTCCGTGAAACGAATCGGGAACACGCGAAGAGTGATTTCGATAAATGAATTCGGTTGTCGCACCTCTCTATCTCTCTCTCTCTCTTCTCAGAATATTATCAGCCTATTTTTACTTTCTCCGTATACGTAGTCTAGGGAAAGTATTGTTTTCGTGAAAAAATTCGAATTTGAGATTTCAACGGAAATACACGTTTTGAGGTCCCCTGAACACGTTTTGACCGTTTTCTCGATCATGTCTGTGCCTGCGTGTGTGTCTGTATGTCCGTATGTGTGTGACAAATTTTGTGGGCGCTCTTAACTTAAAAAACTATTCATCCGATCAGCATGAAATTCTGTATTTGGGATTTTATATATTTATTCTTACGACTTGAAAAGATTTTGATAACAAAATCGGTCTGCCGGAAGTAGCGGTTTACCCTTGTCAAATTTTCGTTTTTCTTAAATATTTCGCTAAAAATGACTTTTCGTTAACACACACACACGCGCACTCACGCACGCACACAGACACACACACGTGTGTGTGTAGAAGATTGCAACTGGTAGTTGAGAGGGATAGGAGGGAACCAGTGGACACTTACTTGGAGTTGTGGACATCCATGGTGATAGAGGAAGGCTTTTTCTTGGAGCTTTCGGGCATCCGCCCTTCTTCGGCACAACAGTATAGCCCCGGGTGGAAGGTTGTTGTGTAATATCTACAACTTATATATATATATATATATATATATATATATATATATATATATATATATATATATATATATATATATATATATATATATATATATAAAATGACGTCGTCGTCGTCGTCAGTAATGCTATTTTAAACAAACTTTCCGAGTAGCTAGAAGATTGACATTTGGTAGGAATGTTCTGTTCTTAAAGTAGAAGCCACTTACGAAAAAAGAAATTCCAAAATCGACCCGGGTTCGATTCCCGAGAATGATTTCCATTCTTCATAAGATAAAATGAAAAAATCGATATTTCGACCTGCAACCTTATTTTATTTTGCTTATTAAAATTCGCATATTTTACCTACGATTTTCGGACTTGGACGGTATTAAAGAAAAATAAATGCAGTTTCTTACTCTTTTCGTCTTTTATCGCTTTCGAATCTAAATCTTTCGAATTTAACGTTTTAATGTAATATTTTGACAAAATTTAACGTTTTTAACCTGAAGTAGCCTTGCCAACCGATTACATTGTTAAACTCGAAATCCTATTACTCTCACGTGGAGAAAGTCATGTGTTGGACGCATCAATTTATTTTAATTCTTCCTCGCCCACCGTATCATTTCCTTTCTCTATCTTCACCACTAACTCTCTCTCATTCCATCTTTATCTCCATCTTTCTTTCCATCTCTTTCTCTCCGTCGCTCCCTCTCTCGTCATCTATCTTTCCATCTTTATCTCTTTCTCATACTCATCTATTCATCTTTCCGTCTATTCCTCTCTCCATCTCCTTTCTCCCACTTTCTCCTCTATTTCTCTCTTTCTCTCTTCCCTTCTGTTTCTCTCATTTTCTCTCCATCTGTTTCTATCCCCATCTCCTCCTCTCTCCCTATTTATTTCTCCATTTATTTCTCTTTCCATCTATTTATTTCTCCACCTCTTTCTCATTCTCTCTTTCCAACCCTCTCCCGATATCTCTATCGTCTACCTCTTCCTCGTCTCTCACCCTCTCTCTTCCACTCCCTCTCCCTCCCTTTCCCTCTCATTTCCTCCCATTTTCTATTTCTGCCTTTTTCCTTTCGTTTTCCTCGGCACGCAAATGGCTGGTTACCCGCCCTCCCCCAGCACAATCCCTCCTCCCTATCACCGCCTTCCTCTCCTCTTCCTCCTTCCGGTCTCTCCCCCTCCCTTTCCCCCACCACCGTTCTCCTTCCCTCCCCCCCTCCCCTCCCCCTGCCTCCCTCCATTCTCCCTCCCGCTCAACGACCCGACACCCGCTCGCCTTCCTTTCCATAAAGGCAGACACCTCCGGTCGAATCTCTTGTTCCCACTCGTAATATCCTCTCTCGCTCTCCTCTCTCTACTTCTCCCATTCGCCTCCCTCTCTCTCTCTTTCACACACTCTTCAACATTTTCTCACCATCTCTCTCCCTCTCTCTTTATTTCTTGTCAGCTGATTTAAATGTAAGTTGCTAAATGTAAGAAGGGACTATGCACGGGAGCGGCCCGAGGAATTTTGGAGCCCCGGGCGAAATGGGACACCAGCGCCCCCCTCCGTAAAAGCTTGTTGAGATATTTACAGATTATAGGTAAATTTATTCATCGCTCTGTAAATAAAGGGAATTTCACCGCGATTCTAACCTGTTTCACGATATAAATTTATTCACTTGCAAGTAATGCATAGATGGATGATCAGGATAGCGCCCTCAACAGTTAGGCGCCCCGGGCATCCCTGACTATGCAGTATCAGTTTCGTCCTTTATAAAGTCGTTTGTCTGTTTTTCTGTCTGTCTTCCCCCTAGTTACTTTGCTCGTCTCTTCCTGTCCCACTTCCTTTTCCATGCATCTCTTCCTTCGTCTCTTTTCCTTTCCGATCGTTTTACATTCCCTCTTTCCTTCCTTCGATTTCTCTCTCTGTCTGTCTTTCTTTTTTCTCCGTCTCCTCTCCTTCCTCCCATCTCGCTCCCCTCCTTCGCGACTTTCGCCAAACCGCTCCATCTACGGACACAATGCTCTTTGGTGTGCCCTCATTTTTTTTTTTAGATCCGCGTTTCGTGTTTTTATTTATATTTTTTCTCGAGATATTCTAGCCCGTGCCTGCCATAAAGTTTTCGGCTCGAAATTGCGGGCGAAAATGGATGAAAAGGAAATGAAGAGAGGGGAAAAGAGAAAGAGAGATCCAATATAGGAACAGAGATTTGCGTAGAAAAGGGGATACCAGACTCAGAACTGCAGCGCATCGTCCGCTTTCGAGAATTTTGAAAGCCACTCTTTATAAGCACTAAAAATTTTCGACCCTCCGCCCGTTACATCACCGATTTAATTTTATCGATCTCGTTTACAAAAATGGAGTCTCGTACGTTAACGGGCATTTCAAACGTGATTCGGGGCAACTGCAGTACGCATTGCGTTCTGAAGAAGAAGTAAATTTGGTTTTAAAAATAAAAATAAAATGAAATTCACTTGTTGTGAATTGGCGCGCCACGTAAGATCTCTTCGCGTGGCGCTCGCGAGTTTTCGGATCTTGTGAAAGAGTCGGTGGAGATGTGTGAAATGCCCCGAAGGAAGGGAGTTGGATGAAGGAGGCAACAAAAGAAACGCGATAACGGCTTTCAGATTGGCAAATGAAGGAGGGGAAAGGGATTCGAGGAGTGCGTGGAGGGTAAATAAGAAGGGTAATGAGGGCAGGGTGGATTAGGGGTGGGGGGGGAGAGTGGGAAGGAGGAGAATGGGAGTAAGGAGGGAGGAGAGAGAGGGGGAGGGAGGAGAGAGTGGGAGTAAGGAGGGAGGAGAGAGAGGAGAGGAGGGAGGAGAGAGGGAGGGAGGGAGGAGAATGGGAATAAGGAGGGAGGATAGTAGGGGAGGTAGGAGAGGGGGAGGGAGGAGAATGAGAGTAAGGAGGGAGGAGAGGGGGGAGGTAGGAGAGGGAGAGAGGAGAATGGGAGTAAAGAGGGAGGAGAGAGGGGGGGAGGTAGGAGAGAGTGGGAGTAAGGAGGGAGGAGAGAGAGGAGGGGAGGGAGGAGAATGGGAATAAGGAGGGAGGAGAGAGGGGGGAGGTAGGAGAGAGAGAGGAGAATGGGAGTAAAGAGGGAGGAGAGAGGGCGGGAGGTAGTAGACAGAGTGGGAGGGAGGAGAATGGGATTAAGGGGGGAGGTAGAAAGAGGGAGGAGAAAGAGGGATAGATATTCTTCTTTATTTGGGCGATATTGAGACTAGGCATTCTCTTATTCCATCTAATTCATAGGAGAGAGAGAGAGAGAGGAGGAGGGGGAGAGGGATGGATGAGAGAGAGAGGGAGGTAGAAGAAAGAAACGGAGGGAGGGAGGAAGAAGAGAGGGAAATAGATTGAGGGAGGGTCTTAGATATGAAGGATAGGGAGAGAATGGGGAGAGTGAGAGAGAGAAAGGAGATATGAACACAAAGACTTGGAGGCGCTCTAAAAATTAATTATTCGGCCGTGAAGAACGCGATTAAGGCTTCGCGGGGCTAATTAATGTGCTTTCCAATATATATTAGAAGCGCCCACATTAATGCAAACATGTTCCCTGAATGATAAACCTATTTTTTTAAATAGCGAATAAATATGTATATTTTTTAAATACCGTTTCATCGCGTCTCACGTCACTGAATCGTCCGCAATTGTCTCCATTATTATTAAACTGTTAAAAAAAAAAACGCTTAACTAGTTTTCCCAAAGGAATGCATTGTAACCGGCGGTGGAATCCCTCCCTATCCAATGGTCCCTCATAGCGTGACCCCCGCTGAGGACGTCGTCAACATCGGATTAATGCACGCAAGCACACGTGCCCCACTTTGAAAAATTAAAACAATGAAAAGAAAAAAGCCCAACCGGCAAACTCTATCCGACTGGTGCAAAACTCGTCCAGTAGGGGGGCGGAGGATTTTTTAAGGGGGCGTTGTTGTCTCAAGCGCATGCGCTCCTTATCTTCGACGAAAGAAATACGGCTTTTATCTTTTTAAAGAGTTTTTCTCTCATTGTCAGACAAGCTGGAGTCCCTAAATGCCTCACCGATGTCAAGGGAACGGTTATTTTTAGCTTTTTTAAGTGTAACTCAATTATCTATTATGACGATTTGAATTCGTGTCAGATAAAACGATCGTGGTTGTGCATCTGAATTGGAACTGTGTTTACAGATGCAAGGCGCGTGAACGAGGTGCCATTGTTTGCTAACTAACAGGCATGAAAGATTGGATTCTTTTGGCGCATAAATTAGAAAAGTTCAGTAGGTTGATTTAATTTGAAGATGAAAGCGAATGTGAAATTTGAGGATTAAACGGTCTATTCTCGACATAGGACTGGAAATAAACGCGAAGTTATAGCATATCGCCGTGCGAAAAAAAAATCATATACGAGATGAAAAGCCGTGTCCGAAAGGATTGCGTTTAGAATTTTTTTTACTATTTTACTATGGTAAGTATCATTTGTCTTTTAAAATATTTTAAAATCACTTTCTACGTCGATTTTCTGAGATGAATCAGATGGAACTCGCTTTGATTTTTTTTTCGAGTGTTAGCCTATGTACATACGTACGTATAAATTTTGCTCCAAAAGTGTGGAGGCACTGTGGAACAGATATAATTCTCCCGCCGTATTCCTCCTATATAGTTGTGAAGAGCTAGTTTTCTTTTCACTTGTTAAATTGAATGCCCTTCCCTCTTTTGCAGTAGCCGTTGGATTCATTCCAGAGAGGTTTCTTTTCGTATTCAAACTTTACTTAATAGGCCGTCGTAAAAGGTGTGCGTGTAAGGGAGTACCTGTGAAATTTTAATAAACTGTTGTATTTATAAATGGGTTCCTTTGTATTTTATCAACCAGTAGATGGTTTTTAGGCATTTTTTTTACAAAAAGTAAAGCTAGGGAAGAATTTAAGAGGTAATTTCATAAGGCGTTCTATCTTTATTTAGGATTACAGCGTCGTCATAAGATTGCATCTTTGAGTAAGATCGACGCCCTCATAATAGTCTATAAAATCCCTTTAAAAGCATTATATCAATGCTTTGTAATAATACGTTTCCCATTTAAAAGCAGTTTCCCCTCTTTTTTTTGGTTTAAAAGCAAATGTTCGCTCTCATTAGACACGGAAATGAGTTCTGTTTTCAAAAATATATACGTGAACCCCAGTCTTTTAGCTATAGAACCGTTTATATCCCGAGCTTTTTTTTAACTAATTTATAAATGTGAATTTACAATACCCTGCGCCGATTTCATGCTTTTCTTATTAAAGTGGTGGAATAGAAACGAAGGGGTTGGAAAAATAATCCAATTACTCCTCAGAAGCTGATCCACCAAATCCAATAATGTCTAGCTTTCGCGTTGACCGCTCTATCATAGGAATTTGGCTTCTCCAAATTGTAGGATTCCAAGTATATTGTCCGAACATACGGAAAATGATACGGATCGTTCCTATAACCCAGGCAGGGGTGCCACCTTTTTGCAATCAGGGGTGCCACCTTTCCGTGAACAACGAAATAACTTCCCGTTATATAGCGCAGATTGAAATAATATTGGCCACGCCAAAAAAAAAAAAAGGCTTCTAAGAAAAGTTGTAAAATTAGTTACTTAACGTGATTGCGTAATTCATAAATAATGCTTGGCATGACGTCCGGTGTTTGTGATCGGCCGTCTTATGTTAGTTTAATCGACGGTGGAAGAGGGAGGGAGAGAAAAGGAAAACTGGTAAAGCGAACTAGCGACGCAGAGTAGGCGTTCATTCATAACGACGGCTGGATATTTTTCCTGCGGCAACACGTCTGACCTATTATAAGAGCTGGGGACCGCAGTGCATAAATATAATAAAATAAAAAGAAGTCGACGTGTTTACTGGTACGACACGCTTAACGCCATATGGAGGGCAGACGAAAATAAATATAAACTAGTTTTGCTCGTGCCTCTGAGAAGGATTTACCACTGACCGGTTTTTTTTTCATTTATTTTTCTTCCGCGGTACATTAAACCAGTCTAAAATTTTACGTACAATTTTGAGAGTTAATGCCCGCACGTGTTAAGTATCCCTCGGGGTTAATAAGAAAAAAATATCGCGGAACTTTTTCTTACGTGTATTATGATTTAATCTGTTGGCTCGGATTTGTAACTACCATTCCTTTCTCGAAAGTAGCGATGCCAATTTCCCTCTTAACTCGGGAACTGATTCTTTTTTGTTTTTGTGAAACGGATACGCATTTTCCCCCGTTTTTCTTTTTGAGCAGGACAAGATTTATGTAATAAGGTGACCTGCTTATTATGGCGATTTTGGTATAATACTTTTGGCTTAAATAGAACAGCAAGCGAAATTTATTAACAAGCGAAAATAGATATAATATTTCTCCTAGGCGGTGGTTATAATATTATTTTTTATATTACGCCTTTATAACAGAATGATTAAACTAAAAGATCGCAGGACAAAGCCTTAAAACCTTTAAGACATGATAATATTAGATATCGGTTATTGATATAAGATTAAAATATTTTAATAGTATTATTTTGCATGTAATACTGTTGCATGCTATTAGAATAAGCATTGATATTATCCATTAGGAGTAAAACTAAGACTTGGTTCAACCATGAATAATCTCGGATCTGTCCACAGACAGACTGTCCATGATGATGATTATCCATCATAAACAGCTGCCTCTTGCATACATATGTAGGCTATAGGCCAGGGATGACAAGCCATTTTTCACTCGCGTGCCAAAATTACAAACAATCGAAATTCCTTTTCTAATGCGCTAGCCAATTTACAATGCATCCGAAAAGAAATATGACGTATCACGTCGAAACCATCGTCGTGATTGTATAATAACATACTGGAAAATTGCATAGTATCAAATTAATTTCGGATAGTGGAAATATTCCGCAAAGTTTCGCAAAAACTTTTCAATTTATACAAAAAAAATAATTTTACGGTTTAACTGCGATAATAAATTCCCAGACTTAGGAGCTGAGGAAACGATAGTTTGGTTATATAAATACAATTTATCATCTTAAAAGACTCGGATCATTTATGGCCAAACGAAAACTACGGAGCAAAATACATCTCGTTATCGGCAAAAATTCACTGTTAGTCAGTTATTTTATCAAAATAATTGAAATCTCGCTAGAAATTCTTATATACATACTGTATTATGTCGGAATTGGGATACATTAACGAGAGAGTCAATAAACAATTTTTTTCTGTTGCGTAGCAATCAATGTCTTCTCGCGTACCATATGTTTGCCATCCCTGCTATAGGCAGCAGTGGATCCATGCGATCGTCCTCCCCTCCCCCATTGGATTACCCCATTGTCCTCCACTTGATTCCTCGCAAAATTCCTTGGTACTACGCCGGAGATTGGGTCAGTATGGCAAAAGAAAGAAAGATATGGTTGGAGGTTTTCGAAATATGTATATGTTTGTCGGAAGAGGGGCAGATTCAAGGGCGATCGCTTCACCCCTCCCTTTCCTCTATGGAAATTTCTGGATCCGCCCCTGACTATATGAGGATATTAAACCAAAGGTTCTTTGAGAAGTGCTACAGATATAAAATTTGGCATGGTTATAGGTCATTGGGTACAATCGAAGGAGAAACTCCGAAATTTAAAAAAAAAGTTTATTTTTTTATGGGAAGTTTTTCCGACCCCGGCCGATTCATTCTACCCACCAATATGGAAATCGGTGCAGGGTCTTACAAAATGGTACTTTTGAATGAGTTAAAATTGAGATAAAAAAAATCGGGATTCGAAAAGTTATAGTATAGCTGAAATAATGAGGTTTATTTTTATTTAGATGAAGTTCAAATCCGTGACGAAATAGCATAAAAATGTGTCGCTAATCGGAGAAACGGCGAATTTTTCGTGTTTTTAACAATGAAAATTATCACCTAACATGTTATCGAGTCAACTGCTCTTAAATGGGGATTAATAATCAATATTACAATAGCATTGCATCAATGAATAAATAGACAATTTCATAAAACCGTTTTTTTTCAACCAACGACTAAAATCAACGGATGAAGCCTTGTGGAACTCCACCATGAATAAAATAAGAAAGATTACTTGGTATTTAAAAAAAGGGCATTGCTTCTATTGTTTGCTGTTATAAATCAGGTAATGAAAACGCATTTAATATATAAATCATATATACATATATTCATAAGGTTGAAAAAATTATAGGCGATCGAAACGACAGGGTTCACCCCAATAACGGGTCAGGAGCAGATCCCCTATCACTTTAAACGGCTGGAATAACTTCTTTAGGTACCGATTAATCATAGGGTTATGTGCTAACTATTTGCCAGAAAAGATGAAGAATTAGTTTTATGCATAAAAATTATTCCGTGGAAAAGTTGCATAAATTGTCCATTATTATCGCACGCAAAACATTTTTTTGGCGTATGGTGTCGGGTGACGTCAGAGAGACGCGTTAGAATCGGCGTCAATGAGACGGCGATTGTCTTTTGGAATTTTTTGAGAAAAAAATTATCGCTAAGCGCAGTTCTATTTTTAGAAAAAACGCGAAGGTATCGCAAGGAAACCTGAATTATACTTAACTGTTTTAAAGAAGAAAAATACATTAAGATACCGCGAATAGGTTAATATACGTCGGCGTTTCAGGTGAGGGATCTTCTTTTTTTCTGCAGCGTGACGAAAAAATAACTCGAATGAGGAGGGTAAAAAAAAAAGCGATTCTTTTAAGGAGCGAGCCGAGAGATGCGGGATTCCGGATCGTGTATTTCCATCGCCGACTTTCTATGCTCGTCCCTAATGGGGAAGAGGAGAGCCGTCTGGAACCCGGGCTTATGCAGTGGAAAGAAATCGAGGGAAACGACTTCCGAGACGCGGTTAAAAATAAATCGCCTCTAGTTAGACGAGCGCGCGAAAATTCCGCGACATTGAATCCCGTAATATTCACTCGCACGGAATGTATCCCCGTCCTCTCGCGGCAAAAATTTAAAAAATAAAATAAAAGAGGAAAGACGGAAAGCGCCCTCCCTTAAATAGCCGTTGAAAATAAAAACAAACGCGACAAACATTGCGATCTCTTCCAATTTGCACAATTCGGCAAACGTTCAGAATGGTGCCTCTTACTTAAATCGAGGCGCGAATGTGGTTCCGATGGGCGAAAAACTTTTAAAGGTTACTGACTAACAAAGAATAATTAAAGAACGCTACAACATTTAAATGAATGGAACATTACGGTTCTGTGGAACTGCGTATGTTATTTATAATTGTTGAATATTGACTTTTTATCGTTTTATGCAATTGCCATGTAGGTTTTTTTCATTTGGCGGGGAGGGATTGCACATGAGAACCAGAGCGTCTTAAAATAACGAAGTTTCAAGCGAAAGAAGTTGTATTTTATTGCGTGACAGCTTCCTCGTCCAACATATCCATAATCAACGCCGAATTGAGGAGTTATGCTCGGTCTGTGATGAAAGAGAATCGGGAGTCGTTATCGTTTCGTTATTTTTGTTATTGCGGTGTTTTTTTTTACTTTTTCCCTAATACCGCTAAATTCCCATTACCGAGCTTCCAGAAACCATGCACGTGACCGTAATTTGATTTACGCAGCAACCGAATGAGCCCTGACGCGGAACACGAGTCGTCATTTCGAAGCAGGTTCCAAAATGGTAGATGGAAAAAATGAAATATGGCGACTCCGATTTATTTAAATCCAGTCAGTTATCACGTGATCCGGAGAAAGATGTTCACAGTAAATCCTTCAGGAAGAGATGTACTTTCATTAATATTACACAAAAATAAGATACCTTACTAATCATTGCGCTGATTTTTTGTAAATACGCCATTTTCGTGTCTTTTGGACTCCAGCCATAAAGAAAACGCGTTCAGTTTTCGATCGAATGAGATGACGTGTAAATTTTAACCATCCTCGTCAATTATACACTCATGACGCGAGTTTTCCTCAATTATTTATGGTTTATTCGTCGCTTAAGAAAATGGAAAATATGACGGTGGATCGTAATAAAAAATGGCGATCTCGAAGGACAACATTACGTAAAAAGCAAACACCGAACGATTCGCAAACGATGACGTTTGCATGCTTGTGACGCGGCTAAATTTCTACGGCCTTGGAAGTAAAAAAAAAATTTAAAAATTAAAAAGACCGAGCAAATACAAAAAAAATCCCGTAAACATCCAAGGAGACACCGCCGTCCCTCGTGTACCTCGCAGATCGACAGAACGGCTAAGGATCTCGGAGATTAGGTCTCGTATTCGAATCCCCTCAAGGTCAGGGACGTCCGTTTGCGCGTCTTACAATTAGTCACTCTTCGCCTGCAGAGCCTGTCAGCCTCTCTCAGCAGTGCGTTCGAAAAGGGAGCTAAGCTTGACGCAGTCTTTTTAAAAAATAATAATAATAATAATAAAGCCGTTAAATTCATTTGTAGCCTTAGGCGAATAAACAATGGAGATTCCCATCTCAGACAAGAAATGTCGTAGCTTCAATTTACGCAATAGAGTCATCTGTGTCGCCCTCTCAATCTTCCCCTCTCACGTTTTACTTCCCCTCCCTCCTCCTTCCTCTCTCCTCTCCTATTGTTCTGTCCCCACTCTTTCCCCTTTCTTTCCATCTTCTCTCTCTCTCACCCTCCTCTCTCTCTATCTCCTTCCTCCCTCCCACCTCTCTCTCCCTCCTCTATCTCCCCTCCTCTCTCTCTCCCTTGGATCTCTCCCTCTAATCTCTCTCCTTCCTCTCTCCCTCTGATCTCTCTCCCTCTTATCTCTCTCCTTCCTCTCTCCTCTTGCTCCTCTCTCTCTCTCCCTCCTCTCTCTTCCTTTGATCTCTCTCTCTTTCCCCTCCTCTCTCCCTCCCTTCTCTCTCCTTCCTCTCTTCCTTCTCTCTCCCTCCTCTATCTCCAGTCTTTCTTTCCCCTCTCTTTCTCCCTCTATCCCTCCACTCTCTCCCCCCTCCTCTCTTTCTCTCCCTCTACGCCCTCTTCGTTTTACTTATTCCCTATATTTCCCCACTTTCCATCTCACTCTTTCTCATTGCCGCTTTTCCCTTCTCCTTTCGATTTCTCTTTCTTCCTTCAATCCCTCCATATGTATCTGTTCCTTTCTATCTCTCTCTCTCTCTCGGTGTCTTTCTACTCTCTCCTTCTCCCTTCACAGCTTGTGGAGGCCTTTGACGTCATCGATTAACCCTCTTGTATGCCTGTTGTGCAAAATATCCGTTAGCAGTTAGCCGGAGGGCAGGGTTTAAGTTGTGTATGCCAATTCTAGCGCTCCAGGATTGATATTTATTTATTACAATTGGTTTGGATTGATTAGCTGTGCCTTGAGGCTAATTCTGTGGTATTCGAGAGGGCGGTGATGGCGATACGCAGGACGAAACAAATGACGCGTGAATCATGATTGCAGAAAGAAAGGGGTCTTTCAACTTCTTGGCGATGTAGCTAAAAACAAGTGAGATACCATTGCTAAAGAAAGAGATGGAGGGAAGTTTAAAAAAAAAAAAAACTCAGGTTTTTGGTTTTCCTCCCCTTTAGGGAAGAGGACAACCCGTACGGTTTGAATGTAGATACTCACTAGAATTTCCCATGCGTGAAAACATCACTCCTCTTAAGTTCAGCAGTTCAGTTACAATACAATTTCAAATTTTTGAATTGTTCGAACTTGAAGCCACCTAGCGAAAACCCTATGAAGTACCGAAAAAATCCAATTTAAGGAAAAGTCACAGAGTGATAAGAACTATCTTATTCAACAAGAATTTTATAAATATCCCCTGTATTTTGTTTATAATACCATTGCAAACTTTAGGATTTTCCCACTTTGAAACCACCTAGCGGAAAACCTGTGAAATACCGGAGAAATCCCATTGGTGGAAAATTAACAGAATAATTAGAGCTATCTAATGCATAAATAATATTCCAAATATCTCTTGAAACGAAAAGGTGATTGTCCATAGCCGGCCTCGTCACAATTTTATGAAAGTGTACAGACAGACGCCGAAGTGAAACTATAAGGGCATTAAAGAAAGCGCTAAAAGGCTCTCCATGAATGCTAATTTCTAAAATCCGCAGAGGATAACCTTCTAATTGGTCATTTTTTTTTGCGAACTGCATTTGACTAATCGATTTACATAAAATATATGGTCAATATGCACGTTAGCGGTTACGGATGAGAGGAACATACTGATTTGAGTGCACTTATCCTATCGCTGGTCGTAAAATGGGAAACGATACCATAGTGTATGCGCGCAACGCATAGAAGTAAAAGTCTATGTCGGTGTTCCACGTCCTATATTATTAGTCGCCGACATCAATTAAGTCGCAGACAGGAAATTGAGTCCCAAATCGCCGTTTCCTCCAAAATAAAAGTACCGTCCTAAGGTTATCAAGTGGTTGCATCGCTCTTGTATTGATTTTCCCCCTCGGTGTGGTCTAGAGATAGGCGGGCTGTTTTCGAGTGCCAAATTCTCAGGCATTTAGGACACAGAGAATCCGTATTTCCGTTCGAGAACCGGCTTGTTAGGCGGATCCATGTTGTTACGACACACACGTGAGCGAGTATTTCGGTCCGAATTAAATGTTATACCTAAGGTCGACCCGCCTATATCGCTGTTTTACGTATACGCGATCTATAATATAAAGTGTATCATAGAACGCGGTCCGGGTTCACGTTTACGCGATTTTCGAAGGCCGATTTCTCCGATTTTTAATAATGGATTGTATTACAGTATGTACGCTACGTGAAATTAATGTAATTTACACACATTTATTACTATATTAAACCAGGTTTTATTATATTACTCCAACGTTATTAAAGAAGTTTGTAGTAATTTAATATTAATATGATGATTTGTTATTATATGGTTCCGTGTTTCACTGTATTATACGGAGTTTTAGTATCGAAATTTAGTCCGACGGGTCCCTATCCTCCAATTTCCCATAGACTTAATGTATCCTATAAAACTGTTTCATATTACACGGTTTACAGGTACATACGTACCTCTCACGTTATAGGAGGGATTACTATACTACATGTTTAAAAAAACTAAGTGTATAGTGACCAATGACACTTCAACATACTATAGGGTTTTCGACAGAATACTTTTTAGATAGGATGAAATATATACATTTATGTTAAGTTACGGACCAAACCGGAAGTGTGGACAGATCTTTTGAATTTTTTGACTTCTTGTATCCTAATTTTCCCAAACAGCCAACTTCGGGATTTGAGCATTAAAACTGGGCGAATCTAGTTATGCCCGGACAGATCTCGATCGGCCCACATTCGGGATTGGCTCGTAACATATGTGCATACACACATGCATCTTCAACATAATTCTTTTCAATGCGAAAGACTTATCGCACCAATCGACCTTAATATGGTAGGTCAGATAGCCCAATAATTATAGAGTTGGAAACTTAAAAAAAAAAGATATCGTACTTTATTTCACGTCCTGTTGAAGAGGAAATGCAACATAAACATGAAATAATGATTCCACTTAAGACATATTGTACGCTGTCGGTGGAGCGTAATCGACGGACGTTTCCCACGGATGCAATTTCAGTTAAAATCGCTCGAATAATCATCTCGATTGGGACGTTAGGAATTCCTTCGCTCTTCCTTCCCGCCGTTTCCTCCCGCCCAAAGCGATTCCCGTCAGATAATATCTTCCGCGTAGTAATTTAGGATTCAGGCCAGAGTGACTCCGTACTGCACCGATCTATCATCTTAAAAAAGAAAAAACGAAGAAAGAAAACCTCCCACCGAACGGCACGGCGAAGGTGGCAACCGAGCCGAAGAGATACGCTGTGGATGGTCGATATTTCAGCCATCCCAGCTAGTTAAAATTTCTAGATTCTGCGAATATTCTACGATATTTTCTCTCTCACTCTCTATGCAAGCAGATGCACACATACACACAAATGGGTACATGCATATGCAATAGATGTCGTTTAATATTATCAATTTATTGAATCCAATGTGAAATGCTAAGAAGAATAGGTAGGAGAGAAACGAAAGCCGCCTTCTGAAGAAAGAAACTACTATTAATGAAAAATATAAAGGAAGGCAGTCGCGAGAAGGTGATGTATGGCTACGTATGCTTTGTATTATGGCTTTGTATGGATAAGAGACATGGACGCTAAGGAAAAATTGTATTTTAAACTCGGAAATGAAGACATTGAGAAGAATGCTGAAGATAAAATGGGCATGTAAGAGTAAAAAACGAGGAAGTTCTAAAACGAATAGGAGAGAAGCGAATGATTATATAGGCTATAAGAATAGAGGAAGGCTAATTGAATTGGGCATTACCTTAGAAGAGAGAGGGCATGACTAAAGACGTGTTAGAAGAAAAAATGGGAGGAAAAGGAGAAAGGCGTAGGAAAATATTTCATCTGATAGACGATTTGGAAGGGAAAGAGATCTATCGATGAACGAAGGAGGAAAATCGAAGTATGCGGGGAACCAGATTTGGTCTCTCTACTCTGCACAGTGATTTCCCTTCTAGGATGCGCGCTCGCCTTCATTGCCCATCTCTTCTAATGGGATTTGCTCCCCTCCACTCTACATATTCCCTCCAATCCCAGAGGCGCAAGATAGCTTCTAGTAATTTTCAATCGCTACGTTAGGGGGAACTACCTGTACTCTACATGCACGCTCTCTATCGGAATCTTAAAGAACGAACTCCACCTTGCAAAAAGCGTCACCTCACCTTGTCTAATAATATAAAGGAGGATGGATATTGCGCTTTTTCATTCACTTTCCTTTCTCTTAGGACAGGGTTTCTCAAACTTTTTTGGCCGCGTACCCCTTTCAATTTAATTAATTAATTGAAGTACCCCCTTATAAAATAATACTAGTACACAAAATAGATTTACTTAAAAACGAACGAGTTTACGTATAATAAATAGTACTTATGGAGATGAATGTGTCTGTTTTCTATGATGTAAAGAGTTAATTATTGACTATTGGAGAAAACCTCAATCGTAGGTAAGATTCAACATGCAGTTTCTGACGATTTTTTGTCTTGATTAAACTCAGAAACGAAAATCCATATTAGCACAAACACGTTGTGGGGAAAGGAATCAATATTGGTTTTTAGCATATTTTGTAATAAAATCAAAATGAGAAAAGCTGATTTGTAGTGTTCAGTGTTATAATGTCATCCATTACGTAAGTTTTCTCAAGTACATCCTAGCGCCTTTAAAAGTACCCCCAGGGGTACGCGTATCCCAGTTAGGGAAACCCTGTCTTAGGGGATCCATCAGTTATAAATTTACAACGGCAAGTGCTATGAGTTCTTTCGGCTCCATATTATGAACGACCCGGGTCCCTTACAGATATTTCGGAAAATACATTCGCGTACGCCTTCTTAAAAGAGCCGTTTTTAGAACATGGCTGCCGTAATAATCACTTATGTTATTAAAAGAAGCGATTTGATTCGAATTTCAGTGAAAGAATTGGAATTTAGGTGGAATTCACGTTCCCAAAAAACATTTTTTTTCGGGACAAGTAGCAAGTGCACATATTTATCTGCATGAAGCAGTGGTAAAATACCACGTGCCACTGCGGGGGGGGGGGGGGGGGGGGGGAGAGAAAACGAGATAATCTAGAGAGATGTTTCATTCCGTTAATTAGAGCGTAATGTTGAATAAGTTCCAAGATTCGTTCAATGTGTCGGATTTAATTCAGGAGTGCTTTTTAAAAGAGGTCGCGACAACCTTGTGGAATTACAGGCAGATAAAGATGGAGAACTAAGCGCTTTTATAGCAACCTCGATTCTCTTTCGAATTTAATCGGCGAAATAACGTGCCAATTTTCATTCTAATGTCCACGGTTCCGAAGACCATTTTTCGTTCCGGAAACGGAAAAATCGACAATGCGTTAAATAATGCGAATCATTTGCATTCTGCATTGATAATCTTCGGCATCGACAGCTCTCTGAACGAACTGCGTTTAAAACATATCATGAAAGTGTGCAGTGTATCGTGCGATGGGAATTTAAAATTAAACGATATACTATGAGCGGACGCACTCCATAAAACAGCGAAACACCACACGACACAATTAAGTCTCTCTGTCTATTAAATTACCAATTTATTTTCGAATCAGTTGTAATTACTCTAACAATCGAAAATTATTTTAAACATACCTCAGTTGAGTTAAGTAGCTGTTATATTTACGTTTACGTTTTTTCTTCGTCGTAGATAATCCATTTCCAACCGCTTAAAAAATGCTGCATACGCAAGTAATGATATTAAACGTATTTCCGTTATTATTGCATATCTTATTTGCTTCAGTTACTACGAAGATTGTTTCCGTTGCCAGGAATAAGCAACAACGCATGAATTTTTCCATGTTCAAAACTAAATACGACTTCCTTGTTTGTTTTTCATGAAAGTGTATCTGACAAGAAATATTTATTTACCTTGTTCTACAAATCTTATTTGAAGAAATTTTCGGCATAACTAATATTTGACGAGACATGACGGAAGGTTCGATTTTTTGTTTTCGGTAAAGTTGCATCCCTGATTGGGTTATTTGAACCATTCATGCAATTTACTCATTGTCTTTGGCCTTTAATTCCTAAATATCAAATTTCATGAAAATAAATTTGGAAAAAGAAAGCGCGTGAACTGGATCGTTTTACACGCGTGATTTCCTCGCGGGCGCTCTTTGGATGTCGTCGTATACAGAATTATGTGCTGTGAACGGTTGAAAGGTAGAGAAAGCTCTTGAAAGATGGAAAAATGAAACCGATTACACAAAGAGGAACCATAAGAATTCGTCCGCAAATATTTGTATGGAGAACGTCATCCTCCGCCTGAGGTGAAAGTGGGACGCGTATTCCGACCCCGCGAGGACGATGCGATAGCCTTCGGAGACTCCTGAAACGTCCGTCATCTCAATTTCGCCAGAATTTGGACCGGTGCCCTTTCAGTAACGTCCGATCCAATAGAATTGCGCCATACTTGGCGGGTAAATAATTCGCCACGGTGCGCTCCCTCCAATGGAAAAAACCCTAGAGCTCCGCGAGTGAAAAATGGAGTAGTTTATTCATTTTTTCTATTGAACGCATAGCGTGCAACCCAAAGAGTTCAATGCGTCTTCCCTATACTAAATCGATGGCCTCCATAAGCGGTGGCTGCATATTTTTCGTTCCTTCGAACGCATAGCTGTTCTTCGGTGGGATGCTAACGAAATGAAATATTCGCTCGCTTTAGCGTTTTCCATTCATCAAGCGACAGATGGAGTTCATTTTCTAAAAACTGGTTTATTCCTGAGATTATATATCTATATAACAATCAAATGACGTTGTTCGAAACTGCATTTAATTTAAAAATCGTTACATAACCTTAGAATTATCAAGAAGATCAAGTCACTATTGAACATTAAAATTCGATGGTAAAAAAACGAATTGTTTAAGAGCAAATAAAATTGTGTTTTTTCAACAGTTTTGCATATCAATGTTAACTTAAATTCTCAGTGATATTTTTGTTCAAAGAAATTTCATCCTTTATTCGTATCTCCTGACTAACCTTAAAATACGAGTATTTTAAACTAGTGTAATTCCCGTTGAAATATCGACGGAAGAACTATAGATAGATTGATTATTAATATTTGCATTTAAAATAATTATTAGCACATTATTATATATGAAATATTTCGTCATATACTACATTTCTAGTGAATATTCTGTTGTCGTTTAGTGAATACTTTTGGTTTTTATTTTCGGCTATAAAATTCTGATATTCTTCTCCCACCTTGTTCTCGTCAATTCTACATATAATTGTCGGTGTGCAAAGACAGGGAAATAATTATATGTATACATATATAACGTAGGGAAAATAATAGTTAGGTATGATATTTACATTAACATATGAATCTGCCACTCGAATATTAACAACTACCAAAAATATATTGTGATAGAATACGTTCAGTATTAGCTAACTGACAAAACATTTTCAAGTGGTCTAATATAATAATATTTTTAAAAACGATTAATCGAATTTGAAACGTACCTGTATAACCGGCTGACCGAATTCTATTTCGGCAATTGATAAGTAGTATTCGTCGTACCTTTAATGTGGGCATCGTGGGTCCGCGTACTTCTAAAGCGGCGACTGAGGATCCAAACAGAACAGTCTCCTCTTCCGGCAGCGTCGACCTCCACAATATCGGATCGCTTTTAGCCAGGTCCGAGCAAAAGCTAGCGTTTAAGTACGCCTCAACCTTCTCTATAACCCACGCCTCCTTATCTCCTCATAACCTAATCCCCATCCCTGTACATATATATACATATGTATACATGCGTGTGTGTGTGTATATGTGTATATCTTTATTTTTTCCTTTTTCCACCCGTCAGTTCGCTTACCTTTCAGTGTCCGAATAGCGCGAACCTTTTTTTATTGGACCCCGCCATGCCGGAAAGAATGGCGCGCGGCAGGTGGCGCGATTTCTTGTGTCAACTGTTTTTTCTTTGACGCATATGTCCGATAAGCCCCCTTTTTGCCCCGATCTAAAGGGGGACTATACAGGGATCAGTGCCTCAAAGGAGACGGGTTTTTAGTATTAAAGAGCTCGTGCGCGGATTATCCGGAAGCTCCTGTAATCCCTGACGCCGCGAACGCACTTCCTCCTAACCGATTTCCCCGATAAAATTTTCCGAAGCTGAACGCGCGTGTACCGAAATTACGGATTCGCCGTTCGCGTATTATCTGTATAATAAAAATCGGTGCACCAACTTTTTCCTATTATTACGTTCACAATCCGGAAAATAATGTTTACATTAACTTGTAAATAAGCGCGGTTTGTCGCTCGGTAACGTTGATATAGCTCTTAGATTGGACAGAGCTTGGCGGTAGCTGGGCAAAACCCGATATATTGAAGTGTCACCTGTTACTATGCACTCATTTTTTACGAGCATGTAGCATTTTTGTTTATGATATTGAGCTCTGTGACTGGATGAATTTTTAATTCAAATAGTACGTGCAGCTATTTTTCATGAAACCCGTGAAAACGGACGAGAACAAGCTACCCTCCATTGTTGCGCGATATAATTCATTTCGATTCCGTGCATCATTCTATTTCAATAGCAGAGTTCATCGGATCATGTCAAACCATTTTTCCTCGCAGGAAAGACAACAGACGGAATTTCAAAAACTATTTTCACCACGTAGGCATCCCTAAAAACGAGTATGTTCATCAAAATTTCGCATTGGAAGTTTTTTTAGAATTGACCGTCCTTATGTGATCCGTAAATGACAGATTTCGAATTGTTGGTGAGGTGCGTAAAAATAAAAAGTGTAATCGGTCTCGGTTTCTTCACTTCATTCATTCCCCAATTTTTTTAAATCCCTATTTTCCAAGACAAAGCGATGTTGCGTGGGATAGAAAACCCGTAACGCGAAAAAATTATTTTCGGTGAATTTTAGAAAGAACGTTTGTAATTACTACATTTTTACGATTTCTCCACGTAGTTTTAAATGCGTTCGAGGCGTTATTTTTTTTCATCGAATTGATTTATGGTTTCGGCAACTAACGAAAAACTGTATCTTTATCCTCGGTTCATGATTTATCATCGTATTCTGTATTCTCATTTAATATGTGTTTCTGGGCTATTTACGAATTGGTTTGTCTAAAAGAAGACGTCCATAATATTCTTCATATTCAATGATGTTAAATAGCAGCCCGCCTTATATCTTTACGATCAATCCATAACCGATCTAAGTTCAGCAGAAGTGAGAAACGGTTTGTTGGTTCAGATAGTTGAAATAGGAAAATCAATATGTGGCAATATTCTAGGGATTCCCGGGATCGTATAGGATGGATGCGGCGTTGCGCCTCTGACACGCTCAATATTGACTTTCGGATGACACCCATGCCGCAAAAATGTTGTGGGTAAACCATAAAATATATCTGTCGATAGGTCGAACGGCAGCCGCTACGAAAGTGGACGTAATTAACACAAACTACGAATGGAACGACGGCAACAGGTCGAAATTATTTGCGTTTGTCGAGTGACGAGGAAATGAAACGTTCCTTTACTGTTTGCTGTATTTTCGTTATGAATGGTGCAATAAATGTAGTATTCGTATGGGGAAGAGTTGAATATGTATGTCCGGGAAATTTGAAAATGATTGGCAGAAAGTGTAAACTGGTTGGAATGTTTTGAATTAACGCACGTAAAAGAGTTCAACGGCTGCGGCGGTAATTACGTTGATTGGTAAAATCTAAGTAGTTTTACTCTGCTGCTTTAGCTGGAAATTATAAGATTTCTTTCCTTCCAATTCTTGCGAAAAATGAAACTCAATCCGCGTACAAAACTCCGCAACATTTCTTTAGCGCATATTCTCATTTCGTCGAAAATTTTCATTCACAAATTTCGCGCGCATTCCTGATCTGCAAATGTGTATAATTATGCGTTCATACTACTTGTACGTAGTTTTAGGAGGAATGATTTCGGAACAGTAAATGCTAATCGAGTTTGTAATTTTGTGCCAAAGTAAGCTTGTGTATTACGCAGTTTGCAGTCTCGCTTACTGTTATAGTGACGTTTGCGAATATACGGAAGATTATCTCATCCTAAGACTACTCTTCTTATTTAGACCACACTGCTATCAAATAAATAATTCCTTTGAGAAAGTATAAATGAAATGTAAACCTGTTTTTCGCGAATGCGGAACACAAAAATGGCAACAATATCGGAACATTATACTCGTATTATGCAATTCACGTAGTCGTCCATTAACCCAAAGGAGTTGGTTAAACAATTTTTTTGCTTGGAATGTTTGCCAGAGTAGGTTTATGCTGTGGAACGAACACCTTGCAGGACCTGCGTAAATTTTACCGAATTTTCCCTTGCTAATAACGATGTTTAAAGTGCTCTCATAATGAGAATGTCGCTCAAATATCGTTATATCGTTTTAATATTTCAAGATTGAAATTATTATTATAGATAATATAGAAAATCTCATGTTTCCACAGTTATGACAGTTCATATATCTATATTTACAACGAGTGCCGTAACTAGAGCGGGGCAAGCGGGGAATCTGCCCCGGGGCAACCAAGCAAGGCGCGAAAAAAATCGAAATTGTAACTAACTAAACTAGAGAAAATAATTTCTTGAAGAGGGAGAGAGCGCATATTTAGTGGTTTATCTAGTTACGGGGCTGCCTACAATATTGTTTTTCGGTGCGGTTGAATCCATGGAGCAAGGCTTTCTTTTGGAAGATTCTCAAGAAAAGGTCAAATTATAACTAAGATTCTTTTCTCTTATTGTTAGTAAATAAATAGCTTCCTTCAGTATTGAGTTGTGTGATATCTAGGGATAAAATCCGGGAAAATCGATTGGAAATTCCATAATCTTTCCCTTTTTTACGCGGATCGTCTCGCGCATTTTTTATCCTCTCTCTCTCTCTTCCCTCCGTCCTTCCCTCTCCTCTTTCCCCTTTCCTTCCTCCCCTTCCCTTCTTTTCTCTCACTTTCTCTCCATCTAAAACCCTGTCCTTCCCTCTACCTCCTCCTCCCTCCCTTCCTCTCCCTTTCTTCCTCCCTCTCTCTCTCCCTTTCTTCCTCCCTCTATCTCCCTTTCTTCCTCTCTCCCTTTCTTTCAATCCTCTACTTCCCTCTCCCTCCCTTCCTCCCTCTCTCTCTCTTCCTTTCTCTCAGTCCTCTCCTTGTCTCTCCCTCCCATTCTATCCTCCTTCCCTCTCTCTTTCTTCCTCCGTCTCTCCCTTTCTTCCTCCCTCTCTCTCGCTCCCTTTCTCTCCTTGGTAGAATGGTGGTTAGAATATCTGCCGCCGAATACTAAGGTCGCGGGTTCGAATCCCGCCGAGGGCATGGATGTTTTTGTGTTCGTCGTAATGGGTTGTATGTAAGAGTGGACTATATAGTCTAAATATCGCCCTTGAAAATAAAGTCGAATTATTATTATTATTCCTCTTCTTCCCTCTACCTCCCTCCTTATCTCCTTCCACTCCCCACCCCTCTCTCCCCCCACTCCCCATTCCCTCTACCACCCCCCTCCCTCTCCCATTTCGTGCACATTACCGCGTAATCGTGAGTCCACATCCTTCCCGATTACTTCCTCCGACACTGCATCCGGGCAGATCCCTACTAAGATTAAGAGTCCGTCGAAGAAGTAATTCTTATTCGCTCTCGGAAGGGACGTTTCGCGCCATTTCTCCGGATCGGTTCTCGAACGAAGTCTCCCTTGAGAATCGTCGCGCTCTTCCGTTCCCTTCTTGGTCGCAGTAGGAGCGATCGGCTCCAGGAGGGATTTTTACGTGCGTCTTCTGGGAGTGGCAGGGATGGTTAGGGACGATATTTCTCGAACGGCTCGATCCACTCGCGGGTAAGGAAACCGAGCCGCTATCGCACATTCCGGAACAGCGGCGGAAACTTAACAGGCGCCTTTTTTTTTTTACGACCCGCTGCGTAAAACGATCGAGAAAGTCGAGCAAAAAGAAGTACCGATTATTTTTTTTCGAAGAAATTCTTGAGGAACTGTTGGAAACCAGCCGAGTTGCACTTTTCGCCTCTCGAAACGCTCGAGTTCGTTGGATTTTGATCGTAACCATTGATTGTAAGAAATGGCAGGAGTGGACAATATTAATAATAATAAAATGTTTTTAACTCTCCAAAAAGGCCATAAATTTTAGGGAATGCTCCCATACGAAGGAAAAGAAGAAGGATCACTAACCCAATCATTCGAAAAAACAGTCAAACCACCATGTTCAAGGACTTTTTAATGCTTGCGCCAGGGACATGCAGGGCGCGCACACAGGTTTATGGTAGAAATATCCACGGCAGTGAACTCCAATCACGCACATAAAATAAACACCCTTTACTCACTGAGAATAAGGAACTGGGCACGGTATAGCAAAGGAGAGAAGTGTAGGAGTAGGGTCTTATACGAGTATTTCGGCTACCAAAGTAGCCCTCTTCAAAATCCTGAAGGTAAGATACGCAAAAATGTGAGATTGATTGTAGCATAGACGAATACTTTTTCCTGCTGGCCTCATTTGTTACACCTTAAATACGTCCGTGGCGATTTTGAACCCACAATTGCTAACCGCAGGGAGGAAATCGCGTCTTGCAATTTTGGCGGCTGTTTCTTGGTAATCTCACTTCAATGGAATTTTTTGTATTTCATTATCTTTTCTTCACGTAATTTGAACGTGCCTAACCGCATCAGACATCTCAGCGTTTGATGTCGCGATTTCTTCGCGATAAACGCATCCGATAACTCGTTCGTAGCAAAGTATCGAACGATTTATTTATACAGAAAATTCTGATGATGTCGTCAAGCCATGCAGAGTTCGCGGAAAAGGTTCTCCGTGATCCAACGTCGAATATTTTATGAGATATCGCGCATCGTATTCCTGCGTCCTGGTTGGGTGTAGGAAAATTTGATAATTATCTTTACCTATGTTTGGAGAAGAAAGTTCTTTTTTCAGCTTGGTCATGGTACCGAGTTTTTGAGGTCGAGTTATTTTATCGCTTCTTATATTTATATAATTTTTTCACTTAGAAACTCAATGGATTGCGATCTTACGGAAAAGTCGCATTTTAACGTCAGCAGTTATTTTGTGACCTCATAACGGGAATTCAAATTTCGCAATTGAGCTTAATAGAGTTTTATTTAATTTTGTAAGGGAAAATAGGGTTTGAATTGTATAGGATTCTTATGAAACGATAGAATTCCTAGTACTTACCATAATATATCTTTCCTCGGTCTCGAATTACGCTCTCAAGAATCGAATGTTTTTTTTCGTCACGCTTTTTATCAAGACAAAAATAAACAAAACTATTTATATCCTTGCCAACGAATCCGTTTGTACGTAACTGAAAATCGATTCCCGGTAAAAACAGTACAACCACAAATTCTGACCTTTTTTTTAAATCCTGTTGGAAGTTGTGTAATTTCTAGGATTAATGGCTTCCCCGCCAAACTGCACGTTGCGGGGATATTTTCTCGTTAATTTGTAACTCCGCGGAAACTCCCGTAAAAAGTATACGTGACTTTATTTTTCCTTGTTTGAACACTAAAACTCCGTTGCGTCTTAAAAATCGCATACCAAATAAACCAAGCTTCTCCTTCGTAAAGTGTTTTTACAAAGCTTAATGGAATAAAGAGCCGTCTTCCTCGTGCTTAGCGACGATTAAATTTTGGGAGGATGCTTCACAACATTTTTCACATTTGGTAAAAAAAATAATTGAACGCTGGGAAATACCGTGTTGCGTAGGTCGTCACTTTATCGCTTATAGCAGCCAAATTGACTTACACCGAAGAACTAAGCCTTTTACGGCTTTCCATAACCAACCGTGGCGTCAACTCCCATTCTGTTTAGCGATAAGCAGTTTTTTTTCTTCTGCGAGCCACAAGTGGTATTTTTAAGTTTCGAGCGAACCGCGAGTAAAATGTTTTAAAGTTTTCATCCTCATTCAGATACATAGATGCTGTAAAATATGAGCAAAAAAACTGTTCTTAATATCTGTCCGTATTATGTGTTAATATTTATATATTTCATTAGACGGAACTTTGATCCCTAAAGGGGATTGGGCTTTTAGTCCATTTGGTAGATTGAGACGAGTTCCGTCGAATACGAGAAAGAACTATAGAGCCCACCTTATGGGTGAAATTCGTCGGAAAAACCTTTTTTCCCGATAATTTTATGGCTATTGGAGAAACGTAGTTTTACAACTTCAAGTTCTGTTGTTAAAAGGCGTTCGCGGGCCGTCAAAACATTAGAAATACTCTTGAATTCTCAAGAATTATTCCTAACAGTGGGGTATTTATTTAAGGGGATTTGGGGGTTAACCCATTAAACAAAGGTTTTTTTTCTTTTAATCTGGTTAAATTTTTGTTCCGTGATAAAATTGACTCATTAATATAAAACGGCGATTAACGATTATTAATTATTAATGTGAAGTTACATTTTTACCGCTTGAATCATGTGTGTGTCGATGTTTTATGAACAGTCGATATGTACGTTCCTATGTACGCGGTGCAGGTGGAGAGGACGGCTCTGTAAACCGTGGCCGTTTTTTATGAAATCGGCGAATGAGTAAGAAATAGCTATCGTTAGTAGTAATGTGCATCTCGTATACATCTAGATTTAACTTGTTAATTTTTTCGACGTCTATTGGTATTTATCTTTTTTGAAATTGAGTCATGAATGCTATAGCTCCCAATTTACTGATTTTTTAGATACGTCACTGATTCTTACAAATGCAGTTTGAAACGCGCATTTGTTAGTTTGGTTTCGCTTCGTTATTTAGCGAGAATTGTGCACAAATTTATATTCTCTTTTGCCGTCTATTGAATATTTAGGTATCCATTTATATTTTGAATCAGTTGTACTATACATACTTTTTCACTTTATGCACTATTTCTTTCATAAATTCACCTTAACATAACAATCTCCATTAGCTGTTTTACTACTTCCTTTGCGCTCACCTCCCAATTAATATATAGGCACCATATGATGCTACGATAAAACTAACGAAAGGAACAGCAGGCCACCATCCTCTATTGAGCGCAGCGCTCAGTCGAATAGCCTACAATCAGCAAAATGACTCTCGCAAGAGTTACTTTTATGATTTGTCCATTCCCTTTGCCAGAATCTTGGTTATATTGGCTCGCAAAACTTTCCAACAGCACGCATCACATCTCTTCTTGCTTTAGCAGAAACGCATGAATCCTCGGTAGACAACAACATTTGCCGTGAGAAAATAAGCCAAAAACTGTTTAAATATTCTGCTTGAAAACCATCTTATCCATGCGTGAACTGATTCACCAGAGTTCAGTTCTGGGTCCACGCTGATTAAATTTTCCCCGTTCCCTGCCATCTGCTTCTTCAAACACACAAACTTCCTTCTCATTAATGAGTTTGACTCGCTAAAGAAACTAACCCCACGTGTGAACAAGGTTATGTAATGAAGAAGAGGATGAATAAATAATTTTTTCGGCGGAAGAACTATAAATAATCGCTCCACATGTAGAGCATAGGATGGAAAATACGAGAAACGGGTTTCAGGATAAACGACGCTGTCGCTAAATATCGAGAGTGTGAAAATTTACATTCCCTCGGAAGGTGCAAATTTGTCAAAGCGTCGCATGCCCTTCAGAACCCTCCTCACCTCTTCCCCCCTCTCCCTCATTCCCCTATTCTCTCTCTCACTCTCTCTCTCACTCTCACACTCTCTCTCTCTCTTACTCTCTCTCCCTCTCTCTCTCCCTCTCTCTCTCTCTCCCTCTCTCTCTCTCTCTCCCTCTCTCTCTCCCTCTCCCTCACTCTCTCCCTCACTCTCTCCCTCCCTCCCTCTCCCTCTCTTCTAACGGTCATGGAAATATACTCTCGCGTGACACGCACAGATCTACTTCCCCTTCGAATTTTTAGGCGTTCCCTGCGTGTGTTAGGATTGGATCGGCACGCGAGTGAAAAACAAACGCTCTTGAATATTTTATGGGATCCGCATTACCTGTCGGTTCTGTGTAAAGTGAAAAAAAAATCTTGTCCGCTAGTTTTTTTCAGTGGTTTTTAGGGATTTCCATAGCGAGCCACGAGAGAAATGATTACGTTTCCGGTTCACGAATCTCAAGAGGAGATTTTTAAAAATATTTATCGAATATGTGCGCTTTGTACAGGTATGCCGGCTAAAGGGTTCCCGACAAATTTTCTTAATGCGAATTATAGAAAAGGTTACGTTTGGTAAAGTAAAACTGTTAAATTAGAAATATATAAAACAATTCGTTATACTCGGGTAGAAATTCAGAATCGCTGTAGAATTTTGCGTCTTATAGGGATGAGAAAATTTTTAAAAATCGTCTTTGACACCCTGCGAGCTATCGTTGAGTGGAATATATAAAAACGGAAGGAATAAAAAAAATGGATTATCCACTCGTTATACGGTGGGTTCCGCTTATTAGAATCAAGTCGGGAAACCATTATTTGATAAGATTAAACGGCTGAATCAATAATCCGGGGGTTGTGTATTTTATGGTATGGTGAATAAGAAAATGTTAAAGTAAATTCATATCTATGAATTTCATAAATTATAATTTTATGGTTTTGTTAATTTTTGAGATAATGATCTAACACTACTAATTTCCTTTGTGATTGATTGATTTTTTAAACATTTCGTTCCATAGAAACAAACAAAATAAATCGGTACCTTTTCAATAAAGCGGTTGATTCAGTTAACCATTGATTCTAATAAGCGGAACCCACTGTACTTAAAATTCGTTTGAATGAAATCTATCCAGTGTTAAGAATAATGTGGCTAAGTTGGTTCTAGGTATATTCGTCGAAAACAAAAGAATTAATATTGTATAATAATATTAAAAGCAACAAAGACTAGTATAAGAACTACTATTAGAATGAAAAGATTAAAATTTATAAAATAATTTGTGATATTTGTAGTAGTATTTTAAAATAATTCATACACTTACCGTCGAGAGAACGCACACTAGCGATCAGAAGCGTTATTCATAGATCTCAAGTTATTTCCCTCAATTTAAACTCGATCGTATAAATCAGTCTGAACGCCAATTGTTTTAATTTAAATTTCTTCTTTGAAATAATGACAAACTGATTTTCGACGAATTAGCTTTCGGCGAATTCGTAGAATCCTTCAAAATAAATTATTTCAATACAATACCGGACAAAATTCACACAATAATGTTATCAAACCATTAGGAAAAATTTGCAGATGGTTTCCATTTGTTTTTCGAAGTCCGAAATCTGAAGTCTGTGCAGAAAGATGATCTTTCGGAAGCCAAAACATCGACGTTGTCCTCCCTTGTAGTGAAGACTCGTACATAGAAAGTTCAGAGCTGTCCGCGAAACTGCGAGTGTTTTGTCGGATTGGTCTCCAAGGAATTTCAACCATTAGAGAAGTATGGAACTAATACGTAGATTGGGGGTGTACCCAAATTTATATGCAGTTTTGAGAATTGGTATAGCATTAGGTAAGACTAAAACCAATCCAAAGTTAGAATACACGCATTAGAGGAAGTTGTATTTAAGTCTCAAACTCACCGTTGCGAGTCATTTGCAATTAGCATTATCGCATTCTTACCCGAATGAATGATGTACGCAGTAACTGTAACTAACATCATTGCGCAGATTATGAATTTTAGAGTGTCTTCTAGGGCCATGTAGGCCACAAAAGAATAAGGGACCGAACTCGATCGATTCGTAGTCCATAAAACCTTGGGGCCCAGAGTCGAATCCCATCCGCTCCTGGAGTCTAGTGCTGATGTTAATTAAATGTTTTCTCTCTCGTCTGCTTCCTTTTATGGTTTCCGCGAGGTTTTCCTCAATTTCGATTAATAAAAGCTTAGGAAGACGCGTTCACTTGATTGAAAAACGTGTTTCAAAACGGAAATTTTCTTCGCGATTCCGCCTTTCGTTGAACGAGAGGCCCTCCACGCAGTCGCTTTAACCGGAATACGATAGATCCAGGAAAGCCATTCCCGCGCTTTTAACATTTCGAAGGCTTTGTAGGCGCCCGTCAGGGATTCTAAAGAGTTAAAAGGTAAGATCTCGCGCCGAATTGGCTCTGCAAATATTTTCCAAGCCCATCTCGTATTCGCGAAAAAAAATATGTATAAGTTTCGTGTTACCACGAAGAAGATGAAACGGGTGATTCGTGGAAGCGCATCATCTCATTTCGCTCCGATGAATTTTTTGCCGTGAAATTTTATGTTATATATTATATTGCTTGATCTTTTTGTTTATGTCGCTTCACTTTGTGGATTAATTTTGCGAAAGACTATCATTCCGTCCTTTTTCTACATTTCTTTTTTCTTCTGCGAAATTCATAGCAGGCTGGAAAATGTGCGCTTTGCTGGCCGACATTTTCGCTCGGTGTCGATTTAGCATTCTCATGAGCGCGTAAAAATGCGTTGTTATACGTTTCTCCTATAGGTGATATTATATATTTTTATGCAAGCTTACCTATGAGGTGCTATTGTGAATCGTATTTACGATTCGATCGATTTAATAAGACATAAAGATTTCTTCCGTCCTTATTCTAGCATAATCAAAGTAGCACAGCGTTCATCTCAATTGCGTGAAATGACTTTCACCAAAAATATATCAAAATTTTATGATACGTGTAAATTACTGTGTGTGTATACATATGTATAAGTTTGTTTGCATAATCGATAGTTGCTATTTAAAATTTTCTATGGTGAGGATAATTTATAGTTATTTATTATACTTGTTTTTAGTTTTAGATGCTCGCTCGAAAAACCTGCACTCCGTCGGCTACCTTGAGATCCCGCGCACAAAAAAAACCGAAGCAAATTGCATAAAAATTCCTCAGTTAACCGTGAAAACACCTATTGTTGTTGCAGCGGAAGTACTTGAAGGGCTGATTCTTTTCAAGAATACCAAGCGAGGATGCCTTTCAAGGCAGAGTGGTTTTCGCTGACGTAAGTGGTTTGCATGACGAATATTTTTGAGTGCCTTAAAAATTATTTTCTACGCTTTTTCGTCACTTTTCCGGTTTTAATTTTATTCCAGGTTTCTCGCCGCACTTAAGTCATAATACGACGTCGAGTTTTGTAAGATTTAAACGTGACTAATCTGGGTAACTTGCCACAATCACAACGAATTTCGAACGAAACAATTTTCAACATTTGAAGATATTCGAACGACAAAAAAATTTGTTTTTTTTTTTACCGTGAACTTGCGGGAAGGACTGGAAGTTTTCGATTTTGGCGGCGTGTAAGAAACTTACCTTGTTTTTTCTTGTTTTTCTTTGCCCAGATAAAAAAAATCAAGGTTGCAGCTAAGGGAGCAGGACGGTTATTTTCTCTTCCGGTTTTCAAATTATCGGTTAACAAACGCGAAACGACGAAAACGCTGAAATGGCCGAGTAATTTAAATCGACTAGGGGCTTCGCCCCTGACTGCTCCGCGGCCCAACCCTGGAGGTTTGGCGGCGAAACTGTCAAATATAGGCATGGTAGCTGCGCTATTTTGTTATTAATAAAAAAACCTATGAGTAATAAACGTACCTTAAATATAGCGAAAACGAAACCTTATTTTAATTCTTCAGGAATATTCTTGAAGGTTCAATCCATTTCCTTCTTCTGTTATACTGAAGTGTTTCCCAAACTTTTTGACCACGCGAACCCCTTTTTATAATGATCCAAATATCGCGAACTCCCTCCTAAAAGTAAAAATTTTGAAGGAGTATCTTTCTTACTTGAGTACAAATTATTAAAGAATATATATTGTAAACCGTTTTTTATATTTATTAATTTAAGTATACAATATTTATTATAACGTTATTTCCACCTTTTATATATAATTTTCCGTTGCTTATTTGCGTGTTTGTAACCTTGTGGTCATATCAGTAGTAAGGGGAGCAGCGTAATTTTTATTTGCATATTAAAATTACGAAGTATTATCATGAAAATTTGAGATTTAAAACAAAGCCGAGAAAATATTGTGGTAATAATTTCGAATTATCAGATTCATAATATTCAAGCTATTAAAATCCAGATGAATTGAGTGTTAGCATTCTACTTTTGCATTAAAACGGGAAAACCGCTAAAGAAATAATTAATAATAAAATTTCTGATAACCTGACAATTTTAAATTGTCTCTCCAGTCGTATAATAAGTTAAATTCCTTGCCGCTAGAGGCAGGGCTGCTGCCTTTCAGCAATCAATATAATATAGATTTTCGAATTAATAGATTTTTGAATAAATGAAAAATAATAGTTAGACTTAAATACATTATTTATTGAAGCATTATACATTACACATTTCGTAGAGTCCTATCCTATCCGAAAGCGGCAACAATGCAAATCACCTTGACGACTGTTAACTGCAGCAGCAGCAGACGTTAGGGTAATATAATAAGGATAGCGTATCTTATCAGGTTTCTAAGGCAACTTGAATCACAGCATTAGTGGTTCCGTCGATAGCGCGTGAAAAAAACTTGCTCGAAGTCTGCATACGCGGTTCGGAGAAGTTTTAGGGCATTTCTGACACCCGATCTCTAAATACATCTCATTTGAAAGACCTATGATTACCATTTGCGTCGCATGGGCCTCCGATAAAATTTTCAGTAAATTAAAAATCTCTGAATTGTTCGTTTTATATCGAATCAACATTGTTTTTTCTCTAAGCTTCCAAACTTTCATTGAAAAATCTTATGGTCATGCACCATCTAGAGAACTTTCCGGACAGATATGAAAGGAAAATATTTATTTACGCTTTGTTTAAAATATTTTCGTCGTTTTCAAGCCATATCCGTTCGGGTAAATTAACAAAAAAACAACGTCAGTAAGAAATCGTTCACTTCTATCGCTCGATAAAACTCAACAACTTATTTGTTGTTATGCGAACGAAACAAAAAGGAAATTAAATTAATGAAATATGTTCTTCAATCCAAAAGTTTTGGAAACTGATATTTTTCGTTCGTATACGGCGACGAGCGTAGTTTGTTAGGTATCTCTCTCTCTGTACAGTACAGAGTCCAAAAACCGGCTGCCCGAAAACCGGAATCACCCGAAAACCGGATATTTTAAAATCTAAACGAGACATAAGGTCTTTTTATCAAATTAAAGAGCAACCTATTTCAGAAAACTACAAGTACATAAAAACAACTGAAATTACACCACATTTTAAAATGTAATTAAAGTAGCACAAAAAAATCTCTCTCAATCTCAGTCGCTAAGAGATCAACCTTAGACGGGAAGTAAATAATTATCACTCAGCCCTTGTAGCCATTGTCTCTTTATCTTATTTATAAATGGAGAATAAGAGTAAGTTTTTAACAAGTAAAGTAACACTATTATTCTATACAGAGCCGGGACAAGGGGTAGGCGAGCTAGGCACCAGCCTAGGACACAGCACGCATAGTTACGTAACGAATGACAAAAGATCGAATAAACAAAAATTAGAACGAATTTATAGTTATTATTACTGTTTAAATCCGCGTTTTCCGCATAATGCAATAATTCAATGCGCCACGCGTTCAGTTGCGTGATTTTTTTTTTTTTGACGCGTCCAGGTAAGGGTTAAGCCTCTAGGTTGCCGGTATATTTGGGACTTTGTCTTTTATTCAACACTAGTATAAGTCCCCGTCAAAAATGACGGGGATGATCGATTATTCTGAAATAAAAATGAGGCAGTCTTCTTTGACCTGAGAGGTTTGCCTTCGATCCGAGCGAAGGTTCGAAACCCTCGCCGCGAATATCTATTGTGCTTCAAAATCTGAACTTAGTCCCCTCTTGACAGGTATATTTCTGGTTTTTTCAGAGCGTGACAGAGGGAGTGACCGAAGGACAAAGGGACAGAATAAGGCTTTTATATATTATCGATACATTAAAACGTTTTGTTATTATATCATAATGCTATCCTGAAAATTTTATCAAATTCGGTTTAGTCGTTTGCGAGATATTAAGCTTCAAAAAGCATTACATGACAAAGGGACAACGTGACACTCTTTTATATGTTTTATGATGCTCATTGGAGGATTACTCAATGGCGGTAAATGTTGAATCCATATACGCGCGCGCACACACAAAATTACCTACCTGTAATTGGCGGAATCTATTTATCAACCGCACAGTACCGCTGAAGGCTCGAGGCAAATTGGCGTTCGTTACATACACGGTTTGAATCGCTGCCATTTTGTCTCGTGTGGTCCGCCGTGCCGCAAGGGAACAATGGCGACGATCAGGCTCTTTAGGAATCGTGTGGGAAACGGGATCTATTCGAGGCTATCCCTGATGAGACACGCTATATAACACGTCCCCGACTCGGGTCGCAGCAGTAGATCGCGTATCGCGGCATCAGATAAAACGGCCAGTTGAGACGGCGTTTACGAGGCGCTTTTCCATCACCCGGGTCGCCATTTTTTTCTCCTCGAAGTTCGAACACGCGTTCTTCTCTCGGAGACGAGTTGTTTTATTTATTTATTTCTTTTTAAACACGAACCGCGTGAGCATTTATGTAATTTTAAATTCGGGCAGTGGCGAAGTAGTCTGCGTCCGTCGCGTATTTGGAGCACGTGACGCGAAGATGACCTTACGCATTCCCTGAAACGCGTCAACGTTCTGCCTCATGCGGGCGACATCTTTCGAAACTCGCAAAGCCTCAAAATGGAACACTCGTGCAGTGCCGTAACTAGGGCGGGGCAAGCGGGGCATCTGCCCCGGGCGCAACTAAGCAAGGGGCGCAAAAAAATCCAAATAGTAGTTAGATAAACTAGAGAAAATAGTTTCTTGAAGGACGCATATTTAGTAGCTTGCCCCGGGCGGTAAAATATCTATAGTTACGGGACTGCACTCGAGAATTTATAACGAATACCGCTCCGATTGTAGTGCGCTCAGTCGGGATCTTAAAAGAAATGAAAATATCTTGCGCGAACCTCAGGAGTAATGCAGTTCCATGTGAACGTTATTTCCCGTGAAATTTATTGCCGGGCAGTAGAAATCCGCGAAGCGTTCGATTTGTTTTATTTTAAATTGGAATATCACCGCTTGGTATATGGAATTTTTAGAGGTGGTTCGCTAAATGCCTTCGCTGTAGTGAGAGGTGCTTTCTCCAGAAAAATCAGTGTAAAGTCGCCTAAATGTTTTTACAATGCGGGTTATTTATCGTAATTCTATGAAAAAGGTGCGTTGTAGCCCAGTAGGAAACACTGAAATTACCAAACCTTATTTATGATTCATTACACCTCTGAGAAGTATTTTTGTTATCGTTACTTGCGTTATCAAAATAATTATACGTGCTTTCTTCTGATAATTAAATGATATTTTTCTTTAATCTTTGATGCATTGAAACCCACGCAACAGTGACTACGCTGGTTATTCGAAATTTTTTACTCACAATTTTAAATAGCAAATTATGTCCTTAAGGAGCTAGAGTCTACGGAGTCGTGAAATAGTGTTTTTTGTGTAAAATTGCCTATTCTTTATTTTTCGCGTTAAATATAATCAAGGGATAAGGCGAAAAACTTTCAGGTGGTAATTAAACCACGCCTTCGTACGCGGTTTAATCAAGTTTGTGCGATAAAAAAATAAGCTTCGCAGACATACGAATTTTATCGACGTTTAAAAAAAACGAATTTTTTTCTTACTGGCAACCGTAATTCTTTTTACTTGCAGCAGCGAGTGGATAATTAACGTGATGCATTCGCACTCTCATCGAATGATCGTTTGAAATTGGCCCGAAGGAAAAAAAAGATAAAAACGGGTGAACGAGGAGCGAGTGGAAGTATTTGAGGGTGAGGAGGGATGGGGGGGGGGGGAGAGATATCGTCTGCGGGGCCTCGCTCTGCTTTGGAGCCCCTTAGTTCGGGCCCTTCAGTTTAAGAGACCCCGCCCTACAATCGGTCTCGCTTCATCGACGACCGACGCGTATTTTCTCTATCTCTCTCTCTTCCTTTGCTTCGATATAAGCGTGCGAAAGGACGTGAGGCACGACCGTGCTGCTGACTTTTTACGACGCGTGACACGCAACTCGCGGGACTAAGCAAAAAAAAAAAAAAAGAAACTCATTCAACCGTCCGACTCTCGAGTGAAAGAGAGAGTAGTTTAGTGGGCGTGCGTGTTTTTGTCTGTGTATGAGGAGTGTTTCGTTCAGAGAGAGAAGAAATGCACTCCTCATTCCACTTCATTTCCCACCCGCGGCCCTAAAAAGGGAGAGGCCACTCGATAGGGGCCCTCCGCGCGCGGAGGAAAACACGAAAAACGAGCGCCGGATTACTCCGGGGGAGAAATCGGGCGTTTTAATTGCGTCGCCATCGTGGTGCACGAAAAGAACTTGGCGATTTTTTTCTAAGATTAACAACGTATTTAATTGGGTAGAACTTCGATAAATGCCTGCTGTTATAAAATCGCATCTAATGGTTTAGGTCAGGGGTCGGCAACCTTTTCTATATGGCGGGCCGCATTCGTTGTTGCGAATGCTTCGGAGGGCCGCATTGGAAATCACGAGAGATTCGGCGGGCCGGATGGGCGTTTAAATCAGAAGTTACCGAGAGATTTTGTGGACTCTTATTAGTGAAAATCAATTCTAATTAGTTTAATAGTGTTAAAACCCCACCAGAAAAGTTTCAAGACCATAATTTCACTCACATAATATGGAATTGATTATTTTATATTTGTCATCATGAGTCCATGGGCCGCATAAAACGCTCTCGCCGCATGAGGCCCGCGGGTCGTAGGTTGCCTATCCCTGGTTTATGTGACTGGCAGTAGCAATAGTCTACGTTAATGGCGCTCATTTAGATTACAGCCGTCATTAATTAACGTGTACCGTACTTTTTGTTCCATATAGTACTCACCTTGCGTATAATATTATCGTTAGTAAATTATGCCCTTGTGGTGGGATTAAACTTTGTCGAATTCATAACTGTCGGTACAATGACCAATGTCTACATCTTTGGATCAAACAAAGCGTCCTACGCTTGTTTCCAAATCCGGCATTAGAACTTTTTTTTAAATTCGCAAATACGATTTATTTACCTCGTTCTTTAACTCGAATCAGATTAATTTGCGGTTCCAAATTTTAATTACAAAACGTGCGTTAATATTATTGATGATCAAATAGAATAGAATAAAATATCGACTTAATTTCTGGGGGAGATTGGGGCTGGACAGTCCCTTCTACCATGGAGATTACACGTGCGGTAAATCGAGCGAAACAATTTCCCAGATTCTCGGAGAAATCTCTCGTATTCATAAGACCATGCACGCGGTGGAACAATAAACCGGGAATTTGCGGAATCCGAGGCCATTAAAAAAAATCGCCTTCATCCTTCCGCCATTCGAGAAACAACAGATGAATCGACGCGGTTGATATTTTAAGAGCTCATCTGAGCCATGTCACTATATATCGCTATGTTGTGGCCCCTTGGTGGGTGCGGTTGGGGTCGTAAATGTGTCGGAATTAATGCTAGATTTCGCTGGGAGTGCTTCCTATCCGGCCTCCTTTTTTTTTCGAAATCGGCGAGGAACTACGGACCTTGCTTCGCGAAAGTGGCGACACCTACCTCCATGCGATAGTGCGGGCGTTTTTATCGGCTCGGGAATCAAGTGCAAATATCGTAAAATAAATTGCCGTCGTCCATATAAATTCAGACACAGAAGAGAAGCGCTTAACGTAAGACCACGCAATGGACGGATTGAAGAAAAATAACTGTTTTTGATGCGGCAATTCTAACGAAATATTTCGAGTTTATTCGTTACCAGCCGAATAGGATGAAAATAAATCTTATTTGCGTAGCCAGATTTCTTTCTTCTCCTCGGTTATATTGATAATATATAACACTTATGGCCAAGATGCAAATTAATAGGTAAAATTGACTTTACACGCCTGGAGGCATTTACTCCGCCATTGAAAGGGAGAAGGAGAAAAAACTCTGGTCGTGACCGGTTATCGAACCCAGACCTTTTTACTTGTCGGCTGGATGCTCTGTCATTGAGCTATCGTGGCAGCCTTCTTTCTAGTATCTCCCGGTCGTGACCAGGATTTTTCTCCTCTCGGTCATTTCGTGAAATATTAGTTCATTAACCGACTGAAGATGCCTCTGCTGTGGTTCTCGGCGTCTTGTCGACGGTTATCAAATGCGTTAATTTGGTTTTCCCGTTCCATGTTGCAGATACTCTCGAAAAATATCGCGGCGAACGGATTCGAGTCGCGAATATAATACCGATGCGCTTTTGTTTCGGGGGGAGGGAGGGGGCGGAGGTTTAATTTTTTTTCGCTCCATGCCCCAGCTTTCTTATCGTTCCATTAATTTTCTCCGTTCCTCTTATGCTTTCTCCTGCAATATGAACAGCCTTTTTCAGTATGGGAATTCTCGGATTATCTCTAACGCGAGCGAAAACGTTTCAATTGCGAGTTCGAGATCCGTCTCGCTACAGAGGCACGCGAAAATCCACCCGCGGCGGGTTTTTAAGTATGTCAGAGTCTCGCATTGTGCTCCGTAAGCACGGCTGCGGTGCTCCTCTCTCTCTCTCTCTCTCTCTCTCATCCTACGCCCTTCAACGAGATTGCAGGTGAGCCAGCGTTTAAAGTGGCCGAATAATGCTGCCCTAGTGTCTGGTACTCGCTAAGCGACTGACTCGATCCTTTTGGGAGTATTTTTTTTCCCATAACGGTTCGCAGAGAAGAGTATGGGCGGCGAAATCGCAGTCTTTTCCCATGTTTGCCGGATGTTACGAGGCAAACATGCAATTGAGGTTTCGAACTTCGTTATAAACTCTAATGGAATCGAGGAAAATTGAATTCGAAATACCCACGTTGCTTCGGCCGTCTCGTCTGAAAAGAGTGGGCGTCTAAACGCGTGATAATCACATTTAAAAACATGTAGTATTTGTTTTCCATAAACATGGATGAAATTAGCGCGTTTTTTCTTCTATTATTATAGAATTCTGTAATTTTTTGCCCTTTATTTCGCTATGAAGGTTTCTCCCATTAACTTAATTGACGAACTGAGCAGAATTTGGAATTTGATCACTCGCTATTTGCTTAAGTTTAGATTTTCTTATTTTTTATGTGGTTATAACGCCACATTTTCGGTCAGTAGAGCCTCGTTTGTAAATGGTACCAATGTGAATATGTACGTTCAAAATTTCAGCTTTCCATCTTAAAGCAAGTGGACAGACAGACGCCGAAGTGGAAATATAAGCGCATTTTTTAAACGCGCTAAAAATTATATGGTACAAAAACACACAAACGGCAAAACAGATAAAATAGGACTAATTTGGACGTGTAGCGCATCAGTAGTTAATTAATCTATATGCCGCAGATAATGGGTCATATCACAAACGCTTGCACCAGTTTATTTCGCTCGTGCTGCTATTGATTTGAACCAGTTTAAAAAAACGTTGGTTTATCTACGTTGCCCATAAAGATTTTAATTTTGACAGCTGTACATATTTTCGAAATATCCTGCACACCACCGTGCATAAATCCGGGGGGAAAGGGAGGGGGGAATAAACCTGGATGATATCTATCGTTTCGGGACTGCAAGCACGTGTAATGTGAAAGCTGAACAAGAATTCTGAAGAGAGTGAATTCATCGGAAATAATACCTCTCTTTTTATTTTTCCATCAAGAGTCGTTGCTTGGTGTCAGAGAACGTATTAATCACGTTTATGATACTCTGAAAATATCACCTACTGCGCCTATTTGTCAGTGTCTGAACTGATTCTTAAGTTAAATCAAAGCAGGAAAGGAGAAATGTACTTTACGTCTATGAACTTGCAATGAAACCGGCAGCGATAGCTTGAAAAGACGATTTAATGAATTGAAAGATTTTCAGATAATATCTTTGATTTACGACATAGAATTATATATATATATATTGTGCTGACGAAGGGATCATCCCGAAAGCTCTAATCTCTCCAAATGTGTCTCTCAACACCCCAGCGGCTCTACTTCCGATAAGTGTTCACTGGGTTTCCTTCAACACCTAGTTGCCCTAAATATCCTTACTTACCTTTCCTCTTCCGTAATATATATATATATATATAAAGGGCAACTAGGTGTTGAAGGAAACCAAGTGAGCACTTATGGGAAAGAGAGCCCCTGGGGTGTCGGAGAGACACATTTGTAGACGTTATTGGAGCTTTCGGGATGTTCCCTTCGTCAGCACAAGAGAGAGACAAACGTGTCTCTCCGACACTCCAGCGGCTCTCCGTCCGGTAAGTGCTCACTGGGTTTCCTTCAACATCTAGTTGCCCTATATACACACACACACACACATACATGCTTGTGGAAGGGGAAAGGTAAATATGGATATCGAGAGAAACTAGGTGTTGAGTGAAGGAAACCTAGTGAACACTTACCAAAAGGAGAGCCACTGTGGTGTCGGAGAGACACATTTACATCTGGGCAGCCAACCGGAATTAAACCGAAAACCTGTACCGAAAAAAGCCGATATTTTTGCCCGGTGTGGAGCCGAACCCCAACCGAAAAAATAAAATGTTTTGAACCCAAACCGAAAACCGATACCTAATCATTTCGTTCCTTTTTTCGGTTCGCATAAATATTGGAAGGTAAAGGCGGGATTTTCCCACTGCTCTGTAATCTTCCATGATGATATGCCCATCGCCTCCCTCACACTACAGCTCTGCACGAGCGTGATTTTCTAGATCCGGCCCATACAAATCGAAGAAATTGTAGACCCGGCCCGTGAGACTACTCACAGCACATTTAAAGTCCCTCGGCTCGAAAAATGTAATTATTGTATTTCAGATTTTACACCAACATCTGTGTGCTGCTCATTGATTTGAAAAGGATTTTTTAATCCACATATTCGTATGCTTTGGAAGACCACAAACAAAATACACAAATATAATGTTATAGGCAAAAAGTATATTAACCAATTTAGTACGGAGGACGAATCACACTCGTTCTTCACTATCCTTTGGTTAGTTTACCTAAAAGACCCATGCCACTTTTTTTGCTTGAGCCCATTCATTATGGAGGACCAGTGTCACTCGCGTAATTTTTAAAGCCCGGTCCAGCCCGGGCCCGTAATTAATTCCAAAGGATCGGCCCATCCCCGGCCCGTGGGGTAGGCCCTGCCGTGCAGGACTTCACATAGCGTCCAGCACGGGTCTGTTACGGGCCGATCCTTTGGAATTAATTACAGGCCCGGGCCGAGCTTTAAAAATTACGCGAGTTACACTTATCCTCCGTAAGGTCCAAACCCTCAAGTCCATTGGGTAGTTTCATGAATACGATCTTAAAATCTTTTATAAAATAAAACTACCGCCTTCTGGTAGTTCCATGGGGAGAATTTTTTGTATTATTTTAAAAACCAGTATATTGTAAAAAGTTTGTATTTGACCCTCATTCTATAAACTTTTATATAATAGAGCAATTACCCGTCAAGTTGACAGGAAGGAAATATTCGGGTTAATACATATGTAATACTTTATTCTAAAGACGATCTTACATAAATAAAATACATACTAAATATTTACATTAAAATAATTTATTTTTGTGTTGTGATTATTGGTTTTTTAATAGCACCAATGTTATAGTGAAGATATGTTTGTTTTAATTAAAAATTACGTAAATTAATAAATAAGTCCATGAAAATTTCCTAAAAATATTTTAAGTTCGGAGCGAAAAAAACCGGTCCGAACCGGTACACTGATAATATCCTGAGCGAAACCGGAACCGAACAGAAATTTTGTTTTGAGTGAACCGGAGCGAAAAAATACGGTTCGATGCCCTGTTTTACACACGTGAGTAGGAGTTTTCGGGTTGATCTCTTCGTCAGCATTAGGGAAAGACAACTGTTGCCCTTGATATGCATTTTAGGTATATAATGTTTTTCGTGTGCTTTTCCCGTGTTTCTTCATCATCCTCAGTGGCTCTCTTAATTCTGGTAAGTGCCCACTGGTCTCCATCCAACGCCTTTTTGCCACCGTTATAACTAACTTTCCTTTCCCTTAAGTATATATATATATACATATATATATATACATATATATATACATATATATATACACACAAACACATACACATATGTAAGTAAAGGTAAATATAAAAAATGTTTGAAATTTTTCAGCGATAGAACAAACCCATAGCTCGTCAGTGTCATGTTCCTACGCGGATGACGTCCTATGGAGAAAGCATTAATTGCTTAATCGCCGCTGCGAGTTAAGCACATCTTCACCGATAATGAGATATTGTGAAATGTCGCATTTTTATCGCAGCTCCACCAAAATTACCTTATAAAAGCGGCACTCATTATTTTTGCGGATCATTAAAAAAAACACCTTTGATTGCAATTCATTCCCTATGACAGAAAAAAAACAAGAAAACCGCTTTTAAAAACGCTTCTTTACTCTAATTAACCGCATCACAACGGTTAAAAATTCCATTTTGTTTTAGAGCGTTCGCTTAATCTTCCCTTCCATAAAGGAATTTCCTTTTATCACTTTATTAACACGAATGCGTACGTTTTATTTACCGGTTCGAGTTTATTTTTTTTTTAAAGGCGGTATCGTGTAAGACGAAGTGAGACTTAATTGATCTTGACGAGAACTTTGGATATCACAAATAGCAAGAGCTTTAACCTAAAGAAAACGTTCGTGCATAAATTCGCGAGTGGAAAAATACGCTTTCGAAAAAAAAGGCGTATCGCTTTGCGTCAATCGAGACGTCCTTATCTTCCCTTTCCTCGCCGGTAATCCAAAAGACAATAACTTCCTAGAAATTTACCTTTTCTATCGGTTTTGATATAAGGCTTGACGGAATTTACTTTTTTCCCCCGCGAAACTGACGAATCTAACGGCGCGATTCGTTCGGACTTGGTCGCGAAACTTCCCCTATCGTTTTACGAGGATGGATCCGATCGAAATGTTGCGAATTTCCATCCCATGTTGCGATTTATTTCGTTTTTTCCCGACAGGGAGACGTTACGAACTCCTCCTAAATCGAGGGAGGCAAGTGGGACACACACACACACACACTAGCAGAAGTGCTCGTTGAATTTCAACGAATTTAGTGACTCTAAAACTTCGACTGTGTAACATGTAAACATCGCAAGAATAAGATAGTACCCAGTTGTAACCGTCGAATAAAGCAAAAATGATGAAAACCACTCCGTATTTACCTATTTAGATGAATGAAGGAAGAAAATCTTGCACTGTGAAAAATCGACAATTACGTGTAAACTTATGAGCGAATAATAATAATAGTATTTTACGTTAATAATACTAACTTTTGCTTTTTACTTTCTCCATACGTAGTAATGGGAAAGTATTGTATTCATGAAAAAAATTGACTTCGAGATTTCAACGGAAATACACGTTTTGAGGTCCCTAGAACACGTTTAGAATATTTTCTCGATGTTGTCTGTGTGTATGTGATAGGAATGTTTCGAAAAACCGATAGTTTCTTAGATATTTTGATCCCTAGAACACGTTTAGACTATTTTCGGAATGATGTCTGTGTGTGTGTGGATGGATGTATGTGATTGTGGGCGCTCTAACTCAAAAAATACTTGCCATATCGTTACCAAATTTCATATATAACACTTTAGCATGAGTACAAAGAACTGATGAGTTTTTGGACAATACCGATTAACCGGAAGTCGAGGTTTATTCGAAACCCGATTCGGTTTTTGCGATATTTCTCCGTTAAAACATCGTTATTGTATATACAATTCTATACAAAGGTTATAGAGAATGTAATTTCCTACAACTTTCATTTGAAACAATTTTCTATAGCAGTTATTGTTTAGGAATTATTTATAAATAATCGGTTTTCGGTTTCCGTCAAATATCTCCTTAAAAACGTCGTTATTGGTAATCTTCGTAAGGGCCAAAGTTGTAGAGAATAATATTTCTTCCAAGGTTTGTTTGCAACAAATTTTCGTAGAACCATCCCTTTCGGAGATATTTCGTTTTATCTTAATACCAGTATACAGCGCCACCTCCATGTAGCGGTGAATTCTGTAAACATATTCAAAATATACCTAATTTACGGCAATAAGGACGATTGTATTCTTTTACGATACGAAATAATAATTTTGCCTTATAATGCTATTCATAATAATTTAAATATCCATATCCCAAATATGGAGAAAGTCGTGTTGGCCACATCAGATTTTTTATGTATATTACTAGAATCCCATTTCTGGTTCTCTCTCTCTCTCTCTATAACGTTCTATACCTCAGCCATTTCTAATCTTTGGGAATTTCAACCCTCTAAGTTTACTTTTTATCGAGTTAGTCAACTAATTTCCTTAAGTTGTTATTAAAAACCAAACATACATCCCTTATAAAATATATTCATTAAACTCATATCCAATATATATTCCCGTTAAAGTAATCTAAATCCAATGGCTATGTACATGACAGGAATGAAGAAACAGGAGCAAAGGAAGGGGGGTTGGTGAGCGAACGCGAGCTGGGGGCTTGCCCCCTGGTACATACATACATACAAACACTTTTCTTTATAGATATCTATAGATATATATTTGCATGTATGCGTATACGTGTGCTTGCGAGTGTATAGAATTAGCTCGTGGCTTTGACCCGGCAGGCAAGTTTCTCTCGCTTTCATTGTCGAACTATGCGGGTGAATGAAATTCCGCCGCCTCAAGTTCCTTGCGACTTTCGCTACACCAAAACTCTTCGTGAAGCGGAATTTTGAGCGTGAAAAGAAATACCGGAGAGGCATTTATATATAGATGTTTCCAACGCGCAAAAGAAATTGCACATCTTCAAATAAACTCTATTCGAAAGAATTCTTATCAATCGTGATTTTTCTAAATAAAATCACGGCTTTTCTGAAAACGTTATATTAAGCAGGATTTGACAAGGTAGCGATTCTTATACGTCTTATGCAAATTTAAAGGTTTAATTGTAAAAATAAGCGAAAATTTCATAAACGATCAATTCGTGTTGATCAGACGAGATAAGTGCTAGAAAAAAAAAGTTTCGGAAAAAAAACTGGAGTTTCGATTTGATAGTTAATTTTATTTTCGTCGGATGCTTAATAGCCGAAAAGTAGCATTCGTTTACTAATATAATGACTAATATGCCAAAAAGTTTCTCAGGAGATGAGTATCATAACGTTTTCTCGAAAAACAAACTTTCGGTCAAATACAGTTGTGCTCAAACTACGGCCCGTCGAGCGTCTTCATCCGGCCCGCCATTAGTTTAACAATCAAGTTACACAATGTGACATAAAATGAAAACAAAAAATTTAAAAAAGAATATATCTGTGTTTTCCTTTCTAATCCCATAATAGATACATGCATTTAAAACATATCAGGTAATTTCCATTCACAATTAAATAGGTGCTTAATTTCCATAAGTTTTTCTTAAACTCTATTTTCGACTGGGTGTGGCCCGCGATGAGTGCAGCAATTGATTATGTGGCCCTCGGGCCGAAAAATTTGGCCACCGCTGGTCCAATATATGAAACCGCAATCGTTTTATATGGTAGAGGCAAATAATTTATGGGCCGTTTTTTTTTAATCGACTGCCATCATGGGCTTAAGCATTTGCGAAATGCAGAACGATTTTCGTATATGCCGATTTGGTCGACGCGTGGAAAAACGCCTCAATTCGATGTCCGACCATGACGCGTGCCCTGCCGTGGGCAGAAACCATAAATTATGTCATACTTAAATGGATGCGTTTAACAAGGTGTTCCATTTGGTCCGTTCGACCCGCGGGCTTTGTTTCGCGGATGTATGCGATGTTTTTTTTTTTATTTATGCAATCAAGTGCTGAGCGTAAGCGTTGCGGCACAGTCCATCGATTCCTACGTTTTGCAACTCTGCCAAATCGTTTAGGAACATCGCCTGGCTCTTTACGCATTGTGACTGTAGTCACGGAAAAAATCAGTCGCAGAATCTTTAGAAAATCGATGGTTCTGATTTATTAATCGCGATTTCGAAAGTTCATGATGAAAGTTTTTAATCTTTAAAAGTAAGGAATTGGTGAAATATTCGGGGGGTGAGGGAGGTATGTGCAAATATTATTAAAATTTAGTGGAGTATTTCTTTTCCTATACATTTTATCGGAGGAGTAGCCGTTAAGATCAAACGAGAAAGTCTTAATCCGAGTTGAACTTAGAAAATTTCTTGCATGGTTACTTCATCATTGTTGTTAACATTAACAATATCACACGAATACGTTTAATTTCCTTGCGTACATTTTTTTAAATAGGAAGATAATGACGTTTATATAATCATTTCTTTCAAATATTCCATTGCACGAATTTTTTAAACGCTGTACACTTTCCTAACTTGTTATTCGATGGAATCTAACGTTTATTGCCAGTTTTCCTCTACATTAACGAAGTTTTCTTTTGAAATCGCAGTTCCCCTTCATATACATAGCTCTGTATCTGCAGACAAAAACCGATCGATGGAACCGATTTACATTACAATTATTATTTCAGCTTTCGAAAAGCCCACGAATTATTTCCCGGGAATAATACTTTAATTAAAAAGTATCATCTTCGACATTTGTTTCCTTAAATGAGTTGATCGTTTTATTTTGAGACTGGTAGTTCTTAGGGATAAAGTAATCAAACGTCATCCGGCATTGGTCTTTTGGCGCAACCTTTTGACGTAGAAGCTATTACGTTATTCATTTCCTTTTCTTGAATTTTTTTTTTCTGCTAATTCTTCTCGAGGAATAAATGTGCCGTGTGTTATTCCTGCGTGGATATTTGCTTTCACTCCATAAATGGCCGATTTTCTGCACCCGCGACGGACACGGCATTTTTTTTTTCGGATTACTTTACTGCATTCGAGTTTAAAATTCAACATCACACTGTACCCGCGGGTGATTTAATTTTTTAAAAAATCACGAGGGCGAATTGGAACGGAACAATGTATGGGCTGTTTTATTTTTGTGTATTTGTGCGGCGCGCCGAAAGAATGAAATGCTGGGCAATGATAACCTATTCCCATTTACGCCAGGTTGAACCTTACTTGCTTCAGGTTAGCGCTATCTCCATTAGATACGAAATGCCTGGCGCGAGACGCGACAAAGGTGGTGGTATAGCAGTTCGCTTACGTCAAACCATTCAACCGAATGCGGCAAAGGCTAGGACGGCAGAGAGAGTGTGTGAGAGAGAGAGAGAGAGGGAAAGGGAGTGAGAGAGAGAGAGAGAGAGCAAGAGAGATGGGAGGAAAGAAGTGGAGGGGGGGTTTGAAAGGGCCTCGTATGTGTGTCGGCTCATAATACGGCCCAAAGTTACTTCCGCAGTTACGTGAGGTGAACTTGCATAGCTTGGCTACCCCAATAAAACTTACGAGTGTTACAAAAAAAGTCCTCATAAAACTACTCCTTTGGTGAGCACTGGTTCAGTTTTCAACGCTCACTCGTCGTTTTATTTAGCGAAAGTTTGCTCCTAGTTCCAAAATAATCACAACTTCGAAACTTGAAAAAATCTAAGTGATAAGAAGATAATTGGAGTGCATTTCTGTGAAAATAGGAAGAGATAAGAAATTAAAGAATATAATCCCATAATAATATGCTCCTCCAGTTTCATTGTTGAATTTTGAAATATATTAAATGCTCTTATAGGTATTAAAATGGAATAGAACGTTGGATCACTTGTGTTACATTCATTCTCGAAGATTTCTCTCATAAAACGACAGTCGATTTCCAAAGCCTTTTTTATGTATCATTTTGACCATAATTTTTGCTTAAGCCAACCCTAGCGCTTTAATAAATTATTCTAATTGCAGTACCTGCTGAGCATTGATATTTACTCGTTTTGTTGAATTAGGCGGCATTCGGCATCCTTTATTAAATGTAATTGGTGGGGAATTATCTTTAACGATAGAGCTTGTGCAAGTTAATTATTAATGTTTCTATCGCAGGAAAATCTCCCCCGGGCTGATGCCTCCAGGGTCGCCCGGGATATTCAGAAGGAAAACGTCCACTACGGATCCTACTCCTCCGTTTTCAACTTACCCGCGATCCGCCAGAGTGAGCATTGGTAATATTCTTGCCCACAAGATGGCGGTAACTGGTGCAGGCGTAACAGTGCAGGGCTGGCCCAACACTAAAGAAGATTACGAGTTGAAAGAAGTTATCGGTAAGTGGAATATAAATTATTGACTGTTAATGTCCCCTTTCCTCATACCACCTATAATTACAAAATGTCTCTTGTGTATAAAGTCGTGAACATCAATACCGTATGATGCACCTCTGCAGTGTGTCCTCGTGCCGGCAAACCGGTACGTATTTATCATTATATTTAAAAGTAAATGTATTAATAAAATTTCATGAGTGAAAGAAAAAATTCGCGATTGCATAATTTGTCAGCAGCCGATTATATTAGTCCAATATTTGTTCTTGTCCCGATTTCCAGTGTTTTATCCATTGCGTTACAAAACCTTGTCACATATTATTCTCTTTTCGTCCCATCAGTCATTTAGTATTCGAGTGATAAATGGCTATATGGTGTTTACCATTGAAAATAAGTGGAAATTTTTATTATGGTGAATTTTTTCTCTTATCATGCTGCCTGTCGTATGCAATTCTACGAAGTTGAACTGTATCCACGTTTTCCTAATTGAGTGAATACCTTATTCTAATTTTTAAGGTGTTGGTGCTACAGCCGTAGTCCACGGTGCATTTTGTAAACCAAGGCAAGAGAAATGTGCCATCAAGAGGATAAATCTGGAAAAGTGGAATACGAGCATGGATGAGTTGTTGGTATGTGTTTTACATTTCTTTGCGGTGGATATTTATGAATAACTCTTTTAAATAATTTATTGGTTGTATTTTAACTATTTCTTACATCTAAATTGAAGTATTTGCCCTATTAATGATGTTAGAATCTTAAAAGTAGTGTTCAGTAAAAATATACACAGGGAAATAAGTAAACCGTCAAAATTCTTTTATCACAGTTACTATTTTAATACAGAAATATAACGCCCTTATTATGTTCTTTACCTAGAATTTATTAATATAAGATAATTCAGATTTTGGAAGAAATAGTGTTTCTTGCTCTTTTCATCTGAATTATTAGTAACCAGTTGGATTTTAGTGTTTGTAAAACATGCATAGTATTTTAATGAAAGAAGGTTATTGATGTCAATATTTTTTAAAAGTCACATCACAGGTATTAAACGTATTTACTATTATTATGCTACTTTGAAGAAATTGAAATATACATAACATTCTCAAATTCTATTAACTGCTCAGTAATATGTATTTTACACTTAATGTTACAAAATTAATACATTAGTAACATTTGTCATAATTGCATTAGCATATGTTGCTTTTAAATTGTCTAATTGTAATAATTGAACATTTTCTTTAATTAACGAAGAAAGAGATCCAAGCCATGTCCTCCTGCAATCATGAAAATGTCGTCACATACTACACTAGTTTTGTCGTACGAGAGGAACTCTGGCTGGTACTGAGACTCTTAGAAGGCGGCTCACTCCTGGATATCATTAAGCACAAAATGAAGGCAAGCAACTGTCAGCATGGAGTCTTTGATGAGGCAACCATAGCCACAGTCCTGAAAGAAGTCCTCAAAGGATTAGAATACTTTCATAGTAATGGCCAAATACACAGGTAAAAAAATTTGCAATGGGATATTGTTATTATTTGTTTTATTTTATCTTAAATCTTTGGAACGGTAAGGGTACATATACAGTGATTTATTTCTTTTTCAATTTTATGATTGTTAAAATTTGTTTTTTTTTTGCTGCATTGTAATTACCTAGAACAAATTATTTTTAAGGTAATAAATTCGTTTTTACTTCATGAAAGGTAAATCTTAAATATCTTTTAATATTATTTATTTTAAGTTAAGTTCATATTGCGCCTGTTATGTCAACCACTCAAAAGACATTGCAAAACTTTCATATAATTATTTTAATAACTTTTGCTGGGCAGCATTTATGAATATTTTTTTAATTATACCCTTTTCCTCATATGCAGTAAATATATCCACAAGAATTTTCTGAAGTACTTTGTATCAAAAGTTAATATGCTGTGGTAGAAAAGGAAATTGTTAGTTTGATTTATTAAGCTGTACTAGTATTTTCATTGAAATACTATGCTTCCTGATAATTCAGAAAATTTTTCATTAATTTGATATCAGCGTCTGGTCACTATTTGCCAAAATGTAGTAACTATTGAATAATAAAATTTACTTCCTATTTGTTTCAATACAGAATAGTTTCCTCTATTTTTAAGGGTACATATCAAAATGAGCATTTTTTTCAAATGCTCATGTTTGCATATACTGATATTGTCTTTCTAAAATGAGTTTTCCTTGATTTTAACCTTGGTTTAACAGTTTTTTCATTTCTCTTTATTTCGTAGAGATATAAAAGCTGGGAATATTCTCCTTGGGGAGGATGGAACTGTTCAAATAGCTGATTTTGGAGTAAGTGCATGGCTAGCTACAGGGAGGGACCTTTCCAGACAAAAAGTCAGGCATACATTTGTGGGCACTCCATGCTGGATGGCTCCTGAGGTCATGGAGCAAGTAAGTTTTACATTATATATGAGTTGTCGTGAGAGCCTAACAGTATGGTGCTTCTTAGTCAGAATATCCATATCAATTCAATGTGACAATCTCAACAAGATTTGGTGCCATCATAAATAAAAAAAGTATTTTTTGCGTAAACCTATACAATATTCTTGATATTACATTTTTTTTACATTGATATTCTTTTGGAAATTGTACAAGTTTTTTATACAAATAAATATGTTAGGTTATTCAATTTTTAAAAAGTATTCTAATAGTTTGTTACTGCTATTTTGAAAATTAAAGGGGATTTTTTCTGTGCTTTTGTTTACAGTGAATGAATTAAAAAATATTTTTTAAACATTTTGAGTTGTTTTAGCTTAACTGAGAAGGAGATGAAATCTTATATTACATTCTAATTATCTTGAGAGAAATTTTATGTATTGAATGACTCTACAATCCTATGTTTTCTGTAATTTTCATGCATGGGAACTCTTTGTTATGTATCATCACAAAACATTGAAATTCATTTCATACAACTTCACTTTTTAAAAAGCAATTGTTTATCAAACAATATGGTAATTTAAATTGACAGCTCATGTTGTGCTATTTATCGTATTACTTCTCTGGCAATGTATTCTTTTATTTACAGAAATTTTCATTTTTCTACGATCACAGCTTGAAATGTGCTTAATTTCAATTTTAGATGTGACAGCTTTTTTTCCAGTCATAATTTTTTAGAACCTTTCCATGTTTTCTTTATAAAATATTACATGTATTTAACTATTTGATCATGAAATTTGTCATGTATAGCTAAAGTTGAATATTTTTATAGTTTCCGTCTCTTATTGGGTAGATTATAAATAGGTAGCAATCATAAGTAAGGCACCTGCTGTAAGATTATAGCAAAGACTAGGGCAGTGATGGCGAACCTTTCATTGCCCGCGTGCCAATATTACTGAAATTGTCGAATCTTTTTTGCCTCGCGCGCCACAAAAAAGTCCTTGATATTTTTCGCGGGCCAACTAAATTAAATTCGTAATCAAGACATAAGAGATTGAAATTTATAACCGTAAAACTAATGTTTACAATAGTTAACTAAATAACACAAATGTTTTTGCGGCCTACCTTGGAGTCGAACCCAGGACTTTTTCCGAGATATTTTTTATCGCCACCATACAATATATGAGTCGAGCATTCTTACTAAATTTAGAGTTTCTGTCTCAATTCTTTATCGAGTTATTAGCAAATTAATATAGTGGAAAGAAGATAATTTGTGTTGTAACACATTTACTTATTTTATATGACGTCATAAGGGATGCAAGAAGAAAACATTTACGCTTATTATTAATAACTTACACAAATTATCTACATTAAATCACTTAACATGTTATTAAAATCAATGTATTGAATATTATTATTATGTTTTGTTCTTCTTTCTTGAGCTTGAGCTCTTCTGTGTTCATTAATTCCTTCTCTAAATTCCTGATAAAGTTCTCCTCTTTGTGCATTGATCCTATTATGATAATATTAATATTTGGCTTTTGAATTGGACATTTTAAAATTTCTTCGAAGATATTTGCTCAACTAAAACAATAATATAATTAATATTATTATTATAAATAATATTAATTAATAATAAATATTGTATACTAAACTTATCTTCAAATAACTGACGAACTTCTTTCAAGTTTAAATTGCTATTATCATCTATGATTCAAATTTCTTCACTAGAATTCATCAATAACACAAACAAAGTTTCCGTTGCTATGTGGAACATTTACTATAATATTATAATAGATACTTGTTAATTGATCATTTTGTTGTTGTGATTTCTATATTAAACTTGTGGATTATTCAATGTTTTAGGACCATGGCTATGACTTCAAAGCTGACATTTGGTCTTTTGGCATCACCGCCATTGAAATGGCAACTGGTACAGCTCCATACCACAAGTATCCACCAATGAAGGTGCTTATGTTGACCCTGCAAAATGACCCTCCAACGTTAGATACTGGGGCTGAAGAAAAGGATCAATATAAAGCATATGGAAAGACCTTTCGTCGCATGATAGTGGACTGCCTCCAGAAAGACCCTTCCAAGAGGTGTGTTGCTAGTGGAAGTTACAAGATAACCATGAGAAATAGTTAACTTGATCTAAAATAGAAGAACCTGTTTTTATATACGATATTTGCTTTTGTCAGATCTTGACCTCTTTCCTCATATTTCCATCAAGCTTTTGGTTCCTGACATGACGCCGACTTTGCTTTAGTTGATTCTAAAAAATAACCATTTCTGCATGCTATTCCCACACATAACATTCCATAGTTTGTGTATACTTTCCTGCCTTTGTCTGTATGGCTATCTAAGAACATTGAAACTATAGAAACTACAGTAAAACCTCTTTATAACGAAATTGAAGGGACCCAATTTTGGCACTTTGTTGTAAGGAGTTTCTTTGTATGGACGTTTTTTCAGATTCATCATATATGCATATTATTGTTGGTTGTAATTTATTACAACACTAGAGAATGTTTCCAAAAAATTCACTATGATAAAAAACAATATATCATTTTTTCATTCCTGAAACATTAATAAATTTTCATAGTAGAAACAATAGTCTTTATGATGTGGCAATTTATGATGTAGGGCAGGGCTGCCATTTTTACGGATTTTATCTGTTTTCACAGGTTTTTTTAACAAAAACAGACATTTCCGTGATTCCTGGATATTTATAAGGAAAGATTCAGTAGTTAAGAGATGTTCGTGTAAAAAATACATAGACCACTAAGAAATTTCAAGATTATTGATATTCCTATGTGAATAATACGAATACATTCGATGAACTTGTTCCGTAAGTATGTACGTATCGTAAAATACTTGGGGGGGTGAAGCGTGAAAACTAGAACTTATTGTGAGACTGAACACAAAAACTAGCTGTTGAACTGGATTGGCAACCTACGGCATATTTATTCAGTAAAACCTAACATAGCACGAATTTACAAGGTGCGATTTTGCTAAGAGGCGGTTTGACAAGTCCAAGACAAAGTTAACCTTCAAATATCTCATAAACTATAAATGATGAAAACTTCAAATTAAAACATTTTAAAGAAAAAATACTGTCAAATTGATTCGTGTAATTATTTTACCTTATTAAAATATTGCGTTGAGAGATCGTATGTGCGCTTCTTGCATTGCACTGATACGGCAGAGTTCTGCAACCGGCATCAAGTCTGTGGTGTGCCGAGGTATATTTTACGTTATAAGCAAGGGAAGGATATTACTACGTTTTATTATCCTCCAGCTACGACAGAAAATACATTTTTAATAAACCGTGATACTTTATGGCTGAATTTGTTACTGTTTTGGTTACTTGAAGCTACAACATAGTTACTTCTTAGAGAAAGAAAGTCATACGGAACAGTTTCGGGTAAAGCGATTTCCATAGTTTTGTATGTAACTGTGATGTGCGATGTGAAAAATTCTGCATTTTTTTACTCTATTTATAATAACTGCAGAAATCTTTTTGTTTCACGTTACGTGCGGTATTACCATATTTACCCGAGTAATGCCCTCAATCCCGTTTTTACAGCCATACATTCGGAAAAAATGGAATTATGTAATTCCGATTTTGATATTTATGGCAAAATCGGTTGAATAATCGATCTGAAGTGAAACCGCGAAAGAAGTAGAAATTTTTTTCATTTTGTCTAATTTTGTTGCACCATAATATTGATATCATTAAAAGTGAAATCTAAGGTCTGTCCTGTAAACTAGGGCTATGGTTACTTATTGTTTTCAACGCATTTATTCTATTTACTGTATATTTAAAACTTGAATACATATTAAATTATAAAAAGCATGATTACATTTAAGTTACAGGACTATGCATAAACTGTTGTAAATAATTTTACATAAAATATGCGATGCAGGTGCTGAAAATATTGAAAGCATAAATTTGTGCACTGTGCATCAAAAAACCAAGATATTACAGGATTTTACAGGATATTTTGATGTCGGTAACAGGATTTAGAAAAAAAATTGGTGGCAGCCCTGATGTGGGGCATCTCTGGGTTACTGAGCTTTATCATTATTATTGATCAAAACTTGGATTACTTTATACTAAGTTTACTTTTTCAGTATTCAAAATGTTTAAATGGCAAATTTTGCTATTTTTAACACTATGTACATTATATGTATATGTGTATATATATGTATATATATATATATATATATATGTATATATATATATCAATAAATGGCCAAATGAAAATGTAGCACAGAAAATATCAATGAAAAAATATTTTTGTCCTTTATTTAAATAAAAGTTACATATTCAGTTGGTCGTCACCATTTACCACAAGGAGCCATTAATGAGAAACTATGTATAGAAAATTTATTTATAAAAAATAATTTCTTATTACGTGTTTTTAATAAATTTTCATACTTAATTATACATACAGGGAAATCTCGTCTTTTGCGGGGGTTACATTCCTGACAACACCGCAAAAGACGAAGTCGTGAAAGAGAAGTAGGTAATGGGAAATACAGGGTTTGGTTCCTATCCCAACAAAAACGGATCATTTGTCCCTTGTATTGGTAACCGCAAAAAAATAGAGAAAGAGACGGAAAAATGTACTTCAGTGGAAGAGAGACTTCAACAAGATAAAATAACATGAAAAAAGTATCAGAAAAAATCTTATTCAAGTTCTGTAGTAGAATCGAGAAAAATAAATGGTGGTTGCCTAACTCGCAGGAGCTAATTTACAAATATGGCGGACCTCATCTTTCTTGGAGTTTACATTCCTGAAAAACTCCATGAAACACCACCAATAATGAATGATGCATAAAACGCAAAGCTTAAGCATTTAAACTATGTCAAACCTGAGCAAATATCCCAATGATCCTGAATACGAAGGATCAAGAGTTGGGAGTTGAATTTTTCCCCTCGGACTTCCCTGATGTCAAAAAGAAAGAAAACTCCTGATCGGTGATACCAGCTAATATTTTACAACTTTTCATGTGTGAAGGGGCACAAAAGTTTGAGAGAATTGCATCCTAAAAATATTTAAAAGTATATACTTATAAGACACGTGTAACTAATTTTATATGCATACTAGGTGAAAGTACTCGGCGATGCCTGGATTATGCCAGACACGTAACCAAGTGACCAAGAGAAAGTTGCCTTTACACTGTAATCCATAAATCTTAAGAATTTTAACTTGTAAGAACATTCAAAATGGGATCAAATCTTTAATAAAGCATACTTACCTTCTAATTACAGCAGATGCCCCATATATTGCTGTGCGGTATGAGTGTCATTTATGAACCAAAGAAACATTTGTCACTTTCTGGGGAAAACTTGTATAGATTAGACGTTTTATTCAAAACCACAAACTTATGTCGAGTGACTTCTATGGAGAGTATTATAAATGTGCGTTAGTAAGCATTATAGATGTATAATATAAAGGTTTTACTTACTAAAAGGTAAGATTCCAGCATACACACGATGAATTGTCATTGAAAATGTATGTACTTATCTCAAGTATTCCCATTAGTCACAATAAGTTTATGAAAAAAACATTTGCATTCTGGATACAAAGCAGCCCTCTTTTGTGGGAATAATTCTAAAAGAACTTTAGGTTCTAATTGTAGCCATAATGGGCATCTAGGATTTTCACATCTTATTATGTTTATTGGAGATACCTGAGGTACCTTTTTCAATTTTTTTTATTTTCAAGTGCTTAATGAAAATTTTCCCACATCATATGAGCTTGGTAATTATCCAGTGAATATTCAGTTGTGTTCATTATTGAACGATCTCTGGTTTACCTGCATATTATTTTGGTTTTGACCTCGATTGTTTAGATTTGACCACTGCAAATATTAATAATATATACTTTCCTCTGTATTGAGAATTGTATGAATGAAATGACCATGAATATATCTTTCTAACTTTGCAGCACATTAAGGAGTTTGAAACATGTTTGTCTAATCAAGAAATTCTATTACTCTGCTTAAATTCAAAATCATCCATTAAATTTCAACTTGAGTAATTAAAAGAAGCATTGATGAGACAAATGTCTTCTTTAAAATCTCTCTTCAAGTTGACAGCAAAGGTTGTAAACTGTGATTTGACTTGTGGTGTAATTTTCTCTTTTAGACCTACTGCAACAGAACTATTGCGGCATCCATTCTTCAAGAAAGCTAAAGATAGACGGTATCTTCAGCAAACATTGGTAGCGATGGGGCCTAGTCTTGAGACTAGAGTGCAGAAGGTATGCCCTTGAAAATGTCTTTCCATTCTGGATTTGTGGATAATGGCTAAAATAATCCTTTACTTTGAAATTAATATAAAAGAAATTCTATTTGATTTTTTATAAATTGTTTTTGGATTAGAAAATATTTTTTCCAATTTTGATTCTTGTGTTAATGTGAATATTTTGAGTGAGACAAAAACTTTCCCTTAAGCTTGAGATTTTAAGTTAGTACTTATTTTGGGCAATTTGTTTCTTAGATACTTTGTCGTGATAATTAACATAACTGACATTTTCGAAATTTCTAATTGTAGGTTTTAGTGGCTTTGTCCTGTCTTTAAAAGCAAGAATATCCATGTTATTCAGAATACCTTTTGGTATACAATGTTACATGTTGCTTAAACATAGCTGCATTAAGGTGTTGCTTTTGTAACACAAAATCGAAATCAAGTCCTGTTTGCTAAAAATGATTTTAGAAATGATTGATCAATTCATGTTTAGAAAAAAACATGATTTTAAAAGTATTATTTTTTCCCCTTAGGCAGCTAAGCGCCAACCGGGAACTTCTGGGAGGTTGCATCGTACTGTTACTGGAGAGTGGGTTTGGTCATCAGAAGAAGATGGAGATGGCTCCTCTGACGATGATGTAAGTTCGAATAGAGGAAACATTTAACATAAAACCTGATATTTAGATTCTTGCAACCAACTGGTAAAAATACCCTTGGCAGTGTTTCAAGTACACGTACAAATTGCAGTACGAGTATTTCATTTGTTTAATGATGATGTCTAGCTTGAAGTGTATGTCTCTTAAAATTTTTGGACATTTGTTAAAGTTATAAAACTTGTCATTTCAGAAGTTTTAACAAAATTTAAAATATTCTCTAAGATTGCTATGTGTTACCTTATAATTCTTGTCAGTAGTTTGACTGGTTTGGTTTGATTAACTTTTTTTTTGTAAAATTTAGCTCATCCTACTTATTCCATAAAGAATTATGAAGTTCGTATTGTGGTTGAAATTGAAAATAGCATCTCTCCAGTTGCCATAAAAAGGATCATTGGTGTTTCACTAAGAGAAGATTGTTGATGAAATATCATATGAGGAGTTCCCTGTGGCATTCGTTCAATTTAAGCAGCAAACCGAATTTATTTTTAAAATTTGGAATGTCTATCCAACAGTATGACAAGGAGAAACCGATGAACAACATTGAGGGAGGAGGTTCTTCTGGCAGTGAGAAGGATCCCAATGAAGTTGACACTGGGAGCGTACATGGGATGGGTGGTACGTTATCTGAGCAGTCCTCTCCCGGGCACTCGATGCAGAAGGTGGTCACATCCCAGAAGGCTCCTGGCACTCCAACCTCGAGGCATGGGAAACACCCAGCGCAACCATATCTACCTACCGCCAGTGTGTCTGCTCCTTCTGTGATGGAACAGCAGGATCCTGGTGTGATGGAGTCCACACCAATCAACCTTGTACTCAGAATGAGGTAAAAAAAATAACGTGCATAATTTTTTGAATGAATATGGAAATAAATAGTTTTATCTGTGAGCATGAATAAATTAGCACATTTTTATTTTTCATGTGGTTATACCCCTACATACTCGGTCACTGGAGCCTTGTATAAGAAATTTTTTAACTTCAAAATAAATAAATGGGTTCCAGTCTTGACTTGTATATTTTTCGAAACTGAAATTTAAAGACAAACACCAAAGTGAAACCATAAGCATATAAAAAAAGTGCTAAAAGTGACAGAAGGAATCTCGTGAATATCTTGGGCCTAACTTTATAAGGGATAAGAACATTTTTGAACTTGAATACTGCTGTTATTATTGCCATTAGAACTGACCATAAATACATTTGGAGATATTTTTTCATTTCATTAATTTTCTCTTTTCTTGCATTATGCAAATTGTGGACAGCATCAAATTTATAACATCGTCCTTGTCAGAAATACATTTGTACAGATATATTTAAATGTATTTCTTTGTATGACTTCCTCGTTCAGTGCATATTTGTGAGCCAGCGGGAGATTGATGCATTAAGCACTCATTCTTCGCAGTTTTTCCTGCTTGAAATTGTCCCAAGAGAAACCATAAGTGCATTTAAGAAAACATGCACTTAGTGGTATTGAAATTATCTCTGGAAAATGAATTTTAAGAAGTTTTTTAGGTTTAGGTGTCTAATTTGAATACGGCGATATCTAGTTTGAATGGGAAACACTGTAGAATCAGCGTTTGGTGAACTTTGTGGAACAGCTGCTTTTCCAACAATTTTTGAACTGGAGTCTATGTATTGATTAGTAGTTGGTGAATCGAGAATTTGACAAGAAATTCAGGACATAATTATACTTTTGAACGCACTGCTTGCTAGAGGAATGCTTTCTAGTGCGTGTGAAAACAACTCATGTTATTTACCGTTTCAGCTCGCAGGATACAAATGGAAATAGAGATTGAACCGAACCACATCTACAAAAAAATTCTGATTCAGTTTGCAGATCAGTTAAAAATTAGTTGCTGGTTTCGGTTCAGTTCGTGGTTCACCAAATTTATTGCAGTTCGGTTCAGTTGGTGGTTCGGTTTGCAGCTCTGTTTTAAATACAGGCAGCATCCGTTTAACATACAGGTTACATTCTTGAAAAGCTGTACGTTAAGTAGACAGTTATTTTCCGTAGAAACTAATGTTTTAAATGGAGATGCGTGCCTGTAATGGAAAAGCCCAAATATTTTCATTCATAGTCAAGTTGGAATATTGCACCATTGCATTTATAAATCAATGAACAGTAAATTTAACCATGCATACAATATATTAAAAAACAAATATCATTAAACTTTAAAATAATAATTTAAAGATGATCTGACAGGCACAGTATTCTCCTCCTTCGATAACTTCGCAAGAGCCCGAGGAAATTCATTTGCTGCATCAAATTCTGCACTCACAGCTTCATTTGTCACTTTGATATTATGTAGCCTTTCACAGATCTTAAATCTTCGGAACCACCCCCAGCTTGCATTAATTGGTTCGCTATCACTTGCACTAGAACTTTCTCCCATGTTATTTTTTAAATGTTTGTGAAGTCTCCTTGCTTTTTCCTGAATTATGGAAAGGCTCAGGAGAATGCGATGCTGATTTTGGTCTTCCATCCAAACTTTCAAAAGCCTTTCCATCTTCTCCATAACACTGCAACGTGCATGAGTTCCTGCAATCTGCTTAATATTTACCCCACTTTGGACGTGTTTCATAATTTTATCTTTATTTATCACAGTGGTATTAATGGTAGAATGGTTCAAATCTTAGTCATGCCCACAAGAGTCAAGGGTCATGCTGCACTCCACCTAAGCTCTCTCAAATCCATCTGTTTAATCGTGTTTGCAAGAGAATCGATGAACATATCGGCAGACAGTATGTATGTAGGTGTGGATATATGGTGTCAATATGTAATGCATGTATCAGCAGATGTACATTAGTGCATATTAGTGATGCACCGAAGCTCGGCTTCGGCCTCTGTATTCGGCCAAAATCTGCTATTCAGCCTCGGCCTTTGGATGGCCGAATAGCCAAATACTACATATTTTTTTTTGATAAAACGAAAAATGATAATGACATAATAGAAGAAAGCAGAAAACACAAAATAAAAGCATAATACATTGAGTTGTTGCCAATACAATTCATATATCTCGGATTCAGCCTGACAGTTATGTGCTACTCGTTTTTATGGCCTACGACGTATAATATATTAGTGTGTTCCAATATGTGGACAATTCATTTATTTAGAATACTCCTCCTCATTAGTTGGAATTTTTGATGTTTTACTGTACTGTGTAAGTAGCAGACAACCTTTGACATCTGGTTCACATTTTTGCATGACGTAATATGACGTATAAACAGTAGCGCCATCGTGCCAAAACCAAAATGACACAATGTCGACTGGGTTTTCGTTTTATTTTTGAATTTAATAAATGCAGACAATTTTATATAACAGAATATATAATGAACTTAACAAGGCTGCGATTCTTTGTATATATCTTCATATTAACAAAGAATTTAAATACTGTATTTAATCGATTGTAAGCCGACACCAATTGTAAGCCGACTTTTCACAAGGCCACGCAAGAAAAAAAATTTGATTTTAACCCTCTCACAACCGGACCGCCCGAGAATGCCCATAAATTTTTATACTCCCGATCGCGAGACCGCCCGGAAAATACGCTTTCAAATTTATCTCTGAAAACGTTGACTGGATGGCTTCTCTCTCGGAAATGATGTAGTATACCATATAAACATGAGATTTAGATCGTATTTGGCAGATTTTTCTTAACTTTGTATACAAAGAATTTTTTTTAAATATTCGCTCGAAATTCGCTATTTTTTTGGACCTTGAACAATCTAATATGTCTTGCAGTAATTCTTCTACTTTGGAGATTTTTCAAAATATATATTTTTGGAGATTAATGTATAATTGTTGTATTTAATGTTTCCCATTCGGTGGCCATCTTGAATTTGTAAGAGGGTTAAAGTATTAACTAAAATTACGGTGACATAGAATACATTTTATTCACTTATTCATAACAACTTCTACGAAAAAAGTAATTTGACCTCGCGGGATCTTAATATAATAATACCCCGGGAATAAATATGTAAATAATATGTGGTGCATCGAAGTCTTAAAGAGCGCAGCGATAGCGCTCGTATGCGTAAGGAGCTAACACAGTGTTTCATTTTACACGTGAATCGAAGCATTTGCCCTCCCCTACCCTCCCTCCTCCACCTTTCATGTTTCAATGTTAGCTCCTTACGCTATCGCTGTGTTCTTTTACGACTTTGAGGCACCACGTATTATTTACATAATTTATTTCTTCGTAGGTGTTCAATCAATTTGATTCTTTTTTTTGCATATATTTAAAGATCTCGAGTTATAATGTAACTACGGACATAAATTCATTGACTACGTTTTCAAAGCCAAGTGGCGTTTTCTGAGATGGTAAAAAGGTAAAAAAAAGGTCGGCTTACAATCGATTAAATACGGTAGATTTCTATAGAAAACATTAGTGTTCAGTAGTTGGTACTTCAGGTTGGTAGTGTTTTAAAAACAATTTTGGAAATTCCCCGGGAGGAATTTCTTGCGATTGTAACCAACTTTCACAGTCAAAATTGGGGATGTGTACAGATTTTTCGTAAACCCAGAACTTATTAGTAGTATCATTTTTAAATTTAATAGGCAAGGCTAAGTCTCCGTTTCACGTACAAGCGATGTGGGTGGTGCGAGCGACTAAGCAGAAAAACAATAGTGTAATGTTATGGCGGTGTCCCAAGTTCTGGTGTCAATGCGTGTACTCGTTTGAGCGGTGAGTGAGTATCTTCGAAGCGATCAACACACTTTGTTTTCGAAGCGAGCGACCAGAACCGCTGTTGTGGCGAATACTTTGTATTTCAGCATTTTCTTTGTAGTTTTATCACCGTTTTGTGTTCTTACACTGTTATGGAAATGAACGAAAATTTAATTTCCGAGATCCAAAAGAGTTCCATCTCATAGAATTTAAAAGATAAAAATTATTTTAATCATTTTTGGGCGATTACCAAGGCCAAAGCCGATATTCGGTGCATCACTAATTTATGCTAATGGAGATATTCGGCCTCGGCTGAATACTGATTTTAATATTCAGCCATTCGGCATTTGGCCAAAATGAGTATTTGGTGCATCTCTAGTGCATATACGTTAAACGGACACTGCCTGTACTCCATTAACATTATATCCATGATAAAAGCAATACCTAAGCAGCGTATTTGCTTTTTATGTAAGTTCAAGGTAATCCCTGATAGTTGAATTCACAAATTGTAAATGAGTCTGCTACTTGGCTTAATCATGTATACTTTAAGTATTCCTGTAAATACAAATCTGAATTATTTGCATCTTTCAATGCTGTAAATCACTTGGAACTACCATTTATGCTGTTGATCTAACAGGTGCAGTAATTTTTATGGTACAAATGATTTTAATGAATGTGATTGTACTTGCATTCATGCTTTAGCTATAATAATTCATCATAATTTGTGAGAAATTTTTGAAGACCTCTTTCTCAGCATATTTATTTGAATGTTGTGTATTTTTTATTGTTGCAAGTAGCTGTAATTGATTTTATAAACAGGAAAAATAGATCAATTTTTTATGCAGTTTATTTATTATTTAACAAAATAAAGATGTTGAAGCCATTAAAAGTTTGAAAGTGTCTGAAAATATTTAAGAAACTATTTATTAGTTTATTTAGGAATATTTAATCAGAAGTGAAAGGACACATTAAATCACAGTATTGCTATATGATCGTTTATACTGTTTGCAGACATAAACAGTATACCATTGTTTGTTTCTTAATTCATTTGAAACTTCCATTATTTTCAACATATGGCAGATATCACAGAAAGTTAGCAGCATCAAAGAAGTACTTATGCCCCATTTTTATTTCATTATACAGGAATAGTCGTCGTGAACTCAATGACATTCGTTTTGAGTTTGTTATCGGGAAGGACAGCCCTGAAGGAATAGCCTCTGAGTTAGTAAGTGCTGGACTTGTGGATGGTGGAGACATGGTTGCCATTGCAGCCAGCCTGCGGAAGCTTATTGAAACATGTCCATCATGTAGGGCTGTAACCTTCCCATTGGTAAGTTGTTTAGCTTTTGTTACATATGGCATTGAAATACATAATTGAGCATATAACTTCATTTTTTAGCTGTTCAGTATGATTAACCTTTTTGTGTGTCTTAATTTTTTTGGCAGCATTCTTCCACAGGATATATAAAATTTAAGGAAAATAACTGAAAAGCTACAAATAATTAGAAGACTGACTTAGTGTTTGATTTATTTTTTATTTATTAAATATTGTTAGTTTTTTGTTTTTTAAATTACTGGGTTCTATATTCGACAGCAAATAAAAAATGCTGAAGTTGACATCACATACCGTATTTACCCGAAAGGAAGACGACCCCAAATTTAAGACGACCCATAAAAAAAACAAGGTCTATTTACGAAAAACTTTAAAATAATAACACACTAAAAGCATGAATAAAAAATTGGTACAACATACATTGTACAAACTTTCTCATATAATAATGCGTCGTTTAGTTATCTTTAGAAAATCGTATGAGCTGGTTTTTAGAAAATCCAATTTTTGTTAAAGTTGCCCAAAAATAAACTAGCTTTATATTCATTCATTGAGAAAAATGAAATATATAATATTATTGCAGAAGTATACTCAAGTAATTGTACAAAATTTGATAAAAATTGTTCGAGCCGTTTTTGAGAAAATCAAATTATTCTTAAAGTTGCATAGAATAAACTAGCCTTATATTCATTTTTTGAGAAATATGAACTATACAATATTACTGAAGACGTAAACTCAAATAACTGAATGAATTTTGATCAAAATCGTTAGAGACGTTTTTGAGAAAATCAAATTCTTGTTAAAAATGCGTAGAATAAACTTCCCCTAATTATTGAGCAATGTCAACCATTTCTTCATAGACTGCTCAGTATGATAAAATGCCTAAGTACGAGATTTCATTCATTTTCACTCTACCGTTTGGGCTGTAGACGGCATTGGGTAAACCACTTTTTCGGATTCAGCGACACCTAAACCGTATATTTCCGTAAAAATCTCGAGGCCAAATTTTTTCGCGATAACAATACTTCCTCAATACTTCGTATGAGAAAGTAAAAAGGCATTGGCTTTGACATCTAACAATTATTCCTTTAGGTAGCAGTTCCCCAAGCGTTGTTTTGCGTTTTAAAATAACATATGGCGGCAACTTCATGCCCTCTGCTAACGCAGCCAGCATTACCGTAAAAAGTAATTTTTCATTCCCGGAAGTTTTTATAGTGACACTATATCTTTGGGGTAACTTATTTTAAACTTAAAAATAGTGACTAATCTTCCCTTCACATTAAAACTTGGCGAAGTGAGTACTAATGGAGTGCTTTCATAAATGTTATACTCTTTAAAATTCAGGTGTACTTTCGTCTGCTGCTGGAGCACCAATTGGAAGGTAGCAGTTTTTTAAATTGTATACATAGACATGTTTAAAATGTAACAATATACCTCAAATACGGCCGCTGATCCTTGCTTAACCGTCTACATTGTTGCACATATAAGATTTCCTACCCAGCCGTAAACACACCCCTTCCATCAGTACCCCAGACGTAATCTTTCGTACTATGTGCAACTATGGTACAAATTTTTAATGTATTATAATAATTAATTAAATGTAATGTATTGTTGTATGCATTTATAAATGCGTTTTCATGGACATATACTCGAAATCCGGGTGTTCCGTGTGGTGTTTAAAATGCATGCATTTTTCTCACCTAAAACTTCGTACTCGATTTTAAGATGATCCCTAATTTTTTTGCGGACAATTTTTGTAAAAAACCTCGTCTTCCTTTTGGGTAAATACCGTAATACATGACCAGAAAATATTTGAAAATGAAAAATTTTGATTCTCCTTAAGTAGTAAGTTAATATCAAAGATAGATTTCTTGGAGTGTAAATTGTTATAGTTCATCTTTTGAAACAATTAAGGATAGAGTGGGATACATCATAAAATATGCCAAAAGGCATCCTCATTTGATATCTGATAGTTATTATTTGTTGACCGCATTCTTTTGCTGTTAAAAAGTTTTTATTCACTTGTGTGAATAGTTCTGACTTTCAGAAGTTGGTGCATTCTTAATACAATACTGCTTTTTTCTATTAATTTTTAATTGTAAAAACATAGGTAGTTAACCTCAATTGCAGGGGTATGCTACATTTTTTCTTTGTGGACTGCATTTTTTGTTGCCAGTGCGTTGGTAGATGAGTTGAATTGGTAATTTATTCCAAAGATTATTATTTTATAGAAGGTCATGTAAATTTTTTTCACCTGTTTCCACATATCCCATCATTCCAGCTTATGCCTGTCACATAAGGATCTTCAAATCATTCATTCCATCAATTTATAACATTCTTACCATTTGAGAGGGTAGGGGTTTTCTTCGATTTATCTCATTGAGGACATCAGTTGGGGTTGGTTGTTCCTAGCATGGCTAGCTCAGTCCCAACCTAAGAAAATATTCCCATTCTGAAACAGGAGAATTTGTTTGCTATGGTCGTTCAGTGGTAGAAAATCCACTCGGCTAGTGGAAGACCCGGGTTCGATTCCCAGTCATAGCAGATTTTTTCACCTTTTTCCACATTTCGCATCATCCGGAAAGGTGTTATGACCATTATTTTATTATCAATTAAAAAATATAAAATTTACTCTACTAAATATCACATTGATTTTCATCAAAACTCATCCAGCTGCTTAAAATGAGCTAGTGAGTCATAGGTTGCATGCCCTTGCTTTAATGGATGAAATAAACTAATTCTGAAGAAATAATGAGAACAAATTATAATCAAAAAAATTTTTCGTGGTTGCCATAGCATGTGAATAAGATTCATCTCACTTAATCAGTGGAGGAACTGGGCTGGGGCATTGCCCTGAGATGGGCCCTGGTTAGCTGCCATCTTAGTTTATAATTAGTAGATACAGACCTAGCCAGGCTCATGAGAATCATAAATTCAATAACATGGAGAAGCCTATGATAATGGCTCCAATATGTGAGGGCATCAAAATAGTTTGCAAAAGTGAGTTACCAGTACAATGTTGTCAAGTGAATAAATTGGAATGGTTGGTCACCTAGGTTATTGCTTCCCTGCCTTGTTATGTCACTTTAACTTACTGAAGTTTTACGTTTCTCTTCCCTCAGAATTCTGGCTGTGGAGAAAATGAAGACCCAGACGATAAGGCCCTGATCGGCTTTGCACAGATCTCCATCACAGACTAGGTGGTGTGCATAGAAGACCGGTGACTCGAAAAAGTGGTGCTTAGTAGTGGGCGAGACGAGACGAGAGTGGCAAATAATTGGTGGCGTGCAACCTCTCTTGTAACTTGTCCCCTGCTGCCTCTGATCACTCTGCCTGCCCTCTGGCGTTCTCTCCGAGGAGGGATAGTCAGCTCCCCACCGTCCCCAGCCTCCCCTCGCCTATCTGGATGCAGTGTTGAGTGCCCTGACTGGGACCAACCTCACGACCTCTTTAGAAAAAAAAACGAACCTCTTCTTCGTGGGACTCTATCAGCTTGGACATTGGCATTTTGAGACCTTTTTTTAAAGAAATTTCTGAGCTTCAAATTGAATTCCAAATTGTATGTTAATCCTTTTCTTGTGGAAAATTATTTTTGGTTGCCTGCAGTTGATTGTATGAACAAAGTATTCCAAATCATTCTGTATTCCAGGAATGCTTGTTATGTTTTTGTGTTAGGTTGCCTCAAAGTATGACCGTTCAAATGCTTCCAGGATTTTTAGTGAGATTAGGGGGAGTGGCTCTCAAGAGCTGGAATCTCGTCGTCTAACTCAATTCCCATGGGGAGGGGGGAGGATATTTTTAATAGGTTATAAGTGGAACGCCTTGTTAAACAAAGCCGTTATTTTGGAGCAAACACCTTCAGTGCTTGGTTTTTTAAATGCAAATGTATTCTTTATTTTGTGTATGAAAGTGGCAATAATTACTCTTTGACTTAGGCATTGATAGTCCGCTGTTGTCGTATCACAAAGGATTGCAGTAGGTTACAAATATAGCCATCATTATGGATGGAATAAAATCCTTTCAAACCCAATAATCCACTTGATTGGGTTTTTGATGTGATGTGCTAAGAAGAGGGACCTCTTTCCCTCAATGAGGTCAATGAGATTGTGATAGCCAAGTACTTAAATGATAAATTAATTAGGAAGCAGTTTTATCATAGAAGCCAAGTAGATGCTACAGTTATGAATGGTGATGAGAAATGGTTAAGGTTGCTTGAAGTTATTTAAATTGCCATACTCTCTCTCTGTCTCTCTCTCTCTGTGGAGAATCTGAAAGACTTAATCTTTCATTATTTGGGATGGATATGTTTGTTTGAAAGACATTATATTGTTAGCTGTGTGAATAAGGAAAACGACCCCGATCCTTTGGAGTTACAGCTTGAAAAATTCTGTTAAATTTACCATTTATTTATGATTACTGTATCTTTTTTGTAACATAGTAAATTTTTTCTCTAATTGGTGGACATGTTTAGTGCTATCCTTATTTGTGTATCGTATGTACATACAAATTTATATACTGTGCTGAATGTATTCTTATTTATTTTTATGGTATTCCCAAGAACTTTTATATTTTGTTGGAAGATAACTATGGTGTTCAGTCATAGTTGGGAAAAGCTGTCACTATACTGATGGTCAAAGATTTGAAAGGAATGTCTTCTTTTTCCAGCAATATGTTCTTTTGTGAAAAGTTGCATATCCCTAGTGTAGGTTTCTTTGGCAGTGATTGCATAGACCCTTATCAAGTGGCCTTAAATAGAAATAAAAATACAAAATGCTTCCAACATTTGCATTTTAATGCATATCCTAGAAAAACCACTCCAATCAAAATGCAATTTCATATTGGCTTATGGCAGAATCCACAAGAATTAAAATTTCAAATTATGGGATGATTCATCATTGGTAATGCATGGCATATTTCCCTCCAGTCTAATAGTAAAATATACAGTTTTATAAATGGCTAATGGTTATTATAAATCTCAATAACATGCTTTTGAGATTCACATTTGTTTAGGATACTGTACATGTACTATTCTAGCTAGCTAACATATCAAATTCCCTTGTATGATAAAGAAAAATCTCATTGAAAACATGTTTATGTCGCATACAGAGTTATTTTAATTCCTTACAAGGAGTTTCCATTGGGGTTGTTTTTTGGTTTATACCCATATTCTGCCATATGCCTTTATGAGCAAGAGTCAGTCTGTGTATATTGGCCAGCCACTCTTCACCTTCCTGAAAAGGAAAGACATCATTCCCTTACTAATACGTTCTTGAACGATGTTTAGGCAAGGTTGTTGGGCATGACCATTAATACCGCAGTGCTTTATAGTTTCTTCATTGGTAATCATGTTTTTGTATGGGAGTTATGAAGCACTGTGCACTAATGAATATCTAAAGTATATCAAAAGCCCAATTTCAGTTATAATACATTTTGATTTTAAAAACCAGGTCATCAGTGGAAACTGGAATAAAGAGGTTGAATTAATTGTATCACTTGTGAAGTTGTGCAAGCAAATTTATATCATGAACTTCATTTGCCCAAAAATTCTTTTGTAAGAGAAGTTATATTGAGGTCAGTTGCTCTTTCCAACATTTTTTGTTTTTATCTACCATTATGCTATAAATTGACAACTTACGAATTCCTTTGGTTAAAATTTTATTGATATGGTTTAGATAGATTTGATTGTTGGCAATGTACAAAAATCTAAATGTTTACACCATGAAATTTTTATGATTGCATGATTTACAAATTTCAGACAATTTTGGTTGATATTTACCCTAATAATAAAATTTAATCAAGAGTCCTTTTTGATTGTTTTTTTAAATCCTAATATCAAGCCAATTTCAGCATTTTAAGTTAGTTGGACTTAATAACTTTTACAAAGCAATTCATTCATCATTAGCGTTGAGTCATAATCAATGAATTGCTATATAGTCTGCAAACTTGCAACTTTCCTTCATGTAATTGCTTAAAACAAAGTGTAACTGTTTCCAAGAAAAATTTATACCTTTAATGCAATGAAAAATAATATGCCTAAAATAATAGTTAATATGTGCTTGAGGTGGTAATAAGAGTTTACTGTATAACAGGTTCCCAATGTGGTGCCCGTGCGTGCCATGTTGCCCTCCGAGGTATGCTGTGGCGCATGCTGAAGTTTGTTCTGCTGTCCTTAACATAGAGCTCTTGTAACTAATAGTGTTGAGTGTCTACAGAATGTTGGACAGTACCAATGTAATAAGACAATGACTCTTGTCTAATAGAATTTACATACGATGTATTTTAAGTTTAACTCGTAGCTTTTTTCAACGGCAAGAATACTGGTGTCTGCCACTTTTGCTTTTAAGTCGAATGCGCCCTTGCCCACATAAAGGTTGGGAACCCATGCTGTATAAGATGCATGTTTTTGTAATTTCTCTATCTTCTCCCCCTTCTATATTGAATTTGTGATGAACTTTTAATAACAAAGTTGATAATAAAAATCAAAATGTTCAACATTTATAGAAGCCATTCATTACTTTAAGTTTCAAAGAATTACAAAACTGAAAATGTACCAAAATTAGATGGGGAACATCCCTCTGTAAAAGGTACCAGCATGCACCATCACAAAAAAAGCACTGAATACCTACCATGGCTGTATATGTAGATCAAGAACGGGGAGTGTTTAGTTCTGAGAAGGCTAAGGCTAATAAAATTTAAAGTCATTATGTATAAAAACATGCATTTATTAAATTAGTTTTATCATCTACAATCCTATTTTTAATTGAAATTTTTGCTATAGTAAGTATTATTAAAAATGTAAAAACCACTTTTTCAGACAATTACCTACAAAATTAGATTGAACCTTTTCCTCCTTGCTGCCAAGCGGGAAATGGCATAATCTGTTTTGATTTTAACGGTCCGATGAACGCTTAGAAGAGCGAGTCCTATCGGTCGAGCATCTCCCATGGAATTGCGGAGCCATGACTTCAGTCTCTTCAAGATGGAAAACATTCTCTCAGGCGTCGCGATTGAAACCGGCAGAGTTGCTAGGATCACCAACAATTTGCGAATATTTGGATAAAGAAGCTGGTCGCAATTTTCTATTGCTTCTAATACAGTCCCTGGTTTTTTGTATTCAGAAACTATTCGCCATTTATTTTTCCACATTTGCAATTCTGCTTCAAAACCAATAAGTCCATCAAACATTTTAGAATACTGCTCCAAGGACTGAGACTCTACATTTTCACATTTTCTTGGAAGAAGTAGTTGCAATGTGCATATTATGGTCGGAAAATCGAGAGTTCAGTTCTGTTATGAAGTGGTCCAAGAACGTGAAATAAAGATTTATTTTATAATATTCTTTGGAGCTCTCAGCAGGTGCATTGTCCCGTCCTGTTTGACGATTAGTTGTTCTCTGCTTCTTTATTTCTTCAACTAGTTCTGCTGAAGAATAAATTGCATCAAAATGTTCAGGATTCGCTCTTATTTCTTATAATGTCTGAATTACAACTTTCACATGTTCACAGCACTGAACAAGATCAGAATCTACCTTCTGAAGTGCCTGACATAGTGTGGCACTGTAAGAAAACAGTTTATTTAACACGAGTAACGACATTACAAACTGTCCTGATGTTACACAATGCAAAAACTGAAAAGCTTGCTGCGATGCTTCTTTTGAATTGGAGTTCTGCAAGGTTTGTAAAGTTTGCACTACTGGCGGATACATTTCAACAAATCGAGCTATTGACTGATGTTTTTCCCACCATCTTGTTTCACACAATCGGAGAATATTGTGGTGGCTCATGTCCTGAGTTTCTTTCACTACATTTTTGAAGGCTGCATCTCTTTGAGAAGACTCGCGGAAAAAGTTGATGACCGATTTGACAGTTCCAAGGCAATTTCGAATCATGGAAATTTCACATGAATGAGCTATGGCTAGATTGAAACTATGGGCCACACAGTGCACATATTGTGCTTTCGGATACTTCTCTGAAATTATTGATCGGACTCCCTTAAATCTCCCACTCGTTACGGCAGCACCATCGTATCCTCGGCCGATCATTTTTTTTTCTAAATCTACTCCCAATTCTGACAGAGTTGAGGTAATAGTTGATGCTAGCCCAGGTGCAGTTACATCTTGAACTGGAACAAATCCGAGGAAATCTTCTCGCAGTATTTCTTTGCCGTCACTTACTTCCACATAACGGGCGCAAATCGCCAACTGCTCTTTCCTTGAAATGTCTTGTGTCTCATCAGCTAGTATGGAAAAACATTCTGCTGCATTTATTTTTGAAACGATGCTGGTTTGGATAATTTCCCCACATGTTCCAATGATCTCATTCTGTATGACTGGAGAAGTGTACATTGTTCTGGTACCTGCAGACTCTGTTAAGTGTGTCTTCAGAACCTCGTCTCTGCTTTTAGCTCTAAAATGCAAGAGAGCCCTTTAATTTCCATCATTATTCTCTGGATCATCCGGTCCAATAGCAGCAAAGTCATCACAGCCTTGTAAGGTTATTTCCTGTCTTCCAAAAAAGATTATTGTTTCTACAATGGATACTAATTTTTCGCGATTCTCCTGGGCAATTCATTGTCTTTCTGCACTCAGTTGAGAGGTAATATCAGCCTGCTTTCCTTCCATGATTCTAAGAAAGTTGTCAGCAGAAATATTACAATAAGTATGGTATTTTGTTCTTCCGTGTTTCTCAAAGTTTTCTTTAGCATGTTTCCAGTCCGTGTATTCCTTTGTGACCAGAGCTCCTAATTTTTGGTCGCCTCTTCCCCAAACTGTGCGGCGGAACAAAACACAAAATTTGCATAATGCACCACTTAAATATTTTGAATATAAGTCTTGATAAGTCTTTAGCCAATGACACCGAAATGCCAGCTTTCTTCGATCACAGAGGGAAATTTAAAATTTTCAGGTGGCATCCATGGTTCTTTTAATACTCTTACTTTTACGGAGTCATCAGGTGCTACATGTACATACAAACCTAGGTCGAACCTATCGACATCTTCGGGAGTAGGCCTAGCTGAACTGCTACTGCATGCCTCAATAAGGTTTAAATCAGCTGAGACGTTTATGGCTATCTTCAGTTAAATCAGCTGAAATATTTTTATGGCTATCTTCAGGGTCTTCAGTATTCTCTTCCGAGTCTTTCTCCGCCTCTTTTGACTTCTTAATTGCTAACGCAAGTATTGACGACTGTTTAGACCTCTTCATCCTTGTCCTTGTTTTCTAAAATAAATAAATTCCAAAATTATATATAACTTCCAAAATTATGTATAGGATAGTAAAATATGAATTAAAAAAATGTTGAAATTTACAACTGTTATTTCTACATATTTAATTAATACATTTCTTAATTTTTTAAATATATTAATTGAGCAACATGCGTGCAAATTTTGTGCAGGTTCAGTTAGTCACTATTATAGCTCGACCGCGTAGAAAACAACCTTCTTGGCAACCAGTGGGCGGAGCAAAGGCTACCTACCCCACCACACCTTCCCATCCCCAGGGCTGGCTCAAGACATTCCCACGCCCCAAACAGATGTCAATTCTGGCGTCCCACAAATTAATACAAGTTGTATGAAGGCTTATTTATTAGTTAAATAGGAGTTAATTATTTTATCTTTACTAACTGTAAGTGAGAATGGCGAGAATGCAGCAGAGGGCACATTTCATAGCAGATTGGTATTTCCCAATATGATTTTTCGCCTTTCGAATATTCCAAGATAGGTAGATATGGCATGGAGCCTCACCATGGGTCTTTGTCACTTTGTTGAAAATAGCACAAAGACAAACATTAATAATATATCCCCGGTTGCATGAGGAAATAATTAACATTCATGTATCACCTCTCCAAGGTCCCTTGTGCCCTGGTAGTGAAGGGAAATGCAAATAAAAAAAGTTTAGCTAAACCAATGGGGGGGATTGAACCCTTAATCCCCCCCTTATATATGCCCATGATACCTACTGTCGGCGCCAAAAGTATGTAGACTCGAGTTTAAGGCCTAATATCTTGAAAACGGCCTAATGTATTCTAATAAGAGTCATATCAATTTGCAGCCTGTTTAATTCTGCATTGAATGATGATAGATTTCATTTTTTTTGTTTTTTAAGTTGACGTTTTCGGGGTGAGAATGAAAAATGATCTCATTTTTAGAGTTCTGAGATGGAAGGTGTCACTTTGCCGGGTCATAATTTCAAAACTGTTAACCTGATTTCAGTTAAATTTTAGTATAGTGTGTGTCATATTCTTATTATTATGCATGCAAGGTTTTAAATCTCTATCTTGATTCATTTAAGATATGTTATTCAATTTATGAGACCGTCGTACCTCCGCAAGTATTATACATGAAGACATGGTATGCACGCCGTTGGCTTCGTCTTGTTCTCTGTATTACGAATCAGTTGATTTCATAAACCTTAAATAATCAGAATATTTTATAGTGATTTTTATAATATTGAAAGAGAGTGAGGGTGAGCGAGAGGCTTGAGCGAGGGTTTCCGGCACATACGGTGTGCAGCGATGCCGATACTAACCCAAGCTATTACCATTTCCCATCAACTTTTCTTATGAGGGCTTTGGACCTCCAAGGGCAGTTTTAAAAATGGTTTTTATTTCTTGGCTTTATTAACTTACAAGTGCTCTAGCCACAGGTCAGTGCGATACTGTCACTTAATGTAGATATAGTTACATACAGTCTTATGCGCAGAAATTTGCATACGTGTCGATTCTGAAAATTTTACATAAAGAATTGACACGTATCCAAATTTCCGACTGTTCATGATGATCGATCAGTCGAATTAGAAACTAGTTTACGCGAAGTAATTTTCGACCCGCCCGACCACGAGAGGTTTAGTTTCAGTCTAGACATCATTATTTCTGCTCTAATTGTTTGAATTTGTGCTGATTCGACGGTTCAAGATTCGACTGCGTTTTCAGGACCGCATCCCCATCGAATCTCGGGAGTCGCCTGTATATCGCATGCCGGCGACAACACTGGCACGACTCAAAAAATGTGATTTTCTCGAGTTAATACAGCTGAGGGGTTTGTTGTATGACTCCCTTTCATCCTGCAATGCTGGCAGAATTGTAGTTATCACATGGGATCATCACATAGGCCCTTCCCTCTTTTCCCCGCTCTCTAATTTCCTGCTCTATAATAATTGAGTAATACGAAGTGGAATCGAGTAGAAATTCATTCAAATGCCGAAAATACTAAATATATTTCTATAAATTTTATAATAGTAACTAAAGTTGTTCTAATTGTAAGTGATTAAAAAGTTTGTTGTATTGTTGTTTCACTAGGCAAGCAGTGCTTGCATTGCTTGCATAGACCAACTGACCCTGCATCTAAATCTAGACCAGCAGTTTCTAACTTCGGGTAGCAACCCAAACTAGGGTCACAGAGGTTCTGCAGAAGGGTTGTGAATGGTCATCAGAAAAAAAATTTCTCAAGTGTTAATATACAAGGGATTAGATTTGATTAGATTAGATATTGTCTTTATTTGGGGCAAGATTGAGACTAGGAAGTCTCATCTTCCACCTAACCTAACAGTCAGAAAGTAAGTTTACAGGGAACATAGTGCGAGGTTCTTTATTACAATCCATAATATAACAATGCAGAGTAATTGTACCACCATCCCACTACTTTTCGACATAGTCTCCACAAAGATTGAGACACATCATATTGTGAGACGAGTTTTTCTATTCCCTGTTGGCAGACGTCCATGTCCTTTCCTCTCAGCCATCGTCTCACAGCTGTTTCCACGTCGCCATCACTTTGAAACCTGTGGTCTGTTCTATGTGATGACAGATTCAAGTTATGTTGCAGTTCACTCACCGTAATCCTTCTGTTGTTGCGAATAGCATTTTCCTCAAGAGCAATGTTGTCTGCAGTTCTTGCTGTTGTTGGTCCGCCACTCCTTTCATAATCCTCAATACTGACCTTTCTGCACACCATTCTGCTACACTCTGCCAACTCATAACATCTTCGCCATAAACTTCCATGAGCTGGTGATGAATTTCTGCCACTGACACATTTCTTGCATTCAAAAACCCAATTATAGCACGAACTTTGTTCTTGGACCACTGTTAAAGTCGAGCTGCCATGTATAACTGACTCATACACGCACAATATGCAGTAGATGGCTGGAAAATCTACATGCAGTGTTACAAACAATGATTACTGAATCCCTCTGACATAACCACCATAAGTGTCGGTTCTTTGGTTGCGAGATTATACTTACTTTCTGACCGACCCTCGTACATGTATAGGAAAAAGCAGGAATACTAGAGCAACTGAAAAATTTCACACTATAATTCTGCCTTTATCTCGAAAGTGGTCATGAGTGGGGCCTTCGAATTAATGAAGGAGTTATGGCTGAAAGATGGTTCAAGTTTCTTATAATGTCTAAGATTCAATGCCCAATTAATAAGAGACATTTTGAAGGAACTGAATCCCTTTCTACCAATCAGGATGTTGTGAGACAATTTTGAAAAAAGAAAATGCTCAGTAATAAACTCTCGAAGTGCAGAGTGAAAATTACGATGTTATGTGACAGCAAAAAGGGTTATATGGTGACTGCAATTACATGTACAGGCGACTCCCGAGATTTGACCAGGATGCATTCCGTAAAACGTGGTCGAATCTCAAACAGTCGAATGCCTAACGTCGTTTTTCCATAGACTTGCATGTTATAATCAGGAGATACGTTCTTGCATCTCGGGAAAAATTACTGTCTCCCCTCACCAGTGGCGGACTGGCCAGGGTGTCAGCTTGCCCGATGGCAAATGGGCCCTGTGAGCCGCTGATGAAGTGGGCCCCCTTAAACATTAGACAATATGTTAAAAATGTTAATGACCTTTTAGTAGCTTGAAAATATAATAGAAGTTCCAATATTATTACTGTATGCAACTAAAATTTACGTTGTATTACTATTTTAATAAAAAAATTTTAATAAAATCATTTTTCGAGGATACTTTATATTTAAGAATATAATAAATAACTCTGAAAAAATAATTCTGATTCGGGTTATGTGAGGCCAACGCATACGTTATATAGGCTCGGATCTTTACTATTGCGACTGCGCAATGAAGCTTAGCTGGGAATCCCAGCCTGGGATCGTGACGTGCAGCCGGAGTCAACTTTGTATCGAGCTATTGCATACATTGCAAAGACAGCAAATATTTTTCATTGCGTCGGCCTCAGTTTGAGTGTGCTTCGTCAGCTCTTCACCTCGTGCTTGCTCTGTTTTATGTGTTTTATAAAAGTTATGTATTTAATTAATATTTTTTATATACTGTGGCCCTATGCCCTTTAATTTAAATATAATGTATTTTCTTTCATTGTATAAAATTAGTATAAAAATACTAGGTAGTAAATATATTTAAGCTGCAGTCTCAAATAATAATATATACGCATAATGCAAATTCAATAAATAATTATACCTTTTATTTACTCTACAGTTAAAATTACTGTGATTGTTAAAATTGCTGTTAATAATAGATGCATCTATAAAACATATTTCCATTGATGTGTTCTTGCGGCGAGGTCCATTATGTATTTCTAGCAGAAATACATAATGGACCTCACTACCGTACTGTAGAAATTTTCTACAATACGCTACAACAGTTTACAAACAAAATGCAGAATACAGCAACACAATAATAATAACAACTTATTATTATCAAATGCAAACGTACAAATAGCCAACTTATGGCAAATGTTGGATTCAACATTTAATTGTAGATGTTCATTTTTCCCAACGTGGAGTATTTTTAATTAAGTTTTAATTTCAGGAATATTACCCCTACCAGCATGGAAAAGAAAAAGCATAAATCTGGATCACTGAAACGCAAAGAGCGACAAGAAGTAGAAAGGCAGGAATCAGCCAAGCGATGCAGGTCTATTACAGATTTTATAATACCACACCACCATCCACATCAATGTACAGTTCCGCAACAAATAATCAAGAAGCAAGAAACAATACTCATGGTGATGATGCAATGACTTGTGAGTTACAAGAACAGGAAAGAGCTACTTTGAATGCAGAGACAAATACAATAGCATACTTTACTCACCAACCCAGGCCCAGTACTTCTTCTGGCTTCATTGTTCCGGTATCTGTACTACCTGTAGTTGCAACGTCTGAACACATAGCTTCAACTAGTTACAGGGAATCAGATATACCTTCAGGCATAAATGACTTGATTTCTGAAGCACATCCTATAAATGAACCTACACAAGAAAATGAAGGATCAACTGCTGGAATCTTTCAATATCCATCACGAGCAAATCTGAAACAGTTTTTTGCTGAACATCCATTTCAGCCACTTGATGATCTGCCATTTGATGTTCGTTTGTATGAGAGGAAAATTATGAATGACTCAGTCCCAAGAAAATGGCTAACATATAACAAAGAAAATAGGTGTTTATATTGTTCATACTGCTTGGCCTTTGAGTCTCCCAACACTTGTAATCCACCACCCTTTGTACGTGGCTTTAGTGACTACAGGCGTATTAGCCAGAGCTTGGCTTTACACGAATCGACAACAACACATGTCAGAAATGTTCAGCAATTTATCAGTGTGGTTAATGATGGCACCTTAGATAATTTTTTTGCATCTTCACTAATTAAAAAGAAAGAAGAAGTGTTGAAGCAGAGGAGTATTGTCATGAGGATTATAGACATCATAAAGATGTTAGGCAAGCAAGCACTTCCTTTTCGAGGTCACAGAAATGAATCGGCCTACACTCTGGATAATGAGGTTCTGAATCATGGCAATTTTTTAGTTACAGTGCATTTGATGGCAAAATATGACCCCATTATGGCAGCTCACGTTTCTGCAGTACAAAACAAGTCTACACAAAGAATCAAACGATTAGAACAACAAGGAAAGGCTCATAGTAAAGGCCGTGGTGGACTTGTTACATACCTGAGTAAAACAACTATTAACATGTTAACCCAAATTATGAAGAATATGATACAAGAAAGAATTAGTCATGAAGTTTCTCAAGCAAAATATTATTCTATTCAAGTTGATTCAACACAACATAATTCATCCATCAATCGGTTTAGCATTATTATTCGGTATGTGCTTAAAGGTGTTATCTGTGAGCGACTACTTTCAGTTGTGCCAAGTAATGATGGTACAGGACAGGGACTTTTTGATCTATTGACTGAAACATTACAGTATCTTAAAATTGATCCCAAAAAATGTTTATCTGATAGTACAGATGGAGCTGCAAGCTACCATGGCCAGTATAATGGTTTACGAAGTAAAATTACTGATGTGGTTGATCAACATGTTCATATATGGTACTATGCCCATGTCTTGAATTTGGTGATAACTGAAACAACAAAATGTTGCGTGCCTGCAGTTTCTTTTTTCAATTTGCTCCAGAATTTAGCAACTTTTGTGAAAACATCATACAAGAGAATGGCTATATGGATAGAAGTTGTTGGAAAACATCTAGGACAAGAAAAAACGAAACGATTAAAGCTAATTGGTGAGACAAGATGGTCAGGAAAATCCAATGCAGCAACAACTATATTTGGACGTTTTGATGATGCCGCTGTCAGTACTTTTGTAAATCTATTGACATGCTTATCAGTGATACAAGATTCAGACAAGTTTGATGCAAAAACAAAACAAGAAGCAAATGTTTTACTTCAAAGTCTTCTAAAGGTTGAAACAATATTGACAGCATTTACTTACTTGTATATATTTGAAACTACAGCCCCGTTATCAAGTTATTTACAGACAAGTGGTTTAGATATGTTTACTGCATGGAGTTTAGTAGATTCAGCTACAACAAATTTGAAGGAACAGACAAGAACATTTGATAACGTTCACAGCAACGCATTGGAATTTGTAAATAAATGTAATGACAAGATTTCACAGTTGAATATGGATGAAAGTCAAACATTGGAAAGTGACTCTTTGGAAACAATAAGAATAAGAAAAGAATGGCAGATGAGCTTATAGATGATGAAGGAAATTCCTCAGATTCTTTAGCTGATTTTTGAGTAAATGTGTTTAACCTAATAATGGACCGCATTGTCCAGTCACTAGATTCACGCTTTGTACAACACAAAAAGTTGTATAAAGATTTATCCTGCTTGGACCCAGCAAAGTTTAAAACTATTGCAGAGAAGGGCCTTGAAGATGAAGCATTGGAAGGTATTATTAAGCTGTCTCCACAAATCAGCAAAGATCAAGTAATATTGGAATTGTTTTCTTTTGCTTCGAACTTTGATGTATTAAAGCTATTGATTAATGATGGTGAGAATATGGATTCCAGTTGCAACAAGTGTAAAATTTGTAGCACTTGCCCATCGTGTGTACTAAAAATTCTGGCATCTAACAGGCTTCATGACAAGGCATATGATAACCTTTATGAACTTTATGAAGTCATCTGCACACTATCAGTTACTCAAGTCCAATGTGAGAGGACATTTTCAAAGCTAAAGATCATAAAGACAAGGCTAAGAAATTCACTGTCTGAGGAGAACTTGGAATCATACATGTTGCTATCCATTGAAAAGGAATTGTTAGATGAATTGGATGCAGAAACAATTATTGACAGATTCGCACAATCATCTAGTGAATTCAAACGATTGCTCTTAATATAGTGGACTGCATGAAATATGCTTTTGAACTAACTGTCAATGTGTAAAATGTTCAGTACAAGCAAACTATTTAAAAATATCCACAATTTATTTAAAATTTTTTAAAAAATAATTTAAAAATTCAATTATAACAATCTGTATTTACATTTAGTATCTACTGTATACTGCCAGTAATATGTACAATATACCGTATTCACCTGAATCTAAGACGACCTTTTTTTCCAAATTTTCAGCTGTAAATATCAAGAGTCGTCTTACATTCGAATACGAAGTATATTTAAGCATTTAATCAATGGTTTTTGCAACAAATGGTATATTAGAGTAAACACTTCACAACAGCAAATTCAAGTACGTACATAAAGAACTGAAATAAACAAATAGTAATAACAATAAGAAAAACATGACGGGAATAATAATTATTTAGACTAATAATCATCGTCAACGATCATAACACAGACGACGTACTTTCATCTTGCACGTAATGCCAACCGCAAGGTAAAAAACAAATGAGAGCGGAAATCATTGGGATTCCCCTTTCAAACGACGCACCGCGATTCACTAAGTGTGACAGTAATTTTGAGTTGTGCATTCTTGATTTAAATGCACAACCCTTAAGTTAAAATGACAGATCATGTTGAAGTACGTGGCACGAGTGCAAAGGGAAAGTTAACAAAAGGAATTAGACGGAGCTATGATGCAAATTTTAAGCTGATCGTGATAAATTACGCCGAAAAAACTAATAACTGTGATGCGAGTAGAAAGTTCGGTGTATCTGAGGCAAATGTGCGTAGATGGAAACTCTCAAAACAGGAACTAGAAAAAGCCAAAGCCACAAGGAAGTCGTTCAGTGGTCCAAAATTAGGCCGATTTCATGGCATAGAAGAAGAAGTAGTAAAGTTTGTGTGCACTATGAGGAAGAACGGTATGCCTGTTTCGACTGAAAGTATTACACTTAAAGCTCATGAAATTGCTAGAGGACTTAATATATCATTGCAAGAATTCAAGGCCAGCAGAAGTTGGTGCGTGAGAATGATGCGACGAAATAATTTTTCTTTACGGCGACGAACTTCACTGTGTCAGAAATTGCCAGAAGACTATGTTGAAAAACTTCTCGCTTACCAGAAATACGCAATTGGACTTAGAAAAACCAATAATTACCTTTTGAGCCAAATAGGAAATGCCGATGAAACTCCGGTTTTCTTCGACATGCCATCTAATTATACTGTGAACGAAAAAGGTGCGAAGTCCGTCCTAATTAAAACTACAGGCAACGAAAAAATGCGAGTCACGGTAATGTTGGCGGTTTTAGCAGATGGGACTAAATTACCACCATATGTGATTCTAAAGCGGAAAACAATGCCTAAGGAACATTTGCCAAGTGGAATAATAGTTAGGTGTCAAGAAAAGGGGTGGATGACTAAAGAACTAATGAGAGATTGGTTACATGTGGTGTGGAATAGACGGCCAGGAGCTTTACTAAAACAAAGAGCAATGCTTTCACTGGATGCATTCAAAGGACACTTATCTCCTGAAATTAAAAACATAATAAGTGTGATGAATACTGATCTTATTGTAATACCTGGAGGAATGACATCGCAACTTCAAGTTTTAGATGTTGCTGTCAATAAGTGTTTTAAAAATAATTTAAAGGTTTTGTATTCTGAGTGGTTACAAAGTGGAACTCACAGTTTAACACCAAAAGGAAATCTTAAGAAACCTGAAGTTGCAATGCTCTGCCAATGGATCAAGGCATCGTGGCAACAAATAAATGCAAAAGTAATAGTGAAAGGATTTAAGAAATGCTGCTTATCTAATGCCATGGATGGGAGTGAGGATGATGTTTTGTGGGAGACTGATGATGAAGTCGAGAGTGATAAAGATAGTGAGCATGAGGAAAATAGTGAAGGTTGCATAGACAGTGATGATGACTAACACAATAAAATGATTTTATGCAGCACTTGGATTGAAATGTTTCTTTGTTGTCCTGAAATGAGTATATTCTGTCAATGTATTTACTTTATTTTTAATGTTATCTTAAAATGAATGCTACCATTTAATTTGTTTGAAAACCTGAATGGTTCTATTTGTGATGTGATCTTATGATTTTAAAATGTTAAAAGACATTCAAGACATTCAAGAAAAGTATAAGAGAAAATAAATATTTCACAAGATTTATAATTTTTGTAGTCATGAAGGTCAATTTGAGCTTTTTTCTCTTTTGGAATCATCAAAATGGGGGGTCGTCTTAGATTCAGGGTCGTCTTGGATTCGGGTGAATACGGTATATACACTGTAATTACTAAAAATATACATTTATTTCACAAAAATTTTAATTGTAACTTTTTTCCACTTATGTATTTTTTGAAAATTTTATTTATTTCTTATAAAAATTAAATGATAGCCTTATAGTTGTGGGTGGGCCCCCTTTGTCTCCTGGCAACCAATATTTTTAGACCCAGTCTGCCACTGCCCCTCACATTATATAAAGATAAAATAACATTACTAATGTGTTAATACAACAATATTAAATTATGAATAAATTAAATAAAACATTTTAAATTTATAACTTATTTTTTGCATTAAAAAGAAAAAAAATTTTGTATGATTATATTATGTAATTTTAAAATCCAAATTAAATCACATCCGCCTCATCCATTCCCATATTATTTAAATGGAGGAATGAGTAGCATTAGTATTTTACCAAGAAAGTTAACGGAAGAGTGACGTGCAACATTCAACTTGTCGAGCTTCAAAGATTTTAACAAACGACTTGTGCGACCCGGACCAGTCCGGCTGCAGCACATCCAGGCATACATCTATCTATACATACAACTATATATAGCAGCAAAATTAATAACTTGAGGCAGCATCAGTATTTGCACTTGCAGCCTCGCCAGTTAATTTAAGGCTATGCAAACCTGCCCTTTTCTTAAATCTGTCAAACCAGCCATGACTTGCACTAAATGGAGGTTCATCAACAGAAATTTCATCCATCCTTTCCTTTAAATCATCATACAGATCCTTAGCCTTTGCTCTAATCATGGCCTCACTAATAAGAATGTGTTTCTGGCACTGATCATCTACCCAAAGTTTTAAAAGTTTTTCCATTTTAGGAATCACAACACCACACCTAGGACTGTTTATTGTTTTTATCAAATTACCTGAATTTATCACATTCTAGAATTTTCTCCTTCTGTTTCACATAAGTGCTAATAGTTGAACGAGACATCCCCAACGATCGTGCAATTTTATCAGGGCTTTCACCTTTCTCAACATGCTTTCTAAATTTCTAATTTCAGTTCCCAGATGATATGTCCACAGTCTTTATGTCCACTGCCTTTATGTCCACTCGACATAAAGGCTACGGAGGACCAGGTATATACATAAGTGAAATCTGCATAAACTAAGCACCTTTCTTCAAATAACTGCAAAAAACAGAATTTTTAACAAGCAACAGAGGAGGAACATTAGGATTAAAGACACTATTGACAGTAATGGTTGATAATTCTTTCTGGAAGCAAAGTTTGGAGGAAGGCTAGTCACATTTTTGGATAAGTAGCAATTCCAGGCCTTGTAAGCAATTATTTCTTTGGAATGGATTAACGTTGTCTTGCAGCATGCCACAAAGAACCAATCATACATACACAGTTTTCTTAGTTTCCAGTCTAAGAGCAGATTTTGAAAAAATTCTAGTCAACAAGTGATAAAATAATTCATTCCGAGAAATGCTCTTTCAGATTTAGTAGTGTCTGATCTAAGTCTCATTCTTAGAAATATTAACCTAATTAAAAATTGATCGTTTATTTTTGTGTAGGAGAAATGAAAGTTTTTGACCTTTTGTGATGTCATTAAAATATAATATGAAAGCTTGAATTTGAGACAGAAACGGTTTTCCATACCTATGGCTGTTTTTTCCTGCTATCTTAAAGACATAAAAATCCCTCACAATGTAGATTAAGTTACAAATCACTACCAACAAGAGTCACATTTCAGTAGTCCTATCATTAGAGTGGTCTATGCTCATCATACTCCAAAGAAATAGAAGATTTTCTCTGCAGTTGGTGAATGTAGAACACAGCAAATATACCGGGACCATACATTGTTGAACATTGTGGGACCATAAGATAGTTAAACCTCTGCATTATAATGGGTACTAAAACAAATTGAGGTAATATATTGTATATGGTTCTTGGAATGGGTTGATAACATTTTCCAAGTGTGTATCGCATGCAGGGCCTGCTCAAGACATTTTAGCGCCCGAAGCAGATTTCAATTTTGGTGCCCCATCGATACATAAATTTTACATTAAAATTCAGTAGCTTAGTAGTATAATAGGATATAATTATTTTGAAGTTTTGTGTATTTTTATGATTAAACGGTTTAATAAAAAAACAAGGTTTTATTCGCAGAAAAATAAATTTGAAGTGTCACAAAGAAATTATAAATTGTACAATATTTATTTCAATGACAATTAGATTAATTGGAACTATTGCATCGATATACATATGCACAGATGGGGCTCAATCAATGGTTGTCAAACTTGCTAGTGCAGTGTTTCATAAAGAAGGCATAAAAAAATTCAACATCAACACATTGCCTTATTCATAGACGTGTTGCAAAACTCATGAATGAAGGCAGTGATGAACTTATCTAAAGCTGATGGTACAAATTGCTCTTTGAATGAAAGAGAAAGGATGAAATTGATTCTTGATTGCAAAATGCACTTGGGAGTCTGTGAATACTGCGAAGGAAGGATGCAGAGGAAAAATAGAGTCGAAACGAATGGAATCAAGCCTTCTCTTGGAAATGATCTTGGAAAGACGTTCCGAAAAAAATGATTTAAAAAACATGGACTGGGATGAAAAGTGGGCTTCGTCGTGAATAAGTGAGACTCCAAATTTATGACTCATTACAAACTTCAACAGCAAGATCAACATCGTCTATTACTTGGAATCATTACAGCAAAGGACAACTTTCGTTACAGAAGCAGCTTACGAATTTGTTACCAATTTAAAACTGAAAATTGAAAACCACCTCCAGGATGAATTTCTTAAAAGGAAATAGGTAAAATTGCCCAATAATAGAGTTAATTACCTAAAATTTTAAAGAGAAAAACCTCTACATTAAACTACTTATCAAAGGTTGGTTCAAGAAAGAGTATAATTGCAACAAACTTATTTGAATTAAACTAAAAAATAATTTAGCCATACAACGTGAAAGATATACCGTATTTAATCGATTGTAAGCTGACCTTTTGTTTTACTTTTATACCACCTTAAAAATTACCACTCGGCTTAGAATCAAGTATTAAAAATTGAAATAAATGTTTCGATAAATTCACTCCTGAGCCATCTCTAGCATGCATGCACGTAATCTTAGGATTCCCTGAGTCAATCAACTTCCTCGTTCCTTTGCAAGCATAAATTTTTGTCATTTACTTTGGCGTTTTTCAGTTTTTCTTAATAACCCCATAATGGGACGAACGCATTATTCTGCAGTCTTTAAGAGAAAAGTGATAGCATATGTGGAAGAAACATCAAATCTTGCTGCACAATGGTGCATGGGATTGATGAGTTGAATGTGAGACATTGGAGAAGGCAAACAGAGATTAAAAATCTGGGACATTACCGGGACAAGTTACATTTAGTAAAAATTGTATTTAATGCTTGAATATAATATGTGTAATTTGTATTGTCCTAATTTTAGTTAATACCTTTTTTATTTAATTACGAATTGAAAAAAACTGGGGTATTCTTACTTTTCGGTATTTTTTTGCGACAAATCCCAGAAAACTAGGATGTCTGTACACCTAACATGGAATTTTCCCCGTGTGCCCTTGTGAAAAGTAGGGGTCAGCATACAATCGATTAAATACGGTATATAAAAAGATCAAATAAAAATATGTATATACTAACTTCCTGGTTTAGAAAATCTTTGTTAATCTTAGACTAGGTATAGCTCCAACCTCAGGGTGAAACACCCGCTTTTATCAATGGGAAAAATAATATTTACACTAAATACTGACATCACTTCTTGAACAAAGACAAAAACATATCAATTATGCCCAAGGAAAACTAACCTGCTATAACTTGATAACAGATTCTTCAAACACTAAACGACGCACACCACTCGACTGACGTTTCCACAACGATGGATGTATTGGAACTAATACGGACAAATATGTAGTTCTTTTTCGATGTCACCAATGCAAAATGCGAGGGAGGAGGAAATGTTGAAGGAGAAGGGGTTGAAAACATCAGTGTACCCCGTCCTCACACACCCTAACACAGCGTAGCAATTACTAAGAAGCAGTAAAAGAAACCCAAAAGATATGTATATATTTCGTGCTCAAACAGGAGCCACAACCAATCAACCGAGAATTTTGAATGTGTCTGAAACAAATGTGCATGTGAAAACAAAGAGTAACCGCAGGAGGGAGGGTCTTTGGATATTCCGTATCCTCCTCAGACTTTCTAAAGATTTCCTTGCTCTTGGGCACCCTTGAAAATGTCTCCCGCTGGCCAACTTCTGATGAGACTGTAGAGGCTAGTAAGGCGGGGGCGATGCCGAGGCATGGCCTTTCTTCCCCCCCCTCCCCAAACTAAAGGCCTTTGGCGCAAGGGGTGCATTGTACCCGGACAGAAACCATCAGGGGTGGCAAATCACAGAAAGAATCAGCCAGAAATATTAGCGGTGGTGGGAACTGCTTTCACCTGGTCAGCAAAGATCCACGGCCTGTAACATCAATAAAATGTTGGAAAAATCACATCCAGCCATCTGTATTCGGTAGTTTTCTCGGAAGCCGCTTTCGGAAATACTATTTTACCATTCTGAGTAGAGCTGCTCCTGAACATTCATTTTAAGTCCCATTTTCACACTTATTCGCAAGCTGCAAACACTAAACATATCAATGGAAAACCAAACGGAAAAACTAAATTAAGGCATTTTGCAAAAATTTTTCCCAGAAAAATTTGACGTCCCTAAAATTCGGCACCCCAAGCGGTTGCTTGGTCTACTTGTATTGTTGAGCCGGCCCTGATCGCACGCAGTAAGAAAACCTTTGGTACATCATGCAAATGATTATTTTATGAAAGTAGCAGAAGTCATTGAATATATATTGGGTTTCCAGATGTTCTACTTTTGGTACAGTTCTACCATTCTACCTTCTGTACTACCTTCAATTATGTTTGTACATACTACTTTTTGGAGAACAATAGAAACTGCTCAGAATTTCCATCTTTCTCCACCCATCCAAAGCTGTCCTTCAACAGAAATTTGTTGGTTACATTGTGGTCATCCAAATGACATCGTGCATTTTTAAGATGACAAGAAGAAACAAAGCCTCTTTCGCTGATAACTGGAATAGAGATTGTAATCTTCAGAATAAATATATCTTTATTTCAGAGAAAAGCCAATGAAGGGATATAAAAAAAATTTGGTGCAATAAATTCTGCAAAGTTGCAAACACTAAAAGATTCAAATACTGTACAACCATTTAGTTACAAAAAGATTTTTTTGAATTTTATTCTATGGCAGTTGATTATATACATAAATGGTTCAGAAGTAATGATTATCCTACATCTATTAAATAGTTATTGATTAAAAGTATGAAGATATTCAATACAATGAAATCCAAAAATTGGCAGAATTTTTAATCCCAGAAATCACTGCAAAGGATTCTTTGTTTGATGAAATGACTGAATTGATTTGATTCTTTAGAAATGCCTCAAAAGTATTTAATACTTTTCAATTGATAAAAAGTGGGCCAATTAATTTAAAAATGTAAATTTCATTTATATAAAGAAATTAGTGAACACCATTTTCACGATTCCAACATTGAATGCTAATGCTGAGAGAATTTTCTCATTGTGTAAAAAAGAATGGACTGATGATAGGAACAGACTAAAAATTGAAACAGTTAAAAGTTTGCTACAAGTGAAAGGTAATTATGCCTTGACTTGCAGTGAAATTTATGAGAAGTTACTATGTTATATGTTCAAATAAAAATATATATAAGTAATTACTGTTTTGTAAGATAATATAAATTAAAAATATGTAAAATTGTACTACCTTTTGTGCCTTGGGAACCCCAAATATATAATGGAAAGTGACCACTGGCAGGGCCAGGACGAGCAGGGTTTATGCCCCGGGTGTATCATTCTAGAGGGCACCAAAATTTTGGTTATACGTATAGGTATTTTATATAAATACATATATAGGCATATTCATAACCATAAAATTTATGGAAATGACGTGATAAAGTGAGATTGGTGGCGATGGGCAGACAGTAATTATTATTTTTATGTCATAAAATACAGGGTTTGGGCTAAGGGTGCGATTCACATTCTTTGCTCTGGGTGTCAAAATACCTAGTCCTGGCTCTAACCACCAGCATTATGTGCACTGAGAAATGTACAGCATAAGAGGGAGAGATCTGAATTTCCCGAAATATCCTACAATCAGGGGTGTATATACTAGGCTAGCTAGGCTAGTTGCAAAGCCCAGAGAATTCAAACAAATAAATATATTTAGGAACGTGTGTGAATTCATTCGCTTTGACTAATTGTAAGAGAATTAAGTCTCACAAACAACGGCTCCTCCAGAGCCGCTGACGCAACCCGCTCAACCGTGTCTTCGCTGAGTGATGGCGAAGCTTCCCTCACCAGAGGCACCACCGTCGCGTTCCCACTGCAAAGGGAAAGGAGGTGATGGAGGGGGGGGGGCTTGAGTCATACGTTCCAAAGTCTTCGCTGGGTGATGAGCTAGACTTGTGTGGTGGCTTACTCCCGCGAGGGTAAATACAAATTCTGAGCGAGTTATTTTAATTGTGACCTGTGTGTAATTATTGCGTCTTATTGAATTAACATGAGTGATATTATGTGTGCTGCATAATGAGTGCTTAGTCTTAGTGAATTAAAATGAGTGATATAATTAAAGAACTGTTAGGAAAGACACCATTTTCTCAACTTAGGTATGAGGATAAACTTCGAATTGTGAAGACTGGAAGGCCTCAACCAGCATTTCCGGAACTTAAAATGGAGCACAAAGAAAAGAACCGATCATATACTAGCTACTTTAATGTAAAGAGTTACCAAAAATATGCTTGGTTAAGTGGATCGAATGAGTCAAATAAACTGTATTGTTGGCTGTGTTTGCTTTTTTCCACTGAAACAGGCCCTTGGAATAAGACTGGTTTCAATAGTTTAAATTATTTAGTTACGGCCTGTGATAAACATCAAAAATCACTTGGTCATATAAGAGCATTCACTGCTTTACAAACATTTGGATCTCAAAGAATCGATCATTCCTTAAATATACAGAAGAAAATTGCCGACAATTTGCATAATGAAAAAGTGAAATAAAACAGAAGTCTTCTAAGAAGACTGATTGATGCAGTAGCATTTCTAGGAAAACAAGAGTGTGCATTTAGAGGTCACAATGAGTCTGAGAACTGAACAAACAAAGGCATGTACATAGGACTCTTAGAATTTTTAGCTACCTATGATCCAATTTTGGCTAATCATTTAAAAATGGGAACTGTTTTCAGAGGGACGTTGCCTTTAATCCACAATGACCTTATTGATGAAGTAGCTAGTATAATTACTGATAAAATCAAATCAGAAATCGCTAAAACATCTTTTATTGTAACTTTGCTTGATGAAACCACTGACTTGACGAATAAAAGTCAATTATCAATGGTATTCAGATATGTCGATGATGAAGGAAACTGCCAAGAACGATTTTTACACTTTACTGATGTCAGTTCAGACCGAACAGCACAAGGATTATTCCAACACATCACCAAAGTTGTAGATAATTTAGGTTGTTCAAAGAAAATTATAGCGCAAACGTTTGATGGAGCAGCTGTTATGGCCGGTCACGTGACTGGTCTTCAGACCCTGGTGAAAAATAAGTATCCAACAGCAACTTTCATTCACTGCTACAGTCATAGGCTGAATTTGGTTTTGTCAAAGTCTACAAATTACATAAAAGAATGTAAACTATCTGGAATACCTAGCTTTTTTTCTCATTCTACTGCCCGCACAACTGCTCTGAAAAACTTCATGGAGAGGAAACTGCCAGGAATGGCACCAACTAGGTGGAACTTTTCATCAAGACTTGCCAACACTGTTACAGATTACAGGGAGCATCTTATCAAGTTTTTTCGTCATTCGAAGATGAGCCTGGTGACTGGACAGGTGAAGAGGTGAATGCTGCTTCGGGCATTGTTCATTTTCTGTCTACGTTTGGCACTAATTTTTTTCTTATTATTTTCCACAAAATATTCACATTTTCTGATGTTTTGTTTGACATATTGCAAAATAAAAACACGGACATTTCTTACTGTACCAACAAAGTTAATGACTTCTGTGAAACTTTGCAAAAAATTAGAGATGAAGATTTTGATCAAGTATTGATAGAAGCTAGAAGTCATGATGAAGATGAACCAAAACCAAAATGACAGAGAAACGATGATCGTTCCAAATACTTATGTATTTTTAATGAAATTCTGGACACTAATGATTCAAACAAAACTCAGGTTTGAGTCTCAAAAATATCTCAAATTCGTGTCTTTATTGGATACGAACTGTTTTGATAAATTTTGTGAAAGCTTTCCTGATCACCTACTGTCAGAACTTAAAGAACCTTATGCCTCAAATTTTGATACAGTTCATCTCAAAAATGAACTGAAAGTGTTTTATTCTCTTCATGAATACAAAAAGAAATCAATGAGAGACATCACTTGTTACATGAAGTTAAATAATTTGGACATTGTGTTTAGTGAGGTGTACAAACTGGCAGAACTAATTCAAATGAAGAAAATCTGTTTAGATTACCTTCACTTAAAATTTAATTTTAAAAGGTTCAATGAATGCTGCAAAAGTTAATTTAAGATTTTTATTCAAATTACAGTCTAAAGAAAACAACAAAAAAAGAAAGGTTGATAAATTCTTCTAATGAAAGAGACTGCATGAAAACAGTTTGAGGGGCCTCATATGAACTTTCATGTTGGGAACCCCTGTTCTGGAGCAATTGAGTTAATATTGTCTTCTTCACCTGATTAGATGTGCCACAGTTATTTTCTCTCTGACATTTGGGACAACTTGAGGCCTTAGGTTCGTATTTATTGTTCTCTTCATTGTGTTTATTCCTTATAATGGTATTTTGTTGGACTTGAGTAACACAAAACATTTAAAAATTACATTATCTTTGTGAGTGCTAAATTTTTCACAGGAATAAAAGGAATGTACAAAGTCCACGGTAAAATAGATACAGTATTTTCTGGTATATAAGATGCGCCCTTAAAAAAGTTCATTATCCAGTTTTAAAACTTTTTATTCATTAAAACAATTGTTTTGATAGGGACATTTTATTCATCGGTGGTTGAAAACAACATAAAGTAAGTTAATTATTGATTGAAAAGTATCTATTGTATTAATATTATTGAAAGTATACCATATATACTCATTATAAAGCAATTTTCAGTTATTCTGAAAGATGGTGGATACCATGAGTCTTATCAATTTAAAATCGAGAAGAGACAGCAGTATTGGCTGCAGTGATGTATTTGAGTGAAGACTAGTGTCTGCAGTAACACTGAGCTTGTTAAGCATTGCTAAATTGTTTTTAAAATATGTATATTTATTCAGCTTTTCAGTAGGCCACATTGATTGGCATTGATTTATTAGGAAGGTTTTTAACAAAAGTCTTAAAGTAATAATCAAATATTCAACATTTATAATGATTTATTATCACTTGACCCAAAAGCAGCAGAAAAACTGAAAGCTTCAGAGTCACAGTGTAGTAAACATTTTCCAGGATTCTGTATGTATCATTGAGTTGCACAATTTTTTAGTGCCATAAATGGTAACCCTGAATAAGCGATTTATAGTTTACTTTTTGTTAAAATAACTTGTCCTGTATGAATTTGCTTCAGGTGGATCAGATGTCCAATCTAAAATAACATGATTTTTAATTATTGTCACCAATTGGATAGGCAAAGGAACCTAGATAAGGTAAATCTGTATCCAAATTGTTATCCTCTGTATTTTTCCTTTCCTAAATGTGAAAATCTGATTTTAAAATGTCCAGGATTTTTGTGTAAGTTTGTGTAAGCAACATTGTTCAATGCTTAAGTAACCATATATTCTGGTGTATAATGAAAATACATGATTAGGCATATGTTCGCCATATAAGTCGACCCCCCACTTTTTCACTTAAAAGTACTTCTCATGAAATAATTTTCAGACAAAATCAGTCGTATACAATGCAAGTTTTAACAGTCGTATAAATAAAAGCCTTAGCAAACGTTGTGTGTAATGCTTTTTGAAGCTTAATATCTCGCAAATGACTTACCCGAATTTGATGAAATTTTCAGGATAACATTATGATATAATAAAAAACATTTTAATGTATCGGTAATATATAAAAGCCTTATTCTGTCCCTTTGTCCTTTTGTCACTCCCTCTGTCACGCTCTGAATCCCAGAAATATGCCTGGCAAGAGAGAACCAAGGTCAGCTTTTGAGGCACAATAGATATTCGCAGCGAGGGTTTCGAACCTTCGCTTGGATCGAAGGCAAAACTCTCAGCAGGAGGTATGAATTCAAGTCAAGGAAGGCTGCCTCAATTTTATTTCAGAATAATCGATCATCACTGTCATTTTTGATGGGCACTTATACTAGTACAGAAATAAACATAATAATAAAAATACATATAAATACTGTTTAGAGTCCATGCTATTCTTCTTGAGCATTCCATGTGACAGATGTTTTAATTTCAACCAATAAGAAACTGTTATTCTTGGAGAGCTTGACCCACTAAATGAAGTTTCCTGTAATTCGATTGATGTCAATGGCTAATGATACTATCGAAATGAACTATACCTATGCCTGTTTTCAAATTTCTTGGCGGATGAGGGGGAGGTAAAAGAGAAAGTGGATGGGGATGAGGCACTGAGCGAACCAATAGGAAAGTAGGAGGAGGAGCCTAGGTGTCCAAGAGCTCACTCTTTATCTGGACTCCGTAGTGGTGACATCGTGTATGAGTGTGCTGTGTTGCCACGTGCTTACGCCGCTGAAATTGTGCAGTTAAAGTTGTTGTTCGTTGAGCTTTTTAGTTACATCTTTTGTTTTTTATCTTTGTTAATTCAATTTCCTTGTTATTCATTCTGTTTGTTAAATCGTTTGTTATAAGTAAGTACTTCAGTTACTTCGTTATTTGTTTTTTAGTTACATCTTTTGTTTTTTATCTTTGTTAATTCAATTTCCTTGTTATTCATTCCGTTTGTTAAATCGTTCGTTATAAGTAATTCAGTTACTTCGTTATTTGTTTTTTAGTTACATCTTTTGTTTTTTATCTTTGTTAATTCAATTTCCTTGTTTTTTATTCCATTTTTTACATCGTTCTTTATAAGTTATTCAGTTACTTCGTTATTTGTTTTGTTATTTCGTTTGTTCAGTTATTTTGTTACTGAATATTTTTGTTATTTGCATTGCGTTAACTGCATAACCGGTGCGTAAGCAATGGAGAATCCGAAATTTTCAATTCTTAGAAGTCAAACCAAGAAAATAGTGCACAACGTGTTGCAGTACTTTCAGAAGGAGAAGTAACTTGGGCGCCCAATTACCTCTCTGGAGAAAGTACAAAAGAGAGTGGCTGAAGCGTGTGGAATAAGTGAAAGAAGAATTCAAAGAATATAATAATAAAATGCTTTATCAAGAATATAGTGGCAAAATCCAATTGTTTGATTAAGCGTGCATGCTACGTGTGTGATACGATAATAAAACAAATTTAAAAAAATGTTGGTTGATAAAAAAAGCCAACCAATTTATTCTATTATATTTTTCTAGTCGAACCCGGGACACCGAGGTGAAAAGTCTTGGTGTTTTTACAGTGTACTCTATACTTTACACTATTCCAAAAAATTTCAGCTCTCTATTCCATATGGTATACACGGTATGGTGGTTTAAAGTCTTTTGTGTGTAATTAAACGGGGAATATTCTGGACGGTCTGGAATCGAACCGAGGGCACCTAAGGAAATCTTATCTTCGAATTATTGTAGTAACCCACCATACCCACGAACGTTCCAAATTTCATTTCTGTAACTTATAAGGAAGTGCCCGAAATTTATTTTCGAAAATTGCACAGTGTATAAAAAAATATTTCCATTCGTAAATTCCCTTTAAATGCCTGCCAAACGTTGTGTGTTCTGGTGTAGAGTTAGCAACGTCGAGCTTGAGCTTTCTGCTAGGAGGCACTACCCCCTCCTCCTTGCAGCGAAGAGATACGGGCGGTCCCGAGTGTGGCCGAAATCTCACCCGATAACTCATTTGAAAACCAGTATTGTGATCGTAATAGATCTCTGTGGTGGTGAAATTCAATAAAATATTGCAAATGTGTACCCCGCGCACCTTTTTTCCCAAAATGTTGGTAAAAAAGACTGTATCGTACAAAGATTTCTGAGCAAGTTTTAAAAATTGCAATTTTCGATAGTAAATTTACTGCAACATGTTTCCATCTACGTTTATACTCACAAAAGATGAAGAGTTCTACGAAGTTTACGCATATCTACACGACCAAGAAATGTTTAGGGTTCAAATGCGTGGTTTATACTGCCGTTGGTGCATCTTCAACATTGAGATGACATAATATTTTTATATATGAAAGCTATACCTTTTAATTAGTTTTAAGTGTTACTCAAAAAAATCAGTTCTGTCATTAAAAATTTACTATCAGTTTCTACCTACACTTTTTGCTGGACTAAGTTGGCATCTGGTATCTGTATTCACAGAATTCATCGTTCCTTTAACTCTGGAGAGAACCATAGTTCCCTCTTAATTTTTTTGCGTGGATGTGCCCCGGGGTTTATGTGGCTCTGTTCGGATATATTCTAAAATATACACAATCGTACATGCTTGAAAAATTTAGTGCACGGCACTTCAAAAACTGCTGTGCGGTTGCACAGTTATACAGCTTATTGTTAGATGGAACCATAGAGAGAACACACCTACAGGGAATCCCTACAGGGCTTGTTTTTTTTTCTAATTTTCTGCCACCATAGATGTCAACTTATTAAAGCACGAATTTATTTTTTTCTCCTTGAACTGGTCCAAAAATAGGGGTGCGCGTGATACACGAGGATGCGGATTACGTGAATAAATGCAGTATTAAAATTAATTATTATAAATAATTTTATATAATAATAGCCGTCATCCGTTGGTTGGTTGATCACGCTATGCAAACGCTAATGACTCGAGAAATAATTATTATAGAAACTCGAAATTTGGTAGAGATGCTTGATTAACATTTTTTCAGGTGATAACGAATTTAAATCACGAAAAAATTCCTTGGTTCGTCTCCAAGAGAGGCATTTCCTTTTCCCATTACTTAACATGTAAAACGCGATTTTTCGATGTGCAGGCTTTTATTCATTTGGAAATTAAAATTACAAGAAATTAACAGACGACCTTTGGATTTGAACCATTTTGAAGAAAAAGTTATAAAGTTTCTTATTCCGGTCGTCTTTTTTCGCCCACAGTTCGAAATATTCCATGTTAAACGTTTAATTTGCATATTTTGTGGAAATCTCGCCATTTTAACGTGATGTTGCTATGTCGACCATTATCATTGTTAGCTTCAATACGAGAGAGAGGAAGGAAGGGGAGAGATTGGCGGGTTTTGTGGAAAATATGTATATTAACAAATATATAGAAAATTTTAAGTATCAACAGTGTCATTTTAGAAAAATTGGAAATAAAAAGCATTCTTAAATTAAATTCTTTGTAAACCATACGTGCTTACGAATTTATATTGTTATTCCTCAAATTAATTTCGTCACAATGGCCGAAGTTTGGAAATGAATATAAATTAAAATTCAATTAAAATTAAAAGGACATTTAAAACTGTTAACAGGCAATTTTCGAAGAAACAACAGTGGATCTTTTAATGAATTGAATTTTTTTTGTAAACAATGGGAATACCTCAAAAAATAAACACGTATTGATGTGATATGTTACGACGTATTTGTTTGTTAAGAATGTGTAACAACGGGGGAATTACTTAAAAATCACACACTTTTTGAAACTTATTTATTAATAAAAGCAACATAATTACTAATACAATCTAAATTTATGTTACTAGGGGGCCAATATGTCTTTATGGCATTTAAAATAGCTGGAAATATGTTGATTTCTTTGTTATGTTGTCGCCACATGAATTCTTCTGCTGACAGGCTTTCGCGTTGCATTTCCAAAATATTCTGTCGCGGAAGTAAAGTTTCATAATATGATCCTTCTTGCACATTTGCCCTTTAGATAAAATACCATGGTCTTGAAGCAAAGATACAGCTTCTTCTTCACTCCTCGGCAAGCTCCACAAATTCATCATTAAGGGATCAACGTAAATGTCTTAACGAGATTTGTTACGCATTGTTAACAAACAAAATATCACAATGTATCACAACAATACGTGTTTATTTTTTGAGGTATTCCCGTTAACAGGAAAGTACCATTTCAAAGCCAAAATCAATTTAAAACTATTGAAAGTTGTTTTTTCGGAAACTGAGAAGTCCAGAGTGGTGAGCAGACGCTAAACGATATTAAGGTACATTTTATTCCAAAATCTTTTTAAAGTATTATCAGAGGCAATTGAAGATTGAACAAATTTTTTTGTTACCGGAATTCTGCTTATTTCATGAAATTGAAATGCTAATGCATTAATCCATTAATATCTGTTAAGAATGGCTATTTTAGTTGAAAGAAATATATGTACCTACATGGTACTTTTATTGACTTTTCAGAATGAATGAATTCTAGGTTAACATTGCATATTATAAAAGAATTTTCTTTGGAATAAGAAGTTTGTTATGTGGTTATTTTAACTGAATTGAATCAAGTTCTCTTCTAAGTTTGAAATCCATTTAAAACTGGTGAATGTGGTTGTTTCGGAAAATGAGAAGGCAAGAGTGCTGAGCAGACGATAAACGATATTGAGGTGCATATATTCCAAAATCTATTTAAAGTATTATCAGAGTCAATTGAAGATTGAACCAATTTTTTGGAACTGGAATTCTGCTTATTTAATAAAATTGAAATCCTAATGCTATAATCAATTTAAAACTAATAACAATGGCTATTTTAGTAGAAAGAAAGGTACTATTTTATTCACAGGGAATTTCTGTGAGATTTTAGTTAATTAATTAAAAAACTTATAATATAGAAATATTCGATGGTTAAAACAGTGCACAATTTTATTCTTGCGATTTTTACATGTTGCATTGACAAAAATTTAGATTCATTAAACCCATTGAAATTCAACGTGCACTTCTGCTAGTCTAAAATAAATGTCATAAAATGTAAACACTGGAACAGCTGATTCAAAATAGCGATCACCTCCACCGAAAGATCGACAGTCTTCGTAATTATCGATGTTATTTATTTGTAATTTAAGGTTCACATTTTATGTTCAGCGTATAAGTCTAATCTAAGTTTTAGGAATAATTTATTAAGCTTCAAAGGTCAACTTATATGCAGGAATATACGGTATGTATTAATTTAAGATTTGAGTGTTTTTGCAATTTATTGCTATTTAAAGATATAGCCAATTTTATGAAACACTTAATCATTAAATGGTAAAATTTTATAGCAATTACATTTGAATAGTATTTGTATTTTTCTAATAGATTCTCAAAAAGTGACTTTCCTATATGATGTCCTCTTCTTTTTCTCAGGGTAAATATGACGGAACTTCCCAGTAGTCAAAGCTGCTCCTGCAATTGTTTTGTAGTCCGAAAAATTATCAGCAAGATGAATTTTTAAAATTGTGATACATGTGAGAAGGAAAAGATATACTCAGTGTAACTTTGCTTGTTATATTTCATTTTCTAATGGCATACATTTGTTGACATTTCTTCAAACTTTGCTAGTTGACATTATTTTGTTTGTTGAATGCTAGGGTTATAATTGCAACCTCATCACTGCAGCTAGGTCCTCACATCCTGGTTACCTGCCATTTAGGAAAAGGTGAGGTGGCCATAATTATGGAACTTGGCTGCCTTAAATCAGTCAGTATAGCATTTAGTGTAATGTAAAATGGCTTCAGTCAACCATCTATACCAGGGATGGGCAGCCTTTTCCACATGGCAGACTGCATTGGTGGTTGTAAATCCTTCGGTTAACCACATTGGAAATTGAGGGCTGGATTGGAGTTCAAATATGAAGTTAACTAGAGATTTTCAGGTATCATATAAGTGAAAATCAAGTATAAATAAGGGATTTAGTCTTAATTCAAAGTAATGATATTATCATCATAATTTTTCCCAAAAATATCAGTATATATTTTATGGTCGCTTTTTGTCATAGCTTTACAGGTCACATGAATCACTCTCAGGGGATGCATATGGCCTGTGGTTTGTCCATTCCTGATCTATGCATTGATCTCATGGGTTTTCATTCTGATGATGAAGGAAAGATGGTGAAAGTTTGCTGTGCACCTGATTTATGAGATGTTTGACATTTGGTAAGTACAGTACACCCCTGCTTAACGCGGGGGATACGTTCTGGAGGTTTCCGCATTAAGTGAAAATCCGCGTTTGCTGGGGGATCCTAAAATTTACGCGCCCAGATGGAAATAACTTCATAAATGGTATTTTGGACCCACATTCGATATAAAACATATTTATATCAGAGTTTTAGAACAATTTATTAAACGATAAAATTACAAAGTAAAAAAAACATTTTTAGCGGTAAAATTACGTAATTTGACAATACCGCTGCACACCTACTATGTTTTATTAAAAAAAAGGTCCAGAGTCATCTGCTTAGCTTTTTTCCGCTTATTCCGTAGAATTTGTCTAGCACTGAAACAGTCCGTCGCAGCCCCACTTCACGGCACTCATTCGTGTGAAATCATCATCGTGCTCCAACATCTGACAAGAGTCGAACATTTCGACTTACAATTAGTCGAAATGTTCGACTCGTACTAAGTAACTCGACTCGTACTAAGTAACTCGACTCGTACTAAGTAACTCGACTCGTACATGGAAGGGAGGCAAGAGCCAATAAGAAAAGAGCACAGTTCCGCGTATCAAATCAGTAGTCCCGCGTATTGGGCTTTCTGCAATTTATATTTCATTATTTATTTATTTGTCAAGGTAAACAAAACAAAAAGCTAATTATGATATCAGCAGTCGTATGTTCGTTTGCATTTCTTCTATGCCTTGGAAATGGTAATGCAGTAAAAAACGTTTAGTTCAAATTAAGTCTTCATTACTTTCCTTTCGATTAAAATGCATTCAAAATAGATAAGAATAGTTCTCACAATTGATTTCAAATACAATATCAAATTTCATGTCATTGCTTTTAGATACAGACTTATTTTTGCTAGATCAGCAACAAAACCATCGCCTTGACGACGAAATTTTTTCTTCTAAAATTTCGCCAAATGTTCGTGTTAATAACGATTTTGTGGAACGATTAGACGCGTATTTGAAAAGCGATGACAGGAAAATATCTGTTCTTTTAGGCATTGTTTGGTGCAAGTACCGCAAATCTAAGTGATTAAAAACACAAATGAGAAATGTGATGTACCGCATTTGCTATATCTGTGCAAACACACAGAAAAAGAGAATTATCTTTAATATATAAGTAGTATATACAGATTTTAATGCTGTGATAATACGGTAAATTAACGTAATTGTCAAAAATTCTAGATATGCGTTTATATGTGTATAGATATAAATTTTTATATATTTCTTTTAAAAAATTTTTTTAAAAATTAAATCCGCATTATAACGAATCCGCGTTGGTCGGGGGCGCGTTAAGCGGGGGTTACCTGTATTATACAGGTACATTACTTCACATGTTGAGGGAGTCATCAGGACATATGCTTTGTGTGTATCATATATCTCCAATGTCGACATCTCATGTTTCAAACTTTTCAATTTAAGTGTGGTTAATAATTGCATGGCTCTTCATGACAGCTTGGCTTTAATTTATAAGAAGGGACCTATATTTTGCAGGGGTACAACGCTTAGTATGAACATCTACATTCAAAGGTGCAGAAAGCAACCTCTCTTCTATGACACGTTTCGCACTTTTGCATCCAGGATGCTGCTGCTGCAGATAGTTTGTCCACTAGGATAAGAAATAATGCAAGGTGAGGAGGATCGTAAAGGGTTATGATTCTTTGGCCCTCAAAGGTGAAGAAGGGATTCAGCAAAGTAGAGCCCATGCACTTGATTGCCTTAACATTGTTTGTGCCCATATCACAAACAGTAGCAATGACACGAAGACCAGCTTCATGGCATTTTTTAAGGACAACCTGCATGAGCGAGACCAGAACCTCAGCTTTAGTTGCTGTTCTACTGAAGTAGGTAGCTATGGGTTGCTTCCATTTCTGTAAAACTCCAACTACCATGAACACAAGTGCATATTTAGCAAGTTTGCTAGTTCTGCCCAAATGCCCAAGGTCCTCAAAGCCCACAATGATATCAGATGAAGGCTCCTAATCGTAATGCTCCCTTATTGACATTTCGTCAAATAAAAGGACACACATACGACTGGAAACCTCCATCTGAGATACAGAATGAGATACGACTGAGAAAATCTGAGGACTGATCCCGATGGAGAAAGGAACAGAATTCAGAAGAGCTAGCAATGTCCGCCTACAAGGAAGAGGAAAAAGCCGACGCATTAGAGCGTAACATTTTGGACTTCTCTTGTAGATGGACAATGCTATCACCTTCTCATCTACAGACCACCTTCTGCCTCTGGGCTTCCTCTTAGAGCAGCGTAACTGGGAAGCCAAAAAAGAAGCTGCATTATCGGACATCTGTGAACTAACCATCTCATGTGCAGAAGTCATATGGGATGTCTGATCACTACACCCTTTCAACTTCTTTTCCAACTTCCTGTAAGAAGCTCTAAGCCTTTTTAATTGGAGGTCTTTCTTTTTCCCATACTGATATAAATATCTCTTACGAGGAGTGCAATGTAAAGACCTACTCATACCAATACAGGACAAAGTAAGACCTCTCTCTGTTTGATGAATCACAAAATCCTTCACCTCTGTCACCAGAAGTGGAAGCATCTTCTGATACAACAGACAAAAGTAATGGCGAGGAACCATGAGTGGTAGGGGAAACATAAGAAGATGGAGAAAGGGAATGAATAGGAAAGACTTGGTGAGTAGGTGTCGAAGTATGAAATGATGGGCCAGGATCAGAAAGGAATTCACTTGAAGTAGGTTGGATATGGAGTGGATCTTGTGCAGATGGAAAAATAGAAGGAAGCATACCAGGTGGAGAAGTAGCTGGAGAAGGAGTATGAGATGGAGTAGGAGAAGGAGTACGAGGTGGAGGATGGATAGGGGACAAGGAATGTGAAGCACTGGCAGCTGCAGCAACAGGTCCTTCTATGGATGGCACTACTCCCCGCAGTAGCCGCAACTTCAGCTCATTCTGGAAGCAAGCATCAGTGAAGTGCTTTGAGCAGACCCTTCTCCTTGTGAGCACTCGCTTGGCCCCACTCTGCACCAAGGCCAACAGGTCACTGCTCTCACAGAAGTGCACCCATTCCAAGCACCTGCACATAAATACATTCATCAATATGAATAATAATAGATTACCAGAAAAATAAAAAAATCCCTGAAGGGTTTATTACTCTTCCGAAAGAATTGGAAAATCATCTCATGTAGAAAGCATTGGAAGTTGTATCTTCGAACAAACTGGCATTATACTTCCACTCTAGGTAACTTTCAGTTTCTTTTCCTCACATAAGGATGTGTTGAAAAAGTCAATTCAGTCAATATAACTATTTGATGCCCTTTTGATTCTCTTTACTGACGCATTATAACCATAATTTGTGCTGTTAATGTTTGTATTAAATGCACGATACTTTCTCACAGTTCGAGGAGGAAATGTTATTACGTGCTAAAAGGCTACAAGAATCAACACAGTTATTCAACAACACAAAAAGATTGTCAGCTTCTAATCTTGCGCTAAGGAGTATCTACGGAAAGAATCTCCAATTGCATACAATAATTCACATCGAAGGTGAAACATGTAATTTAAAAAACGTAAGAATTTATGCCGTACACTTTCCACTCGATTTAATTGACCAATCTTATATGACGACCAAGCCACCGATACAACAAATGACATATATATCAAAGCGAACTGGATAAATAACGTTCAAAATTGTAAGTTTTGCATTGAAAGGCAAGTATTCGTACGAAAAACATCAATTATAACTCCTAAAGCGACTTAAGAATTACATTCATAATTCACGAAAACGCTTCAGCATTCACATGAAAATATTCATTGATATAAATTTACTTACAGTTCCTTCACCCTTGGGAAATGAAACAGCCTAACGGATGGATCGGCTGCCGAAAACTTGCATCTCGAAACGCAGCACAGGGAACCCTTCCCTTCCGTTACCTCCATTTCCTCCATTTTCACAGTCTTTGGCGCTCTTTGCTAATAGCGTCTCTTATTTTTGAAAAATCCGTTGATTTCAGCGACACTAGTGACACCTGAAATGATCTACCGGAGTTACTTCATTCAGACAAATGACTGTGTTGCATACCCCTGGTGAGTAGTGAACGCCAACCTCGTACGGAGTTATTTTTCTCGCTGACAGAAAATGGGTGTTCGTGGAAAAATCGCCATATCATTAACACATTCAATGCCGCCATCGACGGTTGCTACCGCGTGCAGACGACCAGCGTCGACGCGTAGTCGACGCATCTCCCGCTCCGTAATAACCGTACCGTTAAGCGACAGCTTCGCACATTGGCTCCTCATAGGATGCGGGCTCCTCAGTTTAGTTTTTGTCAGTTTGCTCATCGGTTAGTTTGTACTTAGTGCAAATTTTTCCGGAAAAAGGATATTTTAAAAAATAGTGAAATTTAGATTGGGGATGGATCTAAAAAACCAAGAAGATATTGAATGTGTTAAAATGGCTTACATTAGAAGAATAAAATTAAGCCTAATTAAGCCCCTAAGGCTCCACGTATGATTTGCTGGTTTCTACTCTATGCGAGTACCTCGCTGTCTTCTCCGCACCACTACCAGAATAATGGTGCAGTTTGCTTGGAACGAAACTACTGACCTTATCTCCCAATAACTCTTAACTTGAACCCGAACCCATTCAAGAAAAGGAACCGTTCCGGAACGAAATATTTCGTTCCAACTAAACAATTCCATTCTGGAACGGAACTAAACCCATCACGAAACATACAGTTTCATTACGAACCGAAACTAAATGGCAAGAGAAAATATATACTTTCGTTCCGAACCAAAACTATTCTTTAGGTTCGGTTTTGTTTAACAACCCTGGTAGAGATCAGTATTAATTTTTGTAAGTAATCACATTAAATAGAACAAGAGGTGATTGTTTTTTATGTTAAAGAAAATATAATTAGTATTGAGTCTAATTGATAATTGATATTTTTTTCTTAGATTTAATGAGCCATGAGATAGAATCATACCATTGCTGTCACCAGAGGCATACCTTGGCAATATGGCACCTATAGCAAAATTTTAGGAAGTGCATTGGTTATGTAGGATATAATATTTTATTTTTTAATAATGAATAGCATTTTTATTATAAATAAATCAACATTTGAGTATTAAAATAACAGTTATTTAGGAGAAATTAACTTTGCACTTTTTGTGGAACTGTTTGCCGCCTTTTGCAAGCGGTGCCTATGGCAAATGTCACAATTGATGTTGCTATGTTTGATTGATATGATATTGCTTTCTATTAAATTTGACACCTGCTTACAGGTCCTCAAGAAGAAGCCACAGAGGGACCAGCAACCCATTTAGAGAGGAATGCCAACCTGTACAAGAGATATTGGAAATGGATTGGCACCACATTCTTTTACAGGTAAGATGTTAAAACTAATAATTTTTTTATTTTTATCAGCATAAGGAGAGTAACATTCCAATGTGGAATGAAAGAAAATGACATTTTCTATTACACTAAAATGCTTGATAAATAGCACACTCAGCATTACTCATATGATATCATAGAAAACAAGTACAGGTAGACCCCGATTTACGTAAACCTGATTTACAAGTTTGGAGGTTACAGAAAAAATTTTTGTCCCCGGTCTTGTTATACGAAATAAAATCCCGAAGTTAGGAAAAAATTTTTTGAATTGGTCCAAACATTGGATTTCAACACAATAACTTTGTGTTTTGAGCGGTGAAAAACAAAGCAAAGTTACCGATTTTGCCAAATTATGTACTTTTCAGTGGATTAAATGGAAAATGAAAATAAATTCTCTTCTTGTTGCACCAGATGATCTTACTTTTAAATTAATGATCTAGTACTCCAAGAAACAGTTCCATAAATATTTATGAATTATGTAGCACCTTCTAAATTTGTATCATTGAAATTAATGATATAAAATTAACATGATTTAATGATGCACCACTCTATATAACATGATAATTAAACAGATTCGAATTAGCTAATTTATCCTGTCAATTTATATTCCTGAAATAGTAGTTAGGATAATGTTGTTATTTTAATGAGTTCAAACATATAATCTGCTAAAGCTGTAACAATTTGGAATCTATAACAAAAAAGGAAGTCTATTACAGTAACTGAATATTAATTTAATAAACATTGCCGTATGCATTGAACATTTTTGTTATTTCCGATATTATCATTTATTATTGACCTATGATCGAATGGTCTGGATGAAATTTGCTTTCTTAAAAAAAACAAATCTGAATGCATGCTCTCGTGAGGTTTTGTGCATCATATAATGTCTTCAAAAATAATGTGCAAAGAGAGATATTTCTTGGCTTAAGCTGATCGTGGGATCAGATAAAACTTTTATCATAAATCATATTATGCATAGGAAATTTCGTGTTAAAATAATTTTTGGTTATAGAATCCGCATTTGTTTACAATGGGTGGCTGTTAAAAATAACTGGTAATAATGATAATAATAAGTGGCATCTATTCTACTCTGAAGGAACATAACCTTCCTTATTTTAGCCATTTATTATGAAGAAAACACTCGACGTATTTTCGCTTAGAATCGCATTTTTAAGGATCGCAACTATGACGCTAAGTGACGGATACTTGTAATAGTTAATAATAATAATATGTTTAGAACAATTGTTTTCCATAATAAATATCCTAAGAAACAAAGTGTCATTTTACTATAATTATGGGAAGATTTTTTTGCCATGGGAACGTATCTCGCTTCTATAATTAAAAATAACTGGTAATAATGATAATAATAAGTGGCATCTATTCTACTCTGAAGGAACATAAACTTCCTTATTTTAGCCATTTATTATGAAGAAAACACTCGACGTATTTTCGCTTAGAATCGCATTTTTAAGGATCGCAACTATGACGCTAAGTGACGGATACTTGTAATAGTTAATAATAATAATATGTTTAGAACAATTGTTTTCCATAATAAATATCCTAAGAAACAGTGTCATTTTAATATAATTAGGGGAAGATTTTTTTGCCATGGGAACGTATCTCGCCTTCTATAATGGGAGTCGATGAGAAATTATACCTCGATTTATGAAATTTCGATTTACGGAAGGTTTTTGAAGAACGTAACTCTTTCGTAAATCGGGATTGCTTGTATTTATAAAATACAACTTTTTTAATTTAAACAACTTTTAGGTAGTGTATAGAGTAAAGATGATACACAAACCCAACGGTTTGATTCATTGATTTTACTGTCAATTCAAAATTGTACTTATCTTATCTTCGTCCTTCTTCTCCAAACATTCACGTAAATTCTTTAAGAGTCAGAATCATTTTTAAGGGGTTAATAGTGGGATGTAGTTTTGGTATGTGTCTGTTGCCATTTGCCATTTCCATTAATCCAACAATAAGAAATCTATATTTTACTATTCCCTGCCCTTATATGATCTGTCAGGTATCCATTAATAAATTAGTCAGATAGGGGACAACATTTGCAACAACAAAAGTCAGAGAGATTATAATAATTGCAACTTTTGCTTTAGGACAAGGGTCAGAAACTTATGGCCTATGGGCCACATGCAACCCCCGAGAGTGCTTTTGTGGCCTGTGAAGCTGTAATTAAAAAGTGATCGGGAAAATTTCACGTAGGTATTTTCATCAAAACTTTTCTGGTGAAGTTGTAACGCCAATAAATTATGTAGACTTGATTTTCGCCTTTTTAAGATCACAGGAACTCGATATCTTATGATTTTTCTTTCTTTCTCGGCTTTCAATGCGGCCCTCTGAAGCATTCACAACTGCAAATGTGGCTCGCCATGCAGAAAAGGTTGCTGACCCCTAGTTTATGAGAAAAATTCAAGGAGGTCCTGACCATGTTATCCAATTGGGGGAATTAAACGTCCCTGGAATCGAACTTGGGTTGTTAGGAATCAAACTTGGGTCGTTATTTTGCATGGTGATTACACAAGTCTTTATGTATGTCACTCTTTAAAATTGAAAGGATAGCTAAAATATATGCAGCAGTTCTCCGGTTATTAGACATTACTAGCTGAACCCGTGCAATGTTGGGGTGTTATTTTTCAATTAATTTATCAAAAATTAAGGTGTGTAAAAAAAAGTTGATCTCAATAATTCGCATTTTCCAGGTGTTGGTAAGGTTCGCGGGTTCGAATATCGCTGAGGGCACGGCTGTGTGTGCATATTGACAATTTATTATGCAAAGTCAGTCAGAAATCTGCGTTTCAAATTTCATTTTAGAGAGGAAATTAATGCTACGCAGTAATTGATTGCGAACTTTTACATTTCCCATAAAATAACACGTAAAAATGGAATTTTCAACCTGCAGGCTTTCATTCTTTTTGAGATAAAAATAATAAAGTATTGACCTGCAATCTTTGGTTATGAACCATTTTGAATAAAACATTATAAAGTTTCTTATTCTGTTCATTTTCCACCTACAGTTTGAAATAGCTCAGTTTAAATGTTTTATGGATGTAATACTGAAATTCAAGTGGAAAATAAAAGGATAATTGAAATGGTAAGATCAGTTTATACAGGAAAGTAAACAATGGATAAGACAACTCCACAGGGGTATATTTTTCCATTTCCATTATCTCAATGAAGAGAAGATAACCATGTAATTTGTTAAAAAAATTACGTATGTTCCTATTAACATCTAATTTGAAATTTGTGTGAGACTATTTGCGTTAATAAAAAACCGACTAAATCGATTCTTTAGAATTAATCGATTTAATTTTTCGTTTCACATCCGAATGAATTCAAGAACGACTAATTCGAATAAGATTAGTCGGATTTTGTAGTCGTTTTCCAGCGCTGTCTGCATGGCCGTCTAACGAATTTATTCGAATTTTCAATTTTATCTGTCGTTTTCATCAACTACCAACTCACTTGTAAACTGTATAATGTAGGATACATAAACTATGTAAATGACTATTAGAGTATTATAAAGTTAATTTTATTGCGATTTGGCTTACCATCTCTTGGGGTTCCACGGGAAAAAATATTTGAATATAAGGTTTCCGTGGCCAAAAAAGTTTGAGAACCACTGCCGTAGGACAATCAGGGAACATAATAGGAGAGTTTCAGTCAGTACAGAGGAAAAGTAGTGATACTTTGGTGCCTTGCACTTCCACCCACACAGAAACTGGTATAGAATATTTTGTCTTGCATTTTTCGTTGCTTTTAAAATTACTTACAATTACTGTAGGACGTTCTAGTAATTTTGATATCTTTGTATAATTCGTATTGTCTTATTTCAGGTATTTTTGCATTCCTTTGAAATTATTTTTTCACATCATATATTTACAAATTTTATATATGTGTAACTACGTTTCATTGTTGTATCGTTTGTTTTTGTATCTTTATATGAGTTTAGCGGAAGATTGGGATTTAAAGCCTCAACTTCACCCATGTAAAGTAGATTAAATGACTAGGAAACTAAATTATATACTCCTACTACAATTCATTTTTGTATTTTTCTTTCAAAGTTTTACAACAGACTGTATTAATTACAATAACGTTGTTGTTCAGATGAGTTGGTACTACCAACTGAATAATATCGTTAGTTGGGTGTGCAGATAGCGCTGGAAAACGACTAATCTTAATCGACTAATATCGTTAGTCAGATGTGTGGCACTGAAAACCGACTAATAAATCGACTAATTAGTCGATTTTTTTGGTCGGCGATTCGACTATCAATCGATTTTTTCTATTAGTCAGTTCGCCCATCACTAGGTGTACCTGAGTCCGAAAAAGTGGTTTCCACAATGCCGTCTGTCTGGGGATCTGTCTGTGGTTTTGCCTGCCTGTCTGTCTGTGGGTCTGTGTCTGACTGTGGGTCTGCCTGTCTGAATGTGGGTCTCTGTCTGTGGGTCTGTGTCTGACTGTGAGTCTCTGACTGTGTCTGTGGATCTGTCTGTGGTTTTGCCTGTCTGTATGTGGGTCTGTGTCTGACTGTGGATCTGTCTTTGGGGCTGCCTGCCTGTCTGTCTGTGGGTCTGTCTGTGTGTGGGTCTGTCTGTGTGTGGGTCTTTCCGTGGGTCTGTCCGTGGGTCTGTCTGTGGGGCTGTCTGTTCGTGACTCTAGAGCAGTGTTTCCCAACCTTAAGTGACGTTTCAGAATTTGGTGGCACCACCATCAGTAATAATCGTGCTGAAGTAGAACCCCTAACTCCAATCTCCATATCTCCTTTCATTTCGAAGTGCCTTTGCGATGAAATGAAGGTTGACGTAACTGGTTTGCATTTTTAAAGCCGACTATGCAAAATGAGGCCAAAAATTGGAAAACAATATTTTTTGTGGTGCCCTTCAGAACACTTCACGGCATCCCAGGTTGGGAAACACTGCTCTAGAGCCTAAACGGTAAATTGAAAATGAATGAAATCTCGTACTTCGGCATTTTTATCATACAGAATAAAGACTATGAAGAAATGACTGACATTGCACAATAATTAAGGGCAGTTTATTTTAGGCAATTTTAACAATTTGATTTTCTTGAAAATGGCTGAAACGATTATGATCAAATTTTGTACAGTTACTTGAGTTTACCTCTGCAATAATACTACATCTGTATATCTATATATATATCTATAAAATAGTGTTTGTATGTAATTTTATAGCACAGCAACTACAGCATGTAGAAACAATAAAAAGGTATCATTTTAACCAGAATAATGAGTACGGGTGTGTAGTAAGGTTTTTATATCGATTTGATTGACCATCTAATTTTAAAAAGTATTTTCTTTTTTCATTTGAATGACATAGGGACAAGTGCAGCTTATTTTTCATTTGAATTTTAAAATTATTTTGAAACATGGTACCAACTTGAGACTTGAATGGTTCTATGAAGAAAAGAACAAAGTTTATTTTTATTGAGGACAGAATCTGACACCTGATAAAATTAGCATAAAATTGCATTTAGAATCAATAAAATACGTGATTTTATCAGTTTTATTACAATACCCATTATAAGTTATAAGCTACCATGACAACTCCCATTGTCATCGAAATTGAGAGTCCAATGCATTTATATTGGAAAATTTTAACGTAATATCGTTTTTCAATTTCTGTGTGTGATTTTGCTTTGTTTACATGACAATGTAATATTTGTTGATTATAATTGAAATATTACTAATAAATAGTTTTTAACCCTTAAGTAGGCACGTAGCGTTTTGTAACTTAAGTGGGCACGTGGGGTCTTTAAAGACCCCAAAAGAAAATGTTTGTATCTATGCCGTGTTGTTTATTTTCATAACGATTATTTTAGACGAGGTCTAATACCTTAGATAGCAATGTGCATCCATCAGATTTTGCATATTGTTAATGGCATTTAATTATTTCTAATGTTTATGTTAGTTGCTTTTTTCGGGTGTCACTGGCACGCATTAATGCAGCGTTTTCCCCCTGCTGATAAAGAATTGCTTGATTTCCTAAACCAGAATGCAGAAAGGTATTTTAAGAGGTCTCACGTCAAGTGAAGAGATAAAATCTTAAATATGGAGTAATAGCGATTCTGCCAGTGTTCCACTACTCTTGTTTTTCTTGGAAGGCATTATATTCCCTGATAAAAGCTTTCACATGGCCCTGGTGAAAAGGAAACGCTTCATTTTATAAAAAGACATACAGACAGGTATGTTTCTCTGAGAGATTAAGAGAAAAATATATAAGTTCAAAATTTTGATTGGATAAATCGTTTCATTGTTTCCAAGGTATTGTTGATGTAATCAATTTTCTTGTAACCGAACTCGTGGATGAGAGAATCGAGCTAATGGTCTGAGGGTAATATTCACTCTGTGATTCTTAAACGTTCTTTATTTACTTCTTTGTCTTTCGATAAATTAAATCATTTCGTAAGTTCCTTTGTTCATTCATTTTTTGTTGATTATTGTGGTCTTGCTGGTTTCACTTACAGTTTTTGTTTTGAAGAAATCGTCACGAAACTTCGCATAGGTATGTAATTTTACCCTGCAGGTAACATAGGCTATATGGATGGCAATAAAAATTGCGAAGAAAGAAACTCAAAGTGTCGCATAGAGTTCTCCAAAGCAAACTGTTTTTTAAACTACGTAAGTAACTTAAATAATTAGACGTAGATTTTCCACAAATTGTGATTTTCAAACCTTTGAAGATATCGTCACAAAACTTCGCATAGGTAAATAATTTTATCCTATGGATAACATAGGCTTGCTACCATCAAACATTGCAAAAGTGGTCTTTTTTGCCATAAGAAAGCATTTTAATGATGTTGTCAGCGGACAAATTCAATATGACTAGCGGCCTGTATGTAGTTCCTTAAGTTTTAACTTTGTAATAAATATTTTGTTTTCATTTGATTTAATTGATGAGATAATATATTATTCCCAGTAATTACCCTTCAGTTATGCCAATCCTTTTTTAGCAGTATTTGTTTTTTTTTTTCAGTACTAATAAGCAGTGCTCAAAATGAGCCAGAATGCCGCTCCGGCTCATCACACACCCCGATGAAACCATTCTGTTTCATCAGACATTTAGAAATACCATCCCTTATAACAAACGTACCGTTTCGTAAAAATTTCCATTCCACTACCAATACAAGTGTTCCGTTTTGTGACATTTTCTCATTTCAAGCACTGCTAACAAGTCATCTAAACATTAGTGCTGCTGTTATCTTTGTAAGTGTATATTTCTAAAAGATATTTTGGGTTATGGTGCTGCGACATCCATTAATTCTTTGGAAATGGATCCTGGTGGAGCAGTTTGTCAAGTTGAAGATTCCTTAGATGCATAAATTGAAAGCCTCTTGAGAGATTGGCACCATGGCCCTGACCTCCTTTTCTCCATACATCCAATTGATGGCAGTTTCCTGATCTGGTAGGTATTTCTAATTGTTTTTGTGGTTTTCTATGTTAACCTTCTTAAATATCCTGTTTATTATTCTCCCGTTAAAAAATTCTCTTCAATAGTTGTGGCATGTAAATTAATTATTTATTGTTCTCGCAAACAGAGTGGTTGACTGGCTGGACAAGTGTCACCCAGGCTCATTCCGTCAAGCACAAGTTTCCTTCTCCACTCAAATCCCCTCAGCATTTCCTCTCTGGGATGCAATGACAATGTCAACCAATGTCTCTTTTTATCATACTTGCCAATTCCTCAATAACTTACGCACCAGCATCCTAAGACAACCTACGTATAGTACGAGCACCCCAACCTCAGCCATCCTCTCCCACTCCTCAGGATAAGGATGGTCATATCAGTCCTATTCCACCAGGCTCACCAACATCTTCGCCATCTTCATCCACTGGTGCACCTTCCTCTCCAACACCTCAAGCTGCAGGGATGGCAACAGAAGCGTCACCTGGAACCGATTCTTCCGAGGGTACGTCGCAAGACTCAGTTGTCGGGAATCCTTCTTTTGTTGTCTCAGTGGTATCCAAGCACAACAATGGAACTCTAAACCTTTGGCAGTTGACCTTCAATGAAAAGTCAAAGTTGAGCCAGGTTTTGAGCATCAGTCACGCATCAAGGGCATCTGGCCACCGTTTCCCTGTGAACGATATCACTTGTCACCCAGTCCTTCCCCTCCTTCTCACAACTTCTCACCATAATATGCCAGATTTCTCTACTCCAGGGAGTGATGACCATAGTAGATTAGGAGAGGAGGGGATGACGCCCCTTATCAAAGTGAAGGAAATGACCACTCCTGCTGTAAGTGAAGGAATTGTACAAGACTAACTTTATCTTGAATTCACGAATTAGATGAAATTATGCATACATGTTGAGGAATGCTAAGTTATAAATGGAATACTGAAAATTTATAAAATCCATTAAAATATATAATATTAAGAATTAAAGATTTTTTATTTTATTGAAATTTCTTTAGATAAGATTCATTTTAATAAAGATGTTAGTTTTAAAAAAGTTTATAATACATATTTCATTGGTTTTACAATTTTTCAGGGATTTTGCAGTGAGCTAATTTTATGGAGTTGATGCAGTAGGACCATTATCTAAATCTGGTAGTGTTTCTCAGTTAGCAAGAATCAATTCCCTCGAAATTTCTGCTTTTTCCAATGTTGCCTGGATACCTACCTTATTGCCTAGGTAATTTTATGAAGATTATTAATTTAAACGTTAGTTCAATTTGAGTAATTTATTGTATGCTTATATAATCCGTATTTTTCTGCAGCACAAACGTAGGTAATCTGCCTAACTCACCAAGTGGCTGTGTTGTGGCATCTGACTGACAAAGTTTAAGAGTATATCAAGCAGTGATTGATACTAGAACACTATTGGCAGAAATTTCTAGTTCAGAAAGAAGGAGCAGAATGATGGTAAATTGCAGTGAACTCTTCATTGGCAAAAAATTTTTGTGTGTGTGTGTGTGTGCGTGCGTGCGTGCGTGTGTGTATCTATCTAAAATGTCTCTTTATTGAGGAATGAATCCTTTCAATTGTTTGTAGGATTTGATGGTCAACATTTCAACTGATAGCTCCTTAGATGAACGCATGAAAGAATCATCATTGCATAACAAAATTAAGATCTCTCAACTGTCCACAGCGCAACCTGGTTGTGTTATCCAGTTGGATGCAATATCTGATGCCACGCATGTAAGCTCACAGTTTTTATTTACAGACATACTGCATTTTTCGCTTAAGCATACAGGTGAGCCCCGCTTAACACGGCCCTGGCCAACGTGGGTTCGTTATAACGCGGATTTTATTTCAAATTAAAATTTTTTTATATATACCGTATTTACTCGTGTAAGCCGTGCCCCTGTGTATCCCGTACCCCTGTGTGTCCTGCGCCCCCTTGTATCCCCTGCCCCCGTGTATCCCCTGCCCCCGTGTATCCCGCGAACCCCGGTTTTTGGGCTATAGGGGAAAAAATTTATTTGTGCCGAAAAAGGGTTTTTTAAATCACCAATTCCTATTTATCAAAAATGCTACGCTCAAGTTAAGCATCTTCACACTCCTACGTGATGAATTTATTGGGTGATCTCTTTATATCGGTACTAGCAGAAATCTCCTCTATAGTCCTCTTTTGTTAAACACTTAACTGTTTTTGTCGTCATATTGGTCACGTTCGGCAGAAAACGCTCCGGGAGCGATCACCGATCATTCTGCTGTACGTAATTTTCCAGCCATATGGTCAGTGATGGCTACCGTAGCGGTCGTCATATTTTTGGCGAACTAAAATTATGATTGGTGATCATTCAATGATCACCACGGCGGTCATGACTTTCATAGACGTATCAGTGAATAAAGGAAGCATGCCGTATCTGAACATGGTAGGCGTCGGCTGCTGTGAGAACAACACCCCCACCAATAAAAACTGGTCGCGCATGCGCCGTGGTCTCTGTGACTGTGACTCTAGGTAATTTTATAGTTTGTTTAATAAATTACATTCTAAAAGTCCGGTAGAAATATGTTTGAATGTGGGTCCAATAATACCATTTGGGAAGTTATTTCCCTCTGGGCACCTAAAGGTTATGGTGCCCCGGCGAATGCGGATTTTCGCTTAAACAGGGAGACCTCAGGAACGCATCCCCTACGTTAAGTGGGGCTCACCTGTACAATGTATACTGTACAGATTTTTAAAAAATATCTATCATTTTTAACTGTGTAATAGAACATTTTAATTAATAAACATATAAATTCCAATTTGTACCTGTTCGACCCTTAATATTCCCAACGGAATATTACAAAACATGATTTTATTCAATTTTTTTTGCGACATAGTGGGACAAATGTCCGGTTGCCCCCTCCTGGGTGCGCCACTGATTTGTGTGGAGTCATGTCTGCAATGGCATTGGACCTGTTAAGCATTGCTCAAAGTTTAAAAAAGTAGTTTTTGCTTATTTTCCTAAGTTTATTTTAAAATCTTTGTTTATGTTGTATGTGTATCTTGTATTTTGCTAAAGTTAACTTATAAATAATCGCAAACAGTAAAAAAACATACCTAATAAAAATTTAGCAAATAATGACAATAAATTTCTTTTTTAACAAAAATACATGCTGGGTGTCAGGAACATCCCGCGTGAGTACTGACGTTCGAAAAATTCACGTGCAGTACTGCAGGGTTAAAAAAATGTGCGTTTGCTCATGCAACTGGCAAATTCAAGCAACCGGCACCTTTCAATCCCTGTAGATGCTGGATTACTGAGCTTCTACTGTATATCACTTTTTTAAAGTACCGTATTTACCCGAAAGGAAGACAACCTCGAATTTAAGACGAACCCTAAAAAAACCAAGGTCTATTTTAGAAACTCTTTTAAATAATAACACACTAAAAGCATGAATAAAAAACCGGTACAGCATACATTGTACAAACTTTCTCATATAATAATGCGTCATTTAGTTATCTTTAGAAAATGAAAATCGTTTTTTTAGAAAATCCAATTTTTGTTCAAGTTGCCCAAGAATAAACTTGCCTTATATTCATTCATTGAGAAAAATGAAATATGTAGTATTATTGCAGAAGTATACTCAAGTAATTGTACAAAATTTGATCAAAATCTTTATAGCCATTTTTGAGAATATCAAATTATTCTTAAAGTTGCATAGAATAAACTAGCCTTATATTCATTTTTTGAGAAATATGAACTATACAGTATTACTGAAGATGTAAACTCAAATAGCTGACGTTTTTGAGAAAATCAAATTCTTGTTAAAAATGCGTAGAATAAACTTCCCCTAATTATTGAGCAATGTCAACCATTTCTTCATAGACTGCTCAGTATGATAAAATGCCTAAGTACGAGATTTCATTCATTTTTGCTCTACCATTTGGGCTCTAGACAGCATTGGGAAAACCACTTTTCGGGTTCAGCGACACAAAACGTATATTTCCGTAAAAATCTCGAGGCCGAATTTTTTCGCAATAGCAATACTTTCTCAATACTTCGCATGAGAAAGTAAAAAGGCATTGGCTTTGACATATAACAATTATTCCTTTAGGTAGCAGTTCCTTAAGCATTGTTTTGTGTTTTAAAATAACATACGGAGGCAACTTCGTACCATCCGCTAACGCAGCCAGCATTACCGTAACGCATAATTTTTCATTCCCGGAAGTTTTTATAGTTACACTATATCTTTGGGGTAACTTATTTTAAACATTAAAAATAATGACTAGTCTTCCCTTCACATTAAAACTTGGCAAAGTGAGTACTAATGGAGTGCTTTCATAAATGTTATACTCTTTAAAATTCAGGTGTACTTTCGTCTGCTGCTGGAGCACCAATTGGAAGGTAGCAGATTTTTAAATTGTAATACATAGACATGTTTAAAATGTAACAAGATGCCTCAAATACGGCCGCAAATCCTTGCTTAACTGTCTACATTGTCGCACATATCAGATTTGCTACCCAGTCGTAAACATATCTCTTCCATCACTATCCCGGAGGTAATCTTTCATACTATGTGCAACTTTAAGAACTATGATATGAATTTTTAATGCATTATAATAGTTAATTAAATGTAATGTATTGTTGTATGCATTTATAAATGCGTTTTCATGGACATATACTCTAAATCCGGGTGTTCCGTGTGGTGTTTAAAAAGCACACATTTTTCCCACCTAAAACTTCGTACTCGATTTTAAGACGATCCCTAATTTTTTTGCGGACATTTTTTGGAAAAAACCTAAGTCTTCCTTTCGGGTAAATATGGTAGTTCTTTCGGTGACATTGCATTAATGGAATTGAGTAGCAGAGAACTTCTCCATGTTTAGGTATGTATCATTTAGATGCTCAATAGATTGGTAAAATTACATAATTTATGTTAATTATGTATACATTTATTTCAGGTAGATCAGATATCAGTCAAATTTGAAAAGATCTTCAATTATTAACATCATTGATTGAATAGGAAAAGGAATCTTGATGTAAAATAAATAATTTGCATCTATCGGTATGTTTATGTGGGTAATGATAATATTTTTGTCAATTCTTAAGTTGTGTTAATTTCTTATTTGAGTGAATAATTCATTTTTCATTTTTTCAGAGCAATCAAGTTGATATTGGCCATGTGACACAGTTGTTACCTATACATCTCTTTGGTGCCACTAGGAGGCTTTAGGTACTTGTTTTGTAGAAGCATCAATATCTTTATTGCCATTTTCCGTAGTTGTGGCTCTGAGAAACAAATTTTTTTGGACCGAGCGATACTTTATAATTTTAATTTCAAGAATTGTTACATCAATAAATATGTTAAAGTATATTTTGCTCAACCTTATGAAGTAATCTCACTCAATCTGGTTATTAAGGTGGGTCTGTAATTCTGTCATTGTATTAAAAGAAATTAAAACCGCAATTACGAAGGAGTTCACATCATTTAACAAATTAATTAATTTTTATCTTTACATTTCCAAAATCATAGATCAGTGGTTCTCAAACTACATCCTTGAAGGTGAACACCTACAGCAAGTGTGAAATGTTTGAGACAGTGGTCCACCACATGCAGCAGACACTGAAAGACGACTCTAGTTTTTCATAAACCAAATTTGGCAGCACTCCAGTCTCGAAACGTAGTGATCATCATATCATCATCATGCCTAACGCTGCTGGAATGAGTGAAGTATATTTGTCGTTTGCATTTTAAAATTACTTAGATTCATCGTACAAACTTGGGACTTAAACCAAAGAATGCCTTAAAAAATTAAAAATTCATTTTCCTACCGTTAGTTTTATAAATCATGGCACAGAAAAATAAAATATCCCGGAAAAAGTCCTAGGTTCGACTCTGGGAGACAATTGTATTCTTCTCATGAGGTTACGTGCAATTTTTGATATTTCAAAGTGCAAGGATTTTTCCTTCGTTCATCAAAACACCTATGGACCAATTTTCTTAGTTAATAATTTATTCGCCAGTAAAAACAGTACTATATTATTCTTGCTATGTTTACATCTTACGCAGTCAAAATTTTCAGAAATAGGCATCTTTTTTCGAAATTGTGTGGATTTTTCATATTCTTTCTGGGTGTTGCCAAGACGACCCTCATTGTTGACTTTAATTCAGCTAGTATCAATTAAGCCTTCAAATAGATGAAAGAATGGCGTTATTTACTTTGAATTTTTTTTTAAGCATTGAAACTATTGTTTTAACAACTTCAAACTTTATGCATAACAATGTAAATAGTTACTGATAATTATTTGCGCGAAGTATTTAAAACAATTGACCAAAGCAATTCAGCCTTCTTTCTTCATATGGGTACTGGAATCTTACCTTTTTTTGTTGGTAAAATTATTATATTGTACATTTTTAATGTTCATTAATGCATATAGGCCCACACATCTGATTTACATTTTCCAGAGACACTACCGTGCATTCCGGCATGTAATTTCTCCTATTCCTCTGATGGCACCCATGAAGTCAAATTATAATAACTCTGTATGTTTCCACAGTTTTGAAAAATCACAATTTTTCAAGGGTGGAGTCCAGATCCGGTGGACCCCCTCCTCCATGTGTGCACTACTGTGCTGAATAATATTCATTGGTGTCATTTTAAAGGTTTTAAAATTTCTTATTTTTTTGTAGTTTCTTATTACTAGGTAAGTGTAGGAGAATATTAGGTGATGAATGCTGATTCGAGTTGATTGCGGAAAAACAAGAGCCTTTATCCCTGTCTTGTAGTTGGATGCAGAAGATTGTGGTGGATTTGAATTTGTTTGCTTGAACAAACACAGGGTAATTGTATAATAACGGAGCAGAACTAACTGCTTGTCTTATTTGTTCTTTTGAAATTGATGTTACTTTTTAACAGTTACTTAATTATTACATGAAGTTGCAATTATCTTAAAAGACTCATGTTTCATTTGACCAAGTTGTAAAGTATGAAAAGAATCCTCAAAAGATTTGAGTTTGTCAGACTTTTAAAATACTCATAATTTGGTATTGGACATAAAATTTGATATTATGTATGCATTATTTTTTAAAAATTTCAATTCTGTTAATTTCTACTATAATACCATGGTTTCCTCATTCAAATTAGACAAAAAAAGTCACTCATATTCTCTCTGTTTAAATTGTCGAACAATAATAATCTAGTATCTTGATATTCCAGTATTTGCAGATGAAGAGAGGTTCAATGGAAATGGAATTGTGAACAAATGGAAAATTCATCACAACTTTTAAATAAGTTGTTAAGTGTGATATTTGAAAATTGTTTTTATGAAAATTTTATACCTGACTGAAATTTTTAATTTTATTTAATCTCTTTCAGCACAGCATCTTAAATGATACTGCATAGAAAATAGAGGGAAAGAGGAAATGGCAAAAATTAATCTGTATAACTTTTTTCTCCAAATTTGAATATATTTGTCTATGATTTTCATGTTATAGACCTTAGTGGAAATCTTTCTCTTTTCTCTCATTGTTTTGCATCTCAATGACCATAAAGAAAAAATTAAATGTCAAAATGGATTTCTGTTTTATGATCAAACCGGTATGTAATACTTCTGCATTATCTTACTTGCTTATCAAACTTTGGCATGTTATTTTTCTTATCTTTGCACCCTGCCACACACCATTGCGGTGGCTTGCAGGGTGAACTGTAGAACAGCATGCATAAACAGCCAATAATTGATCTTATCTTCAAAATTCTATTTTAAAATGTGTAATATACTAAATTTGAGAAAAAGAAAAATTCTTTACTTGACTGGGAATCGAACCTGGATCAAGTATAAAATTTTTCAACTCAAATTAAAAATTTCTTTTAAGCCTTATGTAGTCATGGTTAACGATTCTATTTCTCAAAATTTCATCTTGATAAGATTTTGTTACAGTTGATGAAGGTAATCACTAAAAGTGTGTTACATTCACCATATAGAATATGCTATTTATCTTTAAGATGTTTGTTAGTATAAAGAGGTATTTGTTTTTTACACCTAAGTTGCATATATTATAGCCATAGAATACACTATACTAGTATTACTAGTAACAAACTAGAATATTTTATATATGCTAAATGATAAATCGAGGTATTAGATGGAAATGTGAGAAAAAATTTAGGCAAATTGGTTAACAAAGTGTAGGAATTTCAGCTAATTATATGGGGTTGGAATATATAGATGAATCGAGGGCCAAAAGCGTTAAATATTACCAAGGATATTATTCTAGAAGCAGATGTTAGGTTTTAATTATGTAATAATTATAATATATTGGTTTTTATAAGTATTTGGTTACAGTATATATATTTTTCTAAACTGACTATTGCAGCAGAGTACCAATGTGGGACCGTGGACGCCGATGCAGCCCAGATGGAGAGCCGGAAGAGGAGCACCACCCAAGGGGAGCACCGCCCAAGGGGTGCCGATGCAGCCTGGATGCTACTCTGCTCAGGTAATGTTGTCTAAACTCAAATACAATAAAGCGCTGATTATCTGGGTCCTTATTATTCATGGAGGTGGATTATCCCTGGTAATGGACAGGGAGTCAAATTATTTCCACGCTTACAATGATGGAGTGTGATCTTTTATTCTCACTCCCATTACATTTCAGTTCAGTTTGCCCTCATTCTTAGGTGATGTATTTACACATTTACATTGATTATTTTATTCTCTGAATAAAAGACTCTAACAAGTGAATATAAGTGTAGGTGAATGAGTTAAAAGTACATTTCAACTTTAGTTTGTCATTGTTCTTTTTTGAGTCCGAGAAAAAATTTGTGTTAGGGTTAAGTCTCATAGTCATCCATAGATGACAGCACATCTCTCATTGCTGTTACATTCAAATGATAGTATAGTATTTCCTCGATTTAACGGACTAATAGGGAGAAGGGATGTCCGTTAAATGGAGAATGAGATTTTTTTGAGCCCAGAAACACTTGTACATAAGAAAACCTACTTTTTTGATAGTACATAATGATAATTACTGTCTAAAATAATACTTTACTGTAATAACAACAAAAACAATAATAATCTTATAATATTAAAATTCTAATCGTACATACTTGAAGCATTCAAGCGGCAATATTTCTCGAACGGTTTGTTGTAAAGATATGCGGTAAACGGCGTTTTGTTTCTATTAGCTATGAGGTCCCTGGAAAAATATTTTGTTTTGCTAAAGTGTCCCGGGTTTGAATCAAGGAAACAATTCTATTTTCCCATAAATTTACACTGGATTTTTGATTTTTCAGAGTGCAAGGTGTTTTCCTTCATTCATGAAAATACGTAAATATGGACCGATTTTCTTTGTTTTGACATTATTCGATGGCTAATTATTCTATGGCTAAAACTCTGTACTATTTTATTCTTGCAATGTTTACATTTTACACATTCAACGTTTTCAGAAATACGCATTCTTTTTGAAATTTTGTGGATTTTTTGTACTCATTCTGGGTGTTGCCAAGGAGGCTCTCATTATTGCCTACAATTCATTTAATGCCAATTAAACCTTCAAATAGATGAAAGAAAAGCATTATTTGCTTCGAACCGTTGGTTGAGCATCAAAATTAATGAAGCTTTACACTTTACTCACAGAGAGAACACAAAGAGGCTGAGATAGCCACTTTGTTTGAGTCAGCTGTATTGAATACACTGTACACTACAGTGTACTACATTGTCTGGACTGATTCGACAAGCAATGCCCCGTTGTTTGGGGGAATGTCTGTTATTGCCTGAAATTCACACAAAACTCAGATTCAGCAGATTTTGTCCATTAAATCCGAAGTCTGCTAAACCGAGGTCTGTTAAATCGAGGGTTTACTCTACTATATTTTTTGTAAAGTAAATATTTGACCTACGATGAATATTAATGATTAAATAATAAAGCTAGAATATTGAATTTAGCACTACCTGTGTTTTGTTAACGTTTAACACTGGGTTTTTCACATTATTGGAGTGGTCACATGATCCTTGATCAACATCGGTGGATACAGATTAAAATTGCAATTGTCTAACCCCATGTACTAAAATGGGAGACCACGTAGAAATTAAGGGTTTATCTCCATCACAAATTTGCAATAACAAGCAAAATACTCATGATGCAAATTATAAATTAATGGTGATTAAATATGCCGAAAAAACAAATAATGTTCAAGCAGCAAGAAAGTATGGATTATGTAAATCCAATGTTCGAAGATGGAGATTGCAGAAAGAAAAGTTGAAATTGGCTAAGGCAATAAGATGTGCATTTTAGAGACCAAAGACCGGCTATTTTCAGGAAATCGAAGACGCATATGTGAATACGTGAAAAGTTTGCATATACAAGGTTTGCCAGTGACTCATGAAGTGCTGCAGATGAAGGCTTTGGAAGTAGCTACTGAACTTAAAATACCAAGGAGTTCTTTTAAAGCTAGTGTGGGGTGGTCCAGACGAATGATGAAGTGCTGTGGCTTTTCTCTACATAGTAATGTCATTCAAGAGTCTTCCATTCTAACATGAATCATTAAATTTCAGAAAGAGACATGCTATGCCTGACTTGAATTATTTCATTACTAACTAGATAATTTTGCGTGGATATCATCCCTATATAAAACATACATAAATCACAGGTTCATGCTGTAAGTGCATAACAATCATCTTTCATAATCTGAGGTAATTTATTTTCTAATTTAACGTAAGGCATTAGAAATGTTCAAATTTTCGTCATTAAGACGAAGATATGATAAAAATTTAAATTGTAGTAAATATTTGCCTTTATTGTGCACTACTCCTTCATTTCTAATTAAAATTTTGCATCCATTGCTTAAACAAGCATTGCCATTCGTTAGTGCATAACATTCAAAAATGGAAAGTGTGGTAATGTATTTCTTAGTTAACGACAGCCAATGAAAAATTTTAAAATATTCTTTGCATACCTTCTGAAAAAGCCCTTTTTAAATGCCTCCTAAAACTCCAGTATGCGCTATAGGTGGTAAAAGGAAATGGGTTGTGCTAACCTTAAACCAGAAACTTGATAAAATAAACTGTTTAGAGAAAGTTGAGACCTGCAATGTTTTAATGAAAGAGTTCAATGTTGGCTCTTCCACTATTAAAACATTAAGACACAGAAAGAGTTAATGAAGTTCGTTATGTCTTTTGAGACAACTAGAGGAAATAAATATTGTTTCCTTGGCTGAGAAAAGGAAAAAAACGTTGCCAAAATAAACCAGTCCCATCGGCATTATAAATTTGATCAAGGATTAGACAATGTTCCTTAACTAATGTTTCAAGAAAGTCACTAAATTTATCGGCAGCTCCTTGGTTGGCTGATTTTTAACACCTGAAACATCTTGACCTTCTGATTCCATGCCTAATCTTAAAATGTGTTTGCCATCTATCTGAAAATGCATACAGTTCGCTAATCTCCATTCATTTGTTTATAAAAATCTTGGGCCTTTTATATCATCCTAAAACTTTCTAAAAATCCAATATCTGCTCTATCCCTCAAAATCAGCTTTTTAACCAAGCTGTCTGTGAATGTTACTATTTGCAGAAAAAGTCATCTTTTTTATCATACAAACTCTACTACCAATAAATCAGGAGTATTTAATGCTAGGTACAATTCTATTAATTTGAAGTTTGCCACAGTAGTTCAGTCACATTAAATATATCTAAACTGACTATTGCAGCAGAGTAACAACGTGGGACTCTGGACCGAAGATGGGATACGGCTAAGAAGAAGACGACCTCACCTAGCCTGGAGGAAGATGGGAAGATGATACCACCTGGATGAAGAGGAAGCAGCTGGGACGAAGAGGAAAGGCTGTCACTGCACTGACTGGTTGCTGCTCTGTTTAGGTAATTTTCACAAACCTCAAATATCATATACTCCCAAATCAATGATTAATGAAATCAAGACGATTCTCAAATATACGAATTTCAGGAATTGGAAAAATATAGATATACAAAAATAACCCTCTTTAAAATATTGTTTGGGAATCACTCTGGATAGTAATGTGTCACTCAAGAGTCTTCCATTCTAGCATGAATCGTTAAATTTAAGATTAAGGCATGCTATGCCTGGCTTAAATTATTTCATTACCAGCTAGACAATTTTGAGTAGATAACATCCTTATATAAAACGTACATTAGTCACAGGTTCATGCTGTAAGTGCATACCATATCTGCCCGAATAGAAGCCGACCCCGGATTTAGGCCGACCCCCCAAAAATTACAACAATTTTTTCGCAAAAACGTAAATTTCGTAGATTTTATGCGGAAGTGTGCCAGGCATTTATGCACATCTTAGAATACATTATTCGAGATCGAAGAAATGAGTAGGAAATGGTTTATTTGTTGACATTTTGAAATATTACTCCAATTAATAATTTTGTGCTGCTGAATAATGTTCAACATTCAGTGACAATAATTGCATTCATCTTCATTTTCATAAAATGTCAAATATAGTAATAGCGATCTCACCAAGATATTTTTTCATCAAAGTCAATTATTTCCAATGAAATTAGCATTTACATTGCCTTAAGAAATTGCATTTTTATAATTATATGCGTTCCATGTAAAGTTTTACCGAAATTCAAACAGTTGAGCATTCAAAGCCGTCAACGCATTTTGCATAATCGTCAGTTTACCCAAGCGATCTTGCCAAGATATTTTTATATATATATATATATATATTCATCGTAGGTGAAATATTTACTTTAAGAAAAATATAGTACTATCATTTGAACGCGAAGACAATGAGAGACTTCGAGATTTACCCATAACCCAAATTTTCCTCGGACTTGCATTTAAGCAGAGGGGCGATTTTTTTCATTTAGATTTGACAAAAAACATCGGCTTGTATTCAGGCAGATACGATAATAATCATCTTTCATGATTGGAGGTCATTTATTTTGTAATTAATTATTTCTAATACCGTATTTGACCGAATATAGCCCCCCTACCCATTTTTCTCACACAAATCTAGAAAATATTTTAATACCCTGAAAGGACGATTATTTTTAGGACTTTAATGTCATGAAACATGTTGTATAATTTGAAGAAATATCAAACTTGCACTCATTTAATAAAAAAGTACCAATTAGCGAGTGATAAAATGCCATGCTAATTGGAATTTTAAGGTTTTCAGATTTGTTCCTCAGAATTCAGAGGGTATACTAACGAGAGAGATATTTGACAAGGAATTGAACAAAATTACATTTTTAGGGAGTAAAAATAAACTAAAAAGTCGAAATAACATACTAATTAATGCAGCAATATTAGCAAGTCGAAATAACATACCAATTTATGCAGCAATATAAATTCGCACTTTGCTCATATTTCGATCTATCTTTCGTTTGTGTAATTAACAATTCGAGCTTAGCCAGGCAATTGGTCCATTCTCGGGCAAGGTTAATTTTGTTGGTATTACCGTATTTGCTCGTGTAAGCTGCGCACCTTTTTTCCCAAAACGCTGGTGGAAAAGAGGGGGTGCGTGTCTTACATGAATTCTTTTATTTGCCGCTCACCTTTTTTCCCAAAATGTCGTGTCGGTAAACAAATATACGTTAAGCTAGCACCCATGCCGCATCTATTATTCTATTTCTGAATTTCGGTGTATTTAGTCATTTTCATTCATTGTATAAAAATTTTAAATGAGTTTTAAGTTTATTAACGGGTGCTCCCCAAACTCGACGGTCTTCTGCTGCAATCGTCACGGAGGCCACGGCGCATGCGCGACCAGTTGGAGTTGGTGGGGGTTTTGTTCTCACGGCAGATGACGGCTACCGTGTTCAGATACGGCGTGCTTCCTTTATTCTATGATACATCTATGAAAGTCATAGCCACCGTGGTGATCATTGAACGATCGCTGATCATAATTTTAGTTCGCCAAAAAAATGACGACCGCTACGGTAGGGATCAGTGACCATATGGCTGGAAAATTATGTACAGCAGAATGATCGTTACCGGAGTGATTTCTGCCGAACATGACCAATGTGACCACAAAAACAGTTACGTGTTTAACAAAAGAGGACTACCGAGATTTCTGCTAGTACCGATATAGAGAGATCACCCAATAAATTCGTCACGTAGGAATGTGAAGATGCTTAACTTGAGCGTAGCATTTTTTAGAAATAGGAATTGGTGATTTAAAAAACCCTTTTTCGGCTCAAATAAATTTTTTTCCCTAGAGCTGGCCCAAAAACCGGGGTGCACGGAATACACGGGGTCTCGGCTTACACGAGCAAATACGGTAAAACTTGCAATTTGACAATAATGAGAGCGATCAGGTAATAGAAAAATCCTTCCTATATGGTGACGTCAATCAGCCTTGCAAATAAATATTCGCAACCCGAGTAGTTTAGTTTTACAATGGATAGAAACACTTACTGACTCGAATGAAATTCATCATTATTGAAGCTTTGCACACTTGTTTGTACCCACCTAATTTTTAGTGCCCGAAAATAGCCCCCCCCCCTAACTTTTGCACCTCGCTTTTGGCCAAAAACAGGGGGGCTATATTCGGTCATATACGGTATATGTAAATACTTTATGTAATGGTATGTTTAATGGTAATCTGACCTCATTTGCTGATGACACAGTGTTATGCTATTCTATAGCTAATAATGATGACTTACAATTTAAGATGCAAAGTGACCTAGACAGGTTAAAGTACTGGTTTTGTGCAAATAGTATGGCATTAAGTGCGAAGACAAAATATGTTACATTTAGCTTGAAAAGTTCCTCTGAAGTGCAAAATGATGTCTATTACAAATGTTCCTTATGTATAAATAAACAGGCTACAACATTTAACAACTGTATAAAAATTGAGCAAGTCAGTAGCATCAAGTATCTTGGAATACTAATTGATCAGAATTGTAACTGGAAACTCCATATCAACAAATTGCAGATGGAACTGATTTCGGTGTTAAGGAAATTCTACCTCTTACGATCTATTTTCCTTTCTCAATTCAAAACTTCAGTATGGAATAACTTGTTGGGGTGGGACGTACTTTACAAACATTAAGCCCATTGTAATTGCTCAAAAAAAAGTGGTAAGAGTGATATCACGTGTACGTAAAACTGAACACTCCTTCCCATTATTTCAAAAACTGCAGATTCTTCCCTTAAGACATCTTTATGTATATAAGGTACTGAGAACGTTCTATAATCGGGGAGGTAATAGACAACAACCAAATGAATATGCCAGTAAACTACGATTTAATTATGGAATAAAAATTCCTAAACCTAATAATACTGCTTTTAAACAATCTTTTATATACATGGCACCTAAGTTATTTTCCTCTATTCCATCTGATTTGGCTACTCTGAATCCGTTGGGTAAATTCTTAAATAATGTAAAAGTATGGTTATTTTCTACTCCCGATGTTGAAGGATTAATGAAAACTGTTGTTTAAATATGTATGAACACACTTTTGTTGTTTCTGGTTTTTTGTGCCTAATCTTGATTTTAATTTATTATGTACAATGAATTATGTCATTTGCCGAAAATTTGTTTTATGTATGTCATGGTAACCCCAAAACAGGATTCCTCTGGGGTACCTATATTCCATATTCTCTGTTATTATATCTGCTGTAAATTTTTGTTTAAAAGGATGTATAAGAGAAATGGAATAAAAAATTATTATTATTATTATTATTATTAATTTCACGGAAGGCACTGAAAATGTTCAAATTTTCTTCATTAAGCCGAAGATTTGATAAAAAATTAAAATTGTAGTAAATATTTGCCTTTATTATACACTACTCCTTCATTCATAATTAAAATTATGCATCTATTGCTTGAACAAGCATTGCCATTACCTATGTAGTGCATAACATTCACAACATGGAAAGTGGGATAATTTCTCCTGATTTTAAGGCAGCCAATAAAAAATTTTAATCTTCTGAAAAAGCATTCATCTATGTTTTCCAAAGCTTTGCCCTCCTAATCATTTACTTCTTTTTGACATTTTAAATAATGTGTGGATAATCAAGATTTTTTAAAAAATTTAAGTAAAAATATCACCAATCCTTAAACAATGGCATATTGTCGGAAGCAATATTTATCTAAAGAAGTATTGTAAACTAAACACAATGAAATATACCCTGAGTAAATTTTATTAATCTGAAGCCTGCTGGGGTAAATTTACTTAAAAAGGCTACATCAAGGAGAAGAGTACTTGCTTCTCTCTATTTATTCAGGGGCAGGATTAACTTATCCACCATCATCCCAAAACTTTCTAACAATCCAATATCTGCTGTCTAATCCCCAGAATCAGCTTTTACACCAAGCTGTTTGTGAATGTTACTATTTTCAGAAAAATAATCTTTTTTATCATACAAACTCTACTACCAATAAATCAGGAGTATTTAATGTTAGGTACAATTCTATTAATTTGAAGTTTGTCACAGTAGTTCAGTCACATTAAATATATCCAAAGTGACTATTACAGCAGAGTAACAACGTGGGACTCTGGACTGAAGATGGGATACGGCTAAGAAGAAGAGGACCTCATCCAGCCTGGAAGATGACCTCACCCAGCCTGGAAGATGACCTCACCCAGCCTGGAAAAAGGGGACCTTGCCAAGCCTGGAAGAAGAGGATGCTGCCTGGACCAAGAGGATGCCGCTTGGACGAAGATGAAAAGGCTGTTACAGCACTGACCTGATGCTAATCTGCTCAGGTAATGTTCATGAACCTCAAATATTATATACTCCAAAATTAGTCATCATCTGAAATCAAGAGAATTCTCAAATATAGTAAAACCTTGTTATTTTGATCCCAGTAAATTCAAAGTATGGTGTAATTTGAAGCTAGGATCATTCCCCAGCCAACATCATAGAATTTTGCATACGTTTTGATACGGATTATTTGAAATATGCCTACAATGAAATTCAAAGTCATGATCTGGTCTGGTGACTCACGAACTGTTCATTTAATTTTAAACCTCGATCCTGTGTAAGTGGAAGGTTTGCACGTGTGCCCTCACATCATATTTTTTTCCTCATTTCTCTCACACGAAATACATATAGTGCCCCAAACAGGTGACTCCCTTTTACTTATTTAATAGTAGAATGAACAAATGTCACATTCTCACCGGGTCAGTCTCATTTTTTATCAAGAAAGTCATTTTATACTGTTTTGAAGCACATCGCAAACAAAATTAAATTATCTGATAGCATAGCTGATATTCCTATTGGAAATCGAGGATTCTTGGAAACATGGAGGTTATCAAATGAACAAATGATAATCAGTCACAATTGTCAAATTAGGAAACCTCAGGGTCAGTGATAAATTTGAGGTGGCAAACCTGGTCTCCACGTGTAATATCCTGCCTGGGTTTACCTAACGTATTCCCATCGAGTTTCGACGACAAAGACACCAGTAAGATTCTCTTTTGATTGGGAGCTCTGTCCTAGTCTGGCATGCTCCAGACTGAAAGGAAAGATCATATTTGCCTTTTTCGCTATAGACTGTGATAGTGACAGATCCATCATTTAAAAAATCATGTGAAAATTTTGTCCCGTTTTTTTTCTTACAACTACGGGACATGTTCCACTTTCATCTCGTTGGAATATAGTCACCCTATTTAATAGTCAACATGAAATAAAATTCATAGATGATTCAAATAAATGAATCAGCGTATCCTTGCATCACTGTGAATGCTCATATTCTGAATCGGATAGCAGAATTCGAGAACCAAGCTGAAATGAACAGAAGTTGCAGGGGAACCCCTATTATCTTAATCCTCATGCTCTCCCAAATCTGGGCAAGGTTTTTCTCATGTGCAAGTGATATGCTTCAGAGAAGACAGTGTAACATTGATTTCTGTTACTGAACCAATCTTTAAATAACGTTGTATGAAGTTATACCGAATGTAGTCTCTAAAAAGACTATGCCTTTGTTTTACACAAGAATAAGTGATGAGCCAAAAATGAAAACCTGGTGGTTTTACCCAGTGATGAACTAGTACTAATATTAAGAACCGGCTCTCTATTCCCGTTAACAGGAAAGTACCAATTCAAAGCAAAAATCAATTTAAAACTATTGAAAGTTGCTGTTTCGGTAACTGAGAAGTCCAGAGTGGTGAGCGGACGCTAAACGATATTAAGGTAAATTTTATTCCAAAATCTATTTACAGTCTTATCAGAGGCAATTGAAGATTGAACAAATTTTTTTGTTACCAGAATTCTGCTTATTTCATGAAATTGAAATGCTAATGCATTTATCCATTAAAATCTGTTAAGAGTGGCTATTTTAGTTGAAAGAAATATATGTACATGGTACTTTTATTCGCTTATCAGAATGAATGAATTCTAGGTTAACATTGCATATTATAAAAGGATTTTCTTTGGACTAAGAAGTTTGTTATGTGGTTATTTTAACTGAATTGAATCAAGTTCTCTTCTAAGTTTGAAATCCATTTAAAACTGGTGAAAGTGGTTGTTTCGGAAAATGAGAAGGCAAGAGTGCTGAGCAGACGATAAACGATATTGAGGTACATTATATTCCAAAATCTATTTAAAGTATTATCAGAGGCAATTGAAGATTGAACCAATTTTTTGGAACCGTAATTCTGCTTATTTAATGAAATTGAAATCCTAATGCTATAATCAATTTAAAACTAATAACAATGGCTATTTTAGTAGAAAGAGGGGTACTATTTTATTCACAAGGAATTTCTGTGAGATTTTAGTTAATTAATTAACACAGACTTATAATTTTATATAATAATAGCCATCATCCATTGGTTGGTTGGTTGGTTGATCACGCTATGCAAACGCTAATAACCCGAGAAATAATAATGATAGAAACTCGAAATTTGGTAGGGATGCTTGATTAACACTTTTTCAGGTGATGACGAATTTAAATTGCGAAAAAATTCCTTGGTTCGTCTCCAAGTGAGGCATTTCCTTTTCCCATTACTTAACATGTAAAACGCGATTTTACGACGTGCAGGCTTTTATTCATTTGGAAATTAAAATTAGAAGGAATTAATCTACTACCTTCGGATTTGAACCATTTTGAAGAAAACATTATAAAGTTTCTTATTCTGTTCGTCTTTTTTCGCCCACATTTCGAAATATTCTGTGTTAAACGTTTAATTTGCATATTTGTGGAAATCTCGCCATTTTAACGTGATGTTGCTATGTCGACCATTATCATTGTTGGGTTCAATACGAGAGAGAGAGAGAGGAAGGAAGGGGAGAGATTGGCGTGTGCTGTGGAAAATAAGTATATTAACGTAAATACAAAAAATTTAAGTATCAACAGTGTCATTTTAGAAAAATTGGAAATAAAAAGCGTTCTTAATTTAAATCCTTTGTAAACCATACGTGTTTACGAATTTATATTGTTATTCCTCGAATTAATTTCGTAACAATGGCCGAAGTTTGGAAATGAATATAAATTAAAATTCAATTAAAATTAAAAGGACATTTAAAACTGTTAACAGGCAATTTTCGAAGAAACTACAGTGGATCTTTTAATGAATTGATTTGTTTTTATAAAAGGAATTTTGGTGCTTATTTAATACAGAGTAAGTTCTAAGGCTTGTAATCCATTTAAATCTAATAACAGTGGCTATTATAGTTTAAAGAAAGAACTTTATTTATTCACTTTACAGAATGAATTAATTTTAGGCTAGCATTGTCTAATATAAAAGGAGTTACTTTGGAATTTACAGTATGTAAAGTGGAAGTTGTACTGAATTGACTCAAGTATTTAGGGTACTTTCCTGTTAACGGGAATACCTCAAAAAATAAACACGTATTGATGTGATATGTTACGACGTATTTGTTTGTTAAGAATGCGTAACAATGGGGGAATTACTTAAAAATCACACTTTTTTGAAACTTATTTATTAATAAAAGCAACATAATCACTAATACAATCTAAATTTATGTTACTAGGGGGCCAATATGACTTTATGGCATTTAAAATAGCTGGAAATATGTCGATTTCTTTCTTATGTTGTCGCCACATGAATTCTTCTGCTGACAGGCTTTCGCGTTGCATTTCCAAAATTTTCTGTCGCAGAAGTAAAGTTTCATAATATGACCCTTCTTGCACATTCGCCCTTTAGATAAAATACCATGGTCTTGAAGCAAAGATACAGCTTCTTCTTCAATCCTCGGCAAGCTCCACAAATTCATCGTTAAGTCCCGATTTACACGTTCCTGTTTTCGTTCCTGAAAGCAGGCGCCTGTCGGTCTGCGCATGCGCACTAGCGAGTTGCTCCGAAAAAACTCGTCGGGAAAGGACAGGCAAGGAACGGGCGCGACTCCCGATTTCAAGCAAGTCGGGAACACGTCGTTTGGATGATACTCTCACGTGACATGAGTGACGTCAAAGACATTTCCTAACCCTTTCCACTGCTGATGCGAAGGGATGTTTTAAAGAGCTATTTTCTTTTAAGTCTCGTAAAAGATGGATTGTGTAGTGATATAGTAAAACCTAATAGGAAAATCTGAAAAATGTTAAATATTATTGCCGTTAAACATTAATAAAATTTAAACGTATTTTATAGTTCATATATTTCAGATAGAGGATCGGTGATGAAGCTTTTTATGGAGGTAAAAATTGTCAAAAAAATTAAATGGTGATTATGCAAATTTTATATTATAATAAGTTTTGTTATTATAGACCACTAAAATTTTTAAAAAGTACCTATGAAATGGACGACCATTTCCATAAAAAGCATTTTTGTTTCAAATTTTTAAGGTGCCGTGCTCCACTACAGGTAATCAACAAAACCATACGGAAAATATTTTTATTCCTATTTTATTTTTATATTCCTTTTTAAATCCTGTTTTTCATACCCAATCTCCATAAATAAGCACCGAAATACATGCAAGGCTATATAAAATTGAATTTTTAAATTAGTTAGAATTAAGATAGAAACACCAAACAAAAACAGTAAAATAGCTAAAAGAATGAAGTATCTTATTTTTGAATTTGAATCCGTGCCGAATTAATGTGAAAATTAGATTCCTTCTGACCTTTTGCATTATATTGGTAGATATAGCCATGGATAAAATATTCCGGCTTTGCTTTCTTGGATTTAATAATCTCGACCGATGACATCTTAATGAGTCTATTTTAAATGATAAAAAGTATTACAGTACCTACTTGTCACATTTTTAACAGTGATGGCAAACGAAAAAATAAGCGTTTCGTTAACAAGGGGAGTGTCAGGTTCACGGGAAAGGGATTTGACTGAAAATTTGCGAGCAGGTAGAGCTAGACTTGGGAATCGTGATTTATCCCCCTTTTGGGCGTAGGCGGTCAATAGTTTAAACAATAAATGGATTTCTTTGTTTAGGCACCGTTTAAATGCCTCATTAGTTTCGGTTGCTCATTAACAAGATTTGGCTGTGAGGTTATAATTGGGATTGCGAGGTAAAGGGTCCCTTGTTCGAATCATGGTGATTGTTCTTTTTCTTTTTTTTTTGCGTTTATGTTATATTTATTTTTAATTATTGTTTTCAATTTGTATTTTTTCATATATTCTTTAATTTTTTTTTACTTTTAACGTTTGTGTTATTTTTTTCAATTTTTTTCGTATATTCTTTATTAGAGTAACCATAATGTTTTTAAAATTTTTCTCATTTTTTAAAATGCCTTTCTCGTCTTCTATTACTTTCTTAAAAGGGATTTCACATTGAACCCTCACAGTTTCCTGGATGATACATATCGTAGAAGCAGCGGAAGCAATAATATTTTCGACACCGCGCACATTTGGAGAAACATTGTTCGCCAAAGTCACATTCTTGGATTCGGCTTCTCGGCTCATTGTCATACATTATTATAGTAGTATTGTTATAGTAGTATTATTATAGTAGTATTATTATAGTATGCAGTAGCCGCCGAGGCAGGGAGAGAGTTGGATGTTATGAGTGACGCGCGAGGTGAATCGGTTTACATCAGCCATACACCACACATTCCAGTGAGTGATAATTTGTTGTAGGAGATCTGCAGTGAGATTTTCTTCTGCACTCGCCGGTCTTTCTAGTTGGTTTCTGACCTTTCGAAAGAGTTATTCTCAAGTAAAAGAAAGCACGTTTTGTTTGATTTGTCGCAGTGGTAAGTAGTGATAAATTATTTAAGGATTGTTTTCTGATTTTATGATAACATGATATGATGCCGGTTTCGTTAATGCATTTATAAATTACATTGACAGGCGCTTTGATTATGGAACACGTCGCAGTGCAATCTTTTCCAATAACTAATGGAGAAGAAGGTCATAGTAAACGCGAGTTATTCGCCGATGCTATGCACTTCTGTGCTGAACGTCAGCCCGGTGATATCTGATCGAGCTGTCGCAGTGGGACATGAAATATACCAGCGTATTGTTGAAATGATGGAGGAAATGGATATTGAGGAAGATGATGATCTAATGGGAGTAAATGATCCCGAAACAACTGAACATCATATGAATGTTTCAGAAGATGACGAAGATGAACAGCATGAGGCATCCTGTTCCGGTAAAGATAGGTTTGAACCATCTCCAAAGAAATTAAAAAGACTTCCACTGGAAACGAAAATGAAAGCGGTAACTGCGATAAGAATGCATCCTAGTTGGACAATCAAGATCCTGCAAACCAAAGTGTCTCGAAGAATAAAACGGATTGAAAGCATAAAAATATGGGAGAAAGAAATTTTATCTGGGGGTACATATAAGGATAAATTTGACTTGATTGACCAGTGGACATTTGATAGTTTTCAAGAATCGCGATCAAATCGTGAGAACGTGACGACAAGGATGCTTCAGCAATGGGTGATAGGGACTGCTTTCCAGTTCATTATGAATGAATTTCAATTTGAGGCTTCTTTATCTTGGGTCAATCGTTTTAAAAATAAGCATAGGATATGCAAAAGACGTGTCACAAATTACGTTTCCAGAAAAGAGAGAGCGTCTGCGGAAGAAATACTGGATGCAGCACTTCTTTTTCAAAAACAAACGGAAACTTTAATTCCTCTGTTTGATCCTGCAATGGTCATAAATACTGATCAAACAGGATGTGAGTATAGGGTACCAATAAAGCGGACTATGTCCCATAGGGTTGAAAAAAGAACAGAAGTATAGGGCCGGTTTCTTGAACGTGAGTTATGGAACCGATAGGCCTATGTACTACATAACTTATGAAAAATCGCTAAAAGCAGTTTCTGAAACGTTCAATAGCACTTATTGGTTCCATAAGCCTTTCCATAACTTATCTCTACATATGGGTACGGTTAAGATGTTATGAGTTCCATAAGAATCTAAGATGGCGGATGTTTTGTCATAACATACCTACGCCTTACGTTTGTTTTTCGTTACATTGTTTAGCACGCGCGAAAACAAAAAAAATTAAGCGAGAAATTCAAATTAAAAAATAAAATGTAATAAAAACATTTACAAAATCAAATTAATCCATCAATTTTTTCCACTATCGGCATACTTGTCAATAACTTCATCAGTTATATTAATATCTCTATGTATGGATAACAGCGCCAGTCCTACAAGACGTGATTCAGATATTGAGTTTCGTAAATATGATTGAAGTCATCGCAAGGATGAAAAGCGTCGTTCAACAGTAGCTGTGGAGACAGGAAGTAAAGCTAATATTTTGATAAGAACATATATACTGGCAGTCCCCGCTTATATGTCAGGATACGTACCTGAAAACTGCGACGAAAGCGGATTGACATTTTTTAAATGAATACATCAACAAAAGAAAATTCATTAGTAGATCACGTAACAGACAGAGAAACTAATGGGTTTTATGTAATGATATCTAAATATAATAAAACTATAATCCACTAGGGAAGCTTTAACTTATTGGAATTCTATAAGTCAGAATAAATAGAACAACAAACTATGTCGAAATCCCACTATATTAATCAATAACACAACCAGAATAAATCAAACTGTAATTCGTAAAATAAAAAATAATAACAAAACGTATTCTATATTGAACGAGACAAACGGGAAAATGATAGCTAACAATAATTCACGATGTACATATTAATTATTGAAATACAGCGAACTTTAATTGATAAACAATCATAATATTAAAGAAAAAAGCACGCTAATGTCTACAGTAAGGGCTGTCGCACACGAGCCACTTTGTGGCGGCCACTATTTGTGGCGAGAAACAGAACAAACGGTTTCTGGTTGGACCCCGCACACGACGACACAGTTTTGTGGCGGTCACAGAAAAGTGGCTCGTGTTCCATTTTCCTCTCCACACCACTGTGGTGCGCCACCGGCCACACGTCATGGAACGCACGTAGTCAGGTTGAAACACGCACACGGTTTGCTTCTTGTGGCTCAGTTCACGCAGTTTTCTTCAGTCCTCTGTGCCAGGGAGATGGCTGACATCGAAATTGACGTTGACGTGCTTATATTTGAGGTGCAAAATCCCCGCTGTCTATGATAGTGGACTAAAGGAATATAGTGATAAATGTGTAAAGGAAAAACTGTGGAGAGAAATATTTGAAATCCTGATAGAGGGATGGCAGAATCTTCCCGACCAGGAAAGGCGTGAGAAAGGTAAGAACAAAGTGTATTTATAGCAGTATTTAATTTTAAAACTTGGCTCTTATGCAGATTTTAACAAAATATTTTATTATTTTGTATAATAATGGCCGTCGTCTGTTGGTTGGTTGGTCCGCTATGCAAACGCTAATAACTCGAGAAATAATAATGATAGAAACTCGAAATTTGGTAGGGATGTTTGATTAACACTTATTCAGAGAATGACGAATTTAAATCGCGAAAACATTCCTTCGTTCGTCTCCAAGAGAGGCATTTCCATTTCCCATTACTTAACATTTAAAACGCGATTTTTCGACGTGCAGGCTTTTATTCATTTGGAAATTAAAATTAGAAATTAGCAGACGACCTTCGGATTTGAACCATTTCGAAGAAAAATTTAAAAAGTTTCTTATTCCCTTCGTCTTTTTTCGCCCATAGTTCGAAATATTCCATGTTAAACGTTTAATTTGCATATTTTGTGGAAATCTCGCAAATTTAACGTGATGTTGCTATGTCGACCATTATCATTGTTATACCTCAAATTACTGCTATTGTATATACATCCTTCTGGGAATAAGCGTGCCTTGAGTGCTTCAATACGAGTGAGAGGGAGAGAGGAAGGAAGGGGAGAGATTGGCGTGTTTTGTGGAAAATAAGTATAATAACGTAAATATAAAAAAATTTAAGTATCAACAGTGTCATTTTAGAAAAATTGGAAATAAAAAGCATTCTTAATTTAAATTCTTTGTAAACCATACGTGCTTACGAATTTATATTGTTATTGTTAATTTCGTAACAATGGCCGAAGTTTGGAAACGAATATAAATTAAAATTCAAGTAAAATTAAAAGGACATTTAAAACTGTTAACAGGCAATTTTCGAAGAAACAACAGTGGATATTTTAATTAATTGATTTGTTTTTATAAAAGGAATTTTGGTGCTTATTTAATACATAGTAAGTTCTAAGGCTTGTTATCTATTTAAATCTAATAACAGTAGCTATTATAGTTTAAAGAAAGAACTTTATTTATTCACTTTACAGAATTTATTAATTTTAGGCTAGCATTGTCTATCATAAAAGGAGTTACTTTGTAATTTACAGTATGTAAAGTGGAAGTTGTACTGAATTGACTCAAGTACTATATTTCATCCAGAAACGTAAATGCGGCCTGTATTTCTTCATTTGTCGCTTTATTCGATGGTGAAATCAGTGCACAATTTTATTCTTGCGATTTTTACATGTTGCATTGACGAAAATTTAGATTCATTAAACCCGTTGAAATTCAACGGGCACTTATGCTAGTATTACATATGGGGTCACAGCATTTTTGCGATTTTTGACAACCCCCTCCACCCTCTGTCACAAGAGCACATACACATGCTGTGTCTATGAAATCCATTTCGAAACTGAACGAAGCTACCGCTTTATGTCGCCCGTGTGCGCCAAAATAATTTCCGTGTCCGCTACTTTTTGTGACGCCACAAATAGTGGCTGCCACAAAGTGGCTCGTGTGCGACGGCCCTAATAGTAATGAGACGGTAATGTCAACAGTAATTATAACAACACGCTAATGTCGGGTATGTAAATAAGAAATTGCATCTTACTTAACTCAAAGAAATTCTGCTATTTATCGTAATGTTATAAATGCACTGTTCCCGTCAATGTGCACACTCTATAAACAATGTAACGAAAAACAAAGCGTAAGGATTTATGACAACACATCCGCCGTTTTAGTTTGTCCAAATGTTCAGCGATAAGTAGATGACGCAATGACGACGGTTAAAGAGATGTGAACGTGATATCAATCAGTTCAGGGAATAATCAGCCAGGTACAGATGACCCATTAGATGTAGGTAGCTCTTTATGACGAGCGCTTTATCGAAGTTGTGGAAAAGCCTAATAAGTGCTATTGAACGTTTCAGAAACTGCTTTTAGCCTATCGTTACCATAACTCGCGTTATAAAAGGATTTTCATTGGGCTAAGAAGTTAGTTTCTAGAAGGTCATTCGATAGGTAAGTACACCTTCTTCAGAAGTGACCGATTTTATTATTCCTGAATATAAATTCATACTCTGGGACCTCATCCACGGACATTAGTGCCTACTGGAATAGTGTTTCTGAGCAGAAGTTGCCAGATTCATACGCCGATGGCATCATTAAAGGTAAGAGGTCATTTCATCTAAATTCTACTAAAGTGTATTGATGTAGTTGCATGACTTCATTTAATTGGTAAACGTTTTCATGTTGCTGTGGATTAGATCCCTTTTTTCAACGGATGGGAATTATAATGTAGTGTAGAAATTTATATTTTCGTTGAAGTTAAATACATTACGTAATGTTGTATCTACGATCTAACTACCAAAACTATGAGTGTGGGTTGGGTTGGGGATTTCGTTATGGAACCAATAACTATTGGACTCATAAAGTTATGAGACTCATAACTTCCCCCGTGTTTCTTGAAGCTATTGTCGTCATAAGTGAAATTTCAATAGCTATTGCTCCGTTCACGTAGTTTTGTGGAAGCCGCAGATGACAATCTTCAATATGGCGTCGTCTTCTGCAGTTTAATTATACTAAATAACCCACACTCATAGTTTTGGTAGTTAGATCGTAGATACAACATTACGTAATGAATAGGCAATAATGCAAAAAATGTTAATACGAATAAATCAAACTGTAATTCATAAAAAAAAATAACAACAAAGCGTATTCTATATTGAACGAGACAAACGGAAAAATGATAGCTAACAATAATTCACGATGTACATATTAATTATTGAATTACAGCGAACTTTAATTGATAAACAATCAACTCGCGTTCAAGAAACCGGCCCTAAAACGTAAGATTCCAGCATACACACGATGAATTGTCGTTGTAAACGCTTCCCATACGCAGTCAACAGACTAACTATGTATGTTGCTATACATAATTAAATTCGATACTTAAACAACAGTTCTAAGCGAAAACGCTATTCTTTCACCTATTTGAAGGTTTAATTGGCATTAATTGAATCGGAGACAACAACTACGGTCGCCTTGACAACGTCGGAAAGAATACGAAATATCCGTAAAATTTAGAAAACAATTGCGTATTTCAGAATGATTCGACCGTGTAACATGTAAACATCGCAAGAATAAGATAGTATAGAGTTTTAGAAAATATTTTTGAAAATTAGAAAGGTCAAACAAATCGATTTAAAAACTTTACTACACCACCATACTCATTATTCCGGTTAAAATGATACCTTTCTCTTGTTTCTACGTGCTGTAGTTACTGCACTATAAAATACATGCAAACACTTTATTTTATAGATATACTAGCTGAAAGTACCCAGCGATGCCCGGGTTATGCCAGACGTCTTTGGCGAATAAAATTATGTATTATATGGTAATACAATCATTTCTCCCTTTGCGCACCTCAAAACATGTATTTCTGTTGAAATCTCGATTTCGAATTTTTTCATGAAAACAATAATTTCTCTATACTACGTATATTGGAGAAAGTAAAAACTAATTCTGAGGTATCTCTGATACCTATGAATTGGGCGAACTTCTATGTTTTTCTTTTTATTCAAATATATGTCCTTTCCTTTTTTCTATAACAATCAATGCAACCGTTTATGTAGAATATCAATGAAGAGAAGATAACCATGTACCTAATGTGTTTAAAATAATAACGTGTGTCCCTATTCTTATTTAAATGAAAATTTATGCTTGAGCCTATTTGCGCTAATAAACATTATGGATGTATAATATAATGGTTCTACTTACAAAGAGATAGGATTCCTGCATTCAAACGATGATAGGAGATTCAACAGCTTTGATTGAATCGTTAGAAACGCTTCCCATACGCAGTTAACTGAATAATTATCCGTAAATAGTTATGTTGCTATGTATAAATGTTGACATTGCTACAGCAATAATTTCGATGCTTAAGCAAAGTGCGAAGCGAATAACGCTATAAGTTCACCTATTTGAACGTTTAATTGGCATTAATTGAATCGGAGGCAACAATTACGGTCGCCTTGACGACGTCGGAAAGAGTACGAAATATCCGTAAAATTTCGAAAACAATTGCGTATTTCTGAATGATTCGACCGTATAACACGTAAACATCGCAAGAATAAGATAGTATAGAGTTTTAGCCGTCGAATAAAGCAAAAACGAAGAAAATCGGTAAATATTTACATATTTTAACGAATGAAGGGTAGAAAACCTTGCACTTTGAAAAATCGAAAATCCCGTGTAAACTTATGGGAAAATAAAATTGTCTCCTGGAATCGAACCCGGGTCGATTTTGGAAATCCCAGGTACCCTATGTTACTCGCAGAGTCATATGAAGTCAATTTGCAAAGTTTGGTCCCGATAGCTCAAAGGGCGTGGGAATGTATAAGGAACACACGGACAGACATTCACTTTTATTATATAAGATTTTATTTATTTATTTATTGACAGCAATCAACTTACAGCACAAGGCCAATTACAGAAGATTGAATAACGATATAAATAATAAATACAATAAAACAAAGAAATAACATAGGACTAATAAAAGAAAGTACCAGTGATGCAATAACGACAACAAAATGAATCAGTTTATGGAGGGAGAGGAGGGGGGGAATTGATAGAGATATAAAAGAAGGAAAGAGCGTCTAACAAAGTTAAATTGTCGGATTTATAAGCTATATTAGGAAGCGTCTTTAGTGGTATATGAAAGGGATCTATATTGTTGTGCGAACAGAGTGAATTTAGCAAGAGTGGGACCCTAAAGAAAAATGAACGCTTAATGAGCGAAAGACGTGGAGTGCTTACAGAAAGGGTGACAGAGAGGCGAGTTTTTCTAGAAGGGACTCGAAAATTGAGCAGAGAAAGCAACAGAGGAGAGTCAATTTTGTTATTTAGAAGGTTATGCAGAACGGAAATATCGGAAAATTTTCGGAGTGTTTGAAAGGAATGTAAGTTGAGGGACTCTAAAATCTGCGTTTTGAGGGAATTTTGCAGAGAGGGAACACGAAATCTAACGATTTTGATGAAGAAGTTAAGGACGCGATCAAGGCGGGAAAGATTGGATGGAGCAGACATAGACCATACGGGAGAGCAATACATAATAAGTGGAAGAACGCAGCTGCAAAAATAGATGCGAAGGGCAAGGGCATCTTTGATATCCGTGAATCTATACAGCATCCCTAACCTTGACATGGCCTTCTTTCTTACAGAATGGATGTGATGCGCAAAGTTTCATTTCGCATCTATGAAAACATCAAGGTCCTTTTGATGGCTTACACGTGGGATAGGAATCCCAACTGTATTGTAATCATGAATAATTGGATATTTATTGAGAGAAATAGAGAGTACACTGCACTTGTCGGGGTTTGGCTTTAGTCTCCACAAGGAGCACCAGCGGGATGCCTTATCTAGAGCTGATTGTAAAAACAGACAGTCATTGGAGGAGCTTATACGCTTAAAAATTTTGAAGTCGTCAGCAAAGAGTAACACATGGCAGTCATTGGATATATATTCGGAAAGATCGTCCATAAATAGAGTAAAGAGGTAGGGTCCAAGAGCACTGCCTTGTGGAACGCCGGAGAGAACAGAAGACCAAGAAGATGAATTACCGGACAGAACTACTCTTTGGTATCTGTTGGAAAGAAAGCTTTTTAAAAGAGAAAGGAAATTACCATGGAGGCCGAATCGATTTTGAAGTGTGTGCAGTCAGGGGCGTAGCCAGGATTTGTCTATGGGGGGGGTTCAGGTTCAGGGCCATGGAGAAAACACAAAAATGCCTGCCATCCAGGGGCGGGCACAAATACGCCCAAAATATAATAAAAATGGGAACAGACGTACTATTTTACTCTCCAAACTTATTCTTTATTGTCGTAACAATAACTATGTTCGGTTGCTTTCGAGTGTTTGACATTTTTAGTTTTAAACTTATGGATTCACTGAATACCACAGTATTTATGCGAACTCTAAAAGGATGGAAGAAATTATATTCAATCTAACTGTTCCAAATGGAGAGTAGATGCACATTTTCTTGGAGGTCGCTCACGCAATCCCCTATGTAATACAGGAAAATTGTTGTTGTCGCCTGCAGGAGTTGTTGACTTAGTTGACATCGAGTTATTGAAAACTTCAAAGGAGTGCAATACTACACCTAAACCTAAAAATGTAAGATATAAAATAAATAGTCATCAATTTGGCTAGATATCTTATTAAATTATTTGGAATGGCCAATTTTCATATTTTTAAATAATCTTTAGTATGATGTTTTCGTTTTTTCATATTTCGAGAGAAGAACAGTTGTTTTGTCAGCAAATTGACACAGCAGAGATGCTTTCTTTGACCGATGATATGATAATAAGAACTCTGCTCGTGCTGCCTTCGAGGAGCCAACAGTTCCTAGCAAAGATTCCCTTGGAAGTTTGAAGAAGGGCAATTAAGATTGACCAAAGGAAAAGGAGATCGCTCTATTACACTGCAGTAATCTAAGATATTGAAAAATTTTAAAGAATCTCCAAGATCAGGGGGTCGGGAACCTGGTTTTAATACTTCCCATTCATCCTTCGGATGTGTAGAACGATATTTCCAAACGATAGCTTCATCCCGTTGCCAGCTCTTTACTTATTTTCAACTGTTAGCAATACAGAATTTAAATATTTTCCAAATTTTGCGAAACAATTTCCAAAATTTTGCCGTCCGAAGCAAACGCTTGTTTTGCTCTAGCTGGAAGAAAGACATTTTTACATAATTTAGTAATGTGCACATTCAGGCTCCAAAAACTGCAGATATTATTTGAGAAAATAAATACATTTTATTAGCTCACCGAAATAAAAAATGTATTAAAAATAGTGCAATTCATGTAATTTGTAATTAATAAATTTAAGTTTCAGAAGCAATTTTTAAAATTTTACATCATGAGAGGCGTTGCAAAACGAGAAAAATAAAATTCACTGATGAGGCCGAAGTTTTGTGGAAATCCATAATGTAGGAAAAATTAATAAATTTGGTACTTTTCCCACAATTTTATTTTCAAACGACCAGGTTTCGACGAGTAATCGTCATCTTCAGATAAAAGAACCTGGTCGTTGAATATAAAATTGTGGGAAAAGTCCAATTTTATTAATTTTTCCTACGAGAAAAATAATTCACTTCTTTCATAATGACTATTTTTAAGTTTAAAACTATTTGAGCACTTTTAAGTTAAGGATATATTGAAGATACTGGTATTAGGTAATGAAATATAAATATATAGTTTTAAATAATTTATTGTGAAATAAATTATATCTCTATTAATTTTCAGTAGTGTTAAAGGTTGAAAACTTACATACACTTTACTCTATATGACACACAAATTAATGTTACAAAGACATATTATATATAAATAAGCTTTTCTATATATAAAGAAAGCTTCAATTTATTATTTTTAAATTGCCATTAAAAACACATTGTTTTACATTGGATAGTTAGATAATTTATAGTGATAAAGATTTCTGTGAATTATTTTAATATTTTACATGGTATAAGAAATAAATATTAAATTAACATATGAAAATATTTTACAAACATTTTTATTCACAGTACAAAATTGAACTTTCTTTTTTTCTTTGCTAGCTGATTGATTATTTCATCCTCCGTGGGAATTAAATTCTTATACAAGTAGAGTAAAGTAAGGCCATTCAAACGGACATCACCTGTTGAGTTTCGTAGGTAGTTTTTTAGATTTTTTAAAGTTGAAAATGATCGCTCAGGTTTAGCGGTAGAGACAGGTAACGTACATAGTATTACAACTAATATATAGATATTCGGATGTAAATTAGCTTCACAAATTTCTAAGGCTTCCATAGCAGTTTTAGGGAGATCCTTCATTTGTCGAGCTAAATAACGATACCACATTTTTAACTCAACAACTGCTGCCTCAGCATCACAGTCTACGTCATCGTGGTAAAATTGCACCAATTTTTCTATACTTTTTAATTGTACTTCATTAGGACCGGCTTCAGGGTTTTTAGGCAGTAAGCACATAAAATCTTTTAAAATACCTTTATGCTTAAGAAAACATCTTTCCAGACTACTTTGAAAATCAGTTAGAAAAGGAATGTACAAGGAAATTCTGTAGTAATCTACATCGGTGGAAACATCTACATAACATCGTTTGGTTCGATGCATTGCAACTCGTGGACGTGATAGGGAAATACCATACTTTTCCGCAATTACTTTGGCTTGCTCGAAAATCTTCCCAAATTCATCATCAGCATTTGCTCTGAGTTTAGCTACATCAGCAATCACATCCTCGGCATAGTTTAGAGCTCCGACCAAATCTAAAGTTTCTTTTTGTAGAAACTTACACAACTGTAAGCTGTAATTAAAAATTTGTTTCAAAGTCAGCAAAGAAATTATAAATTGCGGTTGACGTATGGCTGCAAGCAATAAAGTTGCTCCTGTTGCTGATTTATTATCACGCCACTGTTCAATTATCTCCAGAGCTAGGTGCACAGCATCTTGAAGTTGGTAGAATGCATCTACAGAGTCGTGTCTTTCTACCCATCTTGTTGCACAAAGTTGTTTTAGTTTTTCAATCTTGCTTTCCGGACGGAGTTTTTCAATTGCCTCATTGAGTGCGGCTCTTCTTAAAGGTGTGCTAAAGAATACATAAGCTTCCTGTATGATACCCATACAATTTCTTATACACGAAATTTCACATGCATTTGAAATGGCTAAGTTTAAGCTATGAGCCACACAGTGGACATAAATCACAGTAGGACTTACAAGCTTTATATTCGCTTGTACTCCATTGCACTCCCCGCTCATTGTAGCAGCACCATCATATCCTTGGCCTAGCATTTTTTCCGTGTTAACACCGTAAAAATTCAGGCGCTCAATAATTTTGTCTGCTAAACCCTTTCCGGTGATGTTAGATACAGGCTCAAATTGTAGAAAAAGTTCATTTATTGTTTTTTCTTTATGTTTGACAAAACGCACACACAATGCCATAGTCTCTGTTCCATCTACAGCTCGTGTTTCATCGACCAATACCGTGAAATAATAAGCACTGTTAATCTGATGAATTAATTTTTTCAACATTAGTTCATTGACAGCTTCAATGATCTCATTTTGAATGGATGGACTTGAATATTGTGCGTTTTTTGGGGCTGAATCCAACATTTCTTTAATCTTCTCTTGCACCTCAGCTTGCAAACGAATTAGAGCTCTTACATTACCATCATTTTCTTCCGGTTCACTTGAAGTAAGAGGCCCTGAATCGCGATGCCCACGAAGTGCAAGATTTTGCCGACCGCAAGTCAAAATTGCCTTAATAACAGGTCTAAGCCTCTCACGGTTTTTCTCACACTCCTTCCTCTTATTTTCATCTAATTGCTTAGTAACTGGTAAAACGTGCTTTTTTATAGATAGAACAGCATAATCTAACGTGGCTTTGCAATTTTGATGATAAATTGTTTTTTCGTGAGCCTTAAATTTTTCAATAGCATTTTTCCAGTTACAATATCTCTCTTTACATAACTGACCCAAGGCTTGTTTTCCAACTCCAGCACCATCTGGAGCAAATAGTACACACAATTTACAAAATGCACCGCATTCCTTAATAGAATATGATAGCCATGGCCAAGTGTCCATCCATGTATGCTGAAATCTAAGTTTACGGTTTGTTTCTGTTACAGGAAAAATATATTTCTTATTGGGTTGCCATACATCATTGTATATGTTTAGTTTTTCTTCAATATCAAGTTTATTATTAATATAGTTAGCAACATCATAAAGAGGTACCACAAAATTATCGTCTTGGATTAAAGTGGTTGACACTGAAAGGGGCTGATTTGATGACTCTGACGACATAGTGGCTTCTACAGGTAGTGAAGTCGCTGTTTGCTGCGGAGACTGTGGTTCAGTAACATTTTCAATTGATAGTTCAAATAAATCTCCTGAATTCATGAATGAAGGTTGATTTGGAGACTCAACTCTTTCATTTGGCTTCTGTTTCTTATTAAAAAAATTTAGCAAAGTGGGAGCAACACGTTTATTTTTTGTTGTAAATTTCTTGGGAAATCTTCTTTAGACATTTTTGGGATCTCTCGAAAATTACCCTATAAATAGGAAAATTTAAAAATTTAGTTCTTTAAATTACCAATATTTGTTACATTTATGAAACAATACCGTTTATGAAACAAATATTATTGACAATAACTAGTAATAAAACAAAAACAAATTTACTAAAACCTTCATAAATTATTTTTAACATAATTTTGTTAAATTATTAGAAATTTTAAATTCCATGGAAAAATTGTATTAACAACAACCCGGATTAGAATGGGGAGCTTTGCATTCCGCGAAATCAGCGCAGGCCCAAGATACTATGACGCACCAAGCGCGGAGGCATCTGAGCTCCCTCGCTAATAAAATTTTCTTACTGATATTTTTCGAGATACAATTCTGTCAAACGAGTGATGAGACACACTTATTCAATTTACAGAATAATAGAGTTTTATGAAAATGGAATATAATTAAAGAGAATGTAATGAAAAATTTACATATATTTTTAAAAGATATTGTTTATATGCTTTCACAAATGTAAAATCGGGTCAAGGATTTTCAAATTAGACAAGATTTACTTAATTAAAAATTTCCAAGTATTCCATATTCACCAAACCCTAAACTTTAAAAGACTATTAAATTTAAATGAATAGTAATTTATTTCACAAAGTAATGTACTTTGAAATAACTGCGAACTGTGAGACATCGTCATAGGAAGGTTTCTAAACCCCGTACTAAAAAGTATTCTTTGCAACACGTAGCATCTTATCATGCAAAATTATTTTATTTTGCACAAATCCAGATTGTATTTATGGGAAATTTCTTTCTGTACAATAAAAACGTAATAAAATCAATTATTTAATTTATGCCCGAGTTTTTTAACTATTACATAATTTCTATGTTTTTGGGTATAATTGTTTTCGAAAAACTCTGTGCGCAGACATTAAAATTTAAGCGTGAAAAATAAGAATAAGAAAACTTTCACCAAAATTAACGAAGATATGGAATAAATGCAAATAATTCGGATGTTAATCATTTTTTATATATATAAAACTAAAATCCTACTTGTGATTCTCTTTCTTATTTCAGTTCTCTATCTACCTTCAGTCATTTCATCCTTCTAAGTTTATTTGTTAGCGAATTACTCAATTACGATTCATAATTTACAATTATAAAGCAAATAAATTGTATTAAAAAATTATATAATAAATTGCAATGGGCGCAAAACAGAAAATCTACTAAATAATAAATTTTACAACCAAAAAGTAAATTAATGATCTGTTAATTATTTAACACTGGATAAAATATTATTAAACACGAAATAAACGAATCGTTATAATCAATATCAAAAAATGTTCCCGTTAAACCAATTCAATAATTTTTTTCGCAAAAATAAATGAAAGCATTTTTCTGTCTTTGAATAAATATTCAAAATTGTTGAAAAGACTAACCTCTATTAAAAATGTTCCTTTCAGTCGAAGGTTGACCTGCTCGTTGATCCCTTCCTCCTTGGAGTATTATCTTCCTCTGCTCGGTTGATCTAAGGCTTAGGCCGTGTCCGACAGTCAATCTTCTAAGCCACACCAAATACTTCTACGCGCACTTATAACACAACTGAGACACAGGCCAACGAAAAGTATTGCCGACGCTCTCTCTCTCCACACTAAGTGAGAATGGCGAAATGCAGCAGAGGGCGTGATTCGTAGTAGATTGGTATTTCCCAGGATTTTGAATATTTCAAGAAAAAGGCATGAGATCGAATGATAAGACACGGAGCGACATGGAGCCGTGTGGGCTTTTGTCGTCTGGATGAAAATATACCGACCCCAACGTTTCTTACCGTTAGTTTTGCGCTTGGATTTTCCGGGACCCTCTTTTACTAGGCAGAGTTCACACTTCCAGTTGCCCCCTGGGTTGCACGTGCATTATCGTAAAGGGTTCGAAAAAGGCAATTAAGAAAGGGCGCTACACAGCTGCATTCTCTAAAATTGACCAGAGGGAAACTTTTGCAGGGATTCCCAAGTTTTATTGTAGGTTTTTCCACTTTCTTCTTCACCGACATTTCCAAACTATCTATACGTCGCCGTCGCCTCGCTTGGTTCATTTGTATTGTCGGGCTCTGTTCCCATGGGGGGGGTTTGAACCCCATAAACCCCCCCCTTGGCTACGCCTCTGTGTGCAGTAATAGTCTGTGGTCAAGAGAATCAAAAGCTTTAGCAAAGTCTATGAAGCAAACATCAAGCTGAGAGTTACTATCAATCGCTTATGAGATAATCACGATAAGATATAACGGGGGCTGTTCGTTTTTTTTTTATGGTGCATATGTTTCGCAATAAGTTTCGTAAGATGCCAGGAATATCTGTGCTTTCCTTGTTTTTACGATAAATACCATCCAAGCCTTTGCCTTAAGAATATTCAGCTGAATGGTGAATAGTGAGTGGACCACCTCTTTTTACCGCTGGCAAATAAAAAATGAAAGATTAAAATATGAAAAATTATTATATTATTGTAAAAAAACATTTAATCACAAATAACGAAGTTGAGAAACGTACCCAGCTTGGTATTTGAAATAATAGACGTAAAAAAAAACGAAAAAGAAGTTCGCAGCCGGTGGGAACCGAGCCACCGACCTTATGCTTACAACGCTAACGCCTTAGCGACCGCAGCCACGGCACTCTACCAGTGGGTGACTCATTGTGGATTTCCACATTTTTTGTGACTTTTCCATGTGACATCTCTGTTGAAATGCTAATATTTGAACTGCATTGAGATTTCTGCAACTTTGCTTTCTTATCAGTTAGTAATTTGGATTGTTACTGTGCCTTCATTCTGATTGAATATCAGATAGTAATATGTGATGCAACTGTGCCTTCTTTCTGAGTGAATATCGGCAAATAATTTGGATTCCCAGATGATATGCAATATCAATAGCGTACAATAATTTTGTTGTTTTTTTCAATTTCATATTTGTATTTAAAATTTTGCGATCATTTATATTAAGCATTTTACGAGGAATGAAAACCTGACATTTTAAACGTGCGCGGTTGGTGTGAATGCGCGCAGTCGTAACACTAACCTTCTTCCCCCACTGCTGACTGTGAGTTGTGCGTTCGCTCGTCTCTCCCTCGACCTCGGGGGGCTGTGGGCCTGGACTTTGCCGACGCTTCTTCTCCTTCATCCGCCGTTACGCTGCATGAAAGCGGTGGGTGTGTATTCGGTGCCTCTGCCTCGGTCCTCAACTATTCCCGTGTCTTGCTGGAGCTTAGGGGGGTGGCCACGCCTCCTCTCATAAATGATTGCTTCCGCAAAACTCTTAACCGTATTCCTTACACCGCGATGAAGTTTCACGCTATTCTTATGGACCGCCACAGTCCGAAAAATCAACTGTAACCCTAAATTGGGGGGAGGGAGGACTTCGAGAATTTTATACGGCCCCCACCATGGTCTGTGGAACTTCTTTCCCCTGCCAACTTTTATACACGGATCACTTAAATAAACGTATTGGCCTGACTTATAAACTACCTCCTTACTTCTTTTATCATACTGCCTCGCTTGCTATTCGTGAGGCCGCCTGCTATTTTCTGGACACTTTCCCCCCATTGTTTTTAGTCTCCCCCAAATCGGGGCGATTTCATCCGACGTCCATAAACTATTTCGTACTGAATGAACTTGATGTTAGTGTGAAAACTAGTATTGCATGCCGTCACCTCATACGGTAACCATGCATCCCAATCGTCGTCTTTACAATTAACATAGTGGCTCAATATCTGCTATATAGTCCTATGCACTCGCTCACACCTTCCGTTACAACTCGGATAGAGGGGGGAAGTGCGCAAAGATCCGTCGAGACACATCTATGTTATCAGAATCTTTAAAGAAATTTCAGATAAAATATCTTAAGTGTTCATTTATCTAATCTTAAAGCTCACAAATACCAACCTACATGGTGTTGGCGCTGTAGGCTGGTATTTAGAAAAAGCGAAATATATCCGAAATGAATAGTTCAACGAAAAATAGTTTCAAACAAAACTTGGAAGAAATATTATTCCGTACAACTATGGTCCTTACGAAGATTACCAGTAACGATGTTGTTAAGGAGATATTTAACGGAAACCGAGAAACCGGTTATTTATAAATAACTCCTAAACAATAACTCCTATAGAAAATTGTTTCAAATGAAAACTGTAGGAAATTACATTCTCTATAACTTTTGTTTAGAATTGTATATACAATAATGATGTTTTAACAAAGAAATATCGCAAAAACCGCATCGGGTATCGAATAAACCGCGACTTTCGGTTATCCGTTATTGTCCAAAAACTAAACAGTTCTTTGTGCTCATGGTAAAGTGATATATATGAAGTTTGGTAACGATATGGTATGTACTTTTTGAGTTGGGGGGCCAAAACTAACACACACACACACACACACAGACATCATTCCTAAAATAGTCTAAACGTGTTCTAGGGACCTCAAAACATGTATTTCCGTTGAAATCTCGAAGTCGATTTTTTTCATGAATACAATACTTTCCCATTACTACGTATGGAGAAAGTAAAAAATCAGATGTGGCCAAAACATGACTTTCTCCACATTTGGGGTATAGATATTTAAATTATTATGAGTAGCAATATAAGGCAAAATTATTATTTCGTATCGTAAAAGAAGACACGTTGCCGTATATTACGTATATTTTGAATGTTTACAGAATTCACCGCTACATGGTGTTGGCGCTGTAGGCTGGTATTAAGAAAAAGCGAAATATATCCGAAATGGATGGTTCAACGAAAATTAGTTTTAAAAAAAACTTGGAAGAAATATTATTCTCTACAACTTTGGTCCTTACGAAGATTACCAATAACGATGTTGTTGAGATATTTAACGGAAACCGAAAAACCAGTTATTTATAAATAACTCCTAAACAATAACTCCTATAGAAAATTGTTTCAAATGAAAGTTGTAGGAAATTACATTCTGTATAACATTGCATAGAATTGTATATACAAAAATGATATTTTAACCAGGACATATCGTAAAAACCGAATCGGGTTTCGAGTAAACCTCGACTTCCGTTTATCCGTTATTGTCCAAAAACTAATCAGTTCTTTGTTCTCATGTAAGAGTGTTAGATATGAAGTTTGGTAACGATATGGCACGTACTTTTTGAGTTAGAGCGCCCATACTAACATACACACACACGCACACGCACAAGGACACGCACACACACACACACACATCATCATCATTCCGAAAATAGTCTAAACGTGTTCTAGGGACCTCAAAACATGTATATCCGTTGAAATCTGGAAGTCGATTTTTTTCATGAATACAATACTTTCCCATTACTACGTATGAGAAAGTAAAAACGATGTTGAAACTGAACTAGCCTCAAATTAAAGAAATCTGATTTGGCCAACATATGACTTTCTCCATATTTGGGGTATAGATATTTAAATTATTATGAGTAGCAGTATAAGGCAAAATTATTATTTCGTATCATAAAAGAAGACACGTCCTTGTTGCCGTAAATTACGTATATTTTGAATGTTTACAGAATTCACCGCTACATGGTGTTGGCGCTGTATACTGGTATTAAGATAAAGCGAAATATATCCGAAATGGATGGTTCTACGAATGTTTTCTAATGTAAGGGATAAGATAGGTTAATTTTTTGTAACAAATAAACCTTGTAAAATATTTGACCTCAAAAATGATAAGCAACTAAAGGAATGCCGTTTCTCAGAGAATCTGAAGTGGCCAACGCATGACTTTCTCCATATTTGGGGTATAGATATTTAAATTATTATGAATAGCATTATGAGGCAAAATTATTATTTCGTATCGTATAAGAATACAGTCATTCTTATTGCCGTAAATTATATTTTGAATATGTTTACAGAATTCACCGTTACATGGTGTTGGCGCTGTATACTGAAAATTTCGAAAAAAGTTGAATATTTCCGAAGTGGATGGTTCTACGAAAATTTGTTTCAAACAAAACTTGGAAGAAATATTATTCTCTACAACTTTGGTCCTCACGAAGATTACGAATAACGATGTTTTGAAAGAGATACTTGACGGAAACCGAAAAAACCTATTATTTATAAATTATTCCTAAACTATAACGGCTATGGAAAATTGTTCCAAATGAAAGTTGTAGGAAATTACATTATCTATAAAATATGTACAGGACTGTATATACAATAATGACGTTTTAACGGAGAAATATCGCAACAACCGAACCGAGTTACGAATAAACCTCGACTTCCGTTCAACAGTTATTGTCCAAAAACTAATCAGTTCTTTGTGTTCATGTTAAAGTGTTATATATGAAATTTGGTAACGATATGGAAAGTACTTTTCGAGTTAGAGCGCCCACAATCACATACACACACTAACGTCATAACGAAATTAGTCTAAACGTGTTCTAGGGTCCTCAAAACGTGTATTTCCATTGAAATCGCGAAGTGGATTTTTTTCGTGAACACAATACTTTCCCATTACTACGTATGGAGAAAGTAAAAATCTGATATGGCCAACACGACTTTGTCCATATTTTAGGTATAGATATATAAATTATTATCAATAGCATTACGAGGCAAAATTGTCATTTCGTATCGTAAAAGAATACAGTCGTCCTTATTGCCGTAAATTACGCATATTCTGAATATGTTTACAGAATTCACCGCTACATGGTACTGGCGCTGTATACTGATATTAAGAAAAAGCAAAATATCTCCGGAATGGATGGTTCTGCTAAAATTTTGTTTGAAACAAAACTTGGAAGAATATATTAATCTCTACAACTTTGGTGCTGACGAAGATTGCCAATAACGACGTTTTAAAGGATATATTTGACGGAAATCGAAAAACCGGTTTTTTACAAATAATTCCTAAATAATAACTGTTATGGAAAACTGTTTCAAATGAAAGTTGTAGGAAATTACAATCTCTATATCTTTTGTATAGAGTTGTATATATAATAATAATGATGTTTTAAAGGTGAAATATCGCAAAAACCGAATCGGGTTTCGAATAAACCTCGTCTTCGGGATAACTGTTATTGTCCAAAAACTAATCAGTACTTTGTGCTCATGCTCAAGTGTTATATATGAAGTTTGGTAAGAATATGGCAAGTACCTCTTGAGTTAGAGCGCCCACAATCACATACAGAGTTAAAATAGGATAAAGTTTTTCAGAAGAGGCCGACGTTAAATCTGGAGTACCTCAAGGTAGTGTTGTTGGCCCGTTAATGTTCTTAATTTTTATAAATGACCTTCCAAATGGCATACTATCAGAGATTAAACTTTTCGCAGATGATTGCATAATTTATCGTAAAATTAAGGACACTAATGAACGAAGAATCCTTCAAAATGATTTGGATAAAATAATAGAATGGGTAAACGCTAATAAAATGAGTGTAACTGTCGCGAAATGTAATTACATGTCATTTACGAGACATAGATATTACTTCGACGTGAAGTATAAAATTATGAATGAAGATGTACCAAGTTCTGACAGTTATTACTTTCTCCATACGTAGTAATGGGAAAGTATTGTGTTCACGAAAGAAATCGACTTCAAGATTTCAACGAAAATCACGTTTTTAGGTCCCTAGAACACGTTTAGACTATTTTCGAATAGATGTCTGTGTGTGTGTGTGTGTGTGTGTAGATGTGATTGTGGGCGCTTTAACTCAAAAAGTACGTGCCATATCGTTACTGAACTCTATAGCAGGAGCAATGATAACTGATTAGTTTTTGGACAACAACGGTTACCCGGAAGTCGAGGTTTATTGGAAACTCGATTAGGTGTTTACGATATTTCTTCGTTAAAACATCATTATTGTATATACAATTCTATACAAAAGTTATAGAGAAAGTAAATTCCTATAACTTTCATTTGAAACAATTTTCTATAGCAGTTATTGTTTAGGAGTTATTTATAAATAACCGGTTTTTCGGTTTTCTCCTTAAAAACATCGTTATTGGCAGTCCTTGTAAGGATCAAAGTTGTACAGAATAATATTTCTTCCAAGTTTTATTTTAAACAAATTTTCGTAGAACCATCCATTTCGGAGATATTTTGCTCTTTACTTTCACCATACATAGTAATGGGGAAGTATTGTTTTCATGAAAAAAATCGACTTCGAGATTTCAACGGAAATACAGTTTTGAGGTCCCTAGAACACGTTTGGACTATTTTCGGAATGATGTATGTGTGTGCGTGTGTATGTTATTGTGGGCGCTCTAACTCAAAAAGTACGTGCCATATCGTTACCAAACTTCATATATAACACTTTAACACGAGCACAAACAACTGATTAGTTTTTGGAAAATAACGGGTAACCGGAAGTCGATTCGGTTTTTGCGATATTACTTCGTTAAAACATCATCATTGTATTTAAAATTCTATGCAAAAGTGATAGAGAATGTAATTTCCTACAACCTTCATTTGAAACAATTTTCTATTGTAGTTACTGTTTAGTAGTTATTTATAAATAACCGGTTTTTCGGTTTTCTCCTTAAAAACATCGTTATTGGTAGTCTTTGTGAGGACCAAAGTAGTAGAGAATAATAATTCTTCCAAGTTTTGTTTGAAACAAATTTTCGTAGAACCATCCATTTCGGAGATATTTTGCTTTTTCTTAATTTGCAGTATACAGCGCCACCACCATGTAGCGGTGGATTATGTAAACATATTCAAAATTTACGTAATTTACGGCAATAAGGACGACTGTATACTTTTACGATACGAAATAATAATTTTGCATTATAATGCTATTCATAAAAAGAATTTAAATATCTATAGGTACCCCAAATATGGAGAAAGTCATGTGTTGGCCACATAGGATTTTATTAGTACTAAATTTCATATATAACACTATTACCAGAAGTCGAGGTTTATTCGAAACCCGATTCGGTTTTTGCGATTTTTCTCCCTTAAAACATCATTATTATATATACAATTTTATGCAAATGTTATAGATAATGTTATTTCCTACAACTTTCATTTGAAACAATTTTCCATAGCAGTTATTTTTCAGGAATTATTTATAAATAATCGGTGTTTTCGGTTTCCGTCAAATATCTCCTTAAAAACGTCGTTATTGGTAATCTTTGTAAAGACCAAAGTTGTAGAGAGTAACATTTCTTCTAAGTTTTGTTTGGAACAAATTTTCGTAGAACCATCCATTTTGGAGATATTTCGCTTTATCTTAATACAAGTATACAGCGCCGCCACCATGTAGCGGTGAATTTTTTAAACATATTCAAAATATACCTAATTTACAGCAACAAGGACGACTTCATTCTTTTACAATACGGAATGGTAATTTTGCCTCGTAATGCTATTCATAGTAATTTTAATATCTATACCCCAAATATGGAGAAAGTCGTGTTGGCCACATCAGATTTTATATATTTAGTAGTTATATTGACTAAAGAATTAGGGTGGGGACAACATATCGACAAAATTGTCGCAAAAGGATACAAAAATTTTATCATGCGATATTTAAGGTAAAGTGCAATGGATGCCAGAGAATGGACGTATAAAACAACAATTAAACCGTTGTTAGAATTTGCCACAAGTGTGTGGGATCTACATGAAATAGGGCAAGTAAAAAAGTTAGAAAAGTGCAAAGAAAGGCAGCCCGCTTTGTTCTAGGTAGGCATAAAAGATGAGATAGTGTGACAAATATGTTAAAAGAATTGGGTTGGGTCACCTTGAAAGAGCGAAGGAAAATAAATAGACTGGGGAACCTGTATAAGGCATATACGTTAGTCAGGGGTGGGAGGAAATTAGCAGAAGGTTAGAAAATCCCAATCGGTACAGTAAAAATGACCATAAATTTAAAATAAAAGTAAGGAAACAAAAAAGTGACAAGGGTAAATATTCCTTCGTAAACAGGGCAATAGAGGAGTGGAATGCCCTACCTGAAGAAGTCTTAAACCCTTTCCCTAAAAGCCTTAAGGTACTCAAACAGAGATTTCGGTCTATGAAGTGATTAATTGTAAATACATGTTGCATGTTGTGAAAGCCATAAAACTGTTGTTTATTTTATTATTTTTCTTTTGCCGTTTAATAATGTGAAATCATATTAGAGGTTCTTTAATAATGTGAAAATAATGCTTAATAATGTTTAATTTTGTGAAAATGTTCATTTAAATACTATTACCACCAGGCCGTAGCCTACTGTAATGTTATCTCTAAATAAATAAATAATACACACACAAAGACCATACCGAAAATAGTCTAAACGTGTTCTAGAGACCTCAAAACGTGTATTTCCGTTGACATCTCGAAGTCCATTTTTTTCGTGCTCACAATACTTTCCCATACTACGTATGGAGAAAGTAAAAATGACCGTCTGTCCGTCCGTCAGTGAGCAATCTTTTTAAGAGATATTTTGAAATTTCTTTTTGAGTTATCTATTATTGATGTATGAATTTTCCAACCATTGGATTTTTAAAGTATTTCATAGATTTTCCGCTAGATGGCTGCAAATTCCGAAAATTCAAAACTTTGAGATGGTATTGTTGCCGTACCTACTACTGAAGCTAAAGAGGTGAAGTTTCCACAGTTCAATAAGTCTCTCAATTCTTACGGTGCGGGTTGTTCTCTCCCCAAAGGGGGAGGGATATCAGAACCCTGCTCATATCTCTTACTTTAGCAAGGGTATCTTACTTGTATTTAACGGCTTCGCCACTAAAATGTGCCATAACATGAAATGATGTATGACTGTTGCACTGCGTTAATTTTTCTATCAACTTAATCGATTTCGTCTTCTTCCTTTCAGGGTTTCAATGGAAGGCTTGCGTTCACAATCATCGCAGTGGCGCTGGGTTCCTCTTTCCAACACGGTTACAACACAGGAGTGCTTAAGGCGCCTCAAAGGGTAAGCATTAATTATACGAAATGTAAACTTTTTATTATGCTAGGTGAGGGGTTAAAAAAAACTCGGTCGATTATTCCGGATCGTTCCAATGTGTTTCACTATAAAATTTTTAATGCGTTAAACTCATACTTAATGATAGTGTCAGAGTGGTATATGGGACCAGACGATCTAGACCAGTGTTCCTCAACCATTGACACTCGAAGAGTCGAACGTAATTATTGTATAACTTTTTCTTTGCAAAATATTGTGTACTGTCCTGTTATACCCCCACAAATAAACTGTCCCATAACAACGTGATCACGTTGCTAGGGCCACAATTAACAATTGAGGGAACTACGTTTTATTTGTAGATCGAGTTAATATCAGAACTGATTGGCCGGTCTCGACATTTACAAACCCAATCACTGGACAACGGGGAGGGATACTTTGGTTCCGGGCGAGGCGAAGGGCGTGGTAGCGCCCGGAGACGACTACCCATTACAACAAAGCGAGCCGAAGGCTCGTCAATATATCCTTTCAGTGTTATATCCTCTTCACTGTTGCGCCGCAAATGGAAGGATATATTGTCGAACCTTCGGCTCGCTTTGTTTTAATGGGTAGTCGTCTCCGGGTGCTACCGAGCCCTTCACCTCCCCCGGAACCAAAGAATCCCTTCCCATTGTCCGGTGATTGGGTTTGTGACCAGCCAATCAGTTTCTTGTTCGGTGATTGGTCAAGATCCAGATCCAGACATCCAATTTCCTTTTCAAATCCCAACTTCTAGGCGCCACTTGAATTTACCTCAACAATAGGGAATGATAAATAAATAGGAAATTTTTGGGGGTATAACAGGACAATACCAAATATTGCAATGTTTATGGTCCTTAAAAATTTCCATTACTGGTATATGAACTAAAATACATTTCACCTAAATATCACTTTCTTGGAAGATATTGGGTTTTGTTTTTATCATGCTGAGACCAGAGTATTTTTGACAAAATTGTTGGCGGGACCAAAGATGCAAAAGTTGAGAACTGCTTATCTATGCGACCGCCTAGGGCAGGGGTCGGCAACTTTTTTGGCAAGAAAAGCTATTTTTTCAAATTTAGTATAGAATCCAACATAAGATGAGCCGCAGAGCATGTGTAATGAAAAAATACGTATTAAATACCGACAAGCCATGTTTAAGGACCTCTATTAATTTTAAATTATGATGTTTTGGTGATAATTCATAAAAAGAATTTGGGAAACCAAAGAATATATTACGTTTTTATTTTACGAAAATATGAATAAACATCCAAATGAATCAAATATAGAGATTCTTTCAGAAAATTAATCTAGAACTGTACATGAAAATGAGAAAGTTGACAATGAAATTTTTACTCAACAGCCCATAAATCCGCACCTGGATAGTGCTCTAACTGAAAATCTTCGCATTCGATCGCTTCGAAAGTAATTCACGGTGCATCTTGTGCAGCAGACTTGTTTTAGAGTTATACCGTCGACCGTGAGAGATGAGGGCGACCCAAAATTAATTGTTCGCACCAACGTCATTATCCGCGACTTTTTGGCAAGGGGCGCGGAGTTATTCGGGGTCTTTTGGGTGTGGGCGCTCATCCGGCGCCTGACCAGAGAGAGGATAGAGGCGGGTTACGAAACCATGGCTCAAATTAGAACTTAAGAAAAGACGAGGTTTGCAGATCTACGCAAATAAGCGATTCGCTCTCTTGTTTTGTGGTACGTGACTCGCTGATAAAGTATTCTGTTTGCCAATATCTGTGACAGTGCTCTGCCGCGCTGAATCTTTATGGATTTCCTTCATCTTCCTGCATCAAGTTGCCTATATCGTTCTCAGGATGATCTTGCCCAAAGATGTGGACTCAGATATTAAAAACGACTGTTTACAATGGGTAGTTTTATTTATGTCTAATTGTATGCCAGATACGATGAAATGCCGAATTGTGGCCAAGAATATGTACGTAGTTAGTCCTCTTGGCATCTTAGGAATGATGTCTTCCTTTTGTGACAGGTCATGTTTATGACGTTCATTTTTTATTACAAGAATTAACGTACCTAATTATTCTGATAATAAATTTTCCTGGATGGCGATTTAATGCTAGCTGTGTTTCAAAAACAAGGGTTCTGGGAATTATTATTATTTGATATCAACTAAGAGATATTTTTGTGGCTTTAATATTTTTATAGTCGACTGCTTGGGCCGTTCCCTTGGCAGACAATTTCATAATTATTCCTCCCAAAAGATAATCTATTCGAATCCTGCAGTTGAGTCGTGGTTTAAAAAAATAGGAAATAGTAAAAAAATCGGATATTGTGCGCGCACAAAATTTCTTGAGCATCTCACGAGTTTTTATTTCCGTATTATCGATGAACAGCTAATTGAAGACTGGATCACTACCGTGGAGTTCAACCGTACGGGTCAGGAAGTCGAGCAGTCCAAGGTGACGATGATCTGGTCCATAGCCGTGGCCATCTTCTACGTGGGTGGCATGTTGGGAGGCTGCATAACCGACTTGGTGGCCGAGAGATTCGGTCGTAAGGGAGGTCTCCTACTCAACAATATCCTAGTCGCAGGGGCGGCAATTTTCATGGGATCTGCCAAGGCCGCTGCATCTTACGAGATGCTGATCGTCGGCCGTTTCCTCATCGGTATCAATGCAGGATTGAACGCGGGTCTCGCGCTGATGTACCTGGCTGAAATATCACCTATTCATCTTAGGGGAGCGGTAAGTTGCTTTCCATTGTGAATGTCTGCAAAAAACTATCACGCCTTTTCAAAACAGCTTCGTGAACATAAGCGCAGTATGTGATTTTAAGGTAATTTTAATTGGATTTTAAAAACTACTCCTATCGATAAATTAAAAGTTTTTTCTGCAATATTAAAAAAGATTTTCATTTAAATTGTTTAAATAATCGTCACAACGAAAGGGTTTTTAATGTCCACCACTGTGACTAAGCTAATGAAACTTTAGACCCTATGAAGTTGCAATTTCCTTTAAATTACGAAAATTATTTTTTTCTGGTTTTCAATTACCGTATATCTTCGAGTATAAGTCGAGAAATTTCTTCTTTTTTTAGGCTGATCAAACCCTACTTTCGACTTATATTTGAGTCGCAAACTAGCTGGACATTTTTCTGGGTCAATAATTAAACATGACTGCCAAAAAACAACATTTGACTGACTTGAAGCGCATTAGTATGAAACATTCATGCTAACTAGCAGAAAATGCGAAGGCAAATTATACAGCATCACCGTACTTACGTAGTTTGAGAGGAAAACTTAAAATTTATATTTTATCTTTAAAAAACCTGCCCAAATGAGTGGATTGAACAGAAGAATCAATTCATTACTCAAGCGTTTTTTTTATTTTGATCCTGAATTCAAATTGTTAAACACCATTCCATTTCTTCAATGATGGCATTTAGTTTTTTACTTATAATCACGGACTGCATTGCGAATATGATCCTCTATTTCTGATCTATGTATTATGTTCATTTTAGTTTCCATCGAAAGCACCCGATGTTTTTTACCACTCTTAGCACTTTCACAAACACTACGTATACAATTGTTTTACATATTTCAAGGGTAATAAAAAATACGTATATAAACACCTATGGTTTCGAATACAAACGGCAAATGACGTGTTGACAAGTTTAGGTGTTCTTACTGTGATCGATGTTCGTAAGTGCTTGAGGGTGTGTTCGTAAATGTTTCGTTTTCTTTGCTTTGATTTATATTCGAGTCTTGGATTTTAGACGATTTTTTAGGCTCAAGAGTACATTTCGACTTATATTCAAATCGCCTTATACTCGAAGATATACGGTATGTTATTAATTTTCTCCCGAGTTGTCGACGAATTAAACTGATTTCTGGAATATTTTTCTTTTTAACATAGGTAAGGACAGTATACCAGCTTGTCATCTTCATCTCCTATTTGATTTCACAAATCCTTGGTCTGGAATCTGTTTTGGGAACAGAGAAAGCATGGCCGGCCTTGCTTGCCATAACTGCTATTCCAGCCGTATTCCAGCTGGCCACCCTTCCCGTCTGCCCAGAATCACCAAAGTACATCCTCAAAAACCAGGACAATGAGCATGAAGCACAAAGAGGTAAGCTATTCAAAATACTTTAAATATAAATTCTCTTGAAAATCCAGCACGTGTTTTACTCTCCTCTATATTGGATATAGGATAATAATTTAAAAAATAGAAATTATTGTGTTTATTGTACTTGAAAATTTTCTCTCTAATATACTAAATTGACATTGATTTTGGTTTGCAGCTCTAACATTGCTCCGAGGAACCAATGAGGTCCATGATGAAATGGATGAGATGAAGAGTGGAGTTGTTCCCAAGGTGACTGTGCGTGAGATGTTCTTTAATCCAGCCCTCTGCATTCCTCTGATTATTTCCATCATGCTTATGATAGTCCAGAATCTTGTTGTTATCAATGCGGTAAGAAAATGTCAAACAATTGATTTTTCATGTTTTAGACAAATTTAATTACAATAAATTTAATTAGAGATTCTATTAAAAAGTGATAAAATTGAGTGGAGAACCTTCAAATTATAAAGGTTTCCATTTGTTTGCTAAAATGCATAAATTGTTCTAATTTTTTATAATTGAAATATGGTTCTAAAATCACATTATGATATGGATTTTTTGGAAAAATGCTTGACTGATGTCCAACTTGTGTTATTACTTAAAGGGATTAGGCATTCAATATGACCTAATGTTCACATTACTGATGACGAATCTGTCTTAATTACTTTGCTGTAGCAGTAAAGTTTATACAAAAAATCAACAAGCAGGCTGTGCCAACTTAACTTAGATCTGGTTAATACATCAGCTGACACGCTATATAATGATATCAAATGTTTTTATATATTTGCATACTCTCCACAATGCAATAGTAAAGTATTCCAGCTTAATGTTCTGTGAAAATAATTCATGGGCTAATATATATGGGCTAGAAGTACTTGATCATCCGCGTATTTCACTGTTCTTATAATCCTTCCTCCAAATTAGAAATCTCCCGTGCCTTCTAACGCTTCCTGCATTAGTCTCTCTCCATATATATTGAATAGAATCGGCGATAGACAGCAGCCCTGTCTTACTCCTCTACCGATATGTACTCCGCTGGTGTCCGTATTCTCCAACCTGACCTTTACAACTTGATTCAGATATAGATTCCTGATCAGTCTCCTGTCTTTCCAGTCTACACCTATATCCTTTAATATCCTCATCAGCTGTACCCAATTTACTCTATCAAAGGCCTTCTGCCGGTCGACGAAACATACGCAGCAATCTTGACTGTACTCTATTGCCCTTTCTGATATGATTCTCACTACACCGATAGCATCTCTGGTTCCACGTCCTTTTCTGAAGCCGAATTGATCCTCCCCTAGCATTTCATCTGCCTTTTTCTCTGGTCTTTTATTAAGAATCCTCGTGATGATCTTCGAAGTGTGTGACAGTATGGATATTGTTCTGTAGTCCTTACACTGCATTGCCTTTTGCTTCTTCTTTAGAGGGATCATTGCTACATCTAAGAAATCCTGAGGCCACTCTCCTGAGTCATAAATCTTGTTAATTAGTTTCGTAATCACTTTTAGTCCTTCCGATCCCATGACTTTAAGTACCTCTACCGGTATTCCATCGCTGCCTGTAGCTTTTCCTTTCTTTAGTTCCTGTATCGCCTTTTCCACTTTGCTTTTCATAATACTTGGCCCCAAGTTGTCTTTTTCAATGCGATTCTCTTCTTCCAGTTCCATTTGTACCGATCCTGCCTGCTTTTCGTATAGTTCCTTAATGTATTCTTCCCATACCTGTGCTACATCCTTTGGTTCTGCGACTATTTTCCCATCTGTATTAATAATTCCTTTACCACGAATCCCATTAGACTTCTTATCTTCTAACTCCAGTGCCCTAGCGTACATCATATCGTATCGTCCTAACTTCTCCATCTGTTGTATTTCCTCACATTTTTCTTTTATTCAATTTTCCCTAGATTTATCTGTTACCCTTCTCATCTCATTGTTTATACGTCTATAGTTGGCTCTACCTTCTGTTAACGTTTTTCCAATTTCTTCTGTCATCCATTTTCTCCAGCATTTCCTTAGTGATCCATGGTTTTCTGATTTTCTTCTCTTGTTTCCCAATCTCTTTAATCAAGGTATCTTTGATGCTGGCTTTCACTTCCTCCCATTCTGTATCCACGGTCTTTGGTTTGTTTTCCAAATTTCTAAGGCGATCTTCTAACTTCGTGCTGAAGGCATCTTTCCTTTCTTTCAGTTTTTCTAGGTCCCAAGTCTGTCTATCTCTCCTCGTTTTCCTTATTTGTTTCAGCTTTGTAGTTACATCGACTATTAGAAGGATGTGATCTGAATCAATGTCTGCTCCTGGTAATGTCTTAGCATTTTTTATGCTGTTCCTGAATCTTTGTTTTAATAGGATGTAATCTATTTGGCATCTCATTCTATCTCCTGGGCTTTTTCATGTGTACAGTCTACGTTTATGGTTTCTGAAACATGTATTAGTCACTACTAGGTCGTTATTAACACAGAATTCTACCAGTTTTTCTCCTCCTCGGTTTCTTTTCCCAAGTCCGTATTGACCGACAACATTTTCTTCTTGTCCTTCACCAACTATGCCGTTCCAATCTCCCATTATTATGCAGTTTACCTTTCCACTTCCGTCTTCTTCGTAAATCTCATTAATTTGTTCATACATCTCCTCAATTTCTTCTTCTTCATGAGTGGACATTGGCATATATACCTGGATTATCAACCTGTCCACTGGGACTGCTTTTAGCTTTATTGCCATCAACCTATCGTTCGTTGCTGTTATTTTTGTCACGCCCTTCATCGTATCTTTCCTAAGTACCAGAGCTACTCCACTATTTCCTCCTGAGTACACTAACGTGAATTCTTCCGGGTCGAACTGTCCTTCTCCTTCCCATCTAGCTTGGCTCAGCCCTATGACGTCAATCCTATTTCTTCTCATTTCTTCTTTCAGGTTCTCTAGCTTTCTGCCTTCCTCATTGTTTTTACATTCCAAGTACCTAAGCATAAGTTACCTTCGAGAATGGTTTCCTCAAGGCAGTCCCTGCCCGGAGATCCGATTGGGGAACTACTTTACCTCCAGAATATTTTACCCCGAGAGAACTCATATTGTCCAACCATATAATCATTACCAGGGAATTTTTAATGTGGTAGTTTCCCTCTTGCTTTCCACATCGCAGTACTGTAGCCGTTCAAATCACGCTTACAGCTCTATTGGATATAGACCCAGCCAACATAATTTGTTTTCGGCTCTATAAGATACTGACAGTACTGCTGCCTACTATCAGGCACAGATGATGGTTTTCTTTTGAAAAACCTCCATTCGCGGGGTTTGACCCCGTGAACTTTGGTAACGGAAAGGCGACACGCTAACCACTACACCACCAGTGCATATATAGTAATGATTATATGATATATATATATATATATATCTATAATATATAGATGCTTCTTACACATGATATATATATATCTATAATATATAGACGCTTCTTACACATGATATATATATATATAATATAAAGACGCTTCTTACACATGATATATATATATATTATATATATATATATAGGAAGATACAAAATTATGAGGCACTTCCAGATGTGCGAGAAAGTTGAAATTTTGTAGGATTATAGGTTTTTAGTCAAAAGCAGAGGAAAAAATCCGAAACTGGCGAAATTCATATTTTGAGGGACTTTTTTCGCCCTTTTTTGTCCCATTTTTTGCCCATAAGAAAACGTAAAGTGGTGTAGAGGTTTTTATATTTGTAATTTAAATTTACTTCCCGTCAAGATACGAACTCGAGACTTATACTATCGATAGTATATAAATTGTAGTTTCTTATTTTTCAAGACAGAATTAAAATCCGAGTAGAATTAGCGTAAATTTATAGTTTTAATCGCAAAAAAGTGGTAATTTTTCTAGGTCTAACAATAGGCTTCCTTGGTAACAAGCTTTATCCTTTCATATGGGTAAGCTTTTAATGGGAATCAGAGGCTTATATTTTAATGCCTTTAGTGTTAAACTATGCCTAATGAAGGAAACCTGCATCGCCTTTTTTGTTCTCGAATTGGGCAATAATGGGGCAAAACAGCCCCAAAAATGAGGATTATATCAATATCGGATTTCCTTCATTAGGTGTAGTTTAACATTAACAGCATTAAGATATAAGCCTCTGATTCCCATTAAAAGCTTACCCATATGAAAGGATAGAGCTAGTTACCAAGGAAGCCTATTGTTAGACCCAGAAAAATTACCACTTTTTTGCGATAAAAACTTTATTTTTACGTTAATTCTACTCGGATTTGAATTCTGTCTTCAAAAATAAGAAACAATAATTTATATTCTATCGGACAGCGTAAGTCTCGAGTTCGTATCTTGATGGGAAGTAATTTTAAAATGTAAATATAAAAACCACTACACCAATTTACATGCTTTCTTATGGGCAAAAAATGAGGCAAAAAGGGGCAAAAATAGCCCCTTAAAATAAGAATTTCGACAGTTTCGGATTTTTTCCTTCGGTTGAGACTACAAACCTATACTCCTACCAAATTTCAAGTTTCCAGCGCATCTGGAAGTGCCTCATAAATTTGTATCCTCCTATATATATATATCATCTGTCAGAAGCATCTATATATTATAGCTTTGATATATATATCATGTGTAAGAAGCGTCTATATATATAGATATATATCATGTGTAAGTAGCATCTATGTACTATAGATATATCATATATATAGGAGGATACAAAACTATGAAGCACTTCCAGATGTGCTGGAAACTTGAAATTTGGTAGGATTATTGGTTTTTAGTCAAAACCGAAGGAAAAAATCCGAAACTGGCGAAATTCCTATTTTGGGGGCTATTTTTGCCCCTTTTTTCCCCATTTTTTGCCCATAAGAAAACATGTAAATTCATGTAGAGGTTTTTATATTTGCATTTTAAAATTACTTGCCGTCAGGATACGAACTCGGAACGTCAACTATCGGGTAGAATATGATTTGTAGTTTCTTATTTTTGAAAACAGAATTCAAATCCGAGTAGAATTAACGTAAATTTATAATTTTTATTGCATTTTTACAAATTCAAATTATTCCCTATCGATGTTGTACATAATCATATAACCATGTCAAATTTGGAGTTTGTTGCTCATTTAGAAGTGCCTTATAATTTTAATCTTCGTATGGTGCAATAATGGAGCAAAACAGCCCCTAACATTATGAATTATTACACTCTCAGATTTTTTCCAATTGTTGCAACTAAGAACCCATAATTCTGCCAAATTTCAAGTTTTCACCTCATTAAGAAGTGCCTTATAATTATTACACTCGTATGGGGCCAAAAAGGTGCAAAACCACACATTAAAAATTGGAATTTTTTTCCAATTTTACAATTTTATCTTAGAATGCCATGAAAATTTTATTATCGTGCCAAATTTCAAGTCTGTAGGTCGTATGCAGCTGCCTCGCCTTTTTTGTTCTCGAATTGGGCAGTAATGGGGCAAAACAGCCCTAAAAATGAGGATTAATCAATATCGGATTTCCTTCATTAGATTTAGTTTAACATTCACAGCATTAAAATATAAGCATTTGATTCCCATTAAAGGCTTACCCATATGAAAGGATAGAGCTTGTTACCAAGGAAGCCTATTGTTAGACCCAGAAAAATTAGTAATTTTTTGCGATAAAAACTATAAAATTACGCTAATTCTAGTCGGATTTGAATTCTGTCTTCAAAAATAAGAAACTACAATTTATATCCAATCCGAAATTTAAGTCTCGAGTTGGTATCTTGACTGGAAGTAATTTTAAAATGCAAATATAAAAACCTCTACACCAATTTACATGCTTTCTTATGGGCAAAAAATGGGGCAAAATGGGGCCAAAATAGCTCTTCAAAATAGGAATTTCGACAGTTTCGGATTTTTCCTTCGGTTATGACGAAAAACCTATAATCCTACAAAATTCCAAGTTTCTGGCACATCTGGAAGTGCCTCATAATTTTGTATCGTCCTATATATCTATAATATATAGATGCTTCTTACACATGATATATATATATATATATATATATATATATATATATATATATATATATATCATATATATAGGAGGATACAAAATTATGAGGCCCTTCCAGATGTGCTAGAAACTTGAAATTTGGCAGGATTATAGGTTGTTGGTCACAACCAAAGGAAAAAATCCGAAACTGGCAAAATTCCTATTCTGAGGGGCTATTGTGGCCCCCTTTTGCCCCATTCTTTGCCCATAAGATTACATGTAAATTGGTGTAGAGGTTTTTATATTTACATTTTAAAATTACTTCCCGTCAAGATACGAACTCGAGACTTAAACTTTCGGATAGGATATAAATTGTAGTTTCTTATTTTTGAAGTCAGAATTCAAATCCGAGTAGAAGTAACGTAAATTTATAGTTTTTATCCCAAAAAAGTAGTAATTTTTCTGGGTCTTACAATAGGTTTCCTTGGTAACAAGCTCTATCCTTTCATATGGGTAAGCATTTAATGGGAATCAGAGGCTTATATTTTAATGCTGTTAATGTTAAACTACACCCAATGAAGGAAATCTGATATTGATATAATCCTCATTTCTGGAGCTGTTTTGACCCATTATTGTCCCATTCGAGAACAAAGAAGGCAATGCAGCTGCATAGGACCCAGAGACTCGAAATTTGGCATGGTTATAGATATATCATTGTAACCTAAGATAAAATTATAAAATTACAAAAATTCTCATTTTTAAAGGGCGGTTTTGCCCCTTTTCGTCCCCATGCGAGAACAAAAAATGAGTGGCAGCTGCATAGGACCTAGAGACTTGAAATTTGGCACGATTATAGAAGTTTCATGGCAAACTAAGATAAAATTGTAAAATTGCAAAAATTCCAGTTTTCAATGGGTGGCTTAGCCCCTTTCCTCCCCATGCGAGTGTGATAATTATAAGGCACTTCTTAATGAGATACAAACTAGAAATTTGGCAGAATTATGGTTTTTTAGTTACAACAGATGGAACAAAACTGAGAGTGTAATAATTCATAATGTTAGGGGCTCTTTTGCTCCATTATTGCCCCATAGGAGGATTAAAATTATAAGGCACTTCTAAATGAGCAACAAACTCCAAATTTGACATGGTTATATGATTATGTACAACATCGATTGGGAATAATTTGAATTTGTAAAAATGCTAAAATTTGAAAATGCTTGCAGAATGCAAACACATAACAACTAGTATGATATATATCTGTAATATATAGATACTTCTTACACATGATTTCTATAATATATAGATGCTTCTTACACATGATATATATCTATAATATATAGATGCTTCTTACACATGATATATATATATATATATATCATATATATAGGAGCATACAAAATTATGAGGCACTTCCAGATGTGCTAGAAACTTGAAATTGGGCAGCATTATAGGTTTTTGGTCTCAACCATAGGAAAAAATCCGAAACTGACAAAATTCCTATTCTGAGGGGCTATGTTGGCCCCTTTTTGCCACATTTTTTGCCCATAAGAATACATGTCAATTGGTGCAGAGGTTTTTATATTTGCATTTTAAAATTACTTCCCGTCAAGATACGAACGCGAGACTTAAGCTGTCGGATAGGATATAAATTGTAGTTTCTTATTTTTGAAGACAGAATTCAAATCCGAGTAGAATTAGCGTAAATGTATAGTTTTTATCGCAAAAAAGTGGTAATTTTTCTGGGTCTAACAATAGGCTTCCTTGGTAACAAGCTCTATCCTTTCATATGGGTAAACTTTTAATGGGAATCAAAGGTTTATATTTTAATGCTTTTATTGCTAAACTATGCTTAATGAAGGAAATCCTATATTGCAATTATACTCATTTTTTGAGCTGTTTTGCCCCAGTATTGCTCCATACGAGAACAAAAATGAAGAGACAGCTCCATATGAACTAAAGACTTGAAATATGGCACCATTATAGAAAGTTCATTCTAACCGAAGATAAAATAAAAAAATAGTAGAAATTCAAATTCTTAGGTGCGGTTTTGCCCCATTTCTACCCTATATGAATGTAAACATTACAAGGCACTTCGTAATGAGATACAAACTTGAAATTTGTCAGAATTATGGGTTTTTAGTTACCACAGAAGGAATAAATCCGATATTGTAAAAATTCGTAACGTTATGGCTGTTTTGCCCCATTATTGCCCCATACGAGGAATAAAATTATAAGGCACTTCTAAATGATCTACAAACTTGAAATTTGACACGCTTTAAAAGTAGACAGGGAATAATTCGAAATTGTAAAAATCCTACAATTTAAAAATGCTTCTTCATTATATATTGATGGACCTTACTTAGAATATAGAGGGCATACAAATTTCCAGTGCAAACTACAATAGTTTGAGCTGAAATTTAATACATAATTGAATAAAAAAAAATAATCAGAGGAAAAATTGCAACAATATGTATTTTCTTGGCCGTTAAAAATTATAAACTATTTACTAACTTTTTATTGTTTAGGTACTTCTAAATGAGCTATGAAGCTGAAATTGTTTCCATTGGTAGAATTTCCCATATAATGAAAACGGGATTATATAAATTTGTAAATTGTTATTCGTTCGACCGTAATAATCTCTAAAATGTTAAATAAATTGACTATATTTTATGTACATTCTGAAGAGCCAGGAAGCTGAAAATTTTACGAAATTTAAGGAATAATGTTCCGGTGACAATTAGCATTGAAAATTTTCCTAAGGTTTATTATTGTGGTTTTTAAAAATTCAAAAATTTTTAACAATTAAATTTATATAAATGCACTTCTAGAGATGCTATATCTATGAAATTTGGCATAAATTTAAGGTATTCGTAACAAATGTTAAAAACCTATAAATATCTTATAATTATAAATTTAGGGGTTGATTTTACCCCAAAATTTTTCAATAAGGAAATCACGTAAATCGGTGAAGAGGTCAAAACATTTTGCATTTAAAAATTATTTATCCGCTCCTGATGCTTGCAGAATGCAAGCACACATTAACTAGTATATATATATATATATCATTCTATAAGCACTCTTCTTACAGAGGAGGATATACGATATACGATATAGGAAAATAGTGAACGTGTGCTTGTATTCTGCAAGCATTTTCTCTCACTTGAAAGTAAAAATAAAAGCCGAAAAATTACTTTCAATGCATAAGTACGCATCTCGGCTCCGAATTACGTGTTTTTCTGTTTCGAAAATATTGGGGTAAAAACGACCCCTAAAATTTATAATTATAATACATTTATAGGTTTTTATCATTTGTTACGAATACCCCACATTTATGCGAAACTTCATCCATGCATCACCTCTAAGAGTGCATTTATATGAATTTCATTGTTTAAGTTTATTAATTTTTAACAGCCACAGCAATAAATATTTCTAAAATTTTCAATGTTATTTACCACCGGGACATTATTTCTTAACATTGTTAAAAATTTCAGATTCCTGATCTACGGAATGTACATAAACATTAGTCAATTTGTTAACCATTTGAGAATTTATTACGGCCGAACGAATAAAAATTTTCAAATTTCTATATTCCCGTTTTCATTATTTGGCGAATTCTACACGTAGAAAAAATTTCAGCTCGATAGCGCATTTAGAAATACCTAAACCATGAAATGTTAGTAAAATAGTTTATAATTTTTACCGGCCAAGAAATTAAACATTGTCGCAATTTTGCAATTATTCCTCAGATTATTTTTTTCGGTTCACCTATGTATTAAATTCCAGCTCACCAAGTAATATAGTTTGGGCGAGACATTAGTATACCCTATATATATATCTATATATATATCATTCTATAAGCACTCTTCTTACAGAGGAGGATATACGATATAGGATACTAGTGAACGTGTGCTTGCATTCTGCAAGCATTTTCTCTAACCTTAAAGTAAAAATAAAAGCTGAAAAATAATTTTCAATGCTTAAAGTTGCAACTCCGCTCCGAATTACGTGTTTTTCTGTTTCGAAAATATTGGGGTAAAGACAACCCCTAACATTTATAATTATAATACATTTATAGGTTTTTCTCATTTGTTATGAATACCTCACATTTATGCGAAATTTCATCCATGCAGCACCTCTAAGAGTGCATTTACATGAATTTCATTGTTTAAATGTTTTTAATTTTTAACAGCCACAGCAATAAATATTTCCAAAATTTTCAATGCTATTTACTACCGGGACGTTATTTCCTAATTATGTTAAAATTTTCAGCTTCTTGGATCTACAGAAAGTACATAAACATTAGTCAGTTTGTTAAACATTTGAGAATTTATTACGGCCGAACGAATAAAAATTTTCAAATTTCTATATTCCCGTTTTCATTATTTGGCGAATTCTACAGGTAGAAAAAATTTCAGCTCGATAGCGCATTTAGAAATACCTAAACCATGAAATGTTAGTAAAATTGTTTATAATTTTTACCGGCCAAGAAATTAAACATTGTCGCAATTTTCCAATTATTCCTCCGATTATTTTTCTCGGTTCATCTATGCATTAAATTCCAGCTCTCCAGCTATTGTAGTTTGGGCCAGACATTAGTATCCTCCTATATCCTATATCGTATATCCTCCTCTGTAAGAAGAGTGCTTATAGAATGATATATCCTCTGTAAGAAGAGTCGATATAGAATGATAGGATATATATAGGATATAGGAGGATACTAATGTCTGGCCCAAACTAGAATAGCTAGAGAGCTGGAATTTAATACATAGGTGAACCGAGAAAAATAATCGGAGGAATAATTGGAAAATTGCAACAATGTGCATTATTTTGGCCGCTAAAAATTATAAACTATTTTACTAACATTTCATGGTTTAGGTATTTCTAAATGAGATATCAAGCTGAAATTTTTTCTACCTGTAGAATTCGCCAAATAATGAAAACGGGAATATAGAAATTTGAAAATTTTTATTCGTTCGGCCGTAATAAATTCTCAAATGTTTAACAAATTGACTAATGTTTATGTACATTCTGTAGATCCAGGAAGCTGAAATTTTTAACAGGGTTAGGAAATAACGTCCCGGTGGTAAATAACATTGAAAATTTGAGAAATATTTATTGCTGTGGCTGTTAAAAATTAAGAAAGTTTAAACAATGAAATTCATATAAATGCACTCTTAGAGGTGATGCATGGATGAAGTTTCGCATAAATGTGGGGTATTCGTAACAAATGATAAAAACCTATAAATGTATTATAATTATAAATTTTAGGGGTCGTTTTTACCCCAATATTTTCGAAACAGAAAAACACGTAATTCGGAGCCGAGATGCGTACTTATGCGTTGATAGTAATTTTTAGGCTTTTATTTTTACTTTCAGGTGAGAGAAAATGCTTGCAGAATGCAAGCACACGTTCACTAGTATAATATATATATATATGATGTGTAAGAAGCATCTATATATTATAGATATATATATATACTAGATAATGTGTGCTTGCATTCTGCAAGCATTTTCAAATTTTAGCATTTTTACAAATTCAAATTATTCCCAATCGATATTGTACATAATCATATAACCGTGTCAAATTTGGAGTTTGTAGCTCATTTAGAAGTTCCTTATAATTTTAATCCTCGTATGTGGCAATAATGGAGCAAAACAGCCCCTAACATTATGAGTTATTACACTCTCAGATTTTTTCCATCTGTTGTAACTAAAAACCCATAATTCTGCCAAATTTCAAGTTTGTATCTCATTGAGACGTGCCTTATAATTATCACACTCGCATGGGGAGGAAAGGGGCTAAGCCACCCATTGAAAACTGGAATTTTTGCAATTTTACAATTTTATCTTAGTTTGCCATGAAACTTCTATAATCGTGCCAAATTTCAAGTCTCTAGGTCCTATGCAGCTGCCACTCATTTTTTGTTCTCGCATGGGGACGAAAAGGGGCAAAACCGCCCTTTAAAAATGAGAATTTTTGTAATTTTATCTTAGGTTGCAATGAAATTTGTATAACCGTGCCAAATTTCAAGTCTCTGGGTCCTATGCAGTTGCATCGCCTTTTTTGTTCTTGAATGGGGCAATAACGGGGCAAAACAGCCCCAAAAATGAGGATTATATCAATATCGGATTTCCTTCATTAGGTGTAGTTTAACATTAACAGCATTAAAATATAAGCCTCTGATTCCCATTAAAAGCTTACCCATATGAAAGGATAGAGCTTGTTACCAAGGAAACCTATTGTTAGACTTAGAAAAATTAGCAATTTTTTGCGATAAAAACTAAAAAATTACGCTAATTCTACTCGGATTTGCATTCCGTTTTCAAAAATAAGAAACTACAATTTATATCCTATCTGACAGTTTAAGTCTCGAGTTCGTATCTTGATGGGAAGTAATTTTAAAATGCAAATATAAAAACCTCTGCACCAATTTACATGCTTTCTTATGGGCAAAAAGGGGCCAAAATAGCCCCTCAAAATAGGAATTTCGACAGTTTCGGATTTTTTCCTTCGGTTGTGACAAAAAACCTAATATGCTACCAAATTTCAAGTTTCTGGCACATCTGGAAGTGCCTCATAATTTTGTATCCTCCTATATATATGATATATATAAAGACGCTTCTTACACATGATATATATATCATACTAGTGAATGTGTGCTTGCATTCTGCAAGCATTTCAGCCACCAATATCAAAAAAATTGACTCGTCAATTGTATTTATGAATCACATTGTCGTAACTCTTATAAATTGTCAGTTTTTATATTTGTATAAATTTTATTTTGGAGTATATATTTAGGCACCCTTGTAGTTCTAATTTTGTAATTTAATTAGTTATTTCTATTTAATTATTATTGTTAGTAAAATATCAAATGCTATTTAATTTTAATAATTTATATTTGCCTTCTGCAAGCACATCATTTTACCTTTTTATATACAGTAAATTTCAGATGGACAATTTAAAAATCTTCAATCTATTTAAATAAAAATAATTTCAAGTATATTTGAGAATATTTATAAAATTTATTTCTACCTAATTTGTACATTGTAAATTATATTTTGACAGATTATTACTTTTATTGAACTTAAGCATCCATTTTTTAAATTGATGCAGGTATTATAAAAGGTTGAATACATCTTTGTTATTACATTATAAACTTTAGAATATGAAATTTATTCACAATTTAAATTTCAGTGATCAACTACATTGTTGTTGAATTGCAATTTTAGGTTTAATTTCCGAACAGCACAGGTAATTTTATATCAATCCTTCTTATGGCCACTCCACTGAAGTACAGAGTTCTTTGTAGCTGTATTTCTGAGTTACAGATGTACTACCAGGAGCAAAAGCTCCAGCCAGTATAGCTTTCCAGGTCTCAGGAACACACAAGCCCTCCACCAACATCAAGGTTGTAGTCCAAGGAAGAGATAGCTAATTCTAGAATAATTATAAAAAATATAATAACAATATATAGAAAGATAACACTGGAAAAAGCCCTTGATGTCAGTATTTATAAGATAAGATTTTAGATTAATATAGATATTATATAAAATTAATATAAGTCAATGGCTAAATGGATGTTTCAATGAAATGATGCAATCAATGCTATTAGTAGGTTACATTTAATATAAAACTATGCCAAGTTAAGACACAAATATCACTATCTTTATCATCTAAAAATATAGTAACAGTTAATCTTTCCTGATGTCTATAGCAGTGATTTGCACACAATGTTTACCACATAACCAGTATTATCATTAGACATTCTGTGGCTGGGAATTAATAATCTGATGGCATCACGGCTTCTAACACGTCCAAGTCCTACATAAAGCTGCCCATGTGCAAATACATCATTTCTCAAATCTAATCCAACAATATCTATAGTTTGTCCCTGCGATTTGTTAATTGTCATAGCATATGCTAACTTGATTGGGAATTGCCTCCGAAGAATTGTAATACCTGTCCTACCTGCTTGAAATTTAAAGCAAATTCTGGGTATAAACACAGTTTTGGATCTATCTTGTCTTGGTATATAGGTTTCTATCAATCGTTTCGAAATACTTTTTACAATCAGTTTTGTTCCATTCACTAAGCCATCATCAAAAGAAAGGTTTCTAATTAAAATACATACGGCGCCTTTTTTCACCACGATTTTATGATCAGGAATTCCTGGCTCAGAAATGGTATGCAATAAATTAGCATTAAGTAACTCAGTGTGAGGATTTTCATTTCTATCTTCGCATGTATCAGCGCTATATAAAACTGTTGATTTTCCATCTAACTTTTCAAGAACAATTAAGTTTATTTCATCAATACTACTATTTGTACCTGCTAGTATGGCTCTTCTGCAACAAATATCTGGATCAGTTAAAATATTATCGGGATAAACAAAGTTTATGAGATCCTCTAAATTGTCTGTAGTACTAATTTGAGCCATGGGAATTACTTCTGAATTTTCCAAACATATTTTATTTACTTTATCTTCCCCAACTTCTAATATAAATCTAGAATAATCCTCATCTCCTTGTGACCTAACAGGAATTGTTAAATGGAATATTTTTACATGTTTCCATAAGTGAGAAAATTTTATGCTTGAATTTATGGAATCTGCTACTGATCCTTCTTTTACTACTGGTGCAATTTGCCTAAAATCCCCAGCAAGTAAGACTAATTTTCTGCCAAATGGGACGTCTAATTGACAAATGTCCCTCAACGTTCTTTCTAGTGTTTCAAGATTGTGTTTAATAGCCATAGGGGCCTCATCCCATATTATTAAGCTTGACGTTCTAAGTAATTCTGCTCTCTCACTATTAGCTTTTATATCGCAGTATGCCTGTGGATTTAACGTCTCAAGGGGCAACCTAAACATTGAATGAGCTGTTACTCCACCCTTATAATTAAGTGCTGCAATACCTGTAGAGGCTGTACATAATATAATATGATTTTGTTTACGTAATGCAGCAGCTATTACTTTCAAAAGAATAGTTTTACCCGTTCCAGCTGGCCCATCAATGAATAAGAAATTGTCATTTCCTTTTTCTTCAACAACCTTACAGATATATTCATAAACTATTCGCTGTTCATTGCTAAGAAGTGGCAACCACTGTTCTATGAAACATCTCAATTCATCATCTGCCCATCTCACCATTTCCCTACCAACTTCGGTGGTATCATCTGAAGCAGAAGGCAGACCAACCTCTTCTAGCATTCTACCATGGCTTCTCAACTTATTCTGTATGGCGAGCAGTGCTGAATTATAGGCCCTATCTTCATTGGCTACATACCTATCTAAGAAGTCCTCTGATAGCTCATTTTTAAATTCTGCCCATAAAATTCCTGCAGGAGCACCAGCCATTATTAAGCATGTAAACAGTTGTCTAAGTCCAGCTCCAGTTTTATAAATTGCTGCCTCTCTTAAAGCATCCCTATACTCATTGTCGTTTTCTAAAAGTCCCTGTGCACTAGCTGCCTCCTGATAAGTGTCATACTGCTTTCCATCTACCATCCTCAATTGTTGATAACTATATGCTGGAAATTTCAATAGCAACATTCTTAAAAAGTAAACATCGCCTAATGTTGGTAATAGCCATTGTAATCTAGCTACACAGTGTCCTCGAACTCTTTTTGTTATCCAATGTCGACCTGATGGATGTTCAATAACTGGAAATTTTGCTCTTTCACGTGGCTTATTCTCAACATTATATTGCTCATAAAAATCTAAATATGTTAGATTCTCTAACTCTGCTACTTGCGGTCTTTGAAAATAAAGCATTAATTTAGAAATACTCATATTTAAAGCTTGCTGTTCTTTTCCTGGCTGAAATACTATTTGGTCTTTCTGTGGCAAGTGGACAGGCAACATTAAAACACTAGGATGAGAATGTGTTATATCAAATTCAAGTATTCTCCACATTGCCTCTGATGCACTGATATATCTTAATGATACATAATTTTCTATTTCATTTACCTTTTCTACTTCATCCTGCACTACTGCAACTCGGGCACGGTCTGGTCCTTTATGAATATACTTAAACAGATATTTAATAATTTTTACTGAACTGGCTATTTCAACATTACAGTGAAATTCTAATAGCAAAAGTAAAGCTGGACAATAAGGAACAATCCATTGATCATTGACTATTCTTCCTGATTTTAATTTCACATCATTGTTACCTGAACGCTTATAATGGACATATCCTCTTTCATCTATATATGTATTATCACAACTAAGTTTAGGAAAACCTTTCATGCATGTCTTTTTATCGAGATCCATGCATGCAGCATAAGGCTTATCATATCCACATGGTCCATGAACCATGTGCTGTAAGACCAATTTTCTCAGCCGGCCTTCAGCTTCATCTTCTGAAAAAAGATCTATATCTGAAATATCTTTTGGCTCACCATGAACTTTAAGTGCAATATGAGTGTGGGGTAAACCACGCTTCTGAAACTCAATGACATACATTACGTATACTAAGCTACCAAACAGTTTGCCACTATGAATTAACCTCATAATGGCTGCTAACTTTAGCTGAAATACTCGGTTACATAAATCAGGTCTATCAAGTGCATGCTGGCCACTGGAAAGACTTGACTGTATTTCTACCCACTATGGGTTACATGTTATTGTGATAAAAAAACTCGGCTTTCCTTTTCTCGATACTAATGCCATTCCATTTTGTAGCTTAATTTGCATGTAGCGTGGACTATGTGTGAAAGAACTTGGTAGGTACACCTTGCCTGCTCTAGGTCCACCTTCTGCTTCAATGGTTTCATCTAATTCTTGTCTTGAAGCTATCCTCAAAAACTTATTCTGATTAAACTTGAACCACAAAAGCCTTTCCTCTTCCACCCTAGAAAACATATCAACGAAGTATTCCTGACCTAGACGTTGCAAATCTGTAAATCTACTCTCAGATAAAAGTAGCCTTCTATAGTATTTAATTTGGCTGTATTTCTTTCCATCTCTATCTTTTAAATCAGTATGCCACCCAGAGGTTGCATGAGGGAAAAGAAGAGGATACTGCAAAGCCTCATATGTTTCACTGAATATGCTAACAAAATTTGGCTCTACACTTTCATGCTTCCATATTAATACTTGTCTAGGTTCACTCGTAGGTTCAGCTCTTACAATTGCAGCTATTTCTTCTAACTGAGGATTTTCCCCTAAAATTGGCCCATGAGATTTCCTATTGGTTTTTTGAAACATAATGCAGGCTTTCTCAGAAGTGTGTTTGCTTAGATGTCTTAGAGATGGTACTATTGGATTAATCTCATTAAGATAATCTTCTATTTCTTTAAGAATGTCTATGTCTAGCTGCCTCCCTTCTGCAAGTTTCCTACGTTCTGCACCATCATCAATATAAAGAGCTACATTATTAACACTATTACTTTCTGACCAATTTAAACTGAAAATCCTGTGGTATGTCCTGCCTTGAATTTTAACTAAGGATGGGCCTTGTTTCCTAGGAGCATCTTGAAACCCGTGTGAAACCCCTAATGCGGAAAATGCAAAAATATTATTATAACTTCTCGAGTTTTTTAAAAATATATTATTTCTATAAAATGATGCATCCAAACTGGGTAGGCGACCCAAAAAATATCGTCCACTGCCACAGCACCATTCCTTTCTACCTTTTTCTTCATCAAAAAATACAGCTCCACAATAATTACATTTATTACATCTATTATCTAAGAGGGAACAAATTTTTAGGTTTAAACAAAATATTTCATTTAATTCATTTCCTGATTTCTGGGCCACACATAATGCTATTTTCGTACTTCTTAGTGTTTTTGGTATTCCGTAGTGTTCTCGCTGACGTAAAGCTTGTTGTAATGGATGTGAGTGTTGGTATCTGCTTCTTGACTCCTTAATTTTATCTGTATTTGTTGTCACATATCTTTCTCTTGATTTCTTCACTATTTCTGGTTTCGCGGCCTGGTATTTTCGGATGGCAGATTTTACAATTTCTGGGTTCACGGCCTGGTATTTTCGGATGGAAGATTTTACAATTTCTGGGTTCGCGGCCTGGTATTTTAGGATGGCAGATTTTACAATTTCTGGGTTCGCGGCCTGGTATTTTCGGATGGCAGATTTTACAATTTCTGGGTTCGCGGCCTGGTATTTTAGGATGGCAGATTTTACAATTTCTGGGTTCGCGGCCTGGTATTTTCGGATGGAAGATTTTACGTTTTGTGGATTCGAGGTCCGGTATTTTCGGATAGCAGATTTTACAATTTCTGGGTTCGCGGCCTGGTATTTTCGGATGGAAGATTTTACGATTTGTGGATTCGTGGCCTGGTATTTTCTAACAGAAAAGTGAACTTTATCAGGATTCGCGGCCTGGTACTTGTCTCTAGATTCTTGGACCATCTCAGGATGGTTAAACCTATATTTCTTTCTTGCCTCTGACTTCTGTTTCTCCCGCATAGATTGCGATGTTTTTGGTCGGCCTACTTTTCGCTTTACAGGCCTTCCTCTTTTTACAACGTTAGTAGGCGACTTTACCGTCGGAAAACACTCGATAGCGTTATTTATATACATTTTTGTTAAATGTGATCGCATGAGATTCGTGCAAAACGTTTGCTTTGTAGGATCTTGACCATTAGCTACAGAGACTGCAAAAGCAATTGCAAAAACACCACAGTCATACACATTCTCTTGTTGCTGCACATTCTCATAAATTATTTCAGGTTGGTGAGGTAATAATCTATTTAGAAAGTTAATTTGATCTTCAGTTAAACCTCTACCACTTAAAGCACTATCGTAAACATGAATTACATGACCATCATAATACGTACATATCCAATGTGTCACTCGATTAGTTGCTTCTGATGGAAGAATTTGAATGTGTGGCGTATTAACTGGCTTTATATCGTCAAGTAAATTCCACATAAGAAGGGCCTCCTGAGGTCTAAACTGTGTGTTATGGGCTAAAATCTCATTAAATTTACTCACATGATCACTAGAGATATACTCATTAGACGCGATTTCATTCATCACAGATTCTGACAACGGAAGAATGGGTATTGAGTCACTCATTGTTTTAGAATATTGATAAAAATGGGCAGATCACTAATAAAATAAAAGATGACTACTTCCCTTTAAATGCGGTGCTCCTATCCCACAGTAGCTTCGCGAACAGGGGTTTTCGTTTTTCTGCAACTCCTTGCTAATTTCAGGACAGCAGTTTCCGTTTTTCTGCAACTACTCGCTGATTTCGGCACGAAAACATAAAATTGGTTGTTATTATAATGAATCCGTATCAGAAGATGGTTAGATAATTATTTTTTAAGTATTGGAATATGCATTGAATACTTACAGTTTAAAATGAGATTCACAGACGGTTTGATATTCTTCGCAAGACTTCTTTCACCATTCCCTCTCGATGCACGACGCAGATGAAGTTATCCAAAAGATATCCAGGAAAGATATATTCACAGTTGAAATCCGTATTCAGTGGTATTTCACCAAATGGAACTTCAATTTAGAACGACGCTTAACTAATTACTCTCTATTTATACCCTGCGCCGCTTAATATGCTCATTGTCAGTCATGCCATTTCCTTCTACTGACAATGGGGGAGGGGGAAGTGAGGATTGTTACGTCAAAGTGTGGACAAAAATAAGACATAATTGAATAATAGATTGTTGCGCAGCAGGGGGTGGGGCACCTTTGACGACAAAGCGAGAGGGAGGGGGTGGGGGGGCAAACAAATTTAACAATAGGGAATTGACCTACAATTTGTATTATATCTAAAATATATAATAGATACAAAGTAGCTAGGTAAGCATCACATTGTATCACTAAATAATTCCGTCGAGTAATAAGGAACTAAAGAGTACAAAATAGTTTAACAGAACAAATAAAAAAATCTGATATGGCCAACAGATGACTTTCTCCATATTTGGGGTTTAGATATTTAAATTATTATGAATAGCATTATAATGCTAAATTATTACTTCGTATCATAAATGAATACAGTCGTCCTTACTGCCGTAAATTACGTATATTTTTAATATGTTTACAGAATTCACCGCTACATGGTGCTGGCGCTGTATACTGAAAATTACGAAAAAAGTTGGATATCACCGAAATGGATGGCTCTATGAAAATTTGTTTCAAACAAAACTTGGAAGAAATATTATTCTCTACAACTTTGGTCCTCACGAATATTACCAATTACAATGTTTTTAAGGAGATATTTGACGGAAACAAAAACTGCTTATTTATAAATAATTCCTAAACAATAACTGCTATGGAAAATTGTTTCAAATGAAAGTTGTAGGAAATTACATTCTCTGTAACGTTTGTATAGAATTGTATATACAATAATGATGTTTTAAGGGAGAATTATCGCAAAACCGAATCGGGTTTCGAATAAAGCTCGACTTCCAGTTAACCGTTATTGTCCAAAAACTATGTAATCAGTTCTTTAGGCTCATCCTAAAGTGTTATATATGAAGTTTAGTAACGATAAGGCAAATACTTTTTAAGTTAGAGCACCCACAATCACACACACACAGACATCATTCCGAAAATAGTCTAAACGTGTTCTAGGGACCTCAAAACGTGTATTTCCGTTGAAATCTCGAAGTCGATTTTTTTCGTGATCTCAATACTTTCCCATTACTACGTATAGAGAAAGTAAAAAGATGAATAATACACAGTAAAGTAACATATTGATATTACACATATAGTGTTTGACGATGATTTTTTCTTTGAGTGATTAAGAAGTACAGAAATGAATCGAAGTAGTTAGGCAGGTGACTTAATGAATTCCTCAGAATCACGCCAACTCAATTACAATTACCCCGACTGCTAGGCTTATATTTTATTTTATCTTCGGTTACAACGAAATTTGTATAATCGTGCCAAATTTCAAAACTGTAGGTCCTATGGAGCTGCATCGCCTTTTTCGTTCTCGTATGGGGCAATTATGGGGCAAAACAGCCCCAAAAATGAGGATTATATCAATATGGGATTTCCTTTATTAGGTATAATTTAACATTAACAGCTTAATAATATAAGCCTCTGATTCCCATTAAAAGCTTACCCATATGAAAGGAAAGAACTTGTTACCAAGGATGCATATTGTTAGACCCAGAAAAATTAGCAATTTTTTGAGATAAAAACTATACAATTAGGGGAACTCTACTCGGATTTGAATTCTGTCTTCAAAAATAAGAAACTACAATTCATATTCTATCCAAAAGTTGAAGTCCCCAGTTTGTATCCTGACGGGAAGTAATTTTAAAATGCAAATATAAAAACGTCTACATCAACTTACATGTTTTCTTATGGGCAAAAAATGGGGCAAAAAGGGGCCAAAATAGCCCCTCAGAATAGGAATTTTTCCAATTTTGGATTTTTTCCTTTGGTTATGACTAAAAAGCTAAAATGCTACCAAAATTCAAGTTTCTGGCACATCTGGAAGTGCCTAATAATTTTGTATCCTCCTATATATATGATATATATATATATATATATATATCATGTGTAAGAAGCATCTATATATTATAGATATATATAAGGAAAAAATCCGAAACTGTCGAAATTACTATACTGAAGGGCTATTTTGGCCCCTTTTTGCCCCATTTTTGGCCCATAAGAAAACATGTAAATTGGTGTAGAGGTTTTTATATTTGCATTTTAAAATTACTTCCCGTCAAGATACAAACTCGATACTTAAACTGTCGGATAGGTTATAAATTGTAGTTTCTTATTTTTGAGACGGAATGCAAATCCGAGTAGAATAAGCATAATTTTATAGTTTTTATCGCAAAAAATTGCTAATTTTTCTGGGTCTAACAATAGGTTTCCTTGTTACAACAGATGGAAAAAATCTGAGAGTGTAATAATTAATAATGTTAGTCGCTGTTTTGCTCCATTATTGCCCCATACGAGGATTATAATTATAAGGCACCTCTAAATGAGCAACAAACTCCAAATTTGACATGGTTATATGATTATGTACAACATCGATTGGGAATAATTTGAATTTGTAAAAATGTTAAAATTTGAAAATGCTTGCAGAATGCAAGCACATATTAACTAGTATATATATATATATATCTATAGTATATAGATGCTTCTTTCACATGATATCTATAATATATAGATGCTCTTTCATATGATATATAACTATATATATCATATATATATATATATATATATATATATATATATATATATATATATATATATATATATGAGGATACAAAATTATGAGGCACTTCCAGATGTGCCAGAAACTTGAAATTTGGTAGGATTACAGGTTTTTGGTCACAACCAAAGGAAAAAATCCGAAACTGTCGAAATTACTATTTTGAAGGGCTATTTTGGCCCCTTTTTGCCCCATTTTTTGCCCATAAGAAAACATGTAAATTGGTGCAGAGGTTTTTAAATTTACATTTTAAAATTACTTCTCATCAAGACACCAACTCGAGACTTAAACTATCGGATAGAATATAAATTGTAGTTTCTTATTTTTGAAGACAGAATTCAAATCCGAGTAGAATTAACGTAAAAATATAGTTTTTATCGTAAAAAATTGCTAATTTTTCTGGGTCTAACAATACGTTTCCTTGGCAACAAGCTCTATCCTTTCATATGGGTAAGCTTTTAATGGGAATCAGAGGTTTATATTTTAATGCTGTTAATGTTAAACTACACCTAATGAAGGAAATCCGATATTGATAAAATCCTCATTTTTGGGGCTGTTTTGCCCCATTATTGCCCCATTCGAGAACAAAAAAGGCGATGCAACTGCATAGGACCCAGAGACTTGGAATTTGGCACGGTTATAGAAATTTCATTGCAACCTAAGATAAAATTACAAAATTACAAAAATTCTCATTTTTAAAGGGCGGTTTTGCCCCTTTTCGGCCCCATGCGAGAACAAAAAATGCGAGGCAGCTGCATAGGACCTAGAGACTTGAAATTTGGCACGATTATAGAATTTTCATGGCAAAGTAAGATAAAATTGTAAAATTGCAAAAATTCCTATTTTTAATGTTTCGTTTTGCCCTTTTTCGGCCCCATACGAGTGTGATAATTATAAGGCACTTCTTAATGAGATACAAACTGAAATTTGTCAGAATTATGGGTTTTTAGTTACAATAGATGGAAAACATCTGAGACTGTAATAAATCTTAATGTTAGGATCTGTTTTGCTACATTATTGCTCAATACGAGGATTAAAATTATAAGGCACTTCTAAATGAGCAACAAACTCCAAATTTGACATGGTTATAACATTATGTACAACATCGTTTGGGAATAATTTGAATTTTAAAAAATGCTAAAATTTGAAAATGCTTGCAGAATGCAAGCACATATTTACTTGTATCTATAATATATAGATGCTTCTTACACATGATATATCATATATATAGGAGGATACAAAATTATGAGGCACTTCCAGATGTGCCAGAAACTTTAAATTTGGTATAATTATAGGTTTTTGGTCACAACCAAAGGAAAAAATCCGAAACTGGTGAAATTCCTATTCTGAGGGGCTATTTTGACCCCTTTTTGCCCCATTTTTTGCCCATAAGAAAACATGTAAATTGGTGTAGAGGTTTGTATATTTGCATTTTAAAATTACTTCCCGTCAAGATACAAACTCGAGACTTAAACTGTCGGATAGGATATAAATTGTAGTTTCTTATTTTTGAAGACGGAATGCAAATTAGAGTAGAATTAGCGTAATTTTATAGTTTTTATCCAAAAAAATTGCTAATTTTTCTGGGTCTAACAATATGCATCCTTGGTAACAAGTTCTTTCCTTTCATATGGGTAAGCTTTTAATGGGAATCAGAGGCTTATATTATTAAGCTGTTAATGTTAAATTATACCTAATAAAGGAAATCCCATATTGATATAATCCTCATTTTTGGGGCTGTTTTTCCCCATTATTGCCCCATTCGAGAACAAAACAGGCGATGCAACTGCATAGGACCCAGAGACTTGAAATTTGGCACGGTTATAGAAATTTCATTGCAACCTAAGATAAAATTACAAAATTACAAAAATTCTCATTTTAAAGGGCGGTTTTGCCCCTTTTCGGTCCCATGCGAGAACAAAAAATGCGAGGCAGCTGCATAGGACCTAGAGACTTGAAATTTGGCACGATTATAGAATTTTCATGGCAAACTAAGATGAAATTGTGAAATTGCAAAAATTCCTATTTTTAATGTTTGGTTTTGCCCTTTTTCGGCCCCTACGATTGTGATAATTATAAGGCACTTCTTAATGAGATACAAACTTGAAATTTGGCAGAATTATGGGTTTTTAGTTACAACAGATGGAAAAAATCTGAGAGTGTAATAATTCATAATGTTAGGGGCTGTTTTGCTCCATTATTGCTCCATACGAAGATTAAAATTATAAGGCACTTATAAATGGGCAACAAACTCCAAATTAGACACGGTTATATCATTATGTACAACATCGCTTGGGAATAATTTGAATTTGTAAAAATGCTAAAATTTGAAAATGCTTACAGAATGCAAGCACATAACAACTAGTATATATATATACATTCACATATTATAAACATATAAACAAACGTTTAATGGTTTAGTTACATATAAATGTGCTACAATGCCGAAATTTTTTCTAATGGTAGATCTTACCAAGTAACAAAAATGGGATTATAGAAATTTGAAGATGTTGATTTATTGGGCCGTAAAAAATTCATTAATATGAAAAAAATTCACTAATATTTATGCACTTTTATTAGAGCTAGGGAGCTGAATATTTTGAGAAATTAGGGAATGCTATTACAGCGGTAACTAATATTGAAGAATAAAGTTTATTATTGTGGCTGTTAAAAATTCATCATTTTTAAACAATTAATTTTATATAACTACACATTTCGAGGTGCACATCGATGAAATTTTGCAGAAATGTGAGGTATTTGTATCAAATGATGAAAAACTACAGAAGTTTTACAATTATAAATTTGTGGGGTTGTTTTTATTCCAATATTGTCCATTATGTAAAACATTAATCGGCGCAGACGTGCAAACTTTTGAATATAAAAATTATCTGTCTACTCTACTCTTTATATTAGATGAGACAAAACGCTTGCAGATTGCAAGCACACATTAGCTAGTATATATATATACTAGTTAATATGTGCTTGCATTCTGCAAGCATTTTCAAATTTTAACATTTTCACAAATTCAAATTATTCCCAAGCGATGTTTTACATAATCATATAACCATATCAAATTTGGAGTTTGTTGCATATTTAGAAGTGCCTTATAATTTGATCCTCGTATGGAGCAATAATGGAGCAAAACAGCCCCTAAAATTATGAGTTATTACACTCTCAGATTTTTTCCATCTGTTGTAACTAAAAACCCATAATTCTGCCAAATTTCAAGTTTGTATCTCATTAAGAAGTGCCTTATAATTATCACACTCGAATGGGGCCGAAAAGGGGCTAAGCCACCTATTAAAAATAGGAATTTTTACAATTTTGCAATTTTATCTTAGTCTGCCATGAAAATTCTATAATCGTGCCAAATTTCAAGTCTCTAAGTCCTATGCAGCTGCCTCGCATTTTTTGTTCTAGCATGGGGCAGAAAAGCGGCAAAACCGCCCCTTAAGAATGAGAATTTTTGTAATTTTATAATTTTATCTTAGGTTGCAATGAAATTTCTATAATTTTCAAGTCTCTGGTTCCTACGCAGCGGCATCGCCTTTCTTGTTCTCGAGTTGGGCAATAATGGGGCAAAACAGCCCCAAAAATGAGGATTATATCAATATTGGATTTCATTCATTAGGTGTAGGTTAACATTAACAGCATTAAAATATAAACCTCTGATTCCCATTAAAAGCTTACCCATATGAAAGGATAGAGCTTGTTACCAAGGAAACCTATTGTTAGACCCAGAAAAATTAGCAATATTTTGAGGTGAAAACTATGAAATTAGGGTAATTCTACTCGGATTTGAATTTGTCTTCTAAAATAAGAAACTACAATTCATATTCTATCCAGTAGTCAAAGTCCTGAGTTCGTATCCTGACGGGAAGTAATGTTAAAATGCAAATATAAAAACCTCTACACCAATTTACATGTATTCTTATGGGCAAAAAATGGGGCAAAAAGGGGCCAAAATAGCCCCTCAGAATAGGAATTTTGCCAGTTTCGGATTTTTTTTTGGTTGAAACCAAAAACCTATAATCCTGCCAAATTTCAAGTTATTAGCACATCTGGAAGTGCCTCATAATTTTGTATCCTCTTATATATATGATATATCTATAATATATAGACGCTTCTTACACATGATATATATATATATGTACTAGTCAATATGTGCTTGCATTCTGCAAGCATTTTCAAATTTAACATTTTTATACATTCAAATTATTCCCAATCGATGTTGTACATAATCATATAACCATGTCAAATTTGGAGTTTGTTGCTCATTTAGAAGTGCCTTATAATTTTAATCCTCGTATGGGGCCATAATGGAACAAAACAGTCCCTAACATTTTGAATTATTACACACTCAGATTTTTTCCATCTGTTGTAAGTGAAAACCAATAATTCTGCCAAATTTCAAGTTTGTATCTCATTAAGAAATGCCTTATAATTATCACACTCGTATGGGGCCGAAAAGGGGCAAAACCACACATTAAAAATTCCAATTTTTGCAATTTTTCAATTTTATCTTAGTTTGCCATGAAAATTCTATAATCGTGCCAAATTTCAAGTCTCTAGGTGCTATGCAGCATCCTCGCATTTTCTGTTCTCGCATGGGGCAGAAAAGGGGCAAAACCGCCCCTTAAAATGAGATTTTTGGTAATTTTATAACTTTTTCTTAGGTTGCAATGAAATTTCTATAACCGTGCCAAATTTCAAGTCTCTGTGTCCTACGCAGCTGCATCGCCTTTTTTGTTGTGTGTCAAAACAGCCCCAAAAATGAGGATTATATCAATATCGGATTTCCTTCATTAGGTGTAGTTTAACATTAACAGCATTAAAATATAAGCCTCTGATTCCCATTAAAAGCTTACCCATATGAAAGGATAGAGCTTGTTACCAAGGAAACCTATTGTTAGACCAAGAAAAATTACCCCTTTTTTGCTATAAAAACTGTAAATTTACGTTAATTCTACTCGGATTTGAATTCTGTCTTCAAAAATAAGAAACTACAATTTATATCCTATGCTACAGTTTAAGACTTGAGTTCGTATCATGACGGTAAGTAATTTTAAAATGCAAATATAAAAACCCCTACACCAATTTACATGTATTCTTATCGGGAAAAATGTGGCAAAAAGGGGCCAAAATAGCCCTTCAAAATAGGAATTTCGACAGTTTCGGATTTTTTCCTTCGGTTGTGATCAAAAACCTATAATCCTACCAAATTTCAAGTTTCTGGCACATCTGGAAGTGCCTCATAATTTTGTATCCTCATATATATATATATATATCATGTGTAAGAAGCATCTATATATTATAGATATCATGTGTAAGAAGCATCTATATATTATAGATATCATGTGTAAGAAGCATCTATATATTATAGATATCATGTGTAAGAAGCATCTATATATTATAGATATCATGTGTAAGAAGCATCTATATATTATAGATATCATATATATAGGAGGATACAAAATTATGAGGCACTTCCAGATGTGCCAGAATCTTGAAATTTGGTAGGATTATAGGTTTTTGACCACAACCGAAGGAAAAAATCCAAAACTGGCAAAATTCCTATTGTGAGGGGCTATTTTGGCCCCTTTTTGCCCCATTTTTTGCCCATAAGAAAACATATAAATTGGTGCAGAGGTTTTTATATTTACATTTTAAAATTACTTCCCATCAAGATACGAACTCTAGACTTAAACTGTCGGATAGAATATAAATTGTAGTTTCTTATTTTTGAAGACAGAATTCAAATCCGAGTAGAATTAACGTAAAAATATAGTTTTTATCGCAAAAAATTGCTAATTTTTCTGGGGCTAACAATAGGCTTCCTTGGTAACAGGTTCTATCCTTTCATATGGGTAAGCTTTTAATGGGAATCAGAGGCTTATATTTTAATGCTGTTAATGTTAAACTACACCTAATGAAGGAAATCTGATATTGATATAATCCTCATTTCTGGAGCTGTTTTGCCCCATTATTGCCCCATTCGAGAACAAAAAAGGCGGTGCAGCTGCATAGGACCCAGAGATTTGAAATTTGGCACGATTATAGAATTTTCATGGCAAACTAAGGTAAAATTGTAAAAATGCAAAATTCCAATTTTTAATGGGTGGTATTGCCCCTTTTCGGCCCCGTACGAGTGTGATAATTATAAGGCACTTCTTAATGAGATACAAACTATAAATTTTGCAGAATTATGGTTTTTTAGTTACAACAGATGGAAAAAATCTGAGAGTGTAATAATTCATAATGTTAGGGGCTGTTTTGCTCCATTATTGCCCCATACGAGGATTAAAATTATAAGGCACTTCTAAATGAGCAGCAAACTCCAAATTTGACATGGTTATATGATTATGTACAACATCGATTGGGAATAATTTGAATTTGTAAAAATGCTAAAATTTGAAATTGCTTGCAGAATGCAAGCACATATTAACTAGTATATATATATATATCATGTGTAAGAAGCATCTATATATATATATCATGTGTAAGAAGCGTCTATATATATATATCATGTGTGAGAAGCGTCTATATATTATAGATATATCATGTGTAAGAAGCATCTATATATTATAATATATCTATAATATATAGACGCTTCTTACACATGATATATATATATATATATATATATATATATATATATATATATAAAGGAGGCATGATTATAATAGTTCCATTGCAACTGAAGATGAAATAAAATTCTGCAAAATTTTCAAATTTTAATGGTTGTGTCGCGCTATTGATACCCCATACCAGTGTGATAATTATATGGCAATTCTTCATGAGATGAAAACATATAATTTGGCAGAATTATGGGTTTTTCGTTACAACAGAAAGATGAAATACCATGTCGTTAAAATTCGAAATCTTAGCGACTGTTTTGCCACATAATTGCTATATGGGACGACTAAAATTATAATGCACTTCTAAATGAGCTACATAGTTGAAATTTGATATGGTTATATGATTTTGTACAAAATTGATTGGGAAGAATTTCAAATTGTAAAAATGCTAAATCTTAAAAATGCTAAATCTTAAAAATGCTTGCAGAATGCAAGCACATATTAACTAGTATATATGTGTATATGTATATATACATATATCATGTGTAAGAAGTGTCTTTATATTATAGACATGCACATATATATCTCTTAATATTATAAAAGTGAAGTGGTGTCTGTATGCTATACAATCACGCAAAAACTACTGCACTGATAGAGCTGAAGTTTTCCATATACATAGCTGGGACACCCACGTAACACATAGGCTTTAAACAAAATTTGTTCGCCATATTAAAAAAAATGGCGTCCTTTATCTCAGAAACGGTTAGTCCAATTCTAACCAAATTTGGTGAGATGGTCTGTGGGCCTATTTTAATAGTAAAAAGTATATACTGAATTTCATCTGCCATCTTGAAACAAAATGGCGGCATGCCATTTTAGAAGGGTTTAGTCCAATCCTATTGCCGATGGTGGGTGGGCCAGTGGAGGGGGCACGAGGGCACTTGATGGACGCGGTGGCCAGCGATGGCTCTGCCAATGCAAATGATATGGGCCAAATGGTCATATTGCCCTCCACGTTCACGGACAGCCCGCGCAACATGCACGAGCACGCGCAGGACGCACTCACCTACGTGAGGCACTATGGCCGACCTCCTCATCACATTGACGTGCAACCCGAAGTGGCCAGAAATAATAGCGGAGTTGCTGCCACGACAGAAGGCGGTAGATAGGCACGACATTGTGGCCCGCGTCAAAAAATATTGTTTACAAGCAAGCTTTGAAATGGATATTAAAACATATTTTTCTAATTTATAATGCCTTCAACCTTTGGTAAGAAATGCGCAAAATGTGAAATGATTGTATTACCATATAATACATAATTTTATTCGCCAATGACGTCTGCCATAACCCAGGCATCGCCGGGTACTTTTAGCTAGTATATGTATACACACACACACACACATATATGTGTGTGTGTGTGTGTGTGTGTACAGCAATAAATATAACGTATTAAAAAGGAAAATACAACTTACAGTGAAAAAATATTGATGTAACGCACTCCAACGTAGCTAGTCGCGTGGCGTCTATCAGGCCCAGGAAGAATTAATATGATACTTTATAGCTCCGTACAGTCACAATGCCAGATACAGAATGCTTGGCCGGCAGATAAGCTTGGAATAATAAGATACATAGTCGGGGAAGTCCTTAGCTTTACACAGTTGCCGAGTCAAAAGAAAACAAACTTGAGTGGCGTCCTGCAGACGCCATGCGACTGATGGAGGGTTAAGGGCATGCATGATATTGTACAATCTTGTAATTCGTGTTCCAATGTAAAATGGTTAGTTTCCATATTTTAGTTGGTACTGTAATCGTTATTTTGCTCTTTCAGGAAGTAAGTGTTCTCTGGGTTTCGTCCGTGGCTATATTGAGTGTTATTTTATCTGTTGCGATGTTCATCACCGGTCCTGGTTCCATCCTGCGGTTCTTGGTGTCAGAACTTTTTATTCAATCGTCAATACCTGCTGGTACTAGTTTCGCTGTTGCTGTCAATTGGACTGCAAACTTTGTCGTTGTACTTGCTTTACTACCTTTGCAGGTGAGGATTTTTTTATAGATTGGAATTTTTACCAGTCAATGCACTTCAAAATTAGGATTTAGTTAGTTGGAGGTGCACAATTTCTGAAAACTTCAGTAATTAACTGTGAATCATTTACATTGTAGGAACCCATGGGTGGATATGCCTTCATCATATTTTCGATATTTCTGGTATTCTTCGTGCTGTTCGTCTGGATGAAGGTCCCGGAAACAAAAAATAAGACAATGGAGGAGATCTCTGCTACGTTCCTCAAAGATAATACCAGTGAAGAGGCTTTATCTGGAGGACATTAGGAACATTTAACCCGTAGACGCCCACACTAAAGCCCCATATATGGAACATATACTGTCAATATATGTAGATATATGGGCTATATATGGGCTTATGATATATGAGCGGCCAATATATGTCAAATGTATGCAACAATATATGGAATTACCATATATTTTGTATACATATATTTTACATATATGGGAAATATGAGGATTTAAAATATATTTTTCATCCATATATGGTTAAATATATGGATTTAAAATATATGAAAATATATTTAGTATTTTATATATTTTTCATGTATGGGAAATATGTTTTACTTTTCTAACGTAATTAATTACGTGAGTGTATCGGTAGTGTTTACATTTTACCCATGGAACCGCAGACACGAATTCTTAATTTTAGTTTAGAAGACATAATAAAGTTCAACAAAAGTATTATTCAAATAAAATCTTTCAAAATTCACTGCGTTACTTGTTCAAAATGTTAATCTAATTTAGTTCTCGTATTAAAATAACAATTAATTTTAGAAGAAATTGCTAAATATTGGCCACCAGAAATTAAAATGTGATTGTTTTTTCTATTGTTATCTATAACAAATCATTTAAATGTTAATTGGTTTCTTTTAATGTTCTTAAATTTTAAAACATGATTTAAATGCTATTTGTTTCGTATTTATATTTTTAAGTTGGGCTCCCCGTTAATATGTACATAAGTGACGAAACCATGCAAATGTATATGCCAATGCTGAAATAAATTGTATTGTTATTATTATATTATGTATTTACCATCCATCCAATTTACGTAAATGAATATAGGTGCGGCCGCAATTAGTTACAGTGGAGGGGCAGCACTAATTGTACTGGCAAGTGCTGCCATCTACCAACCAGTTTGCATAACTAACTGATGAGACCGTCCGGTCAGGCCGCGACAAAGACATCAAGCGTTTTCTTATAGTAGATACTTTAGTTTCCATTTTTCATACACCAGATATGATTAGCACTTATTTCAATACCTTTCTGGGCTACTTTTAGATTAATCTAAAATGGAATGATGCTGACAATGAAATTATGCTTATTATTTCAAAAATTCTGATTTATTTGGTTGTAAAGCAGCAACATTAAGATTTTCCATCATAATGACTTTCCCCTCTATTTCTTTTACATTCACACATGCAAGATCATTCTGCACACTTTCAAATATAATTAGATGCTGCAGTTTAGAGTACACATGTCTACTCTTAATTAAGCATCTTTTATTAATAATAAGGTAATTCCCAATGGCCCAAATGCTACCGTCAACATTAACATATGTACATATTTGGAAATATTCACCCCCAATCAACCTAACGGTAAAGCTATTCCTTTTTCTAACCCTTAAGTACCTACTACTGTAAATAATTTCCCCATTTACAAAAACTTTGCCAATATAATTCACATAACTCTCAACATCAACATGGACATTGCTTCTTTGAAGAGCAAGGAAATGTTCACTCCTCAATAGCAAAATATCCTTTGGAGCATTGTTGGTTTTTCATTCGAGAAATTAAGGTATCCATAATGGCCTTTTGCTCAGCAGTGAAAAACTGATTAGCAAACCTAATCATTTTCCTGAGGCCAAATTTTAATTTAAAGAAATCACACATTTGATTGAAAACAAACTGTGAACCTCTCACTGTCTTCAACAATTCATAATTATAATCTTCATACAAAAAAGCAGAATGAGCCCACAGTGGCCCCCAGTTAAGAACACTCTGTGGGAGATGCTTTAACAAGTGACAATTAAATGTCAAGCAGCTATCACCATACAAACATTCTATTGAGCTAATAAAACATAATAACAGAGATTCTGCTTTATGAACATCACTTTTCAAAATTTTGTCTTTCACTAACATGTAAATCCCTTCCACTAAGTATGACGAGTGTGTTAAATACTTTTCAAGCATGATTCCCTTCAAAACTGGTATGCTGTAATAGAACAACCAGGCGTAGTACTCATGAGCCTTCCAATATTTCCTGTGCTCAGTTGATCGTGGAATTCGACTAACACTACAAGGTGGTTTAATACCTTTTAGTCTTTTATTAATTGTATGGCTTGAATTTCCCAAGTAAAATCTTCTTGAGTGGTTTTTAGAATCCAGCCATAAGTTTAAAAATTGACGCACTACTCCAAGTAAAACACAGTGCATATAATCAGGAATCATGCCTTCAATTATATCAAAATAAGGCACTGATGACAGAACAGAAGGGCCTTTCACTCCAAAATCACCTGGTTAGTGTTGACGGCAATATTGGCATTTTCCTGTGTTGTTTCATGAGTTCGTTTTTCAGTGTCAATATCTGGATAAATCCTAGCTCTACCTGAACCTGCTGTTTCAATCAGAGTTCCTTCAGCTAAACAATATCCGCATCCATACTTTCCATTGAACTGCTTCATATTTTGCAGCATTGGCCTTGCAACAGAATCACACACACCAAAAAGAGTAAACACTTTAAAATATCTTAAATCTACTCCATTTCTTGAAAGAGCAATTCCTTCTCTTGCCAGAAGTTTACATTCCTTGACAAACGGAATTATATATTCTTCAATCGCTGGCTTCTTTTTCCCAAACCAAAGACTAGCTAGCATGATGTTCCTCTTACGAAGGATGGGAGGCAATTCATTCAATGTACATATAAGCTGTAGCCTGATGATTTAAATACAGGGACACCATCACAACTAAATGATAATGACAATTTATCATGACCATTCTGTAGTATACTAAACAACGTTGCCTGTGCGCACTCATTTGTTTTTACATAGCGCCTGTATGACTTTCACTTGTTTGTGCAATAAATGAGCAACGCAGCGTCATAGACCAGTGCTCACTGGAAGTAGTTCATTTAAGCGGATACACTACATTGGCGACGAGGATGGGATGCCAAGTTTTATGGAAAAATTCTCGGCGGGAGAGGACGATTGGGAATCGTACGAAGAAAGGCTGTCGCAGTTTTTTATTGTGAACGATTTGGGCAACGACGCAACTCATCTCATCAAGAAAAAGGCCATATTGCTGTCGTCGATCGGCAAAGAAACTTACGAAGTGCTGCGCGACATCTGTGAGCCGCGGAAGCCTGTGGACTTAACGTTAGATTATATTACAACCGCACTCCGCACGCATTATTCGCCAAAAAGATCGGTTATCGCGGAGAGGCACAAATTTAATCAACGAGTGCAAAAGTTAGAGTAGTCCGTGCCAGAATTTGCAGCGGGTCTGAGGAAGAGATCGCGGTTCTGCAAATTCGGCAACTACCTCGACCAAGCCCTTCGGGACCAACTAGTGCTAGGCCTGCGAGACAAATCGACGACACAAGCATTGTATTTAGAGAGCGAGACGTTGGGACTCGAAAAAGCGGTGGAGATAGCTGCAGCATGGGAGAAAGCGTCCCGAAATGTGGAGTTGTGCAGCAAAATGGCGGAGCGTGAAGAGACCGGAAGCCAAGGGGGTGAGAACGGCGTCCACTTCGTTAGCAGGGAAGGAGCACACGAGCACATGGGACAGAAAGCGGCCGAGGATGGACCGGAAGTTTACAGGGTGAGAGCAAAGAAGAACGGAAGAGAAGGGCGACAAAATCCAGAAGCATCGAGGGGCTCGAACTCGGGAGAAAGGTGCTACCGCTGTGGTCGCGAAGGCCATAGGAGCAGCGGATGCAGATTCAAGTCCTATAGATGTGATATCTGCAAGCAGACCGGTCATCTCAAGGCAGTGTGCAGAAGGAGAGGTAACAACGCGGGTAAGGACGTTTTTCACCACGTGGTCTCCGAAAGCAACCCTGACGATAGTGTTAAAACGGGTCAGCTTAGGGTAACCGACAGTTTCGGATTAGTCGAAGAGAAATTTCTGCCACTTTTCAGTGTAAAAGGCTTGTGGATCGGTGACGAGGGTCCTTGGTTCACAAATATTACCGTCGAAGAGAAAGGCATTAAAATGGAAATCGATACGGGTTCAGCCATTTCCGCGGTGTCAGAGGACTTTTTCCTAAAGAAATTCAAGAATATTCCCATTCAGAGTACCCACGTTAAACTAAAATCATATGCAAATACGATAATTCACCCTAGGGGAGACGCGTGGGTAAAAGCGAATCACAAGAACGACAATCTCAAGTTACCACTTTTCATCATCAAAAATGGGGGTCCACCACTACTAGGGAGAGATTGGTTCAGGAAGTTAAAATTTGTCGAACCAGTAAACAACATTCAGCTAAAAAGAAATTCAGAAGTTGAGAGTTTGTGGGAAAGATTCAAAGGATTGTGGGATGGAGGACTCGGGTCTTTTAATAAGGGAGAAGTTAAGTTACATTTAAAGGAAGATGCAAGACCAATCTTTTGCCATCCTAGAGCCTTGGCATTCGCGGTAAAGAGTAGGGTAGAGAGAGAATTGGACAGACTGGTGCAGTTGGGAATACTTTATCCAGTAGAATTTAGCGACTGGGCCACTCCTATTGTTCCCGTATCAAAGAGAGATGGCAGTGTAAGAATCTGTGGGGATTTCAAAATCACAGTAAATCCTCAATTAGAAATAGAGCGTTACCCACTACCTAGGGTGGAAGAACTGTTTACTAAATTGCAAGGTGGTGAAAAGTACTCTACAATAGATTTATCCCAAGCCTACCAACAATATATTTTAGTACCCGAATCCCAAAAGTATTGCACCATCAATACCCATAGAGGACTTTTCAGGTATGGTAGACTTCCATTTGGTATAGCATCTGCTCCTACAATATTTCAGAGAGTAATTGACCAAGTAGTACAAGGCTTAGAAGGGGTCGTTTGTTTTCAGGATGACATGATCATCACAGGTAAAAATGATACAGAACATCTAAAGAATCTGGAGGCAATTTTAGACAGGTTAATCAGAGCAGGGTTAAAGGTCAATAGGAATAAATGTCGGTTAATGCTGGAGTCCGTAGACTTTCTAGGGCATACGATCAACAAAGATGGGCTTCATGCTTCAAAAAGCAAAGTCGAGGCCATAGTAAATTCACCTGTACCTCAGAACGTGTCTCAGTTAAGAGAATTTCTCGGATTAGTGGAATATTACTCAAAGTTTTTGCCAGGGTTGGCCACAAAATTGGCAGCATTGTTGGGACTACTTAGAAAGGAATCTAAGTGGCAGTGGACCAAGGAATGTGATGCCGCATTTCAGTCAGTCAAAGATTCTATCACGTCTACAAAAGTCCTAGCTCATTACAACCAATCCCTGCCAGTCATACTGGAGTGTGATGCATCCCCTTATGGGTTGGGAGCAGTCATTCTCCATAAGTTCCGAAATGGGGGAGAGCAGCCTATTCCTTTTGCCTCTAGGTCATTAACCAAAGCAGAGAGGAATTATGCTCAGATTGACAGAGAGGCCCTGGGTATTATTTTTGGAGTGAAAAAATTCCATCAGTATCTTTATGGAAGGCATTTCATATTAAGAACAGACCACAAACCTCTGATCTACATTTTTGGAGAGAAAGTATTCCTCAAATGGCAGCTAACAGGTTGCAGCGGTGGGCAGTCATTTTGCAGGCATACAATTACAAAATCAATTATATCAAAGCAGCAGAGAATAGGTTGGCCGATGGGTTGTCTAGGCTACCATTGCCTGTAGAAGAGGATAGCTGGGAGGAATTTTCATACTTAACGTTAGGGGAAAGGGAATTTTTACCAGTCACGGCAGATACCATCAGCTGGGAGTCTAGGGTGGATAGCGAAATAAGTAGGGTTATAGACTTCTGCAAGTTTGGGTGGCCATCAGTAGTGGGTGAGGAATTTAAACATTTCTTTTGCAGAAGGAATGAACTCACTATTGAGCAGGGTTGTGTGTTATGGGGGAACAGAGTTGTGATCCCAAAGTCATTAAGGCCAAAGATACTGGATGAGCTACATTCAAGCCATTTAGGTATTATAAAGATAAAATCCTTGGCGAGATCATACGTTTGGTGGCCCAAAATAGACCATTCAGTAGAATCCCTTGCCAAGTCGTGTCAATCGTGTTTGGTCCACAAACCAATGCCCAGCAAGGTCCCAGTCAAACCATGGAGTTGGCCCGAGAAACCATGGCAGAGGTTGCACATAGATTTACCTGGGCCCTTTCAGAACAAAATATTCTTAGTAGTGGTGGACAGTTATTCAAAATGGCCTGAAGTAAAGGAATTAAGAAATGGGGGAGCTGAGGAAATTATTTCACTACTGAGAGATTTGTTTGCAACATTCGGACTTCCCGAAGTTGTGGTAACCGACAATGGTTCTCCTTTCACATCAGCGCAATTTGAATCCTTTTGCAGAATGAACCACATAGAGCAGAGAAATTCTCCTCCCGATCATCCAGCCACTAATGGGGCAGCCGAGAACTTAGTTAAAGTCTTTAAGTCAAAAATCAAAGCACTATTGCACTCCAAGATTCCTTTACATACTGCTTTACCTCGTTTTTTATTTAATCTCAGGATCACACCTAACATAACCACGGGGGAAGCCCCAAGCATGCTGCTGTTAGGCAGAACACTTTGATCACGGCTGGCCTTAGTAAAGCCAAACATTCCAGATACGGTCCACAAACGGCAAAGGGCTCAAGTGAACAACCAGGTACACAAGGCCGTGAGATCTTTTGGCGAGGGCGACAAAGTGATGGTAAGACAATATAAAGGGAGGGGAGGGTATAATTGGGTAATGGGCACCATTGTGACAGTACTTGGTACCAGAAATTATAAAGTACAGACAGAGGGAGGTTTTGTGTGGCACAGGCACATCAACCAGATAAGAGGAAGAGGCCAACTCGGTTCACAGAAAGATGAGTGTGTGCCCACATCCGCAGAAGAGAATAAGGTGAAGGAACACCCCATTGGCATCAGGGCACAAGTTCAGACTACAGCAGAGGATGCATGGTACAAGGAGCCAAGTTCAGCAGACCTGGTGACAAGGCAGACAGAGAAGTGAGTGAAAGAGACGGTGTAGTGGGTGAGAGAGACAGTGAAGTGGGTGCAGAAAAAGCAGCAGCACATGAGAGAAGATACCCACTGCGAGTACGTAAACAAAGAGAAAAAATGAACCTTTAATGTTTGCCCAACTTGGACAAAATTTATGCATTGTAATTGTGGCTATTGTATACAACTTTTTTTATTTAGATGGAACATTCTTTTTTTTCTCTCTCTTTCATGTTTTTTTTCTTTCTTTTTTTGTGGGAAGAGAGGAGTGTAGTATACTAAACAACGTTGCCTGTGCGCACTCATTTGTTTTTACATAGCGCCTGTATGACTTTCACTTGTTTGTGCAATAAATGAGCAACGCAGCATCATAGACCAGTTGCGTGCTGAAGCTCACTGGAAGTAGTTCATTTACGAGGATACACTACACATTCATTACTCTTTTATACAGTTTTCCATCTTGTATATCATCAATGAACACCTTACCAGTTGTACTGCTGTGGGTAATTCCTGCACTTTCCCAAACTTCAGGGTCCAACAAGATCTCTTTGATTTGGTTGGCCAGTTGCAAATATATGAATTTAGTTTGATTACTACTTACATTGTAAGTACTACTACATAAATGGCAAATGTGACTTGTACCTTGGGGAATCCCATTGTACTTCAGACATTCTGGGCAGATATGGTGTATAAAATCCTCAACTATAAATGAATCAAATGATTTTTTGAATTTGAAAAGTGACAAATTACCTGTGCTACTGGGAGAAATTGTAGAGAAAATACGCAAAAAGTCCTGCAGACCAGAATTTGAAAGATTGTTCTTAAGCTGAGTTGCCAATAACAGCATCATATTACAAAACTGATTTTTCTCACTAGCATTCATATTGTCAAAAGTTTGGTTACATGGTTCTTCTGGAATCAGCACAGCTTGTATTGTTTTATCTTCTGACAAATTTCCTCTATCTGATAAATCAGCTACTTCTGGTGAACCTTCATCATCTGATGGATGACTTTCATATGAATTATCAACTTCTGATGGGTCATCATCTTGTGATGGACTTCCTTCTTCAAATGCATTACTAATTTCTAATGGTTCTTCATCTGTTGTTGAACCATTGTCTTCACATGAATCAACGTTTTTAAATGATTCTTTAGAGTTAGATGCATTAGGAGTTCTTGTTTTGGCAATCTGATTTAGGAAGAAGAGCAAATTATATCAAATGATACATACATTTTCGAAAAGAGATTGGATAATATCAGATGATGAAGCAATGGACATGCAAAAGTGAAAAATATTACTTATTGAAGGTCTTTTATTCAGTTGTTCTCTGAAGTCTACATCGGTTTCTTCTATCAACTTTTCTAACTGTCTGAAGTAAAAATTTACTAAATTACTACAAAAATAATTTCGCAAAATTATATCAGTGAACTAGCAATTGAAAAGATACTAATACACAGCATTTTCAAGTATAACTTGCATCCAGGTAAGATGTCAATCGTATTCACAAAAAATTCAAATTTCGATGCCCGATAAATTATGAGTAGAAGAATGTTAGAGTTATCAGGTTATTCGTGTTAGTAATCATATTCGGTTAAATCGTTAATCAAGAAAGTGACAGTACCCACACTATTATTTATGCAGTTAATCAACAACAAAATATCATTACGAATTATTTATTAATATTTTCTAACCTTTTTTTCCATCTTGAAGCTGTTCTTCTGGGAACAGATTTCATCGATTCACCACAGCGTAAATATCTTTTATATTTTGAATACGGCATTGTATAAGAGCGGCTAAAAATATTAGCTATTGGGTGCGAAATTCTCCACAGCACTGACTCGTACTACCGCACGGGGTTTGAAATTTGATTCCTGAAATGCGCACGAGCATTTATATGCTGTTAGGGCTGTTAGCATCGGTTAGCATCCGCGTGCACTGATATAAAAAAAACGGCGTTGTACGTGATAGGCGTGTTGTTGCGTTGCATCCGAGACCATCTGGAATAAGCTTTACCATTATTTCGTGAAATATGGGGAAGTTCGCGTTGGTAAAGTGGGCATCTGGAGTGGACTGCGGAAAGTATCCGATAATCCTCTCCTCGTGGATTCGAAACTTGGACGCCAATATTACGGAGGACTCCTACGTAATACAATGGAGGGCCACGAAAAAGGCGCCTCTTGGAGAATGGCCGATGTTCGATGGCCATGTGATCTACCTGGCAGGTACGATTTTTATATAGGTATATTTAATATGATTGTGAAAAATATTTGTGTATTTTGTTGTTTGTTACCCATGATAACGAAAATATTTGCTCTCTTTGCTGTAACCGCAGATACCGAAGCAAAAGTAGAAAAATACCTGAGAATGATATTTGGCGATGAAAACGCTAATGTAGTGAGGATTCCTAATGTCCAAGAGGAAATTGCAAACGTAAGTATATCTACTTTACCATTATCAGGCATTAGTTGATAAGATATGATGTTCATGTCTTAGGCAAAGAAAAAAATTGACCATATTGAACACTATTAGAGTGGTTGATTTCATATCTACATCTACCCTTTTACTCTCTATAATAAAAGGTACTCTGTGTGTGTATGTGTTAACGCCATAACAACAAAAACAAAAGACCTAGAAGGCTGAAATTTTGCATGCGTACTCGGGATAACCTGGAGGTACTCCCGTTTTTATTATTTTTCATTAATGATAGACAGTTCTAATGTGGGCAATGATCATTATTTCCCATTGAATCAAATGGAAGTTTGGATTTTCGGGTGCGCACCTTTTATTTTGTTCTTTAAAATACCTAAATATTCAGTTACAAACCTGATACTTAAACCAATCTACGAGTCATTTTATAAGGATTCTAATTATCGAGATGTTTTCCTATACATATTCGTACTTGTTCGCAATTTGCTTTAAATTCAGGGTTTTGGGGTATTTTTCAATCCTTTTTTGAAAATGTTACTATGAGACCTGCATATTTGAAGTTGGATGGTTTGAGTGCTTTTGTACTTAATATAAACATGTTTTAAAAATATGACACGCGTTTGGATTAATTTGGATTGATGAACTTATCTAAAAAATGGTAAAAAAAGGGTCAACATTACTAATTTGCTTGATTAAAATTAGATTTGATTAATTAACCGTCAAAATATTATTAACGCATAGGGCCTTATTCTTCATCTATTGATTTTAATTCAGCATTCTAGGTTGGTAGTTAAAGTAAACAAATTCACAACAATACTATAGAGGCAGAAGAATTCATTAGATAGTGTTTCTCTGAGTTGGTTTGCTGACGCTTGGATACAGTTCGTTTTTGAATTTCTTCCTATCTCTGTTCTGTTATCTATGCTAAAGTCCTTAGTATCCAATTTAATTTCTGTCATGACAGGATCATGTAAATGGCTTGACTAATCCATTGTGACATCAAAAAAATAAGAAAAGGACAAAACTTATGGTGATTCAATGCAGAGATTTCAAATTAATATCCATATTTTAACGGTAAATTAAATTCAATACATTGATCAATGAATTCCACTGTATTAACAACATTTTTCCAACCATTTCTGCTCAAGATAAAAAGGCGGCTGTTGTCTCATTAATGCTAAATTCTTATTTTAGCCAAAGAAACAATATAAGCAGAATGTACCAGAAGAAACAGAGGGGCATTCAAGCTCATATGAAAATTCAGCAGGTGCGAAAGGAGAAAAGACTAATGTAAGAACAAGGAAATTGTTTACTTCTTTAGAATTTTTGTATTCACTGTAGCATGTTTCTTATACTAACTCTCCATTTCAGAGTCAAGAAGAGGGTGTGTGCAGTGGTGATTGCAAGAAAGAATTGAAGGAGTTGAAGGAAAAGTTAATAGAATTGGAGAAGGAAAATGAAACCCTTAAAGCACAGATTCTAAGAGGTATGTCTGAACCATTGCTTGAATGTATTGCTGTCACATAACATTATGAAACCTTATAGTAACTAGACTGATTCATTACTTTAGATGTTCCTGAACTCCTTCAACGTGTGAAGGAAGTTTTGGATGCCAATGAAGGCTGTAGTAAAAGACCCAGCAATGAGAAGTCATCTGAAGTAAGTATATTTCATTGTCACATTGAATTTTAATGATAATTTCTCAAATGTACTGGGTTTTAGTCAATCCATGAGCATTTTACATTAATTCTTGATCTTATTTTATTATTATAGATTGAACTATCCCCAGGATCAGGGATTTATGTCTCAAATTATGTATGGGTGCAGGCCAGTAGTATGAAGAATGCTTCTGGTTTTATCAGGACGTTATTATTACACCTGTTCCCAACAGAGGTCCTTGCGGAAAGCAATTACCGTGGTGGCAAGAGTAAGAGGGCTGACACTGGTGGGGTTCACCGCCAGAAACTTGATGATAAGAAGATTGAAGCTCTTCTAGGTAAGTAAATACTGCTGGTACTTTTCACGGTACATTTGAATAATCTATTATCTGGCCCTCTTATGTCCCATTGTAATAAGTTTTTATAGGTGGCCTCTAAATAGTTTTGCACTTCCTTCTTTGTTATGGTGACTCTACCCAAACTCTTTTAAATTTTTATTTCTAATTTTTCTTTGTAACTTGGAAGGAGAAGAGAGAGGATGGTAACTCACAAATTCAGTTCATAATCTACTTAATATTATTGGTTAAACCATTTTCAGAATTATTAACACTACCTTCTATACCAGAAGAGAGTTGAAATCTATAGAAAAATACAATTTCTTTTCTGCCAATGCCAATTAGTTTAAGAGTAATAATCATTTTTAAAAGTACAAAAAGAGAGTCTGGTGATAAGTAATTACATTTTGCAAGGAATATAAAATTACTTTTCCATAGCAACATGTCAATTGATTCACTCTGAATGGAGGAATAACCATAACACAGGAGTTTCAAAGTTAACAATGAGTAAATTATGGGAACAGCAGAATTTCTTCATAATAAAATATGTACTTTTAACAGAGATTCTTATTTTCCACAGATGCCACAATGAAGAGATATTTTTAGAGGTTTGATTTATTTTATTTCTGTCCAAATTTTAATAAGCACGTACTTACGTGTACAAGTTCTTCTTAACTTATTGTGTGTCTGTGAGTAAGTTGGACATCATAGCATGCTCATAAAATGGCTTGATAATTATTTCGGGAAACCGTGTTAGGTGTGCACAGAAACCAAAATAAACAGATAAAATGGATTTTAAAGGATTTTTTAAAAAATGTTTGAAAACAACTGGCCAAGAAGAGGAATAATACTGGGTAATGTGTCCTTAAAGAGAGTGTTTTTAATTGTTTTTATTTTTGTGTAAATAAATGTCGTCATACACTGTGTGTGAAGCAAGGATGAAAAATGATTTTCAGGGATAGTCAAAGATAGTAAAAATATTGTTACTTTTGAAATAGACAACTTTTCATGTTGGGAAATATTCTTTCTAACTGTATTTTGCTATTAAATGGATGCCTGGGGTGAAATTTCCCATGGAATGCTAAGTTGCACTTTGAGATCAATCAGCACCTTAGACATGAATTTCTTTGAAATTGGCATACACAAATCTTTCTCAAGAAAGAACATGCAGCCAAGAGAGTAGCATGACTGCTTTTTGGAACCTGCCTTTTGCAAGGCCAATATCTGCCTTGGGCTTGCTTTTGGTATAAGAATTCCATCATTGTTGATTCAATGTTCCATTATTATACAGGCAGTCCTCAACATCTGTACATTCAACATCCGTACAACTCGCTCTTTTGTACATTATAAATTCTCGCCCCTAAACCGCCTTTCGTATCGCAAGGGATCGGAAAAATTTTGACTGGAAGATTTTGTGCCGTTTTGTTATCTCCAACTTTCCCTTTTCACTCGGACAAAGGAGGAAAATTCCAAGTCGAATTCCAATAATATATAGATACAAATACCTTGATGGGAAGGCACCCCGGCAAGTTGGTGCATGGGTGCATTGCACCCACTGCACCCCGGGTAGGTGCGCCCCTGAGTCCTTCTGTATGGGAACAAATGCTGGATACACTCAAATACATGGCTGATGTTGACAGAAACGTCATAGAAATGATAGACTAAGATGAGCTATTCGATGAATACCACCATGTTATGAACATCAGTAAAAACAAAATTGCGGAATGGAACACGAATTTAACTGAAACTCTGGAACGGTGGTTCGGAATTTTCAAGTTTGTTCAAGGTGAAGGAAAATTGTTAAAAAATATTTAAATGATTTTGGAATTTGCTTTAGCCATACCTGGCACCAGTGGAAGTATAGAAAGTGTTTCCTATTTCAAATTCTTTGTGGACAGATGAAAAGAATCATTTCCTCGTTGAAAGCATCAATGCAGTGATAGTGACAAAAACTCATTTTCGGGAACTTTCGTGCAACGAATTTTACAATTTGCTTTTAAACAATCCCAAATTACTGCAAGAAATATCTTCGGCCGCAAAGTACACAATGTCGCCGCAAGAGAATGAATCATCAACACTCATACCAGCTTCAGAATCAACTCCTTCAACATCAACTGCAAATTAATTGCAAACAAAACAATGCAAAGGTAAATAAACCGAATTAAATATTTTAAAAGTAAATTAATTTGTTCATCCACCAATATTTTAGAATTAATAAGCAAAATTTCTATTTTTCACCACTTGGAAAAATGCTTTTGAACGACTCTTTTCATTGAATTAAAATTTACGTTGGCTGTTTTTTTTAATTTATAAAATCCGATCTCCATATTGCATAACAAAGTAATGATAGAAATATTATATCAATGTGTCGGAAATGAGAGAAAGAATTTTTTTCCAATATTTCATATTGTATTTTACTTCTTTAGAAGAAGTCCAGAAAAACTCGCTGACCCGAAGAATTTATACCCTGACATCGGATAGAGATCCATAGGGCCTAGATCCAGAGTCTGCAGGTCAAGCAATATTGTTGGTAATCCTACTTTGATTAGTAGTTTCTAATAATCTAATATATTGATTATGTGTTCAACAAGTTCATTTAATTCTTTTTATTCCACACATCATCTAAATTTTCTTGTGAATGAGTTTGTTTTTACTGTCTATGTACATTAATGTTTTAATTCTTGTAAATGATGTATTGATCGAAATAAAACAAACTTCCGTTTTAAAAAGCCACACGAAAAGTTTGTTCCGTTTTTCTCTTAGGAATTACAGGTACAGAAAATGTCCTGTTTTAGCCTCGTGGAATTATGGTCACCCTAGTAAAAAGGGCATACTTTAATTAGGTAATTTATTAAAAGTGTTGGCTTGGCTGACAGACAGCGCCATTATGCGATAGCTCGAAATGTTTGTTCGTCAGCTGACGTACGAAAGTCCAAATTCAGAGTACGAAAGGCGGTTTAGGGGCGAGAATTTATAATGTACAAAAGAGCGAGTTGTACGGATGTTGAATGTACAGATGTTGAGGACTGCCTGTATAATAATGGAACATTGAATCAACAATGATGGAATTCTTATACCAAAAGCAAGCCCAAGGCAGATATTGGCCTTGCAAAAGGCAGGTTCCAAAAAGCAGTCATGCTACTCTCTTGGCTGCATGTTCTTTCTTGAGAAAGATTTGTGTATGCCAATTTCAAAGAAATTCATGTCTAAGGTGCTGATTGATCTCAAAGTGCAACTTAGCATTCCATGGGAAATTTCACCCCAGGCATCCATTTAATAGCAAAATACAGTTAGAAAGAATATTTCCCAACATGAAAAGTTGTCTATTTCAAAAGTAACAATATTTTTACTATCTTTGACTATCCCTGAAAATCATTTTTCATCCTTGCTTCACACACAGTGTATGACGACATTTATTTACACAAAAATAAAAACAATTAAAAACACTCTCTTTAAGGACACATTACCCAGTATTATTCCTCTTCTTGGCCAGTTGTTTTCAAACATTTTTTAAAAAATCCTTTAAAATCCATTTTATCTGTTTATTTTGGTTTCTGTGCACACCTAACACGGTTTCCCGAAATAATTATCAAGCCATTTTATGAGCATGCTATGATGTCCAACTTACTCACAGACACACAATAAGTTAAGAAGAACTTGTACACGTAAGTACGTGCTTATTAAAATTTGGATAGAAATAAAATAAATCACACCTCTAAAAATATCTCAACTTCGTCTTTATTATGAGAAATATATATATTTATCCTGTTTCCTTACGCCAACAGGTGAAAGTGGAAAGGAAGAAATGGAGGTGCAGCTTGTTTCTCGAAAGGAATGTCAACAAGAGAAATCGCCACCTGGGTCGAGCCAATGGATAAGATATATGTCAATTATAGTGACACACCTTGTGTTGATAATATAATATGTAAGCTAGCCATGCTAAAGGAGCAAGACGATGCATCTCATGGTGATTTTCTTACAATTTCTATTCCAATGGAGACGGACTCGTGTACGAAGGACTGGGCTGGGAAAGGCTGATAGGTGATAAATTCAGCCTAATATATTTCCTCGATGGAGGAAACCCTCCTTCCCCTGAGCAACTGCACTCATTCTGTTTACTCATCGCCCTAGGAATTAAATTGGGAAAGATTTCTTCGAATTTCGTAGTTATCGGTGATTCGAGAGTTTCAATCGAGAGTAGGAAATTATTCAACTTTATGCAAGGGAATGAGTTGACGATTGTTTCTCGAGAAGAGTGGAACGCAAAGCTGCCAACGAGAGAAATCGGAAACAGGGTCAAACCGTGGAAAAGTGTATATTTGTATTGTCATAACGAACCTTGCTTTAAGATTAGTATGTGCAAATATAGGATGATTGAGATGCAAAACAGCCACATTTCATCTATTGGTGATATTTCACATAACTTTTACTCTGGTGGAGACGGACTTGTTTACGAAGGAAGAGGGTGGGACAAGGTATTTGATAATGAACTCAATTTAGTCTATTTCCTTGATGGACATAATACTCCTCCTTCTCATCAGCAATTGAAATCATTTGGATTACTCATCGCCAAAGGAATTAAAATGGGAAAGATTTCTCCTGATTTTACTTTTACTGGTAATTCAAGAATGATGGAATTGACTAATAAATGGTTCAATGTTATGAAATACGCTTGAATATGGTTTTATAAATTTCATTTTGAAATTTTAAAGTTTTTGGAATCAATCCTTCCATAAATGAAACCTTATCCGTTCTATTGTTTTTAAATAAACTTGTTTCATTATTAGTTTGAATGAAAGAATCTTATAACTTTTGTTGCTCTAGTTATTCCTTTTGCATTGATATTCATATAGGTATATGTTACTATTGTATATATTGAAGGACATGTATCACTGAAACAATAAATAAATATTTCTCAATCTTTGTTATCAAGCCTTCTGCGCTATTCTTTTTTTTCTAAAACCTTTTCCTCTAATAATTAATTATAAGACTCCCTCTTCTGGCGCTCTCGAAAGATAAGACCTCTAAATGAAGCCGCCTTTAGAGATGGAAGACATGCAATGAAATGCAATGTCATTGTATTTAATGCGTTCTTCCAACCTCACCTCAATATTATTAATCTTCGTCACTTCTATTTTTATGATGATTTCGGCTCATCTCCTATAATACGACGTGTTAACAAAGAAAAAAGAATAATATTAGTTAAGGAACGCGTATAAATTTATATCTTCTTTTCTTCTATTATAAAATCCGGTAATATTTCGTTCTGTTATGAATATTTCTTATAATATTATTACCAGACAGGTGACCTTGGGAGAATTTGACCACCACTTGTATGTATTTAATTTTTATATTGTCATACCTCAAACTACTAACAAGTCATTAGAGCCATCCATTGTTAGTGGCAATAAAGTTGAATAGAATGTTGAAACGATGATAATTATTGTAAAAATAAAAGTTTTTAAACAATTTCCAAGCGAAAAATACTTCTCAAGTTGAAAAATTATAAGTAAAATACCGACGCGAAAGTAAAATTATCCCTTTGCCATTCACAATTAAAAAGTTTATCATAGCAACGAAACTCAAGTTGTCACTTAGCGACGTACATACATTACATTAATTTATTCAAGAAATGAAAAAATTTCTTTAAGATGGAATTTTTGAAAGAAACTTGCAGAAAATTGTTAACATATTTGTTAATGATAAAACATAAAAGGATATCTTAGGAAGCAATCTGATGTACCTAGCACATGACTTTCACCTCACAGTTTAATGAATATTAATGCTCTCGACATCAGCGCCCTCAGAATAATTACTGGCGATTACATTTCTGAATAATTTTTATTCGCTTTCGATATTTTTTACTATGAAAAAACTAATTAAACAACATAGTTAGCTGTTGCTATGGATTATATAGTAATGATGCGCACTTAAATTTACCAATAGCAGAGTATGCGTCACTATCAACAATTAGCAGATTTTACCATAGCAACCAAACCAATAGAATTTCTTCGAGAAATATTTAATCGACATATACATTAATTAAGTAATGACAGTCACAACCAGGGTTGCCACCTCAAATTTTTCAATGACCAGCAGAATTTTTAACCTGACCCGGAGGTTTCATAATTTGACCCCGAATTTCTCATAAATGAAGAAAGAAAAATATGTTTTAGGTATATTTAAGTGTTTGACACACAATAGTTAATTAGTATTAATAGAAATGCAAGGAATTTATTTATTGATCTAGTCCCCAATGCTTCATATATGTCTTTGACACGGAGAATTATACCCTTCACCCGGAAAATAGTCTCAAAACCCGGAGACTCCGGGTCAAACCCGGAGAGGTGGCACTCCAGGTCACAACCCCAAAAAGCAAGGGTTTTTTCCTTCATTCATTCAAATACGAAAATAATGACAGATCTTCTTTATTTTTACTTTATTCGACAGCTAAAAGTATATAATATCTTATTATTTCTATGATTATGTGCTAACTTTCGAGGTTTTCAGATATACGCATTCTTTTTCGATTTTTTTTTTGATTTTTCGTTCTCTTTCGGGGGGCGTGGCCAAGGCGACTCTCGTTATTGCCTTCGATTCAATTAGCGTCGATTAAGCCTTAAGAAAGACGGAACTATAGTGTTATTCGCTTCGAACTTTCTCAGTATCGAAAGTATTGCTATATGTTTATAGACAAGAACGTCAATATGTATCTACTTATTGGAATCATCTTTCAGCATTTGAATACTGAAACTTTACCTATAACGTAAGTAAATTAATTATATTCTACATTTCTAAGCACGTTTTGCTTCCAGCGTGAGCGCCTATTATCGTCGGTCTGTCCGCCCGTCCGTCCGTCCATCGCCATGTTCGCCCTCGACTTCTACTGAACGGATTTTCATGAAATTTGATATTACGGACACAATCAAATATAAGAAGAAAATCGCAAAAATAAATCACGTAAGCCAATCAGGGGTACCACTTTACTGGTGATGAAAAAATCAACTTTCCGACATATCTCGTAAAGTATTGCTCATATCAAAATAATCTATATAAATAAAATTGCAACCTCTGTCTATACATTTGTGTTCTTGTCGGGGTTTTACTGTTTTTGTGTGTTTTTCATCACAAGAAGACATTTGAACCGGTTTGCACAATTGTTGTCTGTCTGTCTGTTTGTTTGTTACCGCATCACGCAAAAACGTCTGGTCGAATTTATATGAAACTTGCAGCATATCTTTAGACTGGTCCAGCATAAAATATAGGCTATGTGGTGTGCCTCAAAAAAATTTTAAGTGGGGGTTTGGGGAGGGCATCGATATGGTTTTTGGACGATAACTCTCGAGTAAATTAACTAAGGAAGTTCAAATTTGGTATTGTCACTTTCAATACAAGTATAACATCAAGTTTGTAGATGAGAAAAATCAGACCAAGGGGAGGGGGGGTTGTGGGGGAGAGGGTACCCGTAAGAGAAATCATAAATAAACGCTAGTTACAAAATATGAACTACAACAAATGATAAACAAATTTCCAAAATAATGATTGAAGTTTTTTTCTTTTCTGTACGCAACCTAACTACAAATAGATAATTTTGTGAGTTACCATCTTTTTGCCTCACACTCCTCAATTATTGTAATTGCTGAGCTTTCCTGAAAATTATGCAATATTGCTTCAAGGCATCATTTACATTTACCATTTCTGGATTTAATACCAATCTCCTATATATTTATAAAAGTTTGTTTGTGCATCTATACATTTCCACACCGTTAAAGTTAGAGTAATTAAACTTTCAACAGATACTCTCTTCACAAATAGAAAGGCCGTACGCTGCTTTTTAATCCCAAATGTTTCCCGCATTGCGTCTTGTGAGGTTTGGTAGTGAAAGGTAAACCGCGTCTTAGCGAAATCGCGTCTTGTGAATTCGCGCTATGTGAGGTTTTACTGTATTTATGTGGGGCACTCTTGATAGTTACAGCGATGGAACTCACTTTCAATATGGTATACGTCTGTCAACATATTCGAAATTAGCCTCACGTTGCCCCTTCTTCCCTCCCACCTTTTACTGCGTCATCTTAAAAGTAAACAGTCTCAAGTATCTCGTGCGTCTTGAAACTTCTTCTGTGGTCAGCATATTTCTCTTCAACAAAGATGACAATGAAACCCCAGAGAGTGGGTTCCGAGTTCAGTTTGGAAGTGAGAGCGATTTCGAAAGCATCCTATACTATGTATATCAAAACCTATCTTTTTAGTTTTTCGTTGTGTCGTTGAAGAATCGTTTTACCCTTACATAAAATGGCTAAGAAGCTCTCAGAAAGAGAAACAGAAGTCTTTTTGGAAAGTGATTCGGAGGTGGAAATAACTTCGTCGGAATCAGGTGAGAGCGACGCCGAAGAGGAAGGACCCTCTGCTCGTGCTCCCGTCAGTGGATGGACCAGCTGTCACCGCCGCCGCCGCCAAACCGACAACAGGGCTTTGCCTTACTCAGGGGAGTCTAGTGGCTTCATGAATGAAGAGGTCCTTCATATAGAGAGAGATGCTTCACCTGGGGCGATATTTCTGCTCTTCTTCGCTGAAATTATTCATTTGCTTGTGGAGGAAACTATAGTCGCTCCAACATCTAAAGACTCCTGGCCTTGAAAACACCAGTTAGCAGCAGCCAATAGGGACTGTTTGTCTGGGAAGGTAGTGGGGAGGAAACCAGTCTCACTCCTGCTCTCGAAGAGATCAGACCGGGATGCGTTGCCATTAGAAATTGCGTAGTATATCAGCTGAAGGCGAAAATCCGCAAGAGCTGGCAACGCGCACCGATATCTGTTCTACCGCACGAAAGTTGAGAGGGGCGATGGAAGGGGAAACGTTCGTGATTGGCTACTTGCTCTAAGTAGGCCAAGAGCCTTCCGATGGTGAAGCGACTATATAGTCGATCCAACATCGGAAGACTTATGGCCTCGAAAACGGGGCGTACACGAGTTAGCAGCAGCCAATAGGAGACTGTTTGTTTGGGAAGGTAGTGGGGAGGAAACTAGTCTCACTCCTGCTCTCGAAGAGATCGCATCGGACTGCGTTGCCGTATCTACCGCCGTTTCCTTGCTGTGGAATTCTAAGTTATTGTTACTGTTATTATTTGTTATTGTTTTTGTTATCAGTTTCGTTGTTTTTGTTACCCTGCTGAGTTCGTGATCTGCAATGGCTAACAGGAGGGAAGTTGTGCACCGCCAAGCGCGAAAAATTATTCATAATGTATATGAATATTTTAAGCGCGAGGCAGAGAATAAGGGGCCGATCACCGATGTGGCCAAAGTGCAGGTGAGAGTAGCAGAGGCCTGCTTAATTTCTACGAAGACAATACAGCGGATAGTGAGGGAAGGACAGAAGCCCGGATCAAAAAGAAGGATGGGAAGTATTTTATTTAGAAACTGCGTAGTATATCAGCTGAGCAAGAGCTGGCAGCGCGCACCGATATCTGCTCTCCCGCACGAAAGTTGAGAGGGGCGATGGAAGGGGAAACGTTCGTGATTGGCTACTTGCTCTAAGTAGGCCAAGAGACTTCCGAAGTGGGATCGACTATAACAGGTATTACAACCACTACTTCATTAGACGATGACAAAAGACCTACTAACCGACCTAACGTGACTAGAGACGAAATGTTTTCTTTTTTGGCACTCATCATACAAATGGGACATGACTTACGTGACACATTGAAAGATTACTGGTTTACGCTTGAGCAATCTGACGCACCATTTTTCCGGAACATAATGAGACGTGACAGATTCTTCCACATACTCAGATTTCTTCATTTCAGTGATAATGGCGCTCAGCCTGACAAAAATGGCGATAACTACGACAGACTTTGGAAATTGAGATATCTATTTGAGAAACTCAATGACTCCTATGCAAAATTTTACAAACCCACTGAAAATTTGGCAGTCGATGAAGTAACTGTTTTATTTAAGGAGAAAGTCATTTTCAAGCAGTGTATTCCGAAAAAACATAAACGCTTTGGAGTAAAAATTTACAAACTTTGTGACTCTACTGGCTATACTTACGACATGGTAGTTTACTTGGGAAAGGACAAAAAAATGCCACTGCGACAATGTCTGCAACACATGGAACTGTGAAGCATCTGACGAGGAGAGTGGAGGGGGTTGGACATAAACTTTATATGGACAATTTCTTCTCATCTCCTGACTTATTCGATGACCTAAAGACAAGAAATATTTTTTTGCTGTGGGACCGTTAGACCTAACCGCAAGGGAATGCCAAAGATGTTTGATAGAAAGACACAAAAACTTAAAAGGGGTGACTTACGTGTTAGAGTGCGAGAGGATTTGACAGCTATTACCTGGAGAGACAAACGGGATGTACATTTACTGACAAATATGCACAATCCATCCGCAGATGGTAATTTCAGTGATGAACATGGAAATGCTATAAAACCCGTGATTATTCAGGACTACAACCGCAATATGGGTTTTGTTGACAAAGGAGACAGAATAGCTATTCAATTAGCCGAAGGACGTGAAAGTGGACAAAGAAAGTGTTTTTTCGTTTGATGGACGTGACAATTCTCAATAGCTATATCATTTCAAAATCACTTGGCAAAGAACTATCCCACCGGAAAATTAGATTATCTTTGGTTCGCGATCTTTTGGGAGCGATAGGAAGGAGAGCAGAGACAATATCAAGAGGGAGGCCCAACCCGAGTGAAAGCAGAATCACAAGATCAGAAGCAAGACAGAATATTGGCCTGAAAAGACGAGTAAATTACGGTGTCGTGTTTGCTCGGCGAAAAAAATAGTAACCCGCACAAATATACGCTGTGCGAAGTGTGGCCTGTGCATCGACCCGTACTTTCGTGTATATCACACGAAAAGGAGATTATAAGTAGCTACAAAAAGGAATTAAGGAAGGAAATAGGAAAAAATGTTAACGCATAAGTTCTGACGACTTCAAGAAATACCGGTTGCCAAGATACTGCTCAGGACAATTGGACTGATTTGAGTGCAATCACCATGGAAACAGGATTGTTGAAAATAGAAAAGCAAAGTAACATTTGAGAGGAAGTGATTCAAACCATGGAATAGACAGGAACTTGGAAGCAGGTTTATACAAATAATGGGAGAAGGATACTTAGATAATGAAACAATAATCGAAGAAGGAAAACAAAACAACTGTTAATGTTTACAGAAAAATAGCATCGGAAACATGACATGAAATTTTCATAAGAAGAATGTTGGATTTCATATGTATACGGACTCAATCACGCGACTCCATACGAAGCTCTTCTGCATCCTCGCGTCACTCAACGTTAAAAAGGAGGCACGAGTAAACAACCCTCCGTCGCCTCAATGGCTTTGTGGGATTTTCTATTGGTCCTACGTTACTGGTCAACAACTACGTAAGCAGCCCCCTCCCCTTTCTCCCCCCCTCTTTTTCCCTCCCGTCATGCGGACTGCTTTTAGCAGGTACCGGGAATTTTCCGTAAACCAAATGAAGTTTAATTTTTCCATAAATTTGACGCCATGATCCTCCAATTTTTTTTCAGTTCTTTGATCAATTTACCTCATCAAATGTTTGAGCGGGAATTTTTCAAAGAACCAAAAGAAAATTAAGGAATTATAACGTCAAAATTACGAAAAAAATGTCTCAATTTGGGTTACCTGAAAACTTCCTGTACCTTTATAAGGATGTGGGGAATTAGTACACAGTTCTGAAGGAAAAGAACAAATATTCCTTTACAAATTTATTGAGAATAAATTAAGGCAAATTTACAAAATATAATTATAACAATAGCAATGACAATAATAATAACAATTGTATTTATTAGTCTTTTGATCTGTATAAACTGATATAAGACAAGTCAAGATTGACATAGTATAAACAAGAATGGATATATCATAAGAGCTTTTCTATTAGCACATCATCAGCAGAAACAAAAAATGCTAAACATTACTGGTATAATAAAAGTGCATACATTCAAAGGCAGGGTCAGCCTTTTAGGGTATACAGCAGCTGCCTCCATATAGAACAATAAATGATTGATCTAAACATTATTCTCCCAAGGAATAATTATCAGAAATTACACATTAATAATTTTAAAACATTTTCAATTTCCTTCATTAGAAAATAATAGTCAAACAGAATTGTTAGCTGTTTCTATGGATAAAAATGTCTATGCCCAATTAAAATAATCCTAGGCAGCATACACAACGCTATCTACAATTAGAGTATTTTATCATTGCAAGGGAAACAATGGCATCACTGGGTTGGAATTTCATTTTAGCCTAGAGCAGTACGTAACAGTTTTCTAGGCTGAGGTGTATGCTATAATTTCATGTGTAATGGAAAAAATGAAAAGGAACTATAAAAATAGGAACATTTACATTCTCTCAGATAGGAGGAAACAGACACACATTTTATGTCATTGTGAATCCCTTGAAGGACTCAGATTTCGTCACTTATGCTTTCATTTTATGAAGCCGATTGACTATCATTGGATCCTAGCAAACAAGCTACAGTGTGTTGGTTTGCTTGCAGGATAAGATCAGTAATGGTCGCAATGCAAGGGCTGTAGATAACCCACTTTTCAAATTCTAACTTATATCAACTCAACAGTCAATACAAAAATGAAGCAATACAAAAATAAAATACAAGAATAAAACAATAAAAAATAGAACAATACAAAAATAAAACAATACAAAAATAAAACAACAACAATTTACATAACTACTAGCACTATGGCCTTCGTTTTCTTTTTGCGAAGCTCTCTAGTGCCCTCTGATGAATGATATCCGTTACCTTAGTTTTTTCGGTACATTTACCACTAAGGTAACTATTTACGCTATTGCACCATGCAGTTACAGAGGCTCTTACCACATGCTTGCAGAAAAGGGCTCCATAACTGACATGGTGATCATTACAGTAAATATATTTGAAATCAATCATCAGAAGGAGTTGGCTTCGCAAAAAGGAACCAACACCAAGCTTGTGAGCGATATTTGGCAGATGTCTATGTATTAACCCAGTAGCTAATGCATACACACCTGCAAACTCCTTTGTGGGTTGCACTAATCCAGGGAAATTAGGCACCTTTTCAGAGGCATACTGCTTCCTGGCGCAATCTGCACACTGAACAGGGCCCAATTTCTTCAGCAGATCTCCAGCTGATAGATCTGTGAATTCCATGGTGGAGCCCACACTCGAGGAAGCTCTGCTTCCCCCTAGTTGATCATTGACATCCTCCCACCCTCCCTCACCACCATCATCAATGTCAACAGGAGGAGAAGATGAGGAAGAACTGGATAACTTTGAAATCCCAAGGTAAGTTTTCAGGTTATCCAGCACCTCACAATCATCCTCTTTACAGTTTGCCCCCATGGAATGAGCAGACACCATGTCATTCAAGATCAGGGATTTGTATGCACCCACAAAGTTGGTGCACGTTGCAGAATTATTTCGGAATCCATATGAACGGATGCATCCAAATTTATTCTCCAACGGATCCTGGTTCAAATTTCTGGGGCAAAGATTTTTAAATCCTTGCCCCTTTAACGAGAGCCATAGTGCTTGAACATTTCTGAGGGTCCTCACCCAATTATTGATTGAAGGTGTCTTTATGTACTTACTTCCATCAGTAAATACCATAGACTGCAACAGCTTGATGGTCTCACTCCAGAACTCCATGTGCCCTGAAGATGATCTTACTGCACACAGAAGAGGTTTGTCAGCTGGGAGATTTTTTGACATTCCATTGACACTGTCAAACAGTTTGTCAAAAAATCCCAGGAGATATGCTGTGTCAGCAGCCTCTGGCTCGATGTCTCCTCCACAAGCTGGAAAGAAAACACAGAACACAATTAGATTTCTGAAGGAATCATAATGAGTTTGCAATATTCACATTTACAATGAAACACCTACATCTTTCAGACAGCAGCTGCATTACTGCTGACAACCTTTGACTAAACACCTGTGTGCAGTATTTCACCTTCATTTTCTTGATCTTATCAGGAACAACATGGTAGTCTGTGAGCCTTTGCACAAGCCTCTGCTGCCTGCAGTCTATGGCATATACTTGAAGGATATGGCACCATGATGCAATTTTGTTGACACCAACCAGACAGAATTTCAGATCATTAGTGATGAGGCCATTTCTAACCCCTTTCAACAGATGGGGTGGGTCAAACAGAGGAATAACTTGAATGTCGTTAACACAAAAGTACTCTCCTCTGTATTCCCCACCACACCTCAGCACGGACTCTCTCGTCTCTGCGTATAATTTATTAATAGCAGCAACATTTGTGGAGCCCTGGTCACAGACAGTTGCATTGACTTTAAGACCAGAATTGATTAAATTACTAATGACACTTTTGATTAATTTTGACAAATCCAGGGTTTTTATTGCACCCGCAGGAAAAACATAAGCCACAGGCTGTTTGAATTTCCTTCTCAGGCCTCTCACCATAAACACTAAAGCCCTATCCGCAAATCTTTGTGCCCTGTTCCCCCCGCCTAAATCTTCAAAACCCTCAATGAAATCAAGGTGTTCTTGCAAATCTAAATGAGGAGTCAGGTGAATCTCATCGAACATTAAAATGCAATGTCGATCCATGTCTTTCACCTTCTTTTTGACTGTGAGAGACAAATGATCAAACATAGCATTGTTAATGCCCATGGAAAAAGGTAAGCGAGATAGCAATCGCATCAGTGTTCTCCGAGAAGGAAGCACAAACAATTTAGATAAGTAGTCATATGCCCTCCCACTCCTTTTCAGAAGAGAGAGAGACCAAACCTTATAATCTAAAGGGAACCTACGGCCTTTGCCTTTCTTGTGGCATTCTGCTGACAATGCAGAAATGATGAGAGAGTCCGTGGAAGGTTTTCAACAGCACCAACATCAAAGTGAGAAACAGAATCTGCAACTTTCAGTCTTCTTCTAAAACTAAGAAGTTTTTTGGAGGAACGTAAAGCCCTCCTCTGCAATAGCTTATTAGCTTTATACAAAGACCTAGCTTTGGGTGACAATTCAACTGACTTCCTGATGCCAAGTCCACACAAGACACCTTCCTTAATTGGAGCCCTTTAATAATAAACAGTGAAATAACAATAATAAGAATCGAAATAATCATGGTTTCTCCTTTCTAAGTCACATAATATAGTCTTTTCTATATGACAAATATTTTCAATAAATAAAAAATAAATAAATATTAATATACCTCATTAGGTTCTCCCCAATGGCATTACTATGCCTGCGTAGAGTCTGAAACCCTGAGGGTCCAGCTTCTGGCATAGCTGCTGCAGAAAGAAAATACAAGTTCAACATTCGTCCAACTACCACTAAACATTATTAAATAACTCGCAATGAAGAACAGGAAAATGGTCAGATGCATTACTATTAATATGTTTTGCATGATGTACAGGAAATGAAAGAGGCACCTACCAGATGAAGAGGAGAGCACAGGAGGAGCCAGCTGATTGTTCTCCGAGGGCCCAGTCTGTGCCTCTACAGCTTCTGGCATAGCTGCTGCAGAAATAAAATACAAGTTCAACATTCGTCCAACTACCACTAAACATTATTAAATAACTCGCAATGAAGAACAGGAAAATGGTCAGATGCACTACTATTAATATGTTTTGCATGATGTATAGGAAATGCAAGAGGCACCTACCAGATGAAGAGGAGAGCACAGGAGGAGCCAGCTGATTGTTCTCCGAGGGCCCAGCCTGTGCCTCTACAGCTTCTGGCATAGCTGCTGCAGAAAGAAAATACAAGTTCAACATTTGCCCAACTACCACTGAACACTACGCATAGCATGCTTGGAAAATATGCATGAAAAGATAAAAACACAGTTGATACTAGACAAAAAATGTGTATGCAAAACATTATTAAATTTATTTACCTGGGAGTCTTAAATCTGGAATGGAATCCTTCCTAAGCTTCCAGGTGCCTACAATAAAACTCCTCGGGGAGAAATGCATTAGGCAAATTCTTTTATTGTTATAAAGCTTCATCCGGTCCATGGAGAGTAGTTTAGGATCCCCAACCAGCTTTACCCAAACATCAAATCGCCGATTTGAGTCGGAAGTGGGATGAGGGAACCTGGATTATTTATAAAATATAAAGACATATTTTGTGTCATTGTCTTCATAAAATTTAAATGTATTAGTAAAACACACTTTTATAGCACTCTCTTACCAAATCTATTTTAAAATATCTACAAACTTTAATGTCTATTAAATATATTGTAAATATTAAACTCCATTCGCTGGCATACAACTCCAAGCCATTACAGAACCACCCCCACACTTCACTGTGAAACGAAAATTTCAAACATTTCACTCATTATTTCGTTTACTCCACACTATAACCCTGACATCGAATCCAAAAATGTTAAACTTACTTTCGTTTGTAACAATAATGTCGGACAACAAACGAAACAATGTAAACGAATACTTTTGGGGCAATGAAATCGATTAATTCAATAAATTTAGACGAAATTTATCAGAAACACGATTACTGAAGTTCTTTCCCATGTTTTACTTTCATACACCTGCAGAGGTGCATAAAATTATTTATTTTATTTTTTTCTCGTGGTCTGCCATTTTTCCCGGCATGCAAAGGGGTCGTGCCGAAGTCTCGTCTTGTTGAGTCTCGATGCCGTCCGATTTTCCAAAGGAATACCGAGTCTTCTGAGGCGTTCATGTAAGTTAAATAATCAAATGTTTAAGCATCGTCCATACCGTTTGACTTCCACAAGTGTGAGATTAATTCCTTGGTCGTAAAGTTCAGTATTAGATACGGCCGCTCGGGACATCTTCCTTGATAGATTAGGATACGATTAAATCGACTTATTTATTGGGAAAATTGCATCTAAAAATATATAATTTACGACCTAGCCATACGATTAAATCGACTTATTTATTGGGAAAATTGCATCTAAAAATATATACTTTACGACCTAGCCATTTTTTTATAAATTCCAAAAAGGTTTAAAATTAGATAGGTTTAATCTTTTATTTAGACTGATGTCACTACCTCCTTTTGTTTGTATACGTTTGTTTATCTTTACTTTCAGGAGGGCGAGGTGCATTTGGTGACATTGTTTTTAACCTGTTTGTGTGATGTGTTGTTCCATTTCTGTGTGTGTTTTACGGCTTGGCCTTCCGAATCAGTCCGAGTTGCCTGAAGAGGAGACGCCGATGGAACATTCCAACCTTCTCCAAGGGTGAGCGACATTATTTCTACGTGACCTTCCCTTATTGAATTGTTTGTTTTATTTTAAGTGGTGAGTGGCTTTATTTCTCTATACGTGGTTTCTATGGCGACACGCTCGTCAGGGATCACTGTGCGAGCTGTTAAAGAGAACCGAGGATATTTGCACGTTTGTCCAAGTGAAAGATAATCAGAGAGGTAGGGAACCGATGTAGTTACTGCTGCAACGTGACGCGTTACTCCGTTATTGCAGAAGAATTTAGAAGGCCAGACGTAAAGCTAGTTGAGTCCCAAACATCAAGGCATTCGCTGTGTGCCACACGGTTCTTTATAAACACGTTGCATTCAGTGGTATTCATTGTTATGAATCGAATTGTAGCTACATCTGGTACTTTATGGGTGCTCGAAACAGTGCGTATCAGAAACAATCCAGTGATAACCATCGAAAGAGGTGTAATGATATTATCGTTAGACTGTTCCAGCCATTCCGCAAATACATACTCGCCAAGTAAGCTCTCCAGTTAAGTGAACGCTTCTGCCACCTGTCGGCTGAATGGCGAATTTACCTGTCTACGTAATTATATAAGTACCCTAGCGGATGACGCATAAGACAATTACGGCGTTCGTTTAATTAAAGTTTATTTTAGATTATTATTTTTTATCCCACGTATACGAAATAACAACTGGCCAGTATCTTTTAATGTCGCAGCTGTCTTGTAATAGAATAGAATAACATTCATGCGCGAGTGATTTTTGGACTTTTCCACAAGTTTTCATCTATGATGAATGATAGATACATTAGAATCTATTATATCCTATATCTAATGTTATCCTATATATAATTTTACAAGTGTCCGTCTGTCTGTCCCCATTTCTATCTCGAAAACCTTTCGTCGTAGAGACATTCGGTAAAGGGGTTTTGTTTCTACTAGCTAGGACGTTTCTGGAACGCTACTTTAATTTTCATTAAGTCCCGGATTGGAATCAAGGAAACATATTTTCCCGTAAGTTTACATGGGATTTTTCAGAGTGCAAGTTTTTTCCCCTTCATTCATTAAAATACTTAAATATTTTCTTTGTTTTTGTTTCATTTGACATATAAAATTATACACTATCTTATTTTTGCGATTTTTGCATGTTAAACGGTCGAATCTTTTAGAAATACGTATTGTTTTCGAAATTTAGAGGATATTTCGTACTCATTCCAGGCGTTGCCAAGGCGACCGTCATTGTTGCCTCCGATTCAAATACTGTCAGTTAAACCTCAAATAGTTGAAAGAATAGCGTTATTCACTTCGTACTGTTGTTAAAGCAGGGAAATTACTGCTGTAGTAACGTCAAACTTTATACATAGAAACGTAAATATTTACGGATAATTATTCAGTTAGTTGCTTATGGGAAGCGTTTCTAACGATTTAATCAAAGCAGTTGAATCTTCATTTCATCGTTTGGATGCTGGAATCTTACCTTTTTCTAAGTAAAAATATTATATTACACATCTATAATGCTTATTAACGCAAATAAGCTCACACATAAATTTAAAATTAGATGAGAATAGGGAGATGCGTTTCTTAACAACATTACATGATTATCTTCTCTTCAATGATATTCCAAATAAGCGGTTACATTGATCGTTATATAAAAAAGAAAAGACATATTTCAATATAAAGAAACAGAAAATTAAAATCATAAAAAGTTCGCGATCAACTACTGTGTAGCACTAATTTCCTCTAATATGACTTTTAAAATTCAGATTTCTGACTGGCATTGCACAATATAATAATTGTCAATACGAACACACAGCTCTGCCCTCAGCGAGATTCGAAACCGCGTACTTTACATTGGGAGACAAATACATTGAAATCCTATACCGGGGAAATGCATCGTTAGATTTAAATGTGAATTATTGAGATAAACTTATTTCGCTCACTTCTTAATTTTTTATAAATTACTTGAAAAAGCGCAAACATTGCGCGGGTACAGCTAGTCATCTATAATATACATATAGACGCTTCTGACATAGGATATAGGCAGGGTCGGCTTCAGAATTTTGGCCGCCCTGAGGCAGGAAGTTTTTGGCCGCCCCCCTCCCACCCTCATGTCCCGTAATGATCAACAGTTCACACTTTTTTGAACCATTAATATCTAAAATTATCACAAAATATATAGGTATTTTAGAGTTTGTATGTTGTGCTGTAGTAGCTTCGCTAAATAAGTTGAAATTCAACAGGAAATTCTGCTAGTTTATAATATAAAAATGATAATAATACTAATTTTATATTAAACAAAATCCATTATTGTGCGAGTATCCATTAAAAAACAATATTTGTATGGCTATCTCATATTTAAATTTACAGTGGATTCGTATTCACCCATTGGATCAAAACTGAATAAGAAAGAACAGACAGACAGAGGGAAGAAAATATAATCTTATTTTGCCAATGAAAAATTGAATGTAAATCTGATGTAAGTTAATGATGCTATGAACATATTTAATATCCAGTAGAAAAAATATATCAAATTACAAAATTGCGTACTCTTAAAGAAAAGGTTAATACATCGAGCCACATAATTAGGTCGGAATATGTAAAACTCGTATTAAGATGAAGACATAAAAATGAAAAGGTTTTTAATGCATACATACAAAACTAATTGCTTAATTAAATAGAATGAAATGTAAGCACTATGTTGAAATATTTCTCATAAGAAAATATCCGCTAGTGTTTAAATGTGAAATGCAATTTAGGCGTTTTTTCGAGTCGATTTGGATCGAGTGCGACAGTGCAATCCAACAATGCAAATCGCAGTGGGGACATCACGTTAAAATGAGATGAAAAAAAAACTACTATAGACGTCAGATTTAAGCCATTCCGAATTAGAGACGCTAGGAATAAGACACTTGATTGAAGTTTCTGTAGAAAATGTGCGTCGCACGTTTGTCATTTCTATCATTTTAACAAAGTTAAAGAGAAACAATTCGCTCATCGAGAATTCTTACGTTATGGTCATAGGCACAGCAACTAATAGTAATATCCACAAAAACAAAATGTTATTCACTATTTTGATATCTTAGATCTGAAAATTTGAAATTTTCTCACTTATTTAATTATACCTATCTTCGTGAAAATCCTTACAGGAGAAAAGAACTAGCTACTGTGAGTACTGGGGAAAAGATTTATAGAATTTATCGTACAATAATGGAAAGATACTAAATACAAGTAATGATTATTATCTAAGGGCTAGATCAGTGGTCTTCAAGGTTGGCAATAGCGCCCACCAGTGGGCGTTTTTGGATTTTTAGTGGGCGTTAAAGAACTCATCAAATGCTATTCTAATTTTTACACTGAAAAATAACATTCTATAAAAAAGCTTAATGATACGCACACATATTCTGTACAACAATTTTATGTACAACTATTACAGTTCGTTTGTCGTTAACTATAGTATTATATCATACTATACTAGCGGCAATGTATCCATGCTTCGGTAAAATCGAAAGGCCCATGAGGGTGGTTGGAGTCTCTCGCAGAAGCAGCTAAGCGTTTAAGTTTAATTTTATTAAATATATAAAATCATAAATTTTTAAACACTCTTATTACCACTGAGACCGTATTCGGTAATCTCATCTAACGTCAATCCCACTATTATTAGGGTTACCATACCTCCGTAAATCGCTTTGCTACTGGGGGCGCAAAATTCTTCTTTGCCCCGGATGCCAGAAACCCTCACTACGCCACTGGGTGGGCGGCGAACTTATTTCAAAGGACAACGTATGGTAAAAGTGGGCTGGGACTCAAAAAAGGTTGAAGACCACTGGGCTAGATAAACGAATAAAATCCAACAAGAAAATTATAATAAGTTAAAAATTTTAATTTTACTATCAACCGTACTTAATTCGAAGTATCAAGAAATAGTAACATTATTAATTCCGACTATAACATAACTACGCAACTATAAGAATTCACTTTCGATATAAGAATTATATAAAAATTAGACACACCTTCCCCCTTTGTTTTGGCAAACCAAAAAATACAGCAATGAAAAGGTGTAATTTAGTAGGGGTAGTATAGAGGAGAATTCATGGGAATTGCTCTGAAGCTGAGAGCAGCGATATTTATATTCAGTAAGGTTTTTCCGGTAGGGTTTCCTCACAACAAAGGGTTTAGCGAATAGCGGGGTGGGAAATTTATCCGAAAAACGTCCATCCTAAATATTAGGGTTTATTTTTTCAACTTTTGAGATTTTTACTTGAATAACTGATTTGGACTTGCAAGTTATTATAGGAATCATCAATAACATAGGGGTCATTATGACAGGTCGAAAATGCCGACATCGACTAATATTAATGATACTAATTATTCCGAGAAATGTCACAGTACACCGAGAAATAATTGAAGTAAATCTCAGGAAATAAATCAGATTAGGTACTAAAAGAAGTTTAATATAAACAGTAACAATTCATTAAATTCAAACTAACCTCTCCAATGGAAGACAATGTTGTGAGTGAAGATGTCCCACGTAGTGATGAGAAGATCTGGATCGTTAGGATATCCTTCTACCAAAATTAAAACAGTTTCTCTCACAAAAACTCCAAAAGCGAAACAAAGGAAATTAAAAACAAATAATTAAAATATTTCACGAGTTAAAATACTAACCAGTCCTATTAATTGTTACGCAAAATGCACACTGTTACCGCAAAAATACGACACGACTCGCTCTTCTCCCACAAACTAAGAAAATCTGAGGGTCTTGAAGTAATTTCTTTTTCGAGAAATTTTAAGAGAAAAAGGAGAGAGGGTGAAGAGACCAATGTGTAAAACACGTGTCAGAAAGTTTTCTTGGGAACGTCGCGATGTTTGCCGACGCGTCGGTAAGATTTCTTTCTAGCCACCCGTAAGGCCATAAAATCTAAAACCTTCAAAAAGAAAGAACGAAAGACTGCCAGCAGTAGCATTTATGATCTTCGCATACGTGTCCTCCCATTCAGATGAAAGGCGTATGCCGGTGGTCATGGAATTTCCATACAGAAATAGCCGTCAAAGACGGTACAGTGGTTCCTGTCCTCCAATTATTCTTTTCCTTTAGAAACATTCGAAAGAGTGCTTTAAAATATTTTCTCAACTCACTTGCAAATCGTGCCGTTTCCTGGATTCTCAGAGATTGGAAAGGGGAAAATTCTGTCTTCATAATATAAATAAGAGGGAAACAGAATCGCTGGAATCAGGGATGCCGTATGCCCTTTTAGGTCAAATATCCCGATGGGACCAATGTGGAAAATCCCCCCCCCCCCCCCCCCCAGTTTCTTGAAAACGTTCCTTTTTTCCTTCACCCTTGGAGACAAAGGAGACGGAAAGCTTGTAAAAACTACCTCGCGGATCCGACCCGCACATGATGCCTTTGTTTTGCTTTATATTTCCCTCCATTTTTCGCAAATATGTCTCTATGAGCTGGCTGGCCGCTTCTGCTGTAAGACCGAAGTTGGGAGAGAGAGAGGGGCGTCATTGTGACCCCCCTCAGGCGATTGCCTCACTTGCCTACCGTCTGAAGCCGGTGCTGGATATAGGAGGATGAGGATACAAATTATGAGGCACTTCGAGATGTGCTAGAAACTTGAAATTTGGTAGGCTTTTGGTCACAAACAAAGGAAAAATCCATAACTGTCGAAATTCCAATTTTGAGGGGCCATTTTGGTCCCACAAGTAAATACGTAAATCGGTGTAGTGGTTTTTATATTTGCATTTTAAAATTATTTCCCGTCAAGATTCGAACTCGGGACTTAATCTATCGTAAAGCTTAACAATTCTAATTTCTTATTTTTGAAGACTGAATTCAAATCCCAGTAGAATTAGCGTAAATATTTAGCTTTTATGGAAAAAAGGGAATTTTTCTGGATCACAACAATTGACTATCATGGCAACGATCTCATTGCTTTTTCTGGACAAGCTTTTAAAGGGAATCAGAAGTTTATATTATATTGCCATTAATATTAAAGTACGATCAATGGAATAAATCCGAAATTTTAAGGGTTGTTTTATAAGGAACATTCGGATGAGCTAGAGACTTGAAATTTGGCAAGATAATAGAATTTTGGTCACAACGGAAGGAAAAAATCCGAAATTGTAAAAACTCCAATTTTAAGGGGCTGGTTTGCCCCATTATTACCCCGTACGAGGATCAAAATTATTACCTTCTAGATTAGGGGTCTCAAACTCACATTGGTGTGACGGCTCTCTGACGATCCGCGGGCCGCATTCATTACTTTCCCAGTCATCACATATTTTTGTATTCTTCGTATTATATTCACTCTCTCTTTCCACAAGAGAGGAATGTGTCTATTACGCGTCTTACACGCAGTCATTACAAAAATGCTAGATTTGGCGTCGAGGGTTAAGTCCTTCTGATACGCAAGAAACTCGCTGGCATTGGGATAAACATTCTTCAGTAACTCAACCGTGCAGGCTGATATAAATTGGAATGATTTAATACTCTTCTTAGATTATTTAGAAATATTTGCGTGAAATATTTGGTAAGAAATAGATTTGAGTTCGGGTCGCGTAGTATAAAGAAAATTACTTCGCGGGCCGCACACATGCATCGCGCGGTCCTCATGCGGCCCGCGAGTTTGTGACGCCTGTTCTAGAGGGTCTATAGACTTGAAAGTTGTCACGTTTATATGATCTTGGACAAGATTAATGGAGAAAATTCAAAATTGTGAGAATTCTAAAATTTAAAAATGTTTGCAGAATGCAAGTACCGTTTACTAGTGTGTATGTGTGTATATATATGTATGTGTGTGTGCTTGTGTGTTTGTGCGTGAATGCGTCTGTTGTGTGGGGGGTGGGAGTGGATTTAAAGAACGCGTGAAGTCAATTTCATAGAGCCTTCTATCAACAAATAGTACACAACCAAGTACTGCTCGCTCCAATCCCTCCTCCCTCGCCCTCCCTTCCTTCCCAACCTTGACACCTTTCCTCGCTGCATGCAGGGACAAACAAACACCGTCTCTACTACGCTTGGCAGTGGCGTAGCAAGGGGGAAGGGCGGGCGTGGCGATCGCCCCGGGCGCCGAAGACCAAGGGTCGCCAAACAGGCAAAATAAATGATGCCGGTATTTGGAAAATATTTGTTAATAACACTTCAAGAAAATTGTTATGTATTACTTATCCTGTAGTTTCATCTAATTGATGTTTTAAAAGACAAGGGGCGCCCGAGGACCTCTCCTAAGCATGAATGACGCGGGCGACTGCTCAGAACTACCTGGAATTGGGGCGGTCTTTGCGGTCGCTATGTATCTACGCCGCCGGCTACCGATACGAGGGGGTGGCGTTTAGGTCCTCCCATTTACAGTTCTCGCTTTTGCCTTTTCCAACTTGACCTTTTCCATCTCCTCCTATCTGCTTCATAGCTTCCCAGGGAGCGACACGAGCCGCACGTGTTTAAAGAAACCCCATTTTATGGCATCCCACAATATACGCACTACCCTTATGGCTCCTTTTCCTATAGATACATATTAAGAAGCCCCCACCTGACACAACCCGCGGGGTAAAGTCCTTGGCGGTTTCTTCCTATGCAGCCAACGCATGAAAATCCGCAAGCAAACGCATTGGAGGGCTTTTTCGCATCGCTCTTTCTTTCCTTATCCCCTTTACTCCTTCCAATTTCTCGACACCACTTTTACTTGGCTTGTCGTGGAAGTAATACGGATAGCGAGAGCTACGTCTTGTATCAGAATTTTGTAGTACATTCAGCGTCAAGTTAAATATAGCAGGTTAGTAGGTACTTTCCCTCGTAAGAATCAGATATTATTATTATCACTCGATATTTCATGGCGATTTTTATTTTTGCTGTTTTTAGAGGAATGCGTGTATTTAAATCGTTAGATGGGATAATTGGTAATTTTTAACGAAAATAAAAAATAAATAAAAATTATGAATATTATTAACGTGAAACCACAAAAATATAATCAGTATATTAGCAAATACATTCAAAGCATTGTTTGGTTTGAAAAAATATTAAAACTTTAAATTTATCACTCATTTAGGAAAATGATAGATATAATACAAGCACAAATGCATTCCTTTTAGAAGAAAATATTTAGAAAATTACAGTGTGAACAGTAAAAATGCAAGGGAAAATTATAATTTTACCATTGTAATTTGCACTGATTTTTACTTTCTCCTTATACGTAGTATAAAGAAAGTATTGTTTTCATGAAAAAAATTTGATGTGGCCAACACATGACTTTCTCCATATTATTATGAATAGCATTATAAGGCAAAATTATTATTTCGTAGCGTAAAATGATACAGTCGTCCTTATTGCCGTTAACCAGAAGTCGAGGTTTATTCGAAACCCGATTCGGTATTTGCAATATTTCTCCGATAACACGTCATTATCGTATACATTGACCATTACAAAAAATGTAGAAAATATAATTTCCTACATCGTTTTTTTCAAATAATTTTCCATAGCAGTTATTGTTTAGGGATTATTTATAAATAATCGTTGTTTTCGGTTTCCGTCAAATATCTCCTCAACGGAAATACACGTTTTGAGGTCCCTAGAACACGTTTATCCTATTTTCGGAATGATGTCTGTGTGCGCGTGTGTATGTGATTTTGGGCGCTCTAACTCAAAAGGTACTTGCCATATCCTCACCAAACTTCATATGTAGCACTTTAGCATGAGCACAAAGAGCTGATTAGTTTTTGGACAATAATGGTTAACCGGAAGTCGAGGTTTATTCGAAACCCGATTCGGTTTTTGCGATATTTCTTCGTTAAAACATCATTATTTTATATACAATTCTATACAAAGGTTATATAATTTCCTACAGTTTTCATTTGAAACAATTTTCTATAGGAGTTATTGTTTAGGAGTTATTTATAAATAACCGGTTTTTCGGTTTCCGTTAAATATCTCCTTAAAAACGTCCTCTTCCGCATGTGTCTGGAGATTTCTCAGCCTCGCTAAGAGAGAGAGAAATGGAGGCGATTTTTTTCATGATCACAATACTTTCCCATTGCTTCGTATGGAGAAAGTAAAAAGAATAAATAGTTACAATATACATTGTACAAACTTTCTCATATACTAACACGTCGTTTAGTTTTCTTTCGAAAAATATGAACTACGTAGAATCGTTATAAATATCAACTTAATTAACTATACAAAATTTGGTGAAAATAGTATGAGCCATTTTGTAGAAAATCCAATTGATCAACAGAGTAATTACTATGCTTAAATATTTACGTTGCTATGCTTCGTTAATTTCAATGCTCAAACATCAGTTCGAAGCGTATAACATTTTTATTTCGTCTATTTGAAGGTTTAATTGTCATTAAATGAATCGAAGGCAACAATGAGAGTCTCCTTGGCAACGCCCGGAATGAAAAAAATCCGCCCATATTTTCGTATTTTAAGGAAAAATCCCTTGCTTTTATGGGTTGTGACTGTAATTACCCTATTAATATACATGTCGATTAAATACTTCACGAAGTAATACTATTGTTTCCGTGGCTATGATAAAAAATGCTAATTTTTGATAGCGACGCATACGCTGCTATTGGTAAATTTAAATGCGCATCGTTACTATAGCAACAGCTAACAATTTTGTTTAATTAGTTTGTTCATGGTAAAAAATATGGAAAGCGCATAAAGATTATTCACAAATGTAATCGCCAGAAATTATTCTGAGGGCGCTGATGTCGAGAGCATTAATATTCATTACACTGTGAGGTAAAAGTCATGTGCTAGGCACATCAGATTGCTTCCTAAGATATCCTTTTATATTTTATCATTAACAAATGGGTTAACATTTTTCTGCAGGTGTTCTTTGAATTGTTCTATCACAAAGAAGCATTTTCATTTTTTGATTTATTTAATGTAATGTACGTCGCCAAGTGACAACTTGAGTTTCGTTGCTATGATAGACTTTCTAATTGTGAATGGGAAAGGGAAAATTTTACTTTCGCGTCGGTATTTTTCTTTTAACTTTTCAACGTGAGAAGTATTTTTCGCTTGGAAATTGTTCAAAAACTTTTATTTCTACAATAATTATCATCGTTTCAACGTTCTATTCAACTTTATTGCCACTAACAATGGAAGGCTCTAATGACTTGTTAGTAGTTTGAGGTGTGACAATCTACAAATTAAATTAAATATATATGCTTACAAGTAGTGGTCAAATTCTCCCAAGGTCACCTATCAGGTAATAATATTATAAGAAATGTTCATAACGTAACGAAATAATACCGGATTTTATAAGAGAAGAAAAGAAGATATAAATTTATACGCGTACCTTAACTAATATTATTCTTTTTTCTTCGTTAACACGTCGTATTATTGGAGATGAGCCGAAATCATCATAAAAATAGAAGTGACGAAGATTAATAATATTGAGGTGAGGTTGGAAGAACGCATTAAATACAATGACATTGCATTTCATTGCTAGTCTTCCATCTCTAAAGGCGGCTTCATTTAGAGGTCTTATCTTTCGAGAGCGCCAGAAGAGGGAGTCTTATAATTAATTATTAGAGGAAAAGGTTTTAGAAAAAAAAAGAATAGCGAAGAAGGCTTGATAACAAAGATTGAGAAATATTAATTTATTGTTTCAGTGATACATGTCCTTCAATATATACAATAGTAAAATAGTAACATATACCTATATGAATATCAATGCAAAAGGAATAACTAGAGCAACAAAAGTTATAAGATTCTTTCATTCAAACTAATAATGAAACAAGTTTATTTAAAAACAATAGAACGGATAAGGTTTCATTTATGGAAGGATTGATTCCAAAAACTTTAAAATTTCAAAATGAAATTTATAAAACCATATTCAAGCGTATTTCATAACATTGAACCATTTATTAGTCAATTCCATCATTCTTGAATTACCAGTAAAAGTAAAATCAGGAGAAATCTTTCCCATTTTAATTCCTTTGGCGATGAGTAATCCAAATGATTTCAATTGCTGATGAGAAGGAGGAGTATTATGTCCATCAAGGAAATATACTAAATTGAGTTCATTATCAAACACCTTGTCCCACCCTCTTCCTTCGTAAACAAGTCTGTCTCCACCAGAGTAAAAGTTATGTGAAATATCACCTATAGATGAAATGTGGCTGTTTTGCATCTCAATCATCCTATATTTGCACATACTAATCTTAAAGCAAGGTTCGTTATGATAATACAAATATACACTTTTCCACGGTTTGACCCTGTTTCCGATTTCTCTCGTAGGCTGCTTTGCGTTCCACTCTTCTCGAGATACAATCCTCAACTCATTTCCTTGCATAAAGTTGAATAATTTCCTACTCTCGATTGAAATTCTCGAATCACCGATAACTACGAAATTCGAAGAAATCTTTCCTAATTTGATTCCTTGGGCGATGAGTAAAGTGAATGACTGCAGTTGCTTAGGGGAAGGAGGGTTTCCTCCATCACGGAAATATATTATGCTGAAATTATCACCTATCAGTCTTTCCCAGCCCAGTCCTTCGTACACGAGTCCGTCTCCGTTGGAATCGAAATTGTGAGGAATATCACCATGAGACGGAATGCCATCGTCTTGCTCCTTTAGCATGGCTAGTTTACATATCTCATTATCAGTGCAAGGTGTTTCACTATAACTGACATATATCATATCAATTGGTTCGACCCAGGTGGCGATTTTTCTTGTTGGATTCCTTGCTCTCCATTCCTTTCGTGAAACAACCCGTAACTCCTGTTCCATCTTTCCATTTTCACCTGTTGTCATAAGAAAACGAAATAAATGTATATATTTCTCATAGTAAAGATGAAGCGAAGACATTTTTAGAGGTGTGATTTATTTTTATTCTTTCAAAATATTATTAAGCGCGTTTATACCAGAATATAATCCAAACAGAGGAATTCATTGTGAACATTATTATAAATACGAATATTTCTCCCAATTACTTGAAAAATGTTTTAATGCATCGAAAGAGGGTATTTTTATTTTATTTTACATATTGTTACATATACTTCTAAATTAAGCCAAGAATCAAATGGGAGTGGTTTTATTTACTAATCAAAGCAAAAGGAATTCATGTTTTGAAGAATGTTTAATAATGAATATTATATATTTATGAAGTGATTATACACTTTGTTCAGCAGATTAAATATCGTGGGAAAATTCTTAGAATAAATATATTTTATTACCTTTGCATATTCCGCTTAAATCGCCGTCACTATGAACTGCTGATTGGGATCCATGGGAAATATCGGTAACCACATCCTGTGTGGGAATATAATTGCTCGTTATGTTCACGTTTTCTGAAATATAAAAGAAGTATAATTTAATTTTGGAGGCTATTCCTGAAAAATCAAGGGGCTAGCTATTTTTTAAGTCTATTGTATTTTTTGTAACGTGGGATACTTAAAAAAATCTGATGTGGCCAACACCTGACTTTATCCATATTTGGGGTGTACATATTTAAATTATTATGAATAGCATTATGAGGCAAAATTATCATTTCTTATCGTAAAAGAATACAGTCGTCCTTATTGCCGTAAATTACGTATATTTTGAATATGTTCACAGAATTCACCGCTACATGGTGGTGGCGCTGTATACTGGAAATTAAGAAAAAGCAAAATATCTCCGAAATGGATGGTTCTACGAAAATTTGTTTCAAACAAAACGTGGAAGAAATATTATTCTCTACAACTTTGGTCATCACGAGGATTACCATAACGATGTTTTTAAGGAGATGTTTGACGGAAAGCGAAAAACCGATTATTTATAATAATTGTTCCAAATGAAAGTTGTAGGAAATTACATTCTCTATAACTTTTGTATAGAATTGTATATACAATAATGATGTTTTCAAGTAGAAATGTCGCAAAAACCGAATCGGGTTTCGAATAAACCTCGTCTTTCTGTTAAGCCGGTATTGTCCAAAAACTAATTAGTTCTTTGTGCGCATGCAAATGTGTTATATATGAACTTTGGTAACGATATGGCAAGTACCTTTTGAGTTAGAGCGACCACAATCACATACACACACACTGACATCATTCCGAAAATAGTCTAAACGTGTTCTAGGAACCTCAAAACGTGAATTTCCGTTGAAATCTCGAAGTCGATTTTTTTCCTGATCACCATACTTTCCCATTACTACGTATGGAGAAAGTAAAAAGAATTAACGTGTGATTTGTACAGGAACTGCCTTAACAAGGTATATTTTAAAATTTGAAATTGTTATTTAAAAAATATTTTTAATATATCTTATAGTTGCATTTGGGTTGCAAAAGAAATAAATAATAATTATATATTAATCAGAATACTTTACCTGTGAAGAATCCCCTAAGGTGCACGTGCCTCATTCCACCATTTTCCGTGACATTCTGTTCCACTGTCAACTTCCAATTCTCACTTGAGTCGCAGGTGGAGCTATCTAAATAGAAAGATGTATTCCACTTCTCATCGTACGTTTTTCTCCCGAAAAGTGATAATTTAAAGACTCCTCTTCCGCATGTGTCTGGAGATTTCTCAGCCTCGCAAAGAGAGAGAGAAATGGAGAGAGCGATGAAATAAATGAGACAAATCTTCTCCATGTTGGACTTCCGGTGAGAGCCGATGTTGTATGTGCCAAAGAGTCCAACCTCTAATCCTTATATACGAATTTGATAAAAATAAAATCCAGTGCTGACTGCGTCACGGTGACGAATTTCTAAGGAACAAAATAAAACGCAATGGTGATATCAGTATAATGTCGAAGGTCGTGATATTTGACTCTCAGGCGCCAAAAATGAATAAAATAAAATTCCAGACAGATATCGCTTAAATGTCTAAGGTCGTGATTTTTAACCTTCGGCCATTACTCATGATAAAATATGGCGTCATATTTATGAAAGCAATTAATTATTTCCTTTTTATTTTCATTAACTTCATCTGGCGGTAAGAAATGAACTAGGGAGGCGACATACTTTCATCAAATTACATTTCATTGTATAACGAATTTCCGCTTTTTTAACAAACTCGAGAGAAATTCAATCTTTTCATTGTTACTAATGTTTATATTATTTCAATTGTTCGTAGTTGTATTATTGGTATTGAGGTCCATTTTTATTACGCCCATCAATGTTATTTCCAATATCAATATATATGAATTAGCGAAGCAGCATGTCCTTCGTGTGAGACCAGTAGTCTTCCATATTACCTTAAACGCGGGCATGTCAGACTCGAAGAGCAGTCATTGCCGCATTAAAGGTACGAATGGCCACAGTAGTTCATTGAGGTTGGATATAATATTTTGCATTAAAAACAATTATTTAGAAGTCTTTTTATTGTAATTAAGTAAATATGGAAATATCTTCGCTCCTATAAACACATACATTCCTTCGCCCCGTTAAGCCCTAAGATTCCTTAACCCCTAATCAACCACCGCCCCACTAACCCTTAATTACCCCTTCCCTTAAACATCTTACCTACTATCACCCCTTTCAACTGTCACAACCCTTTAACCCCTTACCCCTCTCATCGAAAAATAATTTCCTGATGGATCTGAACTATGAAATATTGAACTTGATTCCTGGTGTAGACTGAATAATGTCTGATAGTGCAATATTTACACTACAGAATTTTTCAACTGAATATTTTTATACATTTCCTCGTTTGTATGTGTTAGAATTTCGTGGGCGCTCTGACTTGTAATCCAACAATCGGATCAACACAAAACTTAAGAATTTTATTTCTAATTCAAGATCTGAAACGGTTTGGCTGATACTGGTCTACCGGAAGTGGAGTATTATTCTCGCCATTTTTCTTTTTATTACATGTCTACTTTAGAACTCTGTGTAAATATTTCCTATCGATATTTTAGATAATTTGTTTTCTGCGAGTTTATTATTTTTCATAATATCAATTGTGTAAGAGAAATTTAGATGTTTATTCTGAACTTATGTGTAATACATTGTTTCCGTTGCTATGAAAAATTTCTAATTGTTGATAGCAGTGCGTACGCTGTCAAGGGTAATTTAGATTGATTATCTCTATACTAGACGAATGAGCCCGTTTAAAACGGCCTTTGAAAACAAACAACATAAAAATAAAGCCAACAAACAAATGATAAAATTATAATATTTGATTAAGATTGGAAAGGGCTACAAATGAAAACAAAGGAATAGTTTTAAAAAAGTAAGAGGAAAACAGTCTTATACCTCAATAATATTATTTTAGCTATTCAGTAGCTCTCTTATAACGACGTTCCCTGTAAATACTCTTTCGTTTAACAGCAATTGCCCTTGATTATCTTTATCCTTAACCCAAAATTTCAAATTATGTTTGTCACGTGTTCTAGTTATGGCTACATACAGCTGTCCATGTGAAAAGCAATATTTAGTAAGTAATCACAATCAATCGTTCAATTCCACTAAACAGCAGTTATGAACAATCTCAATAGATATCTCAATACACACGCAATCAGCGTATATACCTTATTTATTTAGATAACAATGTAATCGTTGTTTGGTTGGTTACCCTGCAATTGGATTGACGCGAATTAAAAATAAACAGCCTAAGGAATTATTTTTGTAGTATCTGTTATATTCAGAGAATGTGAAGGCACAGCGCAAGCAACTGTCTTTAATATGCAGAAAGACTTCAATGAGACAAAGAAGGCACGTTAAAACATCGTCGAATTATTCCAAACATTAGCGTTTTAAAATACGTAATTTACCACATTTATCCATCCAATTTACGTAAATGAATATAGATTAATATGAGCATATATGGCTTGAAACAACAATGCCCGTTTCCAAGGCGATCATTGATGAAAATGAACGATTTTTCTTACGTCGGTGAATTTAAATGTAAAATTTGCTAAAGTTTTACCTTTAGGTGAGAAAAGACGAAAAAAATTAAACTGCCCGTTTATTTTCCTTTTAAATGGTCCAAATTTGAAGGTCGTAGGCCAATTCTTTCTAACTTTAATTTTCAAAAGAGTAAAACTGTGCACGTTGAAAATTAAATTTTAGCGTGTAAACTTTTTGGCCGAGATATGAGATTCATATTGAATGTAAAACCTCTACTGGCGTCAAACCCGGGACATTTTTGAAATTTTTTTATAGCATTCGCCTTTTGAACGCATTATAGCAATCCTACCGAATCTGGCTGGGCTGGCTGAAGAAATGGCCAAGATATGTTGAGATATTTATAACTAACTGATGAGGCCTCCTAGGGCCATCGCGACAAAGATATTAAGCGTTTTATTATAGTAGAAGGTTGTCATCCATAGAAACAGCTAACATTTTGTAGTAGATAAATGAGAACCGCTCTAATTACGAAAATATTATTAGTTAGTGAAAGTGTCCGTTGAATTTCAACGGATTTAGTAAATGTAAAACTTCAACCGTGTAACATGTAAATATCATAAGAATATCGTACTACACAATGTTAGCCGTCGAATTAAGCAAAAACGAAGAAAATCTTTTCATATTTATGTATTTTAAGGAATGACGGAAAAATACCTTTCACTCTGAAAAAATCGAAAATTACGTGAAGACTTATGGGAATATTAAACGTTTCCTGTATTCGAACCCGGTACTTTATGAAAATAGATTTCCTGGAACCACATAGCTAGTAGAAACAAAAAGGAGTTTACCGAATATCTCTACGACGTGTTACAAATGGGTAAGGACAGACCGACGGACGGACAGTTGTCAAATTATATAAAGGATACTAGAGTAATTGCCCGTCAAAAATGACAGGTATGCATCAATTAAGTGTTCAGTTAAATAAAAATTTAAAAAAACCAACTTTTGAATCCTCCAAAAAATTACCAATGAGTGTAAAGTTCACATAGTTGAATGTTGCGGTAAGCAAAAATACTTTTGGTAATGTAATATTTATATTGACAATTTTTAAACTTTCTATCTTAATGGTCTTTCCTTAATGAAATTTAAAGAATGACATAATGGACACCAATATTGATTTCTCCACAACTATGCTGTTCTATTGTACTTTTATCAAAATTATTGTTTTATGTTAATCTATGTAATTAGTCTCTGCAAGTTTATCCTGCAATAGAGCCTTTCTTGAGCTTCAGCATTCAATCTCCTTCGTTCTTCAGCTTGTTTTGGAGTTTGTCCTGCTCTATATCTTTGCCTTCTCTTTCGGGTCTGTCGTCGTATTTTGCGTTCCTCCGCCGATTCATTATCCATGTTAAAACCTTCCTAATCTTCAGTCTAAATTACGATAAAAATACACGAGACTGATTATTTGCAATTAATTTCAATTTTTTGTACATTTTATGAAAAAGTTGACTAAACTGAAAATGTAACATAGGCTTATGTTAGCTTTGATAAAAGTCAGCATGTATGCGCGTCAAGATTTTTAATGCTTGAAATTCATTTCAATGCTTTTAAAATCAATAATGCTTGACTAATTAACAGTAAATAATAGTTTTAATTTACCTTTCGCAGAATCTAGAACTCAAAACATCGAATAGATGTTCGTACTCAGACTCACATTTACGATAAGCAACTCTTCGGAAAGGGAAATAAACGAATATTTGATTTTTTGATTTCTGGATTCTGCGAAAGGTTAATTAATATTATCATTATTGTAAATTAGTTAATCATGACCGTATTTTGTAATCAAAACTTCTTATTTTACAAAGCTAAAATATTTCTTAATAATGACAATTTTGTTTACGTCCGTTTCTATGAACACAGTTGACATTAAGGACTCGGAGAAGTAACAATCGAAAAACGACATTTTGCATTATCTAGTCCTTATACGAAATGTAAGGTATATATTTAATAATTTATTAGAATACAGGACTACGTTAACTATAAAAAATTCTCTTAGAGAGCACAAGCACGTCTCATAGTTTCAAAGATAAAAATTCGGGAATATCTCCCTTTATCAATTAAGTGTAAATCCTTTGAGGAATGGAAATCATGGAAAAAATAACAAGAATATAACTTCAATTCCGGTTTACCAGTTTCAGTCTAAACCTTTACAGATCTAGAATTAATACTAATAAATAGTACACGTCTGTCCGTCCGTAGATCTGTTTTTCTAAAGGTCAGGATATTTCATAGGTCGCTAGTCTGGTGGCGAATTTTGGGTTAAGGCGTATAACTAGAGGTAGAATGGAGGTAGAAACTCTCAATTTGGCAGGAATGGTATACCAATATATTTTAAGGTGATGATACACATATTTTGAGGTGATTCACATATTTTGAGCTAATCTTGCCATTTTAACGGGATGTTGCCTTGCCTACCAATTACATTGTTAGACATGGTAATCCTATTGTTTTGGAGTGGCATTACTTCTGATGGATGATTTTAAACAGCGCTCAGACATTGAAGTATGGCGTTAATGTCCATGTGCTTTAACATTATTAAATAATTAGTTAATAACTCCTCTGCGTGTCCTGTGGGCACGCATGACGCGTGCACATTTCTGCCTCTGTGTAATTCATGCGCATAACAACTAGAGGCAGAAAATTGTATTTTGATGCGTATTATATATAATAAATAATATCCTAAGCATTAGACATTGGGCATACAATAGTATCCTTGTCTGTGTGCTAACATAGATATTTAAGTATACTATCTTAGACACTACAGATAGGTCTAAGATTACCATTTTATTGTATAAAACAACAATCAAATTCTATACGTAAATGTTAAATATATGTGCAGTACACAGCGGAAACATGGAGAATAACTATTTCATATGGAGCAGACTAGTTGTCATTGAATGCAATTAATATCTTCTTTCATTCATTTTCCTATGAAATTTGACAAGTATGAGATACATTGATAAATTAAAATATACGTTTTCTTTAAATATTTCATTGCTTTGTTTCTCCTCTTCTTTCGAGGAAATGGCTACCTTCACAATTTCAATATTCATCCTAAATAGACATTCCAGTTCGTTCGCTCTCAAGTCACCGCTCCGACCCAGAGCCTCTGAGGACGTTTACTTCATAATCGGAATACGTCATAATCATCATTGAGAGTCTGTCCGTAGACAGGTCCGTGATTATTCGTGCTTAAACTTGGTTCTCCATATAGGTACTCCTATTTTCCGCAGTTTTCTTCATGCCTAGATAGCTCTCTTTCCCTTTCAAGTCGTCTATCAGCTGAAACCTTTTCCTACCTCTTTCTCTTTTTCCATCCAGTTTTCCTTCTAGCACTTTTTTAATCATGCTCTCTCTCTCTCTACTGCATCAGGTAATGTCCAGTCCAGTTCGCCTTCCTCTTTCGATAGTCTCTGTATAATCTTTCGCTTCTCTCCCATTCTTCGTAGTACTTCCTCGTTTTTCACTTTATCTGTCCATTTTATCTTCAGAATTCTCCATACCCCCATTTCGAAGCATTCCAAGCATTTAATATCATTTTTCCTTAGCGTCCATGTTTCTGCCCCATACAAAGCTATACGCCATACATAGCAATTTATCAACTTCTTGTGGATATCCTCCTTTATATTCCCAGTTAGTAGTAGTCTCTTTCTTCTGAAAGCGTCCTTTTCTTCCGTAATTCTAGTCCTGATTTCATCGGTACATTTTGCTTCTCTCGTTATGACGCTTCCAAGGTATTTTTAGTTTGAAAGTTATTCTGATGTCTTTTCTCCAAAATTTGTTAAATTTTTTTTCATCTTTATTTTATATTCGCATATATTGCTATACATAGCAACAGCTAGATTGTTGTTTTCTCTTTGCTTTGTTAGTTTCAAAAAGCGATTCAAAGTATTTCTCAATGTGTAATTTTTATATTAAAATTGATTGAAACAAAGGAACTTTACTTTATCGAGACGTAGTTTAGGAGAGAGCATTTAATTGGGGGAAATATGGAATTCGAGATATCAAAGGGAATACATGTTCCCCGAGTACGTTTTCACTCTTTTTATAATCATCATCAGGTGAATTTTATGCACGTGTGTGTTTGTGTATGTATGTGATGGAATATTAATGGCGCTCCAAATACAAAAGCTGCTATTCAGATCAGAGTAAAAGTTACGCATACTATTTTATTAGTAATAATTCAAGATCTGAATTGGTTTTCTGAAACCTATCATCCGTAATAGTAGGATTTATTTTGTCTTTCTACCGTTTTTCTAAGTATATCCTTTTAAAAACAGTTTCTTTCATTTAAATGCTTTTGTAAATGTTACAGACATTTTTTTACGACACGTTGTTTTAAAAACCTGTTGCTTTATAGATGCTTCGATTTTTTCACTGAATTTAAGTGAAGACAGATTTAGGTGATTGTTGATTGGCTGATGGTTGATGTGTATAAACATTCGATAGATTCGTTTTCTTTTTTATTAGACTTCAGTTACGCAGGTGAATTCGTTTTATCGCATTATAATTCAGGTGAAAATAATCTTAAATGAATAAGAAAAAATTATTTTAGTCGACTTTGACTTAAAAATATATAATATTTTTGTCTTTTTATAACGAATTCGTGTTCACCGGAGTCGTGTTGAGGGACGTATTGCTGTACTCTTTTTGTTAAAAGAAAAGTGTGACCATGTTGCATTTGGGGCCTGGGAATAATTTAATTTTTATATTACTTACTAGCAGAATTTCCCGTTGAATTTCAACGAATTTAGTGAAGCTACTACAGCACAACATACAAACTCTTTAAAATATATAGTAGATAATTTTAAAATTACAATTAGCTTTTCTTAACAACTAATCATATTTGCTTGTAACAATCCGTTTCCTAGCCTATTGCATTAAAATATAACGATAATTTTATTTCCTATCATATTACTTTCGCCAAATCCACTTTCATTTCTTGTGTAATTATGCCTCGCTGAAATATTTACTTTTATGGCTTGTAAGCAAGAAACCTGTGAAAAAGCAACGTACAGTTGTCCATGATTGAACACTGACTGGTAAATGTACACCAGATGCGTGGGCCCATTCGCGTTATTAAACATTAAAAATGTAGAATATAATGATTTTATTTACAAAAAATGTAAGATTCCAGTATTCAATAGACGAAAGAAGGTTCAATTACTTTCATCAATAAACGCTTCCTGAATAATATTCAGTATCTATTTACGTTGCTATCCACAAACATCGATCGTTTCGTTGCTTAAATAAAAGTGCGAAGCGAATAACGCTAAACTTTCGTCTATTTGTAAGCTTCATTGAAGCTAATTGAATCGGAGGTAGCAAAGACGGTCGCCTTGGCAACGCCCGGAAAGAGTACGAAAAATTCACAAAATTTCGAAACAAATATCGTATTTCTGAAATCTTCGACCGTGTAACATGTAAACTTCGCAGGAATAAGATAGTATAGACTTTTATTCGTCGAATAAAACAAAAACTAAAAAAATCGGTTCGTATTTACGTATTTTAATGCTTGAAGGAAGAATACCTTGCAAGTCAAGAAATGGATTCATACGTGTTATCTTATGGAAAAATGTTAATCCCCTATATTGGCAGCACTAATTAATCCCGGTTGACCAAACCTTGACCATTCACTAAGTTAGGATGTAAGGAAGAATCGTACCAAATTTGGTTATTCTAGCTTTTACCGTTTAGGAGGAGTTCCACGAACAAACACACAAATACACAAACACACACTTCAACATATATTATAGTAGATTAAAATGTGATCACTATTTCCTGAAATGGAAAAGAATATACTCTAGTTCTTAAACAAAAGAGAAATCAACTCCAATGACGTTTTTTAGTACTTTACTATACAGCCGACACAAAAAATAATTGATTTTATTCGTACTAGTGTATATTCCCGTTGAATTCATCGGAATTAGTGAATATACTTTCGCTGCCAATTCTACGGCGTATGTGGGATATACAAAAGCACTTCAGTCTACGAAAATCACTCTTAAAGAATACATTTTCCCTTACCTTTTCCTAACAATTGACCACATTTGTTTGTAAACAATCCTTTTCCAAGTGTGTTAATGCATTGAAATATATGGAAAATTTTATTACTTTCACTATGAGTAGAAAACGGTAAAGTATTGTTTTCAAGAAACAATCGATTTCGAGATTTCAATGGAAAAACGCACTCTGAGGTCAATAGAACACATTTTGACTATTTTCTTGATGATCTATGTATTTATGGTATAGGAATATTGTGGGCTCTCTAACTCAAAACCTAAATATCAAATTCGCAAATATTTAAGATTTTTCTTAGCAAATCAAGGTTTGAAAATGTATTGAAACTGATTCACCGGAAGTGGATGATTATTGTAGTCGTATATCACTTTTTTCAAATATCACCATTTAATGAATAGTTGTAATTATAATAGTTGTAGGTAGTGTAATTTTCTACGAGTATTGTTTGAAACAGTTTTTCGTAAAACCGATAATTTAAGAGATATCTTCATTTATTTCAAAGTTTTGATAAATACGTCGCTAAGTGATGCCATTGTTTCCTCTGCTATGCTACAATTTTGTAATTGTTGATATCGTTTCCTACGCTTTGTTATCCATAGAAGCATTTATGAATTTTCTTTAGTTATTGTTTTTAAATAATGATTGTTGAAATGTTTGAAAATCATTACTTATTGTTAGTGCAATTTCCGATAATTATTCCTGAGTCCGTTGATGTCGAGAGAGCAACCATATTCATTACTCTGTATGGAGAATGCCATGTGTTGACCACATCAGATTTTTTCCTATCATAACACTTTCGCCAAATCCAGCTTAATTTCTTTTTACTTTCTCCATATACGTAGTATATAGAAAGTAGGTATTCTTTAAATGAAAAAATCGATTTCGAAATTTCAACGAAATATATGTTTAAGACCCCTAGATCCGTGGGCCTATTTCCGTTAATAAAGAAAAAAATGTAGAATATGATTATTCTACTTACGATATAGGTAAGGTTTCAATATTCTAATGGTGAAGGACGATTCTAATAAGTAGATACATGTTGACGTTCTTGTGCGTAAACATATAGCAATTCATTCGATGCTTAAAAAGTTCGAAGCCAATAACGCTGTAGTTCCGTCTATCTGAAGGCTTAATCGACGCTATTTGAATCGAAGGCAATAATGAGAGTCGCCTTGCCAACGCCCAGAATGAAAACGAAAAATCCACAAAATTTCGAAAAAGGATGCGTATTTCTGAAAACCATGAAAGTTGAGCATATATAATCATTTTTTGTGAGCAGTAAGGTGGTACCCCTGATTGGCGTACGTGATTACTTTTTGCGATTTTCTTATTATATTTTACAGTAAGTCCTAAATAACAAATTTCATGAAAATCCGTTAAGTAGAAGCCGAGAACGAACATGCGGACTGACGGGCAGACGGACAGACCGACGATAATTGGCGCTCACGCTGGAAGCGAAACGCTCCTAAAAACTGGTGACAGGAATAATCGCTGCCAAACCACGAATAAGAAAACCGCGATAGGCGAGGAATGCGTGTATTTAAATCGTTAGATGAGAAAATTGGTAATTTTAATGACAATAAAAAATAAATGAAAATTACAATGAATATTATTAACGTAAAACCGCAAAAATGTAATCAGTACATCAGCAGATACATTGAAAGCATTTCTACCTTTGAAAATACGAAAACTGTATTTCTCATTCATTTAAGAAACTGATTCATATGATACAGTCACCAATGCGTTCCTTTTAGAAGAAAACACATAATTAGAAACTCAATTACAATGTGAGCAGTAAAATTACAAGGGAAAATTATTATTTTCCCGTGTAAGTTGCACTGATTCTTTAGTTTGTGATGCACATTTGCAAATGATAGTAAAATTTTAAATTCTCCTACTGATTTAAAAAATGAAATAACGTTAACGACACTTACTGGTGCAAAAGTTATATTTCAAAATAAGGCATGTTTACAAAGGAGTAAAATATGAAGGCAAACAATACTAATAAAATACCATACTATAAGTCTAAAAAACATGAGGAATAACATGGATACCAGTGTTTAAAGCATTCATGCGTGTGACAAAATATCGAAACTGCCAAAGACACTGGTTAATATTAAACAGGTCCTACTGAATATAATAACAGTGCAGAGTAATTTCTCCCAAAATATTGTAATGCGAAAAAGTGAAATTTGAAAATATTGTTAAGCATATTTCATTACGCTGAACCATTTTTTACTGTTTTCCGATAATGTATCGTAGTGACTTCGAACAACAAAATCTGGTGAAAGCTTTCCCAACTTTACACCTTGGGCGATGAGCAATCCAAACGATTTAAATTGTTTTGGGGAAGGTGGTGTACCTTTTTCGAGGAAAAACGCTAAATTGAAACTGCTACCATACCGACGTTCCCATCCCAGTCCTTCGTACACGAGTCCGTCACCGCCGGAGAAGAAATTAGGCCAAACATCACCATGAGATTCAATGGTACTGTTTTGCTCCTTTGTCATCGCAAGCTTGCACATGCTGATATTACAGCAAGGAAAATTGTCAGTAAACGTGACCCACACATAACTATTCTTTTCGTTCCAGGCGTTTATTTCTTTCGTTGGCTGCTTTGCGTTCCACTCTTCTCGAGAGACAATCGTCAACTCATTTCCTTGATTGACGTTGAACACTTTTCTACTCTCGCTTAACACTCTCGAATCACCTATAACTACGAAATTCGAATTAAACTTTCCCACTTTGATTCCTTGGGCGATGAGTAAAGAGAATGACTGCAGTTGCTTAGGGGAAGGAGGGTTTCCTCCATCGAGGAAATATATTAGGCTGAATTTATCACCTATCAGCCTTTCCCAGCCCAGTCCTTCGTACACGAGTCCGTCTCCATTCGAATAGAAATTGTGAGGAATGTCACCATGAGACGGAATGCCGTCGTCTTGCTCCTTTAGCATCGCTAGCTTACATATCTCATTATCAATACAAAGTGTATCACTATAACTGACATATATCTTATCCATTGGTTCGACCCAGGTGGCGATATATCTTGTTGGCATCTTTGCTCTCCATTCCTTTCGAGAAACAAACGTCATCTTTCCATTTTCACCTGTTGGAATACAATAAAAATAGGATTAATTTTTTATTTTATATACTGGCAGAAGTGCCCGTTGATTTTCGACTGATTTAGTGAATCTAAAACTAGGACCGTGTGACATGTAAACATCGTGGGAATAAGGTAGTACACAGTTGTAACCGTCGAATATAAAAAATATGGGAAAACCTCTCCGCTTTTAGGTAATTAGACGAACGAAAGAAGAACAACTTGCACTGTGAAAAATCGAAAATTACGTGTAACTTTATGGGAAAATAATTACAGAATTAAGCTCTCCTTCCCCACAATTTTTTGATCGCCAAATACCCTACGTTACCAGCACTGTACAGTGATATACCAGTGCGAAGTTCCGTGATGATACCTTCAAAACGAAATCTGTAAGGAAAACCAGCAGTAGCATGATTATAAATAGAAAACTGATGAATAAACGAAATTAATTAATTTAAAGAAAGAGAAAAAAGTAAATAGAAAACGTTTTAGAATCACAGAGAGAATTTATCCTCCGACTATTTGCTCGGTCCTCTCATCCATGAGTTCTGTTACGAGAAAATTGTTTATATTAACAATACTTAGGAAACAATGAAACGATTTATCCAATCACGATTAGTGGAAAATCTACTTCTAATTATTTAAGTTATTTACGTAATTTTAAAAACAGGCTGCTTTGAAGAACTCTACGCTACACGAAAACATCATTAAAACAGTTTATTAATAATCTTTTTATTAAAATCTATAAATATTTGGTTGCCAAAACAAAATCTCTCGCAGAAAGTGAAATACGAGTTTACGTTTAAATGTTCTCCATATAAATGCATTGGACTCTCAACTTCGGCGACAATGGGAGCTGTCATGGTAGCTTACAATTGGTATTGTCGTGAAACTGAATAAATCATGTCTTTTTCGGATTCTAACGCATTTTAAGTTAATTCGATCAGAATTCGGATTCCGTCTTCAATAAACTTTGTTGTATCCTTCATAGAACCATTCAAGTCTCAAGCTTGTTTCCAAGTAATTTTAAATTGCAAAAGGAAAAATAAACTGCACTGAACCGGATGTTATTCAAATGAAGAAAATGAAACGGAACTTCGCATCTGTATATTGTTTTACCCTGCTGGTAACTTAGGATTACGGCGAATAAAAAATTGTGGGGAAGGCGAACTTAATTCTGTAATTATTTTCCCATAAAGATACAAGTACTTTTCGATTTTTCACAGTTCAAGATCTTCTTTCGTTCGTCTAGATAGGTAGATGCGCAGCGGTTTTCTTCATTTTTGATCTATTAGACGGTAAAACTGTGTACTATCTTATTATTCCGATGCTTACATGTTACACGGTCGAAGTTTTAAATTGACGAAATCCGTTGAAATTTAACGAGCACTTCCTGTAGTGTGTGAGACCCGATCCGGAGGTATATTACTCCCTCAATCAATAAACACCACCCTCACACTCCTCCTATTCCTTATTCGACCCCTTCTCTTACCCTTAATACCCTCTTCCACCCTGGGATCCACGACGTCCTAAAGGAAATCCTCCATGCTGCCCACTCAGTTCTTACTTCCACCTCTCACCAATCCCCATTAACGAATTCTCCCATTCGTTCCTTCCGCCTCCTCCCACTTTGGGAAATATCCCAAATTCCCAACACTACATACGCTGCAGGATCTCAACCCTGGGGCAAACCCTGCTGCTGGCATTCCTCATCCACCCACCCTCATTTTCTTTCACCAGCTTCTCCTCCAACATCACCTACCCCATCTCCTCCAAAGTAACTGCGCCATGCGGAATGTCATTTACCTCCTCATCTGCACCCATGTCCTGCCTTTTATGTTTGCCTCACCAGTAACCTCCTCAACATCAGAATTAACGGCCACTGGAACAGATTAAATGTCAAACGTCTCCTTCCGGTGGCCTCTCACGCAAATCCACACAAGGTAACTTTAAAAAGTGCTTTAATGTAAGGATTATTCGCGCCCTACCGGACGACACCACCGCCCCGTCCACATCTTACCTCTTGAATTCCCCCCCCCCCCTTCCCCCGGTCTCAAACTCCGATAACCTTATTGGCTATCCCCCCTCCCCGTCTCATCCTATCCCGAATTCCTCTCATTGCCCCCCTCTCCCACATCCTTCCCAGTGTGTCACTTCAAACCATACATGCCTCTCCGTCGCTGAAGAAGGGCTGCAGCCCATAAGCTCCATATTTGTTTTGTTTTTGTGTGTCTTCAGCAACCCCATCGGCTCTCCAATTGAGGTAAGTGTCCACTGGGCTTCCTCCAACACCTTGTTGCCACCTTTATTATTATCTTTCATTTTCTTTAAGCATTTACACACACACACACATATTTAGAGAAACTAGGTGTTCCGTTGTGTCTCCCTTGTGCTGGCGAAGGTATCATACCGAAAGGCCAATAACTCTTGCTTAGGGTTCACTGGGTTTCCTTCAACACCTAGTTGCCCTAAATATCCTCATTTACATTTCCTTTTCCGCAAGTATATATGTGTGTGTATATATATATATATATGATGGATGAGAGAAGAAAATGGAAAAACGTTAACAGTGAAGAAGGTAGAGCCAACTATAGACGCATAAACAATGAGATGAGAAGGGTAACAGATAAAGCTAGGGAAAATTGGATAAAAGAAAAATGTGAGGAAATACAAGAGATGGAGAAGGTAGGACGATACGATATGATGTACGCTAGGGCACTGGAGCTAGAAAATAGGAAGTCTAATGGGATTCGTGGTAATGGAATTATTAATACAGAACCAAAGGATGTAGCACAGGGATGGTAAGAATACATTAAGGAACTATACGAAAAGCAGGCAGGATCGGTAGAAATGGAACTGGAAGAAGAGAATTGCATTGAAAAAGACAACTTGGGGCCAAGTATTATGAAAAGCGAAGTGGAAAAGGCGATACAGGAACTAAATAAAGGAATAGTTACAGGCAGCGATGGAATACCGGTAGACGTACTTAAAGTCATGGGATTGGAAGGACTAAAAGTGATTACGATGCTAATTAACAAGATTTAACACTCGGGAGAGTGGCCTCAGGATTTCTTAGATGTAACAATGATCCCTCCAAAGAAGAAGCCTAAGTGAAAGGACTACAGAACGATATCCCTACTATCACACACTTCGAAGATCATCTGGAGGATTCTTAATAAAAGACTAGAGAAAAAGGCCGAAGAAATGCTAGGGGAAGATCAATTCGGCTTCAGAAGAGGACACGGAACCAGAGATGCTATCGGTGTAGTGAGAATTATATCAGAAAGGGCAATAGAATACAGTCAAGATAGCTGCGTATGTTTCGTCGACTGGCAGAAGGCCTTTGATAGAGTAAATTGGGTACTGCTGCTGAGGATATTAAAGGATATAGGTGTAGACTGGAAAGACAGGTGAGTGATCAGGTATCTATATGTGAATCAAGTTGTAGAGGTCAGGTTGGAGAATACGGACACCAGCGGAGTACATATCGGTAGAGGAGTAAGACAGGGCTGCTGTCTATCGCTGATTCTATTCAATATATATGGAGAGAGACTAACGCAGGAAGCGTTAGAAGGCACGGGAGATTTCAAAATCGGAGGAAGGATTATAAGAACAGTGAAATACGCGGATGATCAAGTACTTCTAGCAAGAAAGGAAAATGAACTCCAGAAAATGATAAATAGACTAGTGATAACAGGTAGAAAATACGGTATGGAAATAAATACAGAAAAATCCAACGTTATGCGAATATCAAGTAAAGAAGAAGAAAATTTGACATAAGTATTGGAGGAAAGCCATTAGAATAGTTTCAGGTTATAAATACCTTGGAAGCATCATAACGAGACAAGGAAAATGTACAGATGAAATCAGGACTACAATAACAAAAGCAGAAGCCGCATTCAGAAGAAGAAACGCCTGTTAACGGGAAATATAAAGCAGGAAATCCGCAAGAGGTTGATAGAATGCTATGTATGGAGTATAGCTTTGTACGGAGCAGAAACATGGACGCTAAGGAAAAATGATATAAAATACTTGGAAAGCTTGGAAATGTGGACATGGAGAAGAATGCTGAAGATAAATTGGACAGATAGGGTGAAAAATGAGGAAGTACTACGAAGAATAGGAGAAAATCGAACGATTATACAGACTATCAGAAAGAGGAAAGCGAACTGGATTGGGCGTTCCCTGAGGAGAGAGTGCATGGTTAAAGAAGTGCTAGAAGGAAAACGGGATGGAAAACGAGAAAGAGGTAGGAAAAGGTTTCGGCTATTAGACGGCTTGAAAGAGAAAGAGAGCTATCAAAACATGAAGAAAACTGCGTAAAATAGGAGCATATGGAGAACCAAGTTTAACATAGAATAATCACGGACCCGTCAAAGGACAGACTACCTATGTTGATGATGATATATATATATATATGCACACACACACTTATCGAAAGCTCTTTCCAAAAATTATTTAATAATTTATCCGATATTCAGCAAATGAATTTCTCACAGCAGAATTCGTAGAATATATACATGTATTTTATTACCTTTGCATTTTCCGCTTAAATCGCCATCGCAATGAACTCTTGCTTGGGATCCATGAGAAATATCTGTAACCACATCTTGTGTAGGAATATAAGGGCTCGAAATATTCACATCATCTGAAATATAAATGAAATTTAACATACTTTTGGAGGTTATTCCATTTAAATGGTTTTAATACAAATAGACACCGTTGTTATGCTATAACTATATCCTTAAGGCATACGCAATATGTAACGGTATACTGGAATTAATAATGCTACAGTCGTTTATATCAGTTAAATCAACGAAAACTTTAGTTAATTTTAAATTTTTTATAATTGGGGTAATACAAAAGAACGAAGAATACTTTTAATTAGTTATCAATTCGAAAAAAACTTCAACAGGTATATTTAGTAATTGGAAATAAATATAAAAGTAACTGCTTTTAATTTAATCAACATTTCTCGTAATATCTTATAATAGACCACGAGAATAGAAATAGCGCAAAAAAAATCAGAATACTTTACCTGTGAAGAATCCCCGAAGGTGCACGTGCCTCATTCCGTCATTTTCCGTGACATTCTGTTCCACTGTCAACTTCCAATTCTCACTTGAGTCGCAGGTGGAGCTATCTAAATAGTAAGATGTATTCCACTTCTCATCGTACGTTTTTCTCCCGAAAAGTGATAATTTAAAGACTCCTCTTCCGCATGTGTCTGGAGATTTCTCATCCTCGCAAAGAGAGAGAGAAATGGAGAGAGCGATGAAATAAATGAGACAAATCTTCTCCATGTTGCTAAGTCCGTCCTTCCGACTTCTTGTGCCAGCCGATGATGTATGTGCCAAAGAGTCCAACCTCTAATCCTTATATACGAATTTGATAAAAATAAAATCCAGTGCAGACTGCGTCACTGACAAAGTTCTCAGGAATAAAATAAAGCGCCATAGTGCTATCACTATAATGTCTAAGGTCGTGATATTTGACCCTCTGGCGTCACTTAGGAATAAAATAAAATTCAGTACAGTAATCATCCCAGTGTCGAAGATCGTCGTTCTGACCTTTAGTCATCACATATAATTATTTCCTCGATCGTGAATAAGAGTGGCTTCCCATATTTATCGATGCAATTCATTTATTCTTATTTATTGCTCTATAAGGAGATATGTTCGCCACATGATTTTTTTTCATATTATTTTCAGTGGCGCACTTTCACGGAAAGAATTTATCGTCGTCATAATAGAAGTGAACCATCCAAAGTGATACGCACTGTATGGTGTATGGCAGGGATCGACAGAATTCACACGAAATATTATTCATTTAATATATATATTATTAGAGTGAATCAGAATACTCTCTGAGAACTATAAGGTGAGATGCATTCTATGGTGTATGGCAGGGAGCGACTCATTTCAAAGCAAACTCTATCTATTAATTTTGCTATTATCAAGGTGAATCAGAATACTTTTCGCGAAATATCCACACACACCATTGCGTGGTGTGTGGCGGGGGGTGACACATTTCACACCAAATATTTTTCTGTTAATTACGCTGTTAAGAGGGTGAACCCGAATTCTGCTGGGTAACTATCTACGGTGAAACCCATAGTATGGTTTATGTCGGAAGCGTTCTCAATGATAGTTTCTTCATTAAAATCCATATTATTTTCTGCTAGATATTTCCTATTTGTGATACGCTATACATTTTCCTAAACTGTTGACAAAAAAGGATTTGGAGGACTCGGGATCAGCTGCTGGGGATTACTCCATACCAGCCTAAGTGTTTTCATAGGACATCTGAAGTAACATATCATTGGCACAGTTGGTTTTGAAGTGTGCAATTTATATTTTTATGGAGCCGCTAAAGATTTTTATGAAAATGTAGGTACCTTTAATATTCTAATCATAGATTTTTAAAATAAATCGCCTTATATTATTAGCTTTTGTAGTACTTTACTAACTTTTTTAACTTATGGGGAACAAATGGAGTATATGATATCTTTTTAAAAGCAGTCTGCCATGAAAATTGAAAAGGATGCAGACAACATAGCGAACTATGCGAAATTAGTAGCTGAAACATAAGAAAGCGAGCGAGCGTTATTCGAGGCCCTAAGGTAACTAACAATAAATAAAAGGCAAGTGAGGGAAGATGTCAGTGTGTGGAAGATGCCACAGATGGCGGATTACAATAATTTATTAGTTGAGGACGGCAGCGAATTCAGGGAACAGTTGAACAGATGTGAGTGTTCAATCAGAGTGCCTATATAATTTTTTTGGCACTAGAGCAAGATTTCTCGGTGAGTGCACTTGTGCTATAATATTAAGATGTTTTTATATAAGACCTTGTAGGTAAATAGGAAATAAATGTAAAATTATTGCTAACTGAAATCATAATCTGGGCAATAGGTAGTAAAGTAGTAAGCTTTGTAGGGGCCGCTATGTTCTTAAACATAGTAATAAAGTAATCAAGGTCGTGGGATAAGATGTCAGCATATAAGTAGGGACAGTGGCATCTTACCTCAACTATATTATAGATCAGGTTTATTATACGATATAGTAGGTGCAAGGGACGTCCACCACATAACATCGGCTGGAAAAGGAGAAACAATCAATGTTATTGCGTGCTGTAATTCAGAAGGAAAGTTCCGTTTGTACGAGTCGTAATACGTCTGCATATGTTAACACAGATCGGTTTATGGGATGGACGAGAGACCATTTTGTAGGACGGAAGATGGTAAAAATTCTCCTCATTTTGAATAGTCATACCTCTAATAGTTCTGATATGACTGTCGGACTATGCATTCGAAAGTCATGTTCGATTCATGGTAACTCTGGAAAACATCTGAGTAGATGTCACTTTAGCAGTCTTTTAGGCTCAGCATTAGAGGTGTGCCGTTGGCCGTCAAACGTGGAAATTGTGACTAAATGTGTCGTGCAACTAAGTCTCATGCAATGAAAACTAAGGTGTCGAGCTATTGTCAGAAAGCAGGGGTTACAAATAGAACAAAACCGGTGGTGGCGATGCGGGTTCTCATGCAATGGGATGCTGTGAAACATAGTTACCATAAACGTGAACCAACCCCCCTTAATTACACCTCTTTCAGTTCCAATATGCACAGTAATAATATTGAGGTGTTCAATATTTTAATTTCTACTTTCACAACTAACATCGATAAGGCTTCCGTTTTTCCAACTAACACTGCAACTAGAATCAGTTTTTTCACTTCCCTTCTTCTTGAATGAATTCTTCAAATATCCTTGAAACTTTCGTTGTAATTCTTCCAGAAGAGCAATCTTTTTCCTTTTGAAAGCTTTTAATTCAAACTTTCTATTATTATGCCGATCTCTACCTGACATTTTAATATTAAAATTGGGTTAATTATTCTTCTATACGTAATAAGTAGTCCCCGCTTAACACGAGAAATACATTCCTAAAAAGTGTCGGGTTAAGTGAATTCACAAATACCATAAGAAACCATGCAATACGCGTGCGAGAAAGCAGAGATTTAATGGACTACAACCATTAATGTACATTTTACTTACGTTTTTATACATCTAATGTAATAACCAATACAGTGTAAATTCAACGCAATGCATAAACACATATACTAAGTGGTAAATAAAGTATCAACACGGCGACGTGTGCTAGTTCCGCAGATCCTTTAGTATCTAAGTACAATAAATTATCTAATATTTTACAAATAAATATAAATTAATTTAAATATATAGATTCCATTAATGGCAATATTTTTTTATTTTTTCACGTAATGGATCGTGTTGCAACTCGTGTTAAAACGGGTGCTTCTTCATGTAAAGTGAACAGATTCCCCAATTGGTTAATCGTGCTAACGTGAATTTTGGGTTAATCCGGGGGAACTACCGTAACGCTAAGTTAATTACTTTAGTCACATTAGAATAACTATATAAATTATGATTATGATTCGCGAATACAATAAAATGTCCTATGCTAACGCAACTTATTTATTGGCGCTTCACGGGAACTACGAACCAATTATGAGGACCAGCGAAGTGCGAATGATCAAGTCCTCGTAAACGCCATTTCCCTTGAACAAGTATCGTCTTCAACACTTATAGCGTAAGAATAATTCTTTGTGCAGCGACTGTACAAACTCAATATAAACATTTTTCAGCTCTAATACTAAGCTAATATTAGTCTCTAACGCCATCCGACGAATATTGTAAACCAATCTCTAACACATCCGCAGAAACTTTTCACCTTGACTTCCATTTCTCTTTACTCCTTACTGGACACGCTCAGTGTTTCTTTCTTTCCCTCTCCAGATCCGTTTCTTATAATCGCTGGACTCTATTCTCCAAGTAAACCTTAGCGAAAGCTTTCTAGACTGTTTCGACCGCGCCTCACCGTCATCTATACTTTCTCCATACGTAGTATATGGACAGTATTGTGATCAGGAAAAAAATCGACTTCGAGATTTCAACGGAAATATGCACACGTTTTGAGGTCCCTACGACATGTTTAGACTGTTTTCGGAATGGTGTGTCTCTGTGTGTGTATGTGGATGGATGGATGGATGGATGGATGTATGTGATTGTGGACGCTCTAACTCAAAAAGTACTTGTCATATTAATACCAAACTCCATATATAATACTTTAACATGAGCACAAAGAACTGATTAGTTTTTGGAATAATATCGGTTATCGAAAGTCGAGGTTTATTCGGAACCCGATTCGGTTTTAGCGATATTTCTCCGTTAAAACATTATTATTGTATATACAAATCTATAAAAATGTTATAGAGAATGTAATTTCCTACAACTTTCATTTGAAACAATTTTCCATAGCAGTTGTTGTTTAGGAATTATTTATATATACCAGGTTTTTTCGGTTTCCGTCAAATATGCAATTTGCTTTGAAATTTTGTGGATATTCTTTACTCTTTTCCGACGTTGCCTCCGATTCAACTAGCTTCAATGAAACCTTCAAATAGTCGAGCGAATAGCGTTATTTGCTTTGCACTTCTTCTTAAGCAACGAAATGATCGATGTAGCCATCTTTATACATAGCAATGTAAATAGATACAGATAATTATTCAGGAAACACCGTGTATGAAGCGTTCATAACGATTAACTAAAGTATTGAACCTTCTTTCGTCTATTGAATACTGGAATCTTACCTTTTCCTTAAGTAAAATGATTATCTTCTACATTTTAAATGTTTTATTAACGCAAATAAAAGCACGCATCTGGTGTACATTTATCAGGGTCAGTGTTTAATCTTGCAGAAATATAAGTTTCCTTTTCACGGGTGTTCTTGCTTACTTGTTAGATATAAAAATTAACTTTTCAGAAAGGCATAAATATTCAAAAAATGAAGCGGGATTTGACGAAAGTAATACTATATATATATACCTATATACACGTATATACACGTATATATATATATATATGTATATATATTTAAAAGTGAAATTCTATTTTGTTTGTCGGTTATACAAATCCACACTGTTGAAGATTTCGTTACGGAACTTCCCATAGGTACAGGCATACCTCCATTAACGAAGCCTCTGGCAACGAACTCCATTTTTACGAAGTCAGCACTTTAACCTTTAAAAGCCGGAATTTAAATACGCAGCTGAGGGTCTCGCTGTTGGATTGAATTTCGGCCATTTAAATATTTTGTGTATGTTTTCTGAAAAAATCTCGTATCTCATGAACTATTGGTGAGAAAACACTCAAATATTTGATTGTAAAAATAATGAAGAGTCATATCTTTCCCCTTTTTATGCGAAAGAAATAACTCAAAATAACGTACTGCCGAAAAAACGTAATATAAAACAAAAAATAAAACTATAACTATTTTTACTGAATTTTTTGTGTGTAAATTTCGTATTCACTCTACAGCTTATATAATCCCAGTGTTTTTTGCCCTCTAGGCCAATGCTCCCCAAGAACCTTTTTTCCTCCACGGCACACCTTCATGCATGTTTAAAAACATCGCGGCACACCAAACCACCCCTAATTAATTTCTCTACGTCAAGACACATTTTTAAAAGAAAAAAACTACCATAAAACAAAAGTCGCAATTATATTCGATTTTTATCATTGGTAAAGTAATATTCAATTAATCGTATAATTTAATTGTAAATTAAGTAAATACACAATTCAACGTGTAAATATGTTATGCTCTTCGACGGAAAATGTAGTCTTTCCTTTTAGGTACAAAGGCTCAATAATAGAAAGAGCTACTAGAACTTCTTCATCTAGGTTCTTTAAACATGCCCTTTTAATATTTTTAATATGAGCCATTGGCGAACAATTAAATAAGCATAAATACGATGTTGAATTTGGAACGTCATAGCGATGGAATATTCAGATACTTAGCTTTTAGTCAAAATACATCTAAAGATAGAATACTAATTTTAAGTTGTATGGTCGTTGCTAAAGTCCATCTCGTAGTTTCAGGATAAATTACTTTGGATGATAAAATGTATGCGAATTTCTTTGTTCCAAACGATTTTGTGAAAATTAAAAATTCTCAGACTGTGCGGCACACTAGTGCCTTCCTCGCGTCACACTAATGTGCCACAGGACACTGGTTGGAGAGCACTGCTCTAGAGGCTTGGGCTGGTGTGTTATTCCTCAAAGCAAGGTGCAACACACAGACCACGTCACACACCTTGCATTTGTATTTTGTCCTCGTGTATTAGGCTTTACAAGAATACGCACGACATCTCACGAGGTTTCCCATAATCGACCAATGTTTATTTTCCTTGGCCTCCAAAAGCTTAAGTAGGGTGTCGGTAGCACTAGGTCGTCTCCCCGTTGGTATTGCCTGAGAAGGAAGAGCCCTAAAACCCTCTCTGTTCTGTTTCGTGTTCTCAAAACGAATGATCAAGGCAGTTCGGAAAACCAAGATTCGCAAAATAAAGAAGAAAACGACAAAGGACCTGAGCTGAGTCACTGGGTTCAGTTTATTGAATCTATTTGGGATGAGAGGGAGGATCCTGCAGCAGAGGCTTATTTTGAGAGAAACACTCGAATATTAATTGCGCTCCCCTCTTCTAATCCTTAAGACCTCTAGCCTTAGGAGAGTAAGAAGTTAAGAGGTGTGTCTGGCCTTTCGTCTCATCTATCCATCTCGATTCTATGACTAAAACCAGGTCCGTGAGCAGCGTTGGAAGTAAACAAGGAAGTGGGTTGAATGAAAGAATGAATCTATGGCAACGCAGCGCTCTAGCTTAAGCGAGTGATTGGCCGAGAGAGCCCGGACCCTTTAATTCTCGCACATATTCTTTCGTTGCGCAGACTATATTTCCGTTTCCATCGCCTTTTACGAAGTGTTTTTATACGTTCCCCAAAAACTACACTTAGAATTGAAATACATATTTTATGGTTTAATTAAGTTAATTTAACAGCAACCCTAATGTCAGACAAACAGCCATCGAGTGGTAATGATCTAAGAAGAAACTAAAATCCATCTCACTTTCTGAGAACATGCAAGCGATACGACGGGTAGAGGTAGGTGAAAGAAATCCTTAGGATTAACGCAATCCACAGTAAAAACAATATTAAATCAAGCAGACAATGTAAAAGCTTCAGTCCAAACCCGAAGTGGTGCAAATGCTAAGGTGCTGTAAGGTGCTAAATGACCTTAGCTGTCGATGCACCTACAAAATCCCAATCCTACTACTACTACTGAAATCAGGACTAGAATAACAATAGCAAAAAGCCGCTTTCAGAAGAATGAAACTCCTGCTAATGGGAAATATAAAGCAGGAAATCCGCAAGAGGTTGATAAAATGCTATGTATGGAGTATAGCTTTGTACGGAGCAGAAACATGGACGCTAAGGAAAAATGATATAAAATACTTGGAAAGCTTGTAAATGTGGACATGGAGAAGAATGCTGAAGATAAAATGGACAGATAGGGTGAAAAATGAGGAAGTACTACGAAGAATAGGAGAGAATCGAACGATTATACAGACTATCAGAAAGAGGAAGGCGAACTGGATTGGGCATTACATGAGGAGAGAGTGCATGATTAAAGAAGTGCTAGAAGGAAAACTGGATGGAAAAAGAGAAAGAGGTAGGAAAAGGTTTCAGCTAGTAGACGACTTGAAAGGGAAAGAGAGCTATCAAGACATGAAGAAAACTGCGGAAAATAGGAGTATATGGAGAACCAAGTTTAACCTAGAATAATCACGGACCTGTCAACGGACAGACTACCTATGATGATATATATATATGTATACTAGTAATATGTGCTTGCATTCTGCAAGCATTTTTAAAAATGTTAGCATTTTTACTATTTAGGATTTTTCCCAATCAATTACGTACAAAATCATATAACAGTGTCAAATTTCAAGTTTGTTGTTCATTTAGAAATGCCTTATAATTTTTTTCTTCGCATAGGGTAATAATGTGAAAAAACATCCGCTAGGATTTCGTATTTTTACCATATCAGATATTTTTCCTTCTGTTGTAACAAAAAACCCATAATTTTGCCAAATTTCTAGTTTGTATCTCATTAAGAAGTGCCTTATAATGTTCACACTCGTATTGGGTAGAAATGGGGCAAAATCGCACCTAAAAATTTGAATTTTTGCTATTTTTTTATTTTATCTTCGGTTACAACAAAATTTCCATAATTGTGCTAAATTTCAAGTCTCTAGGTCGTATGGAGCTGCCTCACCGTTTTTGTTCACGTGTTGAGCAATACTGGGGCAAAACAGCCCCAAAAATGGGGATTATATCAGTATCGGATTTCCTTCATAAGTCGTAGTTTAACATTAATTGCATTAAAATATATGCCTCTGAGTCCCATTAAAAGCTTACCCATATGAAAGCATTAAGGCTGTTCCAAGCAATTTCCGATTTACACTCGAATCTGGCCCGCCTAAGCATTGGCATCTTTCAATGTGGCCCGCTGAAGAATTCGCAAATACCGATGCGGCCCGCCATGCAGAAAAGTTTGCCCACACCTATTCTAGTTAGAACAACCAATACACAGATATAAAAAATATTTGTATTACGTATCTCTGATGGCCACAACAAAGTTATAAAAAATGTGTGCAATTGGGTACCAGCTGTCATCTTCTGTACTAATTCACGAAAAAATGATTCTAATTTATTTCGTTTAATTACCACTCTGAAATGCCTATCATTTTTACTTTCTCATATATGAAGTATACTGAGAAAGTATTGTTATCGCGAAAAAATTCGACCTCGAGATTTTTACTGAAATATACGTTTTAGGTGTCGCTGAATCCGAAAAAGTGGTTTTTGCAATGCAGTCTGTCTGTCTTTTACTGGCTCTACAGCCTGAACCAGACATATCAAACTCGAAGGAGCATCAGGGCCGCATTGAAGTGATCGATGTCTCTATTAGCGTATTAATAAAAACAATTAAAAATACTAATAATGTTTATTACATAAAAGAATAGAAAATGCAGGGGTTACACCATATATTGTAAATGGAAACTCTTGTAAGGATCCACATTGTAAATAGTTTGTTGTAACAAATTCCACTATATAAAGTGTTATTGCCAAGGGTTACAACACTGAGTTTTGCAGTTCTATTACCTTGTAGTCTTGTCAAATTATTGCCATGTAACAATATCTTATTGTAGTATTTTCACCATATTATCTTTTTAAAAGTTAACTACTGAAAAAGTAATTACAATTTATTTTTAGAACAATAACAGTTATCTCTTCCCTAATAAGGGAGTTGATCGTCAAAAGATCATATTGGAGAAACTGCCTATCTCAAACTTAAGTTAAGAAATATATCATGTTTCTATAGGTCAGTTTCTTAAGCATTCTATGGTCCAAGTCCCGAATTTGTACGATGGTTATAATTTTTAAATGGTATTGAAAAAAGGCTTGCATGCTACATTTCAGCACTTCCTATTTTATTCAAATGGAGAGAAGAAATGCTCCTGGAATTGCACTTGTGACTTCAACATAGATGGGAAACAGCTTAAAATTTAAATGTTGTTGCCATGTAATTAAGGAAAGTTTTGTCAAAAAAATGGAAATTTTTTGTTATGCGGTTTTCTTATTCTCCCAGTTATCTCTATACAGTAAACTCCCAGTTACCCAGAATGCTCGGGGAATTGGGTTTTCTGGTTAAATGAATATTCCAGTTGCTTGAGAGTTTTATTGTATAGGCCTCAATAAAGAATTTGGATACCATAATAAGAAACAGATGCAGAATTGTACATTCACCTTCGAATTGCTAACCTGTAGACAGGGTAATCTACTCACAATTGTTCTTAACTAATTCCTTGACATTCAAGGAAGTAATGAAATTCAAATATACTAGTATTCAATACGTTTAACTGCAATGTTTCAATATTTACTAACTGCATTACATCCTACAGAGTTTATGGTATACCTGTCGCTATTAGCTTATCTTTTGTTCTAATAACAACTGGAAGTAAGGGTTAACATAGTTCAACCTTTAGGAATTTCCAACAAAAAATGGTTTCCTTGTCCAAGAAAAGGAGAGAAATTATCCACACCCAACACAATGTGTTAGCAGAAATTCTTGAGGCAAATTGATATTAAACAAAAGAGAAGCAAATAGTTACATGCAATTATGACACCATTACAGGTAATGCAGTTAGTAAATATTAAAATAATGCAATTAAACGTGTTGGATAGTTATACATTCCTTTACTAATGTTTCAAAAAAGTCGCAAAACTTATCGGCAGCTTCTTGGTCGGCCGATTTTTTATCACCCGAAACATTGAGACCTCTGATCCCATGCCTAATCTTAAAACACATGTTAGCCATCCATCTGAAAATGACACGGTTCACTAATCTCAATTTGTTTACAAAAGTCTTTAGGCTTTCAATCAATGTTGATCCAGAAATAGGCACTCCCTCAGAATGCTCTATAGAAAGCCATTCATAAATAACAATATCCAATTGCTCAAGTTTTGGCTTACGAAGAGTGTGCCAGTATTCAGCTCTTCTAGTTGTCTGAGAAGATATAACGAATTTCTTTAACTGTGATTTCTGTGCCTTAACCCTCTCACGACCAGCCACCCGAAACCGTCTGTAATTTTTCTGCCTCAGACTGACCAACCACCCAAAAAATACGCTTTCAAATTTACCTCTGAAAACTGCTACTTTCACTTTTCCTCACGGAAATGACGTAATAAACCATAGAAACGTGAGACGTAGCATGTTTGGCATACTTTTTTGAAGTGTGTACAAATTTGCTTTCCGAACTTTCAAAGTTTTTATGTTTTTCGGTATAAAAACCACCCCAAATGCCGATGGTAATTCTTCTAATTCCAACTATGATGTAAATTATAGTTCGGGCGGTGAATTTTTCAGATTTGATGTAGAAGACTAACAATAAGTTTTCCCGAGAATGAATTCCTCTGCAGAACCTCGCAGGGGTTTACAATACTAGTCAGATATTGATATTAGCAACATTTCGGATGATGAAGTTAGTATATCTGGGGTTGATGCTGAAAATGTTTTTTGGATGAAGAAGTGGAAGAAAATATCCAGTGGAGTGAATTATTGGAGTCCATAAAAACATTATTTCTCAATAAATATCTTTAAATTGTGAATGTACTACTATTTTATTTAATCCTTCTCAAAATTGGAGGCCATCTTGGATTATTTCAGACTTTTGTGGTCAGCAGACATGCGGCATCTTTGGTCGTGAGAGGGTTAATGCCATAATTAGTGAAAGAACCAACATTGAACTCTTTCACTGTAACATTGTGGTTCTCACCTTTCTCTAAACCTTTTATTACATCAAGTTTCTGGGTTAAGGTTAATACAACCCATTTCCTTTTATCAACTTTACCGCATACTGGAGTTTTAAGGGGCATTTAAAAAGGGTGTGCAAAATATTCTATTTAACACAAACACCATGTCCAAAAAACATCCACAATTATGTATTGCGACTGCCGATAATGCAAATTTTATCGGTAAAATTCAGAAGTATATGTAATAAAATATCGTGAGGCAGGAAATGCCAGTTGCTTGACAATTTCGATTGCATGAGTGCCGGATTATTGGGACTTTACTGTATATGGTTATGGAAGCACATAATTGCAAAAAAATAATCTTTATTGATGTAGATAATTGGTAATTGTATGTGATAATGTGTCATTTGTATTTTCTTGCATAAATATTGCTATTTTATGTTTTAAATGAAATATATTTTTAACCTTCATGTTCAGAAAATGTAGTACAGTGTACAACCTTTTAACTTGAATATAATTTAGATCTGAATGCAATTGCTGGTGACAGTTGTAAAGAAAAATGGAAGTTTTGCATAATTTTGAACTTCTTTGTTATAAAAAGTGTATATAAATCAGTTATAAAAAAGTATTTCCAAAGAATGTATTTCATTTATGAGAAAATAGCAATAAATATTTGATTTAAAAAAAATGGTTTATTTTATGCCCCCTCCGATGGGCACCACCTTTTCGTGGTGGAGGGGATTGCGTGCTCCAATGAAGCTGAAAGCTGAGATGGATATTGTAAAGCTATTAATATGACCTCTTTTGCCAGACAAGCTAAAGCAGAGGAGCCAGACTAAGAGTGCCCAAACTGTCATAAAACGTTGGTGATGTGCTAATTGCACACCAAAAGTATTAACCATTCATGGATACAACAGCATACTCCAAGTCAGACAACATTGCTGGAGACAAAACTTTAAAGAAAAGGATCATAAAGTTGGAGCATCAAATTGTTAAATCAGAAAGAAGGCAATATCAGTTGCGAAAATGGAGGTTAATTTAATGGATAGGAATTTCACTTTAAATACAGTGCTTTGGTAGAAACAATTCAAAACATTTTTAATTCCATCTTTGTCACATATCAATTAGGCTTCAGAGTAGCAACATCTAGCTTTTCTGTATTAAATTTCTCAAAGTTTATGTGCATATGAAAGCAAAATATGTCTTTAAATCATGTGTAGTTTTATTTTTATTCATTATAAGAACAAAAAAATCACTGCATCTTTTGCTTTCTGTGCACTGAATTCATACATTTTTGCCAATTTCAGCAACTCCTTTCAAAATTATTTTTTTTTATGTGAATAAAAAAATTGAGAGAAATTTGGATTGAGCTAAAAATAACAGTGCTAAATGGAATTCGTACAAATAAAGTTATTTGAATTTAGCAAAAATGTACTATGCCATTTAAAATAGAATGAAGGGGTTGTGTAAAATGCCAAGTTCATGAGAGATGCAATTGATAGGAATAAGCTTATTGGTTTACTAAAACACTTATTGAAATTTAATTTAGATCAAACCTTAAAAAAAAAGTGCATGGAGGTATGACGAGTACAGAATTAGGCTTAGCAATACATTTGTTATCATTTCATCATGTTAATTACTGATGGTTTGGTTAGTTACTTAACTATGGATGTAGTGCTGAAATATGAAGAGCAGAGGCAAGATGGCAGAGGCATAACTATGGCAAGGCAAGGGGCCTTGGGGCCTCAACCCCGGGGGGCCTAAAGAAGGCAAAAATATTATCGTAATATGTACTATTGTAATATGAAATAAATCAAAAATGATATATTTTTCAAATTCTAAAATGTAAAATAAAAATTTTAACTATATGTATAAATATTTAATTCTGTTATGGGGCCCCATTTTAATTATTGGCCTTTGGGGTCCCAAAACTGAAGTTACGCCTCCGCAGAATGGGATACTGGAACTGGAGCAGCATTAAAAGCAGATAGTAAGGTGATGCAGATGACATCACTCAAATGGACAAAGGATTTGGAAATAAAGGGAATGGAACTGAACTAATAATTAAAGTTATGCATATATTGAAGAAAGTTGAGGGGATGGAAAGAATGGGAATGAAGTTTTTATGTAGTAATGTTTTATATTTATTTTTGTCACACATGATGGACTGGATCAAGAAATAATGAAGAGTGAGGAAAGAAATAATAGTATACTATCAAAGGAGCAAATAGTTAGAATAACAAAATTAAGCTTTAGACAAGAATTCTGATTTACAAGTAGTTAGTTTTGGAGCCAATAATATTGGAAGCTGGTCTGCTTGAGAAGAAACCTTGGTTGAGACAAGTATATGAAGAAAAACTTGCAGGGAGGAGGACAGGACAAGATTACCAGTGAACCTTGTGCAACAAATAGAAGAGGTAAGACAAGCTATAGATTGAAAGGACTGGAGGAAATGGCTGCAAAGGATACATTTAGGCAAAACTAGAATAATATCTTGTTTCTTTCTGTTGTGCTTAGATTTTTGATACTGTTAACATATATTTTTGCATATGAAAAGGTAAAATAGAGATTATTAAAATGTTAAAGTATTAAAGCAGCACAAAGTCCAAAAACGAACAACTTTGGGAATTTTAGATTTTCCCCATGTCTGGGTTATGCATATGCAAGTAATTTTTCATATTTTCCATAGACATTTTTCTTATGCTTATTTTAGATCGTAAATGGTTGAGTTAGCATTGCAATATTCTTTGTACAAAAATATTGGCATTTTTACCACTTTCACGGTTTCTTTGTAATAAAAAGAAAATAAGGCTTTGTTAAAATTAAAATTAACGTTAAATAACAGAGCTGTAATGCTACTTCCAAGTCTTCCACATGAGACTATATAAACATGACCGGTTTTGATGAATAATCATCATTTGTCTATTAATTTCATAATAAGGAAAGGACTTTTTACACTATTTGTCTCCCAGGCTCTATTCTATCTTTTACCTTAGTGAATGTTTTTTTAAATAATGTGTGAAATGAAATTGAATTATTAAACTAAATATGTATACTATTTTTGCTGGATCTGATATTTGCTAATTACTTAGATTTAATAACTTTCATACAAAACAAAACTTGCAAACCCATGGATCTACCTGTGGTGACATTTACCCACCCGATCACCAGCAAATGGTGAGGGATAGCTTCGTTCCAGAGAGGGGAAGGGCACGATATCACACCCGGAGACAGCTACACCCAGAGGCAGTTTCAGTTGAAAATTAAGTGTAAGTGAGGTAAAACTTTGCCAACCATCTGTATATCAATGTTAGGAAATATTATTAGTTATATACTTAAAAAAAGAAAATAAATTTATTTTGTGCAACATTTTATACTTTCAGAAAATATATTACACTAAATAATTTCAGAAACAATAAATAAAACATTGAATGATCTAGTGACAAATTTAGTAATGAAAGTAAGTGCCTCAACAAAGATTTAAAATTCTTAATTTTGCCAATTTTTAATGTTTATATTATCGATCAGCATATTTATCTATTGCAGCTTTGTGAACCCACTTTACAAAAAGGACTAGATTGTTCATTTATTGGGCTTTTTTCTGGGCAAAATCATTGATCAAATCCTCGTATTTTAATTTTCACACTATTAAGCTTTCTATAAAAATTATAGCTAAATTTGCTTGACTCTCTTGAGACGGAGAAGAACACACAAATGTTTTTTATCAATTTCAGCTTTGAAAAACTCATTTCTGCTGATGCAGTTGTTACGGGAATAGTAAGTAATACATGCAATGCTACCCATGTATTCAGAAATAAATCCTCGAAATGATACTGTGATATAAATTTCAGCACTAATACTGGGCTGTTATTTTCCTTGGGTATAATACTTTTCAGCATGTTAAGTTCTTCTAAAAGTTCTCCACCGTTTATGTCTGATAAACTATCACTTTTAAGTGATTTCTCCAAACCAGAATAAAATGTTTTAAAATCGTATTTGTGATTGTTGACATTTTTTATATCATATAGAAATTTCCACAACTCATTATGCTGATATAGCTGCTGAAATTGGACGTTTAGAAAGGAAATTGCAGCATCTACAATCAGAAGGAAAAAAGTTTTGCGAAAAATATCGGCTGGATGTTCGGATACTTCATCTTTTACCTCGCAATCAAAAAAGAATTTTGTCAATGGCAAGGAATTTGTAATTTCCTTTCATCTTCAGGGATATACAATTCATCTGCAATAGTTTTTTCTCTTAATTTGGCTGCTGAAAGTCTATTTTTCCGATATCTCATCAAAAACTCTTTGACATTATTTATCAGTCTGATAATTGTATCTGTATTAGCTGAAAAAGACTGCATTTGTTTACTCACAATATTTATCTTATTTAGAATATCATACCAAATAATAATGGAAAGTATAAATTTTCAACTTTCCACGGTTTGATTTAAACTTAAAAGCCTCAGATCTCACTTGTTCCTCCATAGCTTCATCTACTGACAAATCAATCAATGCATCTCTTACATGTTTATATTGATACTGATAAACCTGAATAGCATCTAGTCATGCTTCCCATCTAGTTCCTGACAAAGGTTTTAGCGTTAATTGATGATTTTGAATATGATTTAGGAAAATTTCCCAATGGCTTACAGACCCAGAAAATAAAACATATATTCGTTGTATTGTTCCAAACAGAGTCACTGTATCAACTGCAGACTTTGTGGCACCAGCTAATACCAAGTTAAGTGAATGACAGCCACATGGAACATAGACAGCTAATGGGTTCAAGTTTAGCATATGCTGTTGTAAACCTGAATGTACACCTTTCATGTTCACGCCATTGTCGTGTCCCTGATCTCGACAATTTTTAATTTCTAAACCATTACGTTCAAGTTCCTCTAATAAACATCTACAAAGACCTTTACCCATACTTTCATGAATATGTAAGAACCATAAAAACTATTCTTTTATTTCTGGAACACAGCCATTAATTTCTACAATACTAAAAATCACAGACAGTTGTTCTTTTCTGCTCGAATCAGGAGTGCAATCCATTATAACCGAATAGTATTTTGCCTTTCTAATTTTATCTATAATGAATTTTTCTGTAGCAGTAGCTATTTGCAGAATTAATTCGTTTTGTATGCTCTTTCCCAGATAACTTAAGTATTTATTGCTACTATTCAGTACTATTCAGTACTCTATTTACATGTTCCTGCATGATTGGATCAAATTTTGCAATTAACTGCACCAAACCTAAAGATTTTTCTTTCCTTTTGTCTAAAGATGTTCATTAGTTCCGGGAAATGGTAAGCAGTTTCCTGTGAGATAATGAACAATTGCTAGTATCCTCTCTACAACCAACTTCCGATGTTAAATCTCATTGTTTATCATTTCAACTTTTGTTTTGTCAATCACCTGATTGACTTTGAGTCTCATAAGCATTTCTCTTCAATTAGAGTAGAATCTCATATGCTCAGAATAATTTTATCTGTCAAACTATTGGATTTTTGGCAAAATATTTTACAACAGAAACAACTGTCGTTTATGTTTGAGTAAATTAACCATTTTCTTCTTACTTTCTCGCTGTTAGTAAGAGTGATAATAGTGATGATTAGAATAACTTCCATTATTTACATCTTTGGGATACACTTTATGGTCATCAATAATATCTGGTAGGCCTTGAATAATTATATAGTCTCTAACTGTTTGTGTAAGAAGCATTGGCCAATTAAAGGGGTCAATTGAACTCTTAACCCTTAAGTAGCATTTCATAACTTAAGTGGGCGCGTGGGGTCTTTAAAGATCCCAAAAGAAAATGTTTATATCTATGACGTGTTGTTTATTTTTGTAACAATTATTTTAGACGAGAAGTCTAATACCTTATATAGCAATGTGCATCCATCAGATTTTGAATATTGTCAATGGCAGTTAATTATTTCTAATGTTTATGTTAGTTGCTTTTTTCGGGTGTCGCTGGCATGCATTAATGCAGAATCATCTGTGTAAATTCATAGCAAGTTAACAAATTAATTTATTCTCCACTAAGGTCTTCTATGAACTTTGTTTAAATATTATATAATTGTTATATGCGTTTAGTACGTTATTTAATGGGTGAATTTTTTCCTGTAATATGCACCTCTTTTTCCTCCCAAAGAATCGTTATCTTGCATATGATTACACTAAACTCGAGTGATTATTAGTTTTTTGCAGTAAAATTCCATTAATCTTTGCAAATAAATGTACAATAACTTATAAACATTTTCTTGGATACATGAATTTGTTTCTCTCTTACTCATGTATAATCTCCACCTTCTCAACTTTTCTAGAATAAAATTACGGTTATAGTACTCGATGTGTTACTGAACTAGAGGGTCAAAACCACTTTGGATGCATAAACAACACGTACATTTATTTAACCACTTGAAATTTAACAACACAATCACTGCATAGAGTTTTCATGTGATTTAAGCACATCATATTGGTACAGAAATTGCAACGCTGATTATTTTTTGTCCACATTTCTCGGGCAAATTGTGCACCTAGCTCAAACTTTGGGGTCAAAATGAATGCATTTATCCAATTAATTTAGTGGCTTTTTCGTTGAGTGATCTTGTCGCATATGTAGTTAGATGCTGCTCTTTTGTGAAAAGACGAAACTCACAGGTACTCATTTGGAGTCGTGTCGGTGTGAGATGTAGAAGACACTAAGTAGCTTGAAACACAGGTAGGTGGTGGAAACAAAATTTCTCCCATAATAAAACGGATGGTGATAAGGATTAGTGCGAGAAATTGACAATAGAGTTGACGAGGAAAACGAAGAAACCAGTGGATAGGAGCTCGGGACAAGTGCGCACTCACGTGGTGGTCCTTCCTCCCTTCCGCGGTCTTCCGGGAAAGGTCTGTGCAGGCCAAGGGTTTTCCCCCTGCTGATAAAGAATTGCTTGATTTCCTAAACCAGAATGCAGAAGGGTATTTTCAGAGGTCTCACGTCAAGTGAAGAGATAAAATCTAACATATGGAATAACAGCGATGTTGGCAGTGTTCCAGTACTCTTGTTATTCTTGGAAGGCATTATATTCCCTGATAAAGGCTTTCACATGGCCCCGGTGAAAAGGAAATGGTTCATTTTATAAAAAGAAATGCAGAAAGGTACGTTCCTCTGAGAGATTAAGAGAAAAATATATAAATTCGAAATAGTCACGTATGTAGGCACGTGGGGTCTTAAAAGACCCCAACGTTAAAAAATGAATTTTTACGATAAGGCTATACAACATATTGCCAATATTTTTATACAGATAAAAGGACATAATTATTCTAGGAAGGTACAGAAAAAATCAAGGCTATACAACATATTGCCAATATTTTTATACAGATAAAAGGACATAATTATTCTAGGAAGGTACAGAAAAAATCAACCTCATATATATAATTGCAAGAGAAATACAGCGTTTTTAAAAGGCATGGGGTCTTTAAAGATCCCACGCGCCTACTTAATGGTTAAATAAAGCTGCTTCTATAGGATTTTCAACATTAATGACATCCTCTGCACTCGGAAAACTAACACCATTTCCACCATTACTTTCAAGACTAGAAGTAATGTCAGTTTCGTTTGAAGTGAAACCAATATCATGAGCTTCATTAAGAGCATTGACAAGATCCACATCCATGTTACAATCATGGGAAGTCATTTTATCACTATTACTTGCACTAGCAAATTTCGTACCGATGCTAGATTCTTGTTTCTCTGGTTCATTTGATGAACTCATTTTCAAAAACTTTAACATTGCACCTTTGGATATTTTTAGTTATCTCGTTAAATTCTTTTTTGTATTCTGCCCCAGATAATTTTTTATTCATTTATTCCCTTCAAAAATAATTTTAAAATAAAAAATATATGTTCTTTTGATACTTTAATAATTAACAGTATAAGAAAAAAACTTTAAATGAACTTCAAGAAATCGATTAAGGGGCCTGAACCAATATATTATATTTGAGCTGTAATGCTTATTATTGCGTAGAGCTGTAGAGCTAGAAAACATAAGCTAGAGCTTATAGATCAAGAAAACATTTGCTATCCCTTAACTAGGTATCGAGAAAAATTCAGTAGTCACTTATTTGGTTGGTGAAATAAATTACAGAATGTAGAGCCTTCCGATGTCCTTCTTTGGCAACAAAATAATAAAAAAATGTATTAATGTCAACTGTTTTTCAAAAAAGAACTTCGATGGATATTCCAAATGACATGTATGGGTAAACTCAGGCTTGCTCGTATCGAATGAATAGAACGAAATGTAGGAAACAGAAGTGCGTCTAGAATCAAGACATTTTGTCATCATTGGTGAGCTTCGTTATGAAGAGCCATTTCATTTGTAACAAAAGCCGCTTACTTTGTAATGAGAGTCATTTCCCCTGCCCTAAAATCTGCTTACACGTTAATATGTTCCAATAAAGAGTTTTAAGGAAAATTAACAATGCATCGAGTCGGCTTAATTCAAACAATGTAAAACTTTGAAACTGTCATTTTGCCACCCCACCGAGGTGGTGCTCGTAAACGGTCGCTTACATTGCTTACGCCTCAAACCGGTCCTGACTTCACCCGATATAAAATGCATTATAATCTAAAAACATAGTGAGCTGAAGGGCCACCAATATCCTTGGTTATTAGGTAAATAAAAATTTTTTTTACAATTTCTCTTTTTCTTAGTTTGTTTTAGTGTTTTTCCCTATTTTTATCAATAAAGTATAATTTGAAATTACCGTATCTGCCCAAATACAAGCCGATGTTTTATGTCAAAATCTATTATGATAAAATCACCCCTCGGCTTAAATGCGCATCCGAGGAAAATTTGGGTTATGGTTAAATCTCGAAGTGTCTCATTACCTTCTCGTTCAAATGATAGTACTATATTTTTTGTAAAGTAAATATTTGACCAACGATGAATATATATAAAAACATCTTGGCGAGATCGCTTGCATAAATTGACGATTATGCAAAATGCGTTGACGGCTTTGAATGCTCAACCGTTTGAATTTTGGTAAAACTTTACATGGAACGTGTATAATTATAAAAATGCTATTTCTTAAGGCAATGTAAATGCTAATTTCATTGGAAATAGACTTGGATGAAAAAATATCTTGGCGAGATCACTTGCGTAAATTGACGATTATGTATCTTGGCGAGATCGTTTGCATAAATAGACGATTACGCAAAATGTGTTGATGGCTTTGAATGCTCAACTGTTTGTATTTCAGTAAAACTTTACATGGAACGTGTATAATTATAATAATGCAATTTCTTAAGGCATTGTAAATGCTAATTTCATTGGAAATAGACTGGGATGAAAAAATATCTTGGCGAGATCGCTGTTACTATATTTGACCTTTTGAGTTCTTCATTTTATTTATTGACCTTTTGTGAAAATGAAGATGAATGAAATTATTGTCACTGATTGTGGAACATTATTCAGCAACTCAAAATTATTAATAATTATTAATTGGAGTAATATTTCAAAATGTCAACAACTAAACCATTTCCCACACATTTCTTCGATCTCGAATAATGTATTCTAAGATGTGCATAAATGCCCGGCGCACTTCAGCATAAAATCTACGAAATTTACATTTTTGCCAAAAAATTGTGAAAAGTTTTGGGGGGTCGGCTTAAATCTGGGGTCTGCTTCTATTTGGGCAGATACGGTAGTTTGTTTTATTGCTTTTTCCTAATTTTTATTAATAAAAGAAAATCTCAGTCAATAAGATAAAAGCTTGAGTAGAACCTGGGAAACAAATACTGCAAAAGGGCCAAAGAAAATGCTTTTTCCTTTTAACATTACTTGGGGTCTAATTGCTGATTTTTTAAAATATATTAAATGTCCATACACAGACAAAACTATAAAAAGTATCACAATGAAACTTGTAATGCTATGCAGATCCAAGCAGCCTAATCATAAAAACTGACTAGCATGGTTCAGAAATAATGATTAGTCACAGAATAAGTTTGGTTACAAATTCAAGTGAATTTTTTTCACTGCAATTGGCCTGCAGTTTTTAATGGAATATTTTATGAATGTATTGTTTTTGGATTTTGTTCTCAGCTTTGAAAGTTATGATAAAATTAAATTTTGAATGCAAGTTAAATAATGCATAGAAAAAGTAGAATGTTTAGTACCATTATGATTTATTATGTTGTAATATTCAAGACTTGATTTATTCTAATTTCTTTGTCACTTATGGACTAGAAATTTCTATAATGGAATTGGCTAAATATTTGATAGTGTGTTCTTTCATAATTTCATTGTTATCCTAAAACTTTACAGCTAATTTCATAAATTAAATGCATATATAAATGCAATTGATAAAAGGAAATAGCAGACAGAAACCAATTTAATATAGGTTTATTTTTAAAAGCTAATTTATCAGGAAATCATTATAGGAATCATAAATCTCGTTATGGTGCTATGCTAAAGATTTGCAAATTCATTTTAGCTGTACATCAGAGTAATTTATATTAATTGGAAGGATTTTATGTGTTGCATGTTATTCATTCTCCAAAGCTATTTCATTATTTTAGGTGTGTTTCACTTCCAGTATGAGTCTGAGTATGGTCTGTCCATCCGTCCATAAGTTCGTTCTCAGCTTCTAGCATATGAATCTTCTTGAAATTTTATATTAAGGACTTACAGTCAAAGACAATAAGAAAATTACCGAAATGAATCACGTAAGCCAATCAAGGGTACCACTTCACTGGTGACATAAAATGAACTTTCTGTCACATCTCATAAAGTATTGGTCATACCAAAATAGTTTTTAAAAAAAACTTGTAGAACTAGTAAATTATTTCTCTTCTCTTTTTATCGTAGGAGTAGCCATTATCAAGAAAATAAAAAAAAAATTCGAGTTGAACTTGGAAAATTTTGTGCATAAACAATCTCACTAAAATACGTTTTACTTTCTTACATGTGCATGCAATATTTTTAAATAGGAAGAAAATTACTTTTATATAACCATTTCTTTCAATTACTCCTTTGCACAAAATGTGCCCGTTTATTATATGCTGTACACTTTCCTGACTAATTTACAATTTACAATACTTTCCATTAGAGACACTCAGCACATTTGCTTATCTAGCATTTTTGCTAAAATCATCCAAATTGTAGCTATTTTATATAAAAAGATTACTATAATGCATCTTCGAAGGTGAAGATATTAATCAAGTTGCCTATAATCTTGGTGTAAATTGAAACAAATTAATTTTATTATTAATTAAAACTTTATAAAATGATAAATTTGTCTGTAGTATGCTAAGAATCATGGAACATGGTGCAAATCATATTTTGCAATCTTAATTGGATATGGATCAGAAGATGCATTTATATATATATTGTTTAATTGCTTTTTAAATGCAGAAGATGCACACAATTAGAAACTATTACACCTTAACTTTATCTTTGGGTCAGTTCAATATTAAATCAGAGAAAACTTGTGGTTAATGCTTGGTTGTAGCAGTAATTTGTATTTCCTCTGTAAGTACCATATCTTACGGCATATAAGATGCACCCCCATTTCAGCAGGGAATATGTAGGAAAAAGCATTTTAGTGTATTTAAGCATTTAATGTTTACTCCTACTAATGTATATGTTATTGGATCTAGAGCCTAAACGGTAGAGCGAAAATGAGTGAAATCTCGTACTTAGGTATTTTATCATACAGAGAAGAGGCTCTGAAGAAATGGTTGATATTGCTCAATAATTAAGGGAAGTTTATTCTACGCATTTTTAACAATTATCCTATTTTCTCAAAAATGGCTATAACGATTTTGATCAAATTTCGTACAGTTACTTGAATTTACATCTAAAATAATACCAAATAGCTCATATTTCTCAAAAAATGAATATAAGGCTAGTTTATTCTAGGCAACTTTAATAATAATTTGATTTTCTCAAAAATGGCTAGAAGGATTTTGATCAAATTTCGTACAGTTACTTGAGTTCACATCTTCAATAATACTGTATTGTTCATATTTCTCAAAAAATGAATATAAGGCTAGTTTATTCTAGGCAACTTTAATAAGTTGCCACCCACCAGTCTGGTGATTTGCAGGGTATCATGTATATGTAGATGAATAATAATTTGGTTTTCTCAAAAACGGCTGGAAGGATTTTGATCAAATTTCGTAGTTACTTGAGTGCACATCTTCAATAATACTGTATTGTTCATATTTCTCAAAAAATGAATATAAGGCTAGTTTATTCTAGGCAACTTTAATAGTAATTTGTCTCAAAAATGGCTCGAAGGATTTTGATCAAATTTCGTACAGTTACTTGAGTTTATGTCTTCAATAATACTAGATATTTCATATTTCTCGAAAAATGAATATAAGGCTAGTTTATTCTTGGGCAACTTTAACAAAAGATCGATTTTCTAAAAACCAGCTCATACGATTTTCAATTTCTAAAGATAACTAAACGACGCATTAGTATATGAGAAAGTTTGTACAATGTATGTTGTACGGATTTTGTCTGTAGGTGGTGGCCCATTAACCCGTTCTGCAGCTCTATTTCCCTGCTCTTTCGCATAATTTATCACCTTTAGTTTGTAGCTAAAAGTAAAGCTTAATCTTCATCCTTCTTCACTATACCGTTCATCTCGAGATTTTGAATTGCGCTCGATTTTAAACGCTGCGTGATTTTTTTTTTCGAACTGAAGGGCAGCGCCGTAGCTTAAGTTTTATTCACGTTATCATCATAATTTCAACTTTCTTTCAAAAGGTAAGGGATATTTCCTAATAAAAATAATAAGATAAATATGGCAGATATGACATTAATAGATAGTAACGCTTGTAAGTGTTCAGAAATGGTTAGTGCTTAGTCTGAAGAGTTGGGTGCCGTACTGGCAATAATCATCTTGGGTTAACGAGCTTTAATGTTTACAATAATTCCTTTTTTAATTGATTAAAAGTAATAATAATGATGGAATAATAATAATGTGTTTAAGTAAACAATAACATTTGTCATTTTGGAGTTGGGCTAGGTAAAATTTATTAACTTCACATATTGGACGCATTTGGAAAAAAAAGTGCATCTTATATGCGGTAAAATACGGTAGATAGCAGAAAAATTACTAATGCAATGAGAAAATGCAGTTATTGCAGGTTAATTAAAAACTGCTTCATTAAATTCAGGGAGTTGCAGAATTCCCTTTTCCTCCAGTTGTTAAGATTGCATAGCAGAAATAAAACGTCTTATAGTTTATTTAGTCACTGCAATTGGTCATAGTAACCAATAGCATAGGTGTCCCATAAATCTTTTTACCCCTGTCATTTGGGATGCATTTTTTATATTGATTGTTTCAGAGTTCAATTTAAATACAACCTCATTTTATAGTTGTTACTTGTGTAAAATTTATTTGAAAAATAAATTCACATTCATATGCTAGAAAATATATTTTGCTGCATATTATTTAGATATACATATTAATTATCTGAAATATTACACATTTTAAATTTGCTTGGAATTAGGCTCTTTGCAAATCCAATTGCAATTTAACAGTTGAAGTGCATCTACCCAAGAAAGGCTGAATTTTTATTTCAAATTATTTGCTGTTATGCCACTGAAGTTTTTTTATCCCAGCTCAAAAGCATGTTTCATTTTTCTTAGTCTTAGGCGTTATGTACTAATGAAAATGCTCAAAACTATCATTAAGTATTCCGGCTGTAAATATATTTACATTCTGAAGTCCTACAAGTTTTAATACCTCTAGCATGCAATACAGCAAGATATAAATTTTCCTTAGAAATAATATTGTCAAAGAAATTACATAGAAAAAGCACGTTTTGGAATATTGAAATCAATTCCACTGCTCAAACTCTGTAGTCTCTTTAAAACTACTACAAAGCTTTCATTGCTACTAGTTTACTGAAACTATGTGAGATAATTGCTAAGACAAAAATTTGTCACTTAAACAGTTTTGTTAGGTCACCCTTACTGTAGTCAATTAAAGATAGCATGACGACGCTTAAATAAAAGGGTAACAGTGAAATAATGAAAGAATTAAAGATGAAACTTTTTATATACAGGGAGTCTCCGCTATTTGTTGTTTTGCTCATACATTAGTTCCTAATTAACAACATTGCTTCATTCTTCCATCATGATCCGTTTATTCAACATATTGACGCTTTTTCATCGTTCCGGTTTTTTGTTGTTTCACTCAAATGTGCCTAAGTTACAAACAACATTGTTTCACTCTTCCGTCCCTGATCTGCTTATTATGCACATTGTCATAATTACTCGAATCGCACTTCCGGGAATCTTGGACTCTTAGTGTTCTTGGTTAGGAACGAAATCCCTCGTTAAAGAAAAGGGAGGCAGGCGTAGTGCAGTGTGATAGCTGTGTTGCAACCTATGTAGATCATACTGGGCAGTGCATGTATGTATTCCTTACCCACTCCCCTTTCTTTCTCTTGAAAAATTTAAGCTTTAAATCAAATATTTTTCCGTGTCACCTTGTCACTTATAATCATCGTTTCCCATACCACTCTTATTGTTTCAAATCCAACACCCTCACCCTCCACTGCACGTGCCTTGCTTGGGGCGACACTATATAAAGAATACTTTCCCCTGATTTATAAGTTGCTTTTAATATTTGATAATGATGCAATGCGTTGATATGTGTACTGTGTAATTAATAAAAAAATTTAAGAGGAAAATTACATAGTTTACATATATTTTTTACAATGGAAATATTTCACATAGTTACCCTAGGACGCGTAAATTTTATCCCTAAATGTTATGTCTTTCAAAAATAGATATCGACTTTTCTTCGATCCAATTTTCGTCGGTTTCAGGAACATAACCTAACGTATAAGCGGGGACTGCCTGAATTATTAATCTTGCATTATCTGACATAATTACTTCGTTTTATTTGTGTAATTTGTAAAATAACTTTAATTATTGCCTTTGTTGCAGAAGAGGGAGAGAGCAAAAGAGGATGTGTGACGAGAGGGAGGTGGGTGGGGTGGGAAGTGGGTAAGGCAGACTTTCTGCTAGAGTAGATGGGAGTAGGGAAGGAAGAAGGTGGGTAAGAACTCTGCTGTCTCTTTAAAATTATTACAAAGCTTTCATTGTTAATAGTTTCCTGAAATTGTGTGATAATTGCTAGGATAAAAATTTGTCACTTAAGCAGTTTTGTTAGTTCATGCTTGCTGTTTACTCAATTAAAGATAGCATGAGATGAGACAGATGCTATATTTTGAATTGTAAAACTCGTTAAAATAATTATTTTTGCACGAGAATTCTTAAATAAAAGTGTAACAATGAAATGAAAGCAGTAAATAAAGATAAAAATTTTTATTATATTTAGTAATCTTGCATATCTTACATCATTTTGACATTGCTTTATTTAATTTGTAAAGTAACTTTTTTATTTATTGCAGAAGAGGGAGGAGAAATGGAGAAGAGGATGGGAGGGAGTGGGGGGTGGGAGGGAAGGCCCTCCCCACCCTTCACCCCATGCCCACACCCTCCACACCCACTTCCCTCCTCATTCCTACCTACTCTAAGGAGTAGGTGGGAGTGGGGGAGGAGAGGGTGTGGAGGGTGGCTGGGCATGGGGTGAGGAGGGGAGGGAAGGGGTGGGAGGGAGGGGAGGGAAGGGGTGGGAGGGAGGGGAGGGAAGGGGTGGGAGGGAGGGGAGGGAAGGGGTGGGAGGGAGGGAAGGGGTGGGAGGGAGGGAAGGGGTGGGAGGGAGGGAAGGGGTGGGAGGGAGGGGAGGGAAGGGATGGTAGGGAGGGGAAGGGAGGAGGTTCTTTCTTTGTTCTTCTCTCTTCCTTCTTCTTTCTTCTCTCTTCCTTCTTCTCTCTTCGTTCTTCTCTCTTCTTTCTTCGTTCTTCTTTCTTCGTTCTTCTTTCTTCGTTCTTCAGTCTTCTTTCTTCGGTCTTTCTTGTTCACCACTCAGCTCTTCTTCCCTGAAAAAAGAAAAATTCATATTAAAAATGTATATTTTTACATTGAGTATATTAATGAAGCCACAACATTTATTTGTTAAGTGATATTCTTCACTAATATTTTAATGCTTATAATGAACAAGAATTGAATTTGCTTATATTATCATTGCATCCAAAACCAATTTTATGATTGAAAATCTTTGTATATAAATGTCTAAACAAAATTGTATTTATACCAACAATAAGCAATAAATATATTTAATAAAGGATATATTGTTCTCTATTTACTTTACTACCTTTACTACTACCATGACAGCAAAATTAAAACAACTCAAAAATGAGCGATTCTACATTTAACCAACAAGTAAACAAAAATTTGTTCTGACAAATTTTATTTTCATAAAGCACATTTGCGGTTGCATCATTTATAAAAAAATCCTAAAGTCATGGAAGTTGTATCATATTATTTCTTTGTAGAGGATATTAATTAGTAAAATTGCTAAGTCACTGATTTTAATAACAAAACGATATTATTTATTATAAGCCAACTGTAAGCAAAGCTTTTTTGAACAAATTAAGTGAATGAAGTATTGTATCTATTCTGTAAAATATGCGGAATTTAAAGGAAAAATATTTTTTGACAGTTTAATGCAATACAAAAATAGTTGAAAATAAACACTGATTGATATTTAAACAACAAATACTAAATTGAACACAGAAATTGATAAACATAATTATGAGTATTTCTCATAGAAAGGCATTGGACTCACAGATGAGGTGTCAATTACACATGAATAATTAAAAATCTGAAATAGATGAAATTATTTGGTGCTGTGGATAGCAAATAATTGATGTGAGATCATAATTATCATTTGTAACAATGGCATTGCTATCAATATTTACAAGAAATTTTTTTTAGAAATTTGATGGAAGATGATAATGGAATAAATTTTGATCACGATTAAACTTGCTCTTGGTGGCATAGGTGTCACTATCAACAACTAAATTTTGGTTATAGCAACACTTAGCAACAAACTTTAAAATTCAGCCAATTGTAATATCTCTTTATGAAGACGTTTCAAACATAAGTTGTTGAAAATTGTAATGTCTACCACTTTGGTAATGACAAATACATTAATGAATTTCTATACCGTATATACTCCTGTATAACATGCAGTTTGAAGACCAAATTTCGGGTCATAAAGTAAGGGTGTGGGTTACACACGGGTAACATTTTTGGACACTTAAAATCGGAAATTAAAGTGAATCTACCTCGCACCAGATTCTCGCTCTTTGGGTGAATTGAGTTAAAAAACCACAATAATTATTGATAATCCAGGTTATACAAATATTAATTATATGTATAGAACACCTAATTACTTCTATACAGTTATAATTCCATCCTCCAAATATTCCGCATTTCACTAGCTCATCAGCTGATTGCTGTAATTTTTGCAAACTAGCAAGATAGACTTCCTGCAAAACATGCATAGAAAACAAAAAACACAATAAGTAAATTGAAATAATTTTATTTAGTTAATGATTCTAGTATGCACAGGCCGTCCTCAATTGGTTCTGCAGAAATTCGACGAAAAGTGAAAAGACTAATATCGATTGGTATTTTCCCCTTAGACGCAATGTTATAAATGTATGATTCATTCCTGAAAACCCAAAAAGCAGACCAAAATATTGATACTTTATGGAGTTATTGGTACTATAAACAATCTATAGGAACCTATGGCCTGCGAAGACGCGATTTAAACGCAACTACATATGCAGCCGCCACGTATGAATGCAGTTATGGACGAATAAGCGAAAAGACGAAAATCGGGGGGACGAATAGTGAGAGACACCTGTACAATTAACAATGTAATTAATTTAAAACCTGTAGAATGATGTGTATGAACTTAATCTTAACTGTTGCGTTTCCTGTTTGTTAAATTTTTGCATTATACTTTCTATTAAACAGTTTTAGAATGAAACAGGAACGAGAGAACCAAAATCCACTATAAATCAATCTATTTTATAGATTCCTTTTTGTCTGATTTAAAAGGATTGGCAGCAGTGGTTTTCTATGCGGCATCAGTTTGGCCAACTTACTGTATGAAGTTGCTGCCATCTCAACTCATTCGCTTTCATTATTGACGATATCTCTCTAAGACGTAATGTGGAGCTTAATGAATGTAATAATACTTATGGGAAGTCCGAACATTCTAAAATTGTTAACTGGCGATAATGTATGCTTTAACGTAGTTATTTACAATACTCAAGTTAATACTTATCATGACGATATAATTCTAAAATGTTGTTCTTATACCCCACGAAAATCAAGGGTGCGTGTTACACACAGGGTACCAGAAAAATTAGCAAACGGTACAGGTGCACGTTATACATAAGTATATACGGTATATGAAAAAACTGAAAAATATCAAGAATAACTTCCGGTTGACCAATTTTAGTCAAAATTTAATCAGACCTTGATTTTATAATTTAACTCTTAATTATAAAGTTTTGTGTTTTAGCACCAGGCATATTTGAAAGAATAACTATCCAGAACTATTGCAATATTAATAATAAGATTCATTACTAGGTTTTACAAATAGTACATCAAATTCTAAAATGAATTTAAACCTCAACCATACCAATTTTATTTTTGTTATCGATTAAAACAAATGTGATTATTTTGGATGACTTTATGATCAAATTCCAAGTACAAATATCCATCATAAACCATTACAAGTATGAATTATAGCATAGACCTAAATGGAGAAATCAAATTGAGAAACAGTATCAATAAAAATACAATTCGAAAACATTTCATGGAAAAAATCATTTCTACTATGAGAAATGTTTAGATTTAGCAAAGATGTAATGGGGATAAAAGCACAAAACAGTTTTCCAAACTGAAGGAAGTTCTTGAGTAACACCATTTTGAAGTTATGTTAATAACAGTTATACCTATTTCTTGTTCAAGGCTCTTTCAATTTTAAGGTTTTGGTTTCTATCGGAAATGAAGCAATGTTATGCAAGATTGCTCTGCTCGCCTTCAAGCCAAGACTGATAAAGCAGCACAAAAACAAGCCTGACAGTGCCCCATTAATACCTCCACAGGTATTAGAGTATTTTACCTAAATATTCAGTATTTACATACTAAGTTATATAAACTTGAAGGACCTATTAAGTCTTTGAAGTGTGATTTCATATATATCGTTGAACATTGGCTGCAATAGGGAGAGGTTGATTTAAATAATTTCAATGGATATGAAATGTTAACTGTCTATTGTAGTGAATCAGCGAAAAACGGCTGAGTTTATATTTATGGATATGACACTCTTAAATGTAAGGTAACTGATCTTAAATATCTTTGCATTGACTTAGACCTCAAAATTGTTGCAGTCCTGTACAAAGAGCAAGGACTCTTAATTGCTTGTACCTACCATTCACCAATTGAAAACTTTAGGATTGTCGACAGCTGGAAAAAGCATTATGTGTACGTTTGAAATATACACAGTGCTTTTTTTGTAAAAAAAAAGGTGCCAGTACTCCCCTACCCCTTCCTGCACCTTCTCCCCCTTCTTTATTGAATTTGTGATGAACTTTCAATAACAAAGTTGATAATCAAAATCAAAATGTTTAACATTTATAGAAGCCGTTTATTACTTTAAATTTCAAAATATTAAAAAAATGAAAATGTACCAAAATTAGATGTTGGTGAACATCCCTCTGTAAAAAGGTACCGGCACATACCGTCACAAAAAAAGTACTGAATACAAGCAGTCCCCTACTTTCGTACATAATAAGTTCCTGAAAACGTGTACGGAAGTCGAATGTACGGAAGTCCAATGTACAGAAGTCCAATGTATGGAAGTCGAGTAATAGACTTACATGTTATAATGGGGATTTTTTGAGCAAGGGCCTTTTAGACACAATCGTCGATTTTATAATATAGAGAGATAGGGCAAAATGCAATAAAATATTTAAATAATTGCACAAATAAACACTGCTTAAAGACAAAGATGGCGACGTGGCGGAAACTGGTGGCTGGCAGCCAGCACTACTCAAAATATTCGTTCGTCATTTCGCTGATGCACTAAAGTCCGAATTCAGCATATAAAAGGCGGTTCAGGGGTGTCAATGTATGCTATCTTGGGTTCCTGTTCCTTTGTATTATCCTAAGGTTATCACACACCTAGTGTAATTGATTATTATCTTTTTTATTATAATTTATCATTTGTTTTTTATTATTCTTTTTCCTCAATAAATTTTTATTACTGTAAGAGTTGCATTTATTCGTACTGTTTGTAACACTGTCTCCATCCTTACCATGATCTAGTCATTGACTATGGTTATTATATTTTGGTATTAAGTTCCCTTTTTCTTGTTTATGTCACTTAGTGTCTTTTCTGGTAGGGGTGGAAGACCAGCTCTTGCTGAACCTCAATACCGTTTTACAGGCTATGAGTTGGATAAGAAATTACTTTGTGATTAATGAAACTTACTCTGTGATTTGTGACTACAATGTGATTACCAGCTGTAAATAAATAAATAATTATTATTATTAATGTGCAAGTTGTACGAATATTGACCACACGAAAATCAAGGACAGACTATAGTGCACATACGAGAAATCCCTCTTTTTCCATTAAAGCATTTGCTATTTTCATAGTTTTTTGTAATACAGTAGACTCCCAATTAAACGGGGGCGGATTATCTGGGTTGCTGATTAACCGGAGTCCCTATAAGCTTAAGTGTGTGTCTATTTGTGTGTAAATATATATTCTTGTTATGGAAATCCGGCAGGCGGAAATTCACAATATACATATGTAGCCTATTTATAAACACAGCACACAAGTGAAAGACGAACATAAAAATTACACGAAATTTTCGGTCAAGCCGTCTTCACCACAGTAAGGTATGAATGTGAAATCAGATGTGAGAGGGGAAGGAATAAGAGAGGAGGGTGGGGTCGAGGAAGGAGGGGAAGGGAGGATGAGTTAGGGCAGGGGTCGGCAACCTTTTTGACAAGAAGAGCCATTTTTTCAAAATTTGTATATAATCCAACAAAACATGAGCCGCAGAGCATGTATACTTAATGAAAGAATATGGAAAGGAGGCAGAGGTAATGATAGTTACAATGTTGGTAATGTGAATCGGTTGTAAGAGGGGATATGTTAGAAGAGGAGGGGAAGGGAGGCAGATGTAATGATAGAGTAGCAAATTAAAATGAGATCTGACAATGTAGACAGTTAAACGAATTTCATCTATGTATGTGTTTGTGTGTGACGCTGTACTGCATGTGCAGTGTTCTCTATACAAGGAACGTGATCGTTTGTAGTTTTTTTTTTGGAATGTCTTTATTTCGGTTATTTTGAAAGTTATAAAGTTAAGTCAAGTTATACCCATCATGTTAAAAAGAAAAAGAACTGTTCTTGCCATAAAACAAAAACTCGAGCTCATCAATAAACACCAAACAGGTGCTAAAGTGACAACTTTAATGAAGGAGTACAATGTTGGTGAACAAACTGTACGCGATTTGATAAAAAATAAGGCTAAATTGATCGAGTTTGCCAGAGTTTCCGATAGTGCGGGTGGCATGTCAAAACGAAAATCGATGAAAACTTCAACTTACAATGAATTGGATAAAGCCATGGTTTTATGGTTCAATCAACAAAGGGCACAGGGGATTCCGGTCTCTCAGATAATTTGCACTGCTCAAGCTAAGTACTTTTTTGACGAGTTGAAATTACAAGGAGATTTCAACGCATCCTCTGGTTGGTTGATACGATTTAAACAGTGACACGGCATTAGGCAAATAACTGTTCAAGGCCAAAAACTGAGTTGTGATGAACCTGCGGCTGTCGAATTTAAGCAGCAATTTCGGCAATTCATTGAAAAAGAAGGTCTCATACCGGAACAAATTTTCAACGCCGACGAAACCGGTCTATATTGGAAGTGTTTACCAAACAAAACATTAGCATATGAAACTGAAAGGAGTGCTTAGGGTCACAACGATCAAAAACAACGGTTAACAGTTTTGTGTTGTGGGAATGCTGCTGGAACTCTTTTTTTGAAACCCTGTGTAATTGGAACTGCAAAAAAACCTCGTGCTTTTTCAGGAATTGAAGCTTCTAATTTACCTGTTCATGACTACAACAATAAATCAGCTTGGATGGACCGAGAAATTTTTAGTGACTGGTTTACAAAAAAATTCATTCCATCAGTTCGTCAGCATTTGAAATCACTTAATCTGCCACAAAAAGCGGTTCTACTTTTGGACAATGCCCCCAGTCACCCAAGCGAAGAAATTTTAAAATCAGAGGGTGGGAACATTTTTGTGAAATATTTGCCACCAAATGTGACAGCGTTGATCCAACAGATGGACCAAGGAGTGATTCAAAACTTTAAAGTGATTTACAAAAGAAACTTGTTGCATGAATTAATTATGGAAGGTAGTGATTTATTGATATTTTGGAAAAAAATAACAGTGTTGGATGCGATTTATGAAATTGCGACGGCGTGGACATTGATCAAAGGCATAACATTAAAAAAATCATTTCGAAAAATACTGCCAAATGGCGAAGAACTTCTTGGTGACGACAATAATACTGACGAAGGAGTGCCCGAAGTGTTAAATAATTTACGACAGATTACTGGCTTTGAAATTTTAGATGAAGAAGCAGTTTTTGAGTGGTTTAATTCAGACAAAAATTTGACAGGTCGTGAAATGTTGAGTGATGACGAAATAGCACGACGGGTTATGAACGAAGAAGAATCGAGCCCAACCCCAAACGAAGACCCAGAAGAGTATATGCTGCCGACAAACAAAATCGGTCACAGTGCCGCTTTGTCTCACGTCGAGGCTCTACTTGACTACGCGGAGCAAGAAGACGACGTTGCTCTTGCCGATAAGATGATGCTGCGTAATTTACGCACTACCATACGTAGGAAGGCCAACCAAGGGAAAAAGCAAACTTCTTTGCTTTCCTTTTTCAGAAAATAGTAAGTTTGCATAAACTATGTACCTCTATAAATAGATATGTATGTATTTATTAATATTTTTGTAATTAAATTTACATCACAATGTCACTACAATTCAAAAAGGTACATATCTTTAATGTTGACAGGTTCTGAAGTTTTTCCCACGTTGTTACTCATGGCAAAGCTGTGTATCCCAGGATTCTCTGGTCACCGCTAGTTCAATATTCTTCCATGTTCCCTCTCTCTGCTATCAGATTCTTCATTCCTTTTTCAACAATTAAGTCGTACATCCTTGGGAGGAAATAAAAAAGGTTACAAGTTAACTTTATGAGGAAGAAAATTTTATAGGTCATGTTTGGGATGTAATACCAAGAAGTGGAAGATTGATAATTGCTAGGTACATGTTAAATATGACAATGCTGATGGAAATGCAAACAAAAAGAACAGTTAAAAAAGGGCCTGTATATTTTCATTCATTATGGTGCTTCCATCTATTTTAACTATCATTACTACAAACCCATATTATGAATTCTTGTTTGCTTAGATTACCATATCAAGTAATTATATGCTGTGACAGGTTTGTGCTAGCCTTTACTGATATCATCTAATTATTTTTTTGACAAAATGAATACCCATAGTGGCATAGTCCCACTTGCCCTAATTCATATGCCCTAATATTCAATTGCCCTAATACTCTCTTTCCCTAATCGTGAATGCCCTAAAAATAAATGCCCTCATAATGAACACCCTAAAAATAAACGCCTGAATCCCAAATGCCATAATACACACCTGTCCTAATGAAATTAGTCCTCATACGATTTCGTATTTTATCAAGTAAATAAAAACACTACCCCTTCCCAAAAACTAAGAGAGATTAGATGCAAACATAAATCTTATTATTTATTGTAGAATTACCTTTAAAAGATGCTCTTAATCAGCGACGTTACCCGAATTTGATATTCGAATAACTATCTCACTAAGTTAACATAAAATAGTTTAAACGTAGAAACGTGGACGGCTAGTGCCCCCTGCTGCGAGAGGACATCTAGTTAATGACGGTCATGAGATCCCTGTTGCGGTCTGTTTTGGAGATGGACCCAGCGATGTGCCATGGGAAGTCACCCAAAATAGCACACATTTGGAAAATCATATCTCGAAACGGAACACTTTTCATAGACCAAAACAGCAAACGTTTCACGGTGGGAAAGGATTTGAGATTTAACATATTATTGGGAAAAGGCATCTCCTGGGAAGCGAACGGGATCGGCAAGAAGGTTGCCATCTTGGCTGGCAGTCTCTTCTTACTTAGTTGAGCACAGTGTTTGTGTCTGTATACAGCATAAATAGTTAGAGGTATTTTAAATTTTAAGTAATTATTTAACTTTTGACAAAGCCACTTATTTTGACCCTAGGAGAAAATGGATTTTGAAGTGATATCCAGTAACAATGGAGGTGAGTGCTTTGTCTTTGATAATTATAAATACCATAAATTTTGCACTCACAAAATGACTGGCAATAATGCTTGGCATTGTTTCATAAATGGGTTTAGTGCTACAATCACCACAGATGCTAAGAAAACTGTAATAACCGGTGTGCATAAATACAAACATTGTCACAACAGTGTGGAAGTAAGAGTATTGGAGAGACAGGAGCTTAGGGGAACTTGAAAGAGAAAAGCTGTTCATAAGTATTGCAGCTGACCTATTAAATTAATTAGAACTGAATTATCTTCTGTGCAAAGCAGTGAGATGATTATGACAGACATTTCTGGTGTGAGAAAAGCCATTTATAGGGAGCGACGCAGAATTTTCCTTCCATCCCAAAAAAATATTCACGAAGCTTTAACTTCGGTGACTGATCTCGAGACAGAAATGCATAGAGGTGAAAATTTTACATTCGCAGACGTAGAATCTCAAATAACTGTGATTAACTGCAAGTCAAATTTATATTTTTTAAATCTGAGCTGTGAAGAATATCTGGCTGATGGACATCTACGTCTAGCCCAAAGCATTTTTACCAACAATACACTACTCATGGCTTTAGTAGAGGCTATTACTTCTCTTTTGTGATGTGTTTGCTACCAACGAAAACTGAGGATTGCTACATACGAATGTGGATATTTCTTTAAAATATATTTATAGAAGAAATTGCAGTGAACCTACTTTCCTCTTTATTGCTGCTCGATTTCAAAGCAGCAGCTCACTATTCAGCTAAAACGGTGTTCCCTGATATCGAAATCAAGGGCTGTAGATTCCACCTTGGCCAGGCCTGGTGGCAAAAGATACAGTCATTCCCAAACTGAGATCTGCTTACATGAACGTGGTTTCTGAGGTTGGTATATGGCTGAAATGTTTTTTCAGAATGCCATTTTTGTCAGCAAAGGAAATTCCTGAAGCATTTGCTAACTCATTCAGCATATCACCGGCAGACAGTGAGTGCACAGAGTTTTCCAACTACATTCTAGAGAACTAGGTAAATATATAGAAAATGAAAATCTCCATCGTAGCGTATGGGCTGAACTGCCCAATTCAGAATGTAGAAAAACAAATGCTGCAGAAAATTTCAATTGGCAGTTATGCTCCGAATTTTACATGGCTCATCCGGATGTGTTTAATTCTATTGACGTCATGAGGAAAATCCAAGTTGTGACCGAATTAAAAATCTGAGTGCACCAGAAAGTAGGAATAGTGATCAAAAGGAAATTTGATAGAGAGAATGAGGGTACTATTCTAAAGACGTTTTCTCTCTACAAAGCACGGGAAATTGAACAACTAGAGTACATGAGACCGATTGGACTCTGATTTCAGGGTTCTGAACTATTTCGGAAATGATTTTGTTTTATTTAATAATTGTCATGTAATAAGATTTTGAATCATGCATTATTTTAAGGGCTTTGAAGGGCAGTGACATGTGAAAAAATTCTTTTCTTTTATAAAAACTGTTTTTGTTTAATAATTTTAACGCAATGTAGAGTATTAAAAATTTCATTATTCTCATATGAAAAATGATTTTTCCTGTATCCTCTTTGTAATTCAAACTGCAATGCTGGTTTTAAATCTAATCCCCATTAGCTCCTCTCCCACAATCCAACTAAAAATGTCTGCTGTTTTGGGCTCTCTCGAAAGTATGCTGTTCTGGGCTTTACTGATTTTCGGGTCGGATTAAAAATGTGTGCTGTTTTGGAGAACCGCTGTGCCATGAACGTATGCCCTGAAAATAACAGCCCGAAATTTCAGTTGTCCTATTAGGAAGGTGACATACAACTAGTTTCATAATCATAATAAAATTCAGTTAACACGCAACAATTCACACGGTCAACAATACAGCAAATCTTAAATAAATATTGAAATCAACGAAGGAATGAGATAATATAATTTTATGCAGTTTGTATTATTCTGTAATTATTATAAGGGCTATCTTCTGATGTTGATCCCCATCAAACAAAGGATATGAATATATTATTGATACTTTTAAGAATAATATTAGATACGGAATATAAGATTGTATTTATTATATAACTGAAATAGTGAACAACTCACAGAAAAAACAACACAATATTTACCACTTCCCTATTACTCAAGTTCGATATAAAAATTAGTTAATTTGAGCTTTTTCATTTTAAAAATAAGGAAAATCTACATATCTTTATGTTTACTTTGTTTACACTTTAGTAATAATCAGAAGAAATTTTATATTGTATTGTTGTTTAACTGTGCATATTTAAAAAGATAAATTATCTGGTCAAAAATAATACATATCTAAAGATACTGTCACCACAAATATACATTTTTGTAAACAATCCGTTGTCAAGCGTATATTGATAAATCTTATATCCATTCTCATCTCACTAAATATTGAAATATATACTTATAATAGAAACATTAAACAATTAGGCCGTTTTACAACATCAATATAAATATCAACCATAATTATAATTTTGATATAATTAGCTTTTTAATAGTGGCAAATAAAATTTCACCCAATTTCATATGTACTTTGATAAATAATAATAATCATGATTCATGGCTTCCATCTCAATGCAATTGGAATTACGCTATCATGTTCAATCCATAAAAACTGGGTTGTCATGGCAAAGAAAAATTTTATACTAACAAAAACTTAATGTGGTAAAAACCTCATTTTGGACAAATGCAGCTCGTATTTGAAATTCAGCAGTAAGAATGTGAAACTTTAGTTTTTCCTCTATTACTGGGTTCAAGTCCCATCTCTGTACTGTGATTTTAAGTAATTTTAAAGTGAAAATGAAAAATAGTCTACATTCATCCTTGTGTGTCAGTTGCAGGATGCAACAAAATAAGTGGTGTTGGAAGATTAAATATAGTTTGCCATTTCGAATCAAAGTGAACGACAGAAACAAAACCTTGATCATTCACTAAGTTAGGATGTATGTATAAAAGAAATGTACCAAATTTGGTTGTTCCAGCTTTAATCGTTTAGGAGGAGTTCCAAGAACAAACACAAATCATTTCAAATATATAGTATATGACAAGATTTAACGATAAATTCCTGTAAAATAAAAGCAATGTGTATGAACACAAGTTAATCAAAGAAGTTTGCAGTTTGTAACACCACCTGCTTTTGCTAAAAAGTGTAAAAATTAAGCAGAAAGAAATAAAGGCAACTCTCTGGATTCGACCGGGATGCGTTAATGAACCGAATCTCAAACAGTTGAATGTCGAATGCCGTTTTTCCATAGACTTGCATGTTATAATCGGGGGATACGTTCCCGAATCTCGGGAAAAAATTCTCTCTCCTCACGTTATATAAAGATAAAATAACATTAATAATGTGTTAATACAACAATATTAAATTATGAATAAATTAAATAAAACATATTTTAAATGTATAACTTATTTTTTGCATTAAAAAGAAAAAAATTTTTGTATGATTATATTATGTAATTTTAAAATCCAAATTAAATCACATCCGCCTCATCCATTCCCATATTATTTAAATGGAGGAATGAGTAGCATTAGTATTTTACCAAGAAAGTTAACGGAAGAGTGACGTGCAACATTCAACTTGTCGAGCTTCAAAGATATTAACAAACGACTTGTGCGAGCTGGACAGGTCCGGCTGCAGCACATCCCTGCATACATCTATCTATACATACAACTATATATCGCAGCAAAATTAATAACTTGAGGCAGCATCAGTATTTGCACTTGCAGCCTCACCAGTTAATTTAAGGACTTGCAAACCTGCGCTTCTCTTAAATCTGTCAAACCAGCCATGACTTGCACTAAATGGAGGCTCATCAACAGACATTTCATCGATCCTTTCCTTCAAGTCGTCACACAGATCCTTAGCCTTTGCTCTAATCATGGCCTCACTAATAGGAATGTGATTCCGACACTGATCATTTACCCAAAGTTTTAAAAGTTTTTCCATTTTAGGAATCAACACTGCGCCTAGGACTGTTTATTGTTGTTATCAAATTACCTGAATTTATCACTATTCTAGAATTTTCTCCTTGTTTCATGTAAGTGCTAATAGTTGAACGAGACCCCCCAACGATCGTGCGATTTCAGCATGCTTTAAATTCAATTCATAACTATGAGTCTTATGCACTCTTTTATTTGAATCACTTGCATTATCACTATTACATTTCTTTTTAGATGCAATGTCAAGTGATAAATTTATAAATAAATAAATTTAAATAAAAGATTTACAGAAAAAACGAGTAAAATCAGCATAAATTCAAACAATTAGAGCAGGAATGACGATGCCATGTCAAGTGATAAATTTATACTTAAATAAAATAAATAAAAATTTAAATAAAAGATTAACAAAAAAACAAGTGAAATCAGCACAAATTCAAACAATTATAGCAGAAATAACCATGTCCAGACATGTTTGGGCAGACCCAATATTACATCGCGTAAACTAGTTCCTAATTCTACCGACTGAGCATTCTTTCAATAAACTGAAATTAATCAAAAATTACCTACAGTCATCAATGAATCAAGAAGACTTTCTGGTCTTGCCATCTTACCTAGTGAATAAATGACACTGCTAAAATTATAAATTTCAATGGCATCATAATCTATCTTTGCTGCAAGTGAAGCCCGAAAAATAAAGCTTTTAAGAAATGATTTTAGTTAAATACCACTTTTAAAATATGCACTTATTTTGTTAGATCTTGAAGTGCCAAAATTCCTCTGTCCAGGGCACCAAAAACGGCCAAGGTTATATGTATCTAATAAAAAAATGGCAAAGACTTGTCACAGGCTCGAGGGCCACATTAAATGGGGTCGCCATCCAAAGGCAGCCCGCAGGCCATAGTTTGGAGAGCCCTGATTATAGAGTATGATGTCAGCAAAAAGAACATCAGCGAAAGGAGATTAGGTAATATCATAATATGTTTTCAATAACTTTTTACTGTAAAATCTTTCTTTTTTTTTGGGTATTAGGGGCAACTTCGATAATCGTCAGCCACGTAAAAATCGTAAATATGAGGCACCTGATCATAAAATAATGAAATTAATTGCTGATAGACAATAGTCAAATCTTTAAGCTTTTCAAACAACTGGGATGGTGCATAGCTGGGTTCATCTCCAAAACCGACATTGCCAGGGATCTCATGACGCAGCAGGGAGAGAGAGATGGGAGAGGGAGGGGGGGGAAGGGGAGAGAGGGGGTGGATTGGGAGAAGGGAGGGAGAGAGGGGAAGGGAGAGTGGGGGAGTGGGAGAGAAGGGGATATATATTATCCACGAACGACAGACGAAATAACCATGGCTAGCCACGGCGGACGCCTCGGATTCTCGTCGCATAGCGATCCCTCTCTACGCACAGTCTCCCTTCTTTGATAGTCACTCCTTTACATTTAGAACACGTAATCATAATCATTCATGCTCAATTTAATAAATAAATGAATGCATACCCACACTCCATCGAAATTAACGGCGGCGTTTTCTCTTCGTTGTCCGCTTACTACTCGATCTATTTGTTCTCTCTGTTAATCATTCCGATAACGATCATCCTCTCCGCTCCAGGTTTCTTTGAAGACGTTCTCTGCTAGTAAGACGACGGAGAATATGCGCGGCCATAAGGAATCTTCCGCCAGCGAAATATGTACAGGCAAGTGAACAACCTTCGGGAGGATAGAGAAACTGAAATTATGACAATCTCGTTGCCGCATAAAAAGTATCAAAAGTACAGTATATAAAATACTTACACGCGTGTCTTTTGGCCAAAAATTTTGCAAGAAACGTCCAATTATCACGACACGTAGCTTTTCTGCTATCTCTCCAAAGTACATACGTGATTCTCTGACGACATCTAACTTGGTTCAACCTGGTTCAACCCATGTGCTACGCTGTGCGACACCGGGGAGTTCGAGCGCTAGGAAGGGTTGGGGGAAGGGGCCTTCGAGAGGAGGAGGGAAGTGGAAGGGGAGAGGGGTGGGGGGAGAGGAGTAAGAAGGGAAGAGTTGGTCGACGCATTGCCGAGCGAATACCTTTCACTCGTGGCGTTTGACGGCCGCCGTCTGATTTGACACGAGGCAAGGCAAAATAGCATTATATAGTCGAATGAACGTGTGGTGGCTCGCAATGCCAGTGTCGCGGGTTTGATTCCAGTAGAGGGCATGATAGTATGTATGTATGCAATTTCACTTGCGAAATATTTATAATATTCAAAGTAAAAAAATACTTGGATTCACTTTCCCATTGAAAAAAGAACAACAAACAGAATGTTGGGTATTGTTATGGGTAGCAAAATTACGCAATTAAAATTACACTTGACCGCGTAAGGATTGCGATCAATAATCAGGAAATTTTATCATAACAACGGAAACACTGGTATCACTTAGAAACGTACTCAACATAATTTCAGACAGAAAAATGAAATATCTCAAAGAAATCATTTCATGAAAAAAAGTTTCAAACAAAAAATGGATAATTATCTTTTGCAAAAACAAAAAACCGTCAAGGCTCCAGAGCCAGTAACAGACAGACAGACGGAATTGCGAAAACCACTTTTTCGGATTCAGCGACACCTAAAACGTATATTTCCGTAAAAATCTCGAGGTCGAATTTTTTCGCGAAAACAATACTTTCTCGATACTTCGTACGAGAAAGTAAAAATGTCGAGTTCTTCGTATATCCAATTTAGTTCAACAATAATTACATCATGTGCTTTTTACTTTCTCATACGAAGTATCAAGAAAGTAGTACTATTGTTTTCGCGAAAAATTCGACCTCGAGATTTTTACGGAAATATACATTTTAGGTGTCGCTGAATCCGAAAAAGTGGTTTTCGCAATGCCGTCTGTCTGTCTGTTTCTCTGTTACTGGCTCTGGAGCCTAGACGGTAGAGCGAAAATGAATGAAATCTCGTACTTAGGCATTTTATCATACTGAGCAGAGTATACAGAGAAATGGTTGACATTGATCAATAATTAAGAGTAGTTTATTCTACGCCTTTTTAACAACAATCCGACTCTCAAAAACGGCTCAAACGATTTTGATCAAATTTCGTACAGTTACTTGAGTTTACGTCTTCAATATTGCCAAGTAGTTCATATTTCTCAAAAAATGAATATAAGGCTAGTTTATTCTAGGCAATTTCAACAACAATTCGATTTTCTCAATAACAGCTCTAAAGATTTTGATCAAATTTCGTATAGTTACTTGAGTATACATCTACAATAATACTACGTATTTTATTTTTCTCAACGAATGAATATAAGGCTAGTTTATTCTTGGGCAACTTTAACAAAAATTGGATTTTCTAAAAACAGGCTCATATGATTTTCATTTTCTAAAGATAACTAAACTACGCATTAGTACCCATATATGAGAAAGTTTGTACAATGTATGTTGTACCTATTTTTTATCCTGACAATCATATCACGAACAGCGTTCCCTAATAATCTAAGGAATTCATTTTGTATTTTATTTGGCAAATAATTCACACATTTTTTTGTGAGTTAGCAAAAGGCGTTAACTCCACTGTCATCCTCTCAGATACGCAATTTAGGATGACCAATGCCTCTTATAATATTTTTTGCAGAGCGGCCACATTCTCTGACTTAAAGACCGGCACACCGAAAAAATTTCCGGTGTCCCTTCTATTTTCGCAAGTAGTACTTGGAGGTGGAAGGGTGAGAAGTTGCCCTGGACGTTCGCCCACGTCGCCATTGCCTAGGACCGCTCTTGTGTGAAACCATTCCATGAGAATATCGAAATAACGGTTATGGGTTTTCCGTTACACCAATTTTAAAAATTTCGTTAACGTTTTTCGTTACGTTATTCTAAAACAATTTCGTTAATTCGTTACGTTTCGCGTAACGTTTTCCATCACTCGATAAAACAAAACCCTAAGTGCTTGAGTACTTCGAATACTCGTCGTGGGTGACCAAGTCGGCTTTGATTGGCTATTGCTTCTACTTGGAGAAGTGCTCCAATATCGTTCCCACGGGAAAATAAGAATGGAATTCACTGGGATATTTCTTTTGCCAGGTGGGGTTGAAATGTTAGAGAAATTATATCTCTATGTCGCTGCACTCCTCGTTCCAGTGTCATAAATCGAGTCAATATATGTTTTAGCGCAAATAAAAGGTTATGTAGTAAGTATTTTGTTTAGCTACTGTTCACTAATTTTTATTTTTAATATGCCAAGAGAGTAGACGCAGTGGATATCTCCAAGAAACTGTAAATCCTGATGTGGCAACTCTAATTTGTGCAGTTGGCGCTCTCTCGTTTCGGTGATCATAAGCAAAGTCAATTTATATTCTGGCAAGATGATGTACAGTATTAACACAACAAAATTCAGGTCAAATCCTCATTATATGTTTACTAATAAATAAATAAATAGCCAAAGTTTTATTGCTCAGATTAGTTGTTATTTGGCCAAGAAAAATCTCCCGGAATAACCCCGTCATAAGGTGGCAGCCATGGGTGTAACATTGAGAAATGCTTGGCATAACTTGTGGCCTGAAAGTATGTTTCAGGAATATGATGAACTGCCTGTAGAGTTTCTAGGTTTTAATGCTAGCAATAGAAAGAGAATTTTTTCTGAACTCACGGAGTTTGCTAAGGGAATGACAGATACTGTTGTAGCAAAAAGAGTGCTAGAAGATGACATTGAAAACTGGATTGAAATCGACAATGATGCACCTGTCGTACTTCAGCTAACTGATGGTGAAATAGTGGATTTGGTTTTGAAACCTGAGCATGAAAAAGATGAAGAAAATGTGACGATGATCAAAAGATAGCGAAGGACAAACCTTCACTAGATCGCTGTATACAGTTGGTCACAGATACAATATCTGCTTTAGAACATTGCTCTTGCATTGATTTTCAAGAGATTACGTGTTTGTATGGAATACAAGATAAACTTATGAAGGAAAAATCAAAATGCATGAAGCATGCTAATTTGCTTGATCTGTTTAAAAAAAATTCTCAGAAAAGGTGCAATGAAAATAATGTTGTATATGCGCATTATATATATTTAATGGTTCTTTTATAATTCCTTGTTTTATTGCATGTGTAAGCAACAGTATTTATTGATAATGGCTTACCTTTTATTTGTTATTCATCATTTGAATTATATATTCAGTTCACCAAAATTGTACATTACTTAAGGATTTTTTATAAATTTTCAAAAACCAGGCAAATTTTTGAGGTTCTACTCTACTTGGTCTTTTGTTGAAACCCAAAGTATGCGTATTGGTATCTTAAAGAACTCTCCTTGGGGGGATCTAACAAGTCTCTCCCACCAACTCTTTCGAGTTTCCAATAGAGTGCAAGCAACTGTAAGTTTTAAATTGCATTGTAAGATCTATAAAAAAGGAATACGTTAAAAAATCCTTGCCAATTCTCTGTTGGAATCCTTCTGACACTGTAATTTCCCCATACAGGTCCAGTGTTGGAAGCCTTCCAACACAGGTTTTATGAATCTTTAAGTTGTTATGATTGCATGCCAAGTTAAGTACTTTGGCATCTCTTCTATTAGTTCCTACATGCATAATTTTCAAGCTAATTAATTTGTACCTGGTAGGGCTGAGACTAGAAATAAAAAGGACAGGAAAGAGTTTTCAGAATTTTATAGAAAAATATTATTTATTTCAGACCGCTGGATAAAAAGATAAAAAAATATAATTCAAAGCAAAAGATGAACATTATCAAAATGACCAGTGAAGACAATAAGAATATTAAGGAAGTGGCTGCTCATTTTAAATGTGGAAATACACAAATTTATAACATCATGAAAAACAAGGATGAAATTATTGAAAAATAACTCTTGAGTAATGAAAATAATATGACCAAGAAGAAAAAACAAAATACTAAATATAATGAGCTAAAAAATGTTGTATTAGAGTGGTTTTTGGCAGCCAGAGCCAAAAACTTTCCTATTTATGGTACAATTCTACAACAAAAAGCAAAATACTTCAGACATTAAAAACTGATGGTTTTTCAAACGTACAGTTACAAAGCTTTAGAAAAAGACACAAATATACTTTTAATGTTTCTTGTGACGAAGCAGATGGTGTTGACAAAGATGCTGCTCAAAGTTGGTTGCATAAATTAAAAGAACTTATTCCTGGTTACAACTCTAAAGACATTGCGAGTGCTGATGAAACTGCTTTGTTTTTAAGAACTCTTCCCAATAAAACCTTGCAAATGATAGGAGAAAGACGTTCTGGAGGTCGTTAATCAAAGGAACCTTTAACTGTACTTTTGGTTGTATTAGCTGATGGAAGACTAGAAAAACCATTAGTGATAAGTAAAAGTGATACACCAAGGTTTTAAAAATTTGAAGAAGAAAGAACTTCCCTTGGAATCAAAGGCGAAAAGGAAGCATATTCGAAGAATTTTTGAATAAGTCAAATGAAAAAAGAAAACAGGAATATTTTCATGGATAACACAACCTGCCATTCAAGAATTGGACTCCCAAATGTTCAATTATTGTTTCTACCACCTTGAGCAACATCAATATTATAACCACTAGATAGCTGTATAATACAGGACATAAAAATTAACTACAGAAAATTGATGCTGCAATGTCTTATTGCTAATATGGACAAATGTAAGAGAGTATCAGACATGGCAGTTAACATTGATGTTTTAAATGCAATTACATTTCTCAGTCATTCATTAGTGTGTGTACAAGATGCATGTATCAAAAATTGTTTTAGAAACTGTGTTTATGTTTTCGATGATGCTGATGAATGTGACGAAGTGGGTAGCGATAGTGATTGTTAAGAAATTCCGAATTTGACTGATAAGATGCATGAAGTTGAGGGTACCAACATTTTCATAAATATTGATTAGTGTTTGCATAGAGATTGGTGAAACTGACTTGAAAACTGTGGTAGAATCACAAAGCAATGAAACTTTCCATTTCAGAGGATGAAGAGCATGAAAGAACTGGAAATGCCAATAACATCGGAAGTTTTACAGTAAGTACCTTAAAGCTTTAAAGTATTATGCCAAAAGGAAGGGTGAAAATATTTTCTTTAACTATGTTGTAGAATTAGGATTTTCTTTTACCAGTTTAAGGAAATCCCAGAAAATATACATCACAACTAAAATTGGATAGTTTTCTCAAATAAGTTTTTAGAATTAAAAAAATTATATTTATATGATTTTAATGTGTTTGTAACTGTATGACATTTAATTGTTCTGCTTCTGAAAATTTATGGCATTTTTAACAAAAGATTATTAATTTATAATAAATTCAGAATTGTGCATGCATGTGATTTCAAGTTTCCCATTTGTTTAGTGTATTAATTGTTGTTGTGATTTTAAATCTATAATTTCCATCAAGACTTAGAAAAACTTCTACTTTTAAAGTCTACCAAAAAGAAAAAGTTGGGTAAATTATTTTAACTTTTATAAGGCAGACATAAAGAATTTTAAGTTTACAATGATATAGTTAACTGTTTCAGGGTGTAACTTGATGGAATTTCTTCATATTGTTGAAATAAAAAAGACATTTGATAATTCCACAAAAAGGTTATACAAATATTATAGAGGATGTGCCGGAAAACTATCTTACTTGGGATGTCAAGATTCCTCAGGCCTCTTCTGCAAATATATGCTATATTAATAGCTATTGTTATTATTATTGATTATCCTTTGTTTGGAAGCAATGGTGATTGGCATCCAGTAACATTATTGAGATACCCCAATTGGAAAATATTCCTAAAATTATTTTCTTTTACCATAATAATTTGAAGAAAAACAATTACCGAGCAGGACAGGAGTTGAACCATCAACCTTTGGAATGGAACACCTTATCCATTAGACCATGAAGCCTAGAAATATAAATACAGAAATAAATAAATCATCATGACGTAATAGATTATATATTAATAACGGCTTGTATTCATTACTTATGTAAATTGCTTTAATGTTTGAAGAATATAAGAATAAACATTGAATGGTTCTTTAAATAAAGTGTGATTAGATTGAAAACATGATGCTTAAAGAAATGCAGAAAATGTTAATAAGTTTCTGACCCTGAAAACCATATAAATAACATAAGCAGGTAAAACACCTTTGGCTGTTACCACAGTTACTACTCGGAAGAATATTTATCATCTTAACAATCATTCTTCGATTTGACAGAGAGAAATATGATGAAGCCTTTCATTTAGGATGTTTAGAATGTATATTGTTAATCTATATCAGAGGAGCACGGACTTTTTACACCCACAGGCCGCATTTGATGGTTTACACTTATCCGAGGTCCTCACTTAATTTAAAGCAGAATAATGTAAATTAAACAATAATAAATTTTTGGAGAACAAGTTAAAGCATTTTTACTTAACAATTTATCAAACTGAAAATTATCACAAATATACAACGCAGTGCGAGTTTCAAAAGGTGTACAACTCTTTCGAAAGAAGCTGTAAAGGATTAAACATTTTCAGGAGTACAAATTGGCTAAAAGTGGCGCGTTTGGTTAAAAACTGTGGGCCGCGCATTTTGCATCCCTGATATCTATGAAATTCCCACTCAATAGATAAATCTAGTAGGTCCTATATTTGCTTGGGGATTGCATCCAACCCTAGAACGGATCCTCGAGGTTCCGCCTCTCGCGGGACAACTGCATTATGCAGGCCATAGAGAGGAAGGAGTAAGAGACGTAGAAGTGAAGGGATTATGGGAAATGGGGGGGAGAGAGAGGGAAGTGGTAGGGCAGTGGTCTTCAACCTTATTTGATTCACCGCCCACTTTTACTATATTTTGCCATTTGAAATAAGTTCACCGCCCACCTTCCGTGTCAACTTAACAATAAAATTTTTGATAAAATAAATGTTTCAAAAGACAAAATTTAACCATGTTTATTAATCCCAAACCTAATATTTAAATAAATATTTGACAGACAGTTCAATGCGCACTTTGTGCTTGGTTCCTACAAACCAGGGAATCAATGTCAGGCTTCAAGTCTGTAAGGGTCATTCGAAGATCTCCCCTTTCTGTTATTTGTAAGCGGTGTCTTTTTCTGGACAGGAGATTGTTGACTGCACTGAATCCCTTATCGACTAGGTATATGGTTGGGAAAGCTAACAAGAGCAACGATATTTTCTTCCACAAGCGTTGACACAGAGAGGGCATTTTCTTGTTCTGCCAAAATTGCACATATTCACCTTGATTGAAATTGGCTTTACACTCCTCGTCATGTGGTAATTCTATTATCTTCTCTTGGTATTTAATATCCACATCACACACATTTGTGATGAATGGAGTCACCATCCATGCTTCTATTGTACACTGTCTCATTTGAGGATATGTGTGCGTATCATTAAACTTTATTATAGAATTGTATTTTTCAGTGTAAAAATTAGAATAGCATTTGGTGAGTTCTTTAACGCCCACTAAAAATCCAAGAACGCCCACTGGTGGGCGCTATCGCCCATGTTGAAGACCACTGTGGTAGGGGGATGTGCTTTGAGGTGATAAATTAGAAAGGTATTAGAAGGGAGAGGGGGGGAGGGAGGGGGAAGCTTCGAGGGGATGACAAGGGAATTGTTAAAGAAGTGAAATAGAGGAAAGAAAGCTGTTAGGGAATGATAGGAAGGTGAAGAGATATCGGGAAAGATAGAGGACTGGTTTTAGAGACTGAGAGAAAGGAAGAGAAAGTGAGGCAGACACAGGTGGTTTTTGGGAAGGTCAAAGGGGAGTGATAAGGTACAGACAGAAAGAGGGGGTGGATAGATAATGAAAGTAGTATGAGATAGAGAGAGAGAGGGAATGATTGCTTAGAAATGTGTGGGGCGTGTTGTTACGCTATGGAGAGTGTGAGTTTGAGGATTTGAATAATTAGAGTGAAACAAGTAGAGTGTTATTCGTGAACAGTGATTATGTTAGCACCTTTTTATTCTAGTACTGAATTTTTCCCCTTCATATCGCTTTTACCTAATTACGAACAATCTCCTGATGAATGCGTATATTAACTTATGTAAATATATTCTTTCCTGTGCATTACCATCACATATTCGGCGTTCACAGCTTTTTTTTTCATATGTTGCATCCACGTTGAAATGTACATACAATAAAAATTCTGTCTTTCCATCTTATGAAAATTTTGGTGGCAGAAAATTAAAAACTAACATATCTACCATCCATCTATGTATATTTTCAGAACTCAAATCAAAAGATAAAAACAGCATATGTACATAAATCTACGCTCTAATGTTAGCCGTCTATATTTTATTTAACGATTTAATCACTGATCGAACGACATCGATGAGTAAAAGCGATAAAAATTAATTTCACTAGTTATAAAAAGTGAGTAAGCGGAAACCGCGAGAAAAAGAGAGGCAGGGTTTCTTTTAAGGGAAAAGGGAAATTTTATTACATCTTGCCTTCCGTTATATCGAGTAAGAAACTTTCACCTGAGGATACTGCGCCGTGCTCCTTTCTAGTACATATCTAGGACGAGCCATAGTAATATTCGCAGCGCACTTAGCCGAGATTCCCGCGGGATTGCGTAAGACGCCCTTAGGAAAGGGCGATCGTTCTCAAAGTCAGCAAGAGGAGATAGCGGCATTGCTCTGTCACGCGTTAAGTGTCTCCCATCCTCCCGCCCCCTCTCTCCCACCTCCTCCCCTCCCGTCGCTGCACTCCCTCTCCCAAATCGCTTCCCGCCATCGCACTCCAAGGTTCTAAACCCCGAGTCCCTGACCTCCATTCCCCTCTCTCTCTCCGTATTCCTCCCTCTCTCCCTTTTGACCTCCGACCCCGCCCGTCTCTTCACCCTTATCTATCTCCGCTCTCATATCACCCTTTCGACATCATTCTCACTCCCGGACACCAGTGGCCGCTGAGGAAATTGCGAAGGCCACATCGGACACAGCCTTTTGCCATTTAATTCGCCCGTTTTATTTATTTTTTATCACGACTAATACCATGAGAGAAGAAAATCCTGTGTCCCCCAGCGCATGACTTTCTCCATACAGAGTAATGAACGCGAATCCTCTCGACATCTGCGCCCTGAAGAATAATTATCACGAATTAACTAGAGAAATTTTTTAAACACTCTGTAATGTTTACATTGAAAAAACAACTTATAAACAAAATTATTACTCGTTGCTATTGATAATAAAATATTGATTCGCATTTAATATTATCTTTGGAGAGCGTAAGCATCGCTACAAATAATTGGAGGATTTTATCATAGCAACGGAAAAAATGATATCACTTAGTGACGTTATTCAGAAGAAAACACGAAATGTCTTTTAATTAAACAATCCGTTTTACGGAAAAAACGTTAAAAAACCTTTAGAAAATTACATTCTAAAAACTTTAATATTAACAGATATTTATATAAATTAACTTTTAAGGAAGATATTTGGAATAAAACATAAAACAGACAAACATCAACCTCCACTTCCGTTTGACGGGTTTCAGCCAAAGCCATTTTAGATCCTAAATTATTAATAAGAATTTAAGTAAAAACTTTGTGCTGATTTGGTCATTAGTTATCGCATAGGTACACATACATTCATATAGATGCACAGGCATCGAGAAGAATAGTGGAAACGTATTCAGTGGACCTCAAAACGTGTATTTATTTCCGCTGAAAGCTCAAATTGGATTTCTTTGTTCAGGAATACAATGCTTTCTCGTATTCTACGAAATGAGAAATTAAAAATTCATGATAGGTAAACATTTTAAGAGGGCATTATATTAGCAAAAATGCGAGGAATGAGGATGACAATGGAAGAAGGGAAACAGAATAGAATTTGACTTAACACTGGTTCCGTGCTATGGCGAGATACGACGGGTTTCTGCGACGCTAAAGTCAATGATGGGATAAAAGAATACGACGCTCTTAAAGCATTATAGAAACGCCTATTATAGACTTCTTTATGGCAACCTATATAGCCACGCATTCATACGACACATTTGATTAGCAAATACCAATTTTTCTCAACAGTAACACCATTAAAAGAGGTAAACATCCTGTGTGTCCAGCGAATGACTTTCTCCGTAATATGATCGATCCCGACATCAGAATAGCTGTCGTCTATAACACTCGCGAGTGGTTGTTAAAAACGTACAATGATTTTCACAGTGGGAAATACTTTGAATAATTTTCCACGTTAATAAAAAACAATAAGTAAACAAAGTTTCTATGGATAAAATATACTATCGAGGCGTGAATAAAATTACCTCTCGCAGCGTAGGCATCGCTATAAAAAATAAGAGAATTTGTCTTAATAACGTAAACAACGGTATCACATTGCGACGTACTTAACGAATTCAAAGGAAAAATGAAAATATCTCTAAAACAATCGTTCTTATGAATAAATGTTTCAAATAAAACATGTAGAAAATAATATTTTCTACAACTTTAATAATAATAAACATTTACGTACATTGAACTCTAAAGGAGATATTTGGCATTATCTCCAGAATAAACTTGATCATATACTGAATTACCTACTAATAAAAATCTTAACTATAAAGATTTGTGCTGATCCGATTATTAGTTCATTAATTCTATCACAAACACAGAAATAATCGAGAAATTAATGAAAACGTACTCAGGGAACCTAAAAACGCGAATTTTCGTTGAAATCTGGAATTCGATTTATTCACGAATACAATACTTTAGCTTATACCACGTGTGGAGAAAGTAAAAATTAAAACATAAAGAGAAGAGAGAAGAACTACTTCATTGAAATCGTGCCACGAGACAGTTATGTTCGCGCGCGGAAAAAGATATCGCGAGAAAGCGAAGCACAAACAGTTACGCATTAATTTCCACACCTGTCTCACCTAATGCTTCCTTTTAGTTTCGTTCGTTACGATCACCGGTAATGCGGGAAAGTCATTTAGGTGACATCTCCACGAGATATTTAACAAATCTTTTCCTCGTCATTTTGAAAGAGGCGGGAGAGATTTTCTTTCGTTTTCCGGCGGATTAGTTTCTAGCAATAAAGGTCACTTAAATACCTTCGCAATCGTGTCCCCTCCGTGCCGCCAAAACCTTATCTTTTTTTTCGTTTCCCTTTCCTGGAGGCGGTTCCTGCACTTTCTCTCCTTGGCTCGCTCTCGAAATTAATGTTTTTTTCTGCGTGGAGGGCGCCATTCCCCGTCCATCTGAGCTCGCTGCCTCCCGGAGACTAAGAGGCATCTCACGAGCGTTCGTCCGCGGAGATGGACCTTGCGCGCGGTTCCTTTTTCCCCGCTCACGGAGGGCGAATTTGAAAGCATCTTTTCCTCGTTAAGGCGTTTCTTCGAGAGGTGTTGAATCACCGCCCCCAGGAAAAGATTTGCTTTCTCCGAAATGGAATGATGCCGATGCAAAGGCTAAATAATACATTCGAAAGTAAATAAGGTCATATTGAGACACAGCGAGGCATATCGTTTCGAGTTCGCTAAACGAAACAGGTAAAAACCCATTAAATTCTGCCGTGTCGGAACGTGCGAAATTTGATGATCAATTTGATGCACTTAAATAATGGATTCGAATGGTGACAGATAATTTTCATGCATATTCTCGGAAGCAGAGTCGCGAAAGTTTTTCTGCTTCTCCTGATTCGTTCCTGATTTAGTGAAAATGAAGATTCTCACGAACGAAATAAATCACGCTGTGTTGTGGCCAATGCGGGAAATAAGTGCGGAGAAAAAACCGATATGGCTAAGGTATGCCAGCAAAAATTTACCACGTTAATACGGGATAAATAAATTGCTTATGGGAGAGAGAATGCGAATGAACCAGAGGAACAACAGCTGCTAAACGCGTTCATTTCAGTGAAGAAGGTCACAAATATGAAGCGGTTTGGGCTACGATAAAATAAAGACTGGAGTGATTCTAGACAAAGGTTCCTTTCGATCCATTAGAGACTATTTCGTATGATGCCTTCGTTTTATTTCAACATCCTTAAATACCAAGAAGAATCAACATATTGGGTTAAACCTGCGCAAATAATGCCTTATTTAACACCTAAGCATTAATGAATTATATTGATGGTAAATATACTATAATGAAGTAAGACAGCAGAATTCATATAACTGAACAAAAATAACAAAAAAATTAAACAAAATCGTCTATGGTCTAATTCATGGGTGGGGAACCTGCGGCCCGAGTGACTTTCTGCTCTATCATAGAAATGTGGCCCCAGAAGAGTTTCTCAACCATGCCCGTGCGTGCCATAACCAAACCCCCCTGGAGACGGACGGTGCAACCCAATGCTGACAATCTGGCATTTTTCCGCCATATCCGGCGGATTTTACGCTCGTTTAGCAAGAAATATTTTCATATGGCGGCTGGTGGGAAAACCGGAGAGAAATACGTAATTATTGGTTTTTTCGGGCGGAATTTAAGAGTTAAAATCGGTAAATGATAGGGTCACTAGGCACCGGTGACCGGAGACACCCACCCCGAATGAGAAAGAGTTAAGGAAAAGTCATGGGCCCGGTTAAAGGCAGGTGCAGGCGGTGAGATGCGATATATATTTTCAGAACTCAAATGAAAAGATAAAAATGGAAGCTGTAAATAAATCTGCGTTCTAAGGTTAGCCTATCTATCTATCTTTTATTTTTTCGTCACAATTTCTATTTAAGAAGTGCACACTGAACTGAAGCCTAAGTGAAATTATATGCGCTGAAAAGCCAGAGTGATACTGGAAGGAAGAAGTGTTCGAACAGTCCTCAACTGAATTGGAATTAATAGGACAGCGTGTAACTGGAGAAGGTGGTTTCAGCGACAACGATACATCTTACGCTTTAAAAAAAACTGATACGAAGGACATTGTTAAATTATCAAATTCTTACAAACGCTCATTATTATGTAGCCATTTTCTTCATTTGATAAATATATGAAATTAGCAAAACCATATGATTTCGCCGAAATACCTTGCTTTAAATATGAATTAGGCACCTATAATAGAATATAAAAACAATTAACTATTATAGCTGAAAGGAAAAATACAGAAATTAAAGGGCCTTATAGCTTACTCAAATAGTTCGCGTTTGGCGGAACATTTATCATCTCTTCATCGATGTGAAATACCTCTTCTTGTCAAAACGATAAAGGTAATTATAATTACTATAATATTATTCAAAATTGTTATATCGAGTGATTGATGTCAAAATAAAGATATTAAATTCGTTATAAATTAATATATTTTTTAAACGCATATATTGTTTCATTACTCATTCTACAAATTAATGGAACGAAAAAAACGCACGAATATGTCGAAAAGACTTTACTAAGTGAACGATTTAATCACTGATCGAAGTACAGCGATGAGTAAAAACATGAAAAGAGCGTTAAAAATTAATTTCACTAGTTATAAAAAGTGAGTAAGCGGAAACCGCGAGAAAAAGAGAGGCAGGGTTTCTTTTAAGGGAAAAGGGAAATTTTATTACATCTTGCCTTCCGTTATATCGAGTAAGAAACTCTTTCACCTGAGGATACTGCGCCGTGCTCCTTTCTAGTACATATCTAGGACGAGCCATAGTAATATTCGCAGCGCACTTAGCCGAGATTCCCGCGGGATTGCGTAAGATGCCCTTAGGAAAGGGCGATCGTTCTCAAAGTCAGCAAGAGGAGATGGCGGCATTTCCCTGCACGCGTTAAGTGTCTCCCATCCTCCCACCTCCTCATCCTCCCGTCGCTGCACTCCCTCTCCCAAATCGCTTCCCGCCATCGCACTCCAAGGTTCTAAACCCCGAGTCCCTGACCTCCATTCCCCTCTCTCTCTCTCCGTATTCCTCCCTCTCTCCCTTTTGACCTCCGACCCTGCCCACCTCCTCCTCACCCTGAACTATCTCCGTCCGCCCGTGTTCACCGCTCTCATATCACTCGTTTGAAATCATTCACCTCCTCGGACACCAGTGGACGCTGAGGAAATTGCGAAGGGCACTTTGGACACAGCCTTTTGCCATTTAATTCGCTCGTTTTATTTATTTTTTACCACGACTATTTCCAAGTGAGGAAACAATCTGATGCGCCCCAGCGCATGACTTTCTCCATACAGAATAATGAACGCGAATCCTCTCGTCATCTGCGCCCTGAGAATAATTATCACGAATTAACTTGAGAATAATTTTTAAACACTCGGTAATGTTTACATTGAAAAAACAACTAATAAACAAAATTATTACTCGTTGCTATTGATAATAAAATATTGATTCGCATTTAATATTACCTTTGGAGAGCGTACGCATCGCTACAAATAATTGGAGAATTTTATCATAGCAACGGAAAAAATGATATCACTTATTGTTAGTTAGTGAGGTAATTCAGAGGAAAACACGAAATGTCTCTTAATTAAACAATCCGTTTTATGAAGAAAAACATTTTAAGCAAAATCTAGAGAAAATTACATTTTAAAAAACTTTAATAATAACAAATATTTACATAATTCAACTTTTAAAGAAGATATTTGGAATAAAACAGAACACAGACAAGGATTACCCTCCACTTCCGTTTCAGGGGATTCAGCCCAAGCCATTTCAGATCTTCATTTATTAACAAGAATTTTAAATAAAAAGTTTGTGCTGATTTGGTCATTAGTATTAACGCTGGAGCGAGCATAAATATTATCACATAAGTATGTACACATACACACACACACTCATATAGACATACAGGAATCGAGAAGAATAGTGGAAACGTATTCAGTTGATTTCTTTGTTCAGGAATACAATGCTTTCTCCTATTCTACGAAAGAGAACTTAAAAATTAAATGGTAGGCAAACATTTTAAGAGGGCATTATATTAGCAAAAATGCGAGGAATGAGGATGACAATGGAAGAAGGGAAACAGAATGGAATTTGACTTAACACTGGTTCCGTGCTATGGCGAGATACGACGGGTTTCTGCGACGCTAAAGTCAATGATGGGATAAAAGAATACGACGCTCTTAAAGCATTACAGAAACGCCTATTATAGACTTCTTTATGGCAACCTATATAGCCACGCATTCATACGACACATCTGATTTGCAAATACGCATTTTTCTGAACACATGAAAAGTAACACCATTAAAAGAGGTAAACATCCTGTGTGTCCAGCGCATGACTTTCTCCGTAATATGATTGTTCCCGACATCAGAATAACTGTCGTCTATTACACTCGCGAGTGGTTGTTAAAAACGTAGAATGATTTTCACAGTGGGAAATACTTTGAATAATTTTCCACGTTAATAAAAAACAATAAGTAAACAAAGTTTTTACCTGTTTCTATGGATAAAATATACCATCGAGGCGTGAATAAAATTACCTCTCGCAGCGTAGGCATCGCTATAAAAAATAAGAGAATTTTGTCTTAATAACGTAAACAAAGGTATCACATTGCGACGTATTTAATTAATTCAAAGGAAAAATGAAAATATCTCTTAAACAGTCGTTCTTATGAATAAATGTTTCAGATAAAACTTGTGGAAAGTAATACTTTCTATAACTTGATTAATAATAAACATTTACGTACATTGAGTTCTAAAGGAGATATTTGGAATTATCTCCAGAATAAACTTTAACAGATCTTGAATTACATACTAATAAAATTCTTAACAAAAAAGTTTTGTGCTGATCCGATTATTAGTTTATCAATTATATCACGCAGAAATAATAGCGAAAATAGTAAATACGTATTCGGGAGACCTAAAAGCGCGTATATCATATTGCGACGTATTTAACAAATCCAAAGGAAAAATGAAAATATCTGTAAAACAATCGTTCTTATGAATAAATGTTTCAAATAAAATAATTGCACGATTAGACTCAGTGAATGTAATATGTTGAGTGTCATGAATTGTTTGTATATACCAGCACCTACTGATAATGAGATTAAGAAAATAGTTGATTCGATGAAAAAAAATCTGATGTGGCTAACACATGACTTTCTCCATATTTGGGGTATAGATATTTAAATTATTATGAATAGCATTATGAGGCAAAATTATCATTGTATCGAATTAATCGAACTGTATATACAATAATGACGTTTTAACGGAGATATTTCGCCAAAACCGAATCGGGTTTCGAATAAATCTCGACTTCCGATTAACCGGTATTGTCCAAAAACTAATCAGCTCTTCGTGCTCATACCGAAGTGTGATATATGAATTTTGGTAACTATATGGCAAGTACTTTTCGAGTTAGAGCGCTCACAATCACATACACCTAGATATCATTCCGAAATTTGTCATTAATAGAAATAGGAAGGTCAGCGCAGCATTTCGTTCTGTCTGTCTGATTCAAAATAGAGCCCGATTTAAAAATTAACCTAAGCGTATTTTAACGAGTCCTGCTATTCATTTGAATAAAATTTAGTACGATTGTAGAGGGCTCTAAGGAATAATTCATAATCCGGTTTTGTTTCTTTCTGCCCGTTTTATTCAAAACGGCGGCCGATTGAAATCTCAAATACCACGTATCATCTGCATTCACTTAAATGAACAATTAAGCTAATGTACCCAGTATGCCATGCATCAAATACCGAAATATACCAGTACCCCGGGCAACGCCGGGTATTTCTGCTAGTAAATATAGAAAAAGAAGATAAAGGAATTGGACACCGATGCGTATCGACAATGGGAGTTGTTACGGTAACTAAACATCTCTCGTAATCCATAAACCTGTAAAAAGAACTTTTTTTGTTTCTATATAAATTTTTAAGATAGCTCAGCAATTATTTGTATTCTCGCTGTGAAAACCCGTAGTCAGTTCAATCGTAGAACATACAAAATGCCAGTTCCTTTCATTTTATTATATACATTTTAAAATGCAAATGAGTAATATCCTACGCCCCTACTTAGGTAAATCAAATGGAAAATATAAAACACTCCTACAGAATCGTACCCTTTACAGACGATTACTTGTTAAAAAGGTTCAAGAGGTAGTCCAAAGTTCTTGAGTAGTTCGCGTTAGGATCAACCATTTTGACAGTAAATGCGTTTTATATATTAGTAGACAGATGTTCACACTAAGCAAACTCTATGCACGTACATTTTTCCATGTAGTTTTTTTAACTTTGCATTTACACAAATATATTAGAAACAAGTTGATAATGCAGTTTCATAAACATTTAAACTATTTTAAAATTAATGCGTTTCCGCGCTAGTAACGCAGCAAAAATTCGCGACGTGATTTTCAAGTGTTTATATGTACGTATTTGACAACGAGAGAAATTTCGAGCTTAATTAATGCTTTTGTATGAAACTCACCCGTATTTAAAGGTGGTATATCAAGCAGTAGAAGATCCATTTCTTTTGTGGTTCCCACAAGCGGGTTTTTAGAAAAGGCAATCAGACCGAATATATTTTTTCCCATTCGACTCTCATAAATGAAATTATTACGTTTCAGATGAAGTAGGATCACAGTAGCGATGGGACTTACTGTAGTAGTATTGTTTTCGTGAAAAATCCGTATTCGACATTTCAACGGAAACACACGTTTTGAGGTCCCTTGAGTACGTATAAACAATGAACTATCCGCATTGCATATGTGTATCAGTACGAAGGGGGGCACCAAAATAAGAGGAATCAACAAATTTTGCCGATTTAATTTTACCCCTTTGTCGAACGATCATTGTGAGAATTCTGTACATACTTCGCTTCTTATGATAAAACGTCAGCGAGCGAAATGCATATACGCCATCGAAGTTCATCGCATAAAATGATTTTTCGATTAAAAATGCACATAAAAATGTACACCAATAATCACGTAAACAATATATTAAGCAACCATAAATAATATGTACATATAATACCTTTTGCTGATGGAAATTACAATTTAAATTCACATAAATTTAAATCTATTCTAAAATGTTGTAAAAAAATCTAAATTCACCAAAGCGAAGACTTTTGTATTCGACTACATAAATTTTCATGTATCTAATAACGCGAATGAGTGTTTTACTCGTTAAAATTTAATATTGAAAACATTTATTAATGAACATTGACATTTAGGAAAAGCACATCAAAAATGACCGAAATTTTTCTATTTTTCTAAATGAAAAAATATTAATTAAAGAAACAATTAAACGAGCATTTGATGATGTTCTAATAGACTAAGAAAAATAACTAATTTAAACCAATAATATCTATGTAAATTCACGTACATATTTAAGTTATTTACGGTGACGGTTTTTCTGTGGAAACCATACAATGGATAGCATGCCGTCATCTCATCGTTTGCCATATACATTTTTTTGGCAGAAAACATTTTTAAGCATATTTTACTGTCCCCAGCATTTACATGATCTGTATGGTACGAATTTAAAAAAAATATTCAGATCGAGGATGGAATATTCGGAAAGAATGTTCCCATTCCCCGAGACTGTTTAGCTCAAGCGCGATCCCAAGCAACTTAAACATGTTGGGCACCGTTTTTCCATATTGTGTGAGTTTAAATGAAAATTAATTTCCGTATTTCAAAATATTGATAAATCATTTTTTATTTAAAACATTTAGTTAACAAGAAATGTTCGTACAATATAGATTATATGGAACAAAAACAAAGTTATACGTGAATTGTTTACTTTTCACAGTTTTTAATCCAATTTATTTTATTGTAAAAAATAATTTAAACGAACTTCCTTTTCATTCACATTAAAAAAGGACGTTTCCTTGAAGAAAATTGCTTCAGCCAATTTAAAAAGGAAACGGCTTCATTTAAACTCGGAGTGATTTCGTACGTGATTACAATATGTTAATCAGTTTTTCAGGATATTAGATAGGAGTCTTAAAGAAGCAAGCCTATCTTCGTCAGTTGCCACATTTCCCGACAAACGATCGTCAGTCACGGGCACGAATTTCATCAGAACTCCAAGAAAAATCTAAACGCGCGGCCGCAGAATGTTACCCAAAACCATAGCAACGGCCTTTCTCCTCTCCAACGTATTGGTAATCGTCTTCGTTCATACCGAGGCGGTCGTAGGAAATGACCTCAAGATTTGCAAGGTGTCTCCGACAAAACAATCCCCCGTTGTTCTCTCGGTAGGGATGGTAGAAAACGGAGACGGAGGCGATTCGAAACCTTTCAAAATCAAAATGGAGCACAGCAAACTGCTTTGTGGACACGTGGAGTATTACTGCATGAGTGGCGGAACGAAAGGTAAGCACTTAAGCTTAAGACTTTACCTCTCTTCTGATACTCTTGTTTAATGTCATCTAATTAAAAATGGCCTCGTTAGAATTAGAAGAAGACTTCAACCTTTCATCTATTAAACTTCTCCCGCCACTAGTTTTAATAAGTAATATAAAAATGCAATTATATAAACCTCTGCATCATATGCCATCTATTTTTCCTAAAACAATAGTGTATGATAAAACATCTATGAAATAGAAAAATATTTCGGGATTTCGGAGTTTCGATTCCACCGATAACATAGATGAAATTTGCCGTTAATTATTATTAAAAACTAATTACTGGGAAAGAGCATATCCGTTTCCACTTTTACTTAGGATAATAAGCTTAGCATTGTTATTATCACCGAAATTTTAGTGTCTCCCAACCCAGCTATTCTAGTATTTCACTGACGCCCTCGTCTCTCCTAATGTTACCCAGTACGAATCTAACTGCAGTTCATTGTACCATCTCATGCTTCCCAATTTGTCCTGCCAAGTGAAGGTCCTGAATCCTTGCCCCAAATTCCATCATTGGTCCAAATTAAATTAAAACAATGAAAAATGAAAATGCCTAAAAACCGCGAGCAAAATTGTGAAATATTACGTTAGGTTGTGATTATTAATTATACAGGAATAACTGTGGAGAACAAGTTTAGTTAACCTACGGTATGAATCTGTAACTACACGTATCGTGCCATTCAACGCTTAAAACTTAAAATTGTGATCGTTATTATGTTCTCTAGGAGTCCCTGTCGATACTCCTAAAAGTGGCTTGACATTTCATCGCAGATGTGGAAAAAACATCGCAATCATAAACAAAGGACGCACAGTGCAAAAAATTAAGTAAGTTTTCCTGTAGAACAAAATTTTCTCTTTGATATTTTTAAATATGATCATGGTCTTCAAAGCTCACTATTAATTACATTTTATTTTATTATTACACAGTGAGAATGACCCTATCAATTCGGTGGCATTCACAAACAGACCATTGAAGGATAACGAAATATTTGAGGTTAGATTGGACAAAAAGCTCGCAAAATACAGTTACTCCTTGGGCATTGGTATCATCACAAGTAATCCTGATAATGTCAACATTCTACCTGAAATGTGGAAATCGTAAGTGCTTATTTTTATTTTTCGCTTTAACAGTAAAATTTTATAGATTACAATATTTCTCATTGACGTCTTACTGTAAATAAAATAATTTTTCTGGTTCGTTGGCTTCAGAGTAAAACGAATGATTCTCTCGTGTCTAATATGGCCCGTGTATATACACGTGTTACATATGGTTTCTGTAATATTTGAAATACCTGATTCACTGAAGTAACTTAAATTAATAAAAATTATACATAATAATATCAATTTATTAACACAATTTGTTTAATACTATAAAAACAATCGAACATTTAAATATTATACAGCTCAGTTTTGCCTCTACATGTCGCCATAATAAAATGAATTATAACTTTTTATCTTACTTACAGACCTTCTGCCATGATATACCACCATAACCAAATTTACTCAAATGGAGCGGCAATCGTTAGTAGCTACGGAACCAACATAAACGGACTAACGGTGCGTTATCGTAAATATCGTTCAAATAACAACTAATGTCTTATTTTCGATAATTATTAAATGTCTTATCCTCATTTATCTACCTACATTTGATGAATTTCAATATTTTAAGCGTGTTTTCATGAATTTATATGTGTGTGTGTGTGTGTGTGTGTGTATAGTTTTTCATAAAAAATAATTGATACATAATCCAGAAAAAAATTTTAATTTAACAGAATAACGCTTAAAAATTATTCCATGTTTCCTTTTCAACATATGTTTAGGTTGGTGACAGAGTTGGTGTGATGAGAACCGAATTCGGAACCCTTCATTTTTACATCAATGGAGTCGATCAGGGACCAGCTGCATCCAACGTCCCTTCTCCAGTTTATGGACTCTTCGAACTTTGGAACAATGCAGCCAAGGCGACAATTGTTAATGCAAAATCGCCAACTTCATCGTAATGCTTAGAAATTTACAAATATGTTAAGCATACTGAAAAGTGTAATTGGAATTTGACTGAAAACACAATTTCAAAATATACTCGACGTGTTTGATTTGTTTAAGAATAAGTTATCAACTGTCTCTTCCAACTTCTGTTGATATCCTCAAATGAATAAATTTCATTAATAGAAATATAAATCATTATAAAGGATGCCGAGCTGATCTCAACCTCTTTTACCCCGATTCTACCATTAAATATAAAATGTATCATTGCTTTCAAATAGTTATTATATTTGCACAAGATTTGTTTATTGTAACATACCTATACTTTGACTTAATTATCTATTTAATTAGTTTGAAATTTTGCTCAAATCTAAAATCCAATTAAGATATTTTAAAGATAAATATAGGATTTTCTTTCCCTTCCATGAGTACTCATTCATCTCGTTATCAATTTGCATGATTTTTTAAGGGAGTTCTTAAGGGATACGATCAATCTCTCTGTAAGAACTATTATAATAGTCAAACATGCATCTGAAGAATACAAATCCAGCCATCGTTTATAATTAGACGCTTATAACATAGAAATATGGTCATCGCCGATCCAAGGCTTAGGCAATATGGGCAAAAGCCACAGGCGGCCGGTCGGAGAGGAGTCCATCCGGCGAATTATTGCGAATATGGAAAGGGAACGGCGCGGAAATTCTGTTTCCCTGAAAATTTTCCATCTGTCCAACTACGGATATGTTTTTACCCATGTCGTTGGACTCTTGTTTTGGAAAGGGCGTCGTAGAAAAGTTGAGGGTGCAATTAAGTGCGAGAGCAAGAAAGTGGCATTGTTCTTTTGCGCCTGTACCGCGTGCCGCCCGCTGAGTTCTGACCCGTTGAGCCCTTTCCGCGAGGGCTGATATCCTATGGTGCTTCTCTCCCGCTCACATGGGTTTTTCCGAATTGTTCCATCCTTCTCGGGAGTTGGACGTCATGGCTCTTGTAAACGAAAGACTTGTCATTCGATTCACTCAAAAGGTAAATGACATCAAAAGGAAGAAGTACCGCCGCCCCCGGTTGAGATTACCCCTACCCCATGTCGACTCCTCTCCTGCTCCCATCTTCGGCCTCTCTCTAACGAGCTTTCCAACAGTAGGACAATGGCGAACGCGCATCGCTACCCTTTGCAACCCGGGTTGCAGATTTCTGCGGCGATTAGCGGAAGAGGCTCTGTTTCTTTTTCGGAGGAGGTATTTCTCCTTCATCTCGGTTCTAGTGCACGTGCCTCGTGGAGATGCACATTATTTGAAAGGTAAAGTCCACCATCTTCGCGATTTCGGAAAGGGTTTTCCCTAAAATAATCGAAAGTTCCTCCTCACTCTCACTCCTCCTATAAAACATTTTAGATACAGTCGTTTTAAAAGCTTACGTGACATGGAGGGGAATGGTCGGCTTAGGGGGAAAGTGAGCTACATGATTTCCCCCTTGCCAGTGTCGCCAACCTAAGGAAGTAATACTCGGTCGTTTATCTACAACAGGTCGTGGTAACACAATTTTCAAACGGAATTCGTATGATACACGCAATTCAATGGTGAGCCAACTACGGCAGAGGAAACGATTTCCAAAAGTGAATATTTTACAGAATATTTTTATTACATTCACACTGAGATACATTTTCATGAATATTTTTATATTCAGATTCATCTTCCTTCATCATGAACTTTATCACATTATGAATTATCTTCTGTGCCTAGCTGTGAATGACCTTATTCACCAGCTTGGAGGATGATGGAGGAGTATCCATGTCGGCCATAATCGAGTTAAACAAAACGAAAACAAAGAAACGGAGTAACAAAAACGATATGATAGAAACTCAAAGCCAAAATATTCATAACAACGATGAAAAATAACGATAACAACAACAACAGTGTAAAGCGCAGATGTTGGAAAGTATGGCTTCTAGAGGTTTAAATGACACAATTATTACAAAAAACAACGGTAAATTTTAAAAAAATAGTCGAACTATTAGCCGAAGTTGACGAAGTTATGAAGAGGCACCTCAATAGGATTAAAACCAAAGAAATTCATTCATCTTACCTAGGCAAAACAGTTCAAAACGAAATCACAAACCTACTAGGAAATAAAATTAAGGAGAATATTTTAAACGAGATAGAAGAAGCAAAATATTTTCCGATTATAGTAGAAACTAGTATCACAGATGTCTCCCATGTAGAATAATGACTTTAATAATAAGGTATGTACATATACAAGAAAAAATACAGACTTACGTGAAATGGTAAAAATAGAAGAAAAATTTATAAATTGTGTAAACATTAAAAATTCCATGGGTGAAGGAATGACAGCTGTTTTAAAAAAGATCGAAGAGTCGAATTTAAATTTGAATGACATGCGCGGACAGAGGTATGATAATGGGTCCAATATGAAAGGAAAAAAGTGTGGAATTCAAACTCCTATTAGGTAGAAATACCCACGAGCATTCTTTGCGCCATGTAGCACCCATTCATTTAATTTAGTCCTTAATGACTCTGCCACCGGCAATATGGAAGCTGTAGATTTTTTTATACCATTCAACGTATTTAGAATTTTTTTTTGCATCGACTTGCCGCTGGGACGTTCTTTTAAAGCATGTTTCAGATTTTACTGTCAAAACGCTTAATGGAACACGCTGGAAAAGTCGTGTGGATGCAGCTGAAGCTGTTAGATTTCAAACTGTTAGCATTCACGATTTCCTAACAACTATTGCTGATGACAATACACTATTGCGACAGCATGGAACTAAAACCAGGGTTGAGGCAAAAGATATCGCAAGGAAAATACGTAGTTTTAAATTTATTTGCAGAATTGTAATTTGGTACAAGATTTTGTACGAAATTAATATTTCCAGTAAGCTTCCGCAAGGGATATTAATTGATGTCGTTGTAGCATTAAAGTCATTAATTCAAACAAAATCATGTTTAGAGGCTTATCGGTCAGAGGACAATTTTCTAAATATGAAAGAAACTCCTGAGAAATTGGCAGAAAATCTTAATTTAACAGCAGATTTTCCCCAAGAAGAAAATGCAAGAAATTCCCACACAAAAAAACAGTTCGTGTATGAGACATCAGAAGATCCAATTAATTTTCCTGAAAAGTAAATCAGGGTCGACTTCTTCAGTGCCATTCTCGACACAGCAATCTCATCAGTCACTGAAAGATTTAAGCAATTGCAAGAATATAATTCGGTATTTGGTTTCCTTTATGACTTAAAGGGAATCAGTAACGGTTAACTGCGAGTTTCCTTCCTGGGAAACAGTGCTATCGGGAAGATTTGGTAACATAATATATTGTTTATGCGAGTACTTGTAATGAATAAGAAAATAAAAGTAATTATCACAACATTTATGGTGATTATACATGTGTTTCGTCAGAAAGATATCAAAATTAGCCGTATCAAATAAATTTTGTAGGGTGTTGGTAAGACGATATACATGCATACATATGTATATTCCGCTAACCGTGGATACTAGAAAACGAGGGTGGTAAAGAATACCTTTATTAGGGGCGACCAAATAAATTCTTGAACTCACTCGTAAAAAGCCTTGGGCTGGCACTGAATATAGTATACGAAAAAGTGAGGAAAGAATTGCAGAGCAAATTACATTGGACTTTTTTTTAGAATACTAAAATTAAAAAATCTGACGGCGGCCAACACATGACTTTCTCCATATTTGGGGTATAGATATTTCAATTATTATGAATAGCATTATAAGACAAAATTATTATTTCGTATCGTAAAAGAATACAGTCATCCTTATTGCCGTAAATTATATTTTGAATATGTTTACAGAACTAACCGCTACATGGTGGCGCTCTATATTAAACATTTACGAATAAATTAATTATATATTAAATGGAAGGTCCTGCGAAAATTTGTTTAAAACAAAACTTGGAGGAAAGATTAGTCTTTAAACTTCGGTCATCACGAATATTACCAATAACGACGTTTTTAAGGAGGTATTTGACGGATGCCGAAAAAATCGATTATTTATAAATAATTACTAAACAATAACTGCTTTGGAAAATTGTTTCAATTGAAAGTTGTACGAAATTACATTCCCTTATAACCTTTGTATCGAATTTATCCAATTGTACATACAATAATGATGTTTTAACGGAGAAATATCGCAAAAACCGAATAGGGTTGCGAATAAACTTCGACTTCCGGTTAACCGGTATTGTCCTTAAACTAATCAGATCCTCGTGCTCATACCAAAGTGTTATATATGAAACGCACGTTTTGAGGTCCCTCGAGTACGTATAAACAATGAACTATCCGCATTGCATATGTGTATCAGGACGAAGGGGGGCACCAAAATAAGGGGAATCAACAAATTTTGCCGTTTTATTTTTACCCCTTTGTCGAAGGATCATTGTGAGAATTCTGTACATACTTCGCTTCTTATGATAAAACGTCCGCGAGCGAAATGCATATACGCCATCGAAGTTGATCATATAAAATGATTTTTCGATTAAAAATGCACATGCAAATATACACCAATAATCACGTAAACAATATATTAAGCAACCATAAATAATATGTACGGAAATTACAATTTAATTTCACATAAATTTAAATCTATTCTAAAATATTGTAAAAAAATCGGTACAACATACATTGTACAAACTTTCTCATATACGGGTACTAATGAGTCATTTAGTTATCTTTAGAAAATGAAAATCGTAGGAGCCTGTTTTTAAAAAATCCAGTTTTTGTTAAAGTTGCCCAAGAATAAACTAGCCTTATATTCATTCATTGAGAAAAATTAAATACGTGGTATTATTGTAGATGTATACTCAAGTAACTGTACGAAATTTGATCAAAATCGTTTGAGCCGTTTTTGAGAAAACCGAATTGTTGTTCAATTTGCCTAGAATAAACTAGCCTTATATTCATTTTCTGAGAAATATGAACTATGTAGTATTATTGAAGACGTAAATTCAAGTTACTGAACGAAATTTGATCAAAATCGTTAAAGCCGTTTCTGAGAAAATCGAATTATTGTTAAAGTTGCCTAGAATAAACTAGCCTTATATTCATTTTTTGAGAAATATGAACTATACAGTATTATTGAAGACGTAAACTCAAGTGACTGTGCGAAATTTGATCAAAATCGTTAGAGCCGTTTTCGAGAAAATCGGATTGTTGTTAAAAATGCGTAGAATAAACTACTCTTAATTATTGATCAATGTCAACCATTTCTATGTATACTCTGGTCAGTATGATAAAATGCCTAAGTACGAGATTTCATTCATTTTCGTTCTACCGTCTGGGCTCCAGCGCCAGCAACAGACAGACAGACAGGCAGACAGACAGACAGACAGACGGCATTGCGAAAACCACTTTTTCGGATTCAGCGACACCTAAAACGTATATTTCCGTAAAAATCTCGAGGTCGAATTTTTTCGCGAAAACAATACTTTCTCGATACTTCGTATGAGAAAGTAAAAATCTAAATTCACCAAAGCAAAGACTTTTGTATTCGACTACATAAATTTTCATGCATCTAATAATGCGAATGAGTGTTTTACTCGTTAAAATTTAATATTGAAAACATTTATTAATGAACATTGACATTTAGGAAACGCAGATCAAAAATGACCGAAATTTTTCTCTTTTTCTAAATGAAAAACTATGAATTAAAGAAACAATTAAACGAGCATTTGATGATGTTCTAATAGACTAAGAAAAATAACTAATTTAAACCAATAATATCTATGTAAATTCAAGTACATATTTAAGTTATTTACGGTGACGGTTTGTCTGTGGAAACCATACAATGGAGAGCTTGCCGTCATCTCAACGTTTGCCAAATACATTTTTTTTGGCAGAAAAAAAATTTTAAGCATATTTCACTGTCCCCAGCATTTACATGATCTGTATGGTACGAATTAAAAAAAATATTCAGATCGAGGATGGAATATTAGGAAAGAATGTTCCCATTTCCCGAGACTGTTTAGCTCAAGCGCGATCCCAAGCAACTTAAACACGTTCGGCACCGTTTTTCCATATTGTGTGAGTTTAAATGAAAATTTATTTCCGTATTTCAAAATATTGATAAACCATTTTTATTTAAAACATTTAGGTAACAAGAAATGTTCGTACAATATGGATTATAAGGAACAAAAACAATGTTATACGTGAATTGTTTACTTTTCACAGTTTTTAATCCAATTTCTTTTATTGTAAAAAATAATTTAAACGAACTTCCTTTAACTTCCATTAAAAAAGGGCGTTTCCTTGAAGAAAATTGCTTCAGCCAATTTAAAAAGGAAACGGCTTAATATAAACGCGGAGCAATTTCGTACGTGATTACAATATGTTAATCAGTTTTAGGAAATTAGATAGGAATCTTAAAGAAGCAAGCCTATGTCCGTCAGTTGCCACATTTCTCGACGAACGACCGTCAGTCACGGGCACGAATTTCATCAGAACCACAAGAAAAATCTAAACGCGCGGCCGCAGAATGTTACCCAAAACCATAGCAACGGCCTTTCTCCTCTCCAACGTATTGGTAATCCTCTTCGTTCATACCGAGGCGGTCGTAGGAAATGACCTGAAGATTTGCAAGGTGTCTCGGACAAAACAATCCCCCGTTGTTCTCTCGGTAGGGATGGTAGAAAACGGAGACGGAGGCGATTCGAAACCTTTCAAAATCAAAATGGAGCACAGCAAACTGCTTTGTGGACACGTGGAGTATTACTGCATGAGTGGTGGAACCAAAAGTAAGCACTTAAGCTTAAGACTTTACCTCTCTTCTGATACTCTTGTTTAATGTCATCTAATTAAAAATGGCCTCGTTAGAAGCTAACGAATTAGAAGAAGACTTCAACCTTTCATCTATTAAACTTCTCCCGCCACTAGTTTTAATAAGTAATATAAAAATGCAATTATATAAACCTCTGCATCATATGCCATCTATTTTTCCTAAAACAATAGTGTATAATAACACATCTATGAAATAGAAAAATATTTCGGGATTTCGGAGTTTCGATTCCACCGATAACATAGATGAAATTTGCCGTTAATTATTATTAAAAACTAATTACCGGGAAAGAGCATATCCGTTTCCACTTTTACTTAGGATAATAAGCTTAGCATTGTTATTATCATCGAAATTTTAGTGTCTCCCAACCCAGCTACTCCAATATTTCACTGACGCCCTCGTCTCTCCTAATGTTACCCAGTACGAATCTAACTGCAGTTCATTGTACCATCTCATGTTTCCCAATTTGTCATGTCAAGTGAAGGTACTGAATCATTGCCCCATATTCCAGCATTGGTCCAAATTAAATTAAAACAATGAAAAATGAAAATGCCTAAAAACCGCGAGCAAAATTGTGAAATATTACGTTAGGTTGTGATTATTAATTATACAGAAATAACTGTGGAGAACAAGTTTAGTTAACCTACGGTATAAATCTGTAACTACACGTATCGTGCCATTCAACGCTTAAAAACTTAAAATTGTGATCGTTATTATGTTCTCTAGGACTCCCTGTCGATACTCCTAAAAGTGGCTTGACATTTCATCGCAGATGTGGAAAAAACATCGCAATCCTAAACAAAGGACGCACAGTGCAAAAGATTAAGTAAGTTTTCCGTGTACAACGAAGTTTTCTCTTTGCTATTTATAAACATCATCATGCTCTGAAGCATACTATTAATTTTATTTCATTTTATTATTACACAGTGAGAATGACCCTTTGAATTCAGCGGCATTCACAAGCAGACCATTGAAGGATAACGAAATATTTGAGGTTAGATTGGACAAGAAGCTAGCAAAGCACAGCTTATCCTTGGGTATTGGTATCATCACAAGTAACCCTAATGATGTCAACATTCTATCTGAAATGTATAAATCGTAAGTGCCTCCTTTTCATTTTTCAATTTAACAGTAAAATTTTATAGATTACAATATTTCTCATTGACGTCTTATTGTAATTAAAACAATTTTTACGGTTCGTTGGTTTTAGAGAAAAATGAAATGTTCACTCGTTCTAATATAATCCTTGAATGTACACGTGTAGGATATGGTTTCTGTAATAGTTGACTTATTTCATTCACTGGAGTAACTTAAATTAATAAAAGTTATACATAGTCATAATAAATTTTAGTAACGCATCATTTGTTGAATAGTATGAAAACAATTAAACATTTTAATATTATACGGCTCACCTTTGCCTTTATATGTCGCAATGATAAAATGAATTATAACTTCTTATCTTACTTACAGACCTTCTGCGATGGTATACCACCATAACCACATTTACGCAAATGGAGCTGCAATCGTTACTAACTACGGTACAAACATAAACGGACTAACGGTGCGTTATCCTAAATATTGCTCAAATAACAACCAATATCTTATTTTAGATAATTATTAAAATGTCTTATCCTCATTTATCTACCTACATTTGAGGAATTTTAATATTTTAAGCGTGTGTGTATGTACGAGAGCGAGTCAATAAGTATCCGCATAGTCAGGGCCGGCGTGATAACTTTGAGGGGCCCCATGCAAATCCGATTTTGGGGCCCCCTCACTTTTTCTGCAAGAAAGTTTTACAATCGCGGCCATCACGTGACGTGCGTTATAATAGTGAAGCGGCGGTAAACATATGTGTGTGTGTGTGTGTATAGAGGTATATGTTCATTAGATAAATAAAATAATTTCAATTTGCAAATATTAAGATTTTACTTTTTTGTTTTCAAAAGCTGCGTGAGAAAATTATCATCCTCTTACTTGGCGATTGCTATTTCATACGAAATATTTTGGCGATTAAACAAAATGAACCTTACAATCGTCTATTATTGCTTGACAATCCAGTTTCAATTCACTTTCACCAAGTAGTAACAGCTTGAATAAATTGGAAAAAATACCTCCAAATCACCGTAAAGGCGGTACTTACGTGCCAAGGCACAGAAGACTCAGGACGCGCGTTTCGACAGCAACGCTGTCATCTTCAGCAATGTCAAAGTGTGTAAGGTTGGCCTTTACGGCGATTTGGAGGTATTTTTTCCAATTTATTCATCCTGTCTTCACCGTGTCTCGTGAGTTCTTCATTTTATTTATAAACCAGCTTGTTTAAACATAAAAATCTCTTATCCCTGTTCCAGCTAGAGCAAATCGGTCTGATAATTGACTGAGCACTATATCAAGCAATGGGTTTAAAAACATTACGTTGAAGCTATATTCAGGATCAGACGGAATTTCGTCTTGGCTAAGTTCCTCAAAACTATTTTTTTTTCGATGAGTCCTCGCCTCGCTCCTCCCCATTCCTGGCTAAGCCAGGAGGTGTTGCGCGGGAGATTTGCTTAATATGACTTAACAAGGAGATATTACATTTTATCATGCAAATGTTGAGGTTTAATTTTTCACGAGAAAAACCGTAACTTTTAAATGTTTAATTTAAAGCATTACATTCTTTTACGTGAAATTTGGTTGTAAAAAATAGAAATTGATAATTTTAATGTTTCGTACGGCACTTAATATGGATGATAGTATGGCAGCAGCACTTCTCCATAGCGAAGCGTGTACGTGTACATGTTCAAAAATGGCTGAGCAAGTGGTACAAGCGAACAACAATCAGAGCGCCCGTTCACATCGATGACTGATGACAACATTGAAGAAGTCCGCGCACTTATTCTTGCCAACAGAAAGGTAACTATCGATGAAGTGGCAAACCACTTGCAGATCAGTCACCGTTCGGCCTATGAATTTATCCACAACAGACTTCTATTCCATGAATTTTGTTCAAGATGGGTTTCCAAAGAACTCACTGAACAGCACAGTCGTATCCGTTTGGACATTTGTAACCGACTTTTGTACCAGTATCAAGAGGATGGTGATGCCTTCCTGAAACGCATTCTCACTGGTGACGAAACGTGTGTCCACCACTATGAGCCGGAGAACAAACATCGGAGTATGGAGTGGAACACCCTACGATCCCCGTCAGAAAGAAGTTCAAATCTCAGCCGACTGCGAAAAGTGATGCTCACACTTTTCTGAGATTAACAAGGACCAACCTTTAAACATTACCAGGAAAGGGGTATGATGATAAACAGTGTACGCTACAGAGAGATGCTGCGTGATGAGCTGAGAACAGCGATTTGGAGTAAATGTCGAGCAAAACGGCCCCAAGGTGTTGTGTTGTTGCATAACAATGTCCGTCCCCATAATGCTGTCCACAAAGTTGAAACACTCCGGTAGCTACGCTTTGAGGTCCTAGAACATCCACCAGACAGCACTGACTTTGCCCCATCAGACTATCATCTGTTTGGACTCCTCAAAGTTGCTTCAAGAGGCCGTCATTTTGCCAACGACAATGAGCAGAAGGAGGAGGTGCATATGTGGTTTGCCGCTCGGCCTGAAACTTTTTTTTCCGAATGCATGCAAAACCTTGTGCAACGCTGAACCAAGTTCGTTGAAAAGCGGGGTGACTATGTTGAAAAATGATGCACTTGTGAATTCTGTATTGTTATTATATGAATTTAAATAAATACACGGCGGAGACTTTTTGACTCGCCCTCGTAAATGTATGTATGTATGTATGTATATGTGTGTGTGTGTGTGTGTGTATGTATGTATGTATGTATATATATATATATATATATATATATATATATATATATATATATATATATATATATATATATATTTTGGGCAACTAGGTGTTGAAGGAAACCCAGTGAACACTTACCGGAAGTAGAGCCGCTGGGGTGTTGGAGAGACACATTTGTAGAGGTTAGAGCTTTCGGGATGATCCCTTCGTCAGCACAAGAGAGACACAGTTGTGTCTCTCTTGTGCTGACGAAGGGATCATCCCGAAAGCTCTAACCTCTACAAATGTGTCTCTCCAACACCCCAGCGGCTCTACTTCCGGTAAGTGTTCACTGGGTTTCCTTCAACACCTAGTTGCCCAAAATATCCTTACTTACCTTTCCTCTTACTTAGTATTTATATATATGTATATTTTTTATAAAAAAAATTCATACGTAAATCTAAAAATAATCTGAATTTTAATTTAACAGAATAACGCTTAAAAATTATTCCATGTTTCCTTTTCAACATATGTTTAGGTTGGCGACAGAGTTGGTGTGATGAGAACCGAATTCGGAACACTTCATTTTTACGTCAATGGAGTCGATCAGGGACCAGCTGCATCCAACGTCCCTTCTCCAGTTTATGGACTTTTCGAACTTTGGTACAATGCAGCCAAGGCGACAATTGTTAATGCAAAATCTCCAACTTCTTCCTAATGCTTAGAAATTTACAAGTATGTTAAGCATATTGAATAGTGTAATTGGAATTTGACTGAAAATACAATTTAAAAATATACTCAACGTGTTTGATTTTTTTAAGAATGGGTTGTCAACTGCCTCTTTCAACTTCTGTCGATATCCTCAATTAAATATATTTGATTAATAGAAATATAAATCATTATAAAGGAATCCGACCTGTCTCAATCTCTTTTACCCTAATTCTACCATTACATATAAAATGTATCATTGCTTTTAAATATTTATTATACTAGCAGAAGTACTAGATGAATTTCAATGGATTTAGTGAAACTAAAATTTCAATCGTGTAACATGCAAACATCGCAAGAATAAAATAGTACACAGTTATAACCGTCCAATAAAGCAAAAACTTAGATGAATGAAGAAAGAAATCTTGCACTGTGAAAAATCGGAAATTGCACACGAATTGTTTTTTGTAACAAACTACACTTTGGCTTAATTATCTATTTAATTAGTATGAAATTTTGCTCAAATCTAAAAGCATATTAATACATTAAAAAGGTAAATATAGGATTTTCTTCCCCTTCCATGAGAAATCATTCATCTCATTAACAATTTGCATGATTTTTTAAGCGAGTTGTTAAGGGATACAATCGATCTCTCTGCAAGAGCTAGTCTAACGTTCATTTGAGGAATAGAAATCCAGTCCTCATTTATAATTACCTGCTTATAACATAGAAATATGGTATACGAAAAAATTGAGGAAAGAATTGCAGAGCAAATTACATAAGACTTTTTTTAAGAATACTAAAATTAAAAAAACTGACATGGCCAACAATTGACTTTCCCCATATTTGGGGTGTAGATATTTAAATTATTATGAATAGCATTATAGGAAAAATTATTATTTCGTATCGTAAAAGAATACAGTCATCCTTATTGCCGTAAATTATATTTTGAATATGTTTACAGAATTCACCGCTACATGGTGGCGCTCTATATTAGAAATTTACGAATAAATTAATTATCTATTAAATGGAAGGTTCTACGAAAATTTGTTTAAAACAAAACTTTGAAGAAATATTATTCTCTACAACTTTGGTCCTCACAAAGATTACCAATAACGATGTTTTTAAGGAGAAAACCGAAAAACGAGAAAGAATAAAAAAACTATAAAACTGATTCTCGAAACTATTGGAAAGGGAGGTAAATTTGATAACAAGCCAAAGCTTGAAAGCGAAATAGAATTCCAAGAACCAACACCCAAATACGAGTATTTATTACTGAAGTGAAATGTTTTCCAGTAACCACACGTAATACTGATCACACAAAAATTAAAATTAAAGCCCACTAAAATATTTTTTCTATAATTAGGACACACTAAGGCACAGTAAAGTTTCTAATTTCCAAACACCAAACGTTCTTTGTGGTATTGATTTAATAGGTATTCTATAAACTTCCAATAATAATGATTTTACTGAAATCAATTCTAAAAGTAGGTTTCTTTTATGTGAGTATTCGGTGGCTGAATATTCGGTATTCAGCATTACCAGTATTCGGTTATTTATTCGGTATTTTTTATTCGGCTGCAACAGAATTCGGTTACTTATTCGTTATTCGGCAATTTTGATATTCGGTGCATCCCTAATAGAGAGTTATATTTTCACCTCAGTGATGGAGGAGGATGGGCAGCGAGGTACTGAGGGATTGGTCCGTATATACAAGTACGATGAAAAACTGTAATAATTTTATAACTTAAATAATGGCGACTTTAATATGTTGGCATAGATAAAAGATTGGTGGAGTAATAGTAATATATTGTGCAATCCGCTCACAATGGACGAATGAAGCACGCGAAGCTCACCGCCGGAGGGTCCGGGGGTGGAGCCCCTAGTATAATATTAAATTAACAATAATTGAAATAAATTTCTTTTCTTTTAAATACACCTTGCCGAAACTCTCCTCCTCAAATGTATAAAAGATACCGCTTAATTTAAACGAGCAGTAATTTCGTACGTGATTATAATACGTTAATAATTTTTTAGGAAATTAGATAGATGTCTTAAAGATATAAGCCTATGTCCGTCAATTGAGACATTCCTCGACGAACGACCGTCAGTCACGGGCACGAATTACAACAGAACTACAAGAAAAACCTAAATGCGCGGCCGCAGAATGTTACCCAAAACCATAGCAACGGCCTTTCTCCTCTCCAACGTCTTGGCGATCCTCTTCGTTCATATCGAGGCGGTCGTAGGAAATGACCTCAAGATTTTCAAGGTGTCTCCTACAAAACAATTCCCCGTAGGTAGGGATTTTAGCAAGTGGAGAGGAAGATGGAGGCAATTCAAAAACTTTCAAAATTAAAATGGAGCACAGCAAACTGCTCTGTGGAGACGTGGAGAATTACTGTATGAGCGACGGAACCAAAGGTAAGCACTTAAGCTTAAGACTTCTCTTCTGCTGCCCTTGTTTACTATATCTCTCCCCCCCCCCCCCCCTCAACCCCCCCTCTCTCTCTCTCTATATATAAATATATATGTATATATAAATATATATATATAAATATATATATATATATATATATATAAATATAAATATATATATATAAATAAATAAATAAATAAATATATATATATATATATATATATATATATATATATATATATATATATATATATATATATATATATATATATATATATATATATATATATATATATATATATATATATATATATATATATATATATATATATATATATATATATATATATATATATATATATATATATATATATATATATATATATATATATATATATATATATATATATATATAGGCTAATCCAGGAAGCGTTAGAAGGAACGGGAGATTTCAAAATTGGAAATTGGAGGAAGGATTATTAGAACTGTGAAATATGCGGATGATCAAGTGTTTTTCTTGCATGATGAAAAGGAACTCAAGAAAATGATAAATAGACTAGTGATAACAGGTGGAAAAATAAATACAGAAAAATCCAAGGTCATGCGAATATCAAGTAAAGAAGAAATTCTGAATATAAGTATTGGAGGAAAGCCACTAGAACAAATTTCAGATTATAAATACCTTGGAAGCATCATAACGAGAGAAGCAAAATGTACCGATGAAATCAGGACTAGAATAACAAAAGCAAAAGCCGCTTTCAGAAGAAAGAAACTCCTACTAACGGGGAATATAAAGAAGTTGATAAAATGCTATGTATGGAGTATAGATTTGTATGGGGCAGAAATATGGACGCTAAGGAAAAATGATATTAAATAATTGGTAAGATTCGAAATGTGGACATGGAAAAGAATGCTAAAGATAAAATGGAGAGATAGGATAAAAAACGTGGAAGTACTACGAAGAATAGGAGATAAGCGAACGATTACACAGACTATCATAAAGAGGAAGGCGAACTGGATTGGACATTACCTGAGGAGAGAGTGCACGATTAAAGAAGTGCTAGAAGAAAAACTGGATGGAAAAAGAGAAAGAGGTAGGAAGAGGTTTCAGCTGATAGACGACTTGAAAGGGAAAGGAAGCTATCAAGACATAAAGAAGACTGCGAATGAGGGGTTGCCCGGCAACACATAAGGCGATGAACTCGGATGTTAGTGGCGCCGTTTGGGCGGGACGGTGTAGAACAGTCGGCATACAACCCATACCTCTTAACCTGCGATCTTCTACTCTTCCCACCGGATTTCCAACTCAGGACGTGGAAAAACTCGTTAAAAGTTGCGACAAGTGCCTGAATACGTATGGCGATCTGATGCGTCCAACACATGACTTTATCAATACATAGTAATGAATGTGACTGCTCTCGAAATCAGCGTATTCACGAATGATTACCATCTATTACACTCGTGGATAGTGTTTTTTAACACACTGGATAATTTTCACAGTGAAAAGTAGGTACTTCGAATCGTTTTTGCATTGAAATAACGATAAGTAAACAAAATTGTTAGCTGTTTCTATGGATAAGAAAATACCAATGCGCAATTCAAATTATCCTTGAAACCATAGGCATTTATATCAACAATTAGAAGATTTTCTCATAGTAATAAAAACAATGGAATCACTTTGTGAAGTATTTAGCGTAAATTCAGACGAATAATCGAAATACCTCTTAAACAATCACTTTCATGAAAAAATGTTTCGTACAAAACTTGTAGAAAATTACATTTCCTATCAATTTCATAACATTCGCTTACATAAATTTAGTTTTAAAAAAGGTATTTGGGGGAAAAAACGTGGAAATTAATAGCATAAACCTCATCTTCCTGTTCACTAATTTCAGTCAAAATCTCCTCTGACCTTGAATTTACAGTAAAAATCTTAAATATAGAGTTTTGTGCAAATCAGATTATTATTTCTTGAGCTAGAGTGCCCACAAAATTCCTATAATATACACTAATTCATAATCGAGAGAATATATAACTAAAAAAATCTGATGTGGCCAACACATGACTTTCTCCATATTTGGGGTACAGATATTTAAATTATTATGAATAATATTACTAGGCAAAATTATCATTTCGTATCATAAAAGAAGACACGTCCTTGTTGCCGTAAATTACGTATATTTTGAATGTTTACAGAATTCACCGCTACATGGTGTTGGCGCTGTATACTGGTACATATTAAGATAAAGCGAAATATATCCGAAATGGATGGTTCTACGAAAATTAGTTTCAAACAAAACCTGGAAGAAATATTATTCTCTACAACTTTGATCCTCACGAAGATTACCAAAACGACGTTTTTAAGGAGATATTTGACGGAAACCGAAAATACCGATTATGTATAAATAATTCCTAAACAATAACTGCTTTTGAAAATTGTTTCAAATGAAAGTTGTAGGAAATTACATTCTCTATAACATTTGTATAGAATTGTATATACAATAATGATGTTTTAACGAAGAAATATCGCAAAAACCGAATCGGGTTTCGAATAAACCTCGACTTCCGGTTAACCGTTATTGTCCAAAAACTAATCAGTTCTTTGTGCTCATGAAGTTTGGTAACGATATGGCGTGTACTTTTTGAGTTAGAGCGCCCACAATAACATACACACACACACACACGCACGCACGCACGCACGCACGCACGCGCACACACACACACAGACATCATTCCGAAAATAGTCTAAACGTATTCTAGGGACCTCAAAACATGTATTTCCGTTGAAATCTCGAAGTCGATTTTTTTCATGAATACAATACTTTCCCATTACTACGTATGGAGAAAGTAATATAGACGCAGGATTCAAATTACCGATGGAGGAACTTGGATTCCTGAATATCACGCTCATTCTGAATAACTGTACGTAAGTTTTCATACACGGTATCACTTTGACAGAGATGTCTACATATTAATTTGGAGAGCGAGGAGGAGAGAAGGAGGTAGAATGGAAGAGAGATGAGAATGGGAGGGAGGAAGAAAAAGGAGGGAGGGAAAATGGGAGTGAGAGAGGGGAGAAGGCACGAGAATGGGGAGCGTCATAATCTTAATGCTGTATTCATTTACTGCCGTCATGTTTCGCGGGTAATTACTTTGGTTGTAAGTAATGTAACCTAAGCCACTGAATACAAAATTGAGTTAATTCATATAGCTTATTTAAACGAATGTAAGCCGACATTTTTTTAATTTCTCCATACGTAGTAATCACGAAAAAAATCGACTTCGAGATCTCAAAAGAAATACACGTTTTGAGGTTCCTAGAACACGTTCAGACTATTTTCGGAATGATGTCTCTGTGTGTGTCTGTGTGGATGTATGTGATTGTGGGCGCTCTAACTCAAACGGTACTTGCCATATCGTTACCAAATTTCATATATAACACTTTAGGATGAGCACAAAGAACTGACTAGTTTTTGGATAATAACGGCTGACCGGAAGTCGAGGTTTATTCGAACGCAATTCGGTTTTTGCGATATTTCTCGGTTAAAACATCATTATGATATATACAATTCTCTACAAATTTTATAGATAATGTAATTATCGACAACTTTCATTTGAGAAAATTTTCAAAAGCAGTTATTGTTTAGGAATTATTTATACATAATCGGTATTTTCGGTTTCCGTCAAATATCTCCTAAAAAACATCGTTTTGGTAATCTTCGTGAGGATCAAAGTTGTAGAGAATAATACTTCTTCCAGGTTTTGTTTGAAACAAATTTTCGTAGAACCATCCATTTCGGAGATATTCAACTTTTTCGTAATTTTCAGTATACAGGGCCACCACCATGTAGAGGTGAATTCTGTAAACATATTCAAAATAAACCTAATTTACGGCAATACGGCAAACTGTATTCCTTCTCCCCCCCTTTCTCCTACATCCCTTTCACCTCTCTTTCCCCCTCACTCTCTCCCCTCTCTCCTTCACCCTCCCTCTCTCGCCCCTCTCCTCTTCCCCTTACCCTCTCTTCATTTAAACGGCTTACCAAAAACGTTCACTTTACGCTAGTAAGCTATATACGATTTTACAACAATAGAACTTCTTTCTTTAACACGATCCAGGTCCGAAGCTCAGATTACAATAGTTCGACTTTATATGAGAATATGAATAAAAGCCTGCACTTCGAAAAGTCGAGTTGGTGCAGACATCCTAAGCCTTTTATCGATACTAGTTGAACCCGCGCTATGTTTGCGCGTTTTTTTAAATTAATTTATCAAAAATTAAGTACTGTGTAAAAAAAGCTTATCTCAATCATTCACATTTAACTATATTGATGCGTTTTCCATGTACATATTGGTAAGGTTCGCGGGTTCGAATCTCGCTGTGTTTGCGTATTGACAATTTATTATGCGAAGTCAGTCCGAAATCTACATTTTTAATTTCATATTAGAGAGAAAATTATTGCTACGCAGTAACTGATTGCGAACTTTTTATTTCCCATAAAATAACACGTAAAAATGGAATTCTCGACCTGCAGATTTTCATTCTTTTTGAGATTAAAATAATAAAATATTGACCTACAATCTTCGGTTATGAACCATTTTGAATAAAACATTATAAAGTTTCTTATTCTGTTCATCATAATCCGTCTACAGTTCGAAATAGCTCAATTTAAACGTTTAATGCATGTAATACTGGAATTCAAGTGGAAAATAAAAGGGTAACTGAAATGGTAAGATCAGTTTATATACATGGGTCAAAAACATACGTATGTCCTTATTCTCATCTAATTTCAATTTTATGCGTGAGACTATTTGCGTTAATAAGCATTGTTGATGTATAATATAATGGTTCTACTTAGTAAAATATATGATACCACCAATCAAACGATGAAATGAATATTCACCTTCTTTGAATCGATCGTTAGAAACGCTTCCCATACGCTGTTTACTGAATAATTATCCGTAAATATTTGCCTTTCTATGCATACAAAAAATTTGACGTATTCTTTTTAGTAGATAATATTATCGGACCATGCACTCACCTCGTACGATCATATAACTCAATTCAATTTTTTCCTTTAGAGGTTTCTTTAAGTAAAGGGCTCTGCCCCTGACTGCTGTCCGGTTTAAACCCGTGAGATCGGTGGCAAAAATAGAGCATATCTTTCCAGCTCTGTTTAAGAGCTTGTGTGTTAAGTCTTCTGTCTCTTTTCCACATCCATTCGGGAGAAGAACCCAAAAGTCAGTAAGAAATCTGCTTTTTAAGTCATATTAGAGAGGATATTAATGCTACACAGTAATTGATCACGAACATTTATGTTTATAAATTTCTTTGTTTCTTATTATTGAATAATATGACCTTTCCTTTTAAATATATAACAATCAATGCAACCGTTTATTTAGAATATCTACGAAGAGACGAAAACTTTCAATATGTTCAAAAAATTACGTTCTCACAGGTCACAGGACTAATTTTTTCAAGGTCTTCACGTAGGTCTTTCGCGTGCTCCTTGAAATGCATTTACCACGTCTATGGTCAAACCATCGCATTTCACATTCCCCATTTCGGATTTTGCTTCCACCCCATTTGTATTTCCCCCTTTTTTTTACTCACCCCCCCCAAAAATCCCTCTCTCATTGCTCCTTGTCTGACGGCATAACCCTAGAAGGGGGGCGGAGTCGATGGTTGCTCGCATTGGCACCTCATTGAGTAGCAAAGAAGACTTTCTACGGGAAAGATTGAGCCTTGTGGCCACCAAGCGAAGACGATCGTGTCATTAAATGTGATATCGGCTTAATTATTGTCGCACGGGAGTTTCTAAGTGAATGGTAATGATTTTTGATTCTCCCACATTGCTCTCCATGGAAATCCAATTGTCGTTTACCAAGGAAAAACATTCTCAGGAGGAAAGGATGAAAAAGCGTTCGTTTGTTAAAAGAGTGGTAACGGGTGCATGTTTGACAGTTAGTCGGCGTTACTCCAAGATAAAGTGTCGTCTTAATTTGGTGCGTATGCATAATTTAATGTGTCCACGATGGTGCGTATGCGCTCGACAGTAGGACGTGCATCGACACAGCAGCGATGGGCGCACGCCGTCATGGACTCATCAATCCTTCGGACACACCTGTAGAATACGTTGGGTGCGGGTGTTTTCGCCGAGTGCCTTATACTTATGACACAACAAATGGTGAGTTGATAGTTCCCCCAATTCTCTTGTACTCTCGTATCGCCTGAACCAACCTAGGAGAATTATGAAACATTTTAGTTCCTGTAGCATATATGTACTCTGAACCATCCTCTAAAAATTCGCCTCAATCACGCCCTTCACACTCACATAAATGCATTGTACTCTAAGGAAGTTATTTTAAAGTGGAACATGCGTTGCTAAATGAATAAATCTTACGTGAACTCAATTACTAATTACCTACCGGATAGTCTTCGAAGGACGGATCAAGTACGATAAATTTATTGCTCTTATGAAAATTTCTACATAGATATATGAGTCCTCAACATTTAATTATTGCAGATGTATTGATCCATAAATAAAGTTATGCATTCATCGTAAAATAACAATACACACTTACGGTTGGTTACACTGCTTTATAATGATATCTTAGAAAACTATTTCTCGAAAAAGAATTTTTAAAACATTAGTAATTATCCAAGAAATCCTTTTTTATTGAATCAACTAAGAAATATTCCTTTATATCACCGAGAAAAGTCAATCTAAATTATTTAACATTTCGATCCCAGAAATAGCCTGTGATATGGACCGATAGATGGCGTGTTTTTCTACTGTTGCAGTTCTACCTTGGTCGGAGTAGGACGTCTTTTCTTTCCCTCAGTTCGTTAGACACGATCGCGACTTCCAGAAAAATCCGGCGGTGTTCTCAAAGGTCAAATCACCACCACCTAATCCCGAATTAGGTAGCTTTCAACTATTCAATTTCTTAGTTTAGTTACTTTAACCTCTAAAAGTTTAAGTCACTATGTGACGATTTGCTAACGTAGGCTTGGAGAACAGTTGCCCTGGATTCATATTCATTTTCATTTATATGTAACCTTATATTTGCATTTTTTCACACCAAGTAACGCATAGAAACGGAAGTGTTCTGCACTCTTCTCTTTTAGCAACACTAACACTGCAGTCGCCTCTGTTTCTATGTGTTTTCATTCGGTTACAGTTAGGCGCAGAGTTATTAATTACATTTAGAATCAGGTGCACTCTGGTTATTAGCGTAGAATATCTTTACTAATACTAACACACCAGAGTGTACCTGTTTCTAAATTTGCCTCATCAAGGAGTTTTTGAAGTCGTGAATTTTCTTGTTCAGTTCTTTAAATTCTGTAGGATGAATCATCGCCTTTCACTGGAGTACGCTTTCCAAGTGTTCGTAATAACAGCGAACGAGGCAAAGATACGACTTCTTCCTAGGGGAAGTCAATACTACGTTTCACTTGGATATGAATTCCGTGTTAGGCCGATGATTCTATCGGTATTAGATTTGAATTTGCAGTTTTACATATTACTACACGGATGCAAATTGTCCATAGTAGTGTAGTGTAGTTTTTAACCAACTAACCTTGGGCGCTTTGCATCTGTACTTATGTTTTCATTTCTAAATTTTTTAAGTGGTAAATTTCAGCCTCTCCGTTAGATTTTTGATTACATAGGTGGGTTTTTCTAAATATGTGGGTCCGGGGCAATCTGCTCTCAGAGAGAGACAGTATCGTTTCGACAGTAAGTAGAGATTGCTGGTAGGGACAGTCGGCGAATCGGGATTCGTGGCGGTCAGCCAGTGGACCATTTGTGCTGACGGAAAACAAGATCGGTAAGTCAACGGAATTTTTCATCCCCTACAACTTACCCTCGAATTGGTTTGATTTTATATTCGTGTTACTATAGGGAATTTATGCAAGGAATCCTACTTCAAAGTATCCGTGTGGATGAGATACGAAAATACACATTGAATCTGTATTGTCACTATTTTGCTGAAATCGTGATTCTTCACCATGAAATATTGCTTAAATATTACCTTAATGTGCATTGTTTGAATTTTGTTTTGTTTTCTTCGGGTTTTATTTGTGTAAAGATGCAGCCTATAACAGAACGTTGACCGCCTTTGTGGATTTGATTTTTTAAATATCCAGCTAAATGTATAAGTGTAAATGAAATCATTTAAGTACGCGTGTCTGTTCGCATCGAAACGCTCTCCCGAACGTTCCATGAATTTCTTTTCGAATACCAGCTGGTTATTAAACGACGATGGGCATTCAATTTCACGAAATAAAATTAATGGAATGCTTTACAGTGCGCAACTGCGCATCAGCGACGACGCCATGGGACAGACCGCCGACGGGCTGAGCACCGAGGAGCCAAATGCCGACAGCTGCGGCAGCGAGAGACGACTACGAGTGACACGTCGCTGAGGAGCAGCCTGCAGTGACCGAGGATAAGGTATTGCAGGCAAGAGGTGCTTCGGAGGATGAGGTATTTCACCTACGGTGTGGTATTCTGGGTGATTTTTGGTGAGTCGTGTAACGATTTGTTATCGATGTGTTTACGCCTAATTTACTCGCATTTACCTATTGTTTTTTCATGGTATTGAAACGAGGCTTTGTTCGCATAGTGCTTTAAAGACTGACTGTATCTATTCACATGTGTTATCTTATGTTGTTGTATGACTGACAACCCATAGCGCTATGTGGTTTGACAGCACAGGCCTGTGCAGACATGGGACATTGTTTACGATGTCTATCGTCTGACGAGACGAGACGCTTAATGCTTACGACTGATTGGATTATTTGATCGATTTCTAGTGTATTACTGCTGTTTTTTTCGTGTGATTCGACTGCCATATTGAATGAATCGGTGTCTCCTTGTATTTACTTGTTTTGATAATTTGTGTTATTGCCTATTTATTTATAGTCGAATTTATTTATTGGTGTCTTGTATCAACATTTGTACCTATTAGATTATTTTATGACTATGCTATTTTACTATATCATATTTTTGTTTACTAGCGACTTGTTTTCATATTTTGTATGTTTGCATATTGATTTGGAATTGCTATGTGTTAATTTTGGGTCTATTTATTTTATTTCGAGTACTCATATAAGTTTCATATCCATTTTGTGATTGTGCTTAATTAATGATTTATTTTTTAATTCTACTAATCTTTTTAATGTGTTGGTAATTTATTTTTCAGTGATTTAGGGTGAAAAATCTTGATTTCTGTATCATTTAATGCAATGAGTATATGTCATTTCATGTTTTTCGATTATCCTCTTGCAGGACTTGCATCAATGGAATAGGCCTCGATTATATCGGGGGAAATGCCATGTAAAAGAAAGGTTAACGAATGGCGTGCTCTACCTCTTGGGTCATTCGGAAACGGGCACAAATTTGAAATCCTCCAGTGACTTGCATCATCAATTAAGAGAGCGTGGTGGAATTCGTACTACTTGAAGACTGGGAACTAGCTCATCTCTCTGGAAAGTGGTTTTTTTTCTAATGTTTTAGGAATTTCTTTGAAATCATTGAGGTTATGTATTTCTAATGGCTTGCTGTCATTCGTGAAAAACTAAATTGTATTTTTATCATGTTATATGCTTAATAAAGATTAAAATGTGATCTTCATTAAATTCATTATTTTAGAATACAAAATGTCCTTTCACTGACTTAGAGGTTGAAGGTAAAAAGGCTATATTAATTTTTGTTCCATTCATTCACGTTTAATTGCATATTCTGAAACAACGTTAAGTAGTTTTTTTGGGTTTATTTGTATAGCTTGCAAATTGAAATTACAATGCAGTAGTAAGTAAGTCTTACATTTTATTGAAAATTGTTTCTGCCTTGGTATCATATTCATGTTTAGTTAGAAAATTACATTTTAGCTTGGCAATTTTTTGTCTAAAGTAAAACATACAACCGGATGTGGGCTGTAGTCTTCATAGACCATCGCATGTTTCTCTTCTTCTAACATTTTTTCAGTTTATTTCTGTTTCTATGTTTATCAGAAATTTGGTGTTGGGTTAGCAGTTAATTAATTACCTTTATAGTATTCAGGGAAATTCTGGTTAATAAACGATTTCTAATAACATTAACATAACCATAATATACCTGAATCTAATTTTGCCTTACGAGTTTATGAAATCATATATTACATGAAACCAATGTAACTAGTCTTTTCACAGAAAGGATGTCTGTTTGGATAAAAATGAGAGAATTGCTTAGTACAGTGATACATGGGAGAACTTAGAATTGGTCATTATCGATGCAGTTACTTTAAAGGCTAACTTTGAGACATGCATATCAATGTTCTTTTTAAATTTGAAAAATAGGAAATAAAATGAATTAGGATTAATGATGGCACATTAAAGGATCATTTGTACTGTAAGTATCGAGCATTTGTTAATTGACTCGATTTATATATCCTTCTTGTTGTTGTCATTCACATGCCAAAGATGACAATGTAAATCTTGAAATACAGCAGCATTAGCTATCACTCATACGTATATATATATGCATGGATGTCAGCAGGGGGGGCAGTTGCTCCCCCCCGGATATGTGTAAAAATCTAAATATTTTATTGGATACTAGCAGAAGTGCCTGTTGAATTTCAACGGATTTAGTGAATCTAAAACTTCGACCGTATAACATCTAAACATCGAAAGAATAAAATAATTCATATGTAGTTGCAGGGCCGGTGTATGGGGCAAGGTGGACTCTATCGGCATCTTATTATCTAGAGTCCACTGTAACTGCAGGCAGGGTGGACCGTGCCCAAACAATACCTCAGGTAAAACGTAATCTGCCAGGTAACGTGTACTCTATCACTTTAAATCTATATTTTCACATATATCTACATAAATATTTTGAAGTGTGTGTTTGTTCCGTATAAAGTCATACTTAGCGATAACCTACAGTTTTGCATAAACTATCCTGCTGCTTAAACTAGTCGAATGCGCTATTTTTCACACCGAAATTTGCTGGTTGAAAGGTTGAAATAATTATTTTTGTTTTCCATTTGAATACCATGTGAATGCCTCGAATTCACAGTGCAGGACTTTTTATTAGCTTTTTTGAAGGTGATATAATTAAGCTATCTACGCGAAGTGTATACCATCCTATAAATAAATGAGCAAAGTTTTTTATCCATGTCAAAGGATTTCGCATTTATTACTAAATCGCTCGAAAATTGTTTAATTTCGGAGTTGCGAAATGAAAATTGATTTTCCTATATATCTTATTTGAAACGGAATTATTCCAAGGAATTGAACTTGGGATACTTTTTCGAAAATTTAGATTTTTCCCGACCCTGATGGAAATTTGGGAGAAAATAGCATTTGGTAAATCTATCCGTTATATCCGAAGTCCGTTCTATCGAGGTCCGATATACCGATGGTTCACTGTACATTCATTCTCTTTGTAGAAGAATATATGCAACTATTTTAAGTTTAAGATATATTTGTCTCACTTTGGAAATTTCGGTATGATAACATATTTTTGAAGTTTCTTTATTCCCTTCATTTCTGATGGGTTATATACTAGTATAAATATGGATACCGAATCCCAGAAATAATACGATACATTGCTTCATTACTAAACCGGTCCCTAGCTAATTGGATCAAGGAAAGTTAACGACCAAATATATCTGTTTTTACTTTCTCATATACGAAGTATATTGAGAAAGTATTGTTATCACGAAAAAATTCGACCTCGAGATTTTGACGGAAATATACGTTTTAGGTGTAGCTGAGTCCGAAGAAGTTGTTTTCGCAATTCTGCAATAATACCAAATAGTTCATATTTCTCAAAAAAATTAATATATGGCTAGTTTATTCTAGGCAACTTGAACAATAATTTGATTTTCTCAAAAACGGCTCAAACGATTTTGGAAAAATTTCGTAGTTACTTGAGTATACGTATGCAATAATACTACATATTTCTTTCTTCTCAATTAATGAATATAAGGCTAGTTTATTCTTGAGTTACTTTAACAAAAGTTGGATTTTCTAAAAACCGACTGATACGATTTTCATTTTCTAAAGATAACTATACGACGCATTAATATATGAGAAAGTTTGTACTATGTATGTTGTACCGATTTTTTCCATTGATTTAAGAGCATGAGTGACACCGGGTACAATTGCTATTTATAAATTAAACTAAAATCTTGAGGTGAAAGTAAAAAAGTTTAAGGATTAAGTTTTTTCCCTTTTCGTAAGTACCGTTGAGTTTTTTTATGGGCAAAGGCCCATAAAAAACCCAACTGAGCGTTGCTATTAGCCATCCTCTGTTTCGCCCATCGCTTTCAGATTCATAGCACATCTAGATGTACCAAAACATTTATATCCTCCTGTATCCTATACAGAAGAAGAGTCCATATATGAATCTCTAAATGCAGAAAGGGGACATCTACACTTTTTCAAATTTTTCAGGAGAGACAAAAAACTGAATAACTAAAAATATGGAGCACCTTAGTCTTTCGTTTTTGGAATATATCTTTGTAAAGTCTATCAGATGTAACACATGCCGTAGTAAACACAAAAAAAATCATAAATGTTTAAAATCATGATTACATGTTGTGCAGATGTCCCCTTTCTACAATTAACTAAATTTAAACTGGATAAATTTGGAGAAATGATTTTATTAATAAACACGAATTATGTAAAATGCTTTATTAATACGAAGTTTAATTACAAAATATAAAAATACTCTACATGCTGAATGTTTGTGATTATTTTGTAAAAAAATTCAAACATGATCAGGAATCATCATTTTCATCGTCTCTTTCAGTAGTAGGCCATGTTGTGATTATTTCATTCCAAAATAATTCTTTGCGCTCTTCATCGATGTATTTCATCATTTTTTTTATATCTTCAACTTTGTTTTTCATCAAAGGTTTTTTCCCTGAGTATGCCTTTGATGTGGGCAGCTCCACTGATGGTCCATCTAATTTCCGCAGTTTGAATTTCTGTACTGCTAGTCCCCCAATGTAATTTCTACATTCTCCAACCTCTGGTTGAGACATTTCACATTTAAAATAGTGATATGTTGATATTTGGAAAGTTTGTTTTCCATCTTTGGGAATAGCTTTCCCATACGAGGAGGTACTCAAGCACGTCTTCTTATAGTATGGACTCCACCAGTCATTAAAATTTAAAAATTCCTCATGCCTGATTAGGTAAACAGTAAATTTTGAGGGAATTTTCGACGCCTTCAAGGTGAGGTCGATGTATTCTTCTGTCGTGAAAAGTCTATCCACCCTTCTAAGCTTTCTCTTAATGATTGCGAAATCCCGATCTCACGGCATTAAAGAATGACCCCTTATGGGGAAAAACAATTCAACGCATTCCAATTTTTTCAACTCCACTAGGGACATTAAAAACCTCATTAACGCATGAATTTTATTTTGGCCAGCGCAGTTGTCGGCAAAAATAATAACTTTCTTTATGTGCGGTCCCATTTCATATTCAATGTAATGTTTCAAGAGGGTGCATGCTTCATTCGTGCCTTTTCCTCCTTCGCCTTCATGGTAGACGTAACAAACTATCTTTCTTTTTCAAATCATGGATTCCGAAAGTGTTAACTGTCAATTTACGGTAATAATAAAGATATTGCACAGGTACGCTCGGTAATGAAACATTTGCCATGAAATCAATGGAAACAGCAGCTGTATCTTCATCTTTTTTGTCACCTGCTGCTTTCATTGCATTGTAGAATTTCTGGCATCTCCTTTTATGCACAATCATTTCTGCTGCCGCAGCCCTTTTAGCCGTCATTTAAATGCGTGCTCTTAATTTTAATTCCAAGTTCCTCGCAGGTAACGCACGTGTCTTTTTGTGGACGGCCGAATTTCAAAGTGAAATTTTCCTTTAAAGTACTTCCAAAAGGTTTTTGATATGAAACTGTGGTACTTAACCATAAACATCTCATACATTATTTTAGTGTTAAGTGTGGCAACAAGGAAGCGAATTTCGTTCCCAGTGTAATGAGATAATTTTGTAGGATACAGTGATATGTGATCATGAACGGCTGAAAGTATTTCTCCAGGAACTGCATTAGCAGGAGTATGCCACAGCCTGCTAATGCTAATGCTAACTAGCACCAATGCAGTCACAGTGTACGTAAAATAAATTTTTGTATGTGTGGTAGAGTTCTTTTGGAAGGCAAATGAGTCATTAGAGAGGATAAAAACCACACCTGTGTGACGACAAGAATTCTAAAATTACATGCGTCAAATTCAGTGGAAAATGAGATGAAGTGTGTGGCTCAAATTGTACAGTCTACATGACCCAAATTACTGTTCAACGGGGGCTAATATATGTTTTTCCTGGTATTCATGTCGTATACGGTCTACAGCCGAAATCAACATGCAGTATGCGGTCTACGGGAAATTATATCTCGTTTGACTGTTGCGCCGCAAACTGAGAGGATATAACACTGAAAGGATATATTAACGAGCCTTCGGCTCGCTTTGTTTTAATGGGTAGTCGTCTCCGGGCGCCACCGCGCCCTTCGCCTCGCCAGGAACCAAACTATCCCTCCCCGTTGTCCGGTGATTGGGTTTGTAAATGTCGAGACCAGCCAATCAGTTTCTGTTAATGCAAACAGTTTATAGAAGCTAAATATTATTCAATTAAATACATTATGTTTAAAATATTGGGTTTATAAAATTTAATTTTGACGTATTGTTGGATTTACGATATTTTATTTTAAAAACAACATTAACAGAAACTGATTGGCCGGTCTCGACATTTACAAACCCAATCTCCGGACAATGTGGAGGGTTTCTTTGGTTCCGGGCGAGGCGAAGGGCGCGGTAGCGCCCGGAGACGACTACCCATTAGGACAAAGCGAGCCGAAGGCTCGTCGATATATCCTCTCAATTTGCGGCACAACAGTCAAGAGGATATACTGTTGTAGACCGCATATGACATGAATACCTTTTTCCTTATCTACTGGACCTTTACTTGCAGTTTAAGAATGTTTCGTATCACTGACACTTACTTTCAAAATTGACTTTTGTTCCGCCAGATTCGCATTTCGTACCACTGTGAGCCGGCTCCCTTTGGCTCAAGCGAGCCCTTTGTTAACATTTTTTGACAGTCTGCGATCCGGTTGTGGAGCTAAGTATTCCATATTATCCGGAGGTTAGCGACGCATAACGGTCTGATCAGTGGCGTCCTTTGACCCGGGCAAGCGGGGTCTCTGACCCGGGCCCCGCGCTTTGGCGGTTCGCACATGTCACAAACAAAATATACCTGTATTAAATAAGAGATAAAATGAAATATGCAGAATCAAATAAAATAATTATATGAACGATATTCACAACCGAGCGTATATTACTGTATCTTGTATGAAACACAGGAATGAAACGTATAACGTCTGAATACACCTACATAATTATTACTGTTATTGCACAAAATAAGCAACCTATGTGTGTAAACATAAGGAGTACTTTCCTGAAGAACGGAGTTATCTTAAGCCAGCGAATCTTCCCGGATTAGGCGGACAGTCCCCGATTTCGATAGTTTGTAAGGCATGGTGAGGAGTCCCGGAAAATGTTTCGCATTCGTACAATTTGTTCCGCTTGCCCCGAATTTTCACACTTGAAAATTGAGCGAATCGTTAAGCGCTCTTATATTTATCGCCCTCGCTCCATGTTAGCCATCATTCATCGGTTCAAATTACAATGTATACTGTTGATTTAATACATTGCCACATAGAAAATGTGACGTAATTGCTGATGCTATCAGTCAGTCGCATTCGAAAACTTTTAGTGTCGATATCGTAGACAAGTAAAATATTTCGATATTACTATCTGACGTAAATACCAAAATATCGTTGCTGAATTTTATGTTTTTCTTTTGATATCTCGAGTGCGTTCTACGTCTATAATACGGGAATATATATATATATAATATAATAATATCTATAATACGGGAATATACATATATAATATAATAATATCAATAATATGGGAATATACAATTAATAATAATAATATCTATAATACAGGAATATACATATCTAAAAATATGAAATATTTTATAAATTTAATTTTTAGTGCGCGAATTACACCTCGATAATTTTAGATTGTTAAGAGACCCCGCAAATGCTGATCGTCCCGGGCCCCGCAACCCCCTAGGGTCGGCCCAGGGTCTGATAATAATGGGATGCCAAAACTTTAAGGGCGCTTTATAGATTGTGTTATTCAGCAATATATTAGGTATCTGAAAGACGCCAAACAACTGTACATGGAATGTGCTTATTCCAAGTTACCACCCTTGATATATTAGTCATTAATAATATTTCAACATTTAAAATAAGAAATTAATTGTTTTTAAAATATTATCTTGTATTTTATCGAAATCCCTTCTCATTCCCGCAAAGATCAGGTAACGCGATCTCAATGCTTAAAATAATGAAAATGTAAAAATCCGAAATATTGATTTTGCCGCCCCTCTAAAGTGGTGCCTGTTAGCGACCGCTTACGTCGGACACGCCTGAAACCGGCCCTGCCCCTGGTTATATGGTGATTCACTGCTGAAGTCTCATGAAGGTGCCTGTTAATACAGTAGTTATCAATGTGAACATCCGAACAAAAAAAAGCGTCGAACAAAGCCGGAAGCTGACTGATGAAAAATGCAACATACACCTCTAATCAGACAGATGCTGCCAATCAAATAACGACACGTTCCCTCATGAAAGAGAAACAGTGGAGTAATTAAGTTAGAAATAATTTTTCATTGATGCATTTTAATTTTCTATCAGCTTTTATGAAGGAATATTGTCTTTCTTATTATACTTTATAATTATATATTTCGCGCTGTTCCGGACCCAAATGTTTTTCGAATTAGACAAAAACCAAAAAACTATTTCTTGTTTTACATTGAAAGTTTTTCGATCGCTGACCTCAGCTAAAAGGCCTTGTTGACCCTGTGTAGTTATTGAACAAGAGAGCGGGGAAAAACTTCGCGTCTCATCCTCCGTGTTTCCTTCCTCCCTCCTCCTTTCCTCTCCCCCTTTTTCGCTCCACCCCTCATACCTCCGACCTCCTCTTCCCCGAAGGCATAGCATTGAAAGTGAGTGAATTCGTTGGTTGAACACATTAGTTCCACGCGTATGTACCACAAGCAAAGAAAACGGTTGCTTTTCTATAGGAAGGATTTAGCGTTATGGATAAGAAACGAAGAGGATAGTGTCATGTCATGTCCTATTGGATTAACTGCTAATCGCACGAGTTTCTTCGTTAATTGCAATGATAATTTGATCCCTCCACATTGCTCTCCATATTGATCCACTATAATTAAACCGTTGACGAACGAACCGAGAGTGACTAGTTTATCCATAGTCGTTTTAAGAGGAATAATATTCTTACGAAGAGATGATGGAAAAGCGAGCGTTTTCTAAAGAAGTGATTTCTGGTGCGTGATTAACAGATAGTCGGAACATACACAAAGGCAAATTATCGCAGTTATTTGTCAGCGTGTGTTTTGTCCGAGTCTGCATCGACCTAAGGAGTGTGCAACAGTGCAGCGGTGATGGGCGCACGACACCCACTGCCTTGTGAATCCATCTCTGTCAGGACACCCCTGTGAATACGGTAAGTGAGGGTGCTTTCGCATACTGTACACCAAACGGTGAGTTTGTAGCTTTCTCAATTCTGTATTCTATCGTATCGCCAGCACCTACCAAGCAGACCGAAGAACATCCACTCGTCTGCATACCGCGCTGCATGAAAATCTTACAGTGTTACCCGAGGCCGTTATTTCTCTGGTCTCCTTAAAGCGAATGGTAATTGCTATCCAATATCTCGGGTAAACGCCAAGGCGCAATAGAGAGACATTTATGCCGGATTCTAACGACTCGGATAATTCATTCAGATAAGCGTAATTCATTTCTTTCGATTAAAATAATGCTGGCGGAATGCGATATTTAATACATGGAAGCAGAAATGATTGGGGAGTGAAAGGGAGGAGTTGGAGAAGTAGAGGAGGTGAGAGGTATATGGAGGAGGGTGGATAGTCTTTATAGGGGTGAGAATGCGACTAATAACACTCTTCCTCCATCAACTTATATAAGTATCCTTTAGCTAGGAGGAGTTAGAAGGGGTTGAAAGTAAATTATCCACCTTGACATTCACACCGTTGACACTCCCATTTAGCTGACTCTGATTTCAAGTGTTCAAACCCATTCAAAGCTTGGTACGAGTAAGCATGCCTTAACGATGCCAAAGATTGGGTTAGATGGTTCTGTGTTTATATGAGCACCGACAATATTAACGTAACTTCTACCTCGAGACTTATCGTATTCTAGCCCATGGGCGTTGGCAGGGGGGGGCAGTTGCCCCCCCAGAAAATATGTAAAAACCTAAATATTATATTAGACACTAGCCGAAGTGCCCGTTGTATTTCACGGATGTAATGAACCTAAAACTTCGACCGTATAACATTAAACATCGATAGAATAAAAGAATACATATGTAGTTGTAACCTCACGGCCGCCCGTGTGCAAGTCTCTCATTCGCCGCCCCTGTGCAAGTCTCCCATTTACCGCCATTTTTAGGTGTTCTTTACAAAAATAAAAAAACGCCTCATGGTTTGATAAATTTCCGTATCCAATAAATATGAAAGAATATTCGGCATATTATAATATAATCCGCATTAATGTTAAAAATACTGTACGTGTCTGGCGATAAATGGGCCGGCCCCGTTGTTTGACCGGTTGTAACAACCAAACAAAAGCAAAACCGAAGAAAATCGGTCTATAATTAGGTATTTCGATGAATGAAGAAAAAAAACTTGCACTCTGAAAAACCGAAAATTACGTGTAAAGTTATGGGAAATAATTATTGAATTAAGCACCCCTTCCCCCCCAATTTTTTCTAGTCATATATCTTACGTTACTCGAAGGGTAAAATTATATACCTATGCGAAGTTTTGACGAAACCTTCAACGTTGTGGATATCGACAACGGACAAAAAAATACAGAATTTCATTTTATGTACATAGATCATATCACTTTCGCGTAATCCAGCTTCATTTCGGTGTAATTATGCCTTTCTGAAATGTTCACTTTTGTGTCTTGTAAGCAAGAACACCTGACCATTCACTAAGTTAGGATGTAAGAAAGAATCGTACCAAATTTGGAGAAGATTAGTGAAGTAATGGCAATACCTGAAACATCATCAGGAAAGAACCCAAACCCAGCCACGAATGGGCAATGTCGAAATGTACCAATTAAAACTTGGCATAAAATTAAATTGAAATTAATTACAATTTAAAATTAAATTTGTCAACACAGAAAGTACGGCCAGAAATTAGAGTCATGCTGGGCCCCCTGAGCGAATGCATGTCACTCTCTCGATCCCAGCTACACTAATGAAGGGTGACAACAACGCATCACACACTGTACTATACCACCATTAGCAGACAGCACACACATTCGCCAGTTTAGATTGCATTAAACCGTAACAGTTTTCATCGCCGGAGATGAAACGAAAAGTTATTTTGGGGGCCCATCAGCCGCACGGGACCCTACTTCAGCACCTACTGCACATACCTATAAATCCTTCGCCGCGGGCGGGGGGAGTTGTGGAAGGAGGAGAGCAAACGCATGTCCCGCCGCATTTCTGTAATGTTAAAAGAGGTCTAGAAATCTATCGATGTATAAAATGTATAGTACATACGCTTTACACTCGTTTAACAAAGCTTCGGTAAAAGCAAACAGCTATTATAGGAATTGACGGGTAAAATCGCGAAGGTATTCGGATAAGATAAGGAACAATTTCGAGACTTGTTTTTCTCCTAACCAGAAGGGAAAGGGGCGCCAGTTGTGACGTATCGGGCAGAGCACGGGCGACTGGTGGTCGAAGGACTTTTTTCAGACTGTCCCGTCGAATGGAAACTTTTCGTTTTCAAATGGATGCTTTTTCAAAGGGAATAATGGGCAACAGGATGAGCTATGTAGACGTATTATGTTCTATTCTATTCAAATGAGTACTTTGGGCTTTTATGTATGTACGAATTCATCAGTTCTCGCGATGCATAATTTTTCTCCTCTCTAATTTTATCACTTCATGTTTAATTATATAAAGCACTCAATGCAGCATACGCATAAAGCTTGATAAATGCTGTAAATTTTGTAATGTTTAATTTATGAAAATAAAAAATATAGAAAGGATACTGATATCGAAGCTTAATCAATGCACAAAAATATTTAAAAAATTAAAAATGGAATTACGAGAAAGGAAAAAAGAAGACTTATTCGATCACTCTCGCTCGTGAGAAAATGCTCTTGCACTTCGTAAACACCTGCGAGTCGGGATAATTTCCATTGAAGCGGAATGGAATGCAGATCTCTAACTCCATATCACTGGTCATAGTGATAAAGGTGCGCAAAGGCAGGCACGCCCACATTTTCAGGTAGGCAATAGAATAAAAATCCCCTTCTCTAACTCCTCGCCACGGAAAATACACTTTTGATCGTTTGACCGTTTAACGCGGCGTTAAAAATTTTTTATTTCCATAAACTTTCTAATTTAATACTATAATAGCCCAGGTCTGTTGGTTGGTTGGTCACGCTTTCACGATGGCCGATATAGAGCGTTTTAACAAACTTCCCGAATAGATAGAAGATTGAAATTTGGCAAGGATGCTTGATTAACATATTTTAACGTAATGACGAAAATAAATCTCCAAATAAGTCCTGGGTTCGACTACAAGGAAGACATTTCCATTTTCCGGAAGGTAACATGTAAAATAAATTTTTTGGCCTGCAGACTTTTATTGTTTTGGAAATTAAAATTAGAAGGAATTAACCTACGATCTTCGGATCTGAACCATTTTGAAGAAAAAATTACAAAACCTCTTATTCTTTTTATCTTTTGCCGCATACAATTCGAAATCGCTCATGTTCTACGTTTAATTCACATATTTTGTGGAAATATTGCCATTTTAACGGAATGTTGCCTTGGCTACTAATTATATTGTTGGACCTCAAAATCCTATTGTTGTATCAATCCTTATGGGTCTATAAGCGTGCTCTGTATGCTTTTAATACGAGAGAGAGGGGGGAGAGAGAGAGGTAGAGGGGGGAGCGATAGGGAGCAGGAGAGAGGGAAGTAGAGGGGGGAAGGGGGAGAAGAGAGAGGGGGAGTGGGAGAAATGAGGAGGGGGAAGAGATAGAGGGTGGGATGGAGAGAGGGTGTTAACGGGGGGGGGGGGGGGGAGGGAAAGAGAGGCAACTATTTTAAGTTTAACTAAAGATAGCCCGTCAACAACAGAATATTCACTAGATATGTTGTACCTATATGACAAAATATTTCATATGTGAAAGTGGGATATTATTTATTTTAAATGAAAATTATAATAATCTATCTATCTATCTATAATCCCTCCGTTGATATTTCAACCGGCATTACACTTGTTGAACTTATATTCAGCTTAGTTGGCCAGAATATTCTCTTTCAGGTAATTGTCTTTTAGAAGAAATCGGTTCCTCATAGAATATTCGCCACGTTCTGAACTTTAATATTCTTGTTACGTAGCGATCAGGGCTCTATTACGGAATCTATCCATGATTTTTAATTAATAAAATTATGTAATATTTAATTAAAGTTAATTATTGATAATCAAAACTAATTTCAAATTGATTTTCACCTCGAATAACCAGAAAATAACTTAAGCAAATTCCTATTTAGATTGCCTTTTTGGCGCGTAGTAGTAATCGCACCTATTGCAGTCTAGTATTCAGGGGCGGATCCAGAAACTTCTCAAAGGAGGAGGGGGGGGGGGGGGGTGATAGCCCCTCCACCTATCAAATCCGCCCCAGGCACCGGCCCTATATTTTGAAAATCCCTACACCTCTCAGAATATTTCTTTCCCTTGCTATAAAGATCTGATCTGCGGCGTATAATTGAGGAATACTGCGCGGAATGAATGTAAGAAAGAACCCAGTGGAGAACAACGGGATTATCGAAGAGGGGCAGTCGCCCCCTCCCCTCCCGTGGATCCACCACAGCTCCTATTACACATAAGTTGGCAATCCATCGTATAGAATGTACGTTTCATTGCATACAGCAGTTATCGCAGACTTGCAAATTCGATGAGCTGTTAAATATGATGACAGCACGGTATCACAAGCAATATCTCCGCAAATGCAGTTAAATTATATTTAAAAGACATTCATGGAAATCAACAAATTGCATTCGCACTTCTCACGTTAATAAAAAATTATTGTCATGTCTTCCACCGAGATGCAGAGTTGATGGATGAAATTTGCATTAGATGCACTTTCGTGGTCGTTGTTGATTTACTCAGCGTAAGTGGCCTTTGTTAACAGCATAGTTGCTGACAATCTTAATAATTGTGATGAATTAATCCTTACGCTTTGACATATAATCGAATTACCCTATGCCCCTGCGCTTCGATGTTCCAGTTTAACCCACAGCCCCGAAAAAAACTTTCTCCTATTATTGCTGCTCAACAACACACACCAACCCCTGAATGCTCTTCAGTTTGTAAACATGGACAGCATTTGTCCCATGTAAATATTTGTTGAAAATTTTCGTATTCTTGTAATTATATTAGCATTAATTTTTGAAGATTTGAAGTCAGTTATTTAATTTAAATCGCATTGTTCTCATTTTTATTATATTTAATATGTCTAATAGATGCTTAAACACTTTTTTGTTATAAAAGAGTTGTAAAAGTATTAACATTATTATGATTTTGCAATATAATCATGACTTTATTATAAATTATTCTAAATGTGGATTTTCAACATCTTTTGGATGTATTTCCACTATGTAAAAAGAAAAACAACTGTAGAATACGTTGGGTGCGGGTGTTTTCGCCGAGTGCCTTATACTTATGACACAACAAATGGTGAGTTGATAGTTCCCCCAATTCTCTTGTACTCTCGTATCGCCTGAACCAACCTAGGAGAATTATGAAACATTTTAGTTCCTGTAGCATATATGTACTCTGAACCATCCTCTAAAAATTCGCCTCAATCACGCCCTTCAGTCACGGCACGTACACTCACATAAATGCATTGTACTCTAACGAAGTTATTTTAAAGTGGAACATGCGTTGCTAAATGAATAAATCTTACGTGAACTCAATTACTAATTACCTACCGGATAGTCTTCGAAGGACGGATCAAGTACGATAAATTTATTGCTCTTATGAAAATTTCTACATAGATATATGAGTCCTCAACATTTAATTATTGCAGATGTATTGATCCATAAATAAAGTTATGCATTCATCGTAAAATAACAATACACACTTACGGTTGGTTACACTGCTTTATAATGATATCTTTGAAAACTATTTCACGAAAAAGAATTTTCAAAACATTAGTAATTATCCAAGAAATCCTTTTTTATTGAATCAACTAAGAAATATTCCTTTATATCACCGAGAAAAGTCAATCTAAATTATTTAACATTTCGATCCCAGAAATAGCCTGTGATATGGACCGATAGATGGCGTGTTTTTCTACTGTTGCAGTTCTACCTTGGTCGGAGTAGGACGTCTTTTCTTTCCCTCAGTTCGTTAGACACGATCGCGACTTCCAGAAAAATCCGGCGGTGTTCTCAAAGGTCAAATCACCACCACCTAATCCCGAATTAGGTAGCTTTCAACTATTCAATTTCTTAGTTTAGTTACTTTAACCTCTAAAAGTTTAAGTCACTATGTGACGATTTGCTAACGTAGGCTTGGAGAACAGTTGCCCTGGATTCATATTTATTTTCATTTATATGTAACCTTATATTTGCATTTTTTCACACCAAGTAACGCATAGAAACGGAAGTGTTCTGCACTCTTCTCTTTTAGCAACACTAACACTGCAGTCGCCTCTGTTTCTATGTGTTTTCATTCAGTTACAGTTAGGCGCAGAGTTATTAATTACATTTAGAATCAGGTGCACTCTGGTTATTAGCGTAGAATATCTTTACTAATACTAACACACCAGAGTGTACCTGTTTCTAAATTTGCCTCATCAAGGAGTTTTTGAAGTCGTGAATTTTCTTGTTCAGTTCTTTAAATTCTGTAGGATGAATCATCGCCTTTCACTGGAGTACGCTTTCCAAGTGTTCGTAATAACAGCGAACGAGGCAAAGATACGACTTCTTCCTAGGGGAAGTCAATACTACGTTTCACTTGGATATGAATTCCGTGTTAGGCCGATGATTCTATCGGTATTAGATTTGAATTTGCAGTTTTACATATTACTACACGGATGCAAATTGTCCATAGTAGTGTAGTGTAGTTTTTAACCAACTAACCTTGGGCGCTTTGCATCTGTACTTATGTTTTCATTTCTAAATTTTTTAAGTGGTAAATTTCAGCCTCTCCGTTAGATTTTTGATTACATAGGTGGGTTTTTCTAAATATGTGGGTCCGGGGCAATCTGCTCTCAGAGAGAGACAGTATCGTTTCGACAGTAAGTAGAGATTGCTGGTAGGGACAGTCGGCGAATCGGGATTCGTGGCGGTCAGCCAGTGGACCATTTGTGCTGACGGAAAACAAGATCGGTAAGTCAACGGAATTTTTCATCCCCTACAACTTACCCTCGAATTGGTTTGATTTTATATTCGTGTTACTATAGGGAATTTATGCAAGGAATCCTACTTCAAAGTATCCGTGTGGATGAGATACGAAAATACACATTGAATCTGTATTGTCACTATTTTGCTGAAATCGTGATTCTTCACCATGAAATATTGCTTAAATATTACCTTAATGTGCATTGTTTGAATTTTGTTTTGTTTTCTTCGGGTTTTATTTGTGTAAAGATGCAGCCTATAACCGAACGTTGATCGCCTTTGTGGATTTGATTTTTTAAATATCCAGCTAAATGTATAAGTGTAAATGAAATCATTTAAGTACGCGTGTCTGTTCGCATCGAAACGCTCTCCCGAACGTTCCATGAATTTCTTTTCGAATACCAGCTGGTTATTAAACGACGATGGGCATTCAATTTCACGAAATAAAATTAATGGAATGGTTTACAGTGCGCAACTGCGCATCAGCGACGACGCCATGGGACAGACCGCCGACGGGCTGAGCACCGAGGAGCCAAATGCCGACAGCTGCGGCAGCGAGAGACGACTACGAGTGACACGTCGCTGAGGAGCAGCAGCCTGCAGTGACCGAGGATAAGGTATTGCAGGCAAGAGGTGCTTCGGAGGATGAGGTATTTCACCTACGGTGTGGTATTCTGGGTGATTTTTGGTGAGTCGTGTAACGATTTGTTATCGATGTGTTTACGCCTAATTTACTCGCATTTACCTATTGTTTTTTCATGGTATTGAAATGAGGTTTTGTTCGCATAGTGCTTTAAAGACTGACTGTATCTATTCACATGTGTTATCTTATGTTGTTGTATGACTGACAACCCATAGCGCTATGTGGTTTGACAGCACAGGCCTGTGCAGACATGGGACATTGTTTACGATGTCTATCGTCTGACGAGACGAGACGCTTAATGCTTACGACTGATTGGATTATTTGATCGATTTCTAGTGTATTACTGCTGTTTTTTTGGTGTGATTCGACTGCCATATTGAATGAATCGGTGTCTCGTTGTATTTACTTGTTTTGATAATTTGTGTTATTGCCTATTTATTTATAGTCGAATTTATTTATTGGTGTCTTGTATCAACATTTGTACCTATTAGATTATTTTATGACTATGCTATTTTACTATATCATATTTTTGTTTACTAGCGACTTGTTTTCATATTTTGTATGTTTGCATATTGATTTGGAATTGCTATGTGTTAATTTTGGGTTTATTTATTTTATTTCGAGTACCCATATAAGTTTTATATCCATTTTGTGATTGTGCTTAATTGATGATTTATTTTTTAATTCTACGAATCTTTTTAATGTGTTGGTAATTTATTTTTCAGTGATTTAGGGTGAAAAATCTTGATTTCTGTATCATTTAATGCAATGAGTATATGTCATTTCATGTTTTTCGATTATCCTCTTGCAGGACTTGCATCAATGGAATAGGCCTCGATTATATCGGGGGAAATGCCATGTAAAAGAAAGGTTAACGAATGGCGTGCTCTACCTCTTGGGTCATTCGGAAACGGGCACAAATTTGAAATCCTCCAGTGACTTGCATCATCAATTAAGAGAGCGTGGTGGAATTCGTACTACTTGAAGACTGGGAACGAGCTCATCTCTCTGGAAAGTGATTTTTTTCTAATGTTTTATGAATTTCTTTGAAATCATTGAAGTTATGTATTGCTAATGGCTTGTCCGCATTCGTGGATAACTAAATTGTATTTTAATCATGTTAAATGCTTAATAAAGATTAAAATGTTATCTTCATTAAATTCATTATTTTAGAATACAAAATGTCCTTTCACTGACTTAGAGGTTGAAGGTAAAAAGGCTACATTAACTTTTGTTCCATTCATTCACGTTTAATTGCATATTCTGAAACAACATTAAGTGGTTTTTTGGGTTTTACTTGTATAGCTTGCAAATTGAAATTACAATGCAGTAGTAAGTAATAGGTCTTACATTTTATTGAAATGAAATTCACTTTCCATCAAAATATTTTAATATTTTTCGCAAAAAAATAAACAAATACCTGTGCCCCACATAACATATGCTGATCTATCAGGTCTTAAATGTCTTCATTAAACATTCAGGCATTTTTCTTAACATATAATTTTTAATCAAAGTTTTCTCTAAAGACAAAACTGCCCATTTCTGGGTTCTTTCCTCGCACTACAGTAAGTGAATCAAACGATCTGACTCTTAATAGAGCAACATATAATTGTCCATGACTAAAAACAGGCTTAGGTAGGTAAAGGCATTTTATCAAATGTTTGGCCTATTGACTTAATGATTGTTATTGAAAAAGCCAATCATGCAGATAATTGTTTTCATTTGAAACTGAATGGTAAATTTGTATCTGATGGAATGAGTGAGATTCTGGGAATATGTACCGTGTCTGAGTTTGCTGCACCGAACAATTTTGCTTTGATTATGTGTGTTTGTATCTGAGTGACAGTAAGTCTTTCACCAGTACATAGTCCTCTCAAATGCATTACATTTCTAAGGAACATGATAACGGCTCCTACTTTAAGCTTCAGTTCATGAGGAGGCATTCCGGCTGGAGCTGTACCCACGTAATGTTTACACCGATTTCTTTCAATTAATTTATTAATAATTATGTGAAACAATTAATAGTGCAAATGACATCCCCATAGAAAAATATTCCATTAAAGACGTATTTTACTATATTCTTGCATTATTGATACATCTCCCTCTCTCTCCATACCCCACCTCTCCCCCCTCCCCCTCTTTGTCCCTCCTCTTTCCCCTCTCTCCCTTCCACCTCTTAACTTTCCCCCTCTCTCACCCTGTCATCTTTTCCCTTAACCCTCTATTACTACATTCTTGCATTACCTTTCTTCTCTCCTATTTCCCATCTTCCTCTCTCTCTCTCCTCCCACTACCTATCCCCTTCTCTCCTGCTTCCCCCTCCTTCTCCCCCCTTTCTCCTACCTCTCTTTCCCCCTCACTCTCTCCCCTCTCTCCTTCACCCCTCCCTCTCTCGCCCCTCTCCTCTTCCCCTTACCCTCTCTTCATTTAAACGGCTTACCAAAAACGTTCACTTTACGCTAGTAAGCTATATACGATTTTACAACAATAGAACTTCTTTCTTTAACACGATCCAGGTCCGAAGCTCAGATTACAATAGTTCGAATTTATATGAGAAGATGAATAAAAGCCTGCACATCGAAAAGTCGAGTTGGTGCAGACATCCTAAGCCTTTTATCGATACTAGTTGAACCCGCGCTATGTTTGCGCGTTTTTTTTAAATTAATTTATCAAAAATTAAGTACTGTGTAAAAAAAGCTTATCTCAATCATTCACATTTAACTATATTGATGCGTTTTCCATGTACATATTGGTAAGGTTCGCGGGTTCGAATCTCGCTGTGTTTGCGTATTGACAATTTATTATGCGAAGTCAGTCCGAAATCTACATTTTTAATTTCATATTAGAGAGAAAATTATTGCTACGCAGTAACTGATTGCGAACTTTTTATTACCCATAAAATAACACGTAAAAATGGAATTCTCGACCTGCAGATTTTCATTCTTTTTGAGATTAAAATAATAAAATATTGACCTACAATCTTCGGTTATGAACCATTTTGAATAAAACATTATAAAGTTTCTTATTCTGTTCATCATAATCCGCCTACAGTTCGAAATAGCTCAATTTAAACGTTTAATGCATGTAATACTGGAATTCAAGTGGAAAATAAAAGGGTTACTGAAATGGTAAGACCAGTTTATATACATGGGTCAAAAACATACGTATGTCCTTATTCTCATCTAATTTCAATTTTATGCGTGAGACTATTTGCGTTAATAAGCATTGTTGATGTATAATATAATGGTTCTACTTAGTAAAATATATGATACCAGCAATCAAACGATGAAATGAAGATTCACCTTCTTTGAATCGATCGTTAGAAACGCTTCCCATACGCTGTTTACTGAATAATTATCCGTAAATATTTGCCTTTCTACGCATACAAAAAATTTGACGTATTCTTTTTAGTAGATAATATTATCGGACTCACCTCGTACGATCATATAACTCAATTCAATTTTTTCCTTTAGAGGTTTCTTTAAGTAAAGGGCTCTGCCCCTGACTGCTGTCCGGTTTAAACCCGTGAGATTGGTGGCAAAAATAGAGCATATCTTTCCAGCTCTGTTTAAGAGCTTGTATGTTAAGTCTTCTGTCTCTTTTCCACATCCATTCGGGAGAAGAACCCAAAAGTCAGTAAGAAATCTGCTTTTTAAGTCATATTAGAGAGGATATTAATGCTACACAGTAATTGATCACGAACATTTATGTTTATAAATTTCTTTGTTTCTTATTATTGAATAATATGACCTTTCCTTTTAAATATATAACAATCAATGCAACCGTTTATTTAGAATATCTACGAAGAGACGAAAACCGTGTAACTTTCAATATGTTCAAAAAATTACGTTCTCACAGGTCACAGGACTAAGTTTTTTCAAGGTCTTCACGTAGGTCTCTTGTGTACTCCATGAAATGCATTTACCACGTCTATGGTCACACCATCGCATTTCACATTCCCCATTTCGGATTTTGCTTCCACCCCATTTGTATTTCCCCGTTTTTTTACGCACCCCCTCTCAAAAATCCCTCTCTCATTCCTCCTTGTCTGACGGCATAACCCTAGAGGGGGGCGGAGTCGATGGTTGCTCGCACTGGCACCTCATTGAGTAGCAAAGAAGACTTTCTACGGGAAAGATTGAGCCTTGTGGCCACCAAGCGAAGACGATCGTGTCATTAAATGTGATATCGGCTTAATTATTGTCGCACGGGAGTTTCTAAGTGAATGGTAATGATTTTTGATTCTCCCACATTGCTCTCCATGGAAATCCAATTGTCGTTTGCCAAGGAAAAACATTCTCAGGAGGAAAGGATGAAAAAGCGTTCGTTTGTTAAAAGAGTGGTAACGGGTGCATGTTTGACAGTTAGTCGGCGTTACTCCAAGATAAAGTGTCGTCTTAATTTGGTGCGTATGCATAATTTAATGTGTCCACGATGGTGCGTATGCGCTCGACAGTAGGACGTGCATCGACACAGCAGCGATGGGCGCACGCCGTCATGGACTCATCAATCCTTCGGACACACCTGTAGAATACGTTGGGTGCGGGTGTTTTCGCCGAGTGCCTTATACTTATGACACAACAAATGGTGAGTTGATAGTTCCCCCAATTCTCTTGTACTCTCGTATCGCCTGAACCAACCTAGGAGAATTATGAAACATTTTAGTTCCTGTAGCATATATGTACTCTGAACCATCCTCTAAAAATTCGCCTCAATCACGCCCTTCAGTCACGGCACGTACACTCACATAAATGCATTGTACTCTAACGAAGTTATTTTAAAGTGGAACATGCGTTGCTAAATGAATAAATCTTACGTGAACTCAATTACTAATTACCTACCGGATAGTCTTCGAAGGACGGATCAAGTACGATAAATTTATTGCTCTTATGAAAATTTCTACATAGATATATGAGTCCTCAACATTTAATTATTGCAGATGTATTGATCCATAAATAAAGTTATGCATTCATCGTAAAATAACAATACACACTTACGGTTGGTTACACTGCTTTATAATGATATCTTTGAAAACTATTTCACGAAAAAGAATTTTCAAAACATTAGTAATTATCCAAGAAATCCTTTTTTATTGAATCAACTAAGAAATATTCCTTTATATCACCGAGAAAAGTCAATCTAAATTATTTAACATTTCGATCCCAGAAATAGCCTGTGATATGGACCGATAGATGGCGTGTTTTTCTACTGTTGCAGTTCTACCTTGGTCGGAGTAGGACGTCTTTTCTTTCCCTCAGTTCGTTAGACACGATCGCGACTTCCAGAAAAATCCGGCGGTGTTCTCAAAGGTCAAATCACCACCACCTAATCCCGAATTAGGTAGCTTTCAACTATTCAATTTCTTAGTTTAGTTACTTTAACCTCTAAAAGTTTAAGTCACTATGTGACGATTTGCTAACGTAGGCTTGGAGAACAGTTGCCCTGGATTCATATTCATTTTCATTTATATGTAACCTTATATTTGCATTTTTTCACACCAAGTAACGCATAGAAACGGAAGTGTTCTGCACTCTTCTCTTTTAGCAACACTAACACTGCAGTCGCCTCTGTTTCTATGTGTTTTCATTCAGTTACAGTTAGGCGCAGAGTTATTAATTACATTTAGAATCAGGTGCACTCTGGTTATTAGCGTAGAATATCTTTACTAATACTAACACACCAGAGTGTACCTGTTTCTAAATTTGCCTCATCAAGGAGTTTTTGAAGTCGTGAATTTTCTTGTTCAGTTCTTTAAATTCTGTAGGATGAATCATCGCCTTTCACTGGAGTACGCTTTCCAAGTGTTCGTAATAACAGCGAACGAGGCAAAGATACGACTTCTTCCTAGGGGAAGTCAATACTACGTTTCACTTGGATATGAATTCCGTGTTAGGCCGATGATTCTATCGGTATTAGATTTGAATTTGCAGTTTTACATATTACTACACGGATGCAAATTGTCCATAGTAGTGTAGTGTAGTTTTTAACCAACTAACCTTGGGCGCTTTGCATCTGTACTTATGTTTTCATTTCTAAATTTTTTAAGTGGTAAATTTCAGCCTCTCCGTTAGATTTTTGATTACATAGGTGGGTTTTTCTAAATATGTGGGTCCGGGGCAATCTGCTCTCAGAGAGAGACAGTATCGTTTCGACAGTAAGTAGAGATTGCTGGTAGGGACAGTCGGCGAATCGGGATTCGTGGCGGTCAGCCAGTGGACCATTTGTGCTGACGGAAAACAAGATCGGTAAGTCAACGGAATTTTTCATCCCCTACAACTTACCCTCGAATTGGTTTGATTTTATATTCGTGTTACTATAGGGAATTTATGCAAGGAATCCTACTTCAAAGTATCCGTGTGGATGAGATACGAAAATACACATTGAATCTGTATTGTCACTATTTTGCTGAAATCGTGATTCTTCACCATGAAATATTGCTTAAATATTACCTTAATGTGCATTGTTTGAATTTTGTTTTGTTTTCTTCGGGTTTTATTTGTGTAAAGATGCAGCCTATAACCGAACGTTGATCGCCTTTGTGGATTTGATTTTTTAAATATCCAGCTAAATGTATAAGTGTAAATGAAATCATTTAAGTACGCGTGTCTGTTCGCATCGAAACGCTCTCCCGAACGTTCCATGAATTTCTTTTCGAATACCAGCTGGTTATTAAACGACGATGGGCATTCAATTTCACGAAATAAAATTAATGGAATGGTTTACAGTGCGCAACTGCGCATCAGCGACGACGCCATGGGACAGACCGCCGACGGGCTGAGCACCGAGGAGCCAAATGCCGACAGCTGCGGCAGCGAGAGACGACTACGAGTGACACGTCGCTGAGGAGCAGCAGCCTGCAGTGACCGAGGATAAGGTATTGCAGGCAAGAGGTGCTTCGGAGGATGAGGTATTTCACCTACGGTGTGGTATTCTGGGTGATTTTTGGTGAGTCGTGTAACGATTTGTTATCGATGTGTTTACGCCTAATTTACTCGCATTTACCTATTGTTTTTTCATGGTATTGAAATGAGGTTTTGTTCGCATAGTGCTTTAAAGACTGACTGTATCTATTCACATGTGTTATCTTATGTTGTTGTATGACTGACAACCCATAGCGCTATGTGGTTTGACAGCACAGGCCTGTGCAGACATGGGACATTGTTTACGATGTCTATCGTCTGACGAGACGAGACGCTTAATGCTTACGACTGATTGGATTATTTGATCGATTTCTAGTGTATTACTGCTGTTTTTTTGGTGTGATTCGACTGCCATATTGAATGAATCGGTGTCTCGTTGTATTTACTTGTTTTGATAATTTGTGTTATTGCCTATTTATTTATAGTCGAATTTATTTATTGGTGTCTTGTATCAACATTTGTACCTATTAGATTATTTTATGACTATGCTATTTTACTATATCATATTTTTGTTTACTAGCGACTTGTTTTCATATTTTGTATGTTTGCATATTGATTTGGAATTGCTATGTGTTAATTTTGGGTTTATTTATTTTATTTCGAGTACCCATATAAGTTTTATATCCATTTTGTGATTGTGCTTAATTGATGATTTATTTTTTAATTCTACGAATCTTTTTAATGTGTTGGTAATTTATTTTTCAGTGATTTAGGGTGAAAAATCTTGATTTCTGTATCATTTAATGCAATGAGTATATGTCATTTCATGTTTTTCGATTATCCTCTTGCAGGACTTGCATCAATGGAATAGGCCTCGATTATATCGGGGGAAATGCCATGTAAAAGAAAGGTTAACGAATGGCGTGCTCTACCTCTTGGGTCATTCGGAAACGGGCACAAATTTGAAATCCTCCAGTGACTTGCATCATCAATTAAGAGAGCGTGGTGGAATTCGTACTACTTGAAGACTGGGAACGAGCTCATCTCTCTGGAAAGTGATTTTTTTCTAATGTTTTATGAATTTCTTTGAAATCATTGAAGTTATGTATTGCTAATGGCTTGTCCGCATTCGTGGATAACTAAATTGTATTTTAATCATGTTAAATGCTTAATAAAGATTAAAATGTTATCTTCATTAAATTCATTATTTTAGAATACAAAATGTCCTTTCACTGACTTAGAGGTTGAAGGTAAAAAGGCTACATTAACTTTTGTTCCATTCATTCACGTTTAATTGCATATTCTGAAACAACATTAAGTGGTTTTTTGGGTTTTACTTGTATAGCTTGCAAATTGAAATTACAATGCAGTAGTAAGTAATAGGTCTTACATTTTATTGAAATGAAATTCACTTTCCATCAAAATATTTTAATATTTTTCGCAAAAAAATAAACAAATACCTGTGCCCCACATAACATATGCTGATCTATCAGGTCTTAAATGTCTTCATTAAACATTCAGGCATTTTTCTTAACATATAATTTTTAATCAAAGTTTTCTCTAAAGACAAAACTGCCCATTTCTGGGTTCTTTCCTCGCACTACAGTAAGTGAATCAAACGATCTGACTCTTAATAGAGCAACATATAATTGTCCATGACTAAAAACAGGCTTAGGTAGGTAAAGGCATTTTATCAAATGTTTGGCCTATTGACTTAATGATTGTTATTGAAAAAGCCAATCATGCAGATAATTGTTTTCATTTGAAACTGAATGGTAAATTTGTATCTGATGGAATGAGTGAGATTCTGGGAATATGTACCGTGTCTGAGTTTGCTGCACCGAACAATTTTGCTTTGATTATGTGTGTTTGTATCTGAGTGACAGTAAGTCTTTCACCAGTACATAGTCCTCTCAAATGCATTACATTTCTAAGGAACATGATAACGGCTCCTACTTTAAGCTTCAGTTCATGAGGAGGCATTCCGGCTGGAGCTGTACCCACGTAATGTTTACACCGATTTCTTTCAATTAATTTATTAATAATTATGTGAAACAATTAATAGTGCAAATGACATCCCCATAGAAAAATATTCCATTAAAGACGTATTTTACTATATTCTTGCATTATTGATACATCTCCCTCTCTCTCCATACCCCACCTCTCCCCCCTCCCCCTCTTTGTCCCTCCTCTTTCCCCTCTCTCCCTTCCACCTCTTAACTTTCCCCCTCTCTCACCCTGTCATCTTTTCCCTTAACCCTCTATTACTACATTCTTGCATTACCTTTCTTCTCTCCTATTTCCCATCTTCCTCTCTCTCTCTCCTCCCACTACCTATCCCCTTCTCTCCTGCTTCCCCCTCCTTCTCCCCCCTTTCTCCTACCTCTCTTTCCCCCTCACTCTCTCCCCTCTCTCCTTCACCCCTCCCTCTCTCGCCCCTCTCCTCTTCCCCTTACCCTCTCTTCATTTAAACGGCTTACCAAAAACGTTCACTTTACGCTAGTAAGCTATATACGATTTTACAACAATAGAACTTCTTTCTTTAACACGATCCAGGTCCGAAGCTCAGATTACAATAGTTCGAATTTATATGAGAAGATGAATAAAAGCCTGCACATCGAAAAGTCGAGTTGGTGCAGACATCCTAAGCCTTTTATCGATACTAGTTGAACCCGCGCTATGTTTGCGCGTTTTTTTTAAATTAATTTATCAAAAATTAAGTACTGTGTAAAAAAAGCTTATCTCAATCATTCACATTTAACTATATTGATGCGTTTTCCATGTACATATTGGTAAGGTTCGCGGGTTCGAATCTCGCTGTGTTTGCGTATTGACAATTTATTATGCGAAGTCAGTCCGAAATCTACATTTTTAATTTCATATTAGAGAGAAAATTATTGCTACGCAGTAACTGATTGCGAACTTTTTATTACCCATAAAATAACACGTAAAAATGGAATTCTCGACCTGCAGATTTTCATTCTTTTTGAGATTAAAATAATAAAATATTGACCTACAATCTTCGGTTATGAACCATTTTGAATAAAACATTATAAAGTTTCTTATTCTGTTCATCATAATCCGCCTACAGTTCGAAATAGCTCAATTTAAACGTTTAATGCATGTAATACTGGAATTCAAGTGGAAAATAAAAGGGTTACTGAAATGGTAAGACCAGTTTATATACATGGGTCAAAAACATACGTATGTCCTTATTCTCATCTAATTTCAATTTTATGCGTGAGACTATTTGCGTTAATAAGCATTGTTGATGTATAATATAATGGTTCTACTTAGTAAAATATATGATACCAGCAATCAAACGATGAAATGAAGATTCACCTTCTTTGAATCGATCGTTAGAAACGCTTCCCATACGCTGTTTACTGAATAATTATCCGTAAATATTTGCCTTTCTACGCATACAAAAAATTTGACGTATTCTTTTTAGTAGATAATATTATCGGACTCACCTCGTACGATCATATAACTCAATTCAATTTTTTCCTTTAGAGGTTTCTTTAAGTAAAGGGCTCTGCCCCTGACTGCTGTCCGGTTTAAACCCGTGAGATTGGTGGCAAAAATAGAGCATATCTTTCCAGCTCTGTTTAAGAGCTTGTATGTTAAGTCTTCTGTCTCTTTTCCACATCCATTCGGGAGAAGAACCCAAAAGTCAGTAAGAAATCTGCTTTTTAAGTCATATTAGAGAGGATATTAATGCTACACAGTAATTGATCACGAACATTTATGTTTATAAATTTCTTTGTTTCTTATTATTGAATAATATGACCTTTCCTTTTAAATATATAACAATCAATGCAACCGTTTATTTAGAATATCTACGAAGAGACGAAAACCGTGTAACTTTCAATATGTTCAAAAAATTACGTTCTCACAGGTCACAGGACTAAGTTTTTTCAAGGTCTTCACGTAGGTCTCTTGTGTACTCCATGAAATGCATTTACCACGTCTATGGTCACACCATCGCATTTCACATTCCCCATTTCGGATTTTGCTTCCACCCCATTTGTATTTCCCCGTTTTTTTACGCACCCCCTCTCAAAAATCCCTCTCTCATTCCTCCTTGTCTGACGGCATAACCCTAGAGGGGGGCGGAGTCGATGGTTGCTCGCACTGGCACCTCATTGAGTAGCAAAGAAGACTTTCTACGGGAAAGATTGAGCCTTGTGGCCACCAAGCGAAGACGATCGTGTCATTAAATGTGATATCGGCTTAATTATTGTCGCACGGGAGTTTCTAAGTGAATGGTAATGATTTTTGATTCTCCCACATTGCTCTCCATGGAAATCCAATTGTCGTTTGCCAAGGAAAAACATTCTCAGGAGGAAAGGATGAAAAAGCGTTCGTTTGTTAAAAGAGTGGTAACGGGTGCATGTTTGACAGTTAGTCGGCGTTACTCCAAGATAAAGTGTCGTCTTAATTTGGTGCGTATGCATAATTTAATGTGTCCACGATGGTGCGTATGCGCTCGACAGTAGGACGTGCATCGACACAGCAGCGATGGGCGCACGCCGTCATGGACTCATCAATCCTTCGGACACACCTGTAGAATACGTTGGGTGCGGGTGTTTTCGCCGAGTGCCTTATACTTAGGACACAACAAATGGTGAGTTGATAGTTCCCCCAATTCTCTTGTACTCTCGTATCGCCTGAACCAACCTAGGAGAATTATGAAACATTTTAGTTCCTGTAGCATATATGTACTCTGAACCATCCTCTAAAAATTCGCCTCAATCACGCCCTTCACACTCACATAAATGCATTGTACTCTAAGGAAGTTATTTTAAAGTGGAACATGCGTTGCTAAATGAATAAATCTTACGTGAACTCAATTACTAATTACCTACCGGATAGTCTTCGAAGGACGGATCAAGTACGATAAATTTATTGCTCTTATGAAAATTTCTACATAGATATATGAGTCCTCAACATTTAATTATTGCAGATGTATTGATCCATAAATAAAGTTATGCATTCATCGTAAAATAACAATACACACTTACGGTTGGTTACACTGCTTTATAATGATATCTTTGAAAACTTTTTCTCGAAAAAGAATTTTTAAAACATTAGTAATTATCCAAGAAATCCTTTTTTATTGAATCAACTAAGAAATATTCCTTTATATCACCGAGAAAAGTCAATCTAAATTATTTAACATTTCGATCCCAGAAATAGCCTGTGATACGGACCGATAGATGGCGTGTTTTTCTACTGTTGCAGTTCTACCTTGGTCGGAGTAGGACGTCTTTTCTTTCCCTCAGTTCGTTAGACACGATCGCGACTTCCAGAAAAATCCGGCGGTGCTCTCAAATGTCAAATCACCACCACCTAATCCCGAATTAGGTAGCTTTCAACTATTCAATTTCTTAGTTAGTTACTTTAACCTCTAAAAGTTTAAGTCACTATGTGACGATTTGCTAACGTAGGCTTGGAGAACAGTTGCCCTGGATTCATATTTATTTTCATTTATATGTAACCTTATATTTGCATTTTTTCACACCAAGTAACGCATAGAAACGGAAGTGTTCTGCACTCTTCTCTTTTAGCAACACTAACACTGCAGTCGCCTCTGTTTCTATATGTTTTCATTCAGTTACAGTTAGGCGCAGAGTTATTAATTACATTTAGAATCAGGTGCACTCTGGTTATTAGCGTAGAATATCTTTACTAATACTAACACACCAGAGTGTACCTGTTTCTAAATTTGCCTCATCAAGGAGTTTTTGAAGTCGTGAATTTTCTTGTTCAGTTCTTTAAATTCTGTAGGATGAATCATCGCCTTTCACTGGAGTACGCTTTCCAAGTGTTCGTAATAACAGCGAACGAGGCAAAGATACGACTTCTTCCTAGGGGAAGTCAATACTACGTTTCACTTGGATATGAATTCCGTGTTAGGCCGATGATTCTATCGGTATTAGATTTGAATTTGCAGTTTTACATATTACTACACGGATGCAAATTGTCCATAGTAGTGTAGTGTAGTTTTTAACCAACTAACCTTGGGCGCTTTGCATCTGTACTTATGTTTTCATTTCTAAATTTTTTAAGTGGTAAATTTCAGCCTCTCCGTTAGATTTTTGATTACATAGGTGGGTTTTTCTAAATATGTGGGTCCGGGGCAATCTGCTCTCAGAGAGAGACAGTATCGTTTCGACAGTAAGTAGAGATTGCTGGTAGGGACAGTCGGCGAATCGGGATTCGTGGCGGTCAGCCAGTGGACCATTTGTGCTGACGGAAAACAAGATCGGTAAGTCAACGGAATTTTTCATCCCCTACAACTTACCCTCGAATTGGTTTGATTTTATATTCGTGTTACTATAGGGAATTTATGCAAGGAATCCTACTTCAAAGTATCCGTGTGGATGAGATACGAAAATACACATTGAATCTGTATTGTCACTATTTTGCTGAAATCGTGATTCTTCACCATGAAATATTGCTTAAATATTACCTTAATGTGCATTGTTTGAATTTTGTTTTGTTTTCTTCGGGTTTTATTTGTGTAAAGATGCAGCCTATAACCGAACGTTGATCGCCTTTGTGGATTTGATTTTTTAAATATCCAGCTAAATGTATAAGTGTAAATGAAATCATTTAAGTACGCGTGTCTGTTCGCATCGAAACGCTCTCCCGAACGTTCCATGAATTTCTTTTCGAATACCAGCTGGTTATTAAACGACGATGGGCATTCAATTTCACGAAATAAAATTAATGGAATGGTTTACAGTGCGCAACTGCGCATCAGCGACGACGCCATGGGACAGACCGCCGACGGGCTGAGCACCGAGGAGCCAAATGCCGACAGCTGCGGCAGCGAGAGACGACTACGAGTGACACGTCGCTGAGGAGCAGCAGCCTGCAGTGACCGAGGATAAGGTATTGCAGGCAAGAGGTGCTTCGGAGGATGAGGTATTTCACCTACGGTGTGGTATTCTGGGTGATTTTTGGTGAGTCGTGTAACGATTTGTTATCGATGTGTTTACGCCTAATTTACTCGCATTTACCTATTGTTTTTTCATGGTATTGAAATGAGGTTTTGTTCGCATAGTGCTTTAAAGACTGACTGTATCTATTCACATGTGTTATCTTATGTTGTTGTATGACTGACAACCCATAGCGCTATGTGGTTTGACAGCACAGGCCTGTGCAGACATGGGACATTGTTTACGATGTCTATCGTCTGACGAGACGAGACGCTTAATGCTTACGACTGATTGGATTATTTGATCCATTTCTAGTGTATTACTGCTGTTTTTTTGGTGTGATTCGACTGCCATATTGAATGAATCGGTGTCTCGTTGTATTTACTTGTTTTGATAATTTGTGTTATTGCCTATTTATTTATAGTCGAATTTATTTATTGGTGTCTTGTATCAACATTTGTACCTATTAGATTATTTTATGACTATGCTATTTTACTATATCATATTTTTGTTTACTAGCGACTTGTTTTCATATTTTGTATGTTTGCATATTGATTTGGAATTGCTATGTGTTAATTTTGGGTTTATTTATTTTATTTCGAGGACCCATATAAGTTTTATATCCATTTTGTGATTGTGCTTAATTGATGATTTATTTTTTAATTCTACGAATCTTTTTAATGTGTTGGTAATTTATTTTTCAGTGATTTAGGGTGAAAAATCTTGATTTCTGTATCATTTAATGCAATGAGTATATGTCATTTCATGTTTTTCGATTATCCTCTTGCAGGACTTGCATCAATGGAATAGGCCTCGATTATATCGGGGGAAATGCCATGTAAAAGAAAGGTTAACGAATGGCGTGCTCTACCTCTTGGGTCATTCGGAAACGGGCACAAATTTGAAATCCTCCAGTGACTTGCATCATCAATTAAGAGAGCGTGGTGGAATTCGTACTACTTGAAGACTGGGAACGAGCTCATCTCTCTGGAAAGTGATTTTTTTCTAATGTTTTATGAATTTCTTTGAAATCATTGAAGTTATGTATTGCTAATGGCTTGTCCGCATTCGTGGATAACTAAATTGTATTTTAATCATGTTAAATGCTTAATAAAGATTAAAATGTTATCTTCATTAAATTCATTATTTTAGAATACAAAATGTCCTTTCACTGACTTAGAGGTTGAAGGTAAAAAGGCTACATTAACTTTTGTTCCATTCATTCACGTTTAATTGCATATTCTGAAACAACATTAAGTGGTTTTTTGGGTTTTACTTGTATAGCTTGCAAATTGAAATTACAATGCAGTAGTAAGTAATAGGTCTTACATTTTATTGAAATGAAATTCACTTTCCATCAAAATATTTTAATATTTTTCGCAAAAAAATAAACAAATACCTGTGCCTCACATAACATATGCTGATCTATCAGGTCTTAAATGTCTTCATTAAACATTCAGGCATTTTTCTTAACATATAATTTTTAATCAAAGTTTTCTCTAAAGACAAAACTGCCCATTTCTGGGTTCTTTCCTCGCACTACAGTAAGTGAATCAAACGATCTGACTCTTAATAGAGCAACATATAATTGTCCATGACTAAAAACAGGCTTAGGTAGGTAAAGGCATTTTATCAAATGTTTGGCCTATTGACTTAATGATTGTTATTGAAAAAGCCAATCATGCAGATAATTGTTTTCATTTGAAACTGAATGGTAAATTTGTATCTGATGGAATGAGTGAGATTCTGGGAATATGTACCGTGTCTGAGTTTGCTGCACCGAACAATTTTGCTTTGATTATGTGTGTTTGTATCTGAGTGACAGTAAGTCTTTCACCAGTACATAGTCCTCTCAAATGCATTACATTTCTAAGGAACATGATAACGGCTCCTACTTTAAGCTTCAGTTCATGAGGAGGCATTCCGGCTGGAGCTGTACCCACGTAATGTTTACACCGATTTCTTTCAATTAATTTATTAATAATTATGTGAAACAATTAATAGTGCAAATGACATCCCCATAGAAAAATATTCCATTAAAGACGTATTTTACTATATTCTTGCATTATTGATACATCTCCCTCTCTCTCCATACCCCACCTCTCCCCCCTCCCCCTCTTTGTCCCTCCTCTTTCCCCTCTCTCCCTTCCACCTCTTAACTTTCCCCCTCTCTCACCCTGTCATCTTTTCCCTTAACCCTCTATTACTACATTCTTGCATTACCTTTCTTCTCTCCTATTTCCCATCTTCCTCTCTCTCTCTCCTCCCACTACCTATCCCCTTCTCTCCTGCTTCCCCCTCCTTCTCCCCCCTTTCTCCTACCTCTCTTTCCCCCTCACTCTCTCCCCTCTCTCCTTCACCCCTCCCTCTCTCGCCCCTCTCCTCTTCCCCTTACCCTCTCTTCATTTAAACGGCTTACCAAAAACGTTCACTTTACGCTAGTAAGCTATATACGATTTTACAACAATAGAACTTCTTTCTTTAACACGATCCAGGTCCGAAGCTCAGATTACAATAGTTCGAATTTATATGAGAAGATGAATAAAAGCCTGCACATCGAAAAGTCGAGTTGGTGCAGACATCCTAAGCCTTTTATCGATACTAGTTGAACCCGCGCTATGTTTGCGCGTTTTTTTTAAATTAATTTATCAAAAATTAAGTACTGTGTAAAAAAAGCTTATCTCAATCATTCACATTTAACTATATTGATGCGTTTTCCATGTACATATTGGTAAGGTTCGCGGGTTCGAATCTCGCTGTGTTTGCGTATTGACAATTTATTATGCGAAGTCAGTCCGAAATCTACATTTTTAATTTCATATTAGAGAGAAAATTATTGCTACGCAGTAACTGATTGCGAACTTTTTATTACCCATAAAATAACACGTAAAAATGGAATTCTCGACCTGCAGATTTTCATTCTTTTTGAGATTAAAATAATAAAATATTGACCTACAATCTTCGGTTATGAACCATTTTGAATAAAACATTATAAAGTTTCTTATTCTGTTCATCATAATCCGCCTACAGTTCGAAATAGCTCAATTTAAACGTTTAATGCATGTAATACTGGAATTCAAGTGGAAAATAAAAGGGTTACTGAAATGGTAAGACCAGTTTATATACATGGGTCAAAAACATACGTATGTCCTTATTCTCATCTAATTTCAATTTTATGCGTGAGACTATTTGCGTTAATAAGCATTGTTGATGTATAATATAATGGTTCTACTTAGTAAAATATATGATACCAGCAATCAAACGATGAAATGAAGATTCACCTTCTTTGAATCGATCGTTAGAAACGCTTCCCATACGCTGTTTACTGAATAATTATCCGTAAATATTTGCCTTTCTACGCATACAAAAAATTTGACGTATTCTTTTTAGTAGATAATATTATCGGACTCACCTCGTACGATCATATAACTCAATTCAATTTTTTCCTTTAGAGGTTTCTTTAAGTAAAGGGCTCTGCCCCTGACTGCTGTCCGGTTTAAACCCGTGAGATTGGTGGCAAAAATAGAGCATATCTTTCCAGCTCTGTTTAAGAGCTTGTATGTTAAGTCTTCTGTCTCTTTTCCACATCCATTCGGGAGAAGAACCCAAAAGTCAGTAAGAAATCTGCTTTTTAAGTCATATTAGAGAGGATATTAATGCTACACAGTAATTGATCACGAACATTTATGTTTATAAATTTCTTTGTTTCTTATTATTGAATAATATGACCTTTCCTTTTAAATATATAACAATCAATGCAACCGTTTATTTAGAATATCTACGAAGAGACGAAAACCGTGTAACTTTCAATATGTTCAAAAAATTACGTTCTCACAGGTCACAGGACTAAGTTTTTTCAAGGTCTTCACGTAGGTCTCTTGTGTACTCCATGAAATGCATTTACCACGTCTATGGTCACACCATCGCATTTCACATTCCCCATTTCGGATTTTGCTTCCACCCCATTTGTATTTCCCCGTTTTTTTACGCACCCCCTCTCAAAAATCCCTCTCTCATTCCTCCTTGTCTGACGGCATAACCCTAGAGGGGGGCGGAGTCGATGGTTGCTCGCACTGGCACCTCATTGAGTAGCAAAGAAGACTTTCTACGGGAAAGATTGAGCCTTGTGGCCACCAAGCGAAGACGATCGTGTCATTAAATGTGATATCGGCTTAATTATTGTCGCACGGGAGTTTCTAAGTGAATGGTAATGATTTTTGATTCTCCCACATTGCTCTCCATGGAAATCCAATTGTCGTTTGCCAAGGAAAAACATTCTCAGGAGGAAAGGATGAAAAAGCGTTCGTTTGTTAAAAGAGTGGTAACGGGTGCATGTTTGACAGTTAGTCGGCGTTACTCCAAGATAAAGTGTCGTCTTAATTTGGTGCGTATGCATAATTTAATGTGTCCACGATGGTGCGTATGCGCTCGACAGTAGGACGTGCATCGACACAGCAGCGATGGGCGCACGCCGTCATGGACTCATCAATCCTTCGGACACACCTGTAGAATACGTTGGGTGCGGGTGTTTTCGCCGAGTGCCTTATACTTAGGACACAACAAATGGTGAGTTGATAGTTCCCCCAATTCTCTTGTACTCTCGTATCGCCTGAACCAACCTAGGAGAATTATGAAACATTTTAGTTCCTGTAGCATATATGTACTCTGAACCATCCTCTAAAAATTCGCCTCAATCACGCCCTTCACACTCACATAAATGCATTGTACTCTAAGGAAGTTATTTTAAAGTGGAACATGCGTTGCTAAATGAATAAATCTTACGTGAACTCAATTACTAATTACCTACCGGATAGTCTTCGAAGGACGGATCAAGTACGATAAATTTATTGCTCTTATGAAAATTTCTACATAGATATATGAGTCCTCAACATTTAATTATTGCAGATGTATTGATCCATAAATAAAGTTATGCATTCATCGTAAAATAACAATACACACTTACGGTTGGTTACACTGCTTTATAATGATATCTTTGAAAACTTTTTCTCGAAAAAGAATTTTTAAAACATTAGTAATTATCCAAGAAATCCTTTTTTATTGAATCAACTAAGAAATATTCCTTTATATCACCGAGAAAAGTCAATCTAAATTATTTAACATTTCGATCCCAGAAATAGCCTGTGATACGGACCGATAGATGGCGTGTTTTTCTACTGTTGCAGTTCTACCTTGGTCGGAGTAGGACGTCTTTTCTTTCCCTCAGTTCGTTAGACACGATCGCGACTTCCAGAAAAATCCGGCGGTGCTCTCAAATGTCAAATCACCACCACCTAATCCCGAATTAGGTAGCTTTCAACTATTCAATTTCTTAGTTAGTTACTTTAACCTCTAAAAGTTTAAGTCACTATGTGACGATTTGCTAACGTAGGCTTGGAGAACAGTTGCCCTGGATTCATATTTATTTTCATTTATATGTAACCTTATATTTGCATTTTTTCACACCAAGTAACGCATAGAAACGGAAGTGTTCTGCACTCTTCTCTTTTAGCAACACTAACACTGCAGTCGCCTCTGTTTCTATATGTTTTCATTCAGTTACAGTTAGGCGCAGAGTTATTAATTACATTTAGAATCAGGTGCACTCTGGTTATTAGCGTAGAATATCTTTACTAATACTAACACACCAGAGTGTACCTGTTTCTAAATTTGCCTCATCAAGGAGTTTTTGAAGTCGTGAATTTTCTTGTTCAGTTCTTTAAATTCTGTAGGATGAATCATCGCCTTTCACTGGAGTACGCTTTCCAAGTGTTCGTAATAACAGCGAACGAGGCAAAGATACGACTTCTTCCTAGGGGAAGTCAATACTACGTTTCACTTGGATATGAATTCCGTGTTAGGCCGATGATTCTATCGGTATTAGATTTGAATTTGCAGTTTTACATATTACTACACGGATGCAAATTGTCCATAGTAGTGTAGTGTAGTTTTTAACCAACTAACCTTGGGCGCTTTGCATCTGTACTTATGTTTTCATTTCTAAATTTTTTAAGTGGTAAATTTCAGCCTCTCCGTTAGATTTTTGATTACATAGGTGGGTTTTTCTAAATATGTGGGTCCGGGGCAATCTGCTCTCAGAGAGAGACAGTATCGTTTCGACAGTAAGTAGAGATTGCTGGTAGGGACAGTCGGCGAATCGGGATTCGTGGCGGTCAGCCAGTGGACCATTTGTGCTGACGGAAAACAAGATCGGTAAGTCAACGGAATTTTTCATCCCCTACAACTTACCCTCGAATTGGTTTGATTTTATATTCGTGTTACTATAGGGAATTTATGCAAGGAATCCTACTTCAAAGTATCCGTGTGGATGAGATACGAAAATACACATTGAATCTGTATTGTCACTATTTTGCTGAAATCGTGATTCTTCACCATGAAATATTGCTTAAATATTACCTTAATGTGCATTGTTTGAATTTTGTTTTGTTTTCTTCGGGTTTTATTTGTGTAAAGATGCAGCCTATAACCGAACGTTGATCGCCTTTGTGGATTTGATTTTTTAAATATCCAGCTAAATGTATAAGTGTAAATGAAATCATTTAAGTACGCGTGTCTGTTCGCATCGAAACGCTCTCCCGAACGTTCCATGAATTTCTTTTCGAATACCAGCTGGTTATTAAACGACGATGGGCATTCAATTTCACGAAATAAAATTAATGGAATGGTTTACAGTGCGCAACTGCGCATCAGCGACGACGCCATGGGACAGACCGCCGACGGGCTGAGCACCGAGGAGCCAAATGCCGACAGCTGCGGCAGCGAGAGACGACTACGAGTGACACGTCGCTGAGGAGCAGCAGCCTGCAGTGACCGAGGATAAGGTATTGCAGGCAAGAGGTGCTTCGGAGGATGAGGTATTTCACCTACGGTGTGGTATTCTGGGTGATTTTTGGTGAGTCGTGTAACGATTTGTTATCGATGTGTTTACGCCTAATTTACTCGCATTTACCTATTGTTTTTTCATGGTATTGAAATGAGGTTTTGTTCGCATAGTGCTTTAAAGACTGACTGTATCTATTCACATGTGTTATCTTATGTTGTTGTATGACTGACAACCCATAGCGCTATGTGGTTTGACAGCACAGGCCTGTGCAGACATGGGACATTGTTTACGATGTCTATCGTCTGACGAGACGAGACGCTTAATGCTTACGACTGATTGGATTATTTGATCCATTTCTAGTGTATTACTGCTGTTTTTTTGGTGTGATTCGACTGCCATATTGAATGAATCGGTGTCTCGTTGTATTTACTTGTTTTGATAATTTGTGTTATTGCCTATTTATTTATAGTCGAATTTATTTATTGGTGTCTTGTATCAACATTTGTACCTATTAGATTATTTTATGACTATGCTATTTTACTATATCATATTTTTGTTTACTAGCGACTTGTTTTCATATTTTGTATGTTTGCATATTGATTTGGAATTGCTATGTGTTAATTTTGGGTTTATTTATTTTATTTCGAGGACCCATATAAGTTTTATATCCATTTTGTGATTGTGCTTAATTGATGATTTATTTTTTAATTCTACGAATCTTTTTAATGTGTTGGTAATTTATTTTTCAGTGATTTAGGGTGAAAAATCTTGATTTCTGTATCATTTAATGCAATGAGTATATGTCATTTCATGTTTTTCGATTATCCTCTTGCAGGACTTGCATCAATGGAATAGGCCTCGATTATATCGGGGGAAATGCCATGTAAAAGAAAGGTTAACGAATGGCGTGCTCTACCTCTTGGGTCATTCGGAAACGGGCACAAATTTGAAATCCTCCAGTGACTTGCATCATCAATTAAGAGAGCGTGGTGGAATTCGTACTACTTGAAGACTGGGAACGAGCTCATCTCTCTGGAAAGTGATTTTTTTCTAATGTTTTATGAATTTCTTTGAAATCATTGAAGTTATGTATTGCTAATGGCTTGTCCGCATTCGTGGATAACTAAATTGTATTTTAATCATGTTAAATGCTTAATAAAGATTAAAATGTTATCTTCATTAAATTCATTATTTTAGAATACAAAATGTCCTTTCACTGACTTAGAGGTTGAAGGTAAAAAGGCTACATTAACTTTTGTTCCATTCATTCACGTTTAATTGCATATTCTGAAACAACATTAAGTGGTTTTTTGGGTTTTACTTGTATAGCTTGCAAATTGAAATTACAATGCAGTAGTAAGTAATAGGTCTTACATTTTATTGAAATGAAATTCACTTTCCATCAAAATATTTTAATATTTTTCGCAAAAAAATAAACAAATACCTGTGCCTCACATAACATATGCTGATCTATCAGGTCTTAAATGTCTTCATTAAACATTCAGGCATTTTTCTTAACATATAATTTTTAATCAAAGTTTTCTCTAAAGACAAAACTGCCCATTTCTGGGTTCTTTCCTCGCACTACAGTAAGTGAATCAAACGATCTGACTCTTAATAGAGCAACATATAATTGTCCATGACTAAAAACAGGCTTAGGTAGGTAAAGGCATTTTATCAAATGTTTGGCCTATTGACTTAATGATTGTTATTGAAAAAGCCAATCATGCAGATAATTGTTTTCATTTGAAACTGAATGGTAAATTTGTATCTGATGGAATGAGTGAGATTCTGGGAATATGTACCGTGTCTGAGTTTGCTGCACCGAACAATTTTGCTTTGATTATGTGTGTTTGTATCTGAGTGACAGTAAGTCTTTCACCAGTACATAGTCCTCTCAAATGCATTACATTTCTAAGGAACATGATAACGGCTCCTACTTTAAGCTTCAGTTCATGAGGAGGCATTCCGGCTGGAGCTGTACCCACGTAATGTTTACACCGATTTCTTTCAATTAATTTATTAATAATTATGTGAAACAATTAATAGTGCAAATGACATCCCCATAGAAAAATATTCCATTAAAGACGTATTTTACTATATTCTTGCATTATTGATACATCTCCCTCTCTCTCCATACCCCACCTCTCCCCCCTCCCCCTCTTTGTCCCTCCTCTTTCCCCTCTCTCCCTTCCACCTCTTAACTTTCCCCCTCTCTCACCCTGTCATCTTTTCCCTTAACCCTCTATTACTACATTCTTGCATTACCTTTCTTCTCTCCTATTTCCCATCTTCCTCTCTCTCTCTCCTCCCACTACCTATCCCCTTCTCTCCTGCTTCCCCCTCCTTCTCCCCCCTTTCTCCTACCTCTCTTTCCCCCTCACTCTCTCCCCTCTCTCCTTCACCCCTCCCTCTCTCGCCCCTCTCCTCTTCCCCTTACCCTCTCTTCATTTAAACGGCTTACCAAAAACGTTCACTTTACGCTAGTAAGCTATATACGATTTTACAACAATAGAACTTCTTTCTTTAACACGATCCAGGTCCGAAGCTCAGATTACAATAGTTCGAATTTATATGAGAAGATGAATAAAAGCCTGCACATCGAAAAGTCGAGTTGGTGCAGACATCCTAAGCCTTTTATCGATACTAGTTGAACCCGCGCTATGTTTGCGCGTTTTTTTTAAATTAATTTATCAAAAATTAAGTACTGTGTAAAAAAAGCTTATCTCAATCATTCACATTTAACTATATTGATGCGTTTTCCATGTACATATTGGTAAGGTTCGCGGGTTCGAATCTCGCTGTGTTTGCGTATTGACAATTTATTATGCGAAGTCAGTCCGAAATCTACATTTTTAATTTCATATTAGAGAGAAAATTATTGCTACGCAGTAACTGATTGCGAACTTTTTATTACCCATAAAATAACACGTAAAAATGGAATTCTCGACCTGCAGATTTTCATTCTTTTTGAGATTAAAATAATAAAATATTGACCTACAATCTTCGGTTATGAACCATTTTGAATAAAACATTATAAAGTTTCTTATTCTGTTCATCATAATCCGCCTACAGTTCGAAATAGCTCAATTTAAACGTTTAATGCATGTAATACTGGAATTCAAGTGGAAAATAAAAGGGTTACTGAAATGGTAAGACCAGTTTATATACATGGGTCAAAAACATACGTATGTCCTTATTCTCATCTAATTTCAATTTTATGCGTGAGACTATTTGCGTTAATAAGCATTGTTGATGTATAATATAATGGTTCTACTTAGTAAAATATATGATACCAGCAATCAAACGATGAAATGAAGATTCACCTTCTTTGAATCGATCGTTAGAAACGCTTCCCATACGCTGTTTACTGAATAATTATCCGTAAATATTTGCCTTTCTACGCATACAAAAAATTTGACGTATTCTTTTTAGTAGATAATATTATCGGACTCACCTCGTACGATCATATAACTCAATTCAATTTTTTCCTTTAGAGGTTTCTTTAAGTAAAGGGCTCTGCCCCTGACTGCTGTCCGGTTTAAACCCGTGAGATTGGTGGCAAAAATAGAGCATATCTTTCCAGCTCTGTTTAAGAGCTTGTGTGTTAAGTCTTCTGTCTCTTTTCCACATCCATTCGGGAGAAGAACCCAAAAGTCAGTAAGAAATCTGCTTTTTAAGTCATATTAGAGAGGATATTAATGCTACACAGTAATTGATCACGAACATTTATGTTTATAAATTTCTTTGTTTCTTATTATTGAATAATATGACCTTTCCTTTTAAATATATAACAATCAATGCAACCGTTTATTTAGAATATCTACGAAGAGACGAAAACCGTGTAACTTTCAATATGTTCAAAAAATTACGTTCTCACAGGTCACAGGACTAAGTTTTTTCAAGGTCTTCACGTAGGTCTCTTGTGTACTCCATGAAATGCATTTACCACGTCTATGGTCACACCATCGCATTTCACATTCCCCATTTCGGATTTTGCTTCCACCCCATTTGTATTTCCCCGTTTTTTTACGCACCCCCTCTCAAAAATCCCTCTCTCATTCCTCCTTGTCTGACGGCATAACCCTAGAGGGGGGCGGAGTCGATGGTTGCTCGCACTGGCACCTCATTGAGTAGCAAAGAAGACTTTCTACGGGAAAGATTGAGCCTTGTGGCCACCAAGCGAAGACGATCGTGTCATTAAATGTGATATCGGCTTAATTATTGTCGCACGGGAGTTTCTAAGTGAATGGTAATGATTTTTGATTCTCCCACATTGCTCTCCATGGAAATCCAATTGTCGTTTGCCAAGGAAAAACATTCTCAGGAGGAAAGGATGAAAAAGCGTTCGTTTGTTAAAAGAGTGGTAACGGGTGCATGTTTGACAGTTAGTCGGCGTTACTCCAAGATAAAGTGTCGTCTTAATTTGGTGCGTATGCATAATTTAATGTGTCCACGATGGTGCGTATGCGCTCGACAGTAGGACGTGCATCGACACAGCAGCGATGGGCGCACGCCGTCATGGACTCATCAATCCTTCGGACACACCTGTAGAATACGTTGGGTGCGGGTGTTTTCGCCGAGTGCCTTATACTTAGGACACAACAAATGGTGAGTTGATAGTTCCCCCAATTCTCTTGTACTCTCGTATCGCCTGAACCAACCTAGGAGAATTATGAAACATTTTAGTTCCTGTAGCATATATGTACTCTGAACCATCCTCTAAAAATTCGCCTCAATCACGCCCTTCACACTCACATAAATGCATTGTACTCTAAGGAAGTTATTTTAAAGTGGAACATGCGTTGCTAAATGAATAAATCTTACGTGAACTCAATTACTAATTACCTACCGGATAGTCTTCGAAGGACGGATCAAGTACGATAAATTTATTGCTCTTATGAAAATTTCTACATAGATATATGAGTCCTCAACATTTAATTATTGCAGATGTATTGATCCATAAATAAAGTTATGCATTCATCGTAAAATAACAATACACACTTACGGTTGGTTACACTGCTTTATAATGATATCTTTGAAAACTTTTTCTCGAAAAAGAATTTTTAAAACATTAGTAATTATCCAAGAAATCCTTTTTTATTGAATCAACTAAGAAATATTCCTTTATATCACCGAGAAAAGTCAATCTAAATTATTTAACATTTCGATCCCAGAAATAGCCTGTGATATGGACCGATAGATGGCGTGTTTTTCTACTGTTGCAGTTCTACCTTGGTCGGAGTAGGACGTCTTTTCTTTCCCTCAGTTCGTTAGACACGATCGCGACTTCCAGAAAAATCCGGCGGTGCTCTCAAAGGTCAAATCACCACCACCTAATCCCGAATTAGGTAGCTTTCAACTATTCAATTTCTTAGTTTAGTTACTTTAACCTCTAAAAGTTTAAGTCACTATGTGACGATTTGCTAACGTAGGCTTGGAGAACAGTTGCCCTGGATTCATATTTATTTTCATTTATATGTAACCTTATATTTGCATTTTTTCACACCAAGTAACGCATAGAAACGGAAGTGTTCTGCACTCTTCTCTTTTAGCAACACTAACACTGCAGTCGCCTCTGTTTCTATGTGTTTTCATTCAGTTACAGTTAGGTGCAGAGTTATTAATTACATTTAGAATCAGGTGCATTCTGGTTATTAGCGTAGAATATCTTTACTAATACTAACACACCAGAGTGTACCTGTTTCTAAATTTGCCTCATCAAGGAGTTTTTGAAGTCGTGAATTTTCTTGTTCAGTTCTTTAAATTCTGTAGGATGAATCATCGCCTTTCACTGGAGTACGCTTTCCAAGTGTTCGTAATAACAGCGAACGAGGCAAAGATACGACTTCTTCCTAGGGGAAGTCAATACTACGTTTCACTTGGATATGAATTCCGTGTTAGGCCGATGATTCTATCGGTATTAGATTTGAATTTGCAGTTTTACATATTACTACACGGATGCAAATTGTCCATAGTAGTGTAGTGTAGTTTTTAACCAACTAACCTTGGGCGCTTTGCATCTGTACTTATGTTTTCATTTCTAAATTTTTTAAGTGGTAAATTTCAGCCTCTCCGTTAGATTTTTGATTACATAGGTGGGTTTTTCTAAATATGTGGGTCCGGGGCAATCTGCTCTCAGAGAGAGACAGTATCGTTTCGACAGTAAGTAGAGATTGCTGGTAGGGACAGTCGGCGAATCGGGATTCGTGGCGGTCAGCCAGTGGACCATTTGTGCTGACGGAAAACAAGATCGGTAAGTCAACGGAATTTTTCATCCCCTACAACTTACCCTCGAATTGGTTTGATTTTATATTCGTGTTACTATAGGGAATTTATGCAAGGAATCCTACTTCAAAGTATCCGTGTGGATGAGATACGAAAATACACATTGAATCTGTATTGTCACTATTTTGCTGAAATCGTGATTCTTCACCATGAAATATTGCTTAAATATTACCTTAATGTGCATTGTTTGAATTTTGTTTTGTTTTCTTCGGGTTTTATTTGTGTAAAGATGCAGCCTATAACCGAACGTTGATCGCCTTTGTGGATTTGATTTTTTAAATATCCAGCTAAATGTATAAGTGTAAATGAAATCATTTAAGTACGCGTGTCTGTTCGCATCGAAACGCTCTCCCGAACGTTCCATGAATTTCTTTTCGAATACCAGCTGGTTATTAAACGACGATGGGCATTCAATTTCACGAAATAAAATTAATGGAATGGTTTACAGTGCGCAACTGCGCATCAGCGACGACGCCATGGGACAGACCGCCGACGGGCTGAGCACCGAGGAGCCAAATGCCGACAGCTGCGGCAGCGAGAGACGACTACGAGTGACACGTCGCTGAGGAGCAGCAGCCTGCAGTGACCGAGGATAAGGTATTGCAGGCAAGAGGTGCTTCGGAGGATGAGGTATTTCACCTACGGTGTGGTATTCTGGGTGATTTTTGGTGAGTCGTGTAACGATTTGTTATCGATGTGTTTACGCCTAATTTACTCGCATTTACCTATTGTTTTTTCATGGTATTGAAATGAGGTTTTGTTCGCATAGTGCTTTAAAGACTGACTGTATCTATTCACATGTGTTATCTTATGTTGTTGTATGACTGACAACCCATAGCGCTATGTGGTTTGACAGCACAGGCCTGTGCAGACATGGGACATTGTTTACGATGTCTATCGTCTGACGAGACGAGACGCTTAATGCTTACGACTGATTGGATTATTTGATCGATTTCTAGTGTATTACTGCTGTTTTTTTGGTGTGATTCGACTGCCATATTGAATGAATCGGTGTCTCGTTGTATTTACTTGTTTTGATAATTTGTGTTATTGCCTATTTATTTATAGTCGAATTTATTTATTGGTGTCTTGTATCAACATTTGTACCTATTAGATTATTTTATGACTATGCTATTTTACTATATCATATTTTTGTTTACTAGCGACTTGTTTTCATATTTTGTATGTTTGCATATTGATTTGGAATTGCTGTGTGTTAATTTTGGGTTTATTTATTTTATTTCGAGTACCCATATAAGTTTTATATCCATTTTGTGATTGTGCTTAATTGATGATTTATTTTTTAATTCTACGAATCTTTTTAATGTGTTGGTAATTTATTTTTCAGTGATTTAGGGTGAAAAATCTTGATTTCTGTATCATTTAATGCAATGAGTATATGTCATTTCATGTTTTTCGATTATCCTCTTGCAGGACTTGCATCAATGGAATAGGCCTCGATTATATCGGGGGAAATGCCATGTAAAAGAAAGGTTAACGAATGGCGTGCTCTACCTCTTGGGTCATTCGGAAACGGGCACAAATTTGAAATCCTCCAGTGACTTGCATCATCAATTAAGAGAGCGTGGTGGAATTCGTACTACTTGAAGACTGGGAACGAGCTCATCTCTCTGGAAAGTGATTTTTTTCTAATGTTTTATGAATTTCTTTGAAATCATTGAAGTTATGTATTGCTAATGGCTTGTCCGCATTCGTGGATAACTAAATTGTATTTTAATCATGTTAAATGCTTAATAAAGATTAAAATGTTATCTTCATTAAATTCATTATTTTAGAATACAAAATGTCCTTTCACTGACTTAGAGGTTGAAGGTAAAAAGGCTACATTAATTTTTGTTCCATTCATTCACGTTTAATTGCATATTCTGAAACAACATTAAGTAGTTTTTTTGGGTTTACTTGTATAGCTTGCAAATTGAAATTACAATGCAGTAGTAAGTAAGTCTTACATTTTATTGAAAATTGTTTCTGCCTTGGTATCATATTCATGTTTAGTTAGAAAATTACATTTTAGCTTGGCAATTTTTTGTCTAAAGTAAAACATACAACCGGATGTGGGCTGTAGTCTTCATAGACCATCACATGTTTCTCTTCTTCTAACATTTTTTCAGTTTATTTCTGTTTCTATGTTTATCAGAAATTTGGTGTTGGGCTAACAGTTAATTAATTACCTTTATAGTATTCAGGGAAATTCTGGTTAATAAATGATTTCTTATAACATTAACATAACCAGAATATACCTGAATCTAATTTTGCCTTACGAGTTTATGAAATCATATATTACATGAAACCAATGTAACTAGTCTTTTCACAGAAAGGATGTCTCTTTGGATAAAAATGAGAGAATTGCTTAGTACAGTGATGCATGGGAGAACTTAGAATTGGTCATTATCGATGCAGTTACTTTAAAGGCTAACTTTGAGACATGCATATCAATGTTCTTTTTAAATTTGAAAAATAGGAAATAAAATGAATTAGGATTAATGATGGCACATTAAAGGATCATTTGTACTGTAAGTGTCGAGCATTTGTTAACTGACTCGATTTATATATCCTTCTTGTTGTTGTCATTCACATGCCAAAGATGACAATGTAAATCTTGAAATACAGCAGCATTAGCTATCACTCATACGTATATATATATGCATGGATGTCAGCAGGGGGGGCAGTTGCTCCCCCCCGGATATGTGTAAAAATCTAAATATTTTATTGGATACTAGCAGAAGTGCCTGTTGAATTTCAACGGATTTAGTGAATCTAAAACTTCGACCGTATAACATCTAAACATCGAAAGAATAAAATAATTCATATGTAGTTGCAGGGCCGGTGTATGGGGCAAGGTGGACTCTATCGGCATCTTATTATCTAGAGTCCACTGTAACTGCAGGCAGGGTGGACCGTGCCCAAACAATACCTCAGGTAAAACGTAATCTGCCAGGTAACGCGTACTCTATCACTTTAAATCTATATTTTCACATATATCTACATAAATATTTTGAAGTGTGTGTTTGTTCCGTATAAAGTCATACTTAGCGATAACCTACAGTTTTGCATAAACTATCCTGCTGCTTAAACTAGTCGAATGCGCTATTTTTCACACCGAAATTTGCTGGTTGAAAGGTTGAAATAATTATTTTTGTTTTCCATTTGAATACCATGTGAATGCCTCGAATTCACAGTGCAGGACTTTTTATTAGCTTTTTTGAAGGTGATATAATTAAGCTATCTACGCGAAGTGTATACCATCCTATAAATAAATGAGTAAGGTTTTTTATCCATGTCAAAGGATTTCGCATTTATTACTAAATCGCTCGAAAATTGTTTAATTTCGGAGTTGCGAAATGAAAATTGATTTTCCTATATATCTTATTTGAAACGGAATTATTCCAAGGAATTGAACTTGGGATACTTTTTCGAAAATTTAGATTTTTCCCGACCCTGATGGAAATTTGGGAGAAAATAGCATTTGGAAAATCTATCCGTTATATCCGAAGTCCGTTCTATCGAGGTCCGATATACCGATGGTTCACTGTACATTCATTCTCTTTGTAGAAGAATATATGCAACTATTTTAAGTTTAAGATATATTTGTCTCACTTTGGAAATTTCGGTATGATAACATATTTTTGAAGTTTCTTTATTCCCTTCATTTCTGATGGGTTATATACTAGTATAAATATGGATACCGAATCCCAGAAATAATACGATACATTGCTTCATTACTAAACCGGTCCCTAGCTAATTGGATCAAGGAAAGTTAACGACCAAATATATCTGTTTTTACTTTCTCATATACGAAGTATATTGAGAAAGTATTGTTATCACGAAAAAATTCGACCTCGAGATTTTGACGGAAATATACGTTTTAGGTGTAGCTGAGTCCGAAGAAGTTGTTTTCGCAATTCTGCAATAATACCAAATAGTTCATATTTCTCAAAAAAATTAATATATGGCTAGTTTATTCTAGGCAACTTGAACAATAATTTGATTTTCTCAAAAACGGCTCAAACGATTTTGGAAAAATTTCGTAGTTACTTGAGTATACGTATGCAATAATACTACATATTTCTTTCTTCTCAATTAATGAATATAAGGCTAGTTTATTCTTGAGTTACTTTAACAAAAGTTGGATTTTCTAAAAACCGACTGATACGATTTTCATTTTCTAAAGATAACTATACGACGCATTAATATATGAGAAAGTTTGTACTATGTATGTTGTACCGATTTTTTCCATTGATTTAAGAGCATGAGTGACACCGGGTACAATTGCTATTTATAAATTAAACTAAAATCTTGAGGTGAAAGTAAAAAAGTTTAAGGATTAAGTTTTTTCCCTTTTCGTAAGTACCGTTGAGTTTTTTTATGGGCAAAGGCCCATAAAAAACCCAACTGAGCGTTGCTATTTGCCATCCTCTGTTTCGCCCATCGCTTTCAGATTTATAGCACATCTAGATGTACCAAAACATTTATATCCTCCTGTATCCTATACAGAAGAAGAGTCCATATATGAATCTCTAAATGCAGAAAGGGGACATCTACACTTTTTCAAATTTTTCAGGAGAGACAAAAAACTGAATAACTAAAAATATGGAGCACCTTAGTCTTTCGTTTTTGGAATATATCTTTGTAAAGTCTATCAGATGTAACACATGCCGTAGTAAACACAAAAAAAATCATAAATGTTTAAAATCATGATTACATGTTGTGCAGATGTCCCCTTTCTACAATTAACTAAATTTAAACTGGATAAATTTGGAGAAATGATTTTATTAATAAACACGAATTATGTAAAATGCTTTATTAATACGAAGTTTAATTACAAAATATAAAAATACTCTACATGCTGAATGTTTGTGATTATTTTGTAAAAAAATTCAAACATGATCAGGAATCATCATTTTCATAGTCTCTTACAGTAGTAGGCCATGTTGTGATTATTTCATTCCAAAATAATTCTTTACACTCTTCATCGATGTATTTCATCATTTTTTTTATATCTTCAACTTTGTTTTTCATCAAAGGTTTTTTCCCTGAGTATGCCTTTGATGTGGGCAGCTCCACTGATGGTCCATCTAATTTCCGCAGTTTGAATTTCTGTACTGCTAGTCCCCCAATGTAATTTCTACATTCTACAACCTCTGGTTGAGACATTTCACATTTAAAATAGTGATATGTTGATATTTGGAAAGTTTGTTTTCCATCTTTGGGAATAGCTTTCCCATACGAGGAGGTACTCAAGCACGTCTTCTTATAGTATGGACTCCACCAGTCATTAAAATTTAAAAATTCCTCATGCCTGATTAGGTAAACAGTAAATTTTGAGGGAATTTTCGACGCCTTCAAGATGAGGTCGATGTATTCTCCTGTCGTGAAAAGTCTATCCACCCTTCTAAGCTTTCTCTTAATGATTGCGAAATCCCGATCACACGGCATTAAAGAATGACCCCTTATGGGGAAAAACAATTCAACGCACTCCAATTTTTTCAACTCCACTAGGGACATTAAAAACCTCATTAACGCATGATTTTTATTTTGGCCAGCGCAGTTGTCGGCAAAAATAATAACTTTCTTTATGTGCGGTCCCATTTCATATTCAATGTAATGTTTCAAGAGGGTGCATGCTTCATTCGTGCCTTTTCCTCCTTCGCCTTCATGGTAGACGTAACAAACTATCTTTCTTTTTCAAATCATGGATTCCGAAAGTGTTAACTGTCAATTTACGGTAATAATAAAGATATTGCACAGGTACGCTCGGTAATGAAACATTTGCCATGAAATCAATGGAAACAGCAGCTGTATCTTCATCTTTTTTGTCACCTGCTGCTTTCATTGCATTGTAGAATTTCTGGCATCTCCTTTTATGCACAATCATTTCTGCTGCCGCAGCCCTTTTAGCCGTCATTTAAATGCGTGCTCTTAATTTTAATTCCAAGTTCCTCGCAGGTAACGCACGTGTCTTTTTGTGGACGGCCGAATTTCAAAGTGAAATTTTCCTTTAAAGTACTTCCAAAAGGTTTTTGATATGAAACTGTGGTACTTAACCATAAACATCTCATACATTATTTTAGTGTTAAGTGTGGCATCAAGGAAGCGAATTTCGTTCCCAGTGTAATGAGATAATTTTGTAGGATACAGTGATATGTGATCATGAACGGCTGAAAGTATTTCTCCAGGAACTGCATTAGCAGGAGTATGCCACAGCCACGGCTGTGGCATACTCCTGCTAATGCTAATGCTAACTAGCACCAATGCAGTCACAGTGTACGTAAAATAAATTTTTGTATGTGTGGTAGAGCTCTTTTGGAAGGCAAATGAGTCATTAGAGAGGATAAAAACCACACCTGTGTGACGACAAGAATTCTAAAATTACATGCGTCAAATTCAGTGGAAAATGAGATGAAGTGTGTGGCTCAAATTGTACAGTCTACATGACCCAAATTACTGTTCAATGTGGGCTAATATATGTTTTTCCTGGTATTCATGTCGTATACGGTCTACAGCCGAAATCAACATGCAGTATGCGGTCTACGGGAAATTATATCTCGTTTGACTGTTGCGCCGCAAACTGAGAGGATATAACACTGAAAGGATATATTAACGAGCCTTCGGCTCGCTTTGTTTTAATGGGTAGTCGTCTCCGGGCGCCACCGCGCCCTTCGCCTCGCCAGGAACCAAACTATCCCTCCCCGTTGTCCGGTGATTGGGTTTGTAAATGTCGAGACCAGCCAATCAGTTTCTGTTAATGCAAACAGTTTATAGAAGCTAAATATTATTCAATTAAATACATTATGTTTAAAATATTTGGTTTATAAAATTTAATTTTGACGTATTGTTGGATTTACGATATTTTATTTTAAAAACAACATTAACAGAAACTGATTGGCCGGTCTCGACATTTACAAACCCAATCTCTGGACAATGTGGAGGGTTTCTTTGGTTCCGGGCGAGGCGAAGGGCGCGGTAGCGCCCGGAGACGACTACCCATTAGGACAAAGCGAGCCGAAGGCTCGTCGATATATCCTCTCAATTTGCGGCACAACAGTCAAGAGGATATACTGTTGTAGACCGCATATGACATGAATACCTTTTTCCTTATCTACTGGACCTTTACTTGCAGTTTAAGAATGTTTCGTATCACTGACACTTACTTTCAAAATTGACTTTTGTTCCGCCAGATTCGCATTTCGTACCACTGTGAGCCGGCTCCCTTTGGCTCAAGCGAGCCCTTTGTTAAAATTTTTTGACAGTCTGCGATCCGGTTGTGGAGCTAAGTATTCCATATTATCCGGAGGTTAGCGACGCATAACGGTCTGATCAGTGGCGCCCTTCGACCCGGGCAAGCGTGGTCTCTGACCCGGGCCCTGCGCTTTGGCGGTTCGCACATGTCACAAACAAAAAATACCTGTATTAAATAAGAGATAAAATGAAATATGCAGAATCAAATAAAATAATTATATGAACGATATTCACAACCAAGCGTATATTACTGTATCTTGTATGAAACACAGGAATGAAACGTATAACGTCTGAATACACCTACATAATTATTACTGTTATTGCACAAAATAAGCAACCTATGTGTGTAAACATAAGGAGTACTTTCCTGAAGAACGGAGTTATCTTAAGCCAGCGAATCTTCCCGGATTAGGCGGACAGTCCCCGATTTCGATAGTTTGTAAGGCATGGTGAGGAGTCCCGGAAAATGTTTCCCATTCGTACAATTTGTTCCGCTTGCCCCGAATTTTCACAAATAATCACACTTGAAAATTGAGCGAATCGCTAAGCGCTCTTACATTTATCGCCCTCGTTCCATGTTAGCCATCATTCATCGGTTCAAATTACAATGTATACTGTTGATTTAATACATTGTCGCGTAGGATAAATTTCTTACATTGCCACATAGAAAATGTGACGTAATTGCTGATGCTATCAGTCAGTCGCATTCGAAAACTTTTAGTGTCGATATCGTAGACAAGTAAAATATTTCGATATTCCTATCTGACGTAAATACCAAAATATCGTTGCTGATTTTAATGTTTTTCTTTTGATATCTCGAGTGCGTTCTACGTCTATAATACGGGAATATATATATATAATATAATAATATCTATAATACGGGAATATACATATATAATATAATAATATCAATAATATGGGAATATACAATTAATAATAATAATATCTATAATACAGGAATATACATATCTAAAAATATGAAATATTTTATAAATTTAATTTTTAGTGCGAGAATTACACCTCGATAATTTTAGATTGTTAAGAGACCCCGCAGATGCTGATCGTCCCGGGCCCCGCAACCCCCTAGGATCGGCCCAGGGTCTGATAATAATGGGATGCCAAAACTTTAAGGGCGCTTTATAGATTGTGTTATTCAGCAATATATTAGGTATCTGAAAGACGCCAAACAACTGTACATGGAATGTGCTTATTCCAAGTTACCACCCTTGATATATTAGTCATTAATAATATTTCAACATTTAAAATAAGAAATTAATTGTTTTTAAAATATTATCTTGTATTTTATCGAAATCCCTTCTCATTCCCGCAAAGATCACTGGATAATTTTCACAGTGAAAAGTACTTCGAATCGCTTTTTGCATTGAAATAACGATAAGTAAACAAAATTGTTAGCTGTTTCTATGGATAAGAAAATACCAATGCGCAATTCAAATTATCCTTGAAACCATAGGCATTTATATAAAAAATTAGATTTTCCCATAGCATGGGCGTCGGCAGGGGGGGGGGGGGGGGCAGTTGCCTTCCCCCTGGAAATGTGTAAAAACCTAAATATTATATTAGACACTAGCGGAAGTGCCTAAAACTTCGACCGTATAACATCTAAACATCGAAAGAATAAAATAATAGGTGTTTAGGTGTTCTTTACAAAAATAGAAAAATGCCTTATGGTTTGATAAAGTTCCGTAGCCATTAAATATGAGAGAATATACGGCATATTGTAATATAATCCGCATTACTGATAAAAAAAACTACGTTTCTGACAATAAATCGGCCGCCCCCATTGTTTGACTGCCCGTGTGCCTCGCACAGTCGCACATATGGACAGTTGTAACCATCAAAAAAAGCAAAAACGAAGAAAATCGATCCATAATTAGGTATTTCGATGAATGAAGGAAAAAAACTTGCTCTGAAAAATCGAAAATTACGTGTAAACTTATGAGAAATAATTATTGAATTAAGCACCTCTTCCCCCCAACTTTTTTCTCGCCATATACCTTACGTTACTCGCAGTGTAAAATTATATACCTATGCGAAGTTTTGGACGAAGCCTTCAAAAGTAAAATTTTCCCGGGTTGGAAAAAAATTGCGTCCACCCCTGGGTAATAGGAATTTTTGTGTTTTGCCCCCCTTTGCAAAATTTTCTGCCGACGCCCTTGTCCCATAGTAATAAAAACAATGGAATCACTTTGTGAAGTATTTAGCGTAAATTCAGACGAATAATCGAAATACCTCTTAAACAATCACTTTCATGAAAAAGTGTTTCGTACAAAACTTGTAGAAAATTACATTTCCTACCAATTTCATAACATTCGCTTACATAAATTTAGTTTTAAAAAAGGTATTTGGGGGAAAAAACGTGGAAATTAATAGCATAAACTTCATCTTCCTGTTCACTAATTTCAGTCAAAATCTCCTCTGACCTTTACATTAAAAATCTTAAATATAGAGTAATCATGAGTGACGCTAGAGGGTCAAAAATCACGACCTTCGACATTATACTGATATCACTATTTCGTTTTATCTTTTTCCTTAGAGTTTCGTTACTGTGACGCAGTCTGAATTGGATTTTATTTTTATCAAACTCGTATATAAGGATTAAAGGCTGGACTCTTCGACACATACAATATCGGCTGTCACCAGAAGTCGAACGGACGGACTTAGCAACATGGAGATTTCTCTCATTTATTCCATCGTTCTTTCCATTTCTCTCTCTCTTTGCGAGGCTGAGAAATCTCCAGACACATGCGGAAGAGGAGTCTTTAAATTATCCCTTTTCGGGAGAAAAACGTACGATGAGAAGTGGAATACATCTTTCTATTTAGATAGCTCCACCTGCGACTCAACTGAGAATTGGAAGTTCATAGTTCTACAGAATGTCATGGAAAATGGTGGAATGAGGCACGTGCACCTTAGGGGATTCTTTACAGGTAATGTATCCTGATTAATATACAATAATTAGTTGTTTCTAATGCTTCCTAACATAAGTGCAGTTATAAGATACAATGTGAGATTCTGATCACATTAGAAGCATTCTTTAAATAACTCTTTAAAATTCTAAAATATTTCTGGTTAAAGTAGTTGCTTTCCGTATTACTCAGGAATCATAAGTTTATTCTTCATTTTTAAATTGTCTACATCACATATAATAGACTTAAATAATTGGCAAGGCGATAGATTTCTCCATTTGTATTATATTAAAGTCATTTCAATCTTACAACCTCTAAAATTAAGTTAAATTTAATTTGTATTTCAGAAAACGTGAACATGTTGAGCGGTTATATTCCCACACAGAATGTGGTTACCGATATTTCCCATGGATCCCAATCAAAAGTTCATGGTGATGGCGATTTAAGCGGAAAAAGCAAAGGTAATAAAATATATATATTCTTATAATTTTGTGACGAGATATTCATTTTCTGCGCATAGTATATAAACATTTTATTAATTTATAAAAAATCTTTCAAACTAAAAATCCTAATACTTTGATTAGTATTTTAAACCATTCCCTTTTGATTCAACGCAAATTTTGGATCCATTGCGTAATGTACGCCAAATACCTAAAATAAAATAAAAATACTCTTTTTCGATATATGAAAACATTATTTTAGGAAATACGGATAGATTTTTACAGTTCATTGTAATTTATTACATTGACTTATTCAAACTTCGGGAAATTACTTATTTCTGAACTCTCTCAATAATATTAGGATAGAAATTAAGTAAACCACACCTCTAATAATGTCGCCACTTCGTCTTTAATACGAAATATATACATTTATCTTCTTTTCTTATGCCAACAGGTGAAAATGGAACGCAAGAACTGGAACTGAAAGTTGTTTCTTGAAATGAATGGAGAGCAAGGAAGCCAACAAGAGAAATCGCCACCTGGGTCGAACCAATTGATAGGATATATGTCAGTTATAGTGACACACCTTGCATTGATAATGAGATATGTAAGCTAGCCATGCTAAAGGAGCAAGACGATGGCATTCCAAATCATGGTGATATTCCTTACAATTTCTATTCGAATGGAGACGGACTCGTGTACGAGGGACTGGGCTGGGAAAGGCTGATAGGTGATAATTTCAGCCTAATATATTTCCTTGGTGGAAGAAACCCTCCTTCCCCTAAGCAACTGCAGTCATTCACTTTACTCATCACCCAAGGAATCAAATTCGAACCCAGGACTTTTTCCGAGATTTTTTTTCGCCGATCATTCTTACTAAATTTAGAGTTTCCATCTAGATTCTTTACCGAGTTATTAGCAAATTAATATAGTAGAAAAAAGATATATAATTTATGTGGGGCCCGGGACCGAATGGGGGCCCAAAGCGAACCACGGCTAAAAAGGCTTCACGGCTAATGGAGACAAAGAAAAAGAAATATTAGGAGGAAGATTAAAGAACCATGCGTTCGAAGCGATCGAGCATTCTCCGGAACATGAAACATTGAAAAGCGTGTTCAAATGTGCGCGCTTGCATTGGACCACGCTCTGCCGACTAGGTTATATGAGAGATAAAGGATGTTATTGTCTTCTAGATGGTTTCAGCTTTGTAAACATCACGTAAGGGTACATTATTATCCACTCACAAAGCTAATGAAGCTTGCCTGCGTAGTAATCATTTCTAGCTGTTGTGTCATTTTCCATTAGTGTATCTTTAGATGAAAACAACTGATGTGGCTAACACATGACTTTCTCCATATTTGGGGTACAGTTATTTAAATTATTATAGCATTATAACGCAAAATTATTATTTCCTATCGTAAAAGAATACAGTGGTCCTTACTGCCGTAAATTAGGTATATTTTGAATATGATTACAGAATTCACAGCTAAATGGTGGTGGCGCTGTATACTGAAAATTACGAAAAAGTTGAATATCTCCGAAAAGGATGGTCCTACGAAAATTTGTTTCAAACAAAACTAGGAAGAAATATTATTCTCTACAACTTTGGTCCTTACGAAGATGACCAATTACGACGTTTTTAAGGAGATGTTTGACGAAAACCGAAGAAACCGAATATTTTTTATAAATAATTCCTAAACAATAACTGATATGGAAATTTGTTTCAAACGAAAGTTGTAGGAAATTACATTCTCTATAACCCTGGTATAGAATTGTATATACAATCAGGATGTTTTAACGGAGAAATATCGCAAAAACCGAATAGGGTTTCGAATAAACCCCGACGTCCGGTTAACCGTTATTGTCCCAAAACCAATCAGTTCTTTGTGCTCATGCTAAAGTGCTATATATGAAATTTGGTAATGATACGGCAAGTACGTTTTGAGTTACAGCGCCCACAATCACATACACAGGTACCCACATCCACACACACAGAGACATCATTCCGAAAATAGTCTAAACGTGTTCTAGCGACCATAAAACGTGCATTTCCGTTGAAATCTCGAAGTCGACTTTTTTCGTGATCACAATGCTTTCCCATTACTTCGTATGGAGAAAGAAAAAATGATGGATTTATATTTTCATGTTTAATACTTCCTCCATACGTAGTAATGGGAAGTATTGTGTTCATGAAAAAAATCGACTTCGAGATTTCAACGAAAATACACGTTTTGAGGTCCCTAGAACGTGTAGACTATTTTCGTAATGATGTATGTGTGCGCACGTGTGTATGTGATTGTGTGCGCTCTAACTCAAAAAGTACTTGCCATATCGTTACCAAACTTCATATATAACACTTTATCATGAGCACAAAGAACTAATTAGTGTTTGCACAATACCGGTTAACCGGAAGTCGAGGTTTATTCGAAACCCGATTCGGTTTTTGCGATATTTCTTCGTTAAAATATCATTATTGTATTTACAATTCTATGCAAAAAGTTATAGAGAAGGTAATTTCCTACAACTTTCATTTGAAACAATTTTCTATTGTAGTTATTGTTTAGGAGTTATTTATAAATAACCGGTTTGTCGGTTTTCTCCTTAAAAACATCGTTATTGGTAATCTTCGTGAGGAGCAAAGTTGTAGAGAATAATATTTCTTCCAAGTTTTGTTTGAAACAAATTTTCGGAGATATTTTGCTTTTTCTTAATTTGCAGTATACAGCGGCACCACCATGTAGCGGTGAATTATGTAAACATATTCAAAATTTACGGCAATAAGGACGACTGTACTCTTTTACAATACGAAATAATAATTTTGCCTTATAATGCTATTCATAATAATTTAAATAACTATATCCCAAATATGGAGAAAGTCATGTGTTGGCCACATCAGATTTTTCGTAAATATTTTATCACTAAAAACTACTTTAAATAAACTTCCTTTCTTATTATATTATTAAAGGACATCGTTTCCTTGCGGAAACTCTCGCCTTACTAGTTAAGAACGGAAGTGCGCATTTTAATATCATTTCCCAATTACAGTGCGTTTATTATCCCCGAGGAAGCGAGATAAGTTTTTAAAATATTTGACAGCGGAAGGTGCCATTAAACGTATTACTTATTCATTGAGTGCGCGGATGTAAAGTGATTCTAATGTCTGCGTTTGACTCGTTGCGCGTTTAAAAAAAACTTCTCTCTGAAACTTACAAAGAGTCAGCCATTTAAAAGTTCGCACCTGGCAGCCTCAGTGTTATATAAAGCTTCGTGCGGCCCTTTCAGTAAAGAGTTAGGTGATCACTTGTTTACGAAACTATACGCTCGCTCTAGGAACGGAAATCCATCCGTAAGACTTTGATGTGGCCGCAGGCAGTTCCCGTTCAAGTTTAAACAAGAAGGGAAAGTATACTTCATTAATGGAATACACAGATTTCAAAGGCGTCCTTTATGGGATTTACGTACGAAACGGTATAGAAAGATTGGGCGGGTTATCCCCGAAACTGTAAGTGAAGGTTACGTGGTCTCGTACTTATTTTGTGACAAATGGTATCCTCTATCCGAATATTTATTTTTAACCTCTACCTTACAGATCACATACGAGGAAAAGTATTGTATTTAATTGCTACTTGTCGGATGCCACTAACGAGATACAAGTATACATTTATTTAAGTGCTCGTGTTAAGCTGAAGTCCTATTGAGGGATGAAGTTAAAATCATAATTCGGGAGAATCAATACCTATCAAGCGGTTAAAGAGACGAAAGTCGCGACAGACGGACGGAGGGACAGAAGAGACGTCCCCATAAAGCAGGGGTGGAAAAACCGCGGGCCAAATGCGGCCCGCGAGAGCATTTTATGTGGCCCGCGAAATTTTTACTAAGTATAAAAATCTTATGAACGGAAAAATACCTTTTCTTTCATGATACTCGTCTGATATTTAGTCGGCTCTAATCCATGTCAAATTTAGTGTCTATCATTGGACAAATCAAAATTTTTTTGTTGAAAAGTCATTTTCCTCCGTTGCAGTATACAAAATGCAGCTTATGGAATATTACTTATCTATTAAATTGTATCATAAATATTTGCATCAATTGATACATTATCTACTTATACTCGTACACTTGGTGAATACGGAATTTTTTTTCGGCCAGCGCTTCCTATCTTGAATCAACATGCGGCCCTCCATTCGAAAAGTTTGCCCATCCCTGCCACAAAGTGTTCCACTACTATCACTTCGTTAGTAAAGGACGCCTTAAACTAAGACGCGGATTATGAGAAACTAAAACTAGGTGAGACGCAGATTAAGCTACTACTAGCTGATCCCGCGCAATCTTTGCGCAGTGAATTTTCAATTGATTTATAAAAAATGATGACGTATGTAAAATAAGTTGATCTCAATAATTCACATTTAACTCTAAAAAATGCATTTCCTTACACAGTAATTGATCGCGAACTTAAGTTCTCCTTTTTATTCAAATATATGTCCTTTCTTTTTTATATAACAATCAATGCAACCGTTTATGTAGATTATCAATGAAGAGAAGATAACCATGTAATGTTTTTAAAAAATAACGTGTGTCCCTATTCTCATTTAATTCAAAATTTATGCGTGAGCCCATTTGCGTTAATAAACATTATGGATGTATAATATAACGGTTCTACTTAAAAAGAGATAAGATTCCAGCATTCAAACGATGATAGGAAGATTCAACTGCTTTGATTGAATCGTTAGAAACGGTTCCCAAACGCAGTTAACTGAATAATTATCCGTAAATATTTGTTGCTGTATAAATGTTGACATTGCTACAGCAATAAACAAAGTGCGAAGCGAATAACGCTACTCTTTCACCTATTTGAAGGTTTAATTGGCATTAACTGAATCGGAGGCAACAATGACGGTCGCCTTGCCAACGTCCGGAAAGAGTACGAAATATCCGTAAAATTTCGAAATCTGAATCTGAATGATTCGACCGTGTAACATGTAAACATCGAAAGAATAAGATAGTATAGAGTTTTAGCAGTCGAATAAAGCAAAAACGAAGAAAATCGGTCCATATTTATGTTTTAATGAATGAAGGAAAAAAATCTTGCTCTGAAAAATCGAAAATCCCGTGTAAACTTATGGGAATATATAATTGTCTCCTGGATTCGAACCCGGGACTTTATGAAAATGAGAATAGTTTCCAGGGACCATCCTGGCTTGTAGAAACAAAACGCAGTTTACCGCATATCTCTACGACGAACGGCTTTTGAGATAGAGGGTGGGACGGACGGCCGGACGGACATCCGGATATTATAGATATAGATCCTGCAAAGTAGGCCACTCGGCCGCGCAAATGTGTATTTGCTGGTTGCCACCCTTTTAAAGGGCTCACAATCAGATGCACACCAGACGTCACAAAATGGCTGATTTGGATCCATATGCTGATCTTTTCGCGCTTTACTGCGGATTTTCTTTATTTATAGAGAAATACAAACAACGGATCTTTTCGCATGATTTTTTGATAAATATTTGTTAAAATCCATTTATATGGTTTAAATTAAAATTTATCAAAACCTCAATTTGACCGTAAAAATTCCAATTGAGTCGAGTACATTGATTGAACCAGGTGCCCATGGTGAAAATCAGGACAAAAACGTTCATAAAGCAGGACAAAGCATGAAAAAGCTGGATACTATATGAAAATTTTGTTTTAACATATATTTATTCATTTACATTATTTATTTTGTTAAATATTGGAAAGAACAAAATTAAACATTATTTTAATAAAAGTAGGCATACAATATTAATTGTACTTCTCAGATGAACCAATCTTCTTTGAGAGATCTTTATCTAAAAGAAGGTAGCCATAAAATTGTTTACCTGTCATGTCCTTCATGCTGAACTTAATTGAAGCTATTCATTTAACTGTTTCAATTGACAACCTATTTTGTTCCTTTGACCAGTGAGAACCTATCGACGAAAAAATTTTCAACATTTGCAATGTGTGAAGGTATAGCAAAAAAGAATTCCACAATTTTAAGAAGTTCAGAACAACATGAAACGTTTCTGTTCTGGAAATAATCTGTCCATTTTTTGTGGACAGGAGTACCAACAAACTGTGAATTATTCAAGTTTTCTATACCTAACATGTTTTTCTATCTTAGCAAATTTGCCAAAGAATTTGACATCATCAATTTCGACCTCTTTATTCATAAGATGAACACATTCTTCAATTTGAGACCAATTAGGGGCACAATTAAGGTCTACCCATTTAAAAACTTTGAACTCAGATTAAGGCTTTACCCATTTCTTAAGATATTCAATACAACAACAGTAACAACAATAAATCTATCACATTTTTCTTCTATGAGATAGTTAAATAAGTCTTTTACTTTCAATGGGATGAATTTATGGCTCAGTTGACATTCGAGTACGTCTATAATGTCACCAAGAATACTTTCAACATCTATGATACAGTTGTCTTCTTTTTCAATTGCTTGAATTATTCCTTGAAGTACAGACATCAAAGAATTGCAGAACCACAAATACGCTTCACTAAATTCATTTGTGAACATTCTCAAAATGATGGTTGGAGGTTCAGCAAGTGACAAAAAATAAGACTTTAATGCTGGGTACACTTGCAATATGCGTTCAATGGTTGGGAAAAGCGACAACCAGTTTTTGAATGACTGAGCAATGTTTTGCAATTAATGTCTACAAAATCATGGAATTCCCAGAGTTTTTCAACTCGAATTGTGTAGACAGAAAAGTAGTTTAAGATTTTCAGAGTTAAACTTTCTATGTCTGTTGGCAATAAATCCGTCCTATGCTGAACACAGCTATGGAGCACCTACCAAACTCCCATTCACTGATGCTTTTAAATTTGCAAACAAATTCCTTCCTTCCCCTCTTTTGATTCCACCAAAGTTCGTAGGTATTGCAGTTATCCCCTTCAAAAGGAACACACTTATTCAAAATCCCCATCTTACAAAGGGCATTCACAATTGTGGTGGGAATTGTTGCTGATGTTTCATTTGGAACACTTTGAAGATCAATTAGCTTTATTTGCAGTCCACCTTGCTGATAGTTAAAGTACAGCATAAGTACTGGAAGCATTTTGATGCTTCCATGATTAGAAGTATCTGTAGAAATCATGGACGTTGGCAGGGGGGGGGGGGGGTGCACCTGCCCCCCCTGGAAATGTGTAAAAAGGTAAATATTATATTAGATATTATTTTAAAACATGAAAAAACTGGAAATGCAAAAAAACTTATCACGTTGTGTATGGATGGTGATAATTCTTGCCATTCAAACGTCACTTTATTGCAACAAATATCTTATTTACTGATACCACCAGGGCCGTCTATAGGCGGTAAGCAGGTAAAACACCACCTTACCTTAGTAGGGCAGCACCTCACTGGGTGCGGCAAATGAGTTGGTCTCGTATTCGCTCAAATTGCGTTAGCCATAACTCATTGTCATTGAAATAAGACAACATATTCATATCCATCGAATAAGAAAAAATATGCTGAGGATAAAGTTTAGATGCGAACATGAAAATCGGTACCAGTGCAAGCCTTCAATTTCTACCTATCCCAGCGACCGATAATAAAAGGCGGCACTTGGGATTTCTTATTTCCACTGCATCAGGCTTTTTTACACTTCCCAGGGGCTCTTTCCCCACCCCTCTTACATCCTTCGCCTTCCTGCCCCATCCCTCTCTTTTGTTTCCCCTTGTGGTCACAAGGGCTGTAAATCTGACTGCCCCTGAGCTTGAGAAGAAAATAATGGTATGGGAGAGAAATTTTGATTCTTAGGAACATGAAAGGCTATTAAAAACTGTTATTAATAGCGAAATTGAAGTTACCAGATTTCCAAGAGCTCAATGCTGTACAAAATGAAAAAAATCAGTATAATGTACATTGTACATTTATCCTTCAATTTGGATTCACTCGAATTTGGGCGAAATTCCACGTTTTTAACTAACCATGCCAATTGTTGTATCATTTCACGTGTGTAATGCAAAAGTGTCAATGCGGTGCTTATATGTACTCAAAAAGAGATGTAGAGGGAGGAAGGTGAGAGGGTTGTAGAGGAAGGAGATAAATATTGGTATTCAACCGGAAATACGGGAGGTTTTTTCCAGGATATGCAGAAGATTCATTTTTCATAAAGTTTACGATTAGGTGCAGTGAATACAAATTTAGTCGACCAAAATTAGTTCTTATCATTTAAAGATTTTCTGTGGATTTGTTTGTATTATGTGATCATAACACATCTTCAAAGTTTTCCAAGGGGTACGCCGATCAAAAAGGTTGAATATCACCGAGATGTAGATGGGAAGAGGAAAGCTGAAGGCAAAATGCACCTAAAGATGATCCTACTATTCGCTTCAAAAGAAAAACAGCTGCTTTCGTTAACAAGTTCATCGCAGACCCTGAAACCACGAAGAAAATCATTCCACAAGATCCAAAGACGCCATGTATTTACAGACTACCAAAAATACACAAAGAGACTGTTCCTTTAAGTTCTATAGTAAGTGCCATAGATTCCTTATTGCAAATCCACTAATGCTCTCACAATAATATGCTGTCATGTGTACAGCTAACAATCAACTCCTGCCTCTCATTCTTGGCAGGAATGGAGTACATAATCGGCAACAGTCGGTTTACTATGGTGTGACAAAAAATTTCTCCTCAAAATCTTGCAGTTTTGTTGTTAAAATCACAATTTTCAGTGGATTCGGTCTGATTTTGAAGTTTGATAATATAAGAAAATAAAACTTCATACTTTTCTCTTGAACTGGTTGCAAGTCCTGATTTCATATCTCGATTCTAGTCCTTTTTCATTTTCTATTCATTATCTTTTGTATTTCATTATTTATATTCTGACATATTCTATGCTATAAAAATGTTTTAATTGTGAATTTTGGCAAAAATGATTACTTATCGTATTTCATGAAAAATTTGTAAGGAATTCATACTTTTCCAATAATAAATGCAGTTCCACTATTTTTGTAAAAATATGTTCAGCAAATCACAATAAATGCAATGGTTCTATTGAAAAGTAGTTTTGAATGTGGTGGGGTTGCATTGCTCAAGTGTTCTCGGTGTGAGAAAATTGTTTTGTTTGCGTTTTTGACAATTGTCATCCGAAAGATTGTGCACCATGCGTCCCATCTGGATTACCTGACGACAAAATGTGTATGTAATGTGTATGTATGAAGAAGAAGTAATGTGTATGTATGTGTGTATATGGTGTTTATACGGGCCATAACCCTCTCACTGACCTTTTATATTCTTATGTTAAACGGGCAACAAGGAGACTTCCTGGATAGGTGAACAGCCTATAGGAAGGCAGAAATGTAATATAATTCTATCAATATGTATTAAAAGTTTTGACAATCTTATGATATGTTTAATAAAATAATCTTCAAAATGCATTCCAAAATCTTCAAAATTCCTTCTCCATGGTATTTTATGAACCATTTCATTTATTGCGATGTGCAGAATGTACTTTTATAAAAATAGTGAAACTGCATTTACTATTGCAAAAGTATCAATTCCTTACAGATTTTTTATGAAATACGATAAGTAATCATTTTTGCCAAAATTCGCAATTAAAACATTTTTATAGCATAGAGTATGTCAGAATATAAATAATGATAATAAAATAATGAAATACAAGAGATAATGAATAGAAAATGAAAAAGGACTTTGTATTTATGTTAGCCTCGAAACTCGCATCCTCCACATGCGAGTCAGAGTCGCCAACCACTATGCTACAGCGGCTTCTTGCTCAAGGGGCTTCGTAGTAGGCCCAGATAATATGCCGTGCACACTTGTTTACCGCATTATTCACAAACTTTTGAGAGGTGCACCTTCTCACTTTGTAATATTTCAAGTTACGATGCACAGAATGCCTTGCCACGTGCTCGTTGAAATCTGTGTTCCATGACTCGTATGGACTCCTTGTAAGTAATTTTAAAGTGCAAATGAAAAATATGCTGCACTCTTTACCGATGCAAAGTTTCGTCCTTCAGTTTTTATGACCGTTAATTTAATTTTTTTAATCATCCCCCCTTCCAAGCCAAAAATAAAAAAAAGTTACAGTGATAACACACAAACAAACTAACACACATTTTCTTTTATTTATATGATAAATCAAAATGTACAACTTAATCTGTGTAAATGTAGCTACGAAGAGAAAAGAATTAGGTAACTTTCAATATTTATTTAAAAAATAACGTACGTCCTTATTCTCATCTAATTTTAAATTTATGCGTGAGCCTATTTGCATTAGTAAGCATTACAGATGTGTAATATAATAGCTTTACTTACAACAAGGTAATATTCCAGCATAAAATTAATTATGAAATGCCTTGATTAAACGCTTCACAGATGCAGTCAACAGTATAATTATCTTTAAATATTTGTTGCTGTGCATCATTAATTTCGATGCTTAAACAAAAGTTCTAAGCAAACAATGCTTTTCTTTCGTCAATTTAAATGTTTAATTGGTAGTAATTGAATTGGAGACAACAATGATGGTCGCCTTGGCAAGGGCGTAGGCAGAAAATTTTGCAAGGGGGGCAAAACACAAAAATGCCTATTACCCAGGGGAGGACGCAATTTTTTCCAACCCGGGAAAATTTTACTTAACCGGCCCCTATCTGACCACAAATGCACACCAATGAATCACTATGAATTATATTATCACTATACTGAATATCCTCTTGAAATTAACTTAAAGTATATTGAAATGACTAATTTATTCCGTGCGTGATGACTGGCCTTTCCCTTGCAGGTTAAAATCTGTGCTTGAAATGGAAAATGTAACGAAACAGAACGCTTGTATTCGTAGTGGAATGGAAATTTCTATGAATCGGAACGCTGATTATAAGGGACGGTATTTCTACATGTCTGATGAAACGGAACGGTATCATCGGCACGTGTGACGAGCTGGAGCGGCGTTACGGTTCATTCCGAACACTGGTTAAAATCCACTCCGACCTGCTAAATATTTCGACACAAATAAAAAATGTATTAATCTTTCATTCGCCTTAATTTTCAGGAAATGATTAATTTCCACTATACATATTGCATTTTTATAATATATTTAAAATATCCACCTTTAACAAACGACAATGAATGTTCTGGCACATGAAAACTTTTTTTCGAACAGTTTTTGGATGAACAATTCATTGACCTAAAACTTTGATTATGGTTAATTACATGGAACGAAAATAGTCCTTCTGCTGTTGCTAATTGTATTTCCTTTTCAGCGAAATCAGTTTTTCGGAAGAAATCCTCTAAGTTAGAGCAGGAAGCGGTATTACTTAAGGCTCTCTTATGCTGTTCTGTTGATAAATGTTTCGTGATATCATATCTGCCACCATGGGAGACAGAAAACTCACTGTTACATTCATCGCAACCTAACAGTATCTTCTATTTTAGTTTTTTTCAAAAAAGGAAAATCTTTCGCCAAAAGTTCTTTGAACTTACAAGTTCTCTTCCTATAGGTAAAAGGAAAGAACTTAATTTTAAAAAACTTTTAAATTTTTAAATTATTACCACACCTTACATGTTCACAAAATAATAAATCACTGAAAAGTTACGTGAGAGCACTTGTCAATATCCCATCAAACTATTTTATTAAAAACTAAGCATATGTCAGGATTCCACTACTGACAGCTAGTAATGAACGAGCCATACGGAATCACAGAAATGAGTCCTATTACGACAAAATGCAGTACTGCTGAAGAAGAAAGTGGTACCAAACTCTAATGGCATTTCCAAAGAATAAGTTAAAACCTAATGCGCAACAGCTACAAAGTTAAAGTCGTGTTTGAATCAAACAATACGCCCCTACTTTTTGCCCAGGGAATAGGAAAATATATAAAGATATTACATGCTTATTAACTGCTACTGCATCTTCCTTACACTGCCAAAAGAGACGTTATTGCCTTCACTCGCAATTCTTTACTGAATACCTGACTACTGATTCACTGACTAGTTCTGCAGTCATGAGGGTTTTCCCATTAAATCCCGAAGCATAAGGACAGCCAACCTGCTCTACTGGACTGATATTACCGATGACTGTATATACCAGTGGTGCTCAAATTTTTCGGCCCGAAGGCAACATGATCCATTTCTGCAAACATCGCGGCTACATATCTCAATTCTGCCCTCTTCACGGGCCACACCGTCGAAAATAGAGGTTAAGAACGACTTAAGGAAATTAAGAATTTAGTTGTGTCGAAATTACCTAATTTGTTATTTATCCATCATGGAATTAGACAGGTAAACACAAAATATACTGTTGTTTAATTTCCTATTCTCTTTTTATGTTACATTGTGTCCTTTAATTGTAAAACTCATCTTATTGTACTTTTGTGACGCATAGAAAGCAGGACATTCATCTTTATACATAGAAACATAAATAGACTGATAATTATTCAGGAAACAGCCTGTGGGAAGCATTTATAACGATTGATCAAAGTAATTGAACCTTATTTCGTCTATTGAATACTGGAATCTTACCTTTTTCATAAGTAAAATTAATATATTCTACATTTTAAATGTTTATTAATGTAAATAGGGCCACGCATCTGGTGCACATTTATCAGGGTCAGTGTTCAATCATAGACAAATATATGTTTACAGGTGTTCTTGCTTACAAGACATAAAAGTGAACATTTCAGAAAGGCATAATTACATAAGAAATGAAGCTGGATTTGGCGAAAGTAATATGATCTTCTATGTATATAAAAGTGAAATTCTGTTTTTTTGTCCGCTATAGAAATCCACACCATTGAAGGTTTCATCCAAAATTTCGCATAGGTATATAATTTTACCCTGCGAGTAGCGTAAGATATATGGCGAGAAAAAATTTTGGGGAAGGGGTGCTTAATTCAATAATTATTTCCTATAAGTTTACACGTAATTTTCGATTTTTCAGAGTGCAAGTTTTTTTCCTTCATTCATCGAAATACCTAATTATGGATCGATTTTCTTTGTTTTAGCTTTATTCGACGGATACAACCGTCCATATGTGCGACTGTGCGATGCACACAAACAACGGGGGCGGCCGATTTATCATCAGACACGTATAGTATTTTTAACAGTAATGAGGATTATATTCTAATATGCCGTCTATTCTTTCGTATTTATTGGCTATGGAAATTTATCAAACCATAAGGCGTTTTTTTATTTTTGTAAAGAACACCTAAAAATGCCGGTAAATGAGACTGACACACGGTGTCTAATATAATATTTAGGTTTTTACACATTTCCAGGGGAGGGCAACTGTCCCCCCTTGCCCTCCCCTGCCGACGCCCATGCACCTTGGTAACACCCAGAATGAGTACGAAAAACCTGCAAAATTTCGAAAAAGAATGCGTATTTCTGAGAACTTTCACCATGTAACATGTAAACATTGCAAGAATAAGATAGTACAGTTTTTTAGCCATTGAATAAAGCAAAAATAAAGAAAATCGGTCCATATTTACGTATTTTGATGAACAAAGGAGAAAACCTTGCACTCTGAAAAATCGAAAATCCCGTGTAAACTTATGAGAAAATATAATTGTCTCCTGGTGCTGTTCCAAGCCAAAAATTTAAAAAATCCACCCGAGGTGCACATCCTCAGGGTGCTCTTAATATGTATGCCAAGTTTCAACTTTCTAGGTTTATTGGTTTTGGAGTAACAGCGTTAACACACAAACACACAGACACATTCTATTTTATTTAAATGATAATAATGACTCTATTACAGTATTTAAATTTTTTATCACTATTAGACAGTCCTCAGTTATACTTAAGATAATTTTGAGAAGTGGGTAAAATATGTCATATGGTGATATTTGCGAATAACAAAAAATCTGATGTGGCCAACACATGACTTTCTCCATATATGGGGAATAGATATTTAAATTATTATGAATAGCATTATGAGGCAAAATTATCATTTCGTACCATAAAAGAATACAGTCGTCCTTATTGCCGTAAATTACGTATATTTTGAATATGTTTACAGAATTCACCGCTACATGATGCTGGCGCTGTATACTGGTATTAAGAATAAGCAAAATATCTCCAAAATGGATGGTTCTATGAAAATTTATTTGAAACAGAACTTGGAAGAAATATTATTCTCTACAACTTTGGTCCTCATAAAGATTACCAATAACGATGTTTTTAAGGAGATATTTGACGGAAACCAAAAACCGATTATTTACAATTAATTCCTAAACAATAACTGCTATGGAAAATTGTTTAAAATGAAAGTTGTAGGAAATTACATTCTCTATAACCTTTGTATAGAATTGTATATACAATAATAATGTTTTAACGGAGAAATATCGCAAAAATCTAATCGGGTTTCGAATAAACCTCGACTTCCGGTTAACCGGTATTGTCCAAAAACTAATCAGTTCTTTGTGCTCATGCTTAAATGTTATATATGAACTTTTGTAATGATATGTCAAGTACTATTTGAGTTAGAGCACATACACACACACAGACAGCACTCCGAAAAGTCTAAATGTGTTCTAGGGATCAAAATATCTAATAAACAATCGGTTTTTCGAAACATTCCTATCACATACACACAGACAATATGGAGAAAATAGTCTAAACGTGTTCTAGGGACCTCAAAACGTGTATTTCCGTTGAAATCTCAAGGTCGATTCTTTTCATGATCACAATACTTTCCCATACTACGTATGGAGAAAGTAAAAATAACATCAAGCTCATGGATTTATTTCATTTATTCATAGTTTTCAACCCTACGGTTGGTTTGAAATGACTAGGGAGTAAACACATATGATGTGGTGGTTTCCCATTGCCTTCCACATCAGACACACACAAATGATTGATGAAATATGAAATTATGAAAATGACACATTTATTTATGGACAGAAAATTATGGTATTACTGCTTGCTACTTATTCTTCTTACACTCTCACACAGTGGTGGATTTGGAAAGTTGATGCCTAATTCTTTTTCTGCCCCCTAAAAATCAAAATTTCAATAAAATTTCTTTAATTTATATTTTATACCAGAGGAAAAAACTGTTCTTTTTTCGGATATTTATGTTTATTACCTTGATAAGCTTCCATAGGAGGATACCAAAGGTCTTTCATGATTTTGAAATAATCTTCTTCAAAATCCAAAATTTTGAAAATCACTTTGAAAGCCCTTTTTACAGTGCTTCTTCATATACTACACTGATGGTCTTGCAACTTGGTGAAATCCCGCTGTCACCAAAGCCCCACCACCCTTGTCTACTTTGGCCTTATTGCAAATCCACTAATGCTCTCACAATAATATGCTGTCATGTGTACAGATAACAATCAACTCCTGCCTCTCATTCTTGGCAGGAGTGGAGTACATAATTGGCAACAGTCGGTTTACTATGGTGTGACAAAAAATTTCTCCTCAAAATCTTGCAGTTTTGTTGTTAAAATCACAATTTTCAGTGGATTCGGTCTGATTTTGCAGTTTGATAATATAAGAAAATAAAACTTCATACTTTTCTCTTGAACTAGTTGCAAGTCCTGATTTCATATCTCGATTTTAAATAAATTTACTGAAAATTAAAAATATGCTACATTCACTCCAGTATTATTAAAGAGGAAATTAAATAAGGAAAAATAACTTATTCATTTATCTTATTGGGGTGGTTCAAATTAATAACCCTTCTAGAACATAATTCAGGTCACCCTGAATAACCAGCGAAAGTTTGGCCAAAATCAAACCATTAGTCCATTAGTTCCATAGAAATTTGCCAATTACCTCTGCTAGGGAGGGAGGCACCAAGATGCACTCGATTTTTATTTTCTCCATACGAAGTAATCGGAAAGTATTGTGATCATGAAAAAAATCGACTTAGAGATTTTAACGGAAATACACATTTTGAGGTCCCTAGAACTCGTTTAGACTATTTTTGGAATGATGTCTGTGTATGTGATTGTGGGTGCTCTAACTCAAAAAGTACTTGCCATATCGTTACCAAATTTCATATATAACACTTTAGCATGAGCACAATTAACTGCTTAGTTTTTGGACAATAAGGGGTAACCGGAAGTCGAGGATTATTCGAAACCCGATTCGGTTTTTGCGATATTTCTCCATGAAAACATCATTATCGTATATACAATTCTATACAAATGTTATAGAGAATGTAATTTCCTACAACTTTCATTTGAAACAATTTTCTGCAGCAGTTATTGTTTAGGAATTATTTATAAATAACCAGTTTTTCGGTTTCCGTCAAATATCTCCTTAAAAACGTCGTTATTGGTAATCTTCGTGAGGACCAAAGTTGTAGACAATAATATTTCTTCCAGGTTTTGTTTGAAACAAATTTTCGTAGAACCATCCATGTCGGAGATATTTTGCTTATTCTTAATACCAGTATACAGCGCCAGCACCACGTAGCGGTGAATTCTGTAAACATATTCAAAATATACGTAATTTACGGCAATAAGGACAACTGTATTCTTTTACGATATGAAATAATAATTTTGCCTTATAATGCTATTCATAATAATTTAAATATCTATACCCCAAATATGGAGAAAGTCATGTGTTGGCCACATCAGATTTTTTTATCATATGATGATGGCAATCAATGAAAATATCCCCTTTGGCGATTTAATGCACCCTTACTTTGTGGTCTTTTACATTACACAATCTTTTAAAACTCTTGCCACAAATTTCACAATGAAAAGGCCTATCATCAGAATGAGATATATGGTGATCTGTCAAAGCTGATTTCGACGCAAATCTTTTTTGACAAATCCCGCATTCATATGGTTTGTAGTTTGTGTGCATAGCTCTTATATGAACTGTTAAATTACTCTTCCGAGCAAACTTTCTATTACAAAACTTGCAGAAAAAATCCTTAATGGAATAATGGAGAGAATAATGCCTCTTCAGATCTGAAGGCAATTTAAAATGCTTTTCGCATATGTTGCACTTGAAGAGAATGAGGTTTTTCTGACAAATAAAGACATGGTGTTTAAAGTAATTGTTACAGGCAAAGCATTTACCACATGTCTCACAAACCAACGGTTTTTCGCCCTTATGAAAAGGCCTGTGAATTCCTAATTCAAGATGCGTACAAAATCCTTTGTTGCATGTTAGGCAAACGACTGGCCTTTCTGCTCCATGTGCTGTCTTCATGTGGGAAACAAGTTCCTTTTTGAATTTAAAACATTTAGCACAAGGATCACATTCATAAGAGGTTTTGGATGAACCTGAAACAGGAAGACTTTCCAATGCCATTGCCAGTGGAGAGAATTTTGTTGAGATATAAAACTCATTCTCATCATGACGTAAGTCACAGTCATTGACATTGCTTCTCTCATTTGAAAGGCGACAATCATTCATCCCTACATTCTCGTTCAAATTGTCACTGCTTTCAGACAAACACTCTACCCGTTTAGAGCACTTACCACTCTCTGTGTAACCTATCTGCTTCTTGGTTTTATTGTCTATAGGATGATCATAGTAATCATCTATATTAAAATTCTCTCTTATTCCAGACTCTGTTTCTGCATAATGTTTGCTAGTTAAATGTTTATTTACACCTGTATTCTTTCCCAATTTACACTGAAAGTTATACTTGTTAATGTGTTGGACCAAACGTTTCTTCACACTGAACCTCTTGCAGCACTTGCCGCATGCATATTTTCTATTGTCCTCAGAGTGATAGAATTCCATGTGATGACTCAATCCAACCAAACCAAGCAGTTCCATGCCACACTTTTCGCAACAATGCAATTCATCAACAGATTCTTGACATCTTCCAGAGTGAAGATCTGACCTTGTCCCTGTTTCAAAAATCTCGTTACCTTTCTTGCGTTTGAAAATATTATATCTAAAAATATCGTGGTTACCCAAGTCGGAGTAGACCACATCTCTATTGGGGACATTGACTGTGTGAGGTAGCGATCCTTTAAGATCAGTAGTTATTTGTTGTTTGCATCTCCTCCTATCCTTATTCAATGAAGGATAGTCGTAAGAACCTCCTCGATATATACTGGTAGGCTCCATCTGTGGAAAAGGAGGCAAGTACATCTCATTCATTATCAGTCACCTGATCAAAAAGAACCTTGTTTTAAGCCTAAAAACAAGTTGGATTATAACCAACAAACCATCTTCACAGAAGCAACCATAATGAACATAAATCATCACAATAATTTTTCTTATGACAAAAATAAGACAATAAAAATTACTTTTACAATTAAAAACTTTATGTACAATTTCATTTAAAGAGAAATACGAGCATCATTATATATTTCTCTAAAATATCGGAATCGCAAAAAAATTGCTGATTTGAAGAAATAATTTCATTATTTTATAATTGACAAGATTTTCTAAGAATGGCACGCCATACCAAACTTGTTGACATATAAAAAGAATTTTTTGGCAATTCAAGTAGATTTTAAGAAAAGTTGGACAGCGAAAAACCTTAAATCTGGCAACTTTCAAAGTCCTGCATTTTTCATCCTTTCAGTGGAGATTATGTTGAACTAGCAGAAATACCCGGCGTTGCCCGGGGAAATTTGGTTCAAATCCGATTGGAATTCTAGATGATATGTTGTATTTAAGAATTTACTCGGCCGCCGTTTCGAATAAAACGAGCAGAGAGCAAACCAGGTATAAATTATTTCTGGGAGCCTTCCACAATCGTACTAAATTTGATTCAAATCAATAGTAGGACTTGGGAAAATACGCGTAGTTTAATGTTTAAATAGACCACCATTTTGAATGAAGCAGAAACATTAAAACCCCGAGTTGACCTTCCCCTCAGTGCTCCCTACTATCCTGCCAAATTTGGTTGGAATCGGTTGACTGTGGGCGTGCAAACAGGAGCAGACCGAAAATGGGCTGCCATTAGCATACAAAGTTATTATGCTTTTTGTATAATTAATATAAACCATTTGGGATTAAAAAGTATCCTATGGCCTTCCTATTTGCGAAGAAAGTATCTGTTGAAAGTTTGATAACTCTAGATTTAACGGCGTGGAGATGTATAAATGCACAAATAAACAAACTTTCATAAATATATAGTAGATTTGACAGCCATATTTACACTGTAAAAAATTAACGCCTTGTCACATAAAATGTGTTATATCATTTAAACTTATTGATTAAACTCGATAAAATTTTCAGCAATATTTTTAAATGTTGTCTATCGCTGATCCTATTCAACATAGATGGAGAAAGGCTAATGCAAGAAGCATTAGAAGGCACAGGAGATTCCAAAATTGGAAGGATTATAAGAACAGTAAAATACGTGAATGATATGATCCCCATGAAGAAGAAGCCAAAGGCAATTCAGTGTAAAGACTACAGAATGATAAGCTTACTGTCACACACTTTAAAGTTCATCACGAGGATTCTTAATAAAAGGTTAGAGAAAAAGGCCGAAGAAATGCTAGGGGAACATTAATTCAGATTTGGAAAAGGACGAGGAACCAGAGATGCTATCGGTGTAGTGAGAATCATATCCGAAAGGGCATTAGAGTACAGTCAAGATTGCTGCATATGTTTCATCGACTGGCAGAAGGCCTTTGATAGAGTAAATTGGGTAGTGCTGATGAGGATATTAAAGGATATAGGAGTACACTGGAAAGACAGGTGACTGATCAGAAACGTATAGGTGAATCAAGTTCTAAAGGTCAGGTTGGAGAATGCAGACACCAGCAGAGTAAATATCGGTAGAGGAGTAAGACAGGGCTGTTGTCTATCGCCGATCCTATTCAATATATGAGTATATGGGGAGAGGCTAATGCAGGAAGCATTAGAAGGCTCAGGAGATTCTAAAATTGGAAGGATAATAAGAACAGTAAATTACGTGAATGATCAAGCACTTATAGCAAGAAAGGAAAAGGAACTCTAGAAAATGATAAATAGACTAGTAATAACAGGTAGAAAATATATAGAAATAAATACAGAAAAATCCAAGACCACGCGAATATCAAGTAAAGAAGAAAATTTGAACATGACTATTGGAGTGGTGATTGTGCTCAAGAATTCTTGAGAAATTAGTGTTCTTTCAGATTCTCATTTCTTAGAAAATTTAATTTTTAAAATTCGAGATTCTTGAGAAAATTTTCTCGGGATCTCGAGAATTTTTTATTTAAAACCATGCACTAGTTTACATTTTCTACATGTGAAAATTGTACCTCTGATATAGTATTAAAGACACCGAAGCTCTGATAATATCTGCCTTCTTTTGAAAACAACATCTCACAGTTTCATCTAGTATCCATTGGGTGAAATATATTTCCCTGTAAGAAATATATAATCTTTAAATAAAGATGAAAAATAAAGAACTATCAACAGAAGCGTATATATAATACTAGCAGAATTTCCCGTTGAATTTCAACGGATTTAGTTAAGCTACTACAGCACAACATACAAACTCTTTAAAATATATAGTAGATACTTTTTAAATTACAATTACCTTTTCTTAACAATTAATCATATTTGCTTGTAACAATCCGTTTCCGAGCCCTATTGCATTAAAATATAACGATAATTTTATTTCCTATCAGATTACTTTTGCCAAATCCAGCTTCATTTCTTGTGTAATTATGCCTCGCTGAAATATTTACTTTTATGTCTTGTAAGCAAGAAACCCGTGAAAATACAACGTACAGTTGTCCATGATTGAACACTCACTCCGGTAAATGTACACCAGATACGTCAGCTTATTTACATTAATAAACATTATAATGTAAAATATAATGATTTTACTTACAAAAAATGTAAGATTCTAGTATTCAATAGACGAAAGAAGGTTCAATTACTTTCATTAATAAATGCTTCCTGAATAACAATCAGTATCTATTTACGTTGCTATCCATAAACATCGATCGTTTCGTTGCTTAAACAAAAGTGCAAATCGAATAACACTAAACTTTCGTCTATTTGTAAGCTTCATTGAAGCTAACTGAATTGGAGGTAACAATGACAGCCACCTTGGCAATGCCCGGGAGGGGTACAAAAAATCCACAATATTTCGAAACAAAAAGTGTATTTCTGAAAACTTCGACCTTGTAACATGTAAACTTTGCAGGAATAAGATAGTATAGAGTTTTATTCGTCGAGTAAAGCAAAAACGAAAAAAATCGGTCCATATTTGCATATTTTAATGCTTGAAGGAAGAACACCTTGCAAGTCAAGAAATGAATTCATATGTGTTATCTTATGGAAAAATGTTAATCCCCTATATTGGCAGCACTGATTAACCCCAGTTGACCAAACCTTGACCATTCACTAAGTTAGGATGTAAGAAAGAATTGTACCAAATTTGGTTATTCTAGCTGTTATCGTTTAGGAGGTGTTCCATGAACAAACCAACAAACACACAAACAAACGCTTCAAAATATATTATAGTAGATTATGATGGAGATTCAGAAAACTTGGGTTTAATGGGAATTCAAGGTTTTTGTTCTGTTGAAAAGGTAACTGAACTGATCGATTCACAAGTTAAATCTTTCAAGGTCAGTTCTGAAAGAGACGTTTCCACTACAAGATGATAAATGATAAATTTTGGAAAACTGTCCCCGGCTTACCAACAGTTGTGTTATAACCATGCTATTCATTTTGCGATTATGGATGTTTTATAGGAAAAAATCAGGAAGCAAGCAAAGATTCAAATGAGGATTCCTTGAAAAGGGAACAAAATTTATTTTTATAAATTACTTCTTGAAATCCACTGAAAACTAATACATGTCTATAATTATTTTGTTCCTAACCCTTAAATATCTTACAAGCTTTGTTAATGATTAAGATACAGATAAAATACATTTAAAAAGTAAAAATATGTTCATTTCAAAATCAATTCTATGTAAGGTTAAAGAACGTGCATTGTTAAAACATATCAGATATTTTATTTATAATCATAGGCTTAGGTATCACCTCAATATTGATGACTTTTGTTGTCATTATTATAATACACGTATTTCTTCATAAGTCTCTTTTCCTAAGTATTTTTTATAAACTACTAATATTATTTTCTTACCTTCATCAATATAGATATAAATTAAGTTTGTAAGAACCGACAAAAGAATTTAATTAAGACATAAAAATATAATAACGTTTACATTGGGATGCATGTAATTTCTATTCATTTTTTTCTGAAATAAAAAAATAGAATAAAATTCTTCATCAGTGAAATAAGATTGGCAGTCTATTGCTTTCCCAATTGTCCAATGGATTCTATTTAAAATAGAAAATGAAGTTAATTTTCGTATGATAAAAGTTAATGAAAGTTATTTTAAAATATTTTCGAATCATAACCTCCCAAACCTATTCCATAAGGAAAAGATTTTTAATCAAAATTCACACACAACAATGTTTGTTTTAGTCTCAAGATTTCTTGAGAATCTTGATAAGAGCAAAATAAATTCTCAAGAAAAAAATATTGCAAAAAAGGAGAAATCTCGAGAACAGAAAAAAGTTGAGAAAAAACAATCTCTATATTGGAGGAAAGCCATTAGAACAAGTTTCAGATTATAAATACCTTGGAAGCATCATAACAGAAGCAAAATGTACCGATGAAATCAGGACTAGAATAACGAAAGAAAAAGTCGCTCTCAGAAGAAAGAAACTCCTAATAACGAGGAATATAAAGGAGGATATCTGTAAGAAGTTGATAAAATTCTATATATGGAGTATAGCTTTGTATGGGGCAGAAACATGGACGTTAAGGAAAAATGATATAAAATACCTGTCTACCTGCAGACAAACTACCTATGATGATGATTGTAAATCTGAGTTCCTAATTATAATGAATTTGCAAAATAGTTATCAGAACAAGAAGAACTTTTAAAATTATCAAGGAGCAATAAAAATATCGTTGGAAAATGAAATAAATAGACATTTTCCATTAAATATTTATTTTAACTTTGCAACCTTATCCCCAAAAATTTGGAATGAGACTCAGCCGTGAGTTGGCAAATTAATGAAATGAACAATTCAATGACCCACAAAATTGACAGAAGCAATAAACTATACTATTAGGTTCAAAAGTAATAAATTATGTTGTCATGTTGTTTCGTATTCCTTCCAATGACTATTGACCCAAAAAATAACAATACATTACATTTAAAACCTTCCATCTTCCGATCAGGATCCAACATGAGATTGAAAGAAGATTAAAGACTAGGTATGTACTAAAGTATATTTACTTTAAGTAATCTTATCATTTCATCAAAATTCATCAATCATAATGATCGTTATATACAGTTTAATTGATACACCAAAAATAAAATCTATAGCGTATTTTTTTGGTGTGGAGGAGATGATATCAGGGTTAAACTTGGAAATCTTCGGGTCAAAATTGAAAATCTTCGGGTCGCCTCTGAGGAAAAGGTGGCAACCGTAAGTGTGACGTCCGTTGGCCGAGAAGTGACCACTGCGATGCAGCAGGACCACGTTTTATAACTTAGCAACATAGTCGTCATTCAAAACAGTCAACAAAGTTGGCAGTTTCACGAACTTATAAGTTCCAATCTTTTTACACTACTGCATAGCATTGAATAAAAGATGTCTTGACATACTTCATAGGAATATAATCATATGTGATCTTGCTCCAAAGTGATCTTACATTATAATTATTAAATTTATATTAGATTCAATTCGTGTGTTTTGTAATATACATAATTTCATATTTATAGAGGAGCAATCACGAGAAATAACACCGTCATCAAAATTCTCACGAGAAACTTCGTCTTACGGCGCTGAACACCACGGTTCCACGGAACAGTTTGGGAAACGCTGGTTTAGATAGTTGTATACGGTTGTCACTGTATACAAACCACCTGTTTCTGAGAATTCCAAGTCTGGAACCCCTCTGATCGAGATTTTTCCGTATTTGATAAATTCAACTGCAGTTCGCTACTTAGAACAACTAACTGAACAGAAAATTATATTAATGCAGTACAGAAGAAAACTGCTATTTTTTACTAAAATTTAGATATTTTACCGTATAAAAGTCCACTACTACAGTATAAAAAAGGCACTGAATTATTTAAAAAATTATACTTACCTCAACTCCAAGGCACTTGGTTAATGCATCTGATTCTGTCATTTATCATTGGTGATAGTTTCAAAGATACTAAGATAAAACACGTTTTCCACAAAACAAAGTCTGCAAAGCTGTTTTCCTACACTTGTTGCTTCGTCGGTTATTTTAGGTTTTGGCTGTGACATAAATACTAAAAGCTAAAATAAATGCAGAAGATGTACATAACATTAATGATTTACTGCTTAATCAGCTGTTTCCTATTAAAGACAACTTCAGCTTTACCAAGCTTTGCCAACTATAGAGTGATGTATCCAACATTGGAAATAAAATGTTTTCATCACATTATATTATCAGCATTATGGCTGATTTGATGACGAGAGCGTTTTTTAACGATGCAAATCGTCATAGTGGTATTTAAATATTTTTCCGAAATATTGTTATGTTGCTAACGGTAATCAAGTTTTTTGGCGGAATTTTGCTATATGGTCTGCTGTAAAATAAATAAATTACTCATATGGTAGATGGAATTAATTTTTAAATATTTTATGTAAAAGTTATTTATTTGGAATAGATTAGATATACTTGTCTCACATACTGCATCACTCTTAACGATAATAAAATGTACTATGATAACCAAAAACAAAAGTATGAGTATATGGTCCTGAAGTTATTATGGTTTCCTAGTTTTTAGACGTAGTGAAGGAAATAGACCCAGTGAAAGAGGCCCAAAACAACCCAACAGTAAGGTTATTTATTTTTAATTTCAAATGTTGACACCTTGGCAAAAGACAATCGATTTTGGCTAACCAATCTGAACTGATTAATAGTGCATTATATTGAAATATAGCGAGGGAATGTTATAAAAAAAGTACAAATTTGTGTTTTAGTGTTTAAGGCATTACAATATTATTGGAAGAAAAATGTGAAGAACCGACGAAAGTAAGCATGAAATGTTTGGGGTCAGAATATCAAAGCTTTGCCATTAGTTTACATGTAATTGTGTACATAAGTTTATGCGCTGTTTTTCCTCGAGTTTAGTTTTATTGCAGTTTTGTCTCAATGCAAATGCTGCTATTTTAAAAATGTATAGAAATATTTACGCTTTCATTAGTATAACTTTTCAGTAAAGGAAACAATGAATACATTCAAATTCCATTCTGAGGCAAATATTAAAGCCTTTTATAAAAGTAAGGATTCGTGATTGACCTTAATATTGGAATCATTGCCTAGAGTGGAATGCGTGTTATTAATGTTATTACAACGAAGACATTTAGCATTGCCAAATATTTTTATTTCTCAATTTTTGCAGACCTTGGTGTGATAAGGTAAATACAGAATTCAATTGCATTTTCTCAGGCTCTTCATATCTTTATATTTGTACCCGACTGGTGATACCGAAAAGATTATTATTGATAAAATGTCTCCTCATCTTCCTTGTCACTTCCTTTCAGCAGTAGAGAGAGTTTGCAGTTGCGGAAAGAACTACTTGAACTATCATCATATTATAAAATTATTACTTGTGGATAACCGTCGATGTGCATAGAGCTTCCTTAGAGTGGAAGGCCCACCCAGAACGTATATGTAGAGCACCTGCCATGTAGCTTGTTTATCTTGAAGGCAGACCATAAAAGGTAACTGACTTGATATTTTGCTTTGTGGTAACATGCTCTCATCCATACTCCTTCATTTGTATCTGATGCAAAGTGACAGTTTTCTTAGATCATCTGGTAGTAATGGAAAAGCAAAATAATTAGTAATAATGATAAATTTTTTACAATTGTGCTAAAGGGCTAGGAATGTCTAATTGATGAGTGCTGAGAGGTCCAAGGCCATGTAGAACTTCATGAGAATTGATGACTTTATCAACATTTGAAGCAAAACTATATCCAAACTAATCTCTTCCTACTGAGGCACACACGACGTCTGAGCACATTTTCAAAATTTCAAATAGAGTGCTTTAAACTTGCCTTCAAAATCTGTGGGCATGCCATATAACATCTTTTATATTCCTTCCCCAGCTTTGGCTGTATCCCTAGTAGCAACAAAACGTACTATGTTAACAACTGCTAAGTAACATATGATCATCTGGAGCTAATGTTATAATTGTTTCCTAGGTAACCCATTGTTTATGACATTTTTTGGCTTATTTTATCAGTTACCTTAAAAAAATGGAGCCTGTGAAAGAAATTATAAAGAAATATCAAGCGGAATTAAAAGATCTGTGTAAATTACCTAAGATAAGAGGTGGAAGGTGTCTAGGAGAAGATTGAGTACCTTCAAGAATGTTTTTTCTTTATCTGTTGAGGAATACTTGTTGCTCAACTTTCTCCAAGACTGGCCTAATTAGAAAGGCACTCATTTTCTAAAAATGTAGTAAGGAAATGTGTATTAAATGTGAAAAATGCTTGAATGATGGAATAATATGGAATTGTGGAAAGAGAGTGGAATGGAATAAAATCCACTTGATGTAGAAGTATTCAGTATGTTTCCTGGTTTAGTGGAGGCATTTTTTATTAAATTGATATTGCATATGCTTCTCTCGTCTCTCCATTTTACTTTCATTACGATAAAAAATCTCTCAGAATAAGCAGGTGCTAGGAAAGCTTAAAATATATTAATTTCTTAAAAATGCGTTTATCAAATTAAATGTGAGGCTTTTGAACTAAAACTACCATTTCTTGCATGTTGCTTTGCATGATTTATAATGATGCAAGCTAGAAATTAAAGTAAAATTATCAGTAAAAGTTCCCACCTCATCGCGTAACTTCTATTTTTAGTTGCAATTTTTCTTTTAAATACAATTTTTCCTCAACATTCAAAATACCTTGGAATTTTATTGTTTGGAAAACTTAAATGTTGAAAATGAATAAAATATTGAAGTTTCATCATAGTCAAATTTTTTTCAATGTATTTCTGGGCATAGTCATAAAATAATTTAAAAAATCATTTTCTAATTTGTCACATTCTCTTTAGATTACATTGAATTTCTTTGTTGATTTAATATTCAAAATATTTTTCAGCTTTCCTTCTGTAAAGTTGAGGTTTCATTATGTGATACGTCTCTCATAGTAGTTTCATTAGATTCCATTTTTACTTTCTCATACGAAGTATTGAGAAAGTATTGTTTTCGCGAAAAAATTCAACCTCGAGATTTTTACAGAAATATACATTTTAGGTGTCGCTGAATCCCAAAAAGTGGTTTTCGCAATGCCGTCTGTCTGTCTGTTACTGGCTCTGGAGCCTAGACGGTAGAGCGAAAATGAATGAAATCTCGTACTTATGCATTTTATCATACTGAGCAGAGTATATATAGAAATGGTTGACATTGATCAATAATTAAGAGTAGTTTATTCTACACATTTTTAACAACAATCCAATTTTCTCAAAAACGGCTTTAATGATTTTGATCAAATTTCATACAGTTACTTGAGTTTACGTCTTCAATAATATTGTATAGTTCATATTTCTCAAAAAATGAATATAAGGCTAGTTTATTCTAGGCAACTTTAACAACAATTCGATCTTCTCAAAAACGGCTCTAACGATTTTGATCAAATTTCGTACAGTTACTTGAGTATACATCTACAATAATACTACATATTTCATTTTTCTCAATGAATGAATATAGGGCTAGTTTATTCTTGGGCAACTTTAACAAAAATTGGATTTTCTAAAAACAGGCTAATACGATTTTCATTTTCTAAAGATAACTAAATGATGCATTAGTATATGAGCAAGTTTGTACAATGTATGTTGTACCAATTTTTTTAATAGCAGCATTAAATAGTACCAACACACTGAAAACAAAAAGTAAATAAATTTCCAAGCTTTCAAGAGCCTCTGTGTAATCATCATTAATTTTAACAAGCTTTATTTGTCTAGGGCAGTGGTGGGCAACATTTTTTGCATGGTGGCATTGAATCCTTTGGCGGGTCGCATTGGAAATTGTCAATGAATTATAGCTCAATCGAAAATCAAGTTAGAATTAGCTTTTTGGTGCATGGTGGCATTGAACCCTTTGGTGGGCTGCATTGGAAACTGCCAATGAATTATAGCTAAGTTAAAAATTACCTGAGATTCTTAGGCACCATATGTGTAGAATTCAAATTATAATTAGCTTTTTAGGGTTAACATTTCAATATTAAAAATCATGATGGGATTCAATTTTAAAAACTTCTTTGAGAGAAGATAAAAAACAGCATTAAAAAGAACTTGTTTGGATTGAGAAATCTTTGCTAATTGTAAGATTTAACGTTAGATATTTCAAAAGATTTTTCTACATGGAAGGTAATATTTGGTAGTTAATTATAATAAATAAAAAACTTTTGAAAACTATGAAACACTAGCATTGGGCCACATAAAATTGTTTAGTGGGTCGCATGCGGGCTGCAGGTTGGGCTCCCCTGGTCTAGAGCAATCTTAACTTTATGAGTGCATTGAGCTCCACAAATTCCATAATCTTTTTACACAAGGTAAAAGAGAAAGTCATCTAGATGTAACATAGTGCAAAATTTCTTTAAATTCAGTATCCACAAAGATGTGGAACTCTTTTAACGTATCACATCATTGCGGAATTTGCAAAATGGCCATAGATTTTGAGAATTAAATTTTCTGTCAACTTGAAGATTCCAGATAGAATGTTTGATGCAATCATGCAAAATATGAGCGTTGCTATTTGCTTTTTGGATATCTTTACTCATAGTTGGAGATGAGTAAGAAGTGAATTATGCTTACCAAAATTCAAATTTGTATTATTGGCCGAAAGACAGATAAACTCAATTTACATTTCAAAATCTCAAAGACGAAGGATAGATATGTTATTAAAATATAACCTATTGCATCTTTGGGATGATACTTGCACTTAAGAGGATGAGAAATTTTCTGAGTGGGTGTCTGTTATGAATATACATAGGGGGAGGGAAGCTTAGGGTGTGCAAATTTTGAAAGGAAAAGTGACAGGAGGTTTATTATTGGCAGATGGTTGGTTTGGGTTATTCCCAAGGATGTTTTTAAAAAAATAGTGTTGTGTTCTGCCAGTAAATATAACGCAGAGCATGAAATTGGACGCATAATTTTTAACGTTCACAGTTTCTTTTCGAAAGTGTGTAAGCTCTCCCATATCTTTAATTTTCAATTTGTGAATATTTGTAGTTGTTGAGTGTCCCATTTCTTAAGTGTATGTACTATACTACTGAAATTATGAATTGTTATGTTACTAATTGCTTGGCATTATTAAGCACTTCAACATATTCCTTAGGTGTTTTCTTAAGAACCACTATGTTTAACCTTTATCATATGGATTTAGATGCCTGCTGTGGGGGCTGTCAGCTGGATTTATTTGGGATGTTTAAAAGCTATGTTTATTTTTGAGTAAATTATCATATCTCAGGAACTAATAATGATAAAACCATAAAATAAAAATTATTTTATAGGAAAAATATTGACAAGTTACCTAGTTAACCCTTTAACGCTCACACGATCTGAGGGCACTTTTAAATAGTCTAATTGTGGCTAAATATTTAGCATTATTTTTCAAGATAACTGTAAAAATTATTTTCAAAATACGTTTCTGTGAACATTATGAAGCATTGTCAATATTCTTCATAAAAATCTATGCCAATTTAGCCGAAAAATAAACAAATTAAACGCTCGGTGCAAAAAAAGCGGTGGCTAAATATAACAAAGGGTTAAAGTTACTTGGTCCATAAATTCATAGTAAAACCTAAATTTTTATGGTAATATACTGGTTGCAGTACCTATTCGCTTCGTCTACCAGGAATTGGAAAATATCTGTAAAATAGAACATGAAAATGCTTGGTGGAGTCAAATTCTTTGTGATGTTCAGCCTCTCCTTATTTTTTCTGCCACTTGCCCAGCAGTAAATGGGTGCACACTGCTGATGTATCGGTGAAGTTATGGATGTGGAGGCTTCCAGTTAGTATCCTTGTGAACCTTCTTCAGCCACGTGTTTTTTTACCTCACTCTTCTTACTAACCTCATCATACATATCGGATTCGCTATCACAGTAGTGTTCTTCCATCTTCACCGCTTTCCTTTTTTGAGGCCATTGAGTATAAAATTACTTTTTAAGAAACTCGATTACTTGCTGTCGCAAGTTAGGCACTAGCTGACAACTAAATGAGACTGACCAAGGAAGATCCTAATACCACATCACAGAATAACAAGAAAAAGATCGGTACAACATACTTTGTACAAACTTTCTCATATATGGGTACTAATGCGTCATTTAGTTATCTTTGGAAAATGAAAATCATATGAGCCTGTTTTTAGAAAATCCAATTTTTGTTAAAGTTGCCCAAGAATAAACTAGCCCTATATTCATTCATTGAGAAAAATGAAATATGTAGTATTATTGTAGAAGTATACTCAAGTAACTGTACGAAATTTGATCAAAATCGTTACAACCGTTTTTGAGAAAATCAAATTGTTGTTAAAGCTGCCTAGAATACACTAGCCTTGTATTCATTTTTTGAGAAATATGAACTATACAGTATTATTGAAGACGTAAACTCAAGTAACTGTAAGAAATTTGATCAAAATCATTAGAGCCGTTTTTGAGAAAATCGGATTGTTGTTAAAAATGCTAAGAATAAACCACTCTTATTGATCAATGTCAACCATTTCTATGTATACTCTGCTCAGTATGATAAAATGCATAAGTACAAGATTTCATTCATTTTCGCTCTACCGTCTAGGCTCCAGAGCGAGTAACAGACAGACAGATGGCATTGCAAAAATCACTTTTTCGGATTCAGCGACACCTAAAACGTCTATTTCCGTAAAAATCTCGAGGTCGAATTTTTTCGCAAAAACAATACTTTCTCTATACTTGGTATGAGAAAGTAAAAAACATGGGGCCAAGACAATGAAGCATGTAATCAAGAGGTAGCATGTCACATTACAAAGAAGAAGAAATGAAATCAAGTATTCCCACAAACTGCACTTAACTGCATGCTCGGCCAACAACACTTACATTTTGTGTAGATTGAAGTGCTCACACATACAAGAAATGTTATTTGGTCCTTTTGAAACATCTAAATATCAGAAATATTACTGCAACAAGATATCCATGTCTAGAAGATGAACTAGTTGAGCATATCTCCTGTTGGTACTAACAAGTTAGGAAAGCGTACAACGTATCACAAATGGGCGCGTTTCGTGCAATGGAATATTAGAAAGAAATTATATACCTGTACGTAAGGGAAATAGCGTTTTAAAGTTCTTTTCTTCATCACAAATAATCCATTTTCTTCCTATTTAAAAATATTGCATGCACACGTAAGTAAATTAAACGTTTGTTTGTGAGATTGTTTATGTTAGCAACAATGAAGAAATAACCATGCAAGAAATTTTCTAACAATAAGTTCAACTCGATTTAAGACGTTTTTGTTTGATTTTATCGATAACGGCTACTTATACGATAAAAATGTATAGGAAAGGAAATACTCTTCTTTACCAGTTCTACAACTTTTATTTGAAAAATATTTTGATATGAGGAATACTTTACGAGATATGACAAAAATTTCATTTTTTGTCACCAGTAAAGTGGTACCCCTGATTGGCATACAAGATTCATTTTTGCGATTTTCTTATTATATTTGATTGTAAGTCCTTAAAATCAAATTTAATGAAAATCCGTTCTGTAGAAGCTGAGAACGAATATGCCGACGGACGGATGGACCGATGATAATAGGCGCTCATGCTGTAAGCGAAACGCGTGTAAAAAGGGACAGTGCTTGCACTTTTCTTATTCCATATTTACTTTGTGATGTACATAACTGAAATATTGAATTCACATAATGGTTGCAGAGTAGTCTTTTCTGCATGACTAATTACCATTACTTTGTAATTTGCCACATGTATAACTATTTAAAATATAATGAAGAATTTTTGAATCCCTGAGGAACAAGGAGCTGAAGGTAATAGTTCATGTTCAGGTTTATTATTCAGAATGCCATGCACCGCTTTTACATTAATTGAGCAGACATATAGGTACTTCTGGAGTTAACCAGCCATTATCTTTAGTAATAACACTCCTATTAACTTTAATTGTTCTAAGAGGAAAGCACATATTAAAATATACCTATAAAATTACTCATAAATTTTTCAAATTTCTTCTAAAAATTGACTATGGTAAACCATGTTCCAGCTCTCATGTTGCAGATAAAAACCAAATTTGTTCCTTGAAGAGTGAGTGAAAAAATGCTTAGTCACATAGTCTTTTGCTGGATGTACAGTAATCTGGATTTACGACAGTTCGGCACGATGACGACGGACTATTCGGCATCGGACAGTTCAGCGCCAGCTGTGTTCCGCACGGCACAATTCCAATATATTTTGGAGGGAATGGCATCATGATAATATTAATATTGCTACTATGAATTTACCAAATATATTACATAGAAATGAAAATGACTCTATTTAAACGAAATAGATTTAAATTAACTTTCGTGAGAAAAAGTACACAGTAAAAATTATATGACAAATCACCAGATGATATGCATAATAAACAGTCTATTGAAACCATGTAACTTATTATAACTATGGTTTTCTTTTACAGATGAAGCGTGAGACACCTCACTGGCAATGGCCAGAACTACATCTCAGCAGCATAAACTGAAAAGAGCATCAAATTAATTCGACATCTCTTTAAAAAAACACAGAATCGAGCCTCCAAGGTGTCTTTTTAAAGTGAAACACAGACTGCATTCAATCCAGCAAAGGCAGCGTGGGACTGATCACTTTTAATGATGGCTGAACCAAAGTGGACTGATTTCGGGTTAGATCCGGAAAATGACGATGCCGCAGCCGTGAAGGAAAAGCTCGGAATGAAATCTGAAGAGGCAGAATCAGGAGATAAGCTGCTTTATCTTAACAGCTACCTCGACCATGAGAAGAATACACTTCTGATGAGATTCGTAAAGCAGGGGAAATGGGAAGCAGTAGAATGCCTGCTCAAATTCAAAGGATTAGAGGTCAATGCCCAGAATGAAAAAGGTGTCACGGCAGCTAAAATAGCCATGGAAAATAGTGATTACATCTGCTTACTGATGTTACTGGAGGCTGACTCTTTATTCCCCAAAAACTTTGATCCGGGTAGCATAGACGAGAACAAATCAAGAGGAAAGAAGTTGGTAGAATTTCTAGAACGAACGAAGAAACTTCACGAGTACATAAAGTCTGACAATTTGGAGTCAGATGTTTTGAAAGTCGTGATGGATGTAACGAAACTGTTAAAAACGTCTTTGTACTTAGACCTAAAAAACAAATCATTGCTTTATTATGCGGCAAAAAAGGGGCGACTCGAAGTCTTCTCTTACCTGCTGTTCATTGGTGCAAGATTTAAAGACATTGAAGAAAGTGGCAAGTACCAATTACTTGATTTTCAGAAATATGACTTGGAAGTGTTAATGGAGGAGTACTTCACAAAGGATGAGGAGTCACACTTGCTCAAATTGATGGCTTCGTCTAAATCCATTGGATCATACACTAATGCAAAAAAGAAAACAGTTGAGGAGATGTTTAACTACTTAAACAGAATCAAGAGTGTTTCCTTGCTGATGAAAGTTGTGGCGCATCAGGAGGTCGACTTTGTCTTCGATTTCGAATCAGAGTTTACAGACCGCATTCGTCACAGGGAAAGAGGAGAGATATATGGTTTGACCGATCCAAAAATTCACAGGATTTTCATCGGGGCAAGGACATGTAGGAATTCTCAGGAGAAGGATGTGGCAGGCACGGTCGCTCATGAGATGTGCCACATAGTGATGCAAGTCCTATACGATAACAAAGCCAAGCCATATGAAAACGACGATGGTGAAAAAGAGAAAGAATTCGGTGAAATCGTGCAAGATGTTGCAGCTAAAAAAGATCTCCATGATGTAATTCATAGGGTTTTTGATTATAACAAAGGATCGTGGCACCCTGAGCTAATTGTCAGGGTACCCCATATCCTTGCCATCTATGGCAATATAGAGGGAAGAAAGATACTGCATAAGCAGGTTCCGGGACTGTATAAGTTTTATGAGGCAAATGTTACCCCTGCTTGCAAGAATTATTGTGAGAACGCCTTTTTTACCAAGCCCATCTGCATGATCCAATCACTGCAGAAGTATCACGGTTGCATACAAGAAACAGAGAGAGGAATGCATCCTCTGAATGAATCAAAGAGTTTCAAAGATTACTTAAACTCTTTTGAGAATATATCAGTTCTAGTGACGTCCAACACAAAACTGTGTTCTTTACATGTTTATCACGAATTAAAAGGGGAGTATCATTATTTGGTGGAAAAACAATGCCTATTTTTCACACTGGAAATCTTTAATGAAAACTTAGGTAAAATTTTAAATGCATTTAGATGCAAAGCATGCCATTACATTGTTCTGGTAGCGAAGAATGAGATGCTTGATTTTAATAAAATATCAAAACACTTCAATGGTATCCTGTGCAAAGAGAAGAAGGCTATTCTAATTATCCCGAAGGAATGTGTACTTTTGGATGCTGATTGGGGAGAGAATCTCCTAGACTATGATTGGAATGAATTTTCAGATAAATTCAAAGAATTTTTGATGGAGAAAAAGGTGTATTTTAAAGGCATGAGATCAAAACTGAAGTATCATATCAGTCTAGCTGAGTTATCCAAAATCATTGCGCCAGAAGATCTACTGCAGCTAACAGATCAGGAAAGTCTCAAAATTGGAGATGGAAAGCATCTGACATATCACAGATATAACAAGAACTATTTCATAGATAGATCATTTGTAAAAGTAACCGTGAAGAAATCGATTTTCATGAAAACTTTCGATTTGTGTGCTTTACTCGTGACAGGATTGAAAAAAGAGAAACTTCAAGAGTTGGGGATAGATAAAGGAAAAATTCAACTGATTGGAGATTTGGACAAAGAGGTTAAAGAGGAAAGGTACATCTTTTTGCCACTAGATGATACAGAAGCCAGCAAGATATTCGATACATGTTTTCATTCCAAACACTCAGTAAATTGGTTGCATTATTTAAATGGGGAGTTCCACTTGAGAAGAACAAGGGGAAACAATGAAGTGTTGAAGGGACATCTCAAGAAAGAGTTTTTAACGGAAAAAGAATTGATAAATGTCTCTAAGAACAAGGTGGTGCTAATTTCTGGCGATGCCGGGACTGGAAAATCGACTGTGATTAGCGATTTGATCGGACATATAAAGGAAACATTTCCAGATGAGTGGGTTTGGAGGTTAGACTTGAACATGTTTGCCTGCCACGAAAAAAATCCCCTGAGTTTGGCCAATATCAAAGCGGAAAGCGATACAAATGAGGTTATCGATGTCTTCCTCAAAATGCTGGGGCTGAAAACTAGCTTGGAATTATACTTGCTCAAGAAGCATATGAAGTCTTGCGTAGAGAAATACCATGTCTTCATCGATGGATATGACGAGATCTGTCCCAAATACAGGCAAAACGTCTTGAAACTTTTGCGGGTTCTGAAGGCCGAAAGGGCCGTGAAGATATGGATTACAACAAGAGGACACGAAAGAATGGATTTGGAAATGGAATTGGACACCTTCTCGTACAACATGGAACTGTTCACGGACGAAGAGCAAGCGAGATATTTGGATATGTTTTGGAAGCATAACTTGAAGTTCCAAAATGCAGAGAATACTGAGCAAGTAAAGGAAAGAGCGATCGAGATGATTGGAAAGAAGATTGGAGAGATGGAACAGTCTATGGAGGGGCAGTACGACTCGAACTTGAGGGATTCATTCAACGATTTGAAAGGCATTATAGGTGATTCGAAAGAAACACCTCACGAGAAGCTCGTCAGGTTGAAATCAGTCATCGACAAGATTGATTTCACCAAATACGCCATGAAGTTCCTAGCTGCCGTGCGGGATTCCATCCACTCGGAAGATATTCAATTCACTGGCCTCCCGCTAAACCTCTATATTCTGGGCAGCGTGGCATATAACAAGAGTCTGAGAGTGTCTATGGACACAAACATTCACAGTCTATACTCTGATTTTGTGAAAACAAAGGTTGACATTTATTGGAAAGAAAAATGCAAGATACCGGAAGCCACAGTCGGTGGTGGATATCTGTATGATAAATATAAGGAGGAAACTATGAATATTCACAAGGAGATAGCTAAATGCGAAGTACTATTAGAAAAGTGGGACAATATCCATGAAAATCAGATCATGAAAAATATTCTAGACTTAGGCATGGTAATAAAAGGAGACAGTTGTTTCCATTTCATTGATCGAACGACTGCTGACTTTTTCTTCAGCGAGTGGGTGGCAGAGAAAATATCCTCTGGATTTCTGGAAGAGGAATTATTGAAGGTCATAATGACCCAGCCAAAATATATCGGAGTCAGGAAGTTCCTGAAAGCAATATTCCAAAATATGGAGGAAAATGTCATCTGTGACAGAATGATACAAGAGCTTCATGCGAAAGGCAATTTTTGTGAAGATCATAACATACAGATGCCAGGGAAATAAGAATTTGTGCAAACAAATGTGTCCATAAAGAAAGACATCATTGGTAAAAACAAGCGAGTATGTGACAGAGAGGCGATATATGAGTTTCGCCGTGTCATCTCTGACTTCTATTTTAACATTTAAGAAAAATCTGAGGGAAATATTTATTGATTACTCTTTCACTGTGCCAATGCTAAAAGAGTTATGTCGACTACGATTTCATGACAAAAATATTTTTTCCTTGAATTTCTCTTAGTGCAGCAGAGGTCGCGCCTGAGTTGTTAACTGCTATATAGAGGGTAATTCAGACCAGAGCATGTCGCTAAAGCCAAAACCAGGACCCCCAAGGAAGTAATGGAGGTCAGATCATCAAACAGCTGTTCGAAGCGCTCTAGCTGATCGAAGAACGAGAGAATAAAATCTTCCACATTTCGTCCATCAATCACGATACACATGTAAAGTGTTGGACTTCGCTGTGGGAAAATTTGCAGGAGTTGCTAGGAGAACGTCTCACAAAAACAGACCGCAGAGGTTGTTGCACTGCAGCCGCATTACCGAGGCTACGAACTTCATTGCATTGCTTGACAGAGAAAGTTTGGTTCAGGATGAGTGCTCATATATAGAGCTGTTAAGAGGGTGTTGAAGTAAAGAAGCTTTCAACTGTCACCCAGAAGAATTCAGATTCACTTGAGACACGGAGCAGTGACATGTTAAAAGAAAAGAATTTTAATGAAGAGAATGTTTTCCACTCTGTAACTTGGAATCACAACATTGAATAATTCACCAAAATTTTGAAGCAGTGATGAAGGTTACACCATTTTCCACCAGAGGGCTTCCAATGGAACTCCAACCAGCGATTTGAAGGCTCTAGAGATTTGGTGGACAAAGTGAACAATCCTGGAGAGACATGTTTACACCATTTGTTAACTAGCTATCCAAACACAAAGTGTCATGGATGATTCTAATAATAATAATAATTAGCACGAGTAGATAGCAAATACAATTGAAAGGTGTTTGATTTGGTTTAATGAGGGAGAAGAAGAAGAAGAGCGAATAATTCTTTTGGTTCGGGTATTACTCTTAGCTGTACTCCAAATTGAGACTGTGTCAGAAACAATGCTTGTTTTTATGTTAAAAATGTTATAAACAGGGTATATTCTGTTTTTGAATAAATATGCTTTTTGCTAAATCATGCAAATAAATTATATTCGAAGACTTTTGATTTAGTGTAAACCATCCAATGTTCATATGAATATAACCAATAATGTAATACAGTAAAACTCGTTTATAGCGATCACACCTAAAATGAAATCTCGGTTATAACGAGGAAATGTCTCGGTCCCTTGAACTTCTCCATAAGGGCATTGGTTAAATTACTTGGATGTAACGAACACACATTTTACAAATTCTCGGCTGTAACGAACAAATGTTTGGTCCCGTGACAAAAAATGTCTCATATATAACGAATGTTGGCAAGCGGAGCGAAAAGTAATGAATAGTTTCTGCCCGTTTACCTCACACTTGTTGGTAGAGAGGCCTGGAAACGGTGCCGACCTCCTCCCCTTCCTCCCTCTACCCCTTCCATATGAATTTCCATGCTCCCTTTGTTTTGAAATTGATATTAAAAATGTGAAATTTTTATGTAAATTAATGACCATAATAATAAAAAAATAATATTAATTGTTAATTTAAAAAATCGTATGTAAGAGCAATCGAACATTTTACATGCCGCAAGGTTGATAAGCATCTCTTTGCATATGTAAGTATAGCACTGAAGTCTACTCATTGCAAATACAGTAAAAGCTGTGTTAACCGGCTATCTTGGGGATTGTGGATAGCCGAAATAACCGGTTAGGGGAGCATTTTTCGATTTTGACATTGCAAATTTAGCAATAACCAAACAAAATTAGGCTTAGGTTCACTATCGTACTCCCCAAACCATGCATGAGGTTTGCATTTTCCATTTTAATTCTTCCACACATGGTTAGATCTAGATATTTACCCGGTCTTATTTCATACATTGCTACACTTATGTGCAAAACAAAAGACTATTGAAAAGTTTAGGGCGTCCGGGAAGATTGGGGAGTACGACAATGAACCTGTTCCCAAAATTGAATTTATTGGAATATATTTTTCTTATTTATTTTTGTTTATTCTATTAGAAAAGGATGAAATTATTTAATTCTTCTGAATGTTTTTGTGAAAACCAGTCATTTAATATTTTATCCAGTTCCTGAATTTTTGGCTTATGAAGCATATGACGTTTATTAATTGATTTACTCCTCTCAAAAGATGACACAAATTTCATTAATTTAGCCTTATGAGCCTTGATATCGAAGAGCGTGGAAGATCCGATGTAGAATTCTTTTGCTATGGCTGCTCTACTTTCTCCTTTTCCATTCGTTTGATCAGCTTCAGCTTTTGTGTTAGCATTAAAACAACTTTTTCTCATCTGTCCCTTGCTTTTAGGTATTTATTTTGATGCCATATTCAATGGATGGGTAATTTTTTAAATAATAAAAAGCGATAAAACTGGAAAATGTAGAAGTACACCAAAAAATCTAGACAATGCAAATGGCTTACGTAAACAAAAACGCCATGCTTACTCAGCAGCCCCAGAAGTACATGGAGTAAATACATAATATATACATATAATATTTTAAGAAATTTTAAAGTGGAATTTTTGGTATTACACAAATACAATTCATACAAAAATTCATAAAAAAAGAAAAAAATACAAATTGAATTGTATTTGTGTAATTGTCGGTGTTTAAGGTTGGTCAGTTTCTAAATAGCCGGATAGCACAGCTTTTACTGCATGTGTCTATGTGTTATATGGGATGTATAGGCCAAAAACTATGTTTCTCGTATATAATAAAGTCACGCTTATATCGAAGCAATGAGTCGGTCCCCTCAAATACGTAATAAACAAGTTTTACTGTATTTGAAGGTGCCAGTATAGAATTTTTTGCATACTAAAAAAATTCGGGTTTATTTTGTATTTTACCGATTTAAGTAACAAAATCAGTTATAAAGAGTAAATATATCTAGTAAAACATAGTTTGAAAATTATTTTTTCAGTCTTTTAATTAAAAATCTTCATTATAAAGAAAGTTGAAAGTAACGCTGTACACTTTGAAGTACTCAAACAATTTGTACAACTTCTTATTTAAAATACAAGTGTAACACAATTGTTTGTGTCAAAAATGTGCTTCTACAATATATCACTTTGGATTCTTTTATTAGTTTGTTTAAACCAACGATTCCCAACATGGGTGGTACTGCCCCCCCGGGCAGTACTGGGGGGGGGGGGGGAATTTTGCGGGGGGCAATGGACATCAACGGGGTTGCAGGTGAGAATTTAAGGAACTTCCATGCTTTGGAAAACAACATGGAGTTTTTCCAATACCATCTTTCTCACATCAGTCTGTTTAAATTAAAAACTCAAAAAATTGTTTCATGAACATCATATAACAGGTAAACTCCCTCTCAGAATAGGAAGACAAAAACTCAAACCTAATCACTTAAGAATAATGTGACAAAAAGTTTAACATTCTCCCTTTTTTCTATGCCTATTCACCTAGATACCATAAGCAAACTTTTATTAATCGCAACCTGTAAAAATCAATATAATAGGCAATATAAAACACCTCAAAGAATAATTAACTGTTGCAATATAAATTTATCAATTGTGAACACCTGTAACATGTTTCTTTCATGATTATGTTAACAAACTTCCTTGTCGAGTCGAATCTAACCCTCGCCTCACACTGCACATTTTGCCTCAGGGCCCATAACTCATATTAAAAGTTATTAAAACCCTTAAGGAAAGGCATTACTGAAAAAAGCTACGTATGTTAAGATAATTCATTGACATTTCATTGCAAACAATTACAATTTATAGTCAGTTTCTCTCGGGCTTTTAAATATTTTTTCAATTACAATTTAACGCACCTTATAAAAATATCTACGCCACCATTTTAACGTCAACTGCCCCTGCAACGTATACAGCAACACAGACATATGAATGCCCCTTGATCTATAACACCCAACTCTCACTCAGCTGCCCCTATGACGTACACCGCCAGGCATACCCTATGCCCCTTGATCTATTCAACCCTATTTACAGCCAGCTGCCCCTACAATGTATACCACCGCACTCACGGTAAAATTGCCCCTTGATTTAGGCCATTCAACCTGCACTTGGACGTATAACCCCTGGCACCCCCCCCTCCCAATGCCCCGTGAATGTAAACCACCAAATTTACATTCAGCTGTACCTATAACGTATACCACCGAACTTACAGTAAACGTCCTTTGAGCTTATGCCACCTAACTGACATTGGCTTCCATTAAACTATGTACATCCAATGCCCCTTAATTTCATGCCATCTAATTTATACACAGGATTTCCATAAACCTTAGTATTTAGGACTCACGACTAAGAACAATAAGAAATGTCATAAATGGTTCAAATAACCCAATCATTGGTGCCAATTTACTGAAAAGAACTAATCTTTTTCTTATTTCTTGTTAAATATTAGTTGTATCGATAAAGTCTTTACATAAAACTTGTAGAACCAGTTAAATAAATTATTTTTTGTTGGTACATTTTTATCAGATGAATATCCTTTTCTAAGAAAATACCACTAGAATGACATAATAGTTTTCTAGACAGAAAGCCATGCTTAAATGGGACTATTTGTGCACCTACAGATATATAGGCTTTATCCCTTCTGTGTGGGGGCAAGCATAGAAATATACCTGGCAAGAGGGGACGAAGGTGTTTTTGAAGCACAATAGATGCAACGAGGGTTTCGAACCTTTTGCTCGGATCAAAGGCAATCTTCTCAGCAGGTCAAAGAAGACTGCCTCAATTTTATTTCAGAATAATCGATCGAGATATGTATTTTTTGATGAATTATTCGTATTCCCTGTGAAAAACTATATCAAAATAGATTTTTATTTGCGTTCCTGCGGTATTTTTTTAAGAAAACCGAGCTCCAAGCTATATCAGATGAGCTTGAAATTTGGCAGTTATATGTTCAACTTATTATTTGATTATTTGTCTTAAAATCTTGTTTCTTTTTGTATTTATTAGTGAAATGGAAGATAAAAAAGAAAAAGAAAGGGAATACATGAAATTACACATATCGCAAAATAATTAACTTCAGTTTTTTTATTTTTAGATGAATATCACTAATACAGGGGTCCCTAGTATAAATTTATTACACATGTGTACACAATGCATAATGCTGGAGTTTGGAGACAGCTCAAGTAAGTTTCACGCAGCAGTGAAAAGGTATTGAGATTCGTGATTATAGCAGTTTACATGTATAATCCAATCAGTAAGACTGACTAAAGAAGAGATATTTGTATATGAATGATATCAGAAATGTTTTTAGTTCTTGCTCCAAGTCGGCAGACATTTTGGTGAGTACATTGCCATTTTTTATACATAGAATTAGATTTTCACCGTACGACTAGTGGCAAACATAAATAAATTATAAAAACTATCACTTTTAATTTCCTGCCCTCTCACATCCAGGATTTTGGTTGGCATGCCAATCAAAACATTTATCGCACTGATTTAATGCTGCAAAAACATTTGTGTTATTTCGTTATCTATTGTAAACATTAGTTTTACGGTTACAAATTTCAGTCTCTTATGTCTTTATCACAAATTTAATTTAATTGGCATGCAAAAAAATCGAGAACTTTTTGTGGCACACACGGCAGAAAAGATTTGACAATTTCAGTAATATTGGCACGTGGGCAATAGAAGGTTCGCCATCACTGTCATAGGGAATCATACAAGATCGGAATATGAATAATTGGCTGGCGTCGATAGAGTACTATAAAAATAAAATAAGATTAACTACTCGTTATATGTTTTCTCATAAAATAATAATAATAAATAGTTTCTTGGTTCGCTTCAGAGTTTTTTCAGCTCTGAGAAACTTCTCCCGGATCCTCCTGGAATTTCCGAATCATGAAACGGAAATCTCCCGTAATCAACTCATCACGAGTTGGCAACCCTACCCGAGATTCGACAGGGATGTGTTCCTGAAAACATGGCCGAATCTCGAATTGTTGAATGCCGGTTTTCCATAGATTTGCATGTTATAATCAGGGGATACGTTCCCGCATCTTGGCTCGTGCTAGTCGTTTGTTACAAATGACTTGTGCGAGCCGGATCAGGCGGTCTGCAGTATATCCCTGCATACATCTATCTATACATACAACTATATATCGCAGCGAAATTAATATAAATGTTATTAAAAAGCACAAAATAACTTGCAGCCTCGCCAGTTAATTTAAGGTTATGCAAACCTGCCTTTCTCTTGAATCCGTCAAACCAGCCATCAAATTACGTGAATTTATCACGTTCTAGAATTTTTTCCTGTTTCACATAAGTGCTAATAGTTGAACGACACTCTTTTATTTGATTCACTTGCATTATCACTATTACATTTCCTTTTAGATATCATGTTAAGTGATAAATTTATAAATAAATCAAAATAAATTTAAATAAAAGATTAACAGAAAAAAGTGAAATCAGCACAAATTCAAACAATTAAAGCATAAACTAGTTCCCAATTCGACTGGCTGGGTCGAAATCTCGAATTTGTCGAATCTCGAACTGTTGAATCTCGGGAGTCACCTGTATTAAGTAAAATAATTGCAGTCTCGCGGCGAATCGTCCCTGCAGCGAACCAGCAGCGGCAAACTGTCCTCTGGGGGTGAACTGACTATGACGAACCGTATTGTCCCATTCCGGGTCCAAAGAAGTGATGATCCTAACGCTGGGAGACCTTATGTAGGGTAATATGGTATCATGCGAACATTTCATATTGAAATGTAAAATTTTTTCAGTAAGTCGCCTGCCCTGACTGAGCGCCATTATTCAAACTTCCTACTGTTTCTCTGCACAGGCAGTCCTCGCACTTAACAACACAATTGGTTCCTAAAAGCTGCATCGTAAGTCAAAGCACATTCTCCCATAATGTTAAAAATTTGGATTATGTTTCTGTCCCAACAGTCAGATAATATATTTATACAAAATAACCCGTAATATTGTACTCAGGCAAAGATAAAGTTAAAAATAAATTATTAAAGACTAGACATCTTTTTATTCTAATAGATCGATCTAAATGATGTTAGCCTTAAGGTTGATTCAGGCTACAATGTATACGGAAAGTAAGGACATGCCACGAAAAACGTGCTACAATGTAATTTAATGCAACTTCACATGAAAAACCATCAAGTCATTGTTTTCTTAAATTCCTTCAGCACGAGTTATTATATTTCGGACAATTGATTGAAACTTACAGAGATAGAAGGGAAGGAAGTAGCATCGGTGAAACGTTTTCACGTGAGGCAAATCCGATTTCCGCAACTAAATGGTCATATCCCTGGAATACGAAAGGTTATTTTTAGAGTGGCGGTCCTCGACTTACGAGACATTTAAACTGTTTTTTAATGAGACATTTGAATTTATTTTAAATTTGGGTTCATGGGCGCCGGCAGAGAGGAATAGGAGTCGGTTTGCCCCTTTGTATTTAGCAAAAATATATAATTAATAATGCAATACGTGACATGTAGGTATTGATATAACTTGCATTCATCTTTTGAGCTTGCCAAATATTTCCGACTCCCAACCCCCCTTTGAGAGAATCCTATGTGTGCCACTGATAGAAACCGAATCTAGTCTTTGATGTGCTTCTTGCAAAGGAAGGAACAAGGAGGCCAAAAGTGAAGAATTGGAGAATTAGGTGGAGAAAGGTCAATGTGATTATCCAATATTCACCGGTTACAAATCTTGAGATTTTCTTTCTTTTATTTTTTGATACCTAATGTTTTTTTGAAAAATTGTGAAAACGTGTGTCAACTTGGATGTCTCAATGACTTATCGAATTCGGATAACATTTGACCCCAGACCACATTAATCTATCACTCTCATGTAAAAAACATTAGACGTCTGTTTTGAAAATAAACAGGATAAACAGGTCATGGCTCTGGGTGAGCAATGACAATGGTGATTGCGTGAGCTAAACTCTGGAGATTAGTATAAATAGCTCACTCTCGAGCCTTCACCAACATTCGAAGGAGTTTTGTCAAAGAATTAACAAGAGAGCACTCTTTCATCAACTGTGAAAATGGTCAAGTCGCCCGCCATTTTAATGACTTTGTTTTCTCTCTTCCACTGCATGGTGCAGGAGTTGACACCAGATCCAGATTGCTGGAATAAGCCTGGCACCAGCCGAACACTTAAACTCACCATGAACAGTAAACGGAACCAAACTGGTGAATGGGTGGACACATTCGCCGCCCAAACGGAAACCAGCAAATCTTCGGACAGTATGAATTTGGACGTCACGCATAGAGTCACTGAGTGTGAAGGAAGACGCGTAATCTATATTCAAGGGGTGTCGAATGGTAAATATATATACATATAGAAAGTAATCTGAAATTCAGAGATGCTGAAAATATGACCAGTTTCCAAGGCCTAAAATATTTATAAGGAAACAAAGTGTCTTTAACTGTTGAGCAATAGGAATCTTGAAGTAACGGTTATTATTCCTTTGGTGTTTTAACGGTCAACTGCAAAAACATATAAGTTTATCCGTCACTGCAGCAGAAAAGTCTTTGTAATATATCTATAGCTGGATGTATGGCATCATTCAATATCAATTGTTAAGTTAATGAAATGTCACTTTTGCAATTATTTCTCATTTCACAGCTCTTCCGGTTGACGTTCATGATGACAGATTGTTATTTCATCCGAGATGCGGAAAAAACATCGCCATCCTAAACAAGGGACTTACAGTACAAAAAATAAAGTGAGTTTTAAGGAAATAAACATACTGCTTTCATAAAAGGCTTGCTGAAAACCCCGGCATTACTCAGATAAATCTATTGTATATGCTTCATATATGACAAATTCTTACATGACTCGTGAAGCGCCGATTATAAAATTTATTCTGAGACAGTACAGCATTCGCCACAAAAAATCACCGAGATCACATATTTACAATTTATGGTTTCAGAGATAGAATTTCAAGAAAGTGCCAAATGTGCTATTAAGTATTTTTCTAGATCGGTTGATGCGAATATATTTACCTCTCTCTTTGTCTTATGTGATCTGTGTGGTGGCAATTAAAAAATCTATTCAGACACGAAGATTCTTGGATTTTTCGATGCTGGTTCACACGTAAATCCCGTAAACAAAGGAAAACTCTGAACCCAGATACTTTGGAGAAAGAGCAATGCCTCTTTGCCCTTCAGCTCGAAATAAATGATAAAACAACACCAAATTTTGGGCTATACAGTGGCCACCATAAAGAACCAAATAGTATAAGGGAACTAAGGGATGTTAAAACCGCCAACAGAAGGGCATAACCATCTATAAAATGAATAGAAACAAAAAATTCAAACAACTTTTTTTTGTGGGAAAACTGTTGGGAATTTCAATCACTTGTTACTTTTCGGGACCATGAGAGTCAAGATGCTAAGATTTGTGGTATGGGAGGAGCCAGCAGACACACATACATTCGATTTTGCTTTTATATAGATTTATAGATTATGTTTTCTTCTGCTTTTAAGGGAATTGATTCTATTGACATTTTATTTCATAAAATGAAGCGAGGATGACGCTTTTAATTCAGTGGTATTCACAAACAGACCACTGAAGGATGATGAAATATTTGAGATTAGGTTGGACAAGAAGCTCGCAAAACACAGCTACTCCTTGGGCATTGGTATCATCACAAGCACTCCTAATGATGTCAACATTCTACCTGAAATGTGGAAATCGTAAGTTTATGTTTCACTTTTTCATTAAATAATTCCGTTTATATGTGGTGACATTTCTAAGAATTTTCCAATTTTCCTCAAAATTTCTGTTTATACATATATGCATTCATTCATCAGATTAATGCTGGATTAATTGTAAATTTTAGTTACATGAACTAAATCAGTTGAGTTGGTTGTGTTATTATTTAAATATCATAACAAATATTACTTCCTATATTTAAAAGAATTAATGGGTATAAATATAATATTGAATTGAAAATGACTACATATTTAAAGTTATAGTTAATTTTTATATCACCGCTGTGTGAGTATACAACCACAATTATGTACGTATATTTTTTTCCTTTTAAATTTTTGTAGACCTGATGCTAAGATATACCACCAAGGTAGCATTTTCTCAAATGGAGCAGAAATCGTCAAAAATTATGGAAAAGTTTTAAACCAGCTGCCGGTATGTAATCATACATATCCCTGCAATTGCTATCTTTTATTTAACTTAATGTTTAATAATGCTGAAAAGAAATTAGTTAGCATCTAATAAGTTATGTAGTTTTCATCGCCTTCATATATTTTGATTTACACACAATAACATATTTATATTCAAATTGAATTACCGTATCTGCCCGAATACAAGCCTATGTTTTTTGTCAAAATTTATCATGAAAAAATCACCCCTCGGCTTAAATGCGAGTCCGAGGAAAATTTGGGTTATGGTTAAATCTGATGTCTCCCATTGCCTTCGCGTTCAAATGATAGTACTATATTTTTCGTAAAGTAAATATTTGACCTACGATGAATATATGTAAAAATATCTTGGCGAGATCGCTTGCGTAAATTGACGGTTACGCAAAATGCGTTGATGGCTTTGAACGCTCAACTGTTTGAATTTCGGTAAAATTTGACATGGAACATGTATAATTATAAAAATGCAGTTTCTTAAGGCAAGGTATATGCTAATTTCATTGGAAATAAACTTGGATGAAAGAATATCTTGGCGAGATCGCTTGCATAAATAGACGATAACGCAAAATGCGTTGACGAATTTGAACGCTCAACTTTTTGAATTTCAGTAAAACTTTACATGGAACGTGTATAATTACAAAAATGCAGTTTCTTAAGGCAATGTATATGCTAATTTCATTGGAAATAGACTTCGATGAAAGAATATCTTGGCGAGATCGCTTGCGTAAATAGACGATAACGCAAAATGCGTTGACGGATTTGAACGCTCAACTGTTTGAATTTTGGTAAAACTTTACATGGAAAGTGTATAATTATAAAAATATGTTTCTTAAGGCAATATATATGCTAATTTCATTGGAAATAGACTTGGATGAAAAAATATCTTGGCAAGATCGCTGTTACTATATTTGACCTTTTGTGAAAATGAAGATGAATGAAATTATTGCCACTGAATGTGGAACATTATTCAGCAACGCAAAATTATTAATTGGAGTAATATTTCAAAATGTCAACAACTAAACCATTTCCCCCACATTTCTTCGATCTCGAATAATGTATTCTAAGATGTGCATGAATACCCGGCACACTTCAGCATAAAATCTACGAAATTTACGTTTTTGCCAAAAAAATTGTGGACATTTTTGGGGGGTCGGCTTAAATCCGGGGTCAGCTTCTATTCGGGCAGATACGGTATTTGAATGAAATAAAGAAAAACTTATTGAATTGTTTACAAAAATCTTGTTATTCGCAATTCTTTAGGTTGGTGATAGAGTGGGTGTAATGAGAAGCGAATTTGGAACCCTTCACTTTTTTGTCAATGGAGTTGATCAGGGACCAGCTGCATCCAACATCCCTTCTCCAGTTTATGGACTCTTCGAACTTTGGTATAATGCAGCCAAGGCGACAATTGTTGATGCATCATTGCATCGATCATCATAAAGGCACCATGTTTATCAAATATTTTATATCAGGAGGATCGACGATGAAATGGAAATTGTAACTTAATTAATAAAATGAATAAATAACCCAGGACTCTAAATTTGAGCAGTTATTGCATTACCTGTTTATACACAAACGCACACAGTAGATGTCCCTTATTGTTATCACTGATTATTGTTACCAATGGTCTACTGTAATCAAATATTAAATGTAGCGTGAGGTACATAAGTTCCTTCTCCTAGTGTGATCGCATCCTGCCTTTATTAGCATCAAAATTATTAGCGACTACGTTTTTCGACCTCCGCCTGGAGATTCCAGGGGCCTGGATATCGTGGAATATTTGGATCCCAAATTTTTTATGACCAATATACATACATACTTTGTTGTCTGCGAGAGGAGTGTGCATCTTCCGAGAGAAATAAAGAGTTTTTGGCGAGTGTTCGTCAAGAATAGTTCTCTGATACAAATATACCTTTCAAATTCAAAAGAGTACAGTTTCCTATACCATCAACAAGTCACAGGGACAGACTTTTGACAGAATTTGCTTATACATACATTCCAAACAGTGGCAGATCCAGAAAAATTTGACAGGGGGAGCACATAATAAAAAATCTATAAATAAACAAACATTATCATGTGTTCTTGTAAGTTTATAAATGTGATGCGGGAACAGGGCTCCCACATTTTCCTCAGAGACAACCCAAAGATTTCCAATTTTTACCTGAATACAGTTGAACTTCCTTAATCCGGCAACCTTAGGACCTGACCGAAGCCTAATTTTGCTAGATTACGAGAGGTTGTAATATAGTTTATATTAAATTAAATGCATAGAATGTTATTTAAATGAGTTAGAATAATAAGGTAATAAACAAAAAATTAAGATATGCAGTGCATTTTGTTTTATGGAGGCGAGGCGAACGAGACACTTTTTTAATGGCAGAGAGATAAACTACGTACTTCACAGATGTTCCAACAGCAATTGCAACAGGTGAATCTATTTTGAATAGCAGGGGAAGTTGGTTTGATCAGCAGAGAGCTATATTTACAAATAAAAAATGTTATTGCGAATAGATTGACGCCAGCTGGTAATATCAACTTGCCACTGATGAGCGGGCGACCGTATTTTTTAGCCCAGTCCATAACTACTAATAGCGATTTGTAAATTAAATAAATAAAATCCACAAATATACGTTAGGCTAATGCATCTTACAAGGGGAGTCCACGACATTCATATCACCCATTTCCTTGAAATTTGCATGGTTGGTAGCAGGCTATGAATAATGGAAGTATGTGAAGTAAGAAAACTCAACTCTTTCTCGTTCTCGAGAAAAACGATCTTAAAATGTTAAAAAATTTGTATGGCTTGATATTAACAATAGATATCATCTTACCCAATGTATCTACGGTAGACTAGTTGCTAACGAGACGATCCATGATCACAGATGTTATTTATCTGCCGTGGTTCGAACCCCATTTATTGCAATTTTTTTCGAGGTATTTTTCCTTTTTACTTTCTCATACGAAGTATTGAGAAAGTATTGTTATCGCGAAAAAATTCGACCGCGAGATTTTTACAGAAATATACGTTTTAGGTGTCGCTGAATCCGAAAAAGTGGTTTTCGCAATGCTGTCTGTCTGTCTGTCCATCTGTCTGTTACTGGCTCTGGAGCCTAGACGGTGGAGTGAAAATGAATGAAATCTCATACTAAGGCATTTTATCATACTGAGCAGAGTATACATAGAAATGGTTGACATTGATCAATAATTAAGAGTAGTTTATTCTACGCATTTTTAACAACAATCCGATTTTCTCAAAAATGGCTCTAACGATTTTGATCAAATTTCGAACAGTTCTTAAGTTTGCATCTTCAATAATACTGTATAGTTCATATTTCCCAAAAAATTAATATAAGGCTAGTTTATTCTAGGCAACTTTAACAATAATTCGATTTTCTCGAAAATGGCTCAAACGATTTTGATCAAATTTTGTACAGTTATTTGAGTATACATCTACAATAATACTACATATTTCATTTTTCTCAATTAATGAATATAGGGCTAGTTTATTCTTGGGCAACTTTAACAAAAATTGGATTTTCTAAAAACAGGCTCATATGATTTTCATTTTCTTAAGATAACTAAACAACTCATTAGTACCCATATATGAGAAAGTTTGTACAATATATGTTGTACCGATTTTTTAAATTAAATTCACTCTGATTTTTCAAAAGAACATTAACCATTTTAATTATTGCCTTTTTCAGAAGTAATTATGGAAAGAGGCAATAATTAAAACAGACTACGACTAACTTATATGGCCATCATGGGTTGGGGTAGGAATGGTATTCAAGAGTGAGGAAAATGCAGGAAAACATAGGTGCGGCTATGATTTGGGTTATACGTATATAGGAGGGAAATTGATAGGATAAAGGTTTGAGGTGGGGAAATGGTAGAGAACCAGGTTTAACGTGAAGAGGAACAGCTCTTTGGGTGATACCTGTTGTAAAAGCAGGCAAAACAGAAACATTGCCGACACCACGAGCAACCTGCAAATGCGCATTTCCCGTGATGGCAGCGATTTTTTTGAAGTTTTAATGGGAAGCAGACATCATTTACGTTTAAAAAGTATTTTCTTCCATCACTCAATTTTGAGGCGTACCAAGCATATTTAATAATGTCATAAAAATCGGCGCACTCATTTGGTGATGGACGAGTCCATGAATTTTAATAGTCATCCCGTGATGTTATATCCCATTGTTCCTCCAGCAGCAGTGAGCACTTCTGCAGATGTTTGATGAAATTCTTAACTTGTCGGTAGAAATAAACGTCGCATGCCTGACATAAAGCCGTACATTTTGGAAGTATCACTTTCAGTAAGCATGAGGCATCACCGTTGCTGTCGACAAATACATCATCATACAATGATGTCTTTGTTTGTCCTCCTCATGAATCTACCAGCAGCAGAAAATACTTATCTTTGACAAATGGTTTAAGCACACTCTAGAAATGTAATGTAAATTCTCGTGGTTACTTTCCCAGAATTGGAGCAGGTCTCTACGATATGTTGATAATCTTCATTTTTCTGAACGATGGGGCCAAATTTTCCTGTGGGTTCTTGAAGACACAAGAAGACTTTTGGTTGTTACTTCCCTGTTAAACTAATTGAATATTGGGCAGTATAAGAATGGGTTATTTAGTTCAGGCTACGTTTTTTCACCAACACCGATTTGATGCCTCTGTGCACAAGAGATCTATCAATTGTAGATTGATATTGACAGCCAGTTTGGTCAGTACTGATGATGTAATTGGCATCAAAATTTATCATGAGCTTGCTTGTCTGTGTCCTACATTTTTCTGCGCTTTCAGGAGTTTGTTCTAATGTTGCTGCATCCTTCTCACTAATATATCTTGTAATTTTCCTTTGCCTAATTTGCCTTTGATTCTTAAATTTTGAAACCCACGAATGACTGGCGGTGAAGTGAAAATCATTTGACTGAGGAGGGGAAGCCGCACTGTTGCAAAGTTCTAGTCGTCACCTGTTCGTAATTTCTTCTTGCTTATATAAACCTTCGGTACGTCGAAGAATTTATCTTTTCGAATTTGTCTTGCTTGGTACCTCCTCTTTTCACGTCCTCCTCCCACTGTATCAAGTCTTGCTTGCTCTTCAAACGTGATGCCCTTGTTTTTGTAGAGTCTTTTAAACCTTACGTCAGATAAAGTTTCGCCAAGGTAACAACCTTTTTCTTGTATTCTATAGAAATGTAGTCCTAATCAACCATTGGTTTCTTCTCCTTCAGGACATAGCGGTCTAGATCTCCATTTTCTTCATCTCTTTCCGAATCATAGCCATCACTTTAATCGGGTAGAATTAATTCATCTTCCTCGATGAATTCATTTTCTCCAAGCATCTCAAGCACTCTACGAAATATCTCCTCTCCAATTGCTGTAGACCGAGTAGAAATTTCTGTTGGCGATTTGTGTGAAATGAAATTGTTTTCCAGAAGCAATTCCTCACAGTAACGCCAAGCATTTTTTAGCTCTTGCTTTGAAACTCCATCATTCAAGAACGTAATGCTCACTCGACTACAACTTGGCTATTGATTCATATTCTTATAAACAAAATAGATTACGCCCAAGCAGTCATAATTCAATTAAGTATTTGCGGGTCTGAGAGCAGGGGAGGGCACATGCCCCGGTGCCCCCCCCCCCCCCCCCCCCCACCCCCCTCCCCTTGGATCTGCCACTGCTTCCAAAGCCTGTATTCAGTCACAGGCGACTGTATGTAGCTCTCTCAAGAGTTCGATCATTGGACACATTAAGTGTTGTACCTGAGAATAACGAGATTGTTAATTGTGTTTTCTGTGAAATATATTAATAAACCTGTTCAAAACAACTAGGCCACGTACGGTATGCTGGGGTATAGCTAGTAAGGATGAAATCGTGTTGATATAGTTGTAATACTGATTCTATTAAAACACTCGAAAAATAAATATTTTTTGTTTTATTTTCCTCCATTTAAATAACATGGTAATGGGTGTAGCATGCCTTTATTTTGCATATTAAAATTATTCGTAATGACTGTTCCAATTTGGGATTTGAACCCACGAAAGGGGGATAAATGAAGATTCAATTTATTACCATCAAATATAAAATACTTGGTCTAAAATGAAGCTTTTAACCGCAAAATTTAAAGCGATCATTCGTGGCTTTGAAGTCAAAACTTAAGTTGCTTCAACTTCCATAATTTTGAAAAATTTACTGAAAGCCCTTTTCGGTACTTAGCATGAGAACAGATTAATAAAATGCAAAGGATTGCTTGCCCTATGCGCCCTAAAGGTGTATACATGCTCAAAAGCTCCCGGATTCTAATAAATGCTGGTGTATTAGTGAGATCAGGTCGTGAATACATATAAACAGCATTATAAAACTGCGATAAAACATATGTGAAAAATCAAGGCCATCGCCAACTTATCGGAGTCCGTCAGTCCGTCCGTCCTTAGAGTTGACGAGTACTTGCATTCTTCAAGCACTTCACCCTACTTCGTTTCTTCTTTTAGGCTTAAGACATCATCATAAGTTTACGCCGTAGTTTATAATTAATAGCATTATAATATATAGCCTTCTGATCCCCATTAAAAGCTTACCAATATAAAAACATTGAATTCGTTGCCGTGGTAATCGATTGTTGGGACCCAGAAAAATTCCCACTTTTTTCCAATAAAAACTAAAAATATACATGGATTTGAATTCCCTCTTAAGAGATAAGAAACTACAATTTCTAATTTTTTGGGTAGTTTGTCATGAGTTCGAATCTTGATGGGAAATAATTTTAAATAGATAATATAAAAACCTCTACACCGATTTACGTGCCTTTATTATGGGGAAATAATTGGGCAAAAACAGCCCTTCAAAATTGGAATTTTAACAATTTTGGAATTTTTTCGTCGGCTATCGTGCCAAATTTAAGGTCTCTAGCTTATCCAAAAGGTCTTATAATTTATATCCTCCCCCCTAAGAAGATAGAAGATGCAGGGCCGATGCGACATTTTTACATATTTTTAGGAGCGTTTCACTTCCAGCGCCTATTATCGCCGGTCTGTCCGTCCGTCCGTCCGTCAGTCCATCCGCATGTTTGTTCTCAGCTTCTACCTAATGGATTTTCATGAAATTTGATATTAAGGACTTACAATCAAATATAATAAGAAAATCGCAAAAATGAATCACATACGCTGATCAGGGGTACCACCTCACGTGATAAAAAATGAACTTTCCATCATATCTCGTAAATTATTGCTCATATCAAAATATTTTTCAGATAAAACTTGTAGAACTGGTAAATTAGGGTATTTCTTTCCCTATACATTTTTATCATAGGAGTAGCCATTATCAATAAAATTAAACAATAGTCTTAATTCCAGTTGAACAGAAATTTTTTTGCATGGTTACTTCTTCATTGTTGGTAACATAAACAATCTCAAACAAACATTTAATTTCCTTACGTGTGCATCCAATATTTTTAAATAGAAATAAAATGGATTATTTATGACAAAGAAAAAACTTTAAAATGCAATTTCCCTTACATACAGGTATGTAATTTCATTCTAATACTCCATTGGATGAAACACGCCCATTTGTGATACGTTGTACACTTTCCTAACTTGTTTCATTACTAAATATACTTTTGTTATTCTGTTAAATAAATAGAGAAGTGTTGAAATCCTGAAGCAAGTAATTTCGGATTTTCCTATCACGAACATATGCTGAACTGAGAGTGGTCTGAACCTTTATTGACCCAAGTGTCACGGGGTCCCGAGATATATTTGCTCGCATGATTTATGCATCATTTACACAGTCAACCTTAGGTCATGCTGTGATAAAATATCCATCTTGGGTGATATCTCTTTCCCTTGAGTATATATAGATCCGACCATCCCTTCAGAATCCATTAGGTGCTCTTAGGTTGGAGAAGGAGAACGTCATTTAAAGCCTTTCATTCATCAGCTGTTTAATATGTGCATTTGGTTTGCTTCCGCTGTCATTATCGTCGTGTGCGGAATTCAAGAAGCAGTCTCCGATCCAAAATGTAACAATGTCACAAACGTCGTCCGTTCATTGGACCTGGAAATAAACAGCAGAAAGAACGAAAGCGGCGACTGGGTGACCACGTTCTCCGCTTGGAAGGATTCCAAGAATCCATCCAATATCTTACGTTTAGATGTTAATCATAAAATGGTCGAATGTGAAGGGAGACACATTGTTTACATCCGTGGACTAATCAACGGTATTGTATGCCCACAATTATATATAAAAGCTGATCCACTGATTAGCATTGGCATTGAATCTTTCTTTGTTTTCTTTAGAAACACCTTTCGAATATGGAGACCAACCCTTGTTGTTTCATCCAAATTGCGGAAAGAATGCTGCCATCTCCAATGACGGGCGAACCGTGAGGAAGCTGAAGTGAGTGTTTATTTTTTAAAGGAAACTTTACTTATGTCTTAGTTTCAAATTTCTTTGTTGTTGGTGTCCTTAGTCGACCAGAGTATCTGAAGTTTTTTGTGACATTTTGCAGATTGGACGACCCATTAAATGGAGTGGTTCTAACCAACAGACCGCTTAAAAATAATGAGCTCTTCGAAGTGAGACTCGACCAGAAAAACACAAAATTTCAGTATACATATGGGATTGGCATCACTGTTAACTCACCGTTCGGTTTCAGTATTCCAAATCACATGTACGCCATGAGGTACGTATATATTTACTCCAATCTAACTGTAAGAGTACTAATCTTTTCCTTTGATTCAATATCAAACAACAGGCAAAATTATATAGGAAAGAATTTATGAAATATCTTTAGTATCAGGGTAATATAAGTGTATATGTGTGCATATATGAACTGTATGTGTGTGTGTGTGTATTCCTATTTAATCCATTACCCTATTGCCTAATGTTACATAACCAACATGGAACGCATACACGCAGTAGAAAATTAAGTGGAAGACTGGTTTTAGGAAATTATATATATTATCTATCTCACCTAATTTGGATTTTCGCTAATTCTTCTTTTGTCTCTATTTCTGCAAAAGGTCTGGGAACTGGATGTATTATCATTCCAACATTGACAAAGATGGAGCAAAGTTTTTTCCCAACTATGGCCATAACCTCGACGAGCTTGTGGTACCAAAACCATCAGTTTATTTTGCATCTAATTTTTATAATTAGTTTTATGCTTACTGACGAAGTTATTCTATGTGACATGATATTTCGGTTAATGCAGAGGAATTTTGCTCATATTTATCTCTTAATTATTAAATTGTTAATTAATTAAATTCTGGTAAATTCTTGGTGAATGGCATTATATTAAAACAATTATTTCCTTATCATGGCACCTTTGAAAATATTTCAAATTAAATTGACCTTTTATAACTGATAACTTCTTGTTTCTCATGCCATATTTTTAGGTTGGCGATCGTGTCGGCGTATTGAGAAATAACTTTGGCACGCTGCATTTCTTCGTCAATGGGGTTGACCAGGGACCTGCTGCATCAAACATCCCCAACCCAATCTATGGAGTGTTTGAGCTGTATCACAATGCAGTTCAAGGAACCATTGTTGACAGCACTGTTCCATAGTGCACTTATTAGAAAATTATTACATTCTGTTCATGCAATTTACATGTGCTACACACATGAGATTACCCACTTGGTCAACAAATTAAGATGTGGAAGCATTTAAACCCCCTACGAAATAACAATATTGGGTGAAAGCAAGTAAAAATGTACTTTATCCTCAATTTTCCATTACATTTCATTTGAGTTAAGGGGAATCTATTTCGGAACGTTTCATAGCATATAATCGCAGCTCCGGATTACAAATTAGGTAATAGATATCCTAAAAAGGTTAATTTCTTAAATAATCAATATTAAACAATTTTTGTTTATTTACAACAGCTTTAAATGGTTCATATAGATTGATTGTAAGATCCTATGCAAGCAGGCATAGACTGAAAATAATTTTGAAAGCCCCCTCCATGATCGGGAATCGATCCCGGATATTCTCAGAAAAACATCCAGGCTCACAATCAGTTTAGATTGTCTGCCACGATAGTTCATAGGTAAAATATCAGCCCGGCAACTAAAAGTCTTGGGTTCGATTACCAGTCATGGTAAGGTTTTTATTCTGATTCAAAATTATACCTAACCAGGGATTTGCTGATTAATAATTAGCAAGAAGAAAGAATGTAAAATTTCAAACACGTGATTTAACTGTCGAAGATTTTTCTTACTTATTGTTAGCCAGTCTTTTTTCGCCCGAAAGAGTAAAACATTAATTGTTAATTATTTTTATTTTAACGCTGAAACTTTTGTCTGTGAGAGGCACCATTTTCCTGTACACATTGCGTTTGCAATTACTATCAGCACGCTTAAGGATGAAAGCATTAGCCATGTTTATGCGTCTCCATACCGAATAAGCTTATAAATCGTTTTATGGGAAATAGAAAGGGGAGAAAAAGGCAGGGAGAAGTAGAATAGACAAATCGTCCTTAATTTAGTAAAACGAAGAGACAAGAAGAACGTTATAAGGTTAACACGGTTTTATAACACGATTTAATCATTTTAATACTGAAAATACAACAGTTTTTATGGTCTTATTTCCTAAATAATAAATGTCTATAAAAATGATGTTTTAAAAATTTTTTTTCCTAATTCCTTTCACCGTAACGTTTTCAGTATGCTGGACACATCAGATTTTTTAAATACTAAATAGGGGAGGAAGATCTAGCTTACGAGGGCTACGGCTCCCAGAAGCCATAAAAAACCAGGAGCATGAAAATGTCTATGGCCGTCGAGAAACTTTCGTAGACTACCTGCCTTCTCAGGGCGCTTTAATAGCTCTCGATAAACTCTTAAAATCGGGCATTTGGCTTGGAAAAATTTCTCCTAGCTACAAAATTACTGTTGACTGATCAGTTATCGATCTTCCTCCAATGTTGATAAGAGCAAAGCAACAGAATGAGCTAATGTATCTTAAAATCTAGTAATTACCATTACACAAAATAAACATAAAATTTAATATGTATGTGCCATATCACGTGTTTTCGGAAGCATATCCTATATATTATGCGCATAGTGAAGCTGCGTCCGTCCGTCCGTGCGTATGAAGCCTCGCGTATTATATCGGCGTATTTCTCGAGAACCGTCCGTCGTAAAGATATGCGGTAAACGGCGTTTTGTTTCTACTGGCTATGAGGTCCCTGGAATAATAATTTCGTTTGCTGAAGTGTCCCGGGTTCGAATCCAGGAGACAATTATATTTTCCCATAAGCTTACACGGGATTTTCGATTTTTCAGAGTGCAAGCTTTTTTCCTTCATTCATTAAAATATGTAAATGTGGACCGATTTTCTTATTTTTTAATTTATTCGACGGATAAAGCTTCATACTATCTTATTATTGCAATATTTACACGTTATGCGGTCGAATTTATCAGAAATACGCATTATTTTTCGAAATTTTGCGGATTTTTCGTAGTCATTCCGGGCGTTGCCAAGGAGACTCTCATTGTTGCCTCCGATTCATTAAAGGCCAATTAAACCTTCAAATAGACGAAATAAAAGCGTTATTGTTATCTTCTCTTCATTGATAATCAAAATAAAACTCGCCTTTATAGTAGGTCCTGTAAGAAAATAAAAGCAGTCGTTGATAGACACTTGAAGGAAAGCAACTGTTTGTGAGTTCGTCTTTAAGGGTGCAACGATAATCATTAGAACTAATGTAAGGTAGAATTAAAAATTTTTCCCCTTTGAATATACTGCGATATTAAACTCGCATTGAGTAACTCTGTGTCATTGTGATCACGTAACTGCTCTAATATATTGCTGTAAAATCGCAGAAATTTTTAAAATACCAAGGAGTAGACCAGTGAAAAGTAGAGCTATTAGCCCAGCTACAGCTGCCAGAGAAAGGAAGAGGAGCCAGAGATCAAAGGAAGAGTATTGTAGGAAAGAGAGAGAAAGAGATGCGGAAGCTCGTAGGATTGCCCGTGTAGATGAGCGGAGAGTACAAGAAAGACAAAGAAATAGGGAAACACGTCAAATGAATAGGAAACAAAGATCTAAACCAGGGCCGAACTATTTAGATTATTTGCAAGCGTAGCTGCAACGGGCTGCTATTACCGTATTTACCCGTACTTTTTTCCTCAAAAGTTCCCATCAAAATGGGATGGTGCGGACATTACATGAGATTTGCCCATTCGTCTTTTGGGGGTAGGCCACCCACAAAATTCTACTCAAATATTCGTGCATGGCATGAGGTATTGAGTCAGCGTTATTCGGTAGGTGCAATATACCGTGCATTTTATTTCCCCAATTTTTCACCAAGGTATTTTAGCGCGTTTTTTAATAAAAAAAAAGAGCTTTTGTATTCGGTTCATCTGTCCGTCTGACCGAGTACCAAATAACTCAAAAATTACGTAAGCTACAAACATCAAATTTTCAGGATATATAATTTTATATTCGGACTAGCTATGGAAAAATTGGCGTCCAGCCGTAGCACAGTGGGCCGAAACCTAAAAAAGCTGGCCAAAAATCAAATTTTCAACTTTTATTTTGTGAACCAAAAATAAGGTATTATTATTCTCCTGTGTTTAATAAAATGACTTACTATTTTGTTTTTAAAAGTTCTCTATATAATGTTAATAACATGCCAAATTTGAAGAAAACGAGCTGTGGCCGGCTGAAGTAATTTTCGATGCAAAATTGGCGAAATGTATCACATTGGGGCAAAGTTCTTGGGCATCAAGTGGCTTTTAAAATTATATTTATTTTTAATATGCACCTTTATTGAGATTATAGAGCAGTTTTCTTGTGTATCTTGCATTATTTAAATAGTCTATATTAATTTTAACTTTCGGTTCGGCGTCACCTCACATTCATTCTTAATTTTTTTTCTTTGAAAATATGATGACGCGGTATTACGGATGCCATAAAAATTATCAAGTGCGTATAAAAAATGACCTCAGACCCCGGCAGAAAATATTGCATGGTTACTATCATAATAAATACGAAACTCAAGCCATGCCGATGGAAAACAGATGACGGTGGTGATCACGAGGACTAGATTAAGAAAAATTCGTATAAATACTTCATCCTCAAGTCCTTAGAGACATTCGAAGGGGTTTTCGTCAGAGAATTAACAAGAGAACGCTCGTTCATCAACTGCGAAAATGGTCAAGTCGTACGTAATTCTTGTGACTTTGATTTCTCTCTTCCAATGCATGGTGCAGGAGTTGACACCAGTTCCATATTGCGGGAATAAGCCTGGCACCAGCCGAACGCTTAAACTCACCATCAACAGTAAACGGAACTAAACTGGTGACTGGATGGACACGTTCGTAGCCCGATCGGAATCCAGCAAATCTTCGGACAGTATGAATTTGGACGTCACACATACAGTCACCGAGTGTGAAGGAAGGCGCGTAATCTACATCCAAGGGGTGTCAAATGGTCAGTATAAATATTTATCTAAAACTAAGTACAGTGAAATCTAGTTACAACGACCTTCATAGTTACGTATGTTTATTATTAACGTACTTTTTCTGAATCTCCGTCAATTTTCCGATATATATATTTCAAAATAACGTACTTCAACTTAACGTAATTTTCAATACTACGTATGAACTTCAGAGGTCCCGAAAACAGATTTTTATGGTTTTAAGGTATGCTTTCATCCGTCAATGACTCAAGTACAACCAATTCTTGCTCATTCACGACGTTTTACACCGATTTTGAAGGCATCTTTTGTCTTTAGTCCGGAAATATCTGCGGAACCCTGCCAAAATCCCAAAAGAAGAGATTTTCTGAGCTGAAAACTTTAGGACCGAGAGTTAGTTATCCCTCTCGTGTTTTCACAATATGAATGAGATGAAATCTAAAATTCTAGGAATCATCTCTTGTTAGACTCTCATCATCGCCGGTTTTGGTTTCAGTTTGCGAGAATGCCGACACCCCACTGAGATGCTTTCAGAGAAAATGCTGTACTCCTTACGGGTATTACAGTATACCGTATATTCAGTATAAAGTATAACAAGTTAGGAAAATGTACAACGTATCACAAATGGGCGCGTTTCGTGCAATGGAGTATTAGAAAGAAATTATATACCTGTACGTAAGGGAAATAGCGTTTTAAAGTTCTTTTCTTCATCATAAATAATCCATTTTCTTCATCTTCAAAAAACGTAAGTAAATTAAACGTTTGTTTCTGAGATTGTTTATGTTAGCAACAATGAAGAAGTAACCATGCAAGAAAATTCGACTCGAATTAAGACATTCTTGTCTGATGTTATTGATAACGTCTACTCCTACGATAAAAATGTATAGGAAAAGAAATACGCTAATTTACCAGTTCTACAAGTTTTATTTGCAAAATAAAAATGGAATTCTCGACCTGCAGATTTTCATTCATTTTGAGATTAAAATAATAAAATATTGACCTACAATCTTCGGTTATGAACCATTTTGAATAAAACATTATAAAGTTTCTTATTCTGTTCATCATAATCCGCCTACAGTTCGAAATAGCTCAATTTAAACGTTTAATGCATGTAATACTGGAATATTTTGATATGAGCAATACTTTACGAGATATGACGGAAAGTTCATTTTTTGTCACCAGTAAAGTGGTACCCCTGATTGGCTTACGTGATTCATTTTTGCGATTTTCTTATTATATTTTATTGTAAGTCCTTAATATCAAATTTCATGAAAATCTGTTTGGTAGAAGCCAAGAACAAACATGCGGACGGACGGACGAACAGACGGACGATGATAATAGGCGCTCATGCTGGAAGCGAAACGCGCCTAAAAAGTCATGCTCCATAGAGATACGTTATATCGATATTCTACAGTAGGTATATTGATGCCTGCTCGAAAAGAAAAAATAAATTTATATTTTCAGAATTTATTTTGGTCAATAAATTATTTTTTTCAATGAAAATAATTAAATATGTGGACCTTAGCAATGATTCATCAAAGTAAATAAATAAACCAATGCCAAATCTATACATTTAATGAATATTACAAAATTAATCTTAATTATTATATTCTTATAATTGTACTTTAATGTTGACCAGAGTTACTAACATAATTTGTAGACCGTTTCTTTTAGTCAAGTAAACCCAACATAAACTACAATTTAGCAAGTCAACTTATTTATTGCTGTCCAAACAAAAAGAAGATATTGTGTATATCATCTTTTTTTAATTTCAACGAATATTTTCAATTTTAAATCTTTGGATTCGCATTTGTAAAGACAAATTGGTATGGTATTTAAAATTCTTCCTTTAAAGAAAAGTGTTGGGCCATCTTTAATTTTCACAAGTAAACTGAACCCATGTGGTGGAACTCCATATTCAAGGAGAATAAGGACAGCTTGCAATTGGTAAGTCCCACTTTATTAGATAAAAGAGGCAACTGGTTTCTACTATAACATAGCCATAAGTCAGTAAGAAATCTGCTTTTTAAATCATATTAGAGAGGATATTAATGCTACACAGTAATTGATCACGAACATTTATGTTTATAAATTTCTTTGTTTCTTATTATTGAATAATATGACCTTTCCTTTTAAATATATAACAATCAATGCAACCGTTTATTTGGAATATCTACGAAGAGACGAAAACCGTGTAACTTTCAATATGTTCAAAAAATTACGTTCTCACAGGTCACAGGACTAAGTTTTTTCAAGGTCTTCACGTAGGTCTTTCGCGTGCTCCTTGAAATGCATTTACCACGTCTATGGTCAAACCATCGCATTTCACATTCCCCATTTCGGATTTTGCTTCCACCCCATTTGTATTTCCCCCTTTTTTTTACTCACCCCCCTCAAAAATCCCTCTCTCATTCCTCCTTGTCTGACGGCATAACCCTAGAGGGGGGCGGAGTCGATGGTTGCTCGCACTGGCACCTCATTGAGTAGCAAAGAAGACTTTCTACGGGAAAGATTGAGCCTTGTGGCCACCAAGCGAAGACGATCGTGTCATTAAATGTGATATCGGCTTAATTATTGTCGCACGGGAGTTTCTAAGTGAATGGTAATGATTTTTGATTCTCCCACATTGCTCTCCATGGAAATCCAACTGTCGTTTGCCAAGGAAAAACATTCTCAGGAGGAAAGGATGAGAAAGCGTTCGTTTGTTAAAAGAGTGGTAACGGGTGCATGTTTGACAGTTAGTCGGCGTTACTCCAAGATAAAGTGTCGTCTTAATTTGGTGCGTATGCATAATTTAATGTGTCCACGATGGTGCGTATGCGCTCGACAGTAGGACGTGCATCGACACAGCAGCGATGGGCGCACGCCGTCATGGACTCATCAATCCTTCGGACACACCTGTAGAATACGTTGGGTGCGGGTGTTTTCGCCGAGTGCCTTATACTTATGACACAACAAATGGTGAGTTGATAGTTCCCCCAATTCTCTTGTACTCTCGTATCGCCTGAACCAACCTAGGAGAATTATGAAACATTTTAGTTCCTGTAGCATATATCTACTCTGAACCATCCTCTAAAAATTCGCCTCAATCACGCCCTTCAGTCACGGCACGTACACTCACATAAATGCATTGTACTCTAAGGAAGTTATTTTAAAGTGGAACATGCGTTGCTAAATGTATAAATCTTACGTGAACTCAATTACTAATTACCTACCGGATAGTCTTCGAAGGACGGATCAAGTACGATAAATTTATTGCTCTTATGAAAATTTCTACATAGATATATGAGTCCTCAACATTTAATTATTGCAGATGTATTGATCCATAAATAAAGTTATGCATTCATCGTAAAATAACAATACATACTTACGGTTGGTTACACTGCTTTATAATGATATCTTTGAAAACTTTTTCTCGAAAAAGAATTTTTAAAACATTAGTAATTATCCAAGAAATCCTTTTTTATTGAATCAACTAAGAAATATTCCTTTATATCACCGAGAAAAGTCAATCTAAATTATTTTACATTTCGATCCCAGAAATAGCCTGTGATACGGACCGATAGATGGCGTGTTTTTCTACTGTTGCAGTTCTACCTTGGTCGGAGTAGGACGTCTTTTCTTTCCCTCAGTTCGTTAGACACGATCGCGACTTCCAGAAAAATCCGGCGGTGCTCTCAAAGGTCAAATCACCACCACCTAATCCCGAATTAGGTAGCTTTCAACTATTCAATTTCTTAGTTTAGTTACTTTAACCTCTAAAAGTTTAAGTCACTATGTGACGATTTGCTAACGTAGGCTTGGAGAACAGTTGCCCTGGATTCATATTTATTTTCATTTATATGTAACCTTATATTTGCATTTTTTCACACCAAGTAACGCATAGAAACGGAAGTGTTCTGCACTCTTCTCTTTTAGCAACACTAACACTGCAGTCGCCTCTGTTTCTATGTGTTTTCATTCAGTTACAGTTAGGCGCAGAGTTATTAATTACATTTAGAATCAGGTGCATTCTGGTTATTAGCGTAGAATATCTTTACTAATACTAACACACCAGAGTGTACCTGTTTCTAAATTTGCCTCATCAAGGAGTTTTTGAAGTCGTGAATTTTCTTGTTCAGTTCTTTAAATTCTGTAGGATGAATCATCGCCTTTCACTGGAGTACGCTTTCCAAGTGTTCGTAATAACAGCGAACGAGGCAAAGATACGACTTCTTCCTAGGGGAAGTCAATACTACGTTTCACTTGGATATGAATTCCGTGTTAGGCCGATGATTCTATCGGTATTAGATTTGAATTTGCAGTTTTACATATTACTACACGGATGCAAATTGTCCATAGTAGTGTAGTGTAGTTTTTAACCAACTAACCTTGGGCGCTTTGCATCTGTACTTATGTTTTCATTTCTAAATTTTTTAAGTGGTAAATTTCAGCCTCTCCGTTAGATTTTTGATTACATAGGTGGGTTTTTCTAAATATGTGGGTCCGGGGCAATCTGCTCGCTCTCAGAGAGAGACAGTATCGTTTCGACAGTAAGTAGAGATTGCTGGTAGGGACAGTCGGCGAATCGGGATTCGTGGCGGTCAGCCAGTGGACCATTTGTGCTGACGGAAAACAAGATCGGTAAGTCAACGGAATTTTTCATCCCCTACAATTTACCCTCGAATTGGTTTGATTTTATACTCGTGTTACTATAGGGAATTTATGCAAGGAATCCTACTTCAAAGTATCCGTGTGGATGAGATACGAAAATACACATTGAATATGTATTGTCACTATTTTGCTGAAATCGTGATTCTTCACCATGAAATATTGCTTAAATATTACCTTAATGTGCATTGTTTGAATTTTGTTTTGTTTTCTTCGGGTTTTATTTGTGTAAAGATGCAGCCTATAACAGAACGTTGATCGCCTTTGTGGATTTGATTTTTTAAATATCCAGCTAAATGTATCAGTGTAAATGACATCATTTAAGTACGCGTGTCTGTTCGCATCGAAACGCTCTCCCGAACGTTCCATGAATTTCTTTTCGAATACCAGCTGGTTATTAAACGACGATGGGCATTCAATTTCACGAAATAAAATTAATGGAATGGTTTACAGTGCGCAACTGCGCATCAGCGACGACGCCATGGGACAGACCGCCGACGGGCTGAGCACCGAGGAGCCAAATGCCGACAGATGCGGCAGCGAGAGACGACTACGAGTGACACGTCGCTGAGGAGCAGCAGCCTGCAGTGACCGAGGATAAGGTATTGCAGGCAAGAGGTGCTTCGGAGGATGAGGTATTTCACCTACGGTGTGGTATTCTGGGTGATTTTTGGTGAGTCGTGTAACGATTTGTTATCGATGTGTTTACGCCTAATTTACTCGCATTTACCTATTGTTTTTTCATGGTATTGAAATGAGGTTTTGTTCGCATAGTGCTTTAAAGACTGACTGTATCTATTCACATGTGTTATCTTATGTTGTTGTATGACTGACAACCCATAGCGCTATGTGGTTTGACAGCACAGGCCTGTGCAGACATGGGACATTGTTTACGATGTCTATCGTCTGACGAGACGAGACGCTTAATGCTTACGACTGATTGGATTATTTGATCGATTTCTAGTGTATTACTGCTGTTTTTTTGGTGTGATTCGACTGCCATATTGAATGAATCGGTGTCTCCTTGTATTTACTTGTTTTGATAATTTGTGTTATTGCCTATTTATTTATAGTCGAATTTATTTATTGGTGTCTTGTATCAACATTTGTACCTATTAGATTATTTTATGACTATGCTATTTTACTATATCATATTTTTGTTTACTAGCGACTTGTTTTCATATTTTGTATGTTTGCATATTGATTTGGAATTGCTATGTATTAATTTTGGGTTTATTTATTTTATTTCGAGTACTCATATAAGTTTTATATCCATTTTGTGATTGTGCTTAATTAATGATTTATTTTTTAATTCTACGAATCTTTTTAATGTGTTGGTAATTTATTTTTCAGTGATTTAGGGTGAAAAATCTTGATTTCTGTATCATTTAATGCAATGAGTATATGTCATTTCATGTTTTTCGATTATCCTCTTGCAGGAGTTGCATCAATGGAATAGGCCTCGATTATATCGGGGGAAATGCCATGTAAAAGAAAGGTTAACGAATGGCGTGCTCTACCTCTTGGGTCATTCGGAAACGGGCACAAATTTGAAATCCTCCAGTGACTTGCATCATCAATTAAGAGAGCGTGGTGGAATTCGTACTACTTGAAGACTGGGAACTAGCTCATCTCTCTGGAAAGTGGTTTTTTTTCTAATGTTTTACGAATTTCTTTGAAATCATTGAGGTTATGTATTTCTAATGGCTTGCTGTCATTCGTGAAAAACTAAATTGTATTTTTATCATGTTATATGATTAATAAATATTAAAATGTGATCTTCATTAAATTCATTATTTTAGAATACAAAATGTCCTTTCACTGACTTAGAGGTTGAAGGTAAAAAGGCTACATTAACTTTTGTTCCATTCATTCACGTTTAATTGCATATTCTGAAACAACATTAAGTGGTTTTTTGGGTTTTACTTTTATAGCTTCCAAATTGAAATTACAATGCAGTAGTAAGTAATAGGTCTTACATTTTATTGAAATGAAATTCACTTTCCATCAAAATATTTTAATATTTTTCGCAAAAAAATAAACAAATACCTGTGCCCCACATAACATATGCTGATCTATCAGGTCTTAAATGTCTTCATTAAACATTCAGGCATTTTTCTTAACTTATATTTTTTAATCAAAGTTTTCTCTAAAGACAAAACTGCCAATTTCTGGGTTCTTTCCTCGCACTACAGTAAGTGAATCAAACGATCTGACTCTTAATAGAGCAACATATAATTGTCCGTGACTAAAAACAGGCTTAGGTAGGTAAAGGCATTTTATAAAATGTTTGGCCTCTTAACTTAATGATTGTTATTGAAAAAGCCAATCATGCAGATAATTGTTTTCATTTGAAACTGAATGGTAAATTTGTATCTGATGGAATGAGTGAGATTCTGGGAATAAGTACCGTGTCTGAGTTTGCTGCACCGAACAATTTTGCTTTGATTATGTGTGTTTGTATCTGAGTGACAGTAAGTCTTTCACCAGTACATAGTCCTCTCAAATGCATTACATTTCTAAGGAACATGATAACGGCTCCTACTTTAAGCTTCAGTTCATGAGGAGGCATTCCGGCTGGAGCTGTACCCACGTAATGTTTACACCGATTTCTTTCAATTAATTTATTAATAATTATGTGAAACAATTAATAGTGCAAATGACATCCCCATAGAAAAATATTCCATTAAAGACGTATTTTACTATATTCTTGCATTATTGATACATCTCCCTCTCTCTCCATACCCCACCTCTCCCCCCTCCCCCTCTTTGTCCCTCCTCTTTCCCCTCTCCCTTCCACCTCTTAACTTTCCCCCTCTCTCACCCTGTCATCTTTTCCCTTAACCGTCTATTACTACATTCTTGCATTACCTTTCTTCTCTCCTATTTCCCATCTTCCTCTCTCTCTCTCCTCCCACTACCTATCCCCCTCTCTCCTGCTTCCCCCTCCTCCCCCCTTTCTCCTACCTCGCTTTCACCTCTCTTTCCCCCTCACTCTCTCCCCTCTCTCCTTCTCCCCTCCCTCTCTCGCCCCTCTCCTCTTCCCCTTACCCTCTCTTCATTTAAACGGCTTACCAAAAACGTTCACTTTACGCTAGTAAGCTATATACGATTTTACAACAATAGGACTTCTTTCTTTAACACGATCCAGGTCCGAAGCTCAGATTACAATAGTTCGAATTTATATGAGAAGATGAATAAAAGCCTGCACATCGAAAAGTCGAGTTGGTGCAGACATCCTAAGCCTTTTATCGATACTAGTTGAACCCGCGCTATGTTTGCGCGTTTTTTTTAAATTAATTTATCAAAAATTAAGTACTGTGTAAAAAAAGCTTATCTCAATCATTCACATTTAACTATATTGATGCGTTTTCCATGTACATATTGGTAAGGTTCGCGGGTTCGAATCTCGCTGTGTTTGCGTATTGACAATTTATTATGCGAAGTCAGTCCGAAATCTACATTTTTAATTTCATATTAGAGAGAAAATTATTGCTACGCAGTAACTGATTGCGAACTTTTTATTTCCCATAAAATAACACGTAAAAATGGAATTCTCGACCTGCAGATTTTCATTCTTTTTGAGATTAAAATAATAAAATATTGACCTACAATCTTCGGTTATGAACCATTTTGAATAAAACATTATAAAGTTTCTTATTCTGTTCATCATAATCCGCCTACAGTTCGAAATAGCTCAATTTAAACGTTTAATGCATGTAATACTGGAATTCAAGTGGAAAATAAAAGGGTAACTGAAATGGTAAGATCAGTTTATATACATGGGTCAAAAACATACGTATGTCCTTATTCTCATCTAATTTCAATTTTATGCGTGAGAGTATTTGCGTTAATAAGCATTGTTGATGTATAATATAATGGTTCTACTTAGTAAAATATATGATACCACCAATCAAACGATGAAATGAAGATTCACCTTCTTTGAATCGATCGTTAGAAACGCTTCCCATACGCTGTTTACTGAATAATTATCCGTAAATATTTGCCTTTCTACGCATACAAAAAATTTGACGTATTCTTTTTAGTAGATAATATTATCGGACTCACCTCGTACGATCATATAACTCAATTCAATTTTTTCCTTTAGAGGTTTATTTAAGGAAAGGGCTCTGCCCCTGACTGCTGTCCGGTTTAAACCCGTGAGATTGGTGGCAAAAATAGAGCATATCTTTCCAGCTCTGTTTAAGAGCTTGTGTGTTAAGTCTTCTGTCTCTTTTCCACATCCATTCGGGAGAAGAACCCATAAGTCAGTAAGAAATCTGCTTTTTAAGTCATATTAGAGAGGATATTAATGCTACACAGTAATTGATCACGAACATTTATGTTTATAAATTTCTTTGTTTCTTATTATTGAATAATATGACCTTTCCTTTTAAATATATAACAATCAATGCAACCGTTTATTTAGAATATCTACGAAGAGACGAAAACCGTGTAACTTTCAATATGTTCAAAAAATTACGTTCTCACAGGTCACAGGACTAAGTTTTTTCAAGGTCTTCACGTAGGTCTCTTGTGTACTCCATGAAATGCATTTCCCACGTCTATGGTCAAACCATCGCATTTCACATTCCCCATTTCGGATTTTGCTTCCACCCCATTTGTATTTCCCCGTTTTTTTACGCACCCCCTCTCACAGTTATTTGGCTTGAATTCGCGAATATATTTCGTTATTTTCCGCATTATATATTTTTATTTCAGTCACACACACACAGGTATTTCTCGTCTCCTTTCACTTTTTTCGCAGTTCTTCTCCTTCGCCTCTCGCCTTTCTCAGTCTGGGGCCTTCTTCCTTCCCAAACGCTGGGGAGGAGTCTGTCGAGGGAGAAGGTCTAATGCTCCACGACTAAGTGCGGATACCTCCTTTCAGCAAGCGTTTCGTGTTCATTTTCAGTAAGGAATTGCTCAATACTCACCCGAACTTTCGTCGTTCCATCGTTAACAGAGGAAGGAAGTAAAAAAGGAAAAGCGAACTCTTAAAACTGGAATTTATACAGCAATTATGCTTTCTGGAAATGTTAGTTTTGGACGTTATTTTGTAGACAAAACAGCATGAGTTGTCCTTTTCCTCGTTCAACATAGCGCACGGGTGCCGAGAAGAAAGTCTTGGGAAATGCTATGCAAAAAATTTTTAAGTGTCCGAAATTCACGACTGTGTTGTATGGTGCCTCCTTGAGGTCCTACTCTTTGTAAAATAGTAGGTAGCGGCAGCAACGCGCCATCGAATCTTCGCTTCGCGTCGTTGACACTAACCTGTCGCGGGACGCGTGCTTGAGATCGCTCTCGCTCTTAAGCCATAAAAGGTTAATTAACCTTTTATGGCTTTTGGAGATACCAAAATCAAATTAATTTCAATCTTTAATTGTTTTTCGTTTTAGGTCCTTGTGAGAATACCTTTTGCATATATCGAATAATTTAAGTGATATCAACATTTATTGCAATTTAAGTAAGTTTATTTTACAGCAGTAAATATCTGCTATAAATTACATTTAATTTGAAAATGATAACTACCGTAAGACTTTTTTATTTTATTTATTTTATTTTACAGCAGGAAATATCTGCTATAAATTACTTTTAATTTGAAAATTATAACTACCGTAAGACTTTTTTCGTAGAATTATCTTTTCAATACATCAACTGTTATAAACAATCCCTTGAACCTAGTCATAACAATATATCGAGAATTTTCAAAACACCTATTATTTTAGCCATTTCTATACATTTAAACTCAATGAATGATTGAAAGATGAGAAGGGTTTGATTAATGAGAAAGCTATCAATATAAATTGCAAAGAATAAAAGCTTAGCTTAATAATTTATTTAAGATTAATATTCTTGATTTCCTTAATGTGTCAAATATTAACTAATCGCACATTATTTTTTACACAATATCGTTCAAGAAATTATAACTTCAGTAACTTGACCACAGCTCATCAATCCGGAATGTGACTTTATATTTACCATGCTCTCCGTTATTCTCGAGGACACATTCAAGCCTCCTCCTCATTGACCCCACTAAATTTTCAAAAAGTCTTGGACGCCGAGCTAGAGCATTCCATACATCTCTCACGTAAGTTTCGAAGGCTTCTTCGGTTCTCTCATTTATTTCTGTCCACTCCTGAACTATAAAACCCCACAGATTTTCAATGGGATTCATGTCTGGGGATTGCGGTGGCCAAGGAAGCACATCGATGAAGGCGTAGTCTTCAAAGAAACGTTTTGTTAAATGTGCAGTGTGAATAGGACAGTTATCCTGAACAAGGACAACTTCTTCGCCTTCAGGAACAATCTCGGAGACATATGGCAGTAAGTGCGAACGTAAAATGTGCACATATTCTACTGCGTTCATCCGAGAAGACGTTCTTATCAGCGGCCCTGGTCCTGCAACTGACATAGTCCCCCAAAAACTTAAACTAATGTGACCAGCCTTGTTGGTCGCAAGTATATCTTGTCGCTGGTACCTGTTAACAAAAAGTCAAGAAGTAATGTCATACTGTTTTCGGAAACGAATAGAGGATGTGAGAATAAAATGCATATCTGCAATAATATTACCTCGAATTACGGGGGCGCCAAAGTTGAATTTTTCCGTGTTGGTCGCTGCGGAAAGTTTTCTCGTCACAAAATATGACCAAATCCCAATAGCTTTGTTGCATATTAACGTATGTCTGCGCAAAGCGTAATCGAGCAGCTTTTTGATTCTCGGTAAGAGCAGGTTTTCTCGCCGGCCTGTAGTTATGGATTCCCGCTTCATGAACTACTCTCCTAAGAGTTGAGTTGCTGCAGTGTAGATTAAGTGCTCTTCCTATTGCAGCCAACCCTCCCGCATACATGGGGTTTTGTGAAACAGATTGCAACAAATTTTCGCGCTCTTGCGTGCCTACGCAACGAGGCCGACCACTCCTTGGGCGGGATACTAGCGCTTCATCTCCTTCCCTATAACGCTTGGCCCAGTAGTAAACTGTGCTCTTGTGGACATTTAATTGAGCGGATATCTCAGACACAGTTTTTCCAGCCTCAAGGAGTTCTACAATTCTTCCCCTCTCGGCTGGACTTAATGGCGCAGAGCCTCGACGATCCATTATGGTTCTGAACTTACGAAACAAGTTCGCGTAATGAATACAGTAATCGCAAATGCTCATGGAATTCACCTGCACCGGGGAAAGCGTCCACAGGTAGGGTAGACAGAAAGAACAGAGGGGAGGCAACGAAGGCACTCGGTTGTGGTTACCGAAGAGAATGGCACACAGCAACTATCCTTCTCCCCCATTTTTAGAAATAGACCCTTCCCTTCCGAAAAGTGACCAATGTTAACGATGGAACGATGAACGTTCGGGTGAGTATTGAGCAATTCCTTACTGAAAATGACCACGAAACGCTTGCTGAAAGGAGGTATCCGCACTTAGTCTTGGGGCATTAGACCTTCTCCCTCGCCAGACTCCTCCCCAGCGTTTGGGAAGGAAGAAGGCCTGAGACTGAGAAAGGCGAGAGGCGAAGGAGAAGAACTGCGAAAAAAGTGAAAGGAGACGAGGAATACGTGTGTGTGTGACTGAAATAAAAATATATAATGCGGAAAATAACGAAATATATTAGCGAATTCAAGCCAAATAACTGTTATCTTCATCACGTCCTATTAGCTCATTCAAAGAAAGGCTTCATATTTATATCGGATAAGTCGAAGAATACGTACTTAGAACTCATCGCCTTATTGTTATACTTGAACTAATTTAGTCACGAAAATCTGTTCTAATTATATGGTTTCGATATACGATCACGGCGCAATTTCCTGCAAATCGGGGACCTACTCTAGTTGCCGATCTATTTTTCTATATCTATATCTATAGTTCACCCTGCAAGCCACCGCAATGGTGTGTGGCAGGGGGTGCAATAGCACCAAGGTAAAGCGCATAATAATGTATAGTATCATTCTACGTCGGCTGATTTCCTTTCGTAACTTCTGTTCTGCTCAGCTATCGTTCTAGGGAAAAACGAGCCTTTATACCTCTCAGTCCTACAGGCTATCTCTCTTATTTTACGAGGATGGTCCGTTCTACCAATATAAGTTGGCGCTCTTATTATTTCTTCGACATCGCTGGAGAATATATGCGTCCTAAATCTTTCGAGAAGTTTTAACCTAGAGCGTGATCGGCGCTCAGCTAGTGATTCCCATCCTAAGTCCTGTATCAAGGCTGTAACACTATTGTTTCTATCGTAACAATTTTTGACGAATCTAGCGGCTTTTCGCTGCACTCTTTCTAACTCTGAGATTGATCCTTTCACGTACGGATCCCATATGCTCGACGCGTACTCTAATAGCGGTCTTACTAACGAGAAGTAACATGTCTCTTTGACTTTTTCCTCACTTTTACCTACTATGCGTTTGATGAATCCTAGTTTCTGTTTAGCCTTCCCGCATATATTTCGTATGTGCATATCCCACGAGAGGTTGCTTGTTAAAGTAACGCCTAAGTATTTGACGGAATCGGCTATTTTTAGCTGGACGCCTTCAACAGTGTAATTCGTCGTGTCAATGTTTTTGTTTCCCCAGAATCTCATAAAGGAACACTTTCCTAAGTTCAATTCTAACTGCCACTCTTTACACCACTCGAGAATTGCATTTAAGTCGTCAGAAAGTAATAATTGATCATTAGGACTGTTAATCTCTCTGTAAACTACTGTATCATCCGCGAATAACTTGATTTTACTTTTAATAACCTTATCTAAGTCGTTTATGTATAAAAGGAATAGTAGGGGGCCGATTACACTTCCCTGTGGAACGCCTGAGGCTACGCTGACTGAATCTGATTTAAATCCATCTATAACTACTATTTGTTCACGCTCATTAAGAAAGTCCCTGATCCACTCGATTATCTTTCGATTTATTCCACAGTCATTTAATTTCTTCACTAACTTACTGTGCGGGACTTTATCGAAAGCCTTCTTGAAGTCGAGGAAAACAGCATCTGAGTCTTACGGTCTCCTGATCTTAGTATATCGTGAACGAACAGAGTGTAATTTTTCAACAAACACGGGGGAATCGAAGCACAATTTGCAACATACTCTCTCATGAAAAACTTTGCTACCAATGTCGAGATAAAATCTTGTAATTCCCCCTAATATTCTCGTTCACTGATGTGTATTAGTTAATTTTAAGGACAAAATTGTGCTATCGATATTATTTACGTTCCAAGAAACAGATACAATAGCAATCACAATATAAAAAATTTATTCCAAGCGAATTTCATGAAAAAATAGTGTAATTATTTCATTTGTCGAACCAAAGCTTCGTCGTATGACTCGTGTCCATATTATCGCGCTTTTAAAAGAACCGCTGTTCAAGGAAATGCCTAGACGTCAGATAGGAATGAAGACTACCACTCTTCGCGAAAGTGGCGGCGCTCAATTTTTCCGAAGACTTTTGAATCCCACTGTACATACTGGCAGGGAACAACCTTCGGGAGGATAGAGAAACTCAAATTATGACATTCTCGTTGTCGCATAAAAAGTATCAAGAGCACAGTATACACTATATCAAATGCTATCTCTTCAAGGTACCTGTTTCTCTGACGACCTCTAACTTCATGTTATTTCGTTAGTTCAACCCATATGCTACGCTGTGCGTCAACGGTGAGTTCGAGCTGGTTCGAGCACTCAAAAAGGTAGAAGGCGTTTGAGGGGGAGGGGGGGAGAGAGAGAGAGAGAAACGAGAGAAAGAACACGGGAAGAGTCAGTCGACGCATTGCCAAGCGAATACCTTTCCGTCGTGGCGTTTTACAGCCGCCGTCTAATTTGACCCGAGGCAAAGCAAAATAGCATTGGTCGAATTAACGTGCGGTGGCTCGCATTGCCAGCGCCGCGGGTTCGATTCCTGTCGAGGGCATGATAGTATGTATGTAATTTCACTTGCGAAATATTTATAAACACAGGATAATTTTCAAAGTAAACAATACTTTGAATCACTTTTCCGATTGAAAAAAGAATAAGTAAACGGAATGTTTAGTTATTGTTATGGATAACAAAATATCGATGCGCAATTAAAATTACACTTGGTCGCGTATGCATTGCGATCAATAATTAGGAAATTTTATCATAGCAACGGAAACACTGGTATCACTTAGAAACGTACTAAGCAAAATTCAGACAAAAACTTGAAATATCTCAAAGAAATCATTTCATGAAACAAAAAGTTTCCAACAAACACTGTAGATAATTATATTTTTCTAAACTTTGATAATGCCAAATATTTACATAAATCAGGACCTAAATGCGATACTTAGAAAAAAACGTCACAATTATAACAATAAGCCTCCGCTTCCGGATGACATTGAAATATTTTAAGTAAGCACCGTCTCACAATCGCCCCTGCCTTCCGGAAATACGAATTGTGGCCCGCATGATATCGCGGGTTCACTAGAGCAGTGGTTTTCGATCCGCGAACCACTTCGACCGGCAAAAGGCCTCGCGGCCCACCTACCCCATCCGCTCCCGTCTTGCCACTGCTAAAACTTTAATAGAGTGACCATTTTAGATTGTTCCAAACAAAGGAGGGAAGTAGGAACAGTTGTCGTATCAGTAACTTGCATTTTGGAGCAGCCCTTGGACAACCCGGAGGATTCTCGCGGATCACCAGTGGTCATCGGTCCAAACTTCGAGAACCTCTGGACTAGAGGGAAATCCGGCAACACCTTAAGCAACCACGCTTTCTCTAACTCCTGTTAAACGGCTCACAACACACTCCCTCCGCCGCCGCCTCCTACCAACCCTCCGCTACTCTCTCTCTCTGTCCACATTATGCTATCCTTCCTTTCCCTTCCCCCCTTTCGCACAATTTTCACCCCTCACCCTCCCGCTTTCCTCTTTCTCGTTTCTTCCACAGTTCCTTTCTTATCTTAATCCTCCTCTTCCTTTGTCTACATTTAAACTAAACCGTAAATGCCAATCTTATTAAACGTATGAATAGCAAGGCGCAATTTTTTTGGCGAAACAAATTATTACTATAACAATAACTATGTGAAGTTGTCTGGATTGTATATTCTTTCAATCAATTATTTTTGGTATCGAGTTGCAGTGGCGCACCCAGGGGCGGACATTTGCCCCCCCCCCAAGACTATTTACAAAAATTGAGTTTTAAAGGAGATATTTGGAAAAAACAACGAAAAAGCACAATAGTATCTATTAAACTATCGGTTTTACGAAAAATTATTTCAAGCAAAAGTTGCAGCAAATTTTATTCTGATAGGGCCGAAATTTTTGCAACGGGTCAAGCCCGACCCGACAGTGGTGCAGTCCTGGCTCGCCCCGAACGCGAGCGTGGTGAGCATCGCTGATAGCAGAGGCCCGGTTTTTTCCTGTTCTTACCCGCTAAGCCCGAACTCGGCCATAAAGGCCCTGACGTTCAAGATAAGGATGGAGGGAAGATGGAGATACGACGCTTAAGACATGCGCGCGTTCATGTCCCCTCAAGATACCAAAAGTGATCATTTTACATATATGCCTTGATAATGTACACACAAAATGTATTGATACAATCAAAATATTGCTGTAATAATGATAAATAAATTCCTGAAGCAAGAATAACTTGGACAATTCAATTCATTCATGAGACTATAAAATAAATGTCATTCATGATAACCCTATTGCTTCTTATGTCGGACCATTAATGAACGGGTGAAACAAGAAACATTTGAGAGTGATACAAATTTTTGATATACAGTAGAACTTCATAAACCCGGCATTCTCAAAAACTCGGCACTTTTTTGAAAGTTATATGTTAAAAATCCTGATATTCTAGAAATTACGTTAAATGATGTACGCTTAACTAGTTTCAATGTTCCGTTTACCTCATTAGAACCACATGTTTAGATTCGTGGCGATAGCAATTGTTTTTCGTTAATGGAATTAGTACTTCTGTTAAATTTTATTTTGACGACTTCAAAAAAAGAAAACCCATAGGTGGTGTTTCGAAACGTAAACAGAAAAATCTCACGATTGAAAAAAAGTGGAATTACTAAGAAAACTTCGGAAAGGTACTTCAGTGAAGAGACTTTGCGAAGAATATAGCATTGGCGGTTCCACCTCGTCTGACTTAAAGAAGAAAACGGAAATATTGAAATTTTATGCAGAAAGCGACACATCTAAATATATGTTTAGCCGTAAAACACTACACGACAACGATAAATATTGTTGATAAGGTTTTGTTTGTGTGGTTTCCTGAGCGAAGAAGTGAAGGTGTACCTATTTCAGGCCTAATGCTGATACAACAACCGAAAATTTTTCACAGTAGCAAAAAGAGTGGTAGATGATGACATTGAAATTTGGGTTGAAATCGGCAATGATGCGCCTGTCGTACTTCAGCTAACTGATGTGAAATGTGTGAAATAGTCGACATGGTTTTGAAACCTGAGCATGAAAAAGATGAATAAAAGGAAAGTGACGATGATCAACGACAAACCTTCAATAGATCGCAGTTGGTCACGGACACAATATCTGTTTCAGAACGACGCTCCTGCATTGATTTTCCAGAGATTACGTGTTTGTATCGAATACATGATACATTAATGAAGGAAAAATCAAAATGCATGAAGCAACCTAGTTTGCCCGATCTGTTTAAAATAAATCTCAGAATAATGTGCGCTGAAAATCATGTTGTAAATGCGTATTAGATATACGCCTTATTTCACGTTCGTTATTTACTTTTTAATAGTTCTTATATAATTCCTCGTTTTATTGCATGTATATGCAATAGTCTTTATTGATAATGGGTTCCCCTTTAATTGCTATTCATCATTTGAATTTTATAATCACCAAAAATGTACATCACCTAAGGATTTTTTATAAATTTTCAAAAAACCCGGCATATGCAGGACCCGAGGTTGCCGGGTTTATGAGGTTCTACTGTATATTAACCATGTTATATGCAGGGATGTGCTACATCCGGTTCCCTCTGGCTCAAGCGAGCCGTTTGTTCAATTTTTTTATGCCGGACCCGGTTGTTATACATTAGCAGCACATCCATGGTTATATGGTGATTCACTGCTTAAGTCTCATGAGGGTGCCTGTTAATACTCTATCCTTCAATGTGAATATCCAAACCAAAATAATCTGATGTGGCCAACACATGACTTTCTCCATATCTGGGGTATAGATATTTCAATTATTATGAATAGCAATATGAGGCAAAATTATCATTTCGTATCGTAAAAGAATAGTCGTCATTATTGCCGTAAATTACGTATATTTTGAACATGTTTACAGAATTCACCGCTACATGGTGCTGACGCTGTGTACTGGTATTAAGAAAAAGCAAAATATCTCCGAAATGGATAGTTCTACGAAAATTTGTTTCAGACAAAACTTGGAAGAAATATTATTCTTTACAACTTTGCTCCTAACAAAGATGACCAATTACGACGTTTTTAAGGAGATATTTGACGGAAACCGAAAAAAACGATTATTTATAAATAATTCCTAAAGAATAACTGCTATGGAAAATTGTTTCATATGAAAGTTGTAGGAAATTACATTGTCTATAACCTTTGTATAGAATTGTATATACAATAATGATGTTTTAACGGAGAAATATCGCAAAAACCGAATCGATTGACAGGTATTGTCCAAAAACTAATCAGTTCTTTGTGCTCATGCTAAAGTGTTATATATGAAGTTTGGTAACGATATGGCAAATACTTTTCGAGTTAGAGCGCCCACAATCACACACACAGACATCATTCCAAAAATAGTTTAAACGTGTTCTAGGGACCTCAAAACGTGTATTTCCGTTGAAATCTCGAAATCGATTTTTTTCATGAACACAATACTTTCCCATTACTACGTATGGAGAAAGTAAAAAGCATTGAACAAAGCCAGAAGCTAACTGGTGAAAATGCAACATATCTGATCAGAGAGATGCTTCCAATCAAATAACAACACGTTCTCTGACGAAAGAGACAGTATTTAAGTCAGTAATAATATTTTATTGGATCGAATGAAGTTGCTTTTTACTTTTCTATCAGCATTTATGAAGGAATATTGCCACGTTTATTACATTTTATATAATTCTCACTGTTATGCAATGGATAGAACCAAGAAAATAAATCTTTGTAATGAAAAAAATTAGATACCTATGCGATTGTCACAAGCTGGATTAACGGGAAAAGCGAAAACAGGTAAAAATAACTGTTATGACCGAGATTCGAACCTGAAGTCTTCCACTTGAGGGACGGATATTCTACCACTGAACTACCGTAGCAGACTAATTCCTCTGTTTCAGAACGGGAATATTTTCTTAGGTTATGACCAAGCCTGTTCACCTGTTTTCACGATTCCCGTTATTCCACCTTATGGATACCGCAAAGGAATCTTCGGATCATTCGTTCCATCAATTTATAACATGGCATTCTCACCATTTTAGAGGGTTTCCTCGACGTACTACCTCCTTGGGGACATCTATTGGGGCTGGTTGGTCCCAACCTAAGAAAATATTCCCGTTCTGAAACAGGAGAACGAGTCTGCTATGGTAGTTAAATGGTAGAATATCCGCCCGGCAAATGGAAGACCCAGGTTCGTATTCCCTGTCATAGGAAATCTTTTCACTTGTTTTAACGTTTCCCACTTTTCCATATATTATTGGAAATAGAATTAACCCACTTACAACTGTTAAAAATTATTAAAGGTGTAACGCCAAATGTGTTGCTTCTTCATTGGGTACACCATAGGGATATAGTACAAACTGGGAATTAGATCATTGAAATGTATGGACGCAACACTGGGATACCTATAATATGCTCCGAATTGCGATGGTGATCGTTGTCATGTCACTACTTTAGCCAGAGGCAATTTATTTTTTGTCGTCGACTAACATCGTCTCTAGGTTCGCCATCATTGCAATAAGGCATACTAAGTACAGAGAAAATCAAGTGATGGGCACAAATTTTACTTGCTATTCTGGAAATCGGGCTATAAAAGGCTCTTTTAGTTGTATAATTTGGACGCTCGAATTTAAAATGTTTCGCCATCACTGTAAACCTGTTAAAAATGAAAAGACATATTTTTTTCTTATAGAATGGATCAATGGACGGGCTAATAAATAGAATCTTCTAAGTATGAACTTCCGGAGGAGCAAGAATGGATTGATGACACATCGACGTAACAGAAATAATATGCAGTTGGTATGGAGAAGGAAAAAATAAAATAATAGAGTAGAATAAAAATGAGGACGAAAAGTAAAATAAAACATGAATATGTGAAAGGTGATTGCGATCACTCTTGTGATTCAGGTCCACGTCGTATCTGCAAAAAACACGTTCTTCTTTATTTCATTTTCTTCTGCTCTTTGGAAGGACGTAGACATGTGGCATCACATACGCCCTCATTATCAAATGTGGAGAAAAATTGACCTAAGACCTCATTAAACTCTCAACCAGATATAAAATATTACAAGGCTGTTTTCAATCGAAATTTCAGACGCAGGTTATTCCGTCGGAAAACAGATGACGGTGGTAATCACGTGGACTAGATTAAGGGGAATTCGTATAAATACTTCACCCTCGAGTCCTTACAGACAGTCGAAGGAGTTTCGTCAGGAAAACAACAACAGAACTCTCATCATCTGCGAAAATGGTCAAGTCTTACGTAATTATTGTGACTTTCATTTCTCTCTTCCACTGCATGGTGCAGGAGGTGACACCAGGTCCAGATTGCGGGAATAAGCCTGGAACCAGCCGAATACTGAAGCTCACCGTCAACAGTAAACGGAACGAAACTGGTGACTGGGTGGACACATTCTCCGCCCGAACGGAATCCAGCAATTCTTCGGACAGCATCAATTTGGACGTCACGCATACAGTCACCGAGTGTGAAGGAAGGCGCGTAATCGACATCCAAGGGGTGTCCAACGGTAAATATAAATAATCATCTAAAATTATTTTGATATAAATTCCAATATAAATTCAAAATAATAAAAATATAGTTCTTCCCTTCTTTTGAACGGTTGTTCAACTAGTCATACCAAAAAAGCAGAATTATGAAATGCTACTACAAATGCCCATCTAAAGATGGGCCGTAGTTACACAAAGAAAAAAACGTCGCACTTTAATCTGCACTCAACATGTTACTCAATTTCAGCGGCGTAAGCACGTGGCAACACAGCACACTCAGACACGATGTCACCACTACGGAGTCCCGATAAAGAGTGAGCTCTCGGACGCCTAGGCTCCTCCTCCTCCTACTTTCCTATTGGTTCGCTCAGTGCCTCGTCCCCGTCCACTTTATGTTTTACCTCCCCCTCATCCGCCAAGTCATTTCCAACGCATTCAAAATGTTTGCTCGCTCGCGTACCTTATACGTTAATGAAAACTGTGCGACCTCTTTAAGGGCTGACGTCAGACGCGGCATACATTTGAGACTTTAATTGCAGCCCATCAAAGTAAATGCGGTTTTAAATGCGGCCAGACGAGATACATACTATAAATCAACTGGATGCGCGAGTTATTTCCTTTCCCGTCTTTTTGTGAGGCGCCCATCGGTTTGGCGCTTGGAAGTGCATGATCCCTCAAAAAGCGTACCAAAATTTTTTTTTTAATGTAGAGAGAATCAGATCGGATTCATTTCCTTGCTATGAAAGTTGACGCTATTTCTTATGCTTCTACTTCTAATCACACATATTCTATATTTGGAATTGACATAGCCTAAACTCGCTCAAAATATACCTACAAGTAGAAAAGAAAAGCTACTGTAACAGGATCGGAAATACCCTTTTGAGATATTTGATTGCTTTTATGATCAGTTTTAGTTTAACAAAATTTCAGAAATAAATTCCATGTGAAAATGTCTTAAATTCGCGAGGGATAGATCAAAATTGCGACTTATTACGAATTAGACATTGATAACTGTTTACGCTAAGTTACTAAGTTACGGTAAGTTTTACTAGCTTTGTTTATTATCTATATATATATAATAGATATCATTTAACCCTTAAAAATTATAATGCTGATTAATTATTTATCACTAGGTTTCCCTGTCGATGGTGATAACGGTGGACTTACATTTCATCCCAGGTGTGGGAAAAACATTGCAATCGTGAACAAAGGACGCACGGTACAAAAAATTAAGTAAGTAGAGAAGTTATGTCCCTGTTCCATGCAGAGAAAAACGTCCTCTTTAATGGGCCTAAGTATAATAATGGCCTCTCGATTATGTTTTCATTAATTATGTTTCATTTTATTATTACATAGTGAGGATGACGCTTTTAATTCTGTGGTATTCACAAACAGACCATTGAGAGATAACGAAATATTTGAGGTTAGATTGGACAAGAAGAACACAAAATTCAACTATGCCTTGGGCATTGGTATCATCACAAGTAATCCTAATGTTGTCAACATCCTACCGGAAATGTATAAATCGTAAGAGCTTCATTTTCATTATTCGTTTTATTAAAAATATTTATATGTACCATACACTTCCTATTGGATAATATGGTATGTTGTAGGTTTAAAGATTTTAGAAAGAAATGCTTCTTATTTAAAAATTTTTGACACATGGCGTTTCTATAAAACCTGGCTTCTTTCATTTACCATTTCAACTTATGTCAGCTTACATATTCTCTATATATGTAATTGCTAAGCTGTAGTTTGTTTTAATTTTATGAAAACCTCTCATCGTGTCACATTCTGTATCTCTCCTTTGCATTCCAATATGGTCAAGCTAAATTATGGAATTTTTTCTTACTCATAGGCCTGATGCCAGGATATACCATCATGGTAACATTTACTCAAATGGAGTGGCAATCGTTAATAACTACGGAAAAGACATAAACAAATTAGAGGTTTGTAATCTTACATATAATGCTCAAATTCCTATATGTATCATAGTTTGCCTCATGTTTATCGAACCATATGTGACGTAACCTACATTTAATAAATTATAACGTTTTAATCCTATATATGTATTTGTTAAAAACGATGTCATACGTTAATACAATAATATATTTGTGAATCGTAAATTATATTAACAAAATATATATCGTCATTTCTTCATATTTCATTTTCCATATATTTTCAGGTTGGTGACAGAGTGGGTGTAATGAGAACCGAATTGGGAACCCTTCACTTTTTCGTCAATGGAGCGGATCAGGGACCCGCTGCATCCAACATCCCTTCTCCAGTTTATGGACTCTTCGAACTTTGGTATAACGCAGCCAAGGCGACAATTGTTGGTGCATAGTCTCCACCTCCATCGTATTGCTTAGAAAATTATGGATATGTCACACATTTGGGGCAATGGATATAGAATTCAACTGAAATTACATTTTTTAAATGTACTCAACGTAAATGTATGATTTTTATCATCAAATGCTTGGAGATACGTACTGTAATTACCACTAAAATAATATAATTATTAAATAAAGTTATGACACTACTCTTTGACTCTAATATCATCTTGGCTTCCCATATTTCTTTCTCCCACCGTGTGAAGAAATATGTTGTTTTCCATTATTTACGACGAAAAATTTACAATTTCGGCTATCACACTTGTAGACAGGCTTCTTTCATAAACAAATGCCCGCAAAATATTTATAATGTGTCTAACGACAAAATATTTCTAGTGCTAGAAGACATAATCAACTTTTATTTTAAAGACAAGAAATATAAACAAATATATCGCTGTGACGGTGGTTTACTAGAGTCTTTGTCTTTTTTCTTCTACCAAGTTTGTGTGAATCGCACATGAAATATGGGTAAATGTGAAGACATAATGACAGTATATAAACAGAAATTGCAAAATGAACTCACCTAAAATGTAACTGTTGAAGATTGATGCCTGTATTTCGTCCCATGGGAATCCCTAACCAATGTCCAGCAGTAATCAGCTAACATATTGGGGTTCCACTTGCCCTGATATCCCTTCTCTATTTTGGATATTTCTTGATGAAACGTACGCCAATGTAGTGTTTCACATTCTGTGAGATAGAGTGCCACATCGCTTTACTGTAAAAGCGCGGGAGATTTTATAAATATGTACTAATTCACCTGTAGTGTGGATAGGACGTAGAGGAAGTGTGGAGTTTCTACCACGACTCCATGACCTAACACTTGCGGATTATACATTTAACTAGAATAATAACCCGTCATAAGACGGGTAACATTAAAAATTACAGTAGAACCTCATATATCCGGCACTCGAAAATCCGGAATTATAAAAAATCCGGCACTTTTTGAAAAGTGCACTTTTTAAAATTTTTGCCGCGGGTAGCCTAATCCGCTATGGAACGATAAACGCACCGCTTCGCATCAAAATTCGCGAATTCTAGAACCAATTCGACGGCAGCAGTTACATTGTATGTGTGAGTCCAATTGTCAGCTGACCAATACATGTTGGTACATGTTAGGGAATACTTTCCACAGTCACATTGTATAACTTGTATACAGTCGCGTATTCAGATTCGTAGCGATCGCATGTGTTTTTCATTAGTGTGATATTGCTCAAGTTCATATTGGAATGTCTTCAAAAACAGCTGAAAATCCCTCCAGTTGTATTATGAGGCGTAAACATAAATCTCTTCCTATTGAACAAAAAGTAGATTTATTAAGAAAACTTGAAAAATGTGCTTCAGTTAAGAGACTTTGTGAAGAATATAGCGTAGGCAGTTCTACTGTGTATGACTTGAAGAAACAAAAAAGTGGGTTGCTGATATTTTATGCAGACATTGACACTTCTAAGGCCGAAAAACATTACACACTTCCAGGGTCAACGATGTCGATAGAGTATTGTTTGATGGTTTCGACAAAAAAGAAGTGTACCAGTATCAGGCCTATTGCTCATACAGCAAGCAAAGAAATTCCACGACGATTTGAAAATCAAACACAGCTTGCGATTATTCGCAAGGTTGACTTCATCGCTTCAAGCTTCGCCATGGAATACGAAAATTACCAGTGTCTGGCGAAAAACTTAGTGCCGATTCGGATGCTGCCGAAACATTTGTAGAGGAATTTACCAAGTTAATTTCGGATGAAAATCTTACTGCAGGGTAAATATATAACGCGGACGAGAGAGGATTATTTTGGCCATGTCTTCCTCGGAGCACACTTGGTGCCGCCGATGAGGATATGGCATTTGGAGTGAAGGAGTCAAAGGAGAGGCTGACGGTTCTTGTGTGCGCAAATGCAACACGTACGCACAAATAAGAGCTAACTGTAATTGGTAAAAGTGCACACTCTCGTGCTTTAAAGGGTGTAAAGAATTTTCCTGTCAACTACCGCGCTAATAAACGTGCATGGATAATATATTGCATGTTTATTTACATACATTTTGTGTATGTATTTCATATTTTAAAATATTCTGGCGTGATTTCTGATTAAATTTTGAAATACATTATAGTGTAGATCACAAAAAGCTTTCTTTTGTTTTATCCTGCAATAAGCCGATTTGCCCCTGGATGCTTAGGCAATGTGCAACATTTTCAAAAACCCGGAATTTTCTAAAATCCGGCTCGCGCTAGGTCCCGAGTGTGCCGGATTTATGAGGTTCTACTGCATAACATATTGAAAACATGAAATTTAATTTTTATATAATATTTATGTTAATATCGTAATAAAAGATGACACTTTGTGCACTTTCCCTTTCGTTAAATGCTTTAAATAGGTTATTCTAATTGATAACACTGAATACACTTCTTCTTGCTTGCTTGCTTCTTTCAAGGAAAATAAGGTTTGGAAGATTGTAGTGACTTTATATGTATATACTAAAATAGTTGTGGACCGACGACCGCAGTTTGAGAAACACTGTCTTAAGAGGACTCATGTGTTTTTATGCCTTTAAGGAATTCTGAACTGGAAACATTTTTCGGAACTTGTAAATAGCGACAGCGAAACGCGGGACTTCACCGTTCAGTTATCCTTCACCCATCCTCACACTTGTCTCGTGCTGTGCGTCCGGGAGTCTACAGGCTTTGACACAAAACAAAGGGCGTGCTATCCCAACCACTTCCGATAATTTTTTAGGGCGTCCAGTCGTTCACGCATTGCATTTACTACGCGAAAGGCGCTCTTTTTTCTCTCGTAAGATAATATTACCGTCTTCCTCCACAAGCAGAAAAGATGGAGAACTCTTTAAACCCTTTAGATGTCGCGAAGGGGGAAAATAATTTCGGTAGTGATTGGTAAAGGAGATTCTACATATAAGTTCTGTTCCATTAGTCGTTTCCCTCCGGTGTGCATCCCACGGTATGTATCCTTGGAAAAGATATTTTTCTCTATTCCGCCAAAACGTTTTCCCAAATGCATGATGCTGGTGAATAAACCCTACTCTATAGAGACAATCGCTCGACAAACTTTCATATCTTCTCATCATAAATCCGTCAGTCGCACATACAAACAGGTAGACCTCGTCTTTTACTGCTTTTCTATTCGCAGTTACGCGATTCACCATTTGTGACCAGTTTCTCATTTCGCGGTATCGTGTTCCGCTCTTTCGTGGTAAAAAATCACGGAAAACGTTGTTCTTCCACCATGCGACTGCGAACTGTAATTATATAAACATTTCGAGTATAAACGGAAACGAATATTTTAGCTCCAATGCAGACAATATATTTTTATATATAACGAAAAACCTACATGGCTGAGTAATTTGAAATTTTTCTACATCAATGGCCGCAATAAACACGCACTGCTAATAACAATTGACGCAAGACTTGACGGTGAACTTTAGTAACTCAAGTTTAAACTTCGGTGTGCAATATGACTCCCCTAAAACGAAAATCAGACTGCTTCTAAGGATAATCCTTTAAAAAATGTTTTTCCGTTTGTGTAAATAGCCCCTGCGAGGTAGGCAACCCACGCTAAAAATATAATAATGCGAATACGAATTGATGTGTTGTTCTGTGCCCTCCCAAACCAAAATCCTGGGTAAGCCACTGCTGGTGTAGTAATTTAAATCTGACAGTTTCCGAAAGGAAGTCGAGTATAGCACCGACGTACTGTGTTCTCCGAGATATTAAGACCACAATCTATAATATACAGTCGCGTCATACCATGTACTTCTCCCTATCCCGACTTGCAGCTCGGCGATCGCAGAGCCTCAAGTGGCGTACGTGTACAATTACAGTTGAGTCCTATGGCGTATAGGTAGTAATCGTACTTTGATGTTGTAATTGGATATTTAATTTTTGTTCTCTGTTCGGAACCAAGGATAAATGTTAATCTATTGTTTTTGTTCCCTAATCTGTAAATTTCTTTAGTATTAACTTTAGTATTAATTTCGAGATTCTCTGCAAGACATAGGAATGAACCGTCCATTAGGCGAGAACACCTCTGAAATAAGTGCGAATCTCCTTGTTGCATTGAAAAAACAAATTGCCAACAGAAGAGATGTGCCTTTAATTTCTTTGATAAAGTATCTTCAAGACCCAAAATGCCTACAGCTATGTAAAAAAGACTATTTCTTTGTCCAAAAAATGAAATCGTCAAAACAGCAAAATTAATCATGATCAGACTATACCATCATTCAAATGAAAAGAATACTACACTGAATCATGCTGAAGAACCAGTTGAAGACAACTTTAAAACGGATCAAGGTGACAGTCTGAGCCTGAATCAACAATTGGAAGAATCGATCCGTAAATGCTTGATGCCAAGCCAAGTAATTGACGATGACTTCCGTTCGTTATCAAAAGAAATGAACGTGTACGAGGCAACGGGAAAAATTACAACCAACTTGGAAAAGCTGAAAAATGCCTCAAGTACAATTAAACCAACGTCGACCCAAAACGAAAGGAATTTCTCTATTTCTGGAAATCTGGTCTCTAAGAGAAGGGCAAGATTATCCGACAAATCAATAGACTGTGTTTTTTAAAACATTACTTCCTAAGATGTGATACAAAGGAATGCACTGATAATTGTATTTTAATCTTGACCTTTCTAAGTCATATTACCTTTGTTTGTTATTGAGTTTCAATTAAACATCATCTAAAGACTAAAAATATGGCATTCATTTCGAAATTATTTCTGTTGTAATGCTAAAGAAAATTATTATCGAAAATAGTAAGTAGCTCACTTTTGTACGAGAAATATTAATTAAAATTATTTTTTCTTAATTCAGAATTGTTATCTTCCATTGCCACTTTTTAAGAAGAAAATATTTTATGAAAAATTTCACGAGCAATTGCTTTCGCACTCGAGAATTCTCGAGACTGATAATAAATTCTCGAATTCTCGAGAAAAAAAATATTGGAAAAAAAGAGAAATCTCAAGAATGAAAAATAGTCGAGAAATCACAATCTCTAGTAAACACTATTATTGCAATAATCCTATTCGTGATACCTCATTACATTCACAGATGATATCAGTCTTAGAATTGCATGACGTTCAAGAAGGGATAGAAATACGTTAGGCCAACATTGGCAGTGAGATGCAAAAAATACCTTGGGAAAGTTAAATGAAATAAAACATTCTCCGATTAATGAATATAAGCTAATGAGCGTCATTACGTGACTCAGCCGTGTATTGAGAAAATATAAAGTCGAAGGTCAAAAATGACCACCTTCAACATTTTAGCGATGTCTGTCTGGAATTTTATTTTATTCCTTATTGGCGCCGGAGGTCAAAATTTTCATAATTTCTATATTAACATTTCAATCTTTTTGGAATGATTTCTTCTGTAAATTAAAAGCATTCTGATCGTTTGGTTTTAAATGAACTTGTTTCATCGTTAGTTTAAAGGAAATAGTGTTATAAATTTTGTTGCTCCAGTTATTCTTTGTGTATTAATATTCATATTATTCATATATGTTATTATGTTACGATATTATATATTGAAGGACTTGTATCACTGAAATATTCAATAAATATTTCTCACTCTTTGTTATGAAGTATTCTTCTGTATAATATTAAAATTCTAATCGTACATACGTAAGCACGTGAAGCGTTACAGAGGCGTATTTCTCGAGAACCGTTCGTCGTAAAGATATGCAGTAAACGGCGTTTTGTTTCTACTAGCCATGAGGTCCCTGGAAAAATATTTTCGTTTGCTAAAGTTTCCCGGGGATCGAAACCAGGAGGCAATTATATTTTCCCGTAAGTTTACACGGGATTTTCGATTTTTCAGAGTGCAAGGTTTTTTCTTCATTCATCAAAATACGTAAATATAGACCGATTTTTTTTTGTTTTCGCTTTATTCGACGGCCAAAACTCTATACCACCTTATTCTTGCAATGTTTACATGTTATGTGGTCGAAACATTCATATATACGCAATTATTTTCGAAATTTTGTGGATTTTTCGTACTCATTCCGAGGCGACTATCATTGTTGTCTCCGATTCAATTATTGCCAATTAAACCTCCAAAGAGACGAAAGAAAAGAGTTTTTCGCTTCGACCTGTTATTTAAGAATCGAAATTATTGCTGTAAAACGTCAAACTTTATACATAGCAACGTACATATTTACGAATGATGATTCTGTTGACTGCGTATGGGAAGTGTTTATAACGATTTAATCAAAGCAGTTGAATCTTCATTCCATCGTTTCAACGCTGGAATCTTACCTTTTTAAGTAAAATTATTATATTATACAACTGTAATGCTTATTAACGCAAATAGGCTCACGCATACATTTAAAATTAGAAGAGAATAGGGACGTACGTTATTTTTTAAAAACATACCTATTGAAAGTTACATTGTTCCTTCTTCTTCGTAGCTAATCTTAATAAACGGTTGCATTGATTGTTATATAAATAAGGAAAGGAACTATATATATTCCAATAAAATGAAACAAAGAAAATTATAACCATAACAACTCCTGATCAATTAGTTAAAATTAGGTATTATTTCCGCTGTATTTAAGATAAATTTATTACACTTAGGTTTTTTATTAATATCTATATTTATTTCCGATTTAATAATAGCTAACAATAAACATTTCTCCTAACAATCTATATGGAACGAGACAAAAGATACTGTCAGTGACCGTAGCCGTAGACTGTGGTTAAATGACAAATGACGTTAGCCAACGGGCTACGTTTATTCCGGAGCAGCGTGAAAATATTTGTTTTACAACGAGAAAGTAGAACCTGCCGCAACTGCGGCAACATGGACCTAGTAGATAATTAATAGTTAACTAACTCACAATCAGTTAAATTTATATCTCTTTCGTTCCTATTTAAAAGGCTAATAAATAACCGTTTTATAGTATGGCTGGTTTTTCTGATGACAGTATGTTGTTATTACTTTCTCCATACGTAGTAATGGGAAAGTATTGTATTCATGAAAAAAATCGACTTCGAGATTTCAACGGAAATACTTGTTTTGAGGTCCCTAGAACACGTTTAGATTATTTTCGGAATGATGTTTGTGTGTGTATACGTGTGTGTGTATATGTTAGTGTGGGAGCGCTAAATCAAAAAGTACGTGCCATATCGTTACCAGACTTCATATATAACACTTTAACATGAGCACAAAGAACTGATTAGTTTTTGGACAATAACGGATAATCGGAAGTCGCGGTTTATTCGGAACCCGGTTCGGTTTTTGCGATATTTCTTTGTTAAAACATCATTATTCTATATACAATTCTATACTAATGTTATAGAGAATGTAATTTCCTACAGTTTTCATTTGAAACAATTTTCTATAGGAGTTATTGTTTAGGAGTTATTTATAAATAACCGGTTTTTCGGTTTCCGTTAAATATCTCCTTAAAAACATCGTTATTGGTAATCTTCGTAAGGACCAAAGTTGTAGAGAATAATATTTCTTCCAAGTTTTGTTTGAAACTAATTTTCGTAGAACCATCTATTTCGGATATATTTCGCTTTATCTTAATACCAGTATACAGCGCCAAACCATGTAGCGGTGAATTCTGTAATCATTCAAAATATACGTAATTTACGGCAACAAGGACGTGTCTTCTTTTATGATACGAAATAATAATTTTGCCTAGTAATATTATTCATAATAATTTAAATATCTATACCCCCCAATTATGGAGAAAGTCATGTGTTGTCCACATCAGATTTTATCATAATGTGGACCATCGGTCTAGCAAATGTGGTTCCTCTGATATTATATCAAACTGCCATTTAAAAAAAACGGAGAAGGTCGCCGGGGAATGTATGCCATCATTAAGGTCATCTGTGGTCAAATAACCCTTTGACTCGCGATGATAAGAAAGAGCCCAATTTACGTCACTGTCTAGAAGGAAATGATCACTGCTCGCGTGGAAATAATTAAAAGACGGACGATATCAGTCCAAAGACGAGTATATATATGCTTGTTCATCTGGTCGCATGTCATGGACAGCATTTCTTTCCGACAAAGTACATTCCTTCGTCGCTGAAAATGAACAAGTTGTTCGCTTTCCTCGTGACTACAGCCTGCCTCATTTCTACAGGAGTTCCAGACCCAATAGAGGAATCAGTCTGCGGAATAGGGAACAGAATCACCAATCAGACAACTCTCTACATCCACAGCAAGAAAGACGTCTCCAACGAGTGGGTGACTACTATTTCCTCATACTCCGAGGGATCACAAAACGACACGAACCTGAACGTCATACGCAGAATAATTGGATGCGGCGGAAAGGACATTATTCACGTAAAAGCCGTAATTGGAGGTATGGTAATCTTACAATTAGTACCAATTCATAACGATTTCATCATTGGTATTGTATGGCATTATATTAAATTATTTATGGCGGTTTTTGGTGACGTAAATTTTTTTGGTGGATTTAATATATAAAATTGCTGCATTAACGTATTTTGATATAAAAAACCGTACATTTTTTGTTTATTCGTTACCACCTCCATTAATTGTATTTAATGATTTTATCCAGGCATGGTATATTCACTTCCATCTGTACTGTGCAATATTTTATCACTGATACTTAATATGGCAGGTTTTATTTGAAATTTAAAAGAAATAACGAGACCCTTTTCTAAGTACCACCGGTAAAAATTTTTCCTTTCCCATTAAAAATGATAATTCGATTAAAATTACTGGTTGAGCATTGTTAACACATCTGATATCGCTACCAATTATAAAACTACGTTATCTTCTTCTTCTTAATATATAAAATTGAATCTGTCCATTTGTCTGTCTGTTCCTTATACATTCCCACGCCCTTTGAGCGGGAGCAAACTTTGCAAATTGACTTCATATGACTCTACGAGTAACAAAGGGTATACACCTGGGATTTCCAAAATAGACCCGGGTTCGATTCCCGAGAATGATTTCCATTCCTCATAAGATAACAAGGGAAACTCGATATTTCGACCTGCAACCTTATATTATTTTGCTTATTAAAATTCGAATATTTGACCTACGATTTTCGGACTTGGACTGTAATAATGAAAAATAAATGCAGTTTCTTATTCTTATCGTCTTTTATCGCTTTCGAATCTAAAGCTTTCGAATTTAACGTTTTAATATCATATTTTGACAAAATTTAGCGTTTTTAACGTGAAGTTGCCTTGCCAACCGATTACATTGTTAAACTCGAAATCCTATTACTCTCACGTATGCTCACGTTCTCTCCGGACCTCCATGAACCCTCCCGGCCCAATTCATACGTATCAGAGATATCCCAGAATTAGTTTTTACTTTCTCCAATATACGTAGTATAGAGAAAGTATTGCTTTCATGAAAAAATTCAAATCGAGATTTCAACGAAATACACGTTTTGAGGTGTGCAAAGGAATGAATATTGTATTACCATATGATACATAATTTTATTCGCCAAAGATACCTGGCATAACCCGGGCATCGCCAGGTACTTTCAGCTAGTCTATAATATACTAGCTGAAAGTACCCGGCGATGCCCGGGTTACGCCAGACGTCTTTGGCGAATAAAATTATGTATTATATGGTAATACAATCATTTCACCTTTTGCGGATTTTTTACCAAAGGATGAAGGCATTATAAATTAGAATATGTTTTAATATTTACATATTTCAAATCTTGCTTATGAACGTGTATTTCCGTTGAAATCTCGATATCGAATTCTGAGATATCTCTGATACGTATGAATTGGGCCGGGAGGGTTCATGGAGGTCCGGAGAGAACGTGAGCATACGTGAGAGTAATAGGATTTCGAGTTTAACAATGTAATCGGTTGGCAAGGCAACTTCACGTTAAAAACGCTAAATTTTGTCAAAATATGATATTAAAACGTTAAATTCGAAAGATTTATATTCGAAAGCGATAAAAGACGATAAGAATAAGAAACTGCATTTATTTTTCTTTAATACAGTCCATGTCCGAAAGCCGTAGGTCAAATATGTGAATTTTAATAAGCAAAATAAAATAAGGTTGCAGGTCGAAATATCGATTTTTCCATGTTATCTTATGAGGAATGGAAATCATTCTCGGGAATCGAACCCGGGTCAATTTTGGAAATCCCAGATGTATACCCTATGTTACTCGTAGAGTCATATGAAGTCAATTTGCAAAGTTTGGTCCCGATAGCTCAAAGGGCGTGGGAATGTATAAGGAACATACAGATGGACAGACATTCAATTTTATATAAATTCCACGGACAAACTTCTAGGACTTGTAGGTGGGTTCGAGGTGTGATCCGAAAAAATAATCCGAGTTGTCTGCGTCGCCTCATTACCGAGATACGGGCCGATGAATGTACCGTTGCCCCTGTAGGGTTTGCAACCATCCCCGCGCCTATATCGCTGTTTGTAGTTACGTAGTTGGGACTGCTATGCATGGTTCGACGTGACTGATCTGGCCGCAGTGAACTGCACTCCTTGATACCTCGATCAGTAGCTTGTTAGTCTGGTACGTCTCTGTTGTGAGTTTGTTTGCATTAGTGCATGAGTTACTTCAGCAATGGATGCGTATACGTGGGAAGAAATTTTAGATATGCTCCTTGCGTATGGTTCAGCAGACGGAAATGGCAGGAAGGCTCAGCGGCTGTATCCGGGACGCTTTTATAATCGGCGACTTCCTCACCACAGCACGACAGTCGAACAAGGCCATCAGCAAATATTTTCCATCAATGTCTGGTGTGATATTGTTCATGATGTTTAATAGGCCCCTAAGTACTTCCTCCACGCTTCACAAGACCAGGCTAAAAGGATTTTTTGGAGCAGTCACTGCCAGAACTGCTGGAGGATATGCCCTTAGACGTTCGCCGAAGGATGTGGTTCATGCACGACGGGGCCCCAGCAAATTTCAGTATGGATGCACGAGAATACCTGAACGCTGTTTTCCCTGCGCGGTGGATTGGGCGCGGTGGTTCTGTTTCCTGGCCTGCTCGCTCACCAGACCTAAATCCGCTTGACTGTTTCGCCTGGAGACATCTTCTACGAGACTCCAGTAGTGCGAGAAGATGATCTCCTGTCCAGGATCCAGGAAGCATGCGACAACATAAGACCCGAGACACCTGGTATTTTCGAGCGAGTGTGACAGTCAATGGTGCGTCGCTGCGGGCTGTGCAATGAAGTCGGTGGTCGACACTTTGAACAGCTGCTGTAGTTTCCATGTTAATGCTGAAAGGCCTGATCATCATCATATCATATTACCTCTGCACGATTAAATTTCCCACACTTGTCCGTTTCACCATCTAAGTACACTAAGGGACTTCCATTAATTACGTAAGGGATATTAAGCCACGTTTAGAGACTTCATTCCTAACACTGAAGAAAACGATATTTACCATCCTATGTTATTCCTACATTAGAACGTAAAGATTGTACATATCCTGCCCTCTAAGAGTCTTATTTAGTTAAATGAACCTAATAACTTCCGGCTACTGATCGAGAAATCAAGGAGTGCAGTTCAATGCGGCCAGATCAGTGAAGTTGAACCGCGCACAGCAATCCCAACTACGTAACTACAAGCAGCGACAGAGGCGCGAGGATGGTTGCAAACACTACAGGGGCAATGGTACATTCATCGGTCTGTATCTCGGTAATGAAGCGACGCAGACAACTCGGACTAATTTTTCGGATCATTCCTCGAACCTACCTACAAGGCCTAGAAGTTTGTCTGTGGAATTTAAATACACCCTGTATATAGATAGATGCTTCTGACATAAGATATAGGAGGAGGAGGATACAAAATTATGGGACACTTCCAGATGTGCTAGAAACTTGAAATTTGGTAGGATTATAGGTTTTTGGTTACAACCGAAGGAAAAAATCCATCATTGTCGAGATTCCAATTTTGAGGGACTATTTTGGCCTTTTTTTCTCTTTTTTGCCCCATAAAAAAACATGTAAATCGGTGTAAAGGTCTTTATATTTGCATTTTAAAATCATTTCCCGTCAAGATTCGATCTCGGGTCTTAAACTATCGGAAAGAATAAAAATAGTAGTTATTATTTTTGAAGACATAATTCAAATCCGAGTAGAATTAGCGTAAATTTATACTTTTCATCGGAAAAAAGTAATAATATCTCTGGGTCCCAACAATCGGCTGTCGTGGCAACGAGCTCAATGATTTCATATGGTAAGATTTTAAAGGGTATCGGAGTCTTATATTTAACGCAATTAATGTTAAACTACGATCAATGAAAGAAATCCGATATTAATATAGTAATCCCCATTTTTGGGGCTGTTTTGCACCATTATTGCTCTATACGAGAACAAAAATGATGAGGCAGCTCCATATGAGCTAGAGACGAAATTTGGCACGATTATAGGAATTTGGTCACAACCGAAAGAAAAATCAGATATTGTAAATATTCCAATTTTTAGGGGCTGTTTTGTCTCATATTTGCCCCATACGAGGATTACAATCATAAGGCACTTCCAAATGAGCTTTAGACTTGAAATTTGGCACGGTTATATGATTCTGGACAAAATCGATTGGGAAAAATTCAAAATTGACAAAATGTTAAAATTTAAAAATGCTTGCAGAATGCAAACACCATCTACTAGTAAGAAAAATAAATATAAAATGTCAAAATTTTATAGTCCATGTTTTAACTGAATAATGGAAAAAACTATTCATATATAAATATAAACATTTTTGTGGATAAAATATTTAACTATTTAGTTATAATTTGTCACAAAAAAATCGCAAGTGTACCTAATTTACATCTATAGTTTCGTACTTAAATATTTGAGAATCTCCAAATACTGTTGACCTCAAAAATCCTGTAAGCAAGAATATCATTGTCCCCGGCAGTACTTTGGGCAAAAGAATGCCTCTTCATCAGGTACATACTATGAAATGAAAAACATATACGTACTAATATTAAGCCCAATCGGCAGACTCGGTGAGATTTATTTTTAATAATTTACACATTGCTATAAATGCGATCGCATACGTAGGGACATTAAGAAATTAATGTAACGGATTTTAATTTTCCAATTTTGTGTTTACATCCTATTATATGCCTCTGTATTGTTTTAACCGTCCATAAGGTCTTGAATCAGTCTCATTGTCAGTGAATTGAATAATACGTGAAGCACATATCACAAAGAAAATTAAAAATTATTCCATTTTAGCAGTGTTTTATTTTGCGACTAACCGAAATAGAGAGATTTTGCTACTCTAATTATAAGTGGATGTTTATGCTCTATCTTCAAGGCCCTATTGAATATGCGTTTGAGAAACTGGACGACAGGAAACTCATGTTCCATCAGAAAGGAGGAAAGAACGTTGTGGTGAGCCAGGATAGGCGCACGGTATACCGAATAAAGTGAGTATAGCAACTAAATATGAAAATAAAATTCTTGTTGTCTTTAATAAATAAATTGTTTCAATATTCTTATAGAATGATAACATAAAAATCGTCCGATTTTCAGTTAAAGGTATACTGTGATATATTCTAAATATTTTCTTATTATCATTGGAATTATAGTATAAAAGGAAAACGTTCAAATTCATGAGATACTTCTTTTATTCTTTGTCCACTGTAGCACAGAGCTAGCAGGCATTTACGCTGGGATATTGACAAATCGTCATCTGAATATCAATGAGCTTTTTGAAGTGAGATTGGACCGAATAGTTGGAACACATGCTGGAAATATTGCTATCGGGGTGATACAAACATCTCCCTTAGATGTTAAATACCCAAGCAATATGAGGTGAGGAAGATTTTTTCATTTTTTTACTAGAGAAATAAAAATGAGTAGGACATGTAGATGGAACTTAAGATCACAGCCTTCAAAACAGTATGTCTTTAAAAAATAATAAATGATCGTAAGTAATGTTTGTATTAAAAAATAAGATTCATTAATCCTTTATACAAACATGCAAGCAAACACACAAATCTATAATTGGAAAAATGTTCTCCAAGACGAAAACCTTACATTTGTTTGACTTTGTTCCAAAGGGATGACAGGAACTCTTATGATAATCTAACTATATATTAATTTTACGTTGACGTCTGTAGACATTTGTGTACAGTATATATCGGCGTATTTCTCGAGAACCGTTCGTCGTAAAGATATGCGGTAAACGGCGTTTTGTTTCTACTGGTATGAGATCATTGGAAAAATATTTTCGTTTGCTAAAGTGTTGCTAAAGTTCGAATCCAGGAGACAAATATATTTTCCCATAAGTTCACACGGGATTTTCGATTTTTCAGAGTGAAAGGTTTTTTTCCTTCATTCATTAAATTACATAAATATAGACCGATTCTCTTCTTTTTTAGTTTATTCGACGGCTAAAGCTCTATACTATCTTATTCGTGCCATGTTTATATGTTACTCTGTCGAAGTTTTCAGAAATACACATTCTTTTTCGAACTTTTGCGGATTTTTCGTACTCTTTCCGGGCGTTGCCAAGGCGACCGTCATTGTTGCCTCCGATTCAATTACTAGTGTAATGCCCGTTGAAATATCAACGGAAGAATTATAGATAGATAGATTATTATTATTTTCATTTAAAATAATTAATATCACACTTTTACATATGAAATATTTCGCCATATACAACATTTCTAGTGAATATTCTGTTGTTGACGAGCTATCTTTAGTTAAACTTAAAATAGTTGCCTCTTTCCCTCCCTCTTACCCCCTCTCCCTCCCCCTCTTTCCCCCTCCTCCCTCTATTTCCCTCTCTCCCCCCTCCCCTCTCTCGTATTAAAAGCATTCAAAGCACGTTTATACCCATAAGGATTGAATTAACAATATGATATAGAGGTCTAACAATGGAATTGGTAGCCAAGGCAACATTCCGTTAAAATGGCAATATTTCCACAAAATATGTGAATTAAACGTATAACATGAGCGATTTCGAATTGTATGCGGAAAAAGATGAACAGAATAAGAAATTTTTTCTTCAAAATGGTTCAGATCCGAAGATCGTAGGTTAATTCCTTCTAATTTTAATTTCCAAAACAATAAAATCCTGCACATCAAAAAATTGATTTTTACATGTTACCTTACGGAAAATGGAAATGTCTTCCTTGGAGTCGAACCCAGGACATTTTTGGAGATTTATTTTCGTCATTACCTTAAAATATGTTAATCAAGCATCCTTGCCAAATTTCAATCTTCTACCTATTCAGGAAGTTTGTTAAAACGCTCTATATCGGCCATCGTGAAAGCGTGACCAACCAGCCAACGGACCTGGGCTATTATAGTATAAATACCTTCAAATAGGTGAAAGAATAGCGTTATTCGCTTCGCACTTTTGTTTAACATAAGCATCGAAATTAATGAAGCATAGCAACATAAATAATTACGTATAATTATTTTGTTAACTGCATATGGGAAGCGTTCTAGCTGTGTCAATAACATGTGTATAACAAACAAGCTCTCAGCGTATTGAGTTTTATTTTAAATTGTGGAATTAATTTGTTTTTTGTTTTGTTTCATCGTTTGAATGCTGGAATCTTATCTTTTGGTAAGTAGAACCATCATATTACACATCTGTAATCCTTATTAACGCAAATAGGCTCACGCATCAATTAAAAATTAGATAAGAATAGGGACGCACGTTATTTTGTAAACATATTATATGGTTATCTTATTTTCATTGACAATCTAAATAAACGGTTGCATTGACGTCGCCTTTATAGTAGGTCCTGTAAGAAGTTAAAAGCAGTCGTTGATAGACACTTGAAGTAAAGCAATTGTTTGTGAGTTCGTCTATAAGGATGCAGCGATAATCATTGGAACTAAGGTAAGGTAGAGCTATTAGCCCAGCTACAGCTGCCAGAGAAAGGAAGAGGAGCCAGAGATCGAAGGAAGAGTATCGTAGGAAAGAGAGAGAAAGAGATGCAGAAGCTGATAGGATTGCCCGTGTAGATGAGGAGCGGAGAGTACTAGAAAGACAAAGAAATAGGGAAACACGTCAAATGAATAGGGAACAAAGAAGATCTAACCTAGAGCCGAACTATTTAGATTATCTGCATTTCATTTATTTTATTAATCATTAAATAAAAATGATTTCACTAAACTTTCAGTTTATTTAAATCGCGTTGAGGATCCTAGATCCGGGGCTGCCCTACTAGTTCATTTTTAACTATTACACTGAATAAAATCTGCTAAAGTGTTTGATATGCGTCTGCCATTTTGGTATTATCATAAGGCATAATTCTTCTCCTATATGTAGAATTGAATTATTTTGGCGAAATAAAAATCTCCTTACTTTTGACTAAACAAAAATCATTATCTAATTATATTTTAGTTTTTAAAATTACCATATATCACCTGTAAGCAATATTTATTTTTAATGCACACAAAAATATTCTTCAGTGATTCAGTTTTCAATGAACTGGATGAAATTGACGCAAATGGAAAATAACCATGATATATTTCGTGGATTATAGTAAGCTGTAAACTTTCGAGATGTTACCAACTGGCAAATTTTCTTGAAAACGTAAACTAACATTCTTCATGTATATGATAATTTCAAAATTTTTTACACAAAGAAGGACAGATTTTTAAAATTAAAGACGAAAATATGATTTAATATAGATTAACCGCCGCAGTAAAAAATGAGTAAAACATTGAAATTGTTATTAAAACCTTTTACACGTTGGATCCACTTCATATTTGTTCCGCTAGTTGTACAGGAAAAAATGGGGTGCATTTATTTATGACTCTCCGATAGTAAGTTTGCCTTTTTGCAATTAAACAAGTTAGGAAAGTGTACAACGTATCACAAATGGTCGCGTTTTGTGCAATGGAATATTAGAAAGAAATTATATACCTGTATGTAAGGGAAATTGCGTTTTAAAGTTTTTTCTTCATCAAAAATAATCCATTTTCTTCCTATTTAATAATATTACATGCACACGTAAGGAAATTAAACGTTTGTTTGTGAGATTATGTTAGCAGCAATGAAGAAATAACCATGCAAGAAATTTTCTAAGTTCAACTCGAATTAAGACATTTTAGTTTGATTTTCTCAATAACAGCTACTCCTACGATAAAAATTTATAGGAAAATAAATACTCTTCTTTACTAGTTCTACAACTTTTATTTGAAAATTATTTTTATGTGACCTATTCTTTACGAGATATGACGGAAAGTTCATTTTTTTTCACCAGTAAAGTGGTATCCCTGATTGGCGTACTTGATTCATTCATGCGATTTTCTTATTATATCTGATTGTAAGTCCTTAATATCAAATTTCATGAAAATCCGTTCAGTAGAAGCCGAGAACGAACATGCGGACGGACGGACAGACCGACGACAGTAGGCGCTCACGCTGGAAGCGAAACGCGCCTAAAAATGGTCAACAAAATTATTAGGAGATTATTACATCACAAATAAAACGTTACCTTACATTTTTATTTTCTTAATAATCTAAGGTTTCTAAAGAGATATGAAATCACACACTTCTTTCTTTCAGTCCTTTGGGAATCATGATATATGACAATACTGTGTACAAATCTGGTACCAGCATTACGAGTAGTTTTGGGACTAACTTATATGCCCTAAAGGTAAGCTATGGTGTTTATATATTTTCTTTTTTCAAGAGTATTTTATTTCCATTTAAATAATATAAATAAATGTTTGTTAATATGAAAGTAACTTGGCCTTATTTGCGCATTTTACTATTATATTCCACATTTCTTAGGCCGGTCAGCGATTGGGCGTAATGATAAAGGACAATGACAACATGCACGTGTATGTTGACGGAGTCGATAAGGGAATTGCAGCATCCGGAATTAACTATCCTGTTTACGGAGTGATCGACCTTTACGAAAAGGCAGCACAGGCTACTATTCTCTAAGGAAGTTCGCCGGAATCTTAATGGAATGTGCAACACTTCAACGCAGACTCACAAATGAAGAATGCATATTCACTGAACAATTCCTTATTCAAAACATATTTGAATTTTGTATAATCTTATGCAGTTACTTAGAGGCAATATATTCTCTGAAATACTATGAGAAGAAATGCACTTTCCGAGGAACAATATTCATGTTATTAAAAGTATGTCGGTTTGTCGTGTATTAGGAGATGCTTTAAAAATAAAATTATTGAAAATGTATTCTTCTTCTGTAAACTACAAGTTTTTTCCCAACATCAAATTAATCATCCTTAGTGATATCATCTTATTAAAACTGAACGGCACATTCTCAAAAATTGGAAAGTTTTTACTTCTAAAACAATAATTGGGATTACTGACATTTAAAAAAATAAAGTAACAGTGGTTTAAGAATATTAATTTAAATGGCATATTTTTGGAAGTACACGTAGTTTCGTGAATCAGGAAAGAATTTTATAGCGCAAAGGAGATCGGCATGTAAGTTGCTCTGTTTTTATAAAAGCGATTAATAATGATACAAGTTAGCAAAGTGTACATCGTATCACAAATGGGAGCGTTTCGTGCAATGGAGTACTAGAAAACAATTATATACCTGTACGTAAGGGAAATAGCGTTTTAAAGTTCTTTTCTTCATAAATAATCCATTTTCTTCCTATTTAATAATATTACATGCACACGTAAGGAAATTAAATGTTTGTTTGGGAGACTGTTTATGTTAGCAACAATGAAGTAACCATGCAAGAAATTTTCTAAGTTCAACTCGATATAAGACTTTCTTGTTTTATTTTCTCGATAACGGCTACTCCTACGATAAAAATCTATAGTAGAGGAAATACTCTACTTTACCAGTTCTACAACTTTTATTTGAAAAATATTTTGATATGAGCAATACTTTACGAGATATGACGAAAATTTAATTTTTTGTCCCCAGTAAAGTGGTACTCCTGATTGGTATACGTGATTTATTTTTGCGATTTTCTTATTATATTTGATTGAAAGTCCTTAATATCAAATTTCATGAAAATCCGTTTGGTAGAAGCCGAGAACGAAGATGCGGACGGACGGACAGACGGACGGATGGACCGACCGACGATAATAGGCGCTCACGCTGTAAGCGAAACGCGCCTATTAAGAAATATTGTATATTGCGTGTTTTTTCCAAGTACCATACGGGATGATAACAGGAGAGTGATTCCGCGAGAGAAGTTATTCGGAAGGTTAAAGTGTTATATATGAAATTTGGTGTTAATATGACAAGAACTTTTTGAGTTAGAGCGCCCACAATCACATATATCCACACACACATACATCATTCCGAAAATAGTCTAAACGTGTTCCAGGGACCTCAAAACGTGTATTTCCGTTGAAATCTAGAAGTCGATTTTTTTCGTGATCACAATACATTCCCATACTACGTATGGAGAAAGTAAAAATCGACTTCGAGATTTCAACGAAAATACACATTTTGAGGTCCCTAGAACACGTTTAGCCTATTATCGGAATGATGTAGGTGTGTGTGTCTCTGTGTCTCTCTGTGGACGTATGTGATTGTGGGCGCTCTAACTCAAAAAGTACTTGTCATATTAATACCAAATTTCATATATAACACTTTAGCATGAGCACAAAGAACTGATTAGTTTTTGAACAATACCGGTTAAACGGAAGTTGAGGTTTATTCGAAACCCGATTCGGTTTTTGCGATATTTTTCCGATAATACTTCATTATTGTATACATTGACCATTACAAAAAACGTAGAAAATATAATTTCCTACATCTTCTATTTCAAACAATTTTCCATAGCAGTTATTGTTTAGGAATTAATTATAAAAAATAATCGGTTTTTTCGGTTTCCGTCAAATATCTCCTTAAAAACGTCGTTATTGGTAATCTTCGTGAGGACCAAAGTTGTAGAGAATAATATTTCTTCCAAGTTTCGTTCCAAACAAATTTTCGTAGAACCATCCATTTCGGAGATATTTAACTTATTCTTAATTTTCAGTATACAGCGCCGCCACCATGTAGCGGTGAATTCTGTAAACATATTCAAAATATATCTAATTTACAGCAATATGGACGACTGTATTCTTTTACGATATGAAATGGTAATTTTGGCTCATAATGCTAAGTTTCAGGCCAAGAAAGCAAAAATAAAAGAAAATATAAGAGCACAAATGGGCTTGCTTGTTGACCAGCCAAAAGTAGGGGGAAGCAGTACCAGTAACGATGGTAACACAGCGCGAAGACTCTTTCGAAATCCATCTCTAGCTGCTGCGATTACTGGTGTTGATGAAGGTCTAATAAGACGCTTTACCACCATCCTGCAAGCTCTATCATGTGGTTATGATGTGTGTGAGGTAGCCTTCGAAGAGTTTGCCTTAAAGACCGTTAAGATCTACATGAAACTCTACTCGTGGTATTATATGCCCATATCAGTGCACAAAATCCTTCTCCATGAAGCAGCGGTCATCTCTATGGCCCTGTTGCCCATAGGACAAATGTCCGAGGAAGCACATAAAGCGAGTAATAAAGACTTTACGTCTTTTAGAGAACACCATGCCCGGAAGTACTCAAGATCTGCAACAAGTGAGGATATATTATGAAGGCTATTGCTTTCATCTGATCCTCTGATTATAAAGATAGCACTCGATCGATCGATAGCGATTTAGAGTTTGCGATAGCAATAGATATGTTACAGACTAGGCCTCTTGATTGATTAAATTTGTAAAGTCTGTAAAATTCTCGAGTCCCGGGAATTTTTCAAAATAGTGTCTCAAGTATCAAGAAAAAAAAACCGGGAATCAGATCTCTAATAAATGCATAGGCAACGTCATAACGAGAGAAGAAAATGTATCGATGAAATAATGAATAGAATAGCGAAAGCAAGAGCCTCTTTCAGCAGAAACAAACTCCTACTAAAGGGGAATATACAGCACGACGTTCGCAAGAAGTTGATAAAATGCTATGAATGGAGTATAGCTTTTTATGTGGCAGAAAAACGAGGAAGTTCTAAGAAGAATACGAGAGAAGCGAACGATTATACAGACAGTAAGAAAGATAAAGGCAAAGTGGATTGGACATTAATTGAGGAGAGAGAGAGAGAGAACATGATGAAAGACGTGTTAGAAGGAAAACTGGATGGAAAAAGAGAAATCGGAAAATGTCACAGCTGACAGACTACTTGAAAGGGAAGCAGAGCTATCAAGAAATAAATATAACTGCGTACAATAGGAGTATGTGGAGTACAAGGGTTAACCATGAATAAACCCGGACCACTCAACGGACTGAATACTACGTACGATCACGATGATAATATGCTGGTATTTTTAATTTTGTTTTCTTGAAGGATATGTTTTATTTAAAGAAGTTAATAAAGGGCAGCGACGAAGCTTATGCAACCATATCTGCATGGTAAGCAATCGTGATGTAGACTCTAGGTCCGCATAACGACAATAGACTTCTCAATCTAAATGTGCTACTAGTGATTAGATAATCTGTAAGGTATATACATATTATTTGTGCCAATTTAACCATTTTTCGTAAATATCACGTAATTAAAAAAACTTCAGGCATATATTTCTTACAAATTTAACCAATAATATAATAATTTGTCCTGCTCGCTACTTCATATTTCATAGTGTGTGGAGATTGGTTTTATCGTGCGTTATTGAAGGAGGTGTTTTCAGGTTTGTTGAAGTCCGGAGGTAGAGATTACAACGAAGTTCACTCAAATTTTTCGCTTCTCTTCAGAGTAGTCTCACAAGGAGATGTTGAATACAACTCCGTTCTGCATGAAACCGTTGTATCAACAAAACAGGCAAGATCGGAGAATAAAATATCAAGAATAACAGTGAAAATAAGGTATAAATAAAAATATATGTACAAATCAGCTACGTATTGAAGTTATAATTCTGGAGATATAAGAAAAAGAGTTTAATTAGCAGGATAGGTAAAAATCGTCCTGGGATTTAACCATTATGGTTCATCTGTGGAAGAAGTACAGACATTATAATTTTCCCGGGGTGCTCGCATATCTTGCGAGACTAGTCATTACTTTACAGTAGTTCGTAGAACGATGCTGTGACAACACACACATGACTAGTTACAAACCCATCTGAAATCTCTTTGAGAGTTGCCAGGCCATGTGCAAATAGTGCCCGCGGAGTTTATATATATCATAGAGAGTGGTTTTCATAAAGTAAATTTTTTCATATATTTGTAGACTATTAAATATAACAAAGACCTGCATTAAATATGTCTTTCATTCCTATAGAGAGGGTATATAAATAAAATCTCGATATTATGGCTGCATTTTCCGATGAAAGTGTTGCAGGGGGTTGTTATATCATAATTTGGACCATTAATGGGTCATATGTGATTTCTCTCATATTATATCAAACCGCTACTTAAAGAAGAAGAGAATAACGTGAAGAAATGTATGGCATCATTAAGGTCATCAATGGTCAATTAACCCTTTGACTCGCGATGATAAGAAAGAGCCCAATTTACGTCACTGTCTAGAAGGAAATGATCACTGCTCGCGTGGAAATAATTAAAAGACGGACGATATCAGTCCAAAGACGAGTATATATATGCTTGTTCATCTGGTCGCATGTCATGGACAGCATTTCTTTCCGACAAAGTACATTCCTTCGTCGCTGAAAATGAACAAGTTGTTCGCTTTCCTCGTGACTACAGCCAGCCTCATTTCTACAGGAGTTCCAGACCCAATAGAGGAATCAGTCTGCGGAATAGGGAACATAATCACCAATCAGACAACTCTCTCCATCCACAGCAAGAAAGACGTCTCCAACGAGTGGGTGACTACTATTTCCTCATACTCCGAGGGATCACAAAACGGCACGAACCTGAACGTCATACGCAGTATAATTGGATGCGGCGGAAAGGACATTATTCACGTAAAAGCTGTAATTGGAGGTATGGTATTCTTAGTACCAATTCATAGTTATTACATCATTGGGTGGTTTACATTAAGTCATTTAGGATGTTTTCATGTTTAAAATTATAATTCTAACCATTTCATTTTCCAATTTAGACTTTTTACATTTCTAAATTTAAGTGGATTCTTATGCTCTTTCTCCTAGGCCCTATTGAGTATGCACTTGAAAAACAAGACGACAGGAAACTCCTGTTCCATCAGAAAGGAGGAAAGAACGTTGTGGTGAGCCAGGATAGGCGCACGGTATACCGAATAAAGTGAGTATAGCAACTAAATATGGAAATAAAATTCGTATTGTCGTTAATAAATAAATTCTTATAATATTCTTATAGAATGGTAACAAAAATCGTACTATTTTCAGTTAAAACAATAATGTGATATACAGCAGAACCTCATAAATCCGGCACTCGAAAATTCGGAATTATAAAAAATCCGGCAGTTTTTGAAAAGTGCACTTTTAAAAATTTTTCCCGCGGGTAGCCTAATCCACTATGGAATGATAAACGCACCGCTTCGCATCAAAATTCGCGAATTCTACGGCAGAAGTTACATTGTATGTGTGAGTGAGTCCAATTGTCAGCTGACCAATACATGTTGGTACGTGTTAGGGAATAGTTTCCACAGTCACATAGTATAACTTGTATACAGTCGCGTGTTCAGATTCGTACCGATAGCATGTGTCTTTCATTAGTGTGATATTGCTCAAGTTCATATTGGAATGTCTTCAAAAAAGAGCTGAGAACCCCTCCAGCAGTATTACGAAGCGTAAACATAAATCTCTTCCTATTGAACAATAAGTAGATTTATTAAGAAAACTTGAAAAATGTGCTTCAGTTAAGAGACTTTGTGAAGAATATAGCGTAGGCAGTTCTACTGTGTATGACTTGAAAAATGAAAAAGTGAGTTTCTGACATTTTATGCAGACAGTGACGCTCCTAAGGCTATGAGTAGTCGAAAAACATTACACACTTCCAGGGTCAACGATATCGATAGAGTATTGTTTGAATGGTTTGGACAAAAAAGAAGTGAAAGTGTACCGGTATCAGGCCTATTGCTCATACAGCAAGCAAAGAAATTCCACGACGATTTGAAAATCAAACACAGCTTGCGATTATTCGCAAGGTTGACTTCATCGCTTCAAGCTTCGCCATGCAATACGAAAATTACCAGTATCTGGCGAAAAACTTAGTGCCGATTCGGATGCTGTCGAAACATTTGTAGAGGAGTTTACCAAGTTAATTTTGGATGAAAATCTTACTGCAGGGTAAATATATAACCCGGACGAGAGAGGATTATTTTGGCCATGTCTTCCTCGGAGCACACTTGGTGCCGCCGATGAGGATATGGCATTTGGAGTGAAGGAGTCAAAGGAGAGGCTGACGGTTCTTGCGTGCGCAAATGCAGCATGTACGCACAAACTAGAGCTAACTGTAATTGGTAAAAGTGCACATCCTCTTGCTTTAAAGAGTGTAAGGAATTTTCCTGTCAACTACCGTGATAATAAACGTGCATGGATAACTTCTCAATTAATGTTGGATTGGTTTTTGAATTATTTTGCACCGAAGGCACGTGATCATTGTAAATCTAAGGGACTAGGTGATGATTGTAAAATAATTCTGACATCAGATAACTGTCTTGCCCATCCTGATGCATCACTCTTGGTATTGGGTAACGTGCGTGTGGTTTATTTATCTCCAAATTGTACATCTATTATTCAACCTATGGATCAGGGAATATTACGCTCACTAAAATGCTATTACAGACAGCAATTTATGCAGAAATTGCTTGTTGCTTGCAATAGAGGCCAAGGTGTTGACGGATTTAAAAAGGAATTTAACATTAAGGACTCGATTTGGAAGCTAGCTAAAGCGAAGACTGATGTAACGGCCGCAAAAATGAAAAATGCCTGCCATAATTTGTGGCCTGCAAGCATGTTTGAAGAATGTGATGAATCACCACCAGATTTTCTAGGTTTCAATGTTAGTGACAAAAAGAAATTGGTGTCTGAAATTATGGAATTTGCTAAGGGGTCGACGAATAACGCTTTCACGAAGGGTCCGGAAGAAGACGTTGAAAACTGGATGTAAATCGACTATGAAGTGCCTGTAGTGAATCAGCTAACTGACGGAGAAATAGTTAAAATGGTTTTGGAACCCGAACGTGAGAATTATGAAAAAAGTGAAAGTGACGATGATGACAATGCAGCTGCAAACAAGCCTTAAGTAGACCGTTGCATAGAATTAGTCACTGATAAAATATCGGCTTTAGAGCAGCAGTCATGCATCGAATCACAGGATATGATGAATTTGTACCTAATTAAAGATAAACTCATTAAGGAAAGATCACTATGTATGAAGCAATCTGTGTGATGTGTTCAAGACAATTTCGCAGAAAAACCTTCAAAAAGCTTCCAACACTGAAATTAAATGAAACTTGCATTCCCGCAACTAAAGACGCTGTCTCGACCTTATCGTCTAGCCATCGAGAGTAGAAACGAGACGTGTAAATTGCTATTAAATTGGCATTAAATTTGCTATGACCTTATTCCAAATTCCTCCATTCGTTAATGATTCTTTCTTTTATAAATTTTGGCGTAAATTTTGGATTTAATTTTATGTATTTTATTTTTTTTTACGTTTAGGCCGTGATATGGTAGCCAAGAGTGGCAAAAGGGCAAGCCGTCTATTATAATTTATTTAAGATTTTGCATGTTTATTTATATACATTTTGCGTATGTATTTCATATTTTAAAATATTCTGGCATGATTTCTGATTAAATTTTGAAATAAATTATATAGATTACAAAAGACTTTCTTTTGTTTTATCCAGCTAAGGCAGATTTGCCCCTGGATACTAAGGCAATGTGCAACATTATCAAAAAACCGGAATTTTCTAAAATCCGGCTCGCGCTAGGTCCCGAGGGTGCCGGATTTATGAGGTTCTAGTGTATTCTAAATATTTTTTATTATCTTTGGCATTACTTTATAAATAGATATTCATGTTCTAATTCATGAGATCCTTCTTTTACTCTTTGTCCACTCTAGCACTGAGACAGCAGGCAGTTACGCTGCGATACTGACAAATCGTCATCTGAATATCAATGAGCTTCTTGAAGTGAGCTTGGACCGAATAGTTGGAACACATGCTGGAAATATTGCTATCGGAGTGATAGAAACGTCTCCCTTAGTTGTTAAATACCAAAGCGATATGAGGTGAGTGTCATGATTATTATTTTTTTACTAGAAAAATTATGTCATAATGTGCAGAACATATAGACTGAATTGATGATAGCATACATTGATCCATAGTAATTTTTCGTTTTATTAACTTTTTAACCTCCTGTTTAACTCTCATCCAAGGCTTTCTCAGTACCTTTCTTCGAGTTCATTATCTATTGACTTATAGATCTGGAGGACACTTTTTGTCGGTGTTTATTGTTTTTATAGGGATGTCACCCCCTCCGTATTGCTTTCAGTACAGCGGTCACACACGATATAAAAGACCGAACACTCTTGTTTAATATTCATTTTTACGTCAACTTTCATTCCCATTTGTAGAATTGCGTTTACTTATCCTACCCTATCTCAAAATTGTGATATCCCACAAAGAAACCAACGACTTTTTTTCCTCTAAGTGACAGTCTAGTCTGGTTCGAAAAAGATCTTTCCTATAACACTCTCGGGTATTTCGCAAACCAAGATGAGAAAGGGAAAGGTGACGGAGAATAAGCGAATAAAATCTGAGAGAGGGTTTAAATTTTCAGTTGTTTTAGTTTAAAGGTTATTTTCATTTAACATACAACACGCTATTTGGTACAATGTAAAGCACTATTTCCATTTAGTAACACATGACATGTATTCAAAATCATTAAAAATTATTTTATGAAACAAATTTGTAAATAAATTATAGAAAAAATTAAATAGCGATTGGTAATTTGTTTAATATGCTTGACTTTCCAATACAGTCAGAATGACCATGGGAGACCTCTTATTATATTAAATACCTTGCGACATTATGAAGGTTATGAGAGTGTCTTTAAAAAAATGAATGATAATAAGGACTAATTTAAAAAAAACTGGTTTGTTAAATAGACACACAAATACTAGTCGTAAAACGTGCTCAAAATTGTGAACTTTACATGTTTTATTTGTGCGGATGGGATGTCAAAAACTCTCAATAAATATTTTAGGTATTACACTGAATAAAATACAGGTGAGCCCCGACTAACGCGGATTTAATTCAAATTAAATTTTTTTTAATATGCACTGTATGACCGCAGTCTAATATCTTATGATTTTCTAAATTTCACACTAATCTAATTTCATCAAGCATCCTAAATATTGTGATATTTCAGCAGTGTTACTTAATATGTCTTCGTCTGGTGGCCAATTTCACTCTTTTCCCTGTATGTTTCACGGGTCTAACATAAAAAACATATCTCCTAAGGCGGAAAACATTTGAAAAACGGATATAGAAATATGATTCATGCTTCATGTTTCTCTGGCATCATTGTATCGTAAAGGATGTTTTTGATGAGTTATATTTTTAAGTCTATAATTTTCGACAATTACTTTCTTACAATGTTAATTTACCGTATTAACATGCCATTATAAATAATAATAAAACAATAACGCTACACATCAACAAATTATATAATTTTCGTCTACACATGAAAAAACACGTGGTACGCGCAGAGGGATCCAAAAGATTGAATGCATATAATGTATAATAATATATAATCAGTGATGAGCTGGATAATTAATTAAGAAACGGCTCTCTAAAAAAAAGTCTTAAAGAAATAACGATCTAGTTTAATAACACCGTTCCGCTAGTTTAATAATGTTCCATTCGTAATATATTCCATTACATACACTGTCGGTAACTGACTATCAGATACGGCAAAATATACTTGAAAGGACAAAATATTTTCTAAAAATTTAACAACAGGCTCGCGCGAGCCGGCTACAGCTCATCACTGTATATAATGATATGTAAATTGCAGAAAACCCAACACGCACCACTATGGGTTTGATCTATAAGCGGAGCCGCAAGAGCATCGTCGATCAGTGCATGACTTTGTCGGAGGAGCACAGTGACTTCACACGAGTGAGTGCCGTGAAGAGGGACTGCGACGGACTATTTGAATGCTACCAACAAGTTTTACGTAATAAGCGAAAAAAAGCTAAGCAGTCGACCCTGGACTCATTTTTAAATAAAGCTTTGTAGGTGTTCCGAGAAATATTTTGAAATTATGTACGTTTACTGCTTAAAAGCTTTTTCGTCTGTTTACTAGAAAATTATATAGTTTGTTTAATAAATTACGTTCCAAAAGTCCGGCAGAAATGTTTTACATTGAATGCGGGTCCAAAAATGCCATTTGGGAAGTCATTTCCCTCTGGGCGCCTGAAGATTATTGTGCCCCGGCGAACGCGGATTTTCGCATAAAGCGGAGACCTCAGGAACGCATCCCCCGCGTTAAGCGGTGCTCACTTGTATGTCGAATTGGAATATACGGAACTGTCTTGCGCGTATTATTCGCTGTCGTAGTTTTTCTCCTCTTTGTAGAATTGGACTTTGGTGAAAAAAGAAAGATAAAAACCAATCCTTGCCTAATCATATGCTGGTGTTCCAAATTCTCTTATATAATGTATCGCTCTTTACTTGAAAGAAACAAATCCTTCTGAAATTATTTTTTATTGGAGTAAATGGAACATACACAAATGGAGGCGACTCATTCAATTTTTTTAGTGGAATATATTAGTTAAGTTGGAAACATTTGGCATATCAAAGACTCGGTTTTTGTCTGGCAAAAATTAACTAACCATTTTCATATATTCGCAATATTTAAAATTATTTTACACAAAGAAAGGTAGAAGTATGATACTCCATAGTGGAATAGACTATTATAAATATTAAACGCCATAGTAAAAAATAAAGAGAAAATCACTGAAACAGTTAATAAAATATTTTCGTCATGAGATTCAGTTGACACGTGTCTCTCAAGTTGGACATGATAGGACGAGGTGCAATTATTTCTTGTTCATCCTTCAATAATAAATTTAACTTTTTATAATTAAAAATACTACATCAAAAAACAGAATTATATGACAAAGTAATATTGAGATACCCCTCAATCAATACCAAATGTCATTTTCACATATACTTGGTAAAATACTATCAAATATTCAGAAATTTGAAGATCTCAATAAAATAAGGAACGAGAACACAAATTTCAACGAATAATTACTTAATTTAAAAAATTTAACTAGTGTTATTTAATTAAAATTTTGAAGGAGTAATGAAATCATTTCCTGTTGTTTCCTTCAGCAATTTGGGAATCATGATATATGACAACACCGTGTACAAAGTGGGTACCACCGTAAAGAGTAATTATGGAACAAATTTGTATGGCCTAAAGGTAAATATGAAATAGTGTTTATTTATTTTTATCAAGAAATATTATTTGTAAACTCATTTACTTTCTGTTCAGATAAATTGATGATATGAATTTTCTAATTTTATAAAATAAATGGAAAGTTATCAAAAAGTTAGTTCAATGCTGTTGCAAACTGAAATACCACATAGGAATTTGCATCTATTGGACATGTTTATATGTACTAATTTTGGTCTCTCATTAATTAACATTTTACGCTTATGAAGCAGGCTCCAATTTTTGTTATTTTCTTTTTAAAAAATCTGTGTTGTGAACTCCATTACCGTCTGCTTGTCGGTATGTAATTTTGGATTTCATAAAATGAATGGAAAGTTGAATTGAATTGAAGTTACTTTTTTACTGTTGTAAATTGGAATACCATTTAAATAGGAATTCACCTCCTGTGAACATCATTTATACCTTTTATTAATCACTCTTAAATTAAAGTTTAACATTTATGATCCAGAATCCTATCTATATTTTATTCGCAATCGTATCTTACTTCCATTTAAATAATGCATATATAATTCTTGTTTCAAAATATTAAAGTGCCTTGACCTGAATGTGCACATTTCAATATTAAATTCCATAATTCACAGGCTGGTCAGCGATTGGGTGTGATGGTAAAGGACAATGGCAACATGCATGCATATGTTGACGGAGTCGATAAGGGAGTCGCAGTATCCGGAATTACTTATCCTGTTTATGGAGCGATCGACCTTTACCATAAAGCAGCACAGGCCACTATCATATAACGAAGTTTGATGGTATTTTAATGGAATGTGCAATGCTTAAACGCAGACTCACAAATGTAGAATGTATATACACTAAAAGTTTACTGTATTCATAAATATAATAAATGCTTTAATCGTATACAATTAATTATATGAATAATATTCTCTGCAATACTATAAGATAAATTTCGCTTTCTAAGGAACTAAATTCATATATAATAGAATGACTTGGGCGTTTTAATTTATAGAAAGCCATTACTCGATAAATAACATAGTAAGTTGGTACAAGACTTAATTTTAACTCAATATATTTGTTTCACATATAGCGTAACGGGAGTACCAAAAGTTCCTTTTATACAAATATAATTAAATACAAAGGTTACCACTACACTTAGAACATATCCCTCCAGTATCTTTAACTCTTTCGCTCCTAAAAATGTACAAAAAAAAGTCATACCCTGACCACATATGATTTTTACTTTCACCACACGTAGTATAGAAGAAAGTATTTAGGCATGAAGAAACAATGTAATTCGAAAATTCAACAGAAATACACATTTTGAGATTTTTATTAGCAAATGAAGATCAGATAAGGTTTTCGCTCAAACTGATCATGTCAGCTGGCAAGTGATTTACGTATTCCTGTCGGTTTGTCTTTTTTTAAATTACACCTTTAAAACTCAAGTTACGTAAATAATTGCCATTATGAAAGTTATAGAGAATTTATTTTTTTACATTTTGTTTGAAGTAACTTATCATAGAACCTACTGCTTATGAGATTTTTCGATTTTTCATTTGAACTTACGTTAGACATCGCTAAATGACACCACTGTTTCTGTTGCTTTGATAAAATTTTCTAATTGTTGATAGCATTGGGTAAGCTGCCAAGGATATTTTTATTTGGGCATCGACATTTTGTTATCCATAGAAACAACTAATAATTTTCTTCAGTTATTGTTTTTTAATAAAGGATGATTTAAATTAATCAAGAGTGTAATTGCTGATAATTAATCCTGAGGATGCTAATGTCGAGAGCAATCATGGAGACAGTCATGTGCTGCTTTTGATGAAATGGAAAAATAAAATATTTCAAAATTAAATTAATATTTTCTATTTTCTATGGAGTGTTTCACAAGTATTTAGCATTAGCTCTTGATAGCGCATTGGCACTGTCAAATATGGCTTATTCATTTGCTGCAATGTGATCTCAAATGAGGTATAAATGCAGGAATTCGACCTTGCAGTTTAAGTGTGATTATTGACAATAAGAAATTTTAACGTATCTCCGTTTATTAACCAGTGGCACAACCAGGGGGATGCTAGGGGTGCTATAGCACCCCCCAAACAAGAAAAAGAAAACAGTATATATACCAACCGATATATAATCGAGATAGTATAAAATGGAAGTGCAGGAAATGCCAGACAGCAACACAAAAAAACACATACGGTTACCAATCATCCTGTTCGTTATTTAATGTTCTTTTGTTGCATCGTAAATTGGCCTTTTGTGAGTTGTGAAATGCTTTGAATTTGATTGCATCAATAGTAAACTGTTCTTTAGTAAAATCAGTTGTTCGCAATGTTTTCTAAGCTAAACGTGTTTTAACGGAATTTTTACAGTACAGCTCTTGAAAAACACCGATAATTATAAACAATCGCAAGATTTTGATTGTCAAAAACATCCACTGTTATCTATATATCGTTAGTCTTAATCATCACTAATTCATCCCTACTTCAGCTCCCCAAAATAAAATCCTGTAATCAAAATCATACCAAAAAATAACATTTGATGCCAATGCCAATCTCGATTCTAATATTGATTTTAAATGGGAATGAAGGATCACGAAATCATTCATGCGCTCATAATATTAATTCTGGTGGAGTATTCTCGACATATGAAAGTGCTACTGACCAACTACATTATATTTGTAGCCTTCTTAAAAAATAATTACAGTAGAACCTCATAAACCCGGTATAGAAAAACCCGGCATTCAAAAACTCGTCACTTTCTGGAAATTTATATGTAAAAAATTCTAATACTATAGTAATTACTTTAAATGATGTACGCTTATCTATTTTCATTGTTTGGCTTTCCTCATCATAACCACATGTTTATATATGTGGCGATAGCAATTGTTTTTAGTGAATGCAATTAGTATTTTTGTTAGATTTTATTTTGACCTGACTACAAGAAAAGAATACAACCCAGAAGTGGTGTTACGAAACGTACATAGAAAAATCTCGCGTTTTGAAAAAAAGTAGAATTCCTAAGGTAACTTGAAAAAGGTACTTCAGTGAAGAGTGTTTGCAAAGAATATAGCATTGGTAGTTCCTCTGTGTATGACGTAAAGAAGAAAAAACTGGAATATTGAAATTTTACGCAGAGAGTGATACACATAAACCAATGTGTAGCTGTAAAACACTACACGTCCTGGGTAAATATTGTTGATAAGGTTTTGATTGAGTGTTTTCGTCAACAAAGAAGTGAAGGTGTACCTCTTTCAGGCCTAATGTTGATACAGCAAGCGAAAACTTGTCACAATAGCAAAAGAGTACAAACTGGGTTGATATCGACAATGATGCGCCTGACGTACTTCAGATAACTGATGTGAAATAGTCGACATGGTTTTGAAACCTGAGCATGAAAAAGATGAATAAAATGAAAGCGACGATGATCAAGGACAAACCTTCAGTAGATCACAGTTGGTCACAGATTCAATATATGTTTTAGAACAACACTCCTGCATTGATTTTCCAGAGATTAAGTGTTTGTATCGAATACATGATACACTTATGAAGGAAAAATCAAAATGCATGAAGCAACCTAGTTTGTCCGATCTGCTTAAAAAAAATCTCACATTAATGTGCGATGAAAATAATGTTTTAAATGCGTATTAGATATACGCTTTATTTCACGTTCGTTATTTCCTTTTTAATGGATCATTTATAATTCCTCGTTTCAGTGCATGTATAAGGAATAGTCTTTATTGATAATGGGATCCATTTTCACTGCTATTCATCATATGAATTATGTAATCAATTACCAAAAATATATATTACTTAAGGACTTTTTAAACATTTTCAAAAGCCCGGAAAATGCTCGGTCCCGAGGTTGCCGGGTTTATAAGGTTCTACTCTACTTAATTAGGTAATAGTAATAAAAGGAATCCTGGATATTGCGCGTAATTAGATGGTGATAATTTGTTCGAAAAAATTGAATGAACGGTAAAAGAATTTATATTTTTGCGTACTTCTTGCTCATTTCGTGTAAAATAAAATCGCGTCAATCCTTAACCAAACACTGTTTTCTAATGTAAAACATGAGTAAAATGAAGCCCGTAATTAAGGGAGACTGCAAAATCATTTCTCTAATGCAAATGTAATAATGCACAAACCCTGAGCTGAATATGTTTCGGTTCAATATATTTATGCGAATAAGCATTATCACATATGAAAACGATAAAATCTCCTTACTGATTCACTATTACATATGAGATTCTGGATTCATTATTAACACACTGCCTCCGGACTACAAAATAATTGTATATAACACTCGATGCACAGCAACCAACTCCAGAAATGATCAACCGGCTTGAAGCTTAAAGGAGAGATTATATCTCGCAACTATTATAGTATGCATGAAAATATGCCAATTTGATTATGCAACGTCCGTAAAAGGTTTACTTGTAAACATCATTTGTTTATTGAAAAAACCAATCTCTTCATTAGTTATGTTAGACCAGTAAAAATACAGGCGTGCCCCTGAAAGTTAGACGACCCAAGTCACACAGGAGGATTTTTTCCCGTTCTAGCGAAGACCGCCCCTTAGGCATTCCTGATTGGTCGAGAATACCAAAATTTGATATGCCAAATTTGGATCAACTGCACAAAACATTGCTAACTATAAAACTGAAATCAAAGGAGAGCGAAAATGTTTTCTCTACAGCGGGAAATTTTGTAACAAAATCAGAAACAGGCTCTCCGAATCTCCAATAAACGATCTGCTGTTTTTAAAAAGCGTCTTTGCAAGAGCAAAATAAATCATCATTGGAAAAAATGTCTAACGTTGAAATATATCATTGTCAGAAAACACTACACCACTCTCCAACTTCCTCCTCGGGGAGGCACACCCGAAATAACACAACACGTCCAAGGGACTCCAACTTTATTTAAACCCGAATTACACCAGCATTCTGCTCTCCAGCAGAAGCTCTTCCACGAGCCAACACACGGCCCACACTACCACGAGTCCCGTCACACACTCTTCTCTCTCGCGTCACGTGATCTCTTAGTACTCTCCTTCTCCGTCCCGCTTCTGGTAGCACTTCTCGTGGCGGTCGTCCTCGCTTGCGTAACATCATTAAGAATAGATAATATATTGAATGTTTCAGATATTTCAATTTCATTTTATTAAATTATTAATGATATTTTCTTTAATATATCCAACTACATTATATCGATACTATTTTGTTAGATGCCCACAAGTTAGTTTTTTACTAATCAAAATATTATAATTAATCGCCACTCTGTCACAGGCAATGCCTAATAGAGTGGGGCGTTTTATTTTAATAAAATTTATAGAAATACTGTCAGGATGCCGAGTCTCTAAGCAATTGTTGATTGATCGCTCTCGCTATTTATTTACCAAAATCGGCAACATAACAGTTGGGATAGCCATCGAAATGAAAATAGCGCTGGATCGATCGATACCTATTTTGAGTTTGCGATAGCGATAGATATGCTACAGACTAGGCCTCTTGATTGATTAAATTTCAAAAGTCTGTAAAATTATCGAGTCTCGGGAATTCTGCGAAATAGTGTCTCGAGTACCGAGAAACAAAAAAACCGGGAATCAGAATCCCTAATAAATGCATAGGCAACGTCATAACGAGAGAAGAAAATGTATCGATGAAATAATGAATAGAATAGCGAAAGCAAAAGCCGCTTTCAGAAGAAAGAAACTCCTATTAAGGGGGAATATAAAGCAAGACATCCGCAAGAAGCTGATAAATGCTATGTATGGAGTATAGCGTTTTATGCGGCTGAAACATGAGGAAGTTCTAAGAAGAATACGAGAGAAGCGAATGATGATACAGACAGTAAGAAAGATGAAGGCGAAGTGGATTGGACATTAATTGAGGAGAGACAGAGACTACATGAAGAAAGCCGTGTTAGAAAGAAAACTGGAGGGAAAAAGAGGAATTGGAAAATGTTTCAGCTGATAGACTACTTCAAAGGGAAGGAGAGCAACAAGAAATAAATATAACTGCGGATAATAGGAGTATGTGGAGTACAAGGGTTAACCATGAATAAACCCGGACCAGTCAACGGACTAACTACTACGTACGATCACGATGATAATATGCTGGTATTTTAAATTTTGTTTTCTTGAAGGATATGTTTTATTTAAACAAGTTAGTAAAGGGCAGCGACGAAGCTTATGCAACCATATCTGCATGGCAAGCAATCGTGATGTAGACTCTAGGTCCGCATAACGATAATAGACTTCTCAATGTAAATGTGCTACTAGTGATTAGATAATCTGTAAGGTACATATTATTTGTGCCAATTTAACCATTTTTGGTAAATATCACGTAATTAAAAAAACTTCAGGCATCAACATCAGCATCAACAAAACAGGCAAGATCGGAGAATAAAATATAAAGAGTAACAGTGAAAATAAGGTATAAATAAAAATATAAGTACAAATCAGTTACGTATTGAAGTTATAAATTTGGAGATGTAACAAAAAGAGTATAATGAGCAGGATAGGTAAAAATCGTCCTGGGATTTAACCATTATGGTTCCTCTGTGGAGGAAGTACAGACATTACAATTTTCCCGGGGTGCTCACAAGTGTTGCGAGACTAGTCATTACTTTACAGTAGTTCGTAGAACGATGCTGTGACAACACACACATGACTAGTTACAAAACCATCTGAAATCTCTTTGAGAGTTGCCAGGCCATGTGCAAATAGTGCCCGCGAAGTTTATATATATAATATACAATGGTTTTCAGAAAGTAAATTCTCTCATCATTATGAAAATTTTTCATATATTTGTAGACTATTAAATATAACAAAGATTTGCATTAAATATGTCTTTCATTCCTATATAGAGGGTATGTAAATAAAATCTCCATAATATGGCTGCATTTTCCGATGAAAGTGTTGCAGGGGGTTGTTATATCATAATGTGGACCATTAATGGCCCATATGTGGTTTCTCTCATATTATATCAAACCGCTACTTAAAGAAGAAGAGAATAACGTGAAGAAATGTATGCCATCATTAAGGTCATCTGTGGTCAAATAACCCTTTGACTCGCGATGATAAGAAAGAGCCCAATTTACGTCACTGTCTAGAAGGAAATGATCACTGCTCATGTGGAAATAAAAAAAAGAACCACGTTATCAATCAAACGACGAGTATATATATGCCTGTTCATCTGGTTACATGTCATGAACAGCACTTCTTTCCGAGAAAGTACATTCCTCCGTCGCTGAAAATGAACAAGTTGTTCGCTTTCCTCGTGACTACAGCCTGCCTCATTTCTAAAGGAGTTCCAGACCTAATAGAGGAATCAGTCTGCGGAATAGGGAACATAATCACCAATCAGACAACTCTCTCCATCCACAGCAAGAAAGACGTCTCCAACGAGTGGGTGACTACTATTTCCTCATACTCCGAGGGATCACAAAATGGCACGAACCTGAACGTCATACGCAGAATAATTGGGTGCGGCGGAAAGGACATTATTCACGTAAAAGCTGTAATTGGAGGTATGGTAATCTTAGTACCAATTCATAATTATCACATCATTGGGTGGTTTACATTAAGTTATTTAGGATGTTTTCCTATATAAAATTATAATTCTAACGATGTTATCTATACCAGCAACAAAACAGTAAACCTTGTGTTTATAATATCCCGCCTTAATTTCATGCTTTTAACGATTTTATCCATGCATCATATATTTATTTACATCTGTATTGCTGAATATGATATGCCTGATAGTTAGTACACGTCGGTCGGTGTTAATAGTATTTAAATAAACTAGTTACACCCCCTCGTACCATAGGCAGCCTAATGTTTTTGAACACGTTTATTCATATATTTTACCGAAAACGCAATTAAAAATCTCGTTCTTCTCAGATACAACATTTAATGAGTCCAATTATGGAACTCTTGAGTGAGCTACATACAGTTGCCCGTGACTGAATACAGGTATTCGTATTTGAAGTAGATTTAGTGCGAGTATTTTAATGGGAACGTTTTGCGAGGAGGCAGTCAATAGGGAGGGTGGAAGGGGTCAAGCCGGGAAGGGAAGGATCACAGACGCGGAGAAGGGAAGAGGATTGGAAAGAACGGGCAGAGGAGGATGGGGGAAGCATCCCTGCCATATTTCGAGTTTCTATCTTCATTACTTCTCGAGTTATTAGCGTTTAAGTTAGCGTTACAGACAGAGAAAAGTTAGCGTTATGGACAGACAATTGCTTCTTATTATATAGATATGCACACAGACATATAAATACATATATTATATATATATATATATATATATATATATATATATATATATATATATACACACACACACTATTATTTTATTTACTTAGTACGACTAATAGAATATTTTTATTTCTTGTTCAACATGATTGGTCGAATGAAATTATTGATCGTACTGTTTTTGGCTCAGAGCCCCAATTTCATCAAACATAACATTGAACCTCTGTATCCAAATGAAACTTATGACAAGCAAGATATTTTTTAAAAGGTTGTTTGGACCTCTTAAAAAAATATCTTGCCGGTCGTGGTTTCATTTGGATGCAGGGATTTGCTTTTGGCTCAGACTACAACACCCCTATTTCTACAATACTAGTGTAAGTAATTTGATTTCTCGTTATAAGAAATCACCCAACCCTAAAGGTAACTGCGTGGAAAAATATTTCATTAATGTAACTTTAAATGTGTATTATAATAATTTAGATATAACGTGTCACTTGCAAAATTCAGACGTATTCTTACATTCCGAAAACGTCAGGTATATACACACATACGCACGGACATTATGAAATTAATATAGCATCTAAGAATTAAGTAGTTTAATACGTATTCTGAACTTCTATTTATATTTTTTCTTTGAATTTCAATAAATACCGCGAATCTGAGATAGCTATACATGTATGAATGTGCTTCCATGAAAAGAATGCTATGTGAAATAAAGATCTTATATAAAAAAATATTGAAATTCAGATTGTTTTATTTTTCAATTTAGTTTTTTACATTTCTAAATTTAAGGGGATTCTTATGCTCTTTCTCAAAGGCCCTATTGAGTATGCGTTTGAGAAACTAGACGACAGGAAACTCATGTTCCATCAAAAAGGAGGAAAGAACGTTGTGGTGAGCCAGGATAGACGCACGGTATACCGAATAAAGTGAGTATAGCAACTAATTATGGAAATAAAATTCGTATTGTTGTTAATAAATAAATTCTTTTAATATTCTTATAGAATGGTAACAAAAATCGTCAGATTTTCAGTTAAAACAATAATGTGATATATTCTAAATATTTTTTATTATCTTTGGCATTTTTATATAAACAGATATTCATGTTCTAATTCATGAGATCCTTCTTTTATTCTTTGTCCACTGTAGCACTGAGGCAGTAGGCAACTATGCTGGGATCCTGACAAATCGTCATCTGAATATCAATGAGCTTTTTGAAGTGAGATTGGACCGAATAGTTGGAACACATACCGGAAATATTGCTATCGGGATTATAGAAACGTCTCCCTTTGATGTTAAGTACCCAAGCGAAATGAGGTGAGCATCATGCTTATTATTATTTTTTAATAGGATATATATAGGGTATAGGAGGATACTAATGTCTGGCCCAAACCACTACAGTTGGAGAGCTGAAATTTAATACACAGGTGAATCAAAAAAAATTATCAGAGGAATAAATGTAAAATTGTAACAATGTTTATTTTCTTGGCCGTAAAAAATTATAAACTATTTTACTAACATTTCATGGTTTAGGTACTTCTAAAGTATGAAGCTATGAAGCTGAAATTTTTTCAAGAGGTAGAATTTGCCAAATAATGAAAACGGGATTATCGAAATTCGAAACTTTTTATTCGTTCGACCGTAATAAATTTTAAAATGTTTAAAAAATTAACTAATGTTTATGTACTTTGTTAAGATCCAGGAAGCTGCAAATTTTAACAGAGTTAGGAAATAATGTTCCGGTGGTAAATAACATTGAAAATTTTAGAAATATATATTATTGTGGCTGTTAAAAAATTAGTAAAATTTAAACAATGAAATTCATATAAATGCACTTCTAGAGGTGCTACATGCATAAATTTTGCATAAATGTGTGGTATTCGTAACAAATGCTGAAAACCTATAAAAGTTTTATAATTATAAATTTTAGGGGTTGTTTATACTCCAATATTGACAATAAGGAAAAACACGTAAACCGGCAAGAAGATGCAAACTGTTGCGTTTAAAAATTATTTGTCTGCTCATACTCATTACTTTAGGGTGAGAGAAAATGCTTGCAGAGTGCAAGCACACATTCACTAGTCATTCTATAAGCACTCTTCTTACAGAGGAGGATATAGGAGTATACTAATGTCTGGCTCAAACTGCAATAGTTGGAGAGCTGAAATTTAACACATAGGTGAATCGAAAAAAATAATCGGAGGAAAAACTGAAAAATTGCAACAATGTTTACTTTGTTGGCCGCTAAAAATTATAAACCATTTTACTAACATTTCATGGTTTAGGTACTTCTTAATGCGCTATGAAGCTGAAATTTTTTCTTCTAGTAGAATTTGCCAAATAATGAAAACGGGATAATAGAAATTTGAAAATTTTCATTCGTTCGGCCGTAATAAATTCTCAAATGTTAAACAAATTGACTAATGCTTATGTACTTTCGGAAGATCCAGGAAGCTGAAAATATTAACATAGGAAATAATGTTCCGATGGTAAATAACATTGAAAATTTCATAAACGTTTTACATTGTGGCTGTTAAAAATTCCTAAAGTTTAAACACCTAGCCGCAGACGCGCTAAGAACCGTTCCGCTCCTTTAAAACTTAAACGACGATAACTCGCAGCGTATTCACCGGAATCAGGTGAAATTTTTTCTGCAGCTGACACAAACTCTCTGCAAGAGAAACAGTTTGCAGAATGCAAGCACACCTTCACTAGTATAATATATCGCTCTTTACTTGAAAGAAACAAACCCTTCTAAAATTATTTTTTATTGGAGTAAATGGAATATACACAAATGGAAGTGAATCATAAAATTTTTATAGTGGAATACATTAGTAAAGTTGGAAACATCTGACATATCAAAGACTGAGTTTTTGTCTGGCAAAAATTAACTAACCATTTTTATACATTCGCAATATTTAAAATTATTTTACTCACAGAAAGATAGAAATATAATACTCCAGATTGGAATAGAATTTCAAAAATATTAAACGCCACTGTAAAAAATAAAGAGAAAATCACTGAAACAGTAAATAAAACATTTTAGATGTGGGATCCACTTGACATGCGTCTCCGAAGTTGGACATGAGAGGACGAGGCGCAATTATTTCTTGTTCATTCTTCAATAATAAATTTAACTTTTTGTAATTAAAAATAGTACATCAAAAAACAGAATTATATGACAAAGTAATCTTGGGATACCCCTCAATCAACATCAAATGTAATTTTCAAATATGTCTGGTAAAATAGTATCAAATATTATGAAATTTGAAGAACTCAATAAAATAAGTAACGAGAACAGAATAATTACTTAATTAAGAATATTTAATTTGTGTTATTTAATTAAAATTTTGAAGGAGTACTGAAATCATTTCCTGTTGTTTCCTTCAGCAATTTGGGAATCATGATATATGACAGCACCGTGTACAAATTGGGTACCTCCGTAAAGAGTAGTTATGGAACAAATTTGTATGGCCTAAAGGTAAATATGAAATAGTGTTTATTTATTTTTATCATGAAATATAATGTGGAAATTCTTTCTGCTAAGATAAATTAATGATATGAATTTTCTAATTTTATAAAATAAATGGAAAGTTATCAAGAAGGTAGTTCACTGCAGTTGCAAACTGAAATACCATATAGGAATTTACCTCTATTGGACATGTTCATATGTACTAATTTTGGTCTCTCATTAATTAACATTTTACGCTTATGAAGCAGGCTACAATTTATTTTTATTTTCTTTTTAAAAAATCTATACTGTGAACTCCATTACCGTCTGCTTGTCGGTATGTAATTTCGGACTTCATAAAATGAATGGAAAGTCGAATTGAATTGAAGTTAGTCTTATACTGTTGTAAATTGGAATACCATTTAAATAGGAATTCACTTCCTGTGAACAACATTTATACCTTTTATCAGTCATTCTTTAACTAAAGTTTGACATTTCTCATCCAGAATCCTATCTATATTTTTTCGAAAGCATATCTTACTTCCATTTAAATAATGCATATATAATTCTTGTTTCAAAATATTAAAGTACCTTGACCTGAATGTGCACATTACAATATATAAATTCCATAATTCACAGGCTGGTCAGCGATTGGGCGTGATGATAAAGGACAATGGCAACATGCATGTATATGTTGACGGAGTCGATAAGGGAGTCGCAGCAGCCGGAATTAACTATCCTGTTTACGGAGTTATCGATCTTTACCAAAAAGCAGCACAGGCCACTATTATCTAAGGGAGTTTGCTGGTATCTTAATGAAATGTGCAATGCTTCAATGCAGACTCACAAATGTAGAATGTATATACACTGAAAGTTTCCTGTATGCAAAAATATAATAAATGCTTTAATCATATACAATTAATTTTACGCATAATATTCCCTGCAATACTATGAGACCAACTTCGTTTCTAAGGAACCAAATTCATATATAATCGAAAGAGTTGGCCGTTTTAATTTGTAGATAGCCATTACTCGATAAAATAACATAGTTTCTACAAGGCTTTATTTTAACTCCATAGATAGCGTCATCATCATGTGTAAAAGGAGTACCAAAAACTTTCTTTTATAACAGTACAAATAAAATGGTTACCCCTAAACTTATAACATATCCCTCCAGTATCTTAAACTTGTTTGCTCCTAAAAATGTACCAAAAAACATCATGCACTGACCACATAAAATTTTTACTTTCTCCACACGTAGTACAGGAGAATGTATTGTATGTCTGAAGAAACAATCTAATCCAAAATTCAACGGAAATACACGTTTTGAGATTTCTATTGGCAAATGAAGATCAGATAAGGTTTTCGCTGAAACTGCTCATGTCAGCCAGAAAGTGGTTCACGTATTCTTGTCGTTTTGTCTTTTTCCAAATTCCTCCTTTAAAACTCAAGTTACGTAAATATTTGTCATTATAAAAGTTATAGAGAATGTATTTTTTTACATGTTCTGTTTGAATTAATTTTTCATAAAACTTATTGCTTATGAGGTATTTCGATTTTTCATTTGAACTTACATTAGACATCGGTAAATGACACCATTGTTTCTGATGCTATGATAAAATTTCCTAATTGTTGATAGCATTGGGTGAGCTGCCAGGTGTATTTTTAATTGTGCATCAACATTTGGTTATCAACAGAAACAACTAATAATTTTCTTCGGCTATTTTTTTTTAATAAAGAATGATGAAAATGATTTAAATAAATAAAGAGTGTAATTGCTGATAATTAATCCTGAGGATGCTAATGTTGAGAGCAATCATGGAGACAGTCATGTGCTGCTTTTGATGAAATGGAAAAAAAATATTTAAAAATTAAAATTAATATTTTCTAAGGAGTGTTTTACCAGTATTAATATTTGTTTTTGATAGCGCATCGGCAATGTCAAATATGTCTTTGGCTTATTCATTTGCTGCCAGCAGGATAGATTGATTATCATGTGATCTCAAATGAGGTCTAAATACAGGAATTTGCCATTGCAGTTCAACTTGTGATTATTAACAACAGGAAATTTTAACGTATCTCGGTTTCTAATCCAGTGGCGCAACCAGGGGGGTGATAGGGGTGCTATAGCACCCCCCAAACAAGAAAAAGAAAACAGTATATATACCTACCGATATATAATCGAGATAGTATATGATGGAAATGCAGGAAATACCAGACAGCAACACAAACAAACACATAGGGTTACCAAACATCCTGGTTGTTATTTATTGTTCTTTTGTTGCATTGCAAATTGGCCTTTTGTAAATTGTGAATTGTTTGCATCAATAGTAAATTGTTCTTTAGTAAAATCAGTTGTTCGCAATGTTTTTTAAGCTAAACATGTTTTAAAGGAATTTTTACAGTACAGCTCTTGAAAAACACCGATAATTATAAACAATCGCTAGCTTTTGATTGTCAAATCATCGACTGTTATCTACATATCGTTAGTCTTAATCATCACTAATTCATCCCTATTTCAGCACCCCCAAAATCAAATCCTGTAATCAATATACCAAAAAATAACATTTGCTGCCAATGCCAATCTCGATTCTAACATTGATTTTAAATGGGTATGAAGGAATCACGAACTCATTCAAGTGCTCATAATATTTTCTGTAGGAGTATTCATTACATATGAAAGTGCTACAGAGCACCTACACTACATTTATAGCCTTCATAAAAATTAATTACGTACTTAATTAGGTAATAGTAATAAAAGAAATCTTGGATACTGCGCATAATTAGATGGTGATAATTTGGTCAAAAAAATTGAGTGAACGGTAGAAGAATTTATTTTTCCGTACTTCTTGCTCATTTCGTGTAAAATAAAATCGTGTCAACCCTAAACCGAACACTGTGTTCTAATGTAAAACTTGAGTTAAATGAAGTACGTAATTAATGGAGACTGCAAAATCACTTCTCTAACGCACATGTAATAATGCGCATACCCTGAGCTGAATATGTTTCGGTTCAATATATTTATGCGAATAAGCATTATCACATATGAAAACGATAAAATCTCTTTACTGATTCACTATGACAGATGAGATTCTGGATTCATTATTAATACACTGCCTCCGGACTACATAATAATTGTATATAACATTCGATGCACAGCAACCAACTCCAGAAATGATCAACCGGCTTGAACCTTAAAAGAGAGATTATATCTCACAACTATTATAGTATGCATGTAAATATGTCAATTTGATTAAGTAACGTTCGTAAAAGGTTTTCTGGTATACATCATTTGTTTATTGAGAAAAACGAAACTCTGCAGAACTTATTTCAGCAAAAATAAAGGCATGCCCCTGAAAGTTACACAACCCAACTTACACACGAGGATTTTTTTTTCGGTTTGTCAGGTTTGGAGGATGAGACTACAAAGAGGTAAGGTGATGTTCAGTAAAAATTTTTTATCTTCTCTGCAGCGTAGTCTGACAATGCAACTCCATTGTGTCTTAAACCGTTGCCACAACAAAACGGTGAAAGAAGTATTAAGAGTAGCTGCGAAAATAAATATCTGAATGTTAATATCAGTGTGAGCTATCATTCAGTGATAATGATATCTATGAGTTTCAATTTTGTAGGTACAGCCAAAGCAGTGCAATGAGCAGAGTAGGATAATACCTTTATAGTATTTAACCTATATCACTCGCCTGAGGCATGATCTTAGACATTACTATTTTCCTGGTGAATTCGTGTGTCTGACGAGACTTAAAATAAAATTAGAATAGTTGATAAGAGGACAAAATGTTTACACAGATGACTAGTTATAAGACCATCAGAACTCCATTGGAACACAGCAAGGCCCGGTGCAAATTGTGCTCGCATAGTTTAAAACATTATGTGATAAAAATTGTATTAAAACATTACATTTTTATGTCATTGTGTTAAATTCTCTTGTCATTATGGAGATTTTAAATATTTTCTATTAAATGTGTAAAAAGGATGTACTACAAATTTCCCTTTCCTTCCTACATAGTGGGTTTATAAATAATAGCTCGATAATATGGCTACTTTTTCCAATGAAATTGGAAGGGGGTTGTTATATCATAATGTGGTCCATTGGTGCATCACATGTGGTTCCTCTGGTATTATATCAAACTGCCATTTAAAAAAAAAGAAGGTCGCCGAGGAATTTATGCCATCATTAAGGCTATCGGTGGTCAATTAACCCTTTGACTCACGATGATAAGAAAGAGCCCAATTTACGTCACTGTCTAGAAGGAAATGATCACTGCTCGCGTGGAAATAATTAAAAGACGGATGATATCAATCCAAAGACGAGTATATATAAGCCTGTTCATCTGGTCGCATGTCATGGACAGCATTTCTTTCCGAGAAAGTACATTCATTCGTCGCTGAAAATGAACAAGTTGTTCGCTTTCCTCGTGACTACAGCCTGCCTCATTTCTAAAGGAGTTCCAGACCCCATTGAGGAATCAGTCTGCAGAATAGGGAACAGGATAACCAATCAGACCACTGTCTCCATCCACAGCAAGAAAGACGTCTCCAACGAGTGGGTGACTACTATTTCCTCATACACCGAGGGATCACAAAATGGCACGAATCTGAACGTGACACGCAGGATAATTGGGTGCGGCAGAAAGGATGTAATTCACGTAAAAGTCATAATTGGAGGTATGCTATTCTTAGTACCAATGCATTAGGATTTAAGCATTTCTTGGTATCTATATTTAATTTCGTATAGAAGGACGTTTTAAATGAATGATACACACAGCATTGTATATGAATACAGTATTAAGCTTGGCCTTATACAAGAGTTGTAAATTCTATTTTCGGAATACTGAATTCGGAGATAAATGTTTTTGAGATTCTCCTGCGATTCTACTTTTAAATTGATTTTCTGTTCTACCTGTAAGGGTCCTTTAATTATCCAGTTAACATTTTGGACGGCCAGACACTCTTGTTCCATCCAAAAGGAGGAAAGAACGTTGTTGTCAGCCAGGATAGACGCACAGTATTTCGCATAAAGTGGGTAAACCACGAAACCAGGTTTCGTTTGACCATTTCGTATTAGTTTTTATATAAGTATATACATTGACATTATCAGCAGATTCCTTTCTTTCAGTAAATACTTAATAGTAATGTTTTAATATATATTAGATATAATGGATTGGAAATGCATATAACATTGTATTCAAGTTCTCATAAAATCCTTCATTTACAGCATAGAAGAAATGGGCAAATACGCTGGCATAGTCACAAATCGTCGCCTGAATGATAACGAACTTTTTGAGGTGAAATTAGATCGAATAGTGGGTACATATGCAGAAAATATCGCAATTGGGGTCACACCAATCTCTCCGGAAGATATGGAATATCCAGAATGGATGAAGTGAGTCAATGTTCTTTAATTTGATAAATAACTGTCCCTACATCGTGACAGCAACAAGTGGATTGAATTGCTCTCACGATGTTTTGTTCTTTAATGTCACATTAAATCTTTTTTTGCTGAATGAAATGATGAGATCTTCGCCCCATATTGATTTCAGGTATAGTGCAATAATGGTTTACGGCAACACTGCGTACCGAAATGGCACCAGAATTACGTCCAATTACGGATCTAATTTAAATTCCCTCAAAGTAAGTTGTAGTAGATCTATAGATTTCATTTATTAATTTTTTAAAAAACATGATAATCTCCAAGGTATTTGGGAGTTTTTCATAAATATTAACATAATCCGGTATATCAAAATAATTTTCACAGTATTTCAACGATTCTGACCAAACTCACTAAATTGGAAAACCCCTGTTATGGATCCAGTTATTAAATATAAGATCAATTTAACCCATTTAACGTTACACTTTGCTGCGGGCATTGCAAATATTTAAGCACTCTTTCGACCTACGTTATTTTGTGTGCGTGTGTGTGTGCGGGCGTGCGCGCGCGTGTGTGTGTGTGTAAACTATCTAACCACGCAAACAAACCTCCGTGGCCACCTATTTCAGAGTTCGGTTTCATTTTGGTATGTCCAAGTATAAATATCTTTCATTGGATCGTCTGTTAGAGAATGGTACCACTTTTACACGAGGAGCTTATCATCAGTGTATCAGTTAGTGCTCATTTCAAGGCATCAAGCAGGAGCTGAATAGTAAAAAAGATTTCCCTACCACTCATTTACACTACATTTATTTATTTACGCTGATTTTCACATTCCAAAAAATAGTGATAAACTTCACTCTTCCTATACCTTCGACCACATAATATAAATCTTATGGGCCTCGAGTCGTTTGCCTTCTTCATTTGATGAAAGAAGTTTTTTTCCTTTTGGAAGTTATTATATGTCAATTTCCTCCAAGAGCCAGAAATATGGTATGTACCGGAACTGATAATTCTTAGAAGAGTGTGAAAGTCTAATGGGAAAGAAGATATTCAACAGTTATTGGTGCATTTATGTCGCTTTTCAACTCTGTCTCATAAACCCACTTCCCCTGGCACGCGTCTCACGGAGCCAACAATCCTTGGAAAAGACAATTTCCTTTATTTCGTAAATCTTAATAAAGGTTATATATGCAAAGAATCTAATGTTTATGTTAAGATTCTCAAATCTAATATTCAGAAATAAAAACCGATAAGAATAACGTTAGTCTATCCTTTATCTAATTTTACAAGTGTCCGACCGTCCATCTGTTCCCATTTGTATCTTGAAGAACCGTTCGTTGTATAGATATGCTGTAAGCGGCGTTTTGTTTCAATTAGCTAGAAGGTCTCTGGAAAAATTTTATTTTCATGAATTCCCGGGTTTGAATCTTGGAAATCACTTATATATAAAAATGAATGTGTGTGTGTATGTTCTTTATACGTTTTTACACCGTTGAAGCTATCGAACTCAAAAGTTTCGTGGGCTACCCTATGGACCAAAGGAAAAACTTAGTCTAGGTTTGCAGACCGTGGGGTCTCTTATACCCCATGGGGTCAACAAAATATTATTTCCATAAGAATGCATGGGAAATGGTGTGGAGAAACTCCAAAATGCCATGCAGCCCTTCACTGATGTAGATATAAATATACCTAAATATTAACTTACCATCACGAAATATGGCTTATTTTACGCACGAAAGACTGAATATTTTAATTCTGTTCATGTTTTGTCATATTACATGCCAAATCGCTCAAATTTGCCTTTAAGCGCCAAATTTATCGGTTTAGAAAATTCCAGGCGGCGACAAAGATAAATTTCTTAATTGTTGTCCTCTTCAAAGTTAAGAGTTATCCACGTAAAAATTAATGCAAGGAAAATCCATGCCGTGGCGTGCCGTAGACGCAGAATAGTTAACGCCAAGATAAAGGGTACAATGGATTCATGCCTAAATATAGTCTATGAATACTTTTAAAGTGAGTCAAATGATTTTTAAGGAATATTAGAACATTGTTATCTTTTACCAATAACATTGTAAGATTTATCGCAACATAAATCGATACATCTACTTACATTTGTTCGGTAACCAAGATGCTGTTTATTGTTTACGTTTTGGCTAATAGTATTGACATAACCCACATAATTTTATTGGTGCCTTAAAGGCTTTGGTGCATCTATCCATGTGAATATTTACCCTAGAACACTAGCACATGTAAATTTTGCATAGTCGGCGGTGTTTATTTCCCCTACTCCGCCACTGCGATGCCTAGCTCCCTCCCCTCCTTGCTATGCTACCACTGGTCAGTTGTGGCCTAACCGCCGCCGAGAGAGGTTGGCTACTCAAGGTGTTGTTCTGTAGTCCTCTAAAAAATAGTTACCACGCAAAATTTACGTGTTGCTACTAATACAAGTTTAAAACCTACGTGTCGCTAGTAATAACAGCCTTTTTTCTACACGTAATTTTTCCATATCTCTAGTTACAAACATCTTTGCTTTACGTTTTTATACAAGTAACTTGTTATGCCCTGTTTTTCAACTTCAGTGTAAAATGTCTCAAGTCACAACTGAACTTAAAAATAAATTAAATCCGCGACCTGGACCTAAACTTCAGGTTAAGGTTATTTTTGTGAAGAATAATCATAAAAATAATGAATCATAGACTTTTCTACTGTTTTGCGTTACCAGGTGAAAGATAAAAGATAGAGCAAGCTCTCAATGAGGGTGAAATTTCAGAGACCTTGTTAGCATCAGATGACAATACTGAGGTTGAGTTAGATCACGAAGATGATTACGACAGTGATTAAGATCCCGAATATATTCCCGATGAAAGAGAACTTCAAGATGAGGATGGATGAGCAGGTCCTGTTACCAGTTCGTGAGGCTGAAATTCACAACAAAAAGGCGATAGCTGCTGATCTTCCAAGCACCTCTGGGACTACTTCTGATAATTCCTGTAGACCAAAATCTCAAAAAAGAAAAAAAACACAGGCGGTAACAAGGAAAACGAAGAAGAACAGAGTAGTAGAAAAAGAAGAAGGAGCCCGAGAAACAGTTGTTAGAAGTATGAGGGAAGATCTAGGGAAAAATAACGAAGAAGGAGTTCAAGATTATGTTATTGAAATGGCAGTGGGAGAAATTTTGGGTAAGAATGGATTTAGATGAAAAACGCGGGAATGTATTTCATCGCATTGGAAAGCACCACACAAAAATATAGTACATATAAGGCAAGGGCCTACAGCAAGTGCTCAACATTTTGTAGAGTCGAATGTTGCTTTAAAACAGTTTTTTAAAATAATTATTAAAGCATGTTGTAAAGATATAAAAATAAAATATTATCTAAACCCCCTCACCAAAAAAACCACACACAAAAATTACTTATTACTTGAAAAAATACAAGGAAATCCCTTTATACCATTAAGTACGTAAAATTTAAGTAGCGCTAGTAACAAGCACGTCTAAAATACTGCTAGTGTTCTAGGATTAAGTAAGACATTAATGCGTAATTATATTAATGGTAAAACTTTATAATACGATACATAAAATAGTAAATGTTAATGTAAGCATCACTTGCTTAATTAAGGAATGGCAAACGTTTGCCCCGAATAATAAAAATCGCCTGTTACTTAAAAGAAAACTATTTCCCAAGCGAAGCCGGGCATTTCAGCTAGTTTTCCATAAAAAAAGACATAAAACTGGACTTTTTGGCGTGCAGGTTTTCATTAATTTGCTCATATAAATTCAAAATATTAGCATACGAACTTCGGATCTGGATCGTTTTAAAGAAAAATGATCATAGATTCTTATTCTTGTTGTCTTTTTTCGTTTACGGTTCGAAATCGCCAGCATTTTAGTTTAATGCACATAATTTTCACTAAAGTTGCCATTTTAACACTAAATACGGACAACGGACATTGTCGTGCTCGAAGTCCTATAGTTATAAAACCGCATATACGTATATAGCTTACGAGCATAAAATTAACGTGTTTTATAAACCATTTAAATGAACATAGGGTAAGGGGAAAAGGAGAGAGGGGGAAAAAGGGAGAGAGAGAGAGAGGGAGGTCTTAGAGTTGGAAACCCTACTTCAGTTCCACACTCCAAAAATCATACGCATGATTCATTTCACGAGTTCCATGTCCGATTTAACGAGATAAGGTAATTTTCCACCGATAATGCAGAAATGCGGTATTTTTTTTGCTCACACGCTGATTTCAGAGAACTATGCGCAGCTATACATGCAGAAATCGATGAGAAAATTGACACCGCTTTAGGAAATTTGAATTTTAGACGGATTCAAACATTGCTGAGGCTCTGGTTTCACTTTAATATCCTTCAGTCCATCTCTAAAGATGAGATTCCGATTGAAAATTTTAGGCACACGCCAAATTAGCCTTTGGTTGCGACGATATCTACAAATCCGTTCAAACGGAGCTGAAAACGAAAGAGCTCGGATCCAAAATAAAATGACGTCTCCCTACCTTTTGGTGCAGGTGAAATTTCCAGCGACGGAAGGAAGCATTATCACGCTATTAAACAAGTTCCTCTTGACACATTCAAATGCACACACACGTGCGCGTGCGCGAAACTTCGTCACAGAATGACCGTTAAGGTATGTACACACTGGACAACATCACTTCAACTCGGCAACTTTCAACATCGTCCCTCAACATCGAAAGTTGTTGGGCTGACGTTGAACAGTTTGTTGCGCTTCCACACAGCGGACGATTTCTTTTTTGACGTTTCAACTTTTCAGGCCAGTATTTGTTCTGTCATGGCCTTTGCGCGGGAGAACGAATCCTTGTTCTGAGCGAGTGAAAGGCAAAAGGCAACTGACACAGATGCATGTGCAGCGAGAATTGGGTAGGGGTTGGGTGAGATTGAAGGGTCGGGAATCGCCTCGTTTCCCATTTCCACCGGACAACTTTTCAACAATGCGATTCCTTTGAAGCTTAGCCAACCGGAGTTGCCGACGATGTTGCCGAGTTGAATGGGTGTTGAAAGTTGCCGAGTTGAAGCGATGTTGTCCAGTGTGTACATACCTTATAAGATTTCAAAATGGGGGAGAAATGAAAAAGCACTTTGGGGATCGAGAAGGAAATAAAGGGTGAAGATTGGACATTGAGAATGGAGAAAGGGATTTGCAGCACCTGGAATGAGAAAAGAAAGGAAATTCACTGTCAGAGCTTTGAAGCAACAAAATAAAATGAACTAAGCGCAAGCAAAATCATTCAAAAAGCTTCCATTGTAATTATTCCTCGACTTATGTAGAGGAGAGCTGGGGATTTGAAGGATAAACGTTTGACGACATTTATCTTCTGCTTTTTTCAGGCTGGTCAGCGATTGGGTGTTATGAAAAAGGACAATGGCAACATGCACGTGTATGTTGACGGAGTCGATAAAGGAGTAGCAGCATCAGGAATCGCCTATCCTGTTTACGGAGTTATTGACCTTTACCACAAGGCTGCACAGGCTACCATTATCTAAAAATGTCCTCAATGTTTCCGAGACATATGCAGCACTGCAACAGGAAGGAACGTTTGGAAAGAATGAAGACTTTTTTATTTGCATAGAATTTAAACGTGGATATAAATGTTAAGATGTAATTTTTAATCCGTTCAAGATTTTTCATTATTCTGCGACAGCAATTTATGCATAATAACATGGTCAAGAATTTATTTGGTTTATATTGCAAATATTCTGATAAAATGCTTCATTTGATACACAGATGGGGTACCATGCTTACAACTGAATGATTTTTTTTTACTTATGCGAAAATAATTAAACACTATAAAACTACAAGTCATTTTGTTGGTAACTCTGACATCGTTTCGTATTTCGGCAATGCGAAGAACTGGAGAACTGTAAGTATGCTTCGCAATACATGATAATGTATCGCTTGCACATTTAAATTGCATTGGGGTCTCCGCCCCTGCTCACTTCACTCGCCAATCTCCTGGCGCACTTCCGATTTAGTTAAGCTTAAAGCTGTGCTTGCGGAAAGAAACACAAAATGGGGAAGTTTGGCAACACTGCATCTCATTTCGTGAGTGTGGCAACATTGCGTCCCAGCTAAACAAATAACAAAACGTGACACAGTATTGCCAAACTTCCACTTTCACGGTTTATATCCATAAGTTCAGCTTTAAGCTTCACTAATTTGAAATTTTGTATATTTTTGGCAAATCTACACTAATAAAGGATTCAAATAGGACATGTTTGATGAAAATCGGTTAAACACAAAGGAAGTTACGGATGAGTAATGAAATCACCCCTCCGTATTAATGTATACATGGCTTCATTCCATCATTGCTTAGAAAATGATGAGTTATTGGTCTAACACATAACTAAAATTTTAAACAAAATGCATTCTGCATTTCTGATTAATCGACATAGATATACTATTTTAAAGTTCAATTTCATGTAGGTGAAAAATCAAGATTTGTGCCTCGAAGTGTCGATAACTCTAATTCTTTCTGCCTTCTCTCGAGATTATAATTATCGCTTTCGAATGCACTTGCATTTTTATGTGAATTGTTTTTAAACTGATGATATTACCTTGATCAATTTGTTAGAATTTCTCATTTAAAACTCTTCTTAACCGGGGTTAACTATCGCTAATAGTTGGTGAGAAATTTAATTGCTAATTTAGACTTTTCAAATCGTTTCTAAAAATGATGTTTTAACTGCAGTTAGAGTACACCCATCGAATTGGTGACTTCTGATGTCTCAAGATGTGCGGCTTTTTATTTTAAATCAATACTCTCAGAACAGAGTCTGAAAACAGACCGCCAAAGCATAGGAATAAAAAAACAGGATATTATAAAAGTTGAACTGATTATCCCTATCATAATGGTAGCCTAGATCTGTTTGTTTGTGTTTTTCTGCTCCTCTGACTGGGAAGACTCTACGACAACTCGTCGCAGTCAATATTCGTTGCGCATCAGTCCGCTGCAAGGCAAACTCATCGCGTATCAATTCGTCGCAAGACAAACTCATCGAGAATATAATATTTTAAGGATAACAACAACAAAGTCTTAAACTATGTATATGGCGATATTCCAGTATCTGAATTGAAATTTTAATTTTTTTGTTGTTATCCTTAAAGCATTGTATTCTTGCGATGAGTTTGTTGTGCAATATATTGACGCGTGACGAGTTTGTCCTGCGACGAGTTTGTCATGCGACGAGTCGCCTTGCGACGAACTGACTGCGACGAGTTGACGGCACCTTTAGTGGAATAACTCCACAAAGGTTGGTAGAGTTTTGACAGGTTTTTCGCAGCGTTATTGGATCTAACTCTTTTGACAATTGGGTAAGTCATCGTATACCATAAGATGAAGGGTTCGATTCATACCACATTCATTTCTCTGCCAATTAAGAATTATTTTCTGGGACCTCTAATGCGAAATGCAGTAAGCGAGACATTTTATCAGCTTTTAACAACATACCTACTTCTATTACATCAATTTCCTACCCATTCCTCCAATTCGACTCCAATGATCTGGTTTTGCATTTCATCGGCTAACCAAAGAAATGTAATTGTAAAACTAAGAGAGAGAGGATATTTAGGAGATGAAATTTATCCGACACAGACTTAGACCTAGCTGCATCACAGCAAACTTCAAGGTTCCAATCCGAAATTGCAGCGGTTTTGCCGAAATACATTTTTTTTAAATATACTTATCGCCAGTGTAATTTGTTTGTAAGGAACGCTTTCATTTTTCACACTTACTCCTATCCGAAGCTTTTAGCGCATTAAAATTTTTTTTATGTGCCCAGCACGTGAATTGCTCCATAAAGAGTAATCTTATATTATACAAGCAGATATTCCCGGCGTTGACGGGGAAATTTGTTTCAAATCCGATCGGAATTCTAGATGCTACATGGCATTTAAGAATTCACTCGGCTGCCGTGTTGAATACAATGAGCAGAGAGAAACAAAAACCACGTATGAATTATTTCTGGGAGCCCTCCAAAATCGTACCAAATTTCATTCAAATCTACTTGGGAAAATACGCGTAGTTTAATCAGAACCCGCCGTCCAATTACAGAAAAGGAAGTAGTCCTTTCCCACCTTTCTCACTGTGTATAAGATGTAGAAAAATAAGGAAAATCAGGAGTCAGGAAAGTGAGGAAATTCAGGAAAATCCGGAAAATAAGGAAAATTATTTTCCTGAATTTCCCGAATTTCCTGATTTTCCTAAATTTCCTGATTTTCCTGAATTACCTGATTTTCCTGGTTTACCTGAATTTCCTTATTTGGTGACGATATAGCAAGTACTTTCCGAGTTAGAGCGCCCACAATCACATACACACACCACGTTCACACACACATGCACACACACAGACATCATTCCGAAATTAGTCTAAACGTGTTCTAGGGAACTCAAAACGTGTATTTCCGTTAAATCTCGAAGCCGATTTTTTTCGTGATCACAATACTTTCCCATACTACGTATGGAGAAAGTAAGAAACCCCACTTCCGGTTGACCAGTTTTAAACGAAACCTTTCAGATCTCCATTTACAAATGCAAATCTTAAATACTATATAGTTTTGTGCCGATCTGATTATTAGTGTTTAGGTTAGAACGCCCACAGAATTCTATCACATTCACACATGCACACACGGACATCATCGCCAAAATAGTGAAAACGTAATCAAGGGACCTCAAAACGCGTATTTTCGTTGAAATCTGGAATTCGATTTTTTTCACAAAATTAATATTTTCTCGTATATGTACTAGGTATGTAGAAAGTAAAAATGCGCTTATAGTTTCACTTTGGCGTCTGGACGTTTATATGAGGAACGGTTTGTTGCAGAGAAATGAGGTAAACGAAATTTTGTTTCTAGCATATAGGAGACCCCAGGAGTACTACCATATTCATTTTTGTCCGTTATCTTGAGAAATGTGAAACAGGTGAAAAAATCTGCTATGACCGGGAATCAGAACTTGCCGGGCAGATATTCTACCACTGAACTACCGTAGCAGACTAATTTACCTGTTCCCACAGTTCCCATCATTACAGCTTATGCCCGTCGCATAAGGATCTTCGGATCATTCATTCCATCAATTTATAACATAGGCATTTGAGAGGGTAGGGATTTTCTTCTATGTATCTCAATGAGGACATCTGTTGGGGCTGACTGATACTAGCATCGCTAGCTTGGTCCCAACCTAAGAATATATTCCCGTTCTGAAGTAGATACCCGAGCTGTTTTACTTATACATACTCGTACTCAAGTACGAGTCCTTATTACAGCAGCTGACGTTCTTCATTCATGAACAGTACCATCATTAGGGGTAAAGGTAGATGTAACTTCTGGACGATTACATAAAACAAGATTTTTTATTAATCGTCCAGATTTATTTTTTGGTCAATGCTCTGAAATTTGTGGAGCCAATCATAGATTTATAGCAACTGTAATTGAAGGTGTAACAACAAAGTCATTTATTAACTGACTGCGAAAGATAAATGAAGCCTCATTGGGTGACTGAAAGTAAGTGTTGGTCTCTTAACCCATTCAACGCGGCACGGAAAATCCGAGTTCTTGCCGGTGGCTGAATCCAGTTTCCTTTCATTTCCAGTAGAATTTAGTTCAAGAAATGCAGATATGAAAAAATTTAACGAAAATACGCAAAAATAGATTTTTAACGATTTTTTGAAATACTTACCGATACAACGAGTTATTACAGAAAAAATACGCAAATCGTCGAAAAAAAGTAATAATATAAAAATGAATTTTCCTATAATATAAAAAGGACCTGGAAAGAAAAGAAAACAACCTTTAATCGATAATAAAACGACTAATTTTCATTCACTGACGGTAATTTGAATCGAGTACATACCGAAAAATTATTAGAGGAAAAACACGCAAATCGTCGAAAAAATTAACGATGTACAAATGAATTTTCTTATAATATAAAAAGGAATTGGAAAGAAAATAAAATAACCTTTAATTCATACTAAAACTAATTCTCAATCACTATAGGAAAATCAGAGTGAGTACGTACCCAAAAAAGAAAAAGTCGAAAATCCGAAGAAAATCCACCAATTACAAAACGGACTTTTCTCAAGCGCTGGTTAGGGTCAAACTGATGGCTGGAGACGCATAGGAAACTCATTCCGCCGGCGGTCCCTTACCCAGACCGCTAGAAACAGATGTAGCGCTATGACTGGAATTCCAGTCATGCCGCCAGCCGATTGAACCACGATGACTGGAATTCCAGTCATGCCGCGTTGAATGGGTTAAACCATATAATAGTAAAATAACGAAATACATCCAATGAAAAGATTAGTTAAATTATAACATTAGAATGTCAAACTAAAATCATTGAATTATTCAATAACTTTTAATCCCTCAAATAGCCCCAATTAGACGATTACTTTTATTCTTGGTTTTTCCAATTATATTAATTTTAGTTAATACATTAAATTAAAATCTTACATTGGAAATAGTGAAAAATGATGATAGTGCAGTGGCAGAATATCAGTCCGGCAAGTGGAAGACACAGGTTCGATTCCCGGTCATAGCAGATTTTTTCACCTTTTTCAACATTTCCCATCGTTACGGCTTATACCTATCGCTTACGGATCTTCCGATCATTCATTCCATCAAGTTCGTTATCTTGAAAGGAAATGGCGGCCTTTTAATATATTTAAAAATTTATAGTTCGGAAGTGGTACGTCGGCAAAAAAATACTATTTGGGCAATGCGTATCATAAGACTCTCGTTCTTTCGGTGAATTCAATGTTTATTTAAGAATAAGTTAAATATCTCCGAAAATTTGTTTCAAACAAAAATTGGAAGAAATATTATTCTCTCCAACTTTGGTCCTCACGAAGATTACCAATAATGATGTTTTTAAGGAGATAGACGGAAACCGAAAAAACCGATTATTAATAAATAATTCCTCCACAATAACTGATATGGAAAATTGTTTCAAATGAAAGTTGTAGGAAATTACATTCTCTATAACTTTTGTATAGAATTGTATATTCAATAATGATGTTTTAACGAAGAAATATCGCAAAAACCGAATCGGGTTTCGAATAAACCTCGACTTCTGGTTACCCGTTATTGTCCCAACACTAATCAGTTCTTTGTGCTCATGTTAAAGTGTTACATATGAAGTTTGGTAACGATATGGCACGTACTTTTTGAGTTAGAGTGCCCACAATCACATACACACACACGCACACAGACATCATTCCGAAAATAGTCTAAACGTGTTCTAGGGACCTCAAAACGTGAATTTTCGTTGAAATCTCGAAGTCGATTATTTTCGTGAACACAATACTTTCCCATTACTACGTATGGAGAAAGTAAAAAGAGAAAGAGGTAGGAAAAGGTTTCAGCTGATAAACGACTTTAAAGGGAAATAGAGCTACCAAGATATGAATAAGACTGCGGAAAATAGGAGAACCAAGTTAAACTATGAATAATCACGGACCTGTCTATGGACAGACTGCCTATGATTATGATATTTCATCAAACCGACACTTAAACGAGGCCACGGGGATGGCTAGAAACGTATGCAACCATATCTGCTGTCCTTTTAACCCTTTGACACACAGGGCGATACGGACGGGTCGAATTCAGGTCACTTTCTCGCAATCTCGAGCGAAAATCTTTGAAGAGGAGGAGGAGGACGACATCACAGGAACGGAGAGTTTATATACGGACGCAAAACGTGATTCGGACCACGAGCGGCACTTCGTCTTTTCCGAGATAGAACATCCGTCGGTCGTCGAAAATGAACGTCTTGTGGTGGTGCGCTTTCCTAACGACTGTTCTCTGCCTCTTTTCTCCAGGGGTTCCTGACTCGGTGGGAGACACGGTGTGCGGAACTACCGATGGAAGAGTCTCGAGTCAGACCATTGTCTCCATCGACAGCAAGAAAGACGCATCCGACGTGTGGGTGACCACGATTACCTCATACTCGGACGGATCACCGAAAGGCAACAATCTGAACGTGACGCGCAGGTTAATAGCGTGCGGAGGGAAAGAAATTATTCAAGTGACTGCTGTAATCGGAGGTATGTTGTGTTTTCGTTATTGATTCGTTGGGATATGGTCCTATCCTGGAAAATTTGATTTCACACATGTGCTGCGCTATTCTTAATTGAGGAGTATTAATATGCAGTAGGTTCCGCTTAACGTGATCACATCGGTGCCATGGAAATTGACAACGTTAAGCGGCTGATAAAAATAAACGGCATGTTCAGAAAGTGAGATGACATTATAATTAACAATACTTAATCATGCAATTTAAAATTGTTTGTTAATAATTTTACTCTATTACGTATTAACTTTTTAACGCAATTAAAAAAGGCACAATGTTGAAATAACTCATTTATTCAATAAAGGTGATGATTGAAGCAGCATTATTACAATTACGTTTTACGTAAATACGCGCAAAATAATAGAAGCATAGTATAGTTACCTACCCTTAATGGAATAATCAATTGTTATCATCGTAGTTACCTCATTTTCGGTGTTTTATGAATATAACTACTTATTTTCCATAAAGTGAGACAAAATAAAGTTTTGAAAATACTAAACGGCGGATGTGATCACATTAGGCGGAGAAAATTGCATGTCTTACTCTATGTTTGGTTTTGGAATTTTGATTACAATAAGCGGATAAGTGATCACATTAAGCGGAACCTACCTTAAACAAGTTAGGAAAGTGTACAGCGTATCACAAATGGGCGCGTTTCGTGCAACGGAGTATGTGAAAGAAAAATGATGTGTACGTAATGGAAATAGCGTTTTAAATTTATTTTCTTCTTCATAAATAATCCATTTTCCTTCTATTTAAAAACACTGCATGCACACGTAAGGAAATTAAACTATTTTTGTGAGACTGTTTATGTTAGCAACAATGAAGAAATAACCAAACAAGAAATTTTCCAAGTTCAACTCAAATTAGGACTTTCTTGTTTGATTTCCTTGATAACGGCTACTCCGACGATAAAAATGTATAGAAAAAGAAATACTCTTCTTTACTAGTTCTACAAGACGGACGGACAGACAGCCGCTAATAGGCGCTTATGCTGGAAGCGAAACGCGCCTAAAAAAGAAAGTTACCGCGCTCATTCTCCCGGTACGACAGGGTATGCTCTCTCTCTCTCTCTCCTTGTTCAACGTGATAGACTCGTAAGAAGTTATTGATTAACTATAGTAAACTCAAACATGGAACTAGGTTTAATTCGTCAAACAAGCTGGCTATTTTAATAATTTCAATTTCGTTTTTAATTTGATCCTTTCGTAGTTATTACGCGTATTTCTAAAACGATGGAAAGGATGATCCGAAGATCCTTACGCGACAGGCATAAGCTGAAATGATCGTAAATGTGGAAACAGGTGGAAAAATATGATATGACCGAGAATCGAACCCGGGTCTTGAACTTGCCGGGCGGATATTCTATCACTGAAATACCTTGGCAGACTAATTCCCGTTTCATTAAGGGAATATTTTCTTGGGTTGGAACCGGATGTCCTCAAGGAGAAACATAAAAGGAAAATCCCTACCCTCTCAAATGGTGAGGAATTCCATTGGGGCTGGTTCCAACCTAAGAGAATATTCCCGTTCTGAAACAGGAGAATTAGTCTGCTACGGTAGTTCAGTGGTAGAACATCCGTCCGGCAAGTGGAAGACCCGGGTTCTGATTCCCGCTCATAGCAGACTTTTTCACGTTTTCCACATCTCCCATATGCTTATTTCTGTACTGTAGGACAGTTTATAATTAATAATTGATATACCACCGTATTCTGGGCGATCCTTGATAATAATGCGTTAGTGTAATTCAGGACCATATCAGAGCCGGCGCTTGCGCAAAGTCATTTTGCGTGCTAAATAAATCACGATAGGTCAGTCCGATTACGACGACACTTGAACCATAATACTCGGCGTGACTTTCTGCATGCGATAAATGTGCAGTTATCTATCATAAGGGCATGAGTTCCATGACAGGAGCTTTCATTCTCCGTTCGATTTACACGTAAAAGACTGTAAGACATCTTTCGTTTGCTTTTTAAAATTACCTATAATCGCCGTGGAAATCAGTGTCTTGAACCGAAGAACGTGCAATAGAATGCAGATTCATTTTCCTACCGCCGATTTTCAAATACAATGCGAATTGGCTCAGAAAACTGTTTTTAAGACGATGAAACTTGTATTTCTTTTTTTTTGTGTATGAAATATTACGTCGACAAGTGCAACCAGCATTGTTGTCGTGATCATAAAATTACATAGGACCGTATTGGGATAACGGATGAAGATGGGAGTATGGAAGAAAGGGAGAGGAAGGAGAGAGAGAGAGAGAGAGGAGAGAGGGTGTGAGAGATAGAAGATGAGATACAGAGGATGAGAGTAGGAGGGAGAAACAGGGACTGAATAAGACTAGAAGAGATGTGATTGAGTAAGACAGAGGTGTAACGAGGAAGGCTGGAGAATGTTAGATTATCCCATTGCCATAAACCCAAATCATATTAAAATTCAGAATCTCATGGACAATAAACCATTAGTCGAAAATATAGCACACACGTAGTAGTATACAATTGGGATTTCTTTCGCCGATGGAGCTTGGAGGTAGACTTGATATTGGTTTTAAAAAAAATCACGTGAATCGCGTTTTATTTTCAATGTCGTTGTTTCTTAAATTTTACATATGTTTTTATATAAGAAAACATCAATCCTTAAAGCCTGAAGGTTGTGGAGAGCGGTAGGGGTTTGGCGGCCATAGTCCGCAAGGGTGGACGACCTAGTTCAAATACGTGGCACGCGTGCCAGAATTGACAAGCTTGCTATTTTATTCGGGACGGTTAAGCTTGAATTTTCTGTATAAAATATAAAATTTCTTGGAGAACGACTACAGTAGTGGAAAGCGAAAAAAATTCGGCCATTTCGCATAACTTTCTAGGCACAAAAATCATTTTCTATCCCTGGATACGTCACGCACTTTGTGCGTTTTAATGTCTTCAGTTTCTGGTGGCATTTTTAACGTGGATCGCTATGCGTGCATTTTAAGCGTGTTACAGATATTCACGGTACGCGCTCTTCCCTCTCTCGTGCAGTGTCCCATCACTAACAGAAGAACTTGCGCCGTTTGCTGTTTTTAAAGCCGTTCCGAGGGCATTACGTCCCCGTAAGGGCAGAAACGAAATACAAAGGCTTTGTAAATCAGTGATCTTGTAGACCAGTGGTTCTCAAACTTTGTGCAACAACGACTCCTCGGAAGATGAAAAAATATTTCGACGCCTCCCTTCATATTTAGGCGCGTTTCGCTCCCAGCACAAGCGCCTATTAGCGTCGGTCTGTCCGTCCGTCTTGTAGAACTAGTAGAGTATTTATTTTCCTATATATTTTTATCGTAGAAGCAGCCGTTATCAAGAAAATCAAACAAAAATGTCTTAATTCGAGTTGAACTGAAAATGTCTTGCATGGTTACTTCTTCATTGTTGCTAACATAACCAATCTCACAAAAAAACGTTTACTTTCCTTACGTGTGCATGCAATGTTTTTAAATAGAAAGAGAATGGATTATTTATGACGAAGAAAAGAAATTTTAAACGCGTACCTTACGTACAACTATATCATTTCTTTCAAATGCTCCACTGCAGAAACGATGTACACTTTCCTAACTTGTTAAAAAATAAAATCAAGTGATAATTTTAATTAAAGAATTCCTTTCTACTAAGAACAACTGGTAATCGTTAAACGGAAATATTTACCGTAAATTTTACGGCTAACTTACCCAAACAATGAGAAATTTAACACTGCACATGGCATAAATTTAAACGCTGGAGCTCTCATCTTCCGTTCGACATTTATTCTAAGCCTAAATTTCTTCTGCATAAACTGCTGCTTCACATAAATATTTAAGTAATTTCAATTACGTAATCACCTCTACCGGCTGTGTTAAATTATATCCGCCATTCATCGACATTTTTATAAATCGATTAAATAATTTTTAGGGCGAATTTTAAAAATGTTTCGCATCCCTCCCAATAATTAGGTCCCCTTTGGAGGCGCCCCTCACAGTTTGAGTATCACTGTTTTAGACGATTAAATCAATTCAATTATCGGAGTAGTTTTTTGGGAGATTTTTTTAATTCTAATTTTGAATGGATTATTTTTTGCTCTGTCCCTAAGGGTCTTCTTCCAAGCATCCAGTATTTGTCAAATATGACATCCATGAAATCCTGTTCCATCCAACAGGAGGAAAGAACATTGTGGTCAGCCGGGATAGACGCACGGTATATCGTATAAAGTGAGTCAACTGTGAAACCAAATTTTGTTTCGTCGTTTATGAAGAAATTATTCTGACATATTAATAATGACATAGTATGTATTAATTATTATTAGTAATGTTCTATTCTGTTGTAGATGTAATGGATAGTAGAATTATATATTTATTATTCAAGTTCATATGGATTCCTTCTTTTTACTCCTTGTTCACCACAGCACAGGGTCACCAGGTGATTATGCTGGTGTACTCACAAATCGTCACCTGAATGATAACGAGCTATTTGAGGTAACATTGGACCGAACAGTTGGCCCGCATGCAGGAAATATTGCGGTTGGCATTACACCAGTCTCACCGGCCGTTATTGCATATCCAGATTGGATGAAGTGAGCCGACAGTTTTTTTATGAGGATAGTTACCACTAATATATAATGTGATGGTATCAACTTGATTGAATTAAGTGTAATTTTTTCTCTGATGTTCCATTCCATATTCGAGTAATTCTAACCACATACACTCCCCCTTGCTATTTTTTAAGTTACCCTGTCTTAATGTATTTAGTCTAAGCACATATGGTGATGGCTGAATATAAACATACCTTGATTTCCAAATTATTATTATTATTAATTAGGTTGTTTACACAATAAACATGGAACAAGTCATAAATAATCCGTAGTAATACATGTACATAATATATAGGAGCCCCATCAATGTTTTTGTACATAATTCTAGCGGTTATCAGAATAAATATTTATTTGTTATGCTCGTGAATCTATCGTAGCAATTACGTGATCCAACAGCGAAATCATGCAAGGCCTCATTAACACCGAAGTGTGATCAGAGTTAGCGTTCGCCTACGGGGAAAATTATGAGAGTTCATAACACTACACCTATACTTATGTCTGACCGTAATTGCTGTAGCATTCCAATCTTCCATAACTGCCAAGTTCTTGTTAACTTTCACTTTTCTCATCAGTTACAGCGATACACCTCAGAATTATTTCCCTTCTTCCTCGCTGTAGTCACTCTTCGGCATATACTATACGAATGTATACAGTGGGTCCCCGTTATTTGCAGGGGTTATGTACCAGAAAATGGGCACAAATATTGAAACAGCGAATGCCAGGGAATTTTTCCACATAAAAATACATTATATAAGGGAAGGGGGAGGATTGCGCTCTGATTCGCCATTAAAATCACTCATGCGGTGAAAAAAGGGGAATTTTATCTCATAAGATTTAATGTAATAAGGAAGATTAGGTTTAAGTTGTTGCCACTGTACCCTATGACAGTATTTATCAAAGTACGGATCACGTCCCATTAATGGGTCACGAGGCTCAAGAGGAAAATCTGAGCACTCGGTGCATAAAGAGCTAAAATGTGACAAAAATGACAACGAATTAAATTCTCTTATCACATAAATGCCAATATTCTAACAAGAGTTACTTTTTATGTAGAGTTAATAAAAACTCAGTTAAGAAAGTATTTTTCTCCGTGTTGCTTTCCCTTCGACTGAGTCACGAGACATTCCACTGGGTTGCGACAGAAAAAGTTTGAAAAAGACTGCCCTATGACATCCAAACTAAGAAAACAAGTCCGTTTACGGGTGTTACGGTCATGAATGTTAATATACAGGACAGTATATACACTGAACATTGCTCAATCTTAATATAAATGCAAATAACTTAAAACTACATAAATAGGTATGGAAAACACAACACACATACAAAACTCACATGCGCACATAAATAATAAACGCACACACAGATATTACGGGATAAAACTAACAAGAATCTCGAATACGATGTTCATGGCATAATTCCAAAACAAAGCACATGATGCTGGCGTGTAATAACACATATATGGTGAGATGGTGTGTTAGTTCACATCTTTACGCTAGTTAAAATGAATAAAAAACTAAAACATAATTACCAAGGCAGTGTGCAAGTGGGGAATTTTACAAATCAGAAATTTTTAATAGTAAATTATACTAACTAAAGCAATCTCTCTCGCTATGACACATCGATATTTTTTCAAAAGTTTGTCTACTTTATAAGTACGACAAATATTTCTTAGAGGGCAAGGGGCCTCTTTAAGTGCAGGGCCCGGTGCAGTGGCACCGTTCGAACCTCAATCATAGTATATATTCATTATCAATAGGAAATAAATTGATGTGTCCAACACGACTTTTTCCATATATGAGTAAAGACCCTGATAGGAACAGCCCAGAACAAATTAAGAAATATTATATTCAACAAACTGTTGATTGAAATTTTGGTACTGGTAACTTATCCAGGCCACACTACATAGTTCAATGTTTCCCCACTAGATGGCACTACTTGTGCGCACCTGTCTGCCTTCTAAGAACTTCTTTTTTTGGCCATTACCTGGCACTGTATGCATTTTTTGTCAAATCAAAGTTTGAATTACTACATAACTATGTTCACTTTTCTCAAATATGTACTTTTAAGTTTTTGAAGGAGTTATGAGATCTAAGCCTCTTACTGCTTTCAGGTCTGGAGCGACAATGGTTTACGACAGCTCCGTGTACATAAATGGCACAGGTGTTTCCAGCGGTCACGGATTTAATTTGTATTCCCTCGCGGTAAGTTTTAGAGCTGTGAATTTAATTTTCCGAAATAAAATATATATATTTTCAGCGAAAATAATTAGGGACTTCCTCATCAAAATAATATTTATGGTAAATATATTTCTATAAAAATGCAAATTTGAACAAACAAAAACATTTATGAAAAATCAGAGGCTTAGAACTGTTATGAGTTAACATCGATCGCAGCACCAATTTGTCAGGTGGGAGAGTGACGAACTACGTCAATATTCCTAAATTATTCCTAAGGAACAATTTTCCGATGTTTCAGTATAAGCAGATAAAGGGAGGAATGAAGACATAGTGAACGTTTTTTCTTTAAATAGTGCATGAAATGAAATGGAACTCTTAAACTAAATATACTACATTTGATTGATCTGATATTTGTTAATTACTTAGATTTAATAACTTTCACGCAAAACGAATGCTTGCAAACCCATGACAGATCTCCCTGTGGCGACATTTACCCACCCGATCACCGGCCAATGGTGAGGGATAGTTTTGTTACAAAGAGGCGAAGGGTGCGATATCGCCCGGAGACGGCTACACCCAATATAAAAACAAAACGAGCCGAAAGCTCACCAATATCCTCGGTTACTAGGTAAATAAATACATCCACTTAGTAATTCTAGAGAAGGTTATTTATTTTTCAGTGATACCGTAGCATCTAGTTCATTTTCTTGACCCAAATTAGCACCGCGATCGATGTTGACCCATAACAGTTCTGTTCCAAATCAGACGCCTCCCAAGTTTCTACAAATTTTATCCATCCTCAGCTGAAAAAAACTGTAACACCAAGACTTTATATAGATATAACAAGGTTGAATTACTCTGCAAGGAAAAATCCAAAGGACGAACGGAAATGAATGAGTCAAACGCCGAGAGTGTGCGACAGACCGTTTAGCTAAACTAAGTCCGTCTTCCAATGCTTCCCTCCTTCCTCTATTTCACAGAATAAAATTTTAGAACTGTGTAATTTCACTTAATTTAGCTTAATAGCAAAATTGATTATTTACATTCGCTGCTGTGAATACAGCCAACAATACAAAAGCAATAATGGACCTGTATAGATAGTTCATAAGGGGTTTCCTAATACACTGTTAAAAGGCAAATGGAAGGACCCTAAATTCTTTCCATATCCAGTCCAAATGTAGAACTATATATCCTGAAAATTTGATGTTTTTAGCTTACTTAATTTTTTATTTTGTACATGGTCAGACAGACAGACGGATGAACCGAATACATAAGCTCTTTTTTATAATACAAGTTAGGAAAGTGTACATCATATGACAAATGGATGCGTTTTCTGCAATGGAGTATTTGAAAGAAATGATATAGTTGTACGTAAGGGAAATAGCGTTTAAAATTTCTTTTCTTCTTCATAAATAATCCATTTTCCTTCTATTTAAAAATGTTGCATGCACACGTAAGTAAATTAAACGTGTTTGTGAGATTGTTTATGTTAGCAACAATGAAGAAGTAACAATGCAAGACATTTTCAGTTCAACTCGAAATAAGACATTCTTGTTTGATTTTCTTGATAACGGCTGCTTCTACGATAAAAATGTAAAGGAAAAGAAGTACTCTACTTTAACAGACCTACAAGTTTTATTTGAAAAGTATTTTGATATGACCTATACGAGATACGACGGAAAATTCATTTTTTGTCAACAGTCAAGTGGTACCCCTTAATATCAAATTTCATGTAAATCTGGTCAGTAGAAGCCTAGAACGGACATGTAAATGGATGGACAGACAGACAGACAGACGGGCAGACAAACCAACGCTAATAGGCGTTCACATTGGAAGTGAAACGTGCCTAAAAAAGCTCTAATTACACAGTTCTAAAATTTTATTCTATGAAATATTTTGTCGTTGTTATTTAATGCCAATTGTTTTTGAAGAAATTTTACATGATATGCTGGTTAACAATGTAATGGTGAAATACATTGCTGTGGAATTAGTTAATTAATTTTCTGAAACAAAAGTGAAGTTACATAAATCCCCATCGTAAGTACCTGAGTACAATACAAGATCGTTCAGTTCACCCATTAGAAAATTATGGAAAAGTTCTTATTTTGCTTCATTAAGAAACCATAATTTCCTCTGGGTAGGTCTTATATGATCTGAGAGATACCAGTTAAGAATGTTTATTCGGAGATAAAAATTCGACAAATCCCAAGAATATTTCACACGTAAATCCCACAAACGAAGAAGAAATTGCTCCATGGCACAAATCCAGGTACTTTGGAGAAAATGGAATGCCTCATTGTCCAAAAGACTAGCAAAATGGTAACAAATCTCTGTATATTTGGTGGCCGCTGTTAACTCCAAAGATTTTAAGATAAAAAAAAGTCCAATAGTTGCATTCAAAACATGTTTGAGAATCGATTTTACACCTCTTCAAAAATCGACAGTATTGAGACAAAAATATATTCTTTTAGTCTTTTTCTTTTGTCCAGATTCCCAATTTTCTAATACGATTATGCAAGGCAAAAATGCGGTGCACTAATTCTCATTCGATTCTGATGGAAAAAAGAAAAGTTCCTGGAATCGTACTTGGAACCATGGAATTGGAAGCAAACATACGTATCTTTCAAGGAAAGTGGAGTCTAATCAAAATTTAACTGCATTGGTTTATGAGGTGCACGAATGCATAGGGTACAAAGAGATAAACTTTCTTCTTCATGCGCAGCGAAACCTGTGAAGTTGGCCACCCTTGTATGTCGGCCACCTGCCATAGTTGACCGCATTTTTACAGAACCGGCAAAAATCATATTAATTTACACAGGGCCAACCTTCTGTAACCTGGCCACCTTTCATCTTGTAGCTTGTCCAAATTCATGCATTTCGTGCTATGATTTTGTATAGACGTATTCCAACCTATGTTGGCCACACAGAATTGGTTTGTACAAATAGAAACCCTCCATCCATTTGCCTCGTCTACCTGCAGTGCCAGATTAAGACTTCGAGAGGCCCTAAGCTATGATAAAGATGAGGCCCCATAAATATATTTTGTTACTAAATATTTAAACCATTATGATTTTATTCGATTTTTTAGCGTGAATATACCCTTTGGATTTACGTACCCCTTAAATATATTATTGTATTTATAAAACATTTCTTGGTATTTGAAGGCCCCTCAAATTGCGAGACCCTAAGCAATAGCTTATCTAGCTTGTACGTAAATCTGGCTCTGTCTACCTGCTGAGTACCCTTTCTGGGATTAAGCTGTATTCACATGTGAGCTAAGCAGATGAAGCAGAGCAGACAGGTTCAGCGTGGACCCATTCTGATGCCTGCCTGATTTCGGCATCACGGGGCAAAGTAGCATGCCTGGAAGTCTCCAGGCTAGATCATTAGGGGCAGTGACCATCATCTACCCCAAACTCCAGAAGGACCCTTCTCGCAAGAATGTATTTATACTATAGGGGAGAAACTTTACAGTTGTTGCAATTTCCCTAAATATTATTTCTTTATCACATATTCCTAAATGTATTGATTCAGAGTATCTTTGGAATGGAGTTCTAAGCCAAATACTAAGGAAGTTAATGCTTTCACATCAGAGTTGCAAACTATGTATTAGGCTTTTGAACTTTCATAATATTAGGCCCAGAACCCCACTCAAAAGATGCTCTGAGTCCATGTATTTAGGAGTATGCATTTCAGAAGAAATATTTAGGGAAATATTAACAATAAAAAAGTTTCTCCTCTATGGTTTAAACATTTCTGTGGTCATGGTAGGCAAGTAAGTGTCACGAGCAGGGTCGGCCAAGGGGGGGGGGTTCCGCAGATGTCTAGCATCCGGGCCCCCAAATTTAAAAAAGTAACGATTATCTACCTGTAATGCATATGGCGGCATATGCATAAGCAAAGGAGCGATGCAAATATCCAATCGTCATTATTGTCTGTAACATCATTTCAAGTACACGTTTAGTAGTATCTAGTACAAGGATGGCAAATACATGGCACGTGTTCCAAACTTGGCAAGTCAAAAAATTTTATCGGCACACGGAAAAACGTTGACCGTCGTTTTGGAATCTGTCTTCCACTACAAGATGCGCTCTTAGACACATTCAGTACAAATCATCTCAAATGTGTGCCTCAAATTAGTTTTTTCTTAGAATGCCAAAGGGAAACCCTTGTAGAGCAAGTGATTCAGTAGTATCACAGTATGCACATTGGGATGTAAGGGGAGTAACCATACGATGTTGCTGGACTGAACAGCATCTCATTGACAGTAAAGAATTTCGCGTGCGAGGTAGAACTAGCAGTAGCAGTGAAGAAAGTAAGTACTTTCAGATTAATTCCGTAAGAATAGATTCTTTTCGTTGTTATTACTTGTATTGGTGATATTACTATTGTTTCCGAAGTAAATACACAATATTAATTAATTATTATTTTTTTGAATGCATGGCCCAAATGAATTTTATTGGCGTCCGATTTGGCCCACAATGTTAAATGTATTTTACACCTCTGACCCAGTATGTATAACAGCAAATTTCGCGTTGCTGCGAATTTAACGTGTCGGAAATAATATGTTACATAACGTAGGTAAGATTAAAAGATATAATTACACCGTTCAGCATTTTGAAACGTTTTGCTTGGAATAGAACAATATTAATTTTTTAATCTATAAATAATTTTAAAGTATAATTTAAAAAGGTGCGTATTCCCAATTCAGTCTATATTTAAATAATTTGGATTATTAATTATTTTAAATACTATTTTGAAAGGTGAAAAATGCCAAGGAATATTTGTTTGGAAGCCAAAAACATAAGATAGGGGAGGGGGACCCCCAGATAGAAATTTGCATCCGGGTCCCCTTAAATAGATGGCAGGCCCTGGTCACGAGCCTAATAAATGAGCTTGAATGAGAGTCTCTGGAGAAATGACGAGAAAGGTCTACGCATTGGCTATTGAAGAGATTTATATCAGAAGACTTTAATGATGAATTATCAGGTGTAATTAAGAGCCCAAGTTATGTAGGACGCCATGACCACACTGACAAGATTCGAGAAATTGACTGTTGGACCAATAAATACAAGGGATCCTTCTTTCCTAAGACGATAAGAGAGCACAACAGGAGATTAACATGATAGGTCAAAGATAATCTCCCCGTGCCACACACCAATTGCAGTGGCTTGCAGGGTATTTATTCAGATTATGCCTCCTGTGGTAGAGGATGGCACCTGCGACCGAAGGAAATGTCTCTGCTGAGCTCCTCATTTATGGACTAGGGTTCAGATCATTCTGGTTTCTGATTGGTGGAGGAACACCGATGACACTTTCAGCATATGCATTGTCTGTTCTGGCTACATGCGAATAAGGCTATAGACCTGTTTTACGATCAATAATTCCTAGGCAGGTGTCTCTGAAAGGAAGGGGAGACATACCATATGAGATCGATGCATTTGTATATATTGCTTTCGTGCAGCATGAACGACATATTTTGGGGAAAACTGTCAGCAGAATTGAAGGATATCCGATTGATAACTTTCATCTTCCATGTTTCCCAGGAGGGTCAGCGAGTGGGTGTAATGAAGAAGAGCAATGGCGAGATGCACATTTTTGTCGACGGAGTTGATAAAGGAGTCGCAACATCTGGAATAAACTATCCTGTTTACGGAGTTATTGAACTTTATCACAAAGCTGCGCAGGCCACCATTGTCTGAAACGGTAGCCGACATTTCCAAGAAATATGCAGTACTGCAGTTACAAGAAGCGTTCGGATATTATTTGCTGGCAAAGGCATTGAATTTAAACATGGATGTACATATTACAATATAATTTTTCTATGGCAGCGATTTATGTATGGTAAAAACAAACAACTTACTTTATTTCAATAATGTCTTTAAATTGTACCGTATTCTTTCTTATAATAAGCTTCATGGTCACGTTTTCATAATTTTTACTTTCTCCACACACAATATAAGAGAACATGTTGTTTTCATGAAAAAAATCGATTTCGAGATTTCAATGGGAATACACGTTTTGAGGTCCCCTGAGTACGTTTTGACTATTTTCTCGATGGTGTCTGTTTTTCTGTCTATATGTGATAGGAATTTTGTGGGCATTCTAACTTAAAATGTATTTGCCATTTCAGTGCCAAACTTCAAATATAATATTTTCATCATAGGGACAAGAGCTGATTAGTTTTTGGACAATATAGGTTTTCTGGAATTTGCAGTTTATTTCTGTAATTTTTCCTTTGCCCAATTATCTCCTTTAAACTCACTTTACGTAAATATTTGTTATTACTAAAGCTGTATACAATGTGATTTTCTACAAGTTTTATTTGAAACATTTTTTCATAACACCAAAAGTTTAGGAGATAATTAGATCTTTCTTTTAAATTTATAATAAATATGTCGTTAAGTGATATCAATATGTCCACCGCTATGATAAAATTATCTAATTGTTGATAGATTTGCATAAGATGCCCATGGTTTTTTTTAATTGCGCATCGTTATTTTGTTATCCATAGAAACAGCCAACAATTTTCTTTACTTATTGTTTTTTTTAAATAAAGATTATTGAAAATGTTTTCAAATTATTCACGAGCGTAATTTCTGATAATTACTCCTGAGGACACTGATGTCGAGAGATCTCATATTCATTGCTCTGCATGGAGAAAGTCATGTGTTGACCATATCAGATTTTTGTATTTCATAGGCGTGAAATCAATAACACTTATTAACCTGTTACCTTACAAACTAGAGTTATCAATATTATTGCCTTTACTTCCTTTTCTAAGAGATATTTCCTTCTTTATTCGTCGCATAAATCTGCACATCTGAAGTAATTTAACACTTCCACGACCTAGCCTGTCAAATAAGTACCGATAGCATGTGCAATGCGAAACAAGTTAGGAAAGTGTACAGCGTATCACAAATGGGTATGTTTTGTGCAATGGAGTATTTGAAATACATGACTATATAAACATTTTTGAACTTGTTCCTTTGTTGAAAAATATTCATTTCTTTTACGCCCATGTGTACTTCTTCGTTGAAAAGTGTTCATTTGTTTTCACTTGCAAAACTCTTTGAGTGTATGTATGGAAAATAGCGTTTCAAAGTTCTTTTCTTCGTCATAAATAATCTATTTTTTTCCTATATAAAAGTACTGCATGTACACGCAAGGAAATTAAATGTTTTTGTGGGATTGCTTATGTTAGCAACAGTGTTGAAGTAACCATACAGGAAATGTTCAAATTTTCAACTCGAATTAAGACTTTCTTATTTGATTTTCTTGATAATGGCTACTTCTATGATAAAAATGTATAGGAAAAGAAATAATCTACTTGGGAGGGAGGGAGATGGAGAGAGAGGGAGGGAGATAGGTAACTATTTTAAGTTTAACAAAATATAGCACATCATATTGATGGGCTTTTATACCAGTTAATTACTATAAAACTCCAAGTGCATTTGTTGGTTATGCTGATGTCACACCTCCGGAGGCAAATTTTGGTAATGCGATTAACTAGAGAACAGCAAGTAAGATTTTGATGGTTTTTTCCCATTAAGCTGCAATGCACTGCACGTTTACGTGTCGTCGTCCATCAGAAAATCATGTGTTCGATTCAAGGAGTGTTTATTTTCTTCGATTGGTTAACATGGGGATGAGTGCAGTGTATTAATCACTTCCATTTGCAGACAGACAGACACTCTTCTTTAGATAATGTGGTTTGGTGACAGCATATATGTGCTAAAGCAATGTTACTGGATGCCAATATATTTTTAAATGTGGAATTACCAGAGTTTTCCAAAATAGTTCGCATTGTATTTTCAATACCAATAACGAACACCTATGTACTTTCCATGTTGGGCATTACTTTGATGGATGAATGAAAAAGATTAGGTGTCAATATGGTGAAATTAGAGATTATTGTTATAATAAATTTTATGGTGAGTTGCTCAGATTTTGTAAAATTTATATCCCATTCTGAGCAAGATCTTTTAAAAATCTTTATAAGCAACAAAAAACAATTTTATATGATCCATCACTATAATCCAATAAAATTTTTTTTAATTCTCAAATTCTGAATTTAGATTTAGTATGAGGTTGAAAATCTATAAAATGGAAAATTTTATGTATTAAAAAATTGCCATGAGCAAAGATACCATGCATCTATATTCTAAATCAGTACATAATACCTAAACTATATTTAACAATTATTATAGAATCAATAAATAATGTCTAAAAAAATAAAAAATTACATTATGTATTTCTACTATACTCCATAATGAATCAAGATATAAAGTTGAAAAAATATATGAAAGCGAATAAATTCATTTATTGCAAGTATTTTTTAACACTTAAGCAAAATCATCCATATCATAATCAATTTAATATTCTTGTTAAATAATAAATTGAGAAAGAGAATTTTTTGGGTTATCTTTGGGTCAAAGTTGAAAATCTTCAGATTGACACAAATGAATTCCTACAACACCTTTGTCCATGATAATGTGCTTTCTGTGCCAAACGAGAATTCTTTCACCGAGTGCTGAGGGCAACGAATTGGGAACAATAAGCAAATGTCAAAAGAGTGAGGTTTGGAGGTGTGATTCCTTTTCACTTAAACTTAAAGTTCTGTGACCCATACACAAATCTGAATAGTGGAAACAAAATTTCTCTTTTCCAAGAATACCGTTTCAAATCCTAGCAATAAAGAACAAAAGAAGATTGGAAATAGCAAATTATTCATTTATTTTTATTACGCAATCACAAAATCAGTCAATTGCTTGCACGAAGGAGGATACTGTATGATTATTAACTTGTTCATAAATTGTGCATTATTCAAGTTCGAAGTGTATAGTTTTGCAATTACAAGAAAGTTGATTTACAATTTCAATTTATAGAACCGGCAAGTTTCAATTTCAATAGTTTTTTCTGCAGGTAATAAATCATTGTTTTAAAATACATAGTACTGCATAAATTTGCAATTTTAGAAAAATAATTTTAGTTGGAAACACAGTAATTTAAATATTACATAACATAAATTAATATCATTACCTCAAGAATTCTTCATAATTTTTGGATGTGTACAGTATGTATGAAATATAATATGAAATAAATCGAAAATGTTATATTTTTTAATTTCTAAAGTGCAAAATAAAAATTCAAACTATATGCATAAATATTTAATTCTGTTATGGGGGCCTCATTTTAATTATTGCCTTGTGGTCCCAAAACTGAAGTTACTCCTCTGATACGTTTGACGGCACTGAGGGGTGAAAAGCATTTAATTAAAAAAATTATCAACATTAAAAGTGATGCATTATTAATCTTTAGGGCATAAAGCAGTATAGCCAATTCTTGATAATGCATTGTATAAATATATATATATTCTGAGGTTAATATGAATTGCAGTCCAAAGTCTTTGGTTGGAACAGTAATAAATATTCTCTCATTGATACCAATCAGTTGAGACTGACCCTATAACTGTCTACATATCTGCCTCTGCTTTAAAATATAAATAATAGATTAAAAAGCGCCCCATTTGCTAAGAGATATATGTGGTACCAGTAATTGCACATCTGGATTCAAGAACTACTCGGTCAGAGAAACAATAAAAATATTGTCAGCACTACGAACCAAAGACACTTTTTCCAAGAATGATCTGAGAGTCATTGGGACTGTACACACAAACCGAGGAGCTTCTTGAAAAGAATTGGTAGCAAGCACAAAGACTAGAAGGAAAGAACAGAGACTGTGGCTGGTTCACCATTATCCCACTCATGTCCTTAGGGTGGCATGACAAAAGGACTGTATTTTTATTATCAGATTACAACACACCCACTTACCCAAAAGGAGGATGGTAGAAAGTGGATGTTTGTTGCCCAGATATTGCAAAAATTTTACAATAAATTTGAAAAACTAATTAAAACAGAAAGATCCAAGTCATATAATGATCAAAAGTTCTTGAGAAACTACAAACCAAATCATCACAGTAATAATGCCTTAAACTCGATGCACAACTTCAAGCAAACAGATTAAGACATTCGATTGGTTAGATATAAACAATTAGAATAATGCCTTGAAAAAAGTCAATTGAAGAGTTTTCACAGGGTAGGAGCTGAAAATGCGAACCAAAATTATCAACTAGAAGACTACCCCTTTGTTGCACTCATCCCTATCCCCATAACAGTCCATCAGACATAAAAAAAAATCTAGTTCCAAAAATACACGTTGGTGCCCAGGGGATGGCCAGCAAAATGTCCTTTGCCTTTGTGGCACTGATCCTACCATAAATTTGAAGATTTTATGGCAAATGACAGTAGTACAAAATCACTAAAACATTTGCATAACTTTCCTCACTTATTGCAACTTAATGCAAATGATATTTTCATTAACATTAATTTAACTGAACATACTATCATTAAATTTAAATCATCATTGCATCCATAAACAAAAAAGTACATAGAGTCATACATTTCCAACTAACTCATAAATATTTCTAACTTTAAGGAAATTCCCTTGCCTAACATGCACAATGTTTGAATAAAATTTTGCTGTAAATTACATATTTAAAGCAATTAAAACTTGGATGCTGATTATTTAGTCAATTATACTTGAAAGCTTGGAAGTTGTGTTTAGCAGAATTAAATCATTTATTTCTTTAAAAAAGAGGAAGTGAATACTAGTTTAAATATGTAGGAATTCAGGTAATTATAAAATTTCACACAATTCACTTTTAGCTTCCCGAAGTGTGATGAGTAAAGCTGTAGTGCAAAAACCTTCTTTTCAAAAAATTCCAGCATATTATCCGAACTTTCAGGAAGATAACATATACAGATTTAAAATGAAATTTTGCTGTGAAATGCAGTTTTCAAGCAATTAAAACTAGGTTGATTATTTTTTACAATTAATTATACCTACTTGAGGGCTTGGAGGGTGACAATGAGTGTTTAACAGTATTAAACCATTTTTTCTTTATTTTAGTTTATAAAAAGAAGAAATGAATGTTTTGACAGTACACATTCCAATTTTGGCAATAGATAAGGTGCAAAAGGACATCGACTTTGGTATATAGCATGACAGTCACAGTTAGCTACAAGATTTTTTAGCACACAATGAGAGATAACCAACATAGCACTTCCCCAAAGTGTAAATGTATACTGTCATAACAATGCTTACCAATTGCACACCAGACATGTTCTGAGCCCCAAATGCAGTTTCCTATTCCATGATTATTTCCTATGGTCATGGACCTCTTGGCCAGGTGAAGATTGCAAGGGTCAAGACCATATTCAGCAGCTGTTCACGTTATTCAACATATACACCGCTACCGAAATGTATCAAATTAAAAATTATTTTAAATTTCTCCTATGCACAGCTATAACAAATTATACGGCTCAAATGAGCTAGCTTTTATAATTTATAAGGAGGTAGCCAAAGGTCATGCTACTATTTTCAGTTTTACTTATAAGCAGGGGTAATTTTACATACAGGCCCCTTTCTAGAGTGGCAAATTTTATGAGTGGAAATTTTTCAGAAAAAAATAAATAATAATAAATATAAAAACTAAAACCTTTACATTTGTAATTTCAAAGAAAGTTCATAATATAATAAACATATGATATATAATTATGTATGATTTTAAAGTAAATAAAAATTTTATAATTAATAAGGGGCAGCAATAAACTTAGTGCCTATGGGAGGCAAAATGATACATCTGCTCCTGCTTACCAGTTAAGAGATAATTAACAAGAAAAAACACGTGTGCTGTATAAATGCATTGTATTAAATGGTCTCCCTACCACTCCCTAATTGGTAGTTGTCCATGGCGTGAGATCTAAAGAGGTAAGTAAATGCAGTGCCAAAACTAGGGTCTGTCAAAGGTGGCATTTGCCCTATGCACTAAACGTTTCTGCAAAAGCATAGAAAGTTAATTTTTCCGTTTTCTAATACTCAAACGTTGACTTATTTATAATAAGAACGCTATTGTTCTTTATCAAAATGCAGAAAAAATTATTTCCTACATCACTAAGCTACTTCCTAAAATTTTGCCATAGGCGCCATATCGGCAAGGTACATCTCTGAGTAATTGTATGTTGCATATAAAATCTTACTTTAATGGAAGGGCGGCTATTTTATACTTTAACAGCACCAGCCAATTGCACAAGCAGGGGTGTATGGTATGCTACTGAGGCTTACCCTAAAATATGCTGTACCAATAGGTACCCTCAATAATACATGGATTGTATGGATAGACTGACCAATTTTGACAATTTCCCATTGTCAGACCTTTTGCTGCTGTGGAAGTAAAACTGGAGTATGTGACATTCGATATTTGCGTCAGTTAACCCCCTTGTAGTCTGATGAAATTATTCCTTATTTTAAAACCAATAGCTTACGGCGAAACACTTTCGCTCACGAAGAATAATTTGAAATATCTTAGAAATGCATTCAAAATTAAGGGCACATCTGGAAATTTTTATTTTGTAAAATTAACTTAATTATAGAGGCAAATACCATTTTCTTTTCCTTCACTACGCTGCATATTTCTTATGCTCGTGTTCTCAAAGCAATAGAGTGCGATTCTCAGGTAAATGTTCAGATATCTCCTCAATTTAGGACACTTGCGGCTTCTTTTAGCGCCAAAACAAAGAAGTAACGAAAAAAGAACCATTCCAAACGTATCGTTTTTGGTAATGGTTGAATTGTAGATGAGTTTCAAGTTACTAGTTTTGAGAAAATTAAGTTTGAAGTTTAACACAAGATCGTAAAACTATTCGCTTTGTTAGAAAAAATCCTGAAGTTTCAATGTTCGTGCTCGAGTTAGGGTTATTTTGGAGTGAACTCGAGCTAAATGAAGTTTTGTTTCACACCAGTTCATGGTAATGTGTATGTAATAGTGAGTGTTATAGCTATTAATGTTGGTGAATTGATCGTAAATTAGGCATTGATAAAATCTTTTCAATTATTATGGAATACATAAACAACAAACTAAATAGGTAGTCAATGAAGACTTAGAAGGATGTGAATTAATTACGTGATTAGGTTAGATTTATTGCGAGTTTTTAGTTAAATTGTACTTGTGCATTACCAGGACTAAGTATATATGTGTGTATCGAATGTATCGTCTAGATTCGAAAATTCCGTACAATTCAACGTATAAATGCGATTTTTCTGCGGCTTATATTAGGCTCTGCGTATATTAATGTTTGGTTTGTCGTTACTTGGGGAAAGTTAAATACGCTACCTCCAGCGTTTAATGTTCTCTCAAAGTGAAAATTTGCTCGCTACCACAGCGTTTATATGTTAGAAGTTATGTATTACATTTTCTTTAATGAAGTCAGGTACCGATAGTTAAACTAAGATTTCATTTCTGTATTTGTTTAAATCTAGCGGATTAGCGCCTGTGAATTTAATCGACAAATTTGTTGGAGAAATATCGTTATATCCTTGGAATTAAGAAACCGACATTTTAGTTACACAATCAAACATTTATATTCCCCTCTTTAGTGCAATTTAAACTTTTAAAATGTCTTATTTATTTTAATTTATAATTGTTAGTTTTAAAGCTTAAATATTATTATAATTAATTCATGTTATTTATATTCTAATTAATTTTTGTTGTAATTTGATTCATTTACCACAAAAATTTTAATTCATATTATAGCAAACTAAAGCTCTATATTAACATTTTTTTAATCATTTGTTACGAAAAGGTATTAACAATATTTTGTTACTTTCATTTATTATTGTGTTCTTTATAATATTATTTGCAAACACTTGTGCCATGGATGGGTTTAAATCCTTGCCCACTCGCCCATCAGGTGAACATTGGGACCCTTGGTGTAAATACTAGTCACTCTCCCTGAAATTTTGAATGTATAATCGTTCAACCATATAAATTAGGTAGTGAATTAAAATTTGATCAAAAATTGAGTAGGTTTTCTCAGTAATGATTTAAAAAAATGAATTTGAAATGTGTTTCAAATATGAATATCCATTCCTTTTTTCTGTTGCCTACTGAGATTTTCAAATGTGTTGGATTGAGTATTTTTTACTTTCTTTTTCATAGCAAAACAGTTTTTTTCACAAAAAAGTTATTTCTTAATTATTCTAAAAATGTGATGTTAGTCAATCGTGGGATAAATAATATTATCATCATTACCAGGATTCATTCTTTTACCGGAAAAATATGCTGGATATTTTTTGGAAAGAAAATTTTTGCAATACAGGTTTACTCATCACATTTACCTAATCGTAAATCACATCATTCCATAGAAATTTCGAGAAGTTGAATGTGATTTGTGTAAAATTTTACAGTTACAGGAATTAACACATATTTAACCCTTTGAAGTCATTTTTTCCAGGTACCTTTTTCTCATGACATATTTAATTTCAAGAGAAACAATAAAAACACATTGACATTGGCATTTTATGTGCGAAATTTTGCAAAAAAATGCAGGAAATTTAAAGTCTGGTTAGCCCTGACATATGACCGCATCTGATATAATTTAAAGTCGGGCCTCGTTCAACAAATGACCGCAAAGGGTTAAGATAGTATTTATTCACTTCTTCTTTTTTTAAAGAAACAATTATTTAAGGCTGCCAAATACAACTTCCAAGCTTTCGAGTACATATAGGCAGTTGACTGTAAATAATCTAAGTTTTAAATGCTTTAAAACTGTAATTTACAGCAAAATTTTATTCAAACTACCTATATTATGCGAGGAAGTTTTCTTAAAGTTAGGAATATTTGAGTCAGATGGAAATGTATGACTATGTACTTTTTTGTTTATGGATGTAATGATGATTTTATTTTAATGATTGTTTTTTAATCATGTCATTGTTAATGAAAACATCATATAGCGTAACTGGGAATAATTGAGGATATTTATGCGATGTTTTAATGCTTCTCTGAAAACAATTTCATGAGTATTGTTAAGTGAAAAGTAGGGGCTGAACATATGCCTAATCATGTATTTTCATTCAAAAAAGCAGTGGTTGACTTATATGCAGGGTCGACTTATACACCGGAATATACGGTAATCTATGTTTCTCAAAAATAATTATATAGCATCAAGTAACATTAAATATATCAAGTTTTACAATCTTCTTCTGGCAGTAATACTTCAGTGCTTTTGTGGCTTCACCAAGATAATACCTGATATTTATTTATGGCATAAATATTTATCAAATTTTTCACACATATGAGGTTATTAATATATTAATACATACCATTATGTCCGGAAAGCCTGTAATATTAATGCAGGGGTATCTACCTATATTTCTATGCTGGCCAAACATACTGTGATCAGGTCATCTTATTTGCCATACTATACAAAATATATGCAATGTTACTATACTCGATTTGCAATCCTTTGAAAGTTAACAGGAGTTGAAAACTTACTTTGAGCAACACAGATACACTACACAGTAATGTACAATAATTTTTTAGTTTTAAAATGAAAAGGAATTTTTTTCCACTCCTTAAATCTTCAACATGAAGGATAAATTCGAAGTATGATTATTATTTTACTCCAAATTGTTTATTGTGGTAACAATTTTCAGCACCAAAATTTCAAATTTAATATGCATTAAATTAGAATATAAATACATAACTAATGTAGAGCATTAATTCACCACATGGCTTGTGAGAAAGATATTGGATATAATTATTACATGACGACGAATGGAGAAACCTCCAAAAACCATAAAACTATTTTAAAAAGGGAAGTACTCACACACTGGTTTAGGAGAATTTACTCCTCGCCAGAGACCAACACACCTAAACTCACACATTGTGGGTTTAAGGGCGAATTACTCCAATGCCAGGGACCCTTTTTTTGCTCACACACACAGATACACACCAGCCAAAAATCATACATGATTACTTCTTTTCTAAAAGTACCTAAGTACATATTTTGGAATCAACGATTCCAACATCAGTAGGCCGATCAAAAAAGACCATCACATGCTTATGTATCATTCACGTATATTTGAGAAGGAAATTTTATATATTAAAAATTGACCAAATTTTTGCTGCAAGAGGCAGAATTTAACTTTAATTGTTATCTTAGAGATTCCTTTTTTTTATCACTGAATATTTAGGAGTACATACAATGTTGACTTATAAGTTTTTGTGGCAGTGTTTTCCCACTGGGTAAAGAGGTGAAAATATTTCAAGCTAAGATGGAATGTAAATTAAATGCAGGAATTTATTGTTGATTTAGCAAAATTACATGCATTGCATTGGATTATATGAAAAACGGGAGATATATCGTGAATTTACACCTGTGACCACTGATAGGTTAAACCGTCCAAAGTACGAATATATAAATATGGAATTAAAATTTTCCATTCAAAATGCGATTTTAAATTTTCTGTTAAACTCACCCTGGTCAAGTCTATGTCACGCTTTCTTGAGTGAAATCGCTTGATGAGCTAGATGTCTCAGAACAAAGTCACAGAGGATAATGTCTTTAACCGAAGTGTTTAGACAGTACTAGAAAAACTTAGAGCTCCACCAAAGTGCAATGTAAATAATGTAACCTAAGCTAATGTAAATAAAATTATGTTAATGCATAGAAAGTTATAACCTGCATAAAAGTTTGTTATAAAAATTCATTTTTTATATTATCACTTGTTATTTTATTACGTAAATTATTTATTACTATAATAAATTCATAGTACCTATGCCAACACAATGCCGGAATCTTTACAGAAATATTTAATGTCTTGATATGACGTTTCTTGTGTGAAACATTAAATCAAAACATTTTGGCCTTTTACAAATGCATAGTAATTTTCTTTTGGGTCAGGAAATTGGGATACCTATTAATTTCATGTTGATCCTTTTATTGTGTCGACCGATCCATTCTTTGAAATGTTAACAGTTTTCTTATTCTGAAAAGGTGTGAAACATGTTCGGATGAAGATAAAGCGCAACATTGACAAGCACAACATGAGATGCAATACGTATCCTCAAATGAAATAACCGCAGTTTAACTGAGAATAATGGGACTCCTGCAGCTATACCTTCGCAGAAATTCCTCGGAGACACGGACGTTTTTCATCATCTCCTCCGCGCCGCTTTCCCTACCTCGGCTCCCTCCGATAATTCTTTCCGACCCTCCCACTTACCACAACCCCCTCAACTTACATCCCCAACCCCGTTCTAACTCCGCGATGGCATCCGACGGATGAGACTCCGCTCCCTTATCTCGCCGTTAAGACCTCTCTCTCTCTGACCCCCCAAACCGACCCGCCAACCTCAAACGTCACTAAAAATCAAGCACCTCGCCATCGCTAGCTTATCTTCCATTTTATTCCGTCCTTGGCATTGTAAATTTCCAGAGTCGAGGCGGCGCGAGATCGGTTCGTTGCCGTTTAATTATTTCCAATTTTTCTGTTCTTAAAGAGAAAAAATCGGTACAGCCTAAATTGTACAAACTTTCTCATATATGGGTACTAATGCGTCGTTTAGTTATCTTTAGAAAATTAAAATCATATTAGCCGGTTTTTAGAAAATCCAATTTTTGTTAAAGTTGCCCAAGAATAAACTAGCCTTATATTCATTCATCGAGAAAAATGAAGTACGTAGTAATATTGCAGATATATACTCAAGTAACTGTACGAAATTTGATCAAAATCGTAGTAGGTGCTTTTGAGAAAAATTTTTGCTAAAGTTGGCTAGAATAAACTAGCCTTATATTCATTTATCGAGAAAAATGAAATACGTAGTAATATTGCAGCCATATACTCAAGTAACTACAAAATTTAATCAAAATCGTTTTAGCCGTTTTTGAGAAAATCAAATTATTGCTCAAGTTGCCTAGAATAAACTAGCCTTATATTAATTTTTTTGAGAAATAGGAACTATGTAGTATTATTGAAGACGTAAACTCAAGTAACTATACGAAATTTGATCAAAATCGTTATAGCCGTTTTTGAGAAAATCAGATTATTGTTAAAAATGCGTAGAATAAACTTTCCTTAATTATTGAGCAATGTCAAACATTTCTATGTATACTCTGCTCAGTATGATAAAATGCCTAAGTACGAGATTTCATTCATTTTCGCTCTACCGTTAGGCCCTGGAACCAGTAACAGACAGACGGAATTGCGACACCTGAAACGTATATTTCCGTAAAAATCTCGAGGTCGAATTTTTTCGCTCTAGCGCGTTCAACTGTGATTTAAAACGCTATCTCAGCAAGTGGCTGCTTTAAAGTCGAAAATTTAACTTAAAAGAAACGTGCCTCAGATAATCCAATTTTGACATCCGATTAAATGATTCTTTTTCATCCTGGTGCCGATCACTTAAAAAAAAGCATGTCAAGTATTTCCTGAGTGGATGATGAAATTTGCTCCAAAATTGACGCTGAAGGCTAAGGTTGGAACTATTCTTTAGGAGAGAGGTTTTCAAACTGTGTCCCGCGTAACCCTAGGGAATGTTAAGGGGGAAGTTTTATTTTTTAAATGTAAGGGTTCCATCACTTCATGTATTTTGAAAACCCCTGCTGTACCCCAGTATGTATTATGTTGGAGATGACGATTCAGTCATATTTTCCGTCGATTATATGCGTCAATTGTACTTTTTTTGTTGTTTCATTATAAGCCTGTCTCTCATGGGCCTCAAACACTGCGGCCCACGTAGAAAGTTTATACAGCGTGTAAGGCCCGTTTTCCGCTGTAATTACAAATTGTAAGGAAAGGACCCCAGAGAAAAAAACTTTAGATCCAAACATAATCCTCGACCTTCTCAAGGATGAAGAAAGAGAAAAAGTTTGGTTGCGGATGCATAAATGAACCGGGAGACATTTTCTTTTTTTACATATTAGATTTATTTTCACCATATGCTTCCTCCGTACTCGGACGAGCATCGAAGAATACGATTTGACATTCGCATAATTTCCATTGCCCTGTTTTATGGTAAAATTAACTTAGTTTTTATTTTCCACGAGTTAACTTCTGTAGAAGTTGAATAGACTCGGAAATGGACTTATTGTTGGAATAGAAGGTTGTGTTCTTATACCCACGTCAAATTAAATCAATCGGCGGGCACCACTGTGATAGGCAATAGCATATATGAAACATAAAAGGTGCTGACCGTAGTATCTGGTGAAGAAATTGTCGAAATGGAACTGACCGTATGAATACACCCCGATTGCTTGGGGGAGGGGCTTAAAAACTCGGGGCCCCATGTGTCCATACCAAAAGACATATTTATAACGATAAGACGAGCGAGCCGTCAGATATACGTGCGTGTGTTTATATATATCTTATATGTGTGTTTACGTAAAATTTTAGGGCCTTAAATGTAAGGGTGTAAAGCGACGGCCCCGAAGGCCCTATATTAAATCCGCTCATGAATTTTGAGCTTAATTCCTGCCTGTTTATGCATGCAGAAGACTTTTAAAACTTGTATAATTTAAGGAAGACAAATAAATTAGCGCTTGGGCAAATTCGCTCCGGGAATAGGTCAAACATAATTCTAAATTAGTAGAAAATACGAGTCTTATATGTACATCTAAAAAAACCGTAGGGTAAAAAAATTTATTAGGTGAAGCATAATCCTAGATTACTGGAAAATTCGAGTCTTGTATGCATGTACGTCTAAAAAAACCGAAGGGTAAAAAAATTCTATTTTGACTAGAATTTTTGGTAATACAGCCTGGCCCGCCTGGGTCCAAGCAGTTTATGCCGCCCCTTACGGACTTATAAAAGCACCCTGGCCCAGATTTTTTCAATTTTTAGATTAATAGTTGTATTTAATTTAAGAAATAAATTGTGCAAAACACAAAATTAAGAAATATTCCTGCCTCCGCTCGTGAATTACCGCCCCTAATATGTTGCCGCCCGGGTGCGATGCACCCCTTGCCCTCATTCCCCTGAATACAGCCATTTTTCCGTATATTTGTTTAACTCGCTTAGAGAGAAGTCAATAGTTATTGTGTACGTTGTAATCCTGGTCTTAGAAATAGCTTTTGTGAAAATTTGAGCCTTATTGACTATTTCCGTCGTAACTTTTTGTCTTCTCATTACAATTTTATTTTCGAGTCACGCGATATGCGTGTGTGTGAGAGAGAGGGGAGGGTGGAGTGTGGAGGGAAGGAGATCATAAGAAGGGCAAGGCTAGGGAATCCCGGAGGATGTGATACTTTGACCGACCCAATTCCATGGTTTGAGCGCTCCACAGACATAATAACCTTGACGCCAGCGATTTTTCCTCGTTCGATCATTTTTCTTGTCAACGCGTAATTCGCGGCACGAAAAAAATAAAAGGAGATGAACAACCTTGAAAGGGATAATTGCGCGTGATTATCGGAGGAATGGGAGGACCGTTGGGAAAGAGACGAAACAGCTGCGACAATGAGATAGTTCAATGGCGTCCTTCGGGAAAAACACGCTTTCCCAATTACAGTAAAACTCGTTTAATACGTATTTGAGGGGACCGACTCATTGCTTCGTTATAAGCGTGACTACGTTATATACGAGAAACATGGTTTTTGGCCTATACATCCCATATAACAATACTATTTAAAACCGGCCAGCCTTAGATACCGGCAATTACACAAATACAATTCATTTTGTATTTCTTTTTCTTTTTTTATGAATTTTTGTGTAAATTGTATGTGTGTAATACCACAACTTCCACTTTAAAATTTCTTAAAATATAAGATGTATATATTACGTATTTACTCCTTATACTTCTGTGGCTGCCGAATAAGCATGGCGTTTTTGGTTACGTAAGCCATTTGCATTGTCTAGATGTTTTGGTGTACTTCTACAATTTCCAGTTTTATCGCTTTTCATTATTTAAAAAATTACCCATCCATTGAATATGGCATCAAAATAAATACCTAAAAGCAAGGAACAGGAGAGAAAAGGTTGGTTTAACGCTAACACAAAAGCTGGAGCCGATCAAACGAATTGAAAAAGGAAAAAATAGAGCAGCCATAGAAAAAGAATTCAACATCGGATCTTCCACGCTCTACGATATCAAGGCTCATAAGGCTAAATTAATGAAATTTGTGTCATCTTCTGAGAGGAGTAAATCAATTAATAAACGTCATATGCTTCATAAGCAAAAAATTGAGGAACTGGATAAAATATTATGACTGGTTTTCACAGAAATGTTCAGAAGAATTAAATAATTTCGTCCTTTTCTAATAGAGTAAATAAAGATAAATAAGAAAGATATAATCCAATAAATTCAATTTTGGGAACAGATTCACTGCTGTAATCCCCAAACTTTCCGGACGCCCTAAACTTTTCAAAAGTCTTTTTGTTTTGCATGTAAGCATAGCAACGTATTAAATAAGAATGGGTAAATAGTGTCTATATCTAACTAGGTGTGGAAGAATTAAAATGAAAATGCATAGTTATGTTTGGGGAGTACGATAGTGAACCTAAGCCCAATTTTGTTTGGTTATTGCTAAATTTGCGATGTCAAAATCGGAAATAGCTCCCCTAACCGGATATTTCTCCTAATCGGCTTTCCACAATCCCCAAGATAGCCGGATAACACAGCTTTTACTGTATTTGCAGTGAGTCGACTTCAATGCCGTACTTACATATGCAAAGAGATGCTTATCAACTTCGCGGCATGTAAAATGTTCGACTGCTATTACATACGATTTTTTAAATGGTCAATTAATATTATTATTATGGTCATTAATTTACATAGACATTTCACATTTTTAATATCAATTTCAAAACAAAGGGAGTGCGGAAATTCGTATGGAAGGGGTAGATGGAGGAAGGGGACCTCCACGAACAAGTGTGCGGTAAACGGGCGGAAACTATTCATTACTTATAGCTCTGCTCACCAAAATTCGTTATATATGGGGCATATTTTGCCACGGGACCAAACATTTGTTCGTTACAGCCAAGAATTCGTAGAATGCGTGTTCGTTACATCCGAGAAATTTAACCAATGCCCTTAATGGAGAAATTCAAGGGACCGAGACATTTCTTCGTTATAGCCGAGATTTCGTTTTAGGCGTGATCGTTATTAACGAGTTTTACTGTATCCTGCTATGCTCGACCAATTTGTAGAAATAGAGAGCAGCACATTGAAATAGGTAAGAATAATAGATCGAATCTAAGATCTGGAAAGTGCTCCGTAAAGAAGACTTATTGTTAGTCTTGACGGTTCCATATTCTATTGTTCATCTTTAGCTTTATGCCTATTTATGTTGAAATAAAGATTGGCAATCCGTCTCTATGTTAACATTTTTATCCTAATCGTTAGCATCTGTCTGTGGAGAACATTTGCACGAAATATGGATTGTTGAATTTGAAAATAATTAGATCGTTTTTTATTTATTCTCGATTTTGTAAACTTTTAGTAACTATATAAAAAATAAAAGTTTATTGAAATTAAATTCAATGCAATTGCCACAATCCAATTGAGTGAACAAGCAAAATGGTTGCAGTTAAACATCATGCAGCTTTCCCTTTCTCTGGACAAAAAAGTGAACATTTTCAGAAATTCATTGACGAAAAAGAGCATGGATATGGAAATGGGAAGGAGCACAAAATCAAGTCACTATTTACACAAGGACATGAAAAAGAAAGTCAGTCCAGTTCCATCATCTCGTTGATCAATATAGGGGACCCTGGGTTAGAGGAATCGGGGCCCGAGGGTGCGTATTCCGTCGACCTGTCGTCGTCATCCCAGAAGGACTCGTCCTCCTCCGTATCTCATGGCGACTCCATGTCGGAGTAGTACTCCGCGTCCTGCTCCTCCTGGGGAAGGTCAATACTGCATCCAGCTCCTCCGCCGGTGGGATGTTTTTGCACAGGCGGCAAACCTGACGCGTTTCCACCACCCCCGCTTTGCAGGATGACATGACGACAGTGAACGTCGGACATTTCATGAGCCGCTACATACACCGTGTTGTAATACACGCTGCACAAAACCCTCATCTCAGAAGAAAAATACTCACTGGTACGAACGAGAGAACGACTACTCGAGTAATGATTCAAACTGAGTTTTTTAATATGTTTTAAAACGGCCTTCTCACTTCTCGTGAGAAGTGAGTTACGCCCAGGAGCTGCACCGCAATTCCCAGGCACATAAACCGGATGTATCCGCAAGCGCTCAGTTATCAGGCAGCGCCCCACACCCAGGCACCTCGACCGGATGTAGCTGCAAGGGCAATTCCCTGGCACATAAACCGGATGTATCTGCAAGCGAGACACTCCCAGTAAGGGATAAAATATAATTTTAATTATTTGACATATTGACATACATGATACTAGGTTTTTCGTACGTAGAAATTCTGATCAGCCAAAGCGTTTCATTGTTTTCATTCATTAAAAAAATAACCAGATGTATCTGCGAGCGAGACACTCCCAGTAAGGGTGAATTTTATTCCGCAAGTGTGAAAAATATGTCTCTTAATTACTATTTAGATTACACGAGGAATTGTAAGTTGAAATTTGTAAGCTGAAAGCAAGAAAAATCATCTTTCAAAAATAAACCTGGTTTTAATCCACATGACAATTGAATTGACACTCCACCGTTCAGATCCCTTTGCTCCCTCACCCACAAGACTTCTAACCTAATGACCCTAAAGCCTGTTATGCCCGTGAAGCTAGTAATCGCTATGCTCGTTATAAACGTGAAATTTTGCTCTTAAAATACATTATTTCCAACCATTTATTTATTATTTGCTCGCAATAGCCATGATCTCCTTATACCCATGCTCCTTATCAATGAGTTCCACTGTTTTTTCAAGAAGGTAGTAGGTGTGTAGTTGTCCCACAGAAACATTTGCCTTTTCTATTTTATTAACATGTACCGTATATTCTGGCATATAAGTCGACCCCTGCTTTTTTGAACGAAAATACATGGTTAGGCATATGTTCACCATATAAGTCCCCCCACTTTTTTGCTTAAAAATACTTCTCATGAAATTTTTTTCATTACAAAATCAAGGTCCTGTACAATCCAAGTTTTAACAAAACAGAAATAAACAGTACTCTAGTAAAAATATATATAAATACTGTTTAGAGTCTGTGATATTCTTCTTGAGCATTCCATGTGACAGATGTTTTAATTTCAACCAATAAAAACTGTTATTCTTGGAGAGCTTGAACCACTAAACATAGTTTCCTATAGTTCGATTGATGTCAGCTGCTAACGATACTATCGAAATGACCTATACTTAGTGATTGTGATCCATCTCTACAGTGGTGAAATTTAATAAAATTTTGCATGTGTACCCCGCACACCTTTTCTTCTAATATATTGGTAAATAAAAGAGACCACGTTATGCATGAAGATTTCAGACGAAGTTTTAAAAATTGGGAGTTTCGATAGTAAATTTACTGCAACAAGCTTGCGTCTATATTTATGCTAGCAAAAAATGAATAATTCTACGAAGTATATGCATAGCTACACAACCAAGCAAATGTTTAGGGTTTAAATGCGCACTTTAGCTGCCGCTGGTGCATCTTCAACATTGAGATAATGTAATATTTTTATAATATTAAAGCTGTACATTTTAATTGAGTTTTTAGATTAATATTGTTACTCAAAAAAAGCAGTTCTGTCATTAAAAATTTAATATCAGTTTCTACCTACACTTTTTGCCGGAATAAGTTGGCATCTGGTATCTGTATTCGCCGTATTCATCGTGAGCCGCTGATGCTCCTTTAACCCGGGAGAGAACCATAGTTCCCGCTAATTTTTTTCAACCATGAGCAGAATGAATATCGCTATGCGTGCCTACATGACGCCAGTGTGCAGATGTGCACCAGGGTTGACGCAGCCCTGTTATGATATATTAAAAAATACAATCGTGCACACTTGAAAAATTTAGTGCATGGCACTTCAAAATCTGCTGCATGGCAGCGCAGTCACGAAGTTTAGAGGGAACCATGGAAAGAACACACCTACCTACATTTTTTATGGTTTTTCTAATTTTCCACCACCGCAGACTTCAGCTTATTAAAGTACGAATTTATTTTTTTCTCCTCGAACTGGTCCAAAAATATGGGTGTGTGTGGTACATGAGGATGTGGAGTAAATACAGTATTAAAATAAATTATTATAAATCTTCTAAAATAAATTAATAAAATGTAAACTATGGAACAGCTGATAGAAAATGGAGATCACCTCCTCCAAGAGATCAACTGTCTTTGTAAATATTGATGTTATTCAGCTGTAATTAAATTTCACATTTTATGTTCGGCATATAAGTCGACTCTAAGTTTTAAGAATTTTTTTCAAAGCTTCAAAGGTCGACTTATGCACCGGAATATACAGTAAATGAATGTAAGACATTTTTCGTTTGCATTTAAATCATTTAAAATTGTCGTAGAAATTTGAGATTTGATCCAAATGATTTTCTTTTCAAACATGATTCAAATCACTTCACAAAACTGTTTTGAAGTGGAAAGTTTAAGGTTTTTGTCCTTTGTTGCCAAGAGCAACCCACATTGTTTGTGAATTCATGAAGTTAAGTGGAGGAAGTAGGAGGTAAAAGCAGGGAGAGAGGGATGGAGAGAGAGAGAGAGAGAGAATGAAGGAGGGAGGGAGAGGGACTTCTGCTATTCTACTGCTTTATTTCTATATTTTGTATGATTTTGAGTTATTGTATTTATCTTTTGTTTTAGTAACTTTCTTATATCAATCGAGTATGTGTATTGCTATAAGGGAAAGGAAAGGTGTGTGCAAGCAAAAATTAGATCTTTGCACCCAAAAGCAGTTTCTGTCCTTCGTTAATCCCATTGTCTTGACCTCGTAGTGCATTTCTTAAATGGTTTGTGTGATGTCCATAATACAATTGGTACTATTAACAGATTTATTATTTTTTCGGGAAAGTTTGATTTGTTAACAGTGCATAATCATATTCAGGATTTAACAAAAGCAATTCAGCAACATAGAGAAAGCACAGAAGCAATTTTTGAAGACAATTGTTGTTGCAAAAAAATTTTGCAAGCAGAATGAACATTGATATTTCTGCACAAAGACAAACCAAAAATCAAACGCTCAGGGAAAATTGACCTTGTGATATGATACACGAATGCTATCATAGAACCATTTTTAGGCATGTTTTGCTTTCAGCATGAGTGCCTATTAGCATCTGTCTGTCTGTCCATCCATTCGCATGTTTGTTCTCAGCTTGTACCAAACAGATTTTCGTGAAATTTGATATTAAGGACTTACAATAAAAGATAATGAGAAAATCACAGAAATGAATCACATAAACCAATCAGGGGTACTACTTTACTGGTGACAATAAATGAACTGTTTGTCAAATCTTGTAAAGTATTGGTCATATAAAAATAGTTTTCAAATAAAACTTCCCTCTTTCATGCAATATTCCATCACTAACAGAAGAAGTTGCACTGTTTGCTGTTTATAAAGCTGTTCCGAGGGCATTAAGTTCTCATAATGGCAGAAACAAAATATAAAGGCTTTGTAAATCAGTGATCTTGTAGACCAGTGGTTCTCAAACTTTGTACAGCAACGACTCCCTGGAAGATGAAAAAAATATTTCTATGCCTCTCTTCATTTTTAGGCATGTTTTTCTCTGAGCATAAGCGTCTATTACCTTCGTCTGTCCGTCCGTCACCATGTTCGTTCTCGGCTTCTACCGAATAGATTTTAAGGAAATTTGATAATAATGACTTATATTCAAAGATAATAAGAAAATCTCATAAATGAATTACGTAAGCCAATCAGGGGTACCACTTTACTGATGAAAAAATATGAACACTTTCATATCTCCTAAAGTATTAGTCATATCAAAATAGTTTTCAAATAAAACTTGTAGAACTACTAAAGAAGAGTATTTCTTTTACTGTACATTTTTAACGTTGGAATAGCCATTATCAAGAAAATCAGACAAGAATGTCTTAATTTGAGTTGAACTTTCTTGCATGGTTACTTCATTGTTGCTAACATAAACAATCTCACAATAATAAGTTTAATTTCCTTACGTGTGTATGCACTACTTTTAGATAGGAAGAAAATGGATTATTTATGACAAAGAAAAGAACTTTAAAATGCTATTTCTCTTACGTACAGGTATATCATTTCTTTCTAATACTCCATTGCATGAAACGTGCCCATTTGTGATACAGTGTACACTTTCCTAACTTGTTATTTCATATATTAACTCATTACTTTATTCATTATGTAGCCAATTTTTGGATGATCAAAAACACGAATTTTATTTATTAATTTAAATTATTACACTCCTGTCAAATGAGAACTATGAATAGGAAAGTTCTATAGATAGTACTAAAGACAGTTTTTATCAAGTCGACTAATTTTATCAAATTCACAATTTTTATCAAATGCACAAGTTTTTAACGGAAACTATTATGTGGGATGCTTTATGGGGTTACAGACAGATCCCAAGAGAGAAATTCTGGACCTTTGTGCTTTTTCTGCTCACGGGCCCCCTTTTCTCACTTATAATTGAGTACCTACAATTTTTCACTGTATACATGTGTATATTTAGTGCAGTCATTTTTTTATCAGCAAATTAACAAGTACATCTGTAAATTTTATTTTTACGAAAAATTCAAAGAATGTAAATAAGCATGAAATTGAGGAAGTGACATTAACAACAACACACGTATTAAATGATAATATAGTTTAATAAGGACATTGGTTTATTTTTGGCAAAGCAAAGGTGTATGCAGAATGTATAAACGTTAGTAACAAAGTTAATGGATTGCAGGTATTGTGATTAATCTTCGCAAGAAACTTTTTCCTGAGAGCACTCTCCCCTTAGGCCTGGGTCCCATCATTTGCACCGGCTACCCCCCTCCCTCTCTCTCCCGAGTCCTGGATACAGAACCACTTAATGATGTCCCAACAGCACTAACAATAAGAGAATTAGAAGATAAATATATGGTTTTTTCGGCCATAAAATCATCAAAGCTAATCGCTCTGGCTTCACAAGTGATGAGGCTTTTCGTTTTGCCTCCCCCCCCTGAATTGTAGTCTGAGAATGCCCATGGTTGGACCCACTGGCATCCTCAATAAGGGGCAAGAGGGAGCATTACTCCTCCCACCTCTTAGATTTCACAGAAAATTGCACATATTCTTACATACTTTATTTCTGAAAGTTTGTGTCTCATTATGCATGATCAAACTGTAAGACCTAGAACAACCAAATTTGGTTCAGTTCTTACTTAAATCTTACCATAGAGAATGGTCAAGGTTTGATCGACCTGGATTAGTCAGCGCTGCCGATATAGAGGTTAACATTTTTCCATAAGGTAACGTAAAAATTGATTTTTTGTCATGTGGGCCTTTATTATTTTGCACATTTTAATTACTTAAAATGAGGATACGGACTCGGGACAGAACTGTATTACGCTGAAAGAATCAACTTTACATTTTTTTAAACACAGAATTCAAATCTAAGCCAATTTAGCATTAAATTTAGCTTTTGATCATGAAAAAAGGCATTTTTTTAGTTTGTAACAATGGAAAACACTAAATACCATGACTACTAGATGAATGCTTTTAAATGGGAATTGACCTCACATTCTATACCGAGCAATGCCAGGTACTTTTGTTAGTGTACATATAAAAACCCATGTCTCAGTATCTCCTCCAGTGGCATACCATACACCTCTGCAAACTTCACTTGGCCAAAATGTTCATGACTAAGGAGATCATAATGGGATAAGAATCTGCATTAGGGGCCAAAAACGTGTCACATTGGCCACTTTTAAGCTTTGTTAGGACTGTATACATTCCTACTTTTACAGCAGATATGGTGCAAAAGGACAATGAGCTTGATAGAGTGACAAAGGTGCAAGTCACAGTTAGCTATGAGATTTCTTAGCAACCAATGAGAGGTAACTTCCCCTGCTTTACTCTGACTTGTATCACTGTGATGAAATTCATATTTTGACCAGGTTATTTATTAGTAACATGGTTATAATTTAATAATTATATTTCCTTAATGATATTCACAGAATTTAAAAGCACCAAACTCCAAATTTTTTATTCTTAAAAATCAAACACTTCCGCTGTATACATTTTAAAGTTGTTTGTGGTTGAATTATATAAATGCTGCTTCAAATGTGTAATATATTTGTAAATTTATAAGCATGACAAAGAAGGTGTAGACTATGCATCAACAATTGTTGCCTTGGCTGCATTGTATTTGAGTTCGAAGAGTCCATAAACTGGAGAAGGGATGTTGGATGCAGCAGGTCCCTGATCAACTCCATTGACGAAAAAGTGAAGCGTTCCGTATTCGCTTCTCATTACACCCACTCTGTCACCAACCTAAAAATATACGGAAAAGGAAGACTTAAGTGATTTTCGAAGGATATTTTGTTAATGTCAGTTAAAAAATATTTTACTGCATTAATGTTGGGCTTTATTTTTTAATAAAAATATAACTATAATTAAAACATTATAATTCATTAGATGCAAGCTTCTATAACATAAGGTTAAATAGAAAATGGGAATTATAGCGATGAATTAGTTGACGCACCAGTAGTTCATCTACATTTTTTCCATAGTTTTTAACGATTTCCGCTCCATTTGAGTAAATGTTACTATGATGGTACATCCTCGCAGCAGGTCTATAAGTACGATAAAATGGTATTATTCAATTTAGCAGGGTGGTACATATATATGCAAGCAAATGAGATATACAGACATGGTTAAATGTTGTTGTAAAACAAAAACAAGTGATGGAAGAATTGCAGAGAAAATTACATAATACAGAACAATCTATTCTAAAATTTTGGCTCATACAAGGTGCAGGATTCCAGAGATATTGCCCGAATCGGACAGGCGGACATACGGATGGACAAACAAACCAAACACACAAACGATTTATTTTAGGAAAGAAGCGCTAACGAATTATACATTAATGAACAGCTGTATAATGTATAATTTTGCAGTTTTACGTTACTGTGGTGAATGAAACGAATAAAATTTAACGGAAGTCATATGTAAAACGTATATTCAAGGTTTGAATTAGGAAAAGTGAAGCATTTCAAGTGAGACACATTTCATTATCCCCTAAAATCACTGAACCTGAAAAATCCCATATGAGCTTTTTTCAACAGGAAGTTAATGAGAAATACCATAATCTATAAAAAAAAGGCAAAAAATGAAAAGTAATCTCTTACGATTTCCACATTTCCGGTAAAAGATTGACATCATTAGGAGTGCTTGTCATGATGCCAATGCCCCAAGAGGCGCTGAATTTTGTGTTCTTCTTGTCCAATCTAACCTGAAATATTTCGTTATCCTTCAGTGGTCGGTTTGTGAATACCACTGAATTAAGAGGTTCATCCTCACTGTGTAATAATAAAATTGAATGTAATTAATGACAACATACTTTAAAGATCATGATTATATTTATGCAGATTAAAGATGAAATTTTGCTCTGCATGGAACAAGGAATAACACTCTCAACTTACTTAATATTTTGTACTGTACGTCCTTTGTTTATGATTGCAATATTTTTTCCACACCTGGGATGAAATGTCAGTCCACCATTATAAACATCGATTGGAAGACCTAGTGATCAAATTATTAATCGCCATTATAATATTCAATCTTTTTTGATCAAACTTTCAGGAATCACTTGGCTTCTCAACTTTTCAATTTGAAACTCTTTGCCGTGTACATAGTAATCCTGGGTTTGACTCTTTAACAACTTTTAAGTTAACTAAGTGCAATATATATATAATTATATATATATATGCAGGACCTTCTCGATTTTTTATCTCCTAAACTATAAGTCGTAATTATATGCTCTCACAGACTTTTTTGTTGCAAATGTTGTTCTCTATCAAACTAAATTTATTGATCGATACCTTAGAGATCATATAAGGGCAAGCGAGAGTAAAATATGGATTTCTCGTTGTTGCCTTGACGGAAATGGCGCCTCTTGACTGTGGTGCCGTAAATGGCAACGGCCACATACCGAACTACGTCCTACTATTAGCCCTTAAAAATGATTTCGACGCTTGAAGAATTTATGCGAATGTTTGGAGTCAAATAAAAGACAATTTTTAATTGACAGTGAAATCAATGAGTCAAATTATTGGGTAGGGTTACTGTTTCATCTTTATACACTTATTAAAAGTTCTTTAAAATAAAGGCCGGTGTCATTATTATTATTTATTTTTATTTAATGTAATACTTAATTCATGCATACCTGTCATATTTGTTGGGCAATTACATTAGTAGACTCATAAAATCTGAAAATATATGTATATGAAATTTTAAGAATTTTGAATATTCTGGTTTTGGAGCAACATAGCCAAAAATCTGTGATAACTCTGCCTGTCTGTGGGCAATGGACTTTTTTTGTTTTAAGAGATATTTAGAAAATACTTGGTGAATAAGATAGTTCTTATCAATCTATGATTCTTTCTTCGATCGAATTTGCCAAGTAGTTGATAGATTTTCCACTAGATGGCTATAAATTCGGAAATTCAAAACTATGAAATGCTATTGTAGGCAAAGTGAAAGTGTAGTGAGAATTTACATTCAAACGGTGTGGGGTTTTCCCCTCACCAAAATGGGAGGCAAACCAAAATCCTGAAATTTTTAAAGAAAACGTGCTTCCACATTTAAATTTATCAAGGGTATCAGACTCGTTGAAGGATAATAAGAACAATTTGAACTTGGTAAAAGTTCCATTTTATTGGGAAAACAGTCGACCTGTTTCAACTATATAATAGTCATAATCAGGCTATGTTATAGTAGAAACCAGTTGCCTCTTTTATCTAATAAACCAATTGCAAGCTGTCCTTATTCTCCTTGAATATGGAGTTCCACCACATGGGTTCAGTTTACTTGTGAAAATTAAAGATGGCCCAACTCACTTTTCTTTAAAGGAAGAATTTTAAATACCATACCAATTTGTCTTTACAAATGCGAATCCAAAGACTTAAAATTGAAAATATTCGTTGAAATTAAAAAAAGATGATATACACAATATCTTCTTTTTGTTTGGACAGCAATAAATAAGTTGACTTGCTAAATTGTAGTTTATGTTGGGTTTACTTGACTAAAAGAAACGGTCTACAAGTTATGTTAGTAACTCTGGTCAACAAAGTACAATTATAAGAATGTAGTAATTAAGATTAATTTTGTAATATTCATTAAATGTATAGATTTGGCATTGGTTTTTTTATTTACTTTGCTGAATCATTGCTAAGGTCCACATATTTAATTATTTTCATTGAGAAAAATAATTTATTGACCAAAATAAATTCTGAAAATATAAATTTATTTTTTCTTTTCGAGTAGGTGTCAATATACTGTAGAATATCGATATAACGTATCTCTATGGAGCAGGAATTTTTAGGCGCGTTACGCTTCCAGCGTGAGCGCCTATTATCGTCGGTCGGTCCATCCATCTGTCCGTCTGTCCGCATGTCTGTTCTTGGCTTCTACCAAACGGATTTTCATGAAAATTGATATTAAGGACTTACAATCAAATATAAAAAGAAAATCGTAAAAATGAATCACGTAAGCTAATCAGGGGTACCACTTTACTGGTGATAAAAAAATCAACTTTCCGTCATATCTCGTAAAGTATAGCTCATATCAAAATATTTTTCAAATAAAACTTGTAGAACTAACAAATTAGAGTATTTATTTTCCTATACATTTTTATCGTAGGAGTAACCGTTATCCATAAAATCGAACAAGAAAGTCTTAAATCGAGTTGAACTTTATTGCATGGTTACTTCTTCATTGTTGCTAACATAAACAATCTCACAAACAAACGTTTAATTTATTTACGTGTGCATGCACTATTTTTAAAGAGGAAGAAAATGGATTATTTATGATGAAGAAAAGAACTTTAAAACGCTATTTCCCTTACGTACAGGTATATAATTTCTTTCTAATACTCCATTGCACGAAACGCGCCCATTTGTGATACGTTGTACACTTTCCTAACTTGTTATACTGAATATACGGTATACTGTAATACCCGTAAGGAGTACAGCATTTTCTCTGAAAGCATCTCAGTGGGGTGTCGGCATTCTCGCAAACTGAAACCAAAACCGGCGATAATGAGAGTCTAACAAGAGATGATTCCTAGAATATGAGATTTCATCTCATTCATATTGTAAAAACACGAGAGGGATAACTAACTCTCGGTCCTAAAGTTTTCAGCTCAGAAAATCTCTTCTTTTGGGATTTTGGCAGGGTTCCGCAGATATTTCCGTACTAAAGACAAAAGATGCCTTCAAAATCAGTGTAAAACGTCGTGAATGAGCAAGAATTGGTTGTACTTGAGTCATTAACGGATGAAAGCATACCTTAAAACCATAAAAATCTGTTTTCGGGACCTCTGAAGTTCATACGTAGTATTGAAAATTACGTTAAGTTGAAGTACGTTATTTTGAAATATATATATCGGAAAATTGACGGAGATTCAGAAAAAGTACGTTAATAATAAACATACGTAACTATGAAGGTCGTTGTAACTAGATTTCACTGTACTTAGTTTTAGATAAATATTTATACTGACCATTTGACACCCCTTGGATGTAGATTACGCGCCTTCCTTCACACTCGGTGACTGTATGTGTGACGTCCAAATTCATACTGTCCGAAGATTTGCTGGATTCCGATCGGGCTACGAATGTGTCCATCCAGTCACCAGTTTGGTTCCGTTTACTGTTGATGGTGAGTTTAAGCGTTCGGCTGGTGCCAGGCTTATTCCCGCAATATGGAACTGGTGTCAACTCCTGCACCATGCATTGGAAGAGAGAAATCAAAGTCACAAGAATTACGTACGACTTGACCATTTTCGCAGTTGATGAACGAGCGTTCTCTTGTTAATTCTCTGACAAAAACCCCTTCGAATGTCTCTAAGGACTTGAGGATGAAGTATTTATACGAATTTTTCTTAATCTAGTCCTCGTGATCACCACCGTCATCTGTTTTCCATCGGCATGGCTTGAGTTTCGTATTTATTATGATAGTAACCATGCAATATTTTCTGCCGGGGTCTGAGGTCATTTTTTATACGCACTTGATAATTTTTATGGCATCCGTAATACCGCGTGTCATCATATTTTCAAAGAAAAAAAATTAAGAAAGGATGTGAGGTGACGCCGAACCGAAAGTTAAAATTAATATAGGCTATTTAAATAATGCAAGATACACAAGAAAACTGCTCTATAATCTCAATAAAGATGCATATTAAAAATAAATATAATTTTAAAAGCCACTTGATGCCCAAGAACTTTGCCCCAATGTGATACATTTCGCCAATTTTGCATCGAAAATTACTTCAGCCGGCCACAGCTCGTTTTCTTCAAATTTGGCATGTTATTAACATTATATAGAGAACTTTTAAAAACAAAATAGTAAGTCATTTTATTAAACACAGGAGAATAATAATACCTTATTTTTGGTTCACAAAATAAAAGTTGAAAATTTGATTTTTGGCCAGCTTTTTTCGGTTTGGGCCCACTGTGTTACGGCTGGACGCCAGTTTTTCTATAGCTAGTCCGAATATAAAATTATATATCCTGAAAATTTGATGTTTGTAGCTTACGTAATTTTTGAGTTATTTGGTACTCGGTCAGACGGACAGATGAACCGAATACAAAAGCTCTTTTTTTTAATTAAAAAATGCGCTGAAATACCTTGGTGAAAAATTGGGGAAATAAAATGCACGGTATATTGCACCTACCGAATAACGCTGACTCAATACCTCTTGCCATGCACGAATATTTGAGTAGAATTTTGTGGGTGGCCTACCCCCAAAAAACGGATGGGCAAATGTCATGTAATGTCCGCACCATCCCATTTTGATGGGAACTTTTGAGGAAAAAAGTACGGGTAAATACGGTACTAGCAGCCCGTTGCAGCTACGCTTGCAAATAATCTAAATAGTTCGGCCCTGGTTTAGATCTTTGTTTCCTATTCATTTGACGTGTTTCCCTATTTCTTTGTCTTTCTTGTACTCTCCGCTCATCTACACGGGCAATCCTACGGGCTTCCGCATCTCTTTCTCTCTCTTTCCTACAATACTCTTACTTTGATCTCTGGCTCCTCTTCCTTTCTCTGGCAGCTGTAGCTGGGCTAATAGCTCTACTTTTCACTGGTCTACTCCTTGGCATTTTAAAAATTTCTATGATTTTACAGCAATATATTAGAGCAGTTACGTGATCACAATGACACAGAGTTACTCAATGCGAGTTTAATATCGCAGTATATTCAAAGGGGAAAAATTTTTAATTCTACCTTACATTAGTTCTAATGATTACCGTTGCACCCTTAAAGACGAACTCACAAACAGTTGCTTTCCTTCAAGTGTCTATCAACGACTGCTTTTATTTTCTTACAGGACCTACTATAAAGGCGAGTTTTATTTTGATTATCAATGAAGAGAAGATAACAATAACGCTTTTATTTCGTCTATTTGAAGGTTTAATTGGCCTTTAATGAATCGGAGGCAACAATGAGAGTCTCCTTGGCAACGCCCGGAATGAGTACGAAAAATCCGCAAAATTTCGAAAAATAATGCGTATTTCTGATAAATTCGACCGCATAACGTGTAAATATTGCAATAATAAGATAGTATGAAGCTTTATCCGTCGAATAAAGTAAAAAATAAGAAAATCGGTCCACATTTACATATTTTAATGAATGAAGGAAAAAACCTTGCACTCTGAAAAATCGAAAATCCCGTGTAAGCTTATGGGAAAATATAATTGTCTCCTGGATTCGAACCCGGGACACTTCAGCAAACGAAATTATTATTCCAGGGACCTCATAGCCAGTAGAAACAAAACGCCGTTTACCGCATATCTTTACGACGGACGGTTCTCGAGAAATACGCCGATATAATACGCGAGGCTTCATACGCACGGACGGACGGACGCAGCTTCACTATGCGCATAATATATAGGATATGCTTCCGAAAACACGTGATATGGCACATATATATTAAATTTTATGTTTATTTTGTGTAATGGTAATTACTAGATTTTAAGATACATTAGCTCATTCTGTTGCTTTGCTCTTATCAACATTGGAGGAAGATCGATAACTGATCAGTCAACAGTAATTTTGTAGCTAGGAGAAATTTTTCCAAGCCAAATGCCCGATTTTAAGAGTTTATCGAGAGCTATGAAAGCGCCCTGAGAGGGCAGGTAGTCTACGAAAGTTTCTCGACGGCCATAGACATTTTCATGCGCCTGGTTTTTTATGGCTTCTGGGAGCCGTAGCCCTCGTAAGCTAGATCTTCCTCCCCTATTTAGTATTTAAAAAATCTGATGTGTCCAGCATACTGAAAACGTTACGGTGAAAGGAATTAGGAAAAAAAATTTTTAAAACATAATTTTTATAGACATTTATTATTTAGGAAATAAGACCATAAAAATTGTTGTATTTTCAGTATTAAAATGATTAAATCGTGTTATAAAACCGTGTTAACCTTATAACGTTCTTCTTGTCTCTTCGTATTACTAAATTAAGGACGATTTGTCTATTCTACTTCTCCCTGCCTTTTTCTCCCCTTTCTATTTCCCATAAAACGATTTATAAGCTTATTCGGTATGGAGACGCATAAACATGGCTAATGCTTTCATCCTTAAGCGTGCTGATAGTAATTGCAAACGCAATGTGTACAGGAAAATGGTGCCTCTCACAGACAAAAGTTTCAGCGTTAAAATAAAAATAATTAACAATTAATGTTTTACTCTTTCGGGCGAAAAAAGACTGGCTAACAATAAGTAAGAAAAATCTTCGACAGTTAAATCACGTGTTTGAAATTTTACATTCTTTCTTCTTGCTAATTATTAATCAGCAAATCCCTGGTTAGGTATAATTTTGAATCAGAATAAAAACCTTACTATGACTGGTAATCGAACCCAAGACTTTTAGTTGCCAGGCTGATATTTTACCTATGAACTATCGTGGCAGACAATCTAAACTGATTGTGAGCCTGGATGTTTTTCTGAGAATATCCGGGATCGATTCCCGATCATGGAGGGGGCTTTCAAAATTATTTTCAGTCTATGCCTGCTTGCATAGGATCTTACGATCAATCTATATGAACCATTTAAAGCTGTTGTAAATAAACAAAAATTGTTTAATATTGATTATTTAAGAAATTAACCTTTTTAGGATATCTATTACCTAATTTGTAAACCGGAGCCACGATTATATGCCATGAAACGTTCCGAAATAGATTCCCCTTAACTCAAATGAAATGTAATGGAAAATTGAGGATAAAGTACATTTTTACTTGCTTTCACCCAATATTGCTATTTCGTAGGGGGTTTAAAGGCTTCCATATCTTAATTTGTTGACCAAGTGGGTAATCTCATGTCAGTAGCACATGTAAATTGCATGAACAGTATGTAATAATTTTCTAATAAGCGCACTATGGAACAGTGCTGTCAACAATGGTTCCTTGAACTGCATTGTGATACAGCTCAAACACTCCATAGATTGGGTTGGGGATGTTTGATGCAGCAGGTCCCTGGTCAACCCCATTGACGAAGAAATGCAGCGTGCCAAAGTTATTTCTCAATACGCCGACACGATCACCAACCTAAAAATATGGCATGAGAAACAAGAAGTTATCAGTTATAAAAGGTCAATTTAATTTGAAATATTTTCAAAGGTGCCATGATAAGGAAATGATTGTTTTAATATAATGCCATTCACCAAGAATTTACCAGAATTTAATTAATTAAGAATTTAATAATTAAGAGATAAATATGAGCAAAATTCCTCTGCATTAACCGAAATATCATGTCACATAGAATAACTTCGTCAGTAAGCATAAAACTAATTATAAAAATTAGATGCAAAATAAACTGATGGTTTTGGTACCACAAGCTCGTCGAGGTTATGGCCATAGTTTGGAAAAAACTCTGCTCCATCTTTGTGAATGCTGGAGTGATAGTACATCCAGTTCCCAGACCTTTTGCAGAAATAAAGACAAAAGATGAATTAGCGAAAAACCAAATTAGGTGAGATAGATAATATATATAATTTCCTAAAACCAGTCTTCCACTTAATTTTCTACTGCATGTATGCGTTCCATGTTGGTTATGTAACATTAGGCAATAGGGTAATGGATTAAATAGGAATACACACACACACACATACAGTTCATATATGCACACATATACACATATATTACCCTGATACTAAAGATATTTCATAAATTCTTTCCTATATAATTTCGCCTGTTGTTTGATATTGAATCAAAGGAAAAGATTAGTACTCTTACAGTTAGATTGGAGTAAATATATACGTACCTCATGGCGTACATGTGATTTGGAATACTGAAACCGAACGGTGAGTTAACAGTGATGCCAATCCCATATGTATACTGAAATTTTGTGTTTTTCTGGTCGAGTCTCACTTCGAAGAGCTCATTATTTTTAAGCGGTCTGTTGGTTAGAACCACTCCATTTAATGGGTCGTCCAATCTGCAATATGTCACAAAAAACTTCAGATACTCTGGTCGACTAAGGACAGCAACAACAAAGAGATTTGAAACTAAGACTTAAGTAAAGTTTCCTTCAAAAAATAAACACTCACTTCAGCTTTCTCACGGTTCGCCCGTCATTGGAGATGGCAGCATTCTTTCCGCAATTTGGATGAAACAACAAGGGTTGGTCTCCATATTCGAAAGGTGTTTCTAAAGAAAACAAAGAAAGATTCAATGCCAACGCTAATCAGTGGATCAGCTTTTATATATAATTGTGGGCATACAATACCGTTGATTAGTCCACGGATGTAAACAATGTGTCTCCCTTCACATTGGACCATTTTATGATTATCATCTAAACGTAAGATATTGGATGGATTCTTGGAATCCTTCCAAGCGGAGAACGTGGTCACCCAGTCGCCGCTTTCGTTCTTTCTGCTGTTTATTTCCAGGTCCAATGAACGGATGACGTTTGTGACGTTGCTACATTTTGGATCGGAGACTGCTTCTTGAATTCCGCACACGACGAGAATGACAGCGGAAGCAAACCAAATGCACATATTAAACAGCTGATGAATGAAAGGCTTTAAATGACGTTCTCCTTCTCCAACCTAAGAGCACCTAATGGATTCTGAAGGGATGGTCGGATCTATATATACTCAAGGGAAAGAGATATCACCCAAGATGGATATTTTATCACAGCATGACCTAAGGTTGACTGTGTCATGGATGCATAAATCATGCGAGCAAATATATCTCGGGACCCCGTGACACTTGGGTCAATAAAGGTTCAGACCACTCTCAGTTCAGCATATGTTCGTGATAGGAAAATCCGAAATTACTTGCTTCAGGATTTCAACACTTCTCTATTTATTTAACAGAATAACAAAAGTATATTTAATAATGAAACAAGTTAGGAAAGTGTACAACGTATCACAAATGGGCGTGTTTCATCCAATGGAGTATTAGAATGATATTACATACCTGTATGTAAGGGAAATTGCATTTTAAAGTTTTTTCTTTGTCATAAATAATCCATTTTACTTCTATTTAAAAATATTGGATGCACACGTAAGGAAATTAAATGTTTGTTTGAGATTGTTTATGTTACCAACAATGAAGAAGTAACCATGCAAAAAAATTTCTGTTCAACTGGAATTAAGACTATTGTTTAATTTTATTGATAATGGCTACTCCTATGATAAAAATGTATAGGGAAAGAAATACCCTAATTTACCAGTTCTACAAGTTTTATCTGAAAAATATTTTGATATGAGCAATAATTTACGAGATATGATGGAAAGTTCATTTTTTATCACGTGAAGTGGTACCCCTGATCAGGGTATGTGATTCATTTTTGCGATTTTCTTATTATATTTGATTGTAAGTCCTTAATATCAAATTTCATGAAAATCCATTAGGTAGAAGCTGAGAACAAACATGCGGATGGACTGACGGACGGACGGACGGACAGACCGGCGATAATAGGCGCTGGAAGTGAAACGCGCCTAAAAATATGTAAAAATGTCGCATCGGCCCTGCATCTTCTATCTTCTTAGGGGGGAGGATATAAATTATAAGACCTTTTGGATAAGCTAGAGACCTTAAATTTGGCACGATTATAGGTTTTCGGTCATAGCCGACGAAAAAATTCCAAAATTGTTAAAATTCCAATTTTGAAGGGCTGTTTTTGCCCAATTATTTCCCCATAATAAAAGCACGTAAATCGGTGTAGAGGTTTCTATATTATCTATTTAAAATTATTTCCCATCAAGATTCGAACTCATGACAAACTACCCAAAAAATTAGAAATTGTAGTTTCTTATCTCTTAAGAGGGAATTCAAATCCATGTATATTTTTAGTTTTTATTGGAAAAAAGTGGGAATTTTTCTGGGTCCCAACAATCGATTACCACGGCAACGAATTCAATGTTTTTATATTGGTAAGCTTTTAATGGGGATCAGAAGGCTATATATTATAATGCTATTAATTATAAACTACGGCATAAACTTATGATGATGTCTTAAGCCTAAAAGAAGAAACGAAGTAGGGTGAAGTGCTTGAAGAATGCAAGTACTCGTCAACTGTAAGGACGGACAGACTCCGATAAGTTGGCGATGGCCTTGATTTTTCACATATGTTTTATCGAAGTTTTATAATGCTGTTTATATGTATTCACGAACTGATCTCACTAATACACCAGCATTTATTAGAATCCGGGAGCTTTTGAGTATGTATACACCTTTAGGGCGCATAGGGCAACCAATCCTTTGCATTTTATTAATCTGTTCTCATGCTAAGTACCGAAAAGGGCTTTCAGTAAATTTTTCAAAATTATGGAAGTCGAAGCAACTTAAGTTTTGACTTCAAAGCCACGAATGATCGCTTTAAATTTTGCAGTTAAAAGCTTCATTTTAGACCAAGTATTTTATATTTGATGGTAATAAATTGAATCTTCATTTATCTTCGTTTATTTCTACCGACAAGTTAAGAATTTCATCAAACATCTGCAGAAGTGCTCACTGCTGCTGGAGGAACAACGGGATATAGCATCACGGGAAGACTATTAAAATTCATGGACTCGTCCATCACCAAATGAGTGTGCCGATTTTTTATGTCATTATTAAATATGCTTGGTACGCCTCAAAATTGAGTGATGGAAGAAAATACTTTTTATACGTAAATGACGTCTGCTTCCCATTAAAACTTCAAAAAAATCGCTGCCATCACGGGAAATGCGCATTTGCAGGTTGCTCGTGGTGTCGGCAATGTTTCTGTTTTGCCTGTTTTACAACAGGTATCACCCAAAGAGCTGTTCCTCTTCACGTTAAACCTGGTTCTCTACCATTTCCCCACCTCAAACCTTTATCCTATCAATTCCCCTCCTATATACGTATAACCCAAATCATAGCCGCACCTATGTTTTCCTGCATTTTCCTCACTCTTGAATACCATTCCTACCCCAACCCATGATGGCCATATAAGTTAGTCGTAGTCTGTTTTATTTATTGCCTCTTTCCGTAATTACTTCTGAAAAAGGCAATAATTAAAATGGTTAATGTTCTTTTGAAAAATCAGAGTGAATTTAATTTAAAAAATCGGTACAACATACATTGTACAAACTTTCTCATATATGGGTACTAATGAGTCGTTTAGTTATCTTAAGAAAATGAAAATCATATGAGCCTGTTTTTAGAAAATCCAATTTTTGTTAAAGTTGCCCAAGAATAAACTAGCCCTATATTCATTAATTGAGAAAAATGAAATATGTAGTATTATTGTAGATGTATACTCAAGTAACTGTACAAAATTTGATCAAAATCGTTTGAGCCATTTTCGAGAAAATCGAATTATTGTTAAAGTTGCCTAGAATAAACTAGCCTTATATTCATTTTTTGGGAAATATGAACTATACAGTATTATTGAAGATGCAAACTTAAGAACTGTACGAAATTTGATCAAAATCGTTAGAGCCATTTTTGAGAAAATCGGATTGTTGTTAAAAAGGCGTAGAATAAACTACTCTTAATTATTGATCAATGTCAACCATTTCTATGTATACTCTGGTCAGTATGATAAAATGCCTAAGTATGAGATTTCATTCATTTTCACTCCACCGTCTAGGCTCCAGAGCCAGTAACAGACAGATGGACAGACAGACAGACAGCATTGCGAAAACCACTTTTTCAGATTCAGCGACACCTAAAACGTATATTTCCGTAAAAATCTCGCGGTCGAATTTTTTCGCGATAACAATACTTTCTCAATACTTTGTATGAGAAAGTAAAAAGGAAAAATACCTCGAAAAAATTGCAATAAATGGAGTTCGAACCACGGCAGATAAATAACATCTGTGACCATGGTTCGTCTCGTTAGCAACTAGTCTACCGTAGATACATTGGGTAAGATGATATCTATTGTTAATATCAAGCCATACAAATTTTTTAACATTTTAAGATCGTTTTTCTCGAGAAAGAGTTGAGTTTTCTTACTTCACATACTTCCATTATTCATAGCCTGCTACCAACCATGCAAATTTGAAGGAAATGGGTGATATGAATGTCGTGGACTCCCCTTGTAAGATGCATTAGCCTAACGTATATTTGTGGATTTTATTTATTTAATTTACAAATTGCTATTAGTAGTTATGGACTGGGCTAAAAAATACGGTCGCCCGCTCATCAGTGGCAAGTTGATATTACCAGCTGGCGTCAATCTATTCGCAATAACATTTTTTATTTGTAAATATAGCTCTCTGCTGATCAAACCAACTTCCCCTGCTATTCAAAATAGATTCACCTGTTGCAATTGCTGTTGGAACATCTGTGAAGTACTTAGTTTATCTCTCTGCCGTTAAAAAAGTGTCTCGTTCGCCTCGCCTCCATAAAACAAAATGCACTGCATATCTTAATTTTTTGTTTATTACCTTATTATTCTAACTCATTTAAATAACATTCTATGCATTTAATTTAATATAAACTATATTACAACCTCTCATAATCTAGCAAAATTAGGCTTCGGTCAGTCCTAAGGTTGCCGGATTAAGGAAGTTCAACTGTATTCAGATAAAAATTGGAAATCTTTGGGCTGTCTCTGAGGAAAATGTGGGAGCCCTGTTCCCGCATCACATTTATAAACTTACAAGAACACATGATAATGTTTGTTTATTTATAGATTTTTTATTATGTGCTCCCCCTGTCAAATTTTTCTGGATCTGCCACTGTTCGGAATGTATGTATAAGCAAATTCTGTCAAAAACCTGTCCCTGTGACTTGTTGATGGTCATGCATAATGCCAAACGTATAGGAAACTGTACTCTTTTGAATTTGAAAGGTATATTTGTATCAGAGAACTATTCTTGACGAACACTCGCCAAAAACTCTTTATTTCTCTCGGAAGATGCGCACTCCTCTCAGGCAACAAAGTATGTATGTATATTGGTCATAAAAAATTTGGGATCCAAATATTCCACAATATCCAGGCCCCTGGAATCTCCAGGCAGAGGTCAAAAAACGTAGTCGCTAATAATTTTGATGCTAATAAAGGCAGGATGCGATCACACTAGGAGAAGGAACTTACGTACCTCACGCTACATTTCATATTTGATTACAGTAGACCATTGGTAACAATAATCAGTGATAACAATAAGGGACATCTACTGTGTGCGTTTGTGTATAAACAGGTATAACTGCTCAAATTTAGAGTCCTGGGTTATTTATTCATTTTATTAATTGAGTTACAATTTCCATTTCATCGTCGATCCTCCTGATATAAAATATTTTATGAACATGGAGCCTTTATGATGATCGATGCGATGATGCATCAACAATTGTCGCCTTGGCTGCATTATACCAAAGTTCGAAGAATCCATAAACTGGAGAAGGGATGTTGGATGCAGCTGGTCCTTGATCAACTCCATTGACAAAAAAGTGAAGGGTTCCAAATTCGCTTCTCATTACACCCACTCTATCACCAACCTAAAGAATTGCGAATAACAAGATTTTTGTAAACAATTCAATAAGTTTTTCTTTATTTCATTCAAATACCGTATCTGCCCGAATAGAAGCCGACCCCGGATTTAAGCCGACCCCCCAAAAATGTCCACAATTTTTTTGGCAAAAACGTAAATTTCATAGATTTTATGCTGAAGTGTGCCGGGTATTCATGCACATCTTAGAATACATTATTCGAGATCGAAGAAATGTGGGGGAAATGGTTTAGTTGTTGACATTTTGAAATATTACTCCAATTAATAATTTTGCGTTGCTGAATAATGTTCCACATTCAGTGGCAATAATTTCATTCATCTTCATTTTCACAAAACGTCAAATATAGTAACAGCGATCTTGCCAAGATATTTTTTCATCCAAGTCTATTTCCAATGAAATTAGCATTTACATTGCCTTAAGAAACTGTATTTTTATAATTATACACGTTCCATGTAAAGTTTTACCAAAATTCAAACAGTTGAGCGTTCAAATCCGTCAACGCATTTTGCGTTATCGTCTATTTACGCAAGCGATCTCGCCAAGATATTCTTTCATCCAAGTTTATTTCCAATGAAATTAGCATATACCTTGCCTTAAGAAACTGCATTTTTATAATTATACATGTTCCATGTCAAATTTTACCGAAATTCAAACAGTTGAGCGTTCAAAGCCGTCAACGCATTTTGCGTAACCGTCAATTTACGCAAGCGATCTCGCCAAGATATTTTTATATATATTCATCGTAGGTCAAATATTTACTTTACGAAAAATACAGTACTATCATTTGAACGCAAAGGCAATGGGAGACATCAGATTTAACCATAACCCAAATTTTCCTCGGACTCGCATTTAAGCCGAGGGGTGATTTTTTCATGATAAATTTTGACAAAAAACATTGGCTTGTATTCGGGCAGATACGGTAATTCAATTTGAATATAAATATGTTATTGTGTGTAAATCAAAATATATGAAGGCTATGAAAACTACATAACTTATTAGATGCTAACTAATTTCTTTTCAGCATTATTAAACATTAAGTTAAATAAAAGATAGCAATTGCAGGGATATGTATGATTACATACCGGCAGCTGGTTTAAAACTTTTCCATAATTTTTGACGATTTCTGCTCCATTTGAGAAAATGCTACCTTGGTGGTATATCTTAGCATCAGGTCTACAAAAATTTAAAAGGAAAAAAATATACGTACATAATTGTGGTTGTATACTCACACAGCAGTGATATAAAAATTAACTTTAACTTTAGATATGTAGTCATTTTCATTTCGATATTATATTTATACCCATTAATTCTTTTAAATATAGGAAGTAATATTTGTTATGATATTTAAATAATAACACAACCAACTCAACTGATTTAGTTCATGTAACTAAAATTTACAATTAATCCAGCATTAATCTGATGAATGAATGCATATATGTATAAACAGAAATTTTGAGGAAAATTGGAAAATTCTTAGAAATGTCACCACATATAAACGGAATTATTTAATGAAAAAGTGAAACATAAACTTACGATTTCCACATTTCAGGTAGAATGTTGACATCATTAGGAGTGCTTGTGATGATACCAATGCCCAAGGAGTAGCTGTGTTTTGCGAGCTTCTTGTCCAACCTAATCTCAAATATTTCATCATCCTTCAGTGGTCTGTTTGTGAATACCACTGAATTAAAAGCGTCATCCTCGCTTTCATTTTATGAAATAAAATGTCAATAGAATCAATTCCCTTAAAAGCAGAAGAAAACATAATCTATAAATCTATATAAAAGCAAAATCGAATGTATGTGTGTCTGCTGGCTCCTCCCATACCACAAATCTTAGCATCTTGACTCTCATGGTCCCAAAAAGTAACAAGTGATTGAAATTCCCAACAGTTTTCCCACAAAAAAAAGTTGTTTGAATTTTTCGTTTCTATTCATTTTATAGACGGTTATGCCCTTCTGTTGGCGGTTTTAACATCCCTTAGTTCCCTTATACTATTTGGTTCTTTATGGTGGCCACTGTATAGCCCAAAATTTGGTGTTGTTTTATCATTTATTTCGAGCTGAAGGACAAAGAGGCATTGCTCTTTCTCCAAAGTATTTGGGTTCGGAGTTTTCCTTTGTTTACAGGATTTACGTGTGAACCAGCATCGAAAAATCCAAGAATCTTCGTGTAAATATATTCACATCAACCGATCTAGAAAAATACATAATAGCACATTTGGCACTTTCTTGAAATTCTATCTCTGAAACCATAAATTGTAAATATGTGATCTCGGTGATTTTTTGTGGCGAATGCTGTACTGTCTCAGAATAAATTTTATAATCGGCGCTTCATGGGTCATGTAAGAATTTGTCATACATGAAGCATATACAATAGATTTATCTGAGTAATGCCGGGGTTTTCAGCAAGCCTTTTATGAAAGCAGTATGTTCATTTCCTTAAAACTCACTTTATTTTTTGTACTGTAAGTCCCTTGTTTAGGATGGCGATGTTTTTTCCGCATCTCGGATGAAATAACAATCTGTCATCATGAACGTCAACCGGAAGAGCTGTGAAATGAGAAATAATTGCAAAAGTGACATTTCATTAACTTAACAATTGATATTGAATGATGCCATACATCCAGCTATAGATATATTACGAAGACTTTTCTGCTGCAGTGATTGATAAACTTATATGTTTTTGCAGTTGACTGTTAAAACACCACAGGAATAATCACCGTTACTTCAAGATTCCTATTGCTCAACAGTTAAAGACACTTTGTTTCCTTATAAATATTTTAGGCCTTGGAAACTGGTCATATTTTCAGCATCTCTGAATTTCAGATTACTTTCTATATGTATATATATTTACCATTCGACACCCCTTGGATGTAGATTACGCGCCTTCCTTCACACTCAGTGACTCTATGCGTGACCTCCAAATTCATACTGTCCGAAGATTTGCTGGTTTCCGTTCGGGCGGCGAATGTGTCCACCCATTCACCAGTTTGGTTCCGTTTACTGTTCATGGTGAGTTTAAGTGTTCGGCTGGTGCCAGGCTTATTCCAGCAATCTGGATCTGGTGTCAACTCCTGCACCATGCAGTGGAAGAGAGAAAGCAAAGTCATTAAAATGGCGTGCGACTTGACCATTTTCACAGTTGATGAAAGAGCGCTCTCTTGTTAATTCCTTGACAAAACTCCTTCGAATGTTGGTGAAGGCTCGAGAGAGCTATTTATACTAATCTCCAGAGTTTAGCTCACGCAATCACCGTTGTCATTGCTCACCCAGAGCCATGACCTGTTTATCCTGTTTATTTTCAAAACAGACGTCTAATGTTTTTTACATGAGAGTGATAGATTAATGTGGTCTGGGGTCAAATGTTATCCGAATTCGATAAGTCATTGAGACATCCAAGTTGACACACGTTTTCACAATTTTTCAAAAAAACATGATCAAAAAATAAAACAAAGAAAATCTCAAGATTTGTAACCGGTGAACATCGGGTAATCACATTGACCTTTCTCCACTTAATTCTCCCACTTCTTCACTTTTGGCCTCCTTGTTCCTTCCTTTGCAAGAAGCACATCAAAGACTAGATTTGGTTTCTATCAGTGGCGCACACAGGATTCTCTCAAAGGGGGGTTGGGAGTCCGAAATATTTGGCAAGCTCAAAAGATGAATGCAAGTTATATCAATACCTACATGTCGCGTATTGCATTATTAATTATATATTTATGCTAAATACAAAGGGGCAAACCGACTCCTATTCCTCTCTGCCGGCGCCCATGAACCCAAATTTAAAATAAATTCAAATGTCTCATTAAAAAACAGTTTAAATGTCTCGTAAGTCGAGGACCGCCACTCTAAAAATAACCTTTCATATTCCAGGGATATGACCATTTAGTTGCGGAAATCGGATTTGCCTCACGTGAAAACGTTTCACCGATGCTACTTCCTTCCCTTCTATCTCTGTAACTTTCAATCAGTTGTCGGAAATATAATAACTCGTGCTGAAGGAATTTAAGAAAACAATGACTTGACGGTTTTTCATGTGAAGTTGCATTAAATTACATTGTAGCACGTTTTTCGTGGCATGTCGTTACTTTCCGTATACAGTGTAGCCTTAAGGCTAACATCGTTTAGATCGATCTATTAGAATAAAAAGATGTCTAGTCTTTAATAATTTATTTTTAACTTTTTCTTTGCCTGAGTACAATATTACGGGTTATTTTATATAAATATATTATCTGACTGTTGGGACAGAAACGTAATCCAAATTTTTAACATTATGGGAGAATGTGCTTCGACTTACGATGCAGATTTTAGGAACCAATTGTGTTGTTAAGTGCGAGGACTGCCTGTGCAGAGAAACAGTAGGAAGTTTGAATAATGGCGCTCAGTCAGGGCAGGTGACTTACTGGCAAAAATTGTACATTTCAATATGAAATGTTCGCATGATACCATATTACCCTACATAAGGTCTCCCAAGCGTTAGGATCATCACTTCTTTGGACCCGGAATGGGACAATACGGTTCGTCATAGTCAGTTCACCCCAGAGGACAGTTTGCCGCTGCTGGTTTGCTGCAGGGACGATTTGCCGCGAGACCGCAATTATTTTACTTAATACAGGTGACTCCCGAGATTCAACAGTTCGAGATGCGACAAATTCGAGATTTCGACCCAGCTAATCGAATTCTTTTTTCTGTTAATCTTTTATTTAAATTTATTTATAAATTTATCACTTAACATGATATCTAAAAGGAAATGTAATAGTGATAATGCAAGTGAATCAAATAAAAGAGTGTCGTTCAACTATTAGCACAGGAAAACATTCTAGAACGTGATAAATTCACGTAATTTGATGGCTGGTTTGACAGATTCAAGAGAAGGGCAGGTTTGCATAACCTTAAATTAACTGGCCGGGCTGCAAGTTATTTTGTGCTTTTTAATAACATTTATATTAATTTCGCTGCGATATATAGTTGTATGTATAGATAGATGTATGCAGGGATATACTGCAGACCGCCTGATCCGGCTTGCGCAAGTCGTTTGTAACAAACGACTAGCACGAGCTAAGATGCTGGAACATATCCCCTGATTATAACATGCAAATCTACGGAAAACCGGCATTCGAGATTCGGCCACGTTTTCAGGAACACATCTCTGTCGAATCTCGGGTAGGGTTGCCAACTCGTGATGAGTTGATTACGGGAGATTTCTGCTTCATGATTCGGAAATTCCAGGAGGATCCGGGAGAAGTTTCTCAGAGCTGAAAAAACTCTGAATTTATTATTATTATTTTATGAGAAAGCATATAACGAGTAGTTAATCTTATTTTATTTTTATAGTACTGTATCGACACCAGCCAATTATTCATATTCCGATCTTGTATGATTCCCTATGACAGTGATGGCGAACCTTCTATTGCCCACGTGCCAATATTACTGAAATTGTCAAATCTTTTCTGCCTTGTGTGCCACAAAAAGTCCTCGATTTTTTTGCATGCCAATTAAATTAAATTTGTGATCAAGACATAAGAGATTGAAATTTGTAACCATAAAACTAATGTTTACAATAGATAACGAAATAACACAAATGTTTCTGCGGCATTAAATCAGTACGATAAATGTTTGTGCCAACCAAAATTTTTGATGTGAGAGGGCAGGAAATTAAAAGCGATAGTTTTTATAATTTATTTATGTTTGCCACTAGTCGTACGGTGAAAATCTAATTCTATGTATAAAAAATGGCAATGTACTCATCAAAACGTCTGCCGACTTGGAGCAAGAACTAAAAACATTTCTAATATCATTCATATACAAATATCTCTTCTTTAGTCAGTCTTACTGATTGGATTATACATGTAAACTGCTCTAATCACGAATCTCAATACCTTTTCACTGCTGCGTGAAATTTACTTGAGCTGTCTCCAAACTCCAGCATTATGCATTGTGTACACATGTGTAATAAATTTAAACTAGGGACCCCTGTATTAGTGATATTTATCTAAAAATAAAAAAATTGAAGTTAATTATTTCACGATATGTGTAATTTCATGTATTCCCTTTCTTTTTCTTTTTTATCTTCCATTTCACTAATAAAGACAAAAAGAAACAGGATTTTAAGACACATAATCAAATAATAAGTTGAACATATAACTGCCAAATTTCAAGCTCATCTGATATAGCTTGGAGCTCGGTTTTCTTAAAAAAATACCACATGAATGCAAATAAAAATCTATTTTGATGTAGTTTTTCACAGGGAATACGAATAATTCATCAAAAAATACATATCTTGATCGATTATTCTGAAATAAAATTGAGGCAGTCTTCTTTGACCTGCTGAGAAGATTGCTTTTGATCCGAGCAAAGGTTCGAAACCCTCGCTGCATCTATTGTGCTTCAAAAACTGACCTTCGTCCCCTCTTGCCAGGTATATTTCTATGCTTGCCCCCACACAGAAGGGATAAAGCCTATATATCTGTAGATGCACAAATAGTCCCATTTCAGCATTCCTGAAGCATTCCTGACAGATGCACAAACCTGGCCTTTTATATAAGGGTAATAGTGAGTCACTATGATGGCAAAAGTTTACACAAAATGACGAAGTCTTGTATAATATAATATAGATATAAAGATGTATGAGATCCAACCGGCCCGTTGTTGCCAACTCTTCAACAGCATTGTTAGGTCAAACATGTATCTATTATAACTCACATGGCGATTACCATGATAAGCAAAAACGGGAGAAAAAGGCCTCAATCTGGGAGTCGGGAGAATTTCTGGAATATTGGCCTATTCCGGGAGACTCCCGGCGAATCCAGGAGGGTTGGTAACCCTAATCTCGGGAGTCGCCTGTATAGGATAAAAAACTTTTTTTCTTTTCACTTTCTCTCCGCATATACAATATTATTTATAGTAAATACTGAAAATTTTATATAGTAATTGTTTCACATTAATTTATTTATACTTTTAGATGTCAGGTTTGAATACAGAAATGGATTTTCAGCAAATAGCACTTCTTTTAGACCAATCATCAGATGAAGAAATTTCTGATGAAGATGTGGGATCTTCAGAAGGTAGCGCCAATGAATCGATGCATGTTACAGACACGGAGCAAGAAATTTCCGATTCAGAAATTGAGGATTTGCATGAGAGCGAGGAAAATGTTTGGTATGGAAGAGATACTACTACGAAGTGGAGGAGAGAGGAACCACGCCGTAACGTAAGAAATCCTGTTTATAACATTGTATCGCAAGCACCGGGCTTCAAGGGGGTGAAAGATAGCGTGAAAACCCCTCTTGAATGTTTTGGTCTAATGTTAAATACGGACATATTAAAACACATTGTAAATTACACTAACATCCAGATTGATAAAATAGCTGAAAGTTACTCTCGTGAAAGGGATGCAAGACATACTGACGAATTAGAAATCGAGTGCCTCTTTGGTCTTCTTATTTTCGCGGGAGTTTATAGATCAGGTCAGCAAAATGTAAAAGATTTGTGGGATCAAAGTGGACTAGGCGTTGAAATTTTTCATACTTCAATGAGTTATCAAAGATTTAGATTTCTTCTGCAAAGCCCTCGATTTGACAACATAAATGATATAGTCGGAAGAAAGGAACTCGATAAATTGGTACCAATAAGGGAAGTTTTCGATTTATTTGTACAGAACTTCCAAAAGTGGTACATGATAGGAGAATATGTGACAGTGGATGAGACTCTTGTTGGTTTCCGGGGACGGTGCTCCTTCAAACAATATTTGCCAAGCAAGCCCGCAAAGTATGGGATAAAAATATTTGCCCTGGTAGATGCAAGGGTCTTTTACACCTTCAACCTGGAGATATATGCCAGATTGCAGCCACATGGTCCTTTCAAACTAGACAATATGCTGAGAGAGGTCGTAAAACGGTTGGCTGGCCCAATCCTTGGGACAGGGAGAAACATAACAGCTGACAATTGGTTTTGTAGCGTTCCCCTTGCCGAAGATCTGCATACGAAAAAAATAATGTTGGTGGGAACAGTAAGGGAAAAAAAAGGGAGTTGCCACCACAAATTATAAACACTAAAGGCAGATAAGTGAAAAGTAGTTTGTCTGTCTTTAGAAATAAAATGACTCTTGTGTCATACATTCCAAAGAGAGGAAAAAATTTAATTCTAATGTCCACAATGCACCACCAAATAAGTATTGATGAAATAACGAGAGATGAAAGAAAGCCTGAAATAGTAACATTTTATAATTATACTAAAGCGGGTGTTGATACAGTGTGCCACATATAATACAGCAAGAAACACAAGAAGATGGCCACTAGCAATTTTCTTCCATTTACTGAATACAGCAGGAATAAACGCCTTAATAATATTCAATCAGGTCAATCATGAAAACAGAATGACAAGACGAAAATATTTTCGTGAACTATCCTTGCAATTAACACGGCCGTTCATCATAAAACGAACTACCATGAAAATGATCCCAAGACAACTAAAGAGAAAAGCTGAAATATATGGCGAATCTTCAACATCCATAGAAAAGCAGGAAAGATCTAGAAAGGGGAAAATCGGAAGATGCAGTAAATGTCCAAGAAGTAAGGACGTCAAAACTTCAAATTTCTGTGAAATTTGTGATAATTGGACCTGCATAAAACATCTGAAAAAAATATGTGAAGAGTGTTTTGAAAAAGTGTTATTATAGTTATATTTTTTCAACTTTTATTTTTTATGCATTTTTATATTAAAAATAATTGTAATTTGTCTATTTTTACTAGGTATATTGCAATTTGAATTTTGCTATTGCACACCCCAAAGAAATGTGCAATGTTTTTGATGTTATAAAACAATGATTTGAGGTTTATTATTTTTATTTTGCACTAATATTATTAAAATTCTGTAAATGCGTATGAGACATTTGAAAAGGAATCTGAGAAAAATGAATGTGCACGAGAAATCTGACAAAATGAGGACGCTTTCAAAAAAGAGGAATACTATAATAACTATACTTTTATAAACCTTTGTTTTTTATAATGAAAAGTAATTGTAATTTTACCATTTTTCAACATATTTCATTTTGTATGTTTTTGCACCTAGAAAATGTGTTCCATATTTTTTACATTATAAAATATTGATTTAGGGTTTTGTAATTTTTTAAAAAAGTAATATTATTAAATTTTGTTAAAAAACGACATGTTACTTATGTTTCTATTAAATTGGATTTCTATTTATAATTTTTTTTCGATGAATGAAGTACATTTGGCAAACATAATCCAAGTTCTTCATCTGGGGTTAAAATCTACCCCGCGCGAGTACTCGGGTTTGAAAAACTCGCACGAGTACTGGAGGGTTAAGGAACACTAATTATTTATGAAAAAATTATATTAAAAAAATTATTTAAAAAAAATTATTCCCATTTTAATTGCCCTTGAGCAAATTTATGAGCAAACTGTAACTAAATAAGATTTCTCAAATGTGCATAAAATGTTAACCGAGTATGTTTCTTTTCCCAATCTTTTTGTTCGTGCTAATCAATATATGAATATGTTTAGGTGGTCCTGAGGTCTAAAATGTACGTTTTATTTCTGTCTAAAAGTATCACTAGTTTGATATTTTAGTATTATGCCATATACATATCTATAGTTTATGGCCACTTTTAAAAAGGATTTTCTGCAAATAAGGTTGATTCCTATACAAAAACATTCCAAACGACATTTTTCATGCATTATAACCAACCTCATTTATTTGATTTAAAGTTTCAATGCTTAGGATTTAGTTTTATTATGGTCCCAAAATCCTATATCTTATAATAAGAAAATCAAACTCGGTCTCGTGGAAATCTGTTCCTGAGGCGAACTGTCCTTGACCCATTTTGACCAACATTCAGAAATTCAGTTATAGTACGATTCAATGCCCCACTTTAATCCATTCCAAAATTACATTACATTAATATGTCCAAGTGGGATATCATTATAAAAATTAATTTGTTGATAATAATTGCGCTAGGGACTATCTCACTCAAAAAATCAAGTTAGAAAAGTATATCACAAACAGTCGTGCTTCGTGCGATGGAGTATTTGAAACTAAACAATTTACTATGAACGAGCTCACACCAACAAACAGCTAAACACCATGAGCCGAATATCTCTCTCTGTCTACTAAAAATTTCTTTCCTGCCAAATTTTGGTTCATTAGTAAATGCATTTTAGCATGACTAAATAGGGCAAAACAATACATTAGAAATTATGCCAAGGAATTGTATAATTTAAATTTGCCGATTTATTTTCTAATAATATGTAATCAATCTAACAATTGAAAGTTATTTAAAACATACCTCACTTGAGTTGAGTAGTAGTAATATTTACGTTTGCACCCCTTTCCTCATCGTAGATAGTCCATTACCATCCACTTACAAAATGTTGCTTAACTAAGTAATGGTATTAAAGGTATTTTCGTTTTTGTGGCTGATCATATTTACTTCACTTACTGCAAAAATTCTTTACGTTGACAACATTTACGTATCTATGCATGGATTTCTGTCTAGAAAACTATTACGTCAATCTAGTGGTATTTTCTTGGAAAAGGATATTCATCTGATAAAAATGTACCGACAAAAAATAATTTATTTAACTGGTTCTACAAGTTTTATTTAAAGACTTTATCGATACAACTAATATTTAACAAGAAATAAGAAAAGATTATTTCTTTTCAGTAAATTGGCACCAATGACTGGGTTATTTGAACCATTTATGACATTTCTTATTGTTCTTAGTCATGAGTCCTAAATACCAAGGTTTATGGAAATCCTGTGTGTAAATTAGATGGCATGAAATTAAGGGGCATGGATGTACCTAGTTTAATGGAAACCAAGGTCAGTTAGGTGGCATAAGCTCAAAGGACGTTTACTGTAAGTTCGGTGGTATACGTTATAGGTACAGCTGAATGTAAATTGGTGGTTTACATTCAAGGGGCATTGGGAGGGGGGGGGGGGGGGGGGTGCCAGGGGTTATACCTCCAAGTGCAAGTTAAATGGCCTAAATCAAGGGGCAATTTGACCGTGAGTGCGGTGGTATACATTGTAGGGGCAGCCGACTGTAAATTGGGTTGAATAGATCAAGGGGCATAGGGTATGCCTGGCGGTGTACGTCATAGGGGCAGCTGAGTGAGAGTTGGGTGTTACAGATCAAGGGGCATTCATATGTCTGTGTTGCTGTATACGTTGCAGGGGCAGTTGATGTTAAAATGGTGGCGTAGATATTTTTATAAGGTGCGCTAAATTGTAATTGAAAAAATATTTAAAAGCCCGAGAGAAACTGACTATAAATTGTAATTGTTTGCAATGAAATGCCAATGAATTATCTTAACATACGTAGCTTTTTTCACTAATGCCTTTCCTTGAGGGTTTTAATAACTTTTAATATGAGTTATGGGCCCTGAAGCAAAATGTGCAGTGTGAGGCGAGGGTTAGATTCGACTCGACAAGGAAGTTTGTTAACATAATCATGAAAGAAACATGTTACAGGTGTTCACAATCGATAAATTTATATTGCAACAGTTAATTATTCTTTGAGGTGTTTTATATTGCCTATTATATTGATTTTTACAGGTTGCGATTAATAAAAGTTTGCTTATGGTATCTAGGTGAATAGGCATAGAAAAAAGGGAGAATGTTAAACTTTTTGTCACATTATTCTTAAGTGATTAGGTTTGAGTTTTTGTCTTCCTATTCTGAGAGGGAGTTTACCTGTTATATGATGTTCATGAAATAATTTTTTGAGTTTTTAATTTAAACAGACTGATGGTATTGGAAAAACTCCATGTTGTTTTCCAAAGCATGGAAGTTCCTTAAATTCTCACCTGCAACCTCGTTGATGTCCACTGCCCCCTGCAAAATTCCCCCCTCCCCCAGTACTGCCCCCGGGGGGCAGTACCACCCATGTTGGGAATCATTGGTTTAAACAAACTAATAAAAGAATCCAAAGTGATATATTGTAGAAGCACATTTTTGACACAAACAATTGTGTTACACTTGTATTTTAAATAAGAAGTTGTACAAATTGTTTGAGTACTTCAAAGTGTACAGCGTTACTTTCAACTTTCTTTATAATGAAGATTTTTAATTAAAAGACTGAAAAAATAATTTTCCAACTATGTTTTACTAGATATATCTACTCTTTATAACTGATTTTGTTACTTAAATCGGTAAAATACAAAATAAACCCGAATTTTTTTAGTATGCAAAAAATTCTATACTGGCACCTTCAAATACAGTAAAACTTGTTTATTACGTATTTGAGGGGACCGACTCATTGCTTCGATATAAGCGTGACTTTATTATATACGAGAAACATAGTTTTTGGCCTATACATCCCATATAACACATAGACACATGCAGTAAAAGCTGTGCTATCCAGCTATTTAGAAACTGACCAACCTCAAACACTGACAATTACACAAATACAATTCAATTTGTATTTTTTCTTTTTTTTATGAATTTTTGTATGAATTGTATTTGTGTAATACCACAACTTCCACTTTAAAATTTCTAAAAATATTATATGTATATATTACATATTTACTCCATATACTTATGGGGCTGCTGAGTAAGCATGGCATTTTTGTTTACGTAAGCCATTTGCATTGACTAGATTTTTTGGTGTACTTCTACATTTTCCAGTTTTATCGCTTTTTATTATTTAAAAAATTAACCATCCATTGAATATGGCATCAAAATAAATACCTAAAAGCAAGGGACAGAAGAGAAAAAGTTGTTTTAATGCTAACACAAAAGCTGAAGCTGATCAAACGAATGGAAAAGGAGAAAGTAGAGCAGCCATAGCAAAAGAATTCTACATCGGATCTTCCATGCTCTTCAATATCAAGGCTCATAAGGCTAAATTAATGAAATCTGTGTCATCTTTTGAGAGGAGTAAATCAATTAATAAACGTCATATGCTTCATAAGCCAAAAATTGAGGAACTGGATAAAATATTAAATGACTGGTTTTCACAGAAACGTTCAGAAGAATTAAATAATTTTGTCCTTTTCTAATAGAGTAAACAAAAATAAATAAGAAAAATATATTCCAATAAATTCAATTTTGGGAACAGGTTCATTGTCATACTCCCCAAACTTCCCGGAGACCCTAAACTTTTCAATAGTCTTTTGTTTTGCACGTAAGTGTAGCAACGTATGAAATAAGAATGGGTAAATATCTAGATCTAACCATGTGTGGAAGAATTAAAATGGAAAATGCAAACCTCATGCATGGTTTGGGGAGTACGATAGTGAACCTAAGCCTAATTTTGTTTGGTTATTGCTAAATTTGCAATGTCAAAATCGAAAAATGCTCCCCTAACCGGTTATTTCGGCTATCCACAATCCCCAAGATAGCCGGTTAACACAGCTTTTACTGTATTTGCAATGAGTAGACTTCAGTGCTATACTTACATATGCAAAGAGATGCTTATCAACCTTGCGGCATGTAAAATGTTCGATTGCTATTACATACGATTTTTTAAATTAACAATTAATATTATATTTTTATTATTATGGTCATTAATTTACATAAAAATTTCACATTTTTAATATCAATTTCAAAACAAAGAGAGCATGGAAATTCATATGGAAGGGGTAGAGGGAGGAAGGGGAGGAGGTCGGCACCGTTTCCAGGCCTCTCTACCAACAAGTGTGAGGTAAACGGGCAGAAACTATTCATTACTTTTCGCTCCGCTTGCCAACATTCGTTATATATGGGGCATTTTTTGCCACGGGACCAAACATTTGTTCGTTACAGCCGAGAATTTGTAAAATGTGTGTTCGTTACATCCAAGTAATTTAACCATTGCCCTTATGGAGAAGTTCAAGGGACCGAGACATTTCTTCGTTATAACCGAGATTTCATTTTAGGTGTGATCGCTATAAACGAGTTTTACTGTATTACATTATTGGTTATATTCATATGACCATTGGATGGTTTACACTAAATCAAAAGTCTTCGAATATAATTTATTTGCATGATTTAGCAAAAAGCATATTTATTCAAAAACAGAATATACCCTGTTTATAACATTTTTAACATAAAAACAAGCATTGTTTCTGACACAGTCTCAATTTGGAGTACAGCGACCAGTAATACCTGAACCAAAAGAATTATTCGCTCTCTTCTTCTTCTCCCTCATTAAACCAAATCAAACACCTTCTTTCAATTGTATTTGCTATCTACTCATGCTAATTATTATTATTATTATAATCATCCATGACACTTTGTGTTTGGATAGCTAGTTAATAAATGGTGTAAACATGTCTCTCCAGGATTGTTCACTTTGTCCACCAAATCTCTAGAGCCTTCAAATCGCTGGTTGGAGTTCCATTGGAAGCCCTCTGGTGGAAAATGGTGTAACCTTCTTCATCATTACTTCAAAATTTTGGTGAATTATTGAATGTTGTGATTCCAAGTTACAGAGTGGAAAACATTCTCTTCATTAAAATTCTTTTCTTTTAACATGTCACTGCTCCAAGTTGTTTCTCAAGTGAATCTGAATTCTTGTGCGTGACAGTTGGAAGCTTCTTTACTTCAACACCCTCTTAACAGCTCTATATATGAGCACTCATCCTGAACCAAACTTTCTCTGTCAAGCAATGCAATGAAGTTCGTAGCCTCGGTAATGCGGCTGCAGTGCAACAACCTCTGCGGTCTGTTTTTGTGAGACGTTCTCCTAGCAACTCCCGCAATGATTCCCACAGCGAAGTCCAACACTTTACATGTGTATCGTGATTCATGGACGAAATGTGGAAGATTTTATTCTCTCGTTCTTCGATCAGCTAGAGCGCTTCGAACGGCTGTTTGATGATCTGACCTCCATTACTTCCTTGGGGGTCCTGGTTTTGACTTTGGCGACATGCTCTGATCTGAATTACCCTCTATATAGCAGTTAACAACTCAGGCGCGACCTCTGCTGCACTAAGAGAAATTCAAGGAAAAAATATTTTTGTCATGAAATCGTAGTCGACATAACTCTTTTAGCATTGACACAGTGAAAGAGTAATCAATAAATATTTCCCTCAGATTTTTCTTAAATGTTAAAATAGAAGTCGGAGATGACACGGCGAAACTCATATATCGCCTCTCTGTCACATACTCGCTTGTTTTTACCAATGATGTCTTTCTTTATGGACACATTTGTTTGCACAAATTCTTATTTCCCTGGCGTCTGTATGTTATGATCTTCACAAAAATTGCCTTTCGCATGAAGCTCTTGTATCATTCTGTCACAGATGACATTTTCCTCCATATTTTGGAATATGGCTTTCAGGAACTTCCTGACTCCGATATATTTTGGCTGGGTCATTATGACCTTCAATAATTCCTCTTCCAGAAATCCAGAGGATATTTTCTCTGCCACCCACTCACTGAAGAAAAAGTCAGCGGTCGTTCGATCAATGAAATGGAAACAACTGTCTCCTTTTATTACCATGCCTAAGTCTAGAATATTTTTCATGTTTGATTTTCATGGATATTGTCCCACTTTTCTAATAGTACTTTGCATTTAGCTATCTCCTTGTGAATATTCATAGTTTCCTCCTTATATTTATCATACAGATATCCACCACCGACTGTGGCTTCCGGTATCTTGCATTTTTCTTTCCAATAAATGTCAACCTTTGTTTTCACAAAATCAGAGTACAGACTGTGAATGTTTGTGTCCATAGACACTCTCAGACTCTTGTTATATGCCACGCTGCCCAGAATATAGAGGTTTAGCGGGAGCCCAGTGAATCGAATATCTTCCGAGTGGATGGAATCCCGCACGGCAGCTAGGAACTTCATGGCGTATTTGGTGAAATCAATCTTGTCGATGACTGATTTCAACCTGACGAGCTTCTCGTGAGGTGTTTCTTTCGAATCACCTATAATGCCTTTCAAATCGTTGAATGAATCCCTCAAGTTCGAATCGTACTGCCCCTCCATAGACTGTTCCATCTCTCCAATCTTCTTTCCAATCATCTCGATCGCTCTTTCCTTTACTTGCTCAGTATTCTCTGCATTTTGGAACTTCAAGTTATGCTTCCAAAACATATCCAAATATCTCGCTTGCTCTTCGTCCGTGAACAGTTCCATGTTGTACGAGAAGGTGTCCAATTCCATTTCCAAATCCATTCTTTCGTGTCCTCTTGTTGTAATCCATATCTTCACGGCCCTTTCGGCCTTCAGAACCCGCAAAAGTTTCAAGACGTTTTGCCTGTATTTGGGACAGATCTCGTCATATCCATCGATGAAGACATGGTATTTCTCTACGCAAGACTTCATATGCTTCTTGAGCAAGTATAATTCCAAGCTAGTTTTCAGCCCCAGCATTTTGAGGAAGACATCGATAACCTCATTTGTATCGCTTTCTGCTTTGATATTGGCCAAACTCAGGGGATTTTTTTCGTGGCAGGCAAACATGTTCAACTCTAACCTCCAAACCCACTCATCTGGAAATGTTTCCTTTATATGTCCGATCAAATCGCTAATCACAGTCGATTTTCCAGTCCCGGCATCGCCAGAAATTAGCACCACCTTGTTCTTAGAGACATTTATCAATTCTTTTTCCGTTAAAAACTCTTTCTTGAGATGTCCCTTCAACACTTCATTGTTTCCCCTTGTTCTTCTCAGGTGGAACTCCCCATTTAAATAATGCAACCAATTTACTGAGTGTTTGGAATGAAAACATGTATCGAATATCTTGCTGGCTTCTGTATCATCTAGTGGCAAAAAGATGTACCTTTCCTCTTTAACCTCTTTGTCCAAATCTCCAATCAGTTGAATTTTTCCTTTATCTATCCCCAACTCTTGAAGTTTATCTTTTTTCAATCCTGTCACGAGTAAAGCACACAAATCGAAAGTTTTCATGAAAATCGATTTCTTCACGGTTACTTTTACAAATGATCTATCTATGAAATAGTTCTTGTTATATCTGTGATATGTAAGACGCTTTCCATCTCTGATTTTGAGACTTTCCTGATCTGTTAGCTGCAGTAGATCTTCTGGCGCAATGATTTTGGATAACTCAGCTAGACTGATGTGATACTTCAGTTTTGATCTCATGCCTTTAAAATACACCCTTTTCTCCATCAAAAATTCTTTGAATTTATCTGAAAATTCATTCCAATCATAGTCTAGGAGATTCTCTCCCCAATCAGCATCCGAAAGTACACATTCCTTCGGGATAATTAGAATAGCCTTCTTCTCTTTGCACAGGATACCATTGAAGTGTTTTGATATTTTATTAAAATCTAGCATCCCATTCTTCGCTACCAGAACAATGTAATGGCATGCTTTGCATCTAAATGCATTTAAAATTTTACCTAAGTTTTCATTAAAGATTTCCAGTGTGAAAAATAGGCATTGTTTTTCCACCAAATAATGATACTCCCCTTTTAATTCGTGATAAACATGTAAAGAACACAGTTTTGTGTTGGACGTCACTAGAACTGATATATTCTCAAAAGAGTTTAAGTAATCTTTGAAACTCTTTGATTCGTTCAGAGGATGCATTCCTCTCTCTGTTTCTTGTATGCAACCGTGATACTTCTGCAGTGATTGGATCATGCAAATGGGCTTGGTAAAAAAGGCGTTCTCACAATAATTCTTGCAAGCAGGGGTAACATTTGCCTCATAAAACTTATACAGTCCCGGAACCTGCTTATGCAGTATCTTTCTTCCCTCTATATTGCCATAGATGGCAAGGATATGGGGTACCCTGACAATTAGCTCAGGGTGCCATGATCCTTTGTTATAATCAAAAACCCTATGAATTACATCATGGAGATCTTTTTTAGCTGCAACATCTTGCACGATTTCACCGAATTCTCTCTCTTTTTCACCATCGTCATTTTCATATGGCTTGGCTTTGTTATCATATAGGACTTGCATCACTATGTGGCACATCTCATGAGCGACCGTGCCTGCCACATCCTTCTCCTGAGAATTCCTACATGTCCTTGCCCCGATGAAAATCCTGTGAATTTTTGGATCGGTCAAACCATATATCTCTCCTCTTTCCCTGTGACGAATGCGGTCTGTAAACTCTGATTCGAAATCGAAGACAAAGTCGACCTCCTGATGCGCCACAACTTTCATCAGCAAGGAAACACTCTTGATTCTGTTTAAGTAGTTAAACATCTCCTCAACTGTTTTCTTTTTTGCATTAGTGTATGATCCAATGGATTTAGACGAAGCCATCAATTTGAGCAAGTGTGACTCCTCATCCTTTGTGAAGTACTCCTCCATTAACACTTCCAAGTCATATTTCTGAAAATCAAGTAATTGGTACTTGCCACTTTCTTCAATGTCTTTAAATCTCGCACCAATGAACAGCAGGTAAGAGAAGACTTCGAGTCGCCCCTTTTTTTCCGCATAATAAAGCAATGATTTGTTTTTTAGGTCTAAGTACAAAGACGTTTTTAACAGTTTCGTTACATCCATCACGACTTTCAAAACATCTGACTCCAAATCGTCAGATTTTATGTACTCGTGAAGTTTCTTCGTTCGTTCTAGAAATTCTACCAACTTCTTTCCTCCTGATTTGTTTTCGTCTAAGCTACCCGGATCAAAGTTTTTGGGGAATAAAGAGTCAGCCTCCAGTAACATCAGTAAGCAGATGTAATCACTATTTTCCATGGCTATTTTAGCTGCCGTGACACCTTTTTCATTCTGGGCATTGACCTCTAATCCTTTGAATTTGAGCAGGCATTCTACTGCTTCCCATTTCCCCTGCTTTACGAATCTCATCAGAAGTGTATTCTTCTCATGGTCGAGGTAGCTGTTAAGGTAAAGCAGCTTATCTCCTGATTCTGCCTCTTCAGATTTCATTCCGAGCTTTTCCTTCACGGCTGCGGCATCGTCATTTTCCGGATCTAACCCGAAATCAGTCCACTTTGGTTCAGCCATCATTAAAAGTGATCAGTCCCACGCTGCCTTTGCTGGATTGAATGCAGTCTGTGTTTCACTTTAAAAAGACGCCTTGGAGGCTCGATTCTGTGTTTTTTTAAAGAGATGTCGAATTAATTTGATGCTCTTTTCAGTTTATGCTGCTGAGATGTAGTTCTAGCCATTGCCACTGAGGTGTCTCACGCTTCATCTGTAAAAGAAAACCATAGTTATAATAAGTTACATGGTTTCAATAGACTGTTTATTATGCATATCATCTGGTGATTTGTCATATAATTTTTATTGTGTACTTTTTCTCACGAAAGTTAATTTAAATCTATTTTGTTTAAATACAGTCATTTTCATTTCTATGTAATAGATTTGGTAAATTCATAGTAGCAATATTAATATTATCATGACGCCATTCCCTCCAAAATATATTGGATGTGTGCCGTGCAGAACACAGCTGGCGCTGAACTGTCCGATGCCGAATAGTCCCATCACCGAATAGTCCGTCGCCATCGTGCCGAACTGTCATAAATCCAGATTACTGTACATCCAGCAAAAGACTATGTGACTAAGTGTTTTTTCACTCACTCTTCAAGGAACAAATTTGGTTTTTATCTGCAACATGAGAGCTGGAACATGGTTTACCATAGTCAATTTTTAGAAGAAATTTGAAAAGTTTATGAGTAATTTTATAGGTATATTTTAATATGTGCTTTCCTCTTAGAACAATTAAAGTTAATAGGAGTGTTATTACTAAAGATAATGGCTGGTTAACTCCAGAAGTTAAGTACCTATATGTCTGCTCAATTAATGTAAAAGCGGTGCATGGCAACACAACATTCTGAATAATAAACCTAAACATGAACTATTACCTTCAGCTCCTTGTTCCTCAGGGATTCAAAAATTCTTCATTATATTTTAAATAGTTATACATGTGGAAAATTACAAAGTAATGGTAATTAGTCATGCAGAAAAGACTACTCTGCAACCATTATGTGAATTCAATATTTCAGTTATGTACATCACAAAGTAAATATGAAATAAGTAAAGTGCAAGCACTGTCCCTTTTTAGACGCGTTTCGCTTACAGCGTGAGCGCCTATTATCATCGGTCCATCCGTCCGTCGGCATATTCGTTCTCAGCTTCTACAGAACGGATTTTCATTAAATTTGATATTAAGGACTTACAATCAAATATAATCAGAAAATCGCAAAATGAATCTTGTATGCCAATCAGGGGTACCACTTTACTGGTGACAAAAAATGAAATTTTTGTCATATCTCGTAAAGTATTCCTCATATCAAAATATTTTTCAAATAAAAGTTGTAGAACTGGTAAAGAAGAGTATTTCCTTTCCTATACATTTTTATCGTATAAGTAGCCGTTATCGATAAAATCAAACAAAAACGTCTTAAATCAAGTTGAACTTTGAAAATTTCTTGCACGGTTACTTCTTCATTGTTGCTAACATAAACAATCTCACAAACAAACCTTAATTTACTTACATGTGCATGCAATATTTTTAAATAGGAAGAAAATGGATTATTTATGATGAAGAAAAGAACTTTAAAACGCTATTTCCCTTACGTACAGGTATATAATTTCTTTCTAATATTCCATTGCACGAAACGCGCCCATTTGTGATACGTTGTACGCTTTCCTAACTTGTTAGTACCAACAGGAGATATGCTCAACTAGTTCATCTTCTAGACATGGATATCTTGTTGCAGTAATATTTCTGATATTTAGATGTTTCAAAAGGACCAAATAACATTTCTTGTTTGTGTGAGCACTTCAATCTACACAAAATGTAAGTGTTGTTGGCCGAGCATGCAGTTAAGTGCAGTTCGTGGGAATACTTGATTTCATTTCTTCTTCTTTGTAATGTGACATGCTACCTCTTGATTACATGCTTCATTGTCTTGGCCCCATGTTTTTTACTTTCTCATACCAAGTATAGAGAAAGTATTGTTTTCGCGAAAAAATTCGACCTCGAGATTTTTACGGAAATAGACGTTTTAGGTGTCGCTGAATCCGAAAAAGTGATTTTTGCAATGCCATCTGTCTGTCTGTTACTCGCTCTGGAGCCTAGACGGTAGAGCGAAAATGAATGAAATCTCGTACTTATGCAGAGTACTGAGCAGAGTATATATAGTAATGGTTGACATTGATCAATAATTAAGAGTAGTTTATTCTACACATTTTTAACAACAATCCGATTTTCTCAAAAACGGCTCTAATGATTTTGATCAAATTTCGTACAGTTACTTGAGTTTACGTCTTCAATAATACTGTATAGTTCATATTTCTCAAAAAATGAATACAAGGCTAGTGTATTCTAGGCAGCTTTAACAACAATTTGATTTTCTCAAAAACGGTTGTAACGATTTTGATCAAATTTCGTACAGTTACTTGAGTATACTTCTACAATAATACTACATATTTCATTTTTCTCAATGAATGAATATAGGGCTAGTTTATTCTTGGGCAACTTTAACAAAAATTGGATTTTCTAAAAACAGGCTCATATGATTTTCATTTTCTAAAGATAACTAAATGACGCATTAGTACCCATATATGAGAAAGTTTGTACAAAGTATGTTGTACTGATCTTTTTCTTGTTATTCTGTGATGTGGTATTAGGATCTTCCTTGGTCAGTCTCATTTAGTTGTCAGCTAGTGCCTAACTTGCGACAGCAAGTAATCGAGTTTCTTAAAAAGTAATTTTATACTCAATGGCCTCAAAAAAGGAAAGCGGTGAAGATGGAAGAACACTACTGTGATAGCGATTCCGATATGTATGATGAGGTTAGTAAGAAGAGTGAGGTAAAAAAACACGTGGCTGAAGAAGGTTCACAAGGATACTAACTGGAAGCCTCCACATCCATAACTTAACCGATACATCAGCAGTGTGCACCCATTTACTGCTGGGCAAGTGGCAGAAAAAATAAGGAGAGGCTGAACATCACAAAGAATTTGACTCCACCAAGCATTTTCATGTTCTATTTTACAGATATTTTCCAATTCCTGGTGGGCGAAGCGAATAGGTACTGCAACCAGTATATTACCATAAAAATTTAGGTTTTACTATGAATTTATGGACCAAGTAACTTTAACCCTTTGTTATATTTAGCCACCGCTTTTTTTGCACCGAGCGTTTAATTTGTTTATTTTTCGGCTAAATTGGCATAGATTTTTATGAAGAATATTGACAATGCTTCATAATGTTCACAGAAACGTATTTTGAAAATAATTTTTTACAGTTATCTTGAAAAATAATGCTAAATATTTAGCCACAATTAGACTATTTAAAAGTGCCCTCAGATTGTGTGAGCGTTAAAGGGTTAACTAGGTAACTTGTCAATACTTTTTCCTATAAAATAATTTTTATTTTATGGTTTTATCATTATTAGTTCCTGAGATATGATAATTTACTCAAAAATAAACATAGCTTTTAAACATCCCAAATAAATCCAGCTGACAGCCCCCACAGCAGGCATCTAAATCCATATGATAAAGGTTAAACATAGTGGCTCTTAAGAAAACACCTAAGGAATATGTTGAAGTGCTTAATAATGCCAAGCAATTAGTAACATACCAATTCATAATTTCAGTAGTATAGTACATACACTTAAGAAATGGGACACTCAACAACTACAAATATTCACAAATTGAAAATTAAAGATATGGGAGAGATTACACACTTTCGAAAAGAAACTGTGAACGTTAAAAATTATGCGTCCAATTTCATGCTCTGCATTATGTTTACTGGCAGAACACAACACTAATTTTTTTAAAACATCCTTGGGAATAACCCAAACCAACCATCTGCCAATAATAAACCTCCTGTCACTTTTCCTTTCAAAATGTGCACACCCTAAGCTTCCCTCCCCCTATGTATATTCATAACAGACACCCACTCAGAAAATTTCTCATCCTCTTAAGTGCAAGTATCATCCCAAAGATGCAATAGGTTATATTTTAATAACATATCTATCCTTCATCTTTGAGATTTTGAAATGTAAATTGAGTTTATCTGTCTTTCGGCCAATAATACAAATTTGAATTTTGGTAAGCATAATTCACTTCTTACTCATCTCCAACTATGAGTAAAGATATCCAAAAAGCAAATAGCAACGCTCATATTTTGCATGATTGCATCAAACATTCTATCTGGAATCTTCAAGTTGACAGAAAATTTAATTCTCAAAATCTATGGCCATTTTGCCAATTCCGCTATGATGTGATACGTTAAAAGAGTTCCACATCTTTGTGGATACTGAATTTAAAGAAATTTTTCACTATGTTACATCTAGATGACTTTCTCTTTTACCTTGTGTAAAAAGATTATGGAATTTGTGGAGCTCAATGCACTCATAAAGTTAAGATTGCTCTAGACCAGGGGTGCCCAACCTGCAGTCCGCATGCGACCCACTAAACAATTTTATGTGACCCAATGCTAGCGTTTCATAGTATTTTATTTATTATAATTAACTACCAAATATTACCTTCCATGTAGAAAAATCTTTTGAAATATCTTACGTTAAATCTTACAATTAGCAAAGATTTCTCAATCCAAACAAGTTCTTTTTAATGCTGTTTTTTATCTTCTCTCAAAGAAGTTTTTAAAATTGAATCCCATCATGATTTTTAATATTGAAATGTTAACCCTAAAAAGCTAATTATAATTTGAATTCTACACATATGGTGCCTAAGAATCTCAGGTAATTTTTAACTTAGCTATAATTCATTGGCAGTTTCCAATGCAGCCCACCAAAGGGTTCAATGCCACCATGCACCAAAAAGCTAATTCTAACTTGATTTTCGATTGAGCTATAATTCATTGACAATTTCCAATGCGACCCGCCAAAGGATTCAATGCCACCATGCTAAAAATGTTGCCCACCACTGCCCTAGACAAATAAAGCTTGTTAAAATTAATGATGATTACACAGAGGCTCTTGAAAGCTTGGAAATTTATTTACTTTTTGTTTTCAGTGTGTTGGTACTATTTAATGCTGCTATTAAAAAAATTGGTACAACATACATTGTACAAACTTGCTCATATACTAATGCATCATTTAGTTATCTTTAGAAAATGAAAATCGTATTAGCCTGTTTTTAGAAAATCCAATTTTTGTTAAAGTTGCCCAAGAATAAACTAGCCCTATATTCATTCATTGAGAAAAATGAAATATGTAATATTATTGTAGATGTACACTCAAGTAACTGTACGAAATTTGATCAAAATCGTTAGAGCCGTTTTTGAGAAGATCGAATTGTTGTTAAAGTTGCCTAGAATAAACTAGCCTTATATTCATTTTTTGAGAAATATGAACTATACAATATTATTGAAGATGTAAACTCAAGTAACTGCATGAAATTTGATCAAAATTATTAAAGCCGATTCTGAAAAAATCGGATTGTTGTTAAAAATGTGTAGAATAAACTACTCTTAATTATTGATCAATGTCAACCATTACTATATATACTCTGCTCAGTACTCTGCATAAGTACGAGATTTCATTCATTTCGCTCTACCGTCTAGGCTCCAGAGCCAGTAACAGACAGACAGACAGCATTGCAAAAACCACTTTTTGGGATTCAGCGACACCTAAAATGTATATTTCTGTAAAAATCTCGAGGTTGAATTTTTTCGCGAAAACAATACTTTCTCAATACTTCGTATGAGAAAGTAAAAATGGAATCTAATGAAACTACTATGAGAGACGTATCACATAATGAAACCTCAACTTTACAGAAGGAAAGCTGAAAAATATTTTGAATATTAAATCAACAAAGAAATTCAAAGTAATCTAAAGAGAATGTGACAAATTAGAAAATGATTTTTTAAATTATTTTATGACTATGCCCAGAAATACATTGAAAAAAATTTGACTATGATGAAACTTCAATATTTTATTCATTTTCAACATTTAAGTTTTCCAAACAATAAAATTCCAAGGTATTTTGAATGTTGAGGAAAAATTGAATTTAAAAGAAAAATTGCAACTAAAAATAGAAGTTACGCGATGAGGTGGGAACTTTTACTGATAATTTTACTTTAATTTCTAGCTTGCATCATTATAAATCATGCAAAGCAACATGCAAGAAATGGTAGTTTTAGTTCAAAAGCCTCACATTTAATTTGATAAACGCATTTTTAAGAAATTAATATATTTTAAGCTTTCCTAGCACCTGCTTATTCTGAGAGATTTTTTATCGTAATGAAAGTAAAATGGAGAGACGAGAGAAGCATATGCAATATCAATTTAATAAAAAATGCCTCCACTAAACCAGGAAACATACTGAATACTTCTACATCAAGTGGATTTTATTCCATTCCACTCTCTTTCCACAATTCCATATTATTCCATCATTCAAGCATTTTTCACATTTAATACACATTTCCTTACTACATTTCTAGAAAATGAGTGCCTTTATAATTAGGCCACGGTCTTGGAGAAAGTTGAGCAACAAGTATTCCTCAACAGATAAAGAAAAAACATTCTTGAAGGTACTCAATCTTCTCCTAGACACCTTCCACCTCTTATCTTAGGTAATTTACACAGATCTTTTAATTCCGCTTGATATTTCTTTCACAGGCTCCATTTTTTAAGGTGACTGATAAAATAAGCCAAAAAATGTCATAAACAATGGGTTACCTAGGAAACAATTATAACATTAGCTCCAGATGATCATATGTTACTTAGCAGTTGTTAACATTAGTACGTTTTGTTGCTACTAGGGATATAGCCAAAGCTGGGGAAGGAATATAAAAGCTGTTATATGGCATGCCCACAGATTTTGAAGGCAAGTTTAAAGCACTCTATTTGAAATTTTGAAAATGTGCTCAGACGTCGTGTGTGCCTCAGTAGGAAGAGATTAGTTTGGATATAGTTTTGCTTCAAATGTTGATAAAGTTATCAATTCTCATGAAGTTCTACATGGCCTTGGACCTCTCAGCACTCATCAATTAGACATTCCTAGCCCTTTAGCACAATTGTAAAAAATTTATCATTATTACTAATTATTTTGCTTTTCCATTACTACCAGATGATCTAAGAAAACTGTCACTTTGCATCAGATACAAATGAAGGAGTATGGATGAGAGCATGTTACCACAAAGCAAAATATCAAGTCAGTTACCTTTTATGGTCTGCCTTCAAGATAAACAAGCTACATGGCAGGTGCTCTACATATACGTTCTGGGTGGGCCTTCCACTCTAAGGAAGCTCTATGCACATCGACGGTTATCCACAAGTAATAATTTTATAATATGATGATGGTTCAAGTAGTTCTTTCCGCAACTGCAAACTCTCTCTACTGCTGAAAGGAAGTGACAAGGAAGATGAGGAGACATTTTATCAATAATAATCTTTTCGGTATCACCAGTCGGGTACAAATATAAAGATATGAAGAGCCTGAGAAAATGCAATTGAATTCTGTATTTACCTTATCACACCAAGGTCTGCAAAAATTGAGAAATAAAAATATTTGGCAATGCTAAATGTCTTCGTTGTAATAACATTAATAACACGCATTCCACTCTAGGCAATGATTCCAATATTAAGGTCAATCACGAATCCTTACTTTTATAAAAGGCTTTAATATTTGCCTCAGAATGGAATTTGAATGTATTCATTGTTTCCTTTACTGAAAAGTTATACTAATGAAAGCGTAAATATTTCTATACATTTTTAAAATAGCAGCATTTGCATTGAGACAAAACTGCAATAAAACTAAACTCGAGGAAAAACAGCGCATAAACTTATGTACACAATTACATGCAAACTAATGGCAAAGCTTTGATATTCTGACCCCAAATATTTCATGCTTACTTTCGTCGGTTCTTCACATTTTTCTTCCAATAATATTGTAATGCCTTAAACACTAAAACACAAATTTGTACTTTTTTTATAACATTCCCTCGCTATATTTCAATATAATGCACTATTAATCAGTTCAGATTGGTTAGCCAAAATCGATTGTCTTTTGCCAAGGTGTCAACATTTGAAATTAAAAATAAATAACCTTACTGTTGGGTTGTTTTGGGCCTCTTTCACTGGGTCTATTTCCTTCACTATGTCTAAAAACTAGGAAACCATAATAACTTCAGGACCATATACTCATACTTTTGTTTTTGGTTATCATAGTACATTTTATTATCGTTAAGAGTGATGCAGTATGTGAGACAAGTATATCTAATCTATTCCAAATAAATAACTTTTACATAAAATATTTAAAAATTAATTCCATCTACCATATGAGTAATTTATTTATTTTACAGCAGACCATATAGCAAAATTCCGCCAAAAAACTTGATTACCATTAGCAACATAACAATATTTCGGAAAAATATTTAAATACCACTATGACGATTTGCATCGTTAAAAAACGATCTCGTCATCAAATCAGCCATAATGCTGATAATATAATGTGATGAAAACATTTTATTTCCAATGTTGGATTCATCACTCTATAGTTGGCAAAGCTTGGTAAAGCTGAAGTTGTCTTTAATAGGAAACAGCTGATTTAGCAGTAAATCATTAATGTTATGTACATCTTCTGCATTTATTTTAGCTTTTAGTATTTATGTCACAGCCAAAACCTAAAATAACCGACGAAGCAACAAGTGTAGGAAAACAGCTTTGCAGACTTTGTTTTGTGGAAAACGTGTTTTATCTTAGTATCTTTGAAACTATCACCAATGATAAATGACAGAATCAGATGCATTAACCAAGTGCCTTGGAGTTGAGGTAAGTATAATTTTTTAAATAATTCAGTGCCTTTTTTATACTGTAGTAGTGGACCTTTATATATGGTAAAATATCTAAATTTTAGTAAAAAATAGCAGTTTTCTTCTGTACTGCATTAATATAATTTTCTGTTCAGTTAGTTGTTCTAAGTAGCGAACTGCAGTTGAATTTATCAAATACGGAAAAATCTCGATCAGAGGGGTTCCAGACTTGGAATTCTCAGAAACAGGTGGTTTGTATACAGTGACAACCGTATACAACTATCTAAACCAGCGTTTCCCAAACTGTTCCGTGGAACCGTGGTGTTCAGCGCCGTAAGACGAAGTTTCTCGTGAGAATTTTGATGACGGTGTTATTTCTCGTGATTGCTCCTCTATAAATATAAAATTATGTATATTACAAAACACACGAATTGAATCTAATATAAATTTAATAATTATAATGTAAGATCACTTTGGAGCAAGATCACATATGATTATATTCCTATGAAGTATGTCAAGACATATTTTATTCAATGCTATGCAGTAGTGTAAAAAGATTGGAACTTATAAGTTCGTGAAACTGCCAACTTTGTTGACTGTTTTGAATGACGACTATGTTGCTAAGTTATAAAACGTGGTCCTGCTGCATCGCAGTGGTCACTTCTCGGCCAACGGACGTCGCACTTACGGTTGCCACCTTTTCCTCAGAGGCGACCCGAAGATTTCCAAGTTTAACCCTGATATCATCTCCTCCACACCAAAATAATACGCTATAGATTTTATTTTTGGTGTATCAATTAAACTGTATATAACGATCATTATGATTGATGAATTTTGACGAAATGATAAGATTACATAAAGTAAATATACTTTAGTACATACCTAGTCTTTAATCTTCTTTCAATCTCATGTTGGATCCTGATCGGAAGATGGAAGGTTTTAAATGTAATGTATTGTTTTTATTTTTTGGGTCAATATTCATTGGAAGGAATACGAAACAACATGACAACATAATTTATTACTTTTGAACCTAATAGGATAGTTAATTGCCTCTGTCAATTTTGTGGGTCATTGAATTGTTCATTTCATTAATTTGCCAACTCACGGCTGAGTCTCATTCCAAATTTTTGGGGATAAGGTTGCAAAGTTAAAATAAATATTTAATGGAAAATGTCTATTTATTTCATTTTCCAACGATATTTTTATTGCTCCTTGATAATTTTAAAAGTTCTTCTTGTTCTGATAACTATTTTGCAAATTCATTATAATTAGGAACTCAGATTTTACAATCATCATCATAGGTAGTTTGTCTGCAGGTAGACAGGTATTTTATATCATTTTTCCTTAACGTCCATGTTTCTGCCCCATACAAAGCTATACTCCACATATAGAATTTTATCAACTTCTTACAGATATCCTCCTTTATATTCCTCGTTATTAGGAGTTTCTTTCTTCTGAGAGCGACTTTTTCTTTCGTTATTCTAGTCCTGATTTCATCGGTACATTTTGCTTCTGTTATGATGCTTCCAAGGTATTTATAATCTGAAACGTGTTCTAATGGCTTTCCTCCAATATAGAGATTGTTATTTCTCAACTTTTTTCTGTTCTCGAGATTTCTCCTTTTTTGCAATATTTTTTTCTTGAGAATTTATTTTGCTCTTATCAAGATTCTCGAGAAATCTTGAGACTAAAACAAACATTGTTGTGTGTGAATTTTGATTAAAAATCTTTTCCTTATGGAATAGGTTTGGGAGGTTATGATTCGAAAATATTTTTAAATAACTTTCATTAACTTTTATCATACGAAAATTAACTTCATTTTCTATTTTAAATAGAATCCATTGGACAATTGGGAAAGCAATAGACTGCCAATCTTATTTCACCGATGAAGAATTTTATTCTATTTTTTTATTTCAGAAAAAAATGAATAGAAATTACATGCATCCCAATGTAAACGTTATTATATTTTTATGTCTTAATTAAATTCTTTTGTCGGTTCTTACAAACTTAATTTATATCTATATTGATGAAGGTAAGAAAATAATATTAGTAGTTTATAAAAAATACTTAAGAAAAGACACATGAAGAAATACGTGTATTATAATAATGACAATAAAAGTCATCAATATTGAGGTGATACCTAAGCCTATGATTATAAATACAATATCTGATATGTTTTAACAATGCACGTTCTTTAACCTTACATAGAATTAATTTTGAAATGGACATATTTTTACTTTTTAAATGTATTTTATCTGTATCTTAATCATTAACAAAGCTCGTAAGATATTTAAGGGTTAGGAACAAAATAATTATAGACATGTATTAGTTTTCACTGGATTTCAAGAAGTAATTTATAAAAAAAAAATTTTGTTCCCTTTTCAAGGAATCCTCATTTGAATCTTTGCTTGCTTCCTGATTTTTTCCTATAAAACATCCATAATCGCAAAATGAATAGCATGGTTATAACACAACTGTTGGTAAGCCGGGGACAGTTTTCCAAAATTTATCATTTATCATCTTGTAGTGGAAACGTCTCTTTCAGAACTAACCTTGAAAGATTTAAGTTGTGAATCGATCAGTTCAGTTACCTTTTCAACAGAACAAAAACCTTGAATTCCCATTAAACCCAAGTTTTCTGAATCTCCATCATAATCTACTATAATATATTTTGAAGCGTTTGTTTGTGTGTTTGTTGGTTTGTTCATGGAACTCCTCCTAAACGATAAAAGCTAGAATAACCAAATTTGGTACAATTCTTTCTTACATCCTAACTTAGTGAATGGTCAAGGTTTGGTCAACTGGGGTTTATCAGTGCTGCCAATATAGGGGATTAACATTTTTCCATAAGATAACACATATGAATTCATTTCTTGACTTGCAAGGTGTTCTTCCTTCAAGCATTAAAATACGCGAATATGGACCGATTTTTTTTGTTTTTGCTTTATTCGATGAATAAAACTCTATATTATCTTATTCCTGCAAAGTTTACATGTTACACGGTTGAAGTTTTCAGAAATACACTTTTTGTTTCAAAATATTGTGGATTTTTTGTACCCCTCCCGGACATTGCCAAGGCGGCTGTCATTGTTACCTCCGATTCAGTTAGCTTCAATGAAGCTTACAAATAGACGAAAGTTTAGTGTTATTCGATTTGCAGTTTTGTTTAAGCAACGAAATGATCAGATGTTTATGGATAGCAACGTAAATAGATACTGATTATTATTCAGGAAGCGTGAGGAAGCGTTTATTGATGAAAGTAATTGAACCGTCTTTCGTCTATTGAATACTGGAATCTTACATTTTTTGTAAGTAAAATCATTATATTTTACATTATGTTTATTGATGTAAATAAGCTCACGTATCTGGTGTACATTTACCAGTCAGTGTTCAATCATGGACAACTGTACGTTGCGTTTTCACGGGTTTGTTGCTTACAAGACATAAAAGTAAATATTTCAGCGAGGCATAATTACACAAGAAATGAAGCTGGATTTGGCAAAAGTAATACGATAGGAAATAAAATTATCGTTATATTTGAATGCAATAGGCTAGGAAATGGATTGTTACAAGCAAATATGATTAGTTGTTAAGAAAAGCCAATTGTAATTTAAAAAGTATCTACTATATATTTTAAAAGGTTTGTATGTTGTGCTGTAGTAGCTTAACTAAATCCGTTGAAATTCAACGGGAAATTCTGCTAGTATTATATATACGCTTCTGTTGATAGTTCTTTATTTTTCATCTTTATTTAAAGATTATATATTTCTTACAGGGAAATATATTTCACCCGATGGATACTAGATGAAACTGTGAGACGTTGTTTTCAAAAGAAGGCAGATATTATCAGAGCTTCAGTGTCTTTAATACTATATCAGAGGTTCAATTTTCACATGTAGAAAATGTAAACTATTGCATGGTTTTAAATGAAAAAATTCTCGAGATCCCGAGAAAATTTTCTCAAGAATATCGAATTTTAAAAATTAAATTTTCCGAGAAATGAGAATCTGAAAGAACAGTAATTTCTCGAGAATTCTTGAGCACAATCACTACTCCAATACTCATGTTCAAATTTTCTTCTTTACTTGATATTCGCGTGGTCTTGGATTTTTCTGTATTTATTTCTATATATTTTCTACCTGTTATTACTAGTCTATTTATCATTTTCTAGAGTTCCTTTTCCTTTCTTGCTATAAGTGCTTGATCATTCACATATTTTACTGTTCTTATTATCCTTCCAATTTTAGAATCTCCTGTGCCTTCTAATGCTTCCTGCATTAGCCTCTCCCCATATACTCATATATTGAATAGGATCAGCAATAGACAACAGCCCTGTCTTACTCCTCTACTGATATTTACTCTGCTGGTGTCTGCATTCTCCAACCTGACCTTTACAACTTGATTCACATATAGATTCCTGATCAGTCTCCTTTCTTTCCAGTGTACACCTATATCCTTTAATATCCTCATCAGCAGTACCCAATTTACTCTATCAAAGGCCTTCTGCCAGTCGATGAAACATAGGCAGCAATCTTGACTGTACTCTAATGCCTTTTCTGATATGATTCTCACTACACCGATAGCATCTCTGGTTCCTCATACTTTTCCGAATCTGAATTGATCTTCCCCTAGCATTTCTTCGGCCTTTTTCTCTAACCTTTTATTAAGAATCCTCGTGATGAACTTTAAAGTATGTGACAGTAAGCTTATCATTCTGTAGTCTTTACACTGAATTGCCTTTGGCTTCTTCTTCATGGGGATCATTATATCATTCACGTATTTTACTGTTCTTATAATCCTTCCAATTTTGGAATCTCCTGTGCCTTCTAATGCTTCTTGCATTAGCCTTTCTCCATCTATATTGAATAGGATCAGCGATAAATATTGCTGAAAATTTTATCGAGTTTAATCAATAAGTTTAAATGATATAACACATTTTATGTGGCAAGGCGTTAATTTTTTACAGCGTAAATATGGCTGTCAAATCTACTATATATTTATGAAAGTTTGTTTATTTGCGCATTTATACATCTCCACACCGTTAAAGCTTAATCAAACTTTCAACAGATACTTTCTTCGCAAATAGGAAGGATACTTTTTAATCCCAAATGGTTTATATTAATTATACAAAAAGCAAAATAACTTTGTATGCTAATGGCAGCCCATTTTCTGTCTGCTCCTTTATGCATACCCACAGTCAACCGATTCCAACCAAATTTGGCAGGATAGTAGGGGGCACTGAGGGGAAGGTCAACTCGGGGTTTTAGTGTTTGTCTCTCCGCTTCATTCAAAATGGTGGTCTATTTAAACATTAAACTACGCGTATTTTCCCAAGTCCTACTATTGATTTGAATCAAATTTAGTGCGATTGTGGAAGGCTCCCAGAAATAATTTATACCTGGTTTGCTCTCTGCCCGTTTTATTCGAAACAGCGGCCGAGTAAATTCTTAAATACCATGTATCATCTAGAATTCCAATCGGATTTGAACCAAATTTCCCCGGGCAACGCCGGGTATTTCTGCTAGTTCAACATAATCTCCACTGAAAGCATGAAAAATGCAGGACTTTGAAAGTTGCCAGATTTAAGGTTTTTCGCTGTCCAACTTTTCTTAAAATCTACTTGAATTGCCAAAAAATTCTTTTTACATGTCAACAAGTTTGGTATGGCGTGCCATTCTTAGAAAATCTTGTCAATTATAAAATAATGAAATTATTTCTTCTAATCAGCAATTTTTTTGCGATTCCGATATTTTAGAGAAATATACAATGATACTCGTATTTCTCTTTAAATGAAATTGTACGTAAAGTTTTTAATTGTAAAAGTAATTTTTATTGTCTTATTTTTGTCATAAGAAAAATTATTGTGATGATTTATGTTCATTATGGTTGCTTCTGTGAAGATGGTTTGTTGGTTATAATCCAACTTGTTTTTAGGCTTAAAACAAGGTTGTTTTTGATCAGATGACTGATAATGAATGAGATGTACTTGCCTCCTTTTCCACAGATGGAGCCTACCAGTATATATCGAGGAGGTTCTTACGACTATCCTTCATTGAATAAGGATAGGAGGAGATGCAAACAACAAATAACTACTGATCTTAAAGGAGGCTCGCTACCTCACACAGTCAATGTCCCCAATAGAGATGTGGTCTACTCCGACTTGGGTAACCACGATATTTTTAGATATAATATTTTCAAACGCAAGAAAGGTAACGAGATTTTTGAAACAGGGACAAGGTCAGATCTTCACTCTGGAAGATGTCAAGAATCTGTTGATGAATTGCATTGCTGCGAAAAGTGTGGCATGGAACTGCTTGGTTTGGTTGGATTGAGTCATCACATGGAATTCTATCACTCTGACGACAATAGAAAATATGCATGTGGCAAGTGCTGCAAGAGGTTCAGTTTGAAGAAACGTTTGGTCCAACACATTAACAAGTATAACTTTCAGTGTAAATTGGGAAAGAATACATGTGTAAATAAACATTTAACTAGCAAACATTATGCAGAAACAGAGTCTGGAATAAGAGAGAATTTTAATATAGATGATTACTATGATCATCCTATAGACAATAAAACCAAGAAGCAGATAGGTTACACAGAGAGTGGTAAGTGCTCTAAACGGGTAGAGTGTTTGTCTGAAAGCAGTGACAATTTGAACGAGAATGTAGGGATGAATGATTGTCGCCTCTCAAATGAGAGAAGCAATGTCAATGACTGTGACTTACGTCATGATGAGAATGAGTTTTATATCTCAACAAAATTCTCTCCACTGGCAATGGCCTTGGAAAGTCTTCCTGTTTCAGGTTCATCCAAAAACTCTTATGAATGTGATCCTTGTGCTAAATGTTTTAAATTCAAAAAGGAACTTGTTTCCCACATGAAGGCAGCACATGGAGCGGAAAGGCCAGTTGTTTGCCTAACATGCAACAAAGGATTTTGTACGCATCTTGAATTAGGAATTCACAGGCCTTTTCATAAGGGCGAAAAACTATTGGTTTGTGAGACATGTGGTAAATGCTTTGCCTGTAACAATTACTTTAAACACCATGTCTTTATTTGTCAGAAAAACCTCATTCTCTTCAAGTGCAACATATGTGAAAAGCATTTTAAATTGCCTTCAGATCTGAAGAGGCATTATTCTCTCCATTATTCCATTAAGGATTTTTTCTGCAAGTTTTGTAATAGAAGGTTTGCTCGGAAGAGTAATTTAACAGTTCATATAAGAGCTATGCACACAAATTACAAACCATATGAATGCGGGATTTGTCAAAAAAGATTTGCGACGAAATCAGCTTTGACAGATCACCATATATCTCATTCTGATGATAGGCCTTTTCATTGTGAAATTTGTGGCAAGAGTTTTAAAAGATTGTGTAATGTAAAAGACCACAAAGTAAGGGTGCATTAAATCCCCGAAGGGGATATTTTCATTGATTGCCATCATCATATGATAAAAAAATCTGATGTGGCCAACACGTGACTTTCTCCATATTTGGGGTACAGTTATTTAAATTATTATGAATAGCATTATAAGGCAAAATTATTATTTCATATCATAAAAGAATACAGTCATCCTTATTGCCGTAAATTACGTATATTTTGAATATGTTTACAGAATTCACCGCTACATGGTGCTGGCGCTGTATAATTAAGAATAAGCAAAATATCTCCGAAATGGATGGTTCTACAAAAATTTGTTTCAAACAAAACCTGGAAGAAATATTATTCTCTACAACTTTGCTCCTCACGAGGATTACTAATAACGACATTTTTAAGGAGATATTTGACGGAAACCGAAAAACTGGTTGTTTATAAATAATTCCTAAACAATAACTGCTATAGAAAATTGTTTCAAATGAAAGTTGTAGGAAATTACATTCTCTATAACATTAGTATAGAATTGTATATACGATAATGATGTTTTAACAGAGAAATATCGCAAAAACCGAATCGGGTTTCGAATAAACCTCGACTTCTGGTTAACCTTTATTGTCCAAAAACTAATCAGTTCTTTGTACTCATGCTAAAGTGTTATATATGAAATTTGGTAACGATATGGCAAGTACTTTTTGAGTTAGAGCGCCCACAATCACATACACACACAGACATCATTCCGAAAATAGTCTAAACGAGTTCTAGGGACCTCAAAACCTGTATTTCCGTTGAAATCTCGAAGTCGATTTTTTTTCGTGATCACAATACTTTCCGATTACTTCGTATGGAGAAAATAAAAATCGAGTGCATCTTGGTGCCTCCCTCCCTAGCAGAGGTAATTGGCAAATTTCTGTGGAACTAATGGACTAATGGTTTGATTTTGGCCAAACTTTCGCTGGTTATTCAGGGTGACCTGAATTATGTTCTAGAAGGGTTATTAATTTGAACCACCCCAATAAGATAAATGAATAAGTTATTTTTCCTTATTTAATTTCCTCTTTAATAACACTGGAGTGAATGTAGCATATTTTTAATTTTCAATAAATTTATTTAGAATCGAGATATGAAATCAGGACTTGCAACCAGTTCAAGAGAAAAGTATGAAGTTTTATTTTCTTATATTATCAAACTTCAAAATCAGACCGAATCCACTGAAAATTGTGATTTTAACAACAAAATTGCAAGATTTTGAGGAGAAATTTTTTGTCACACCATAGTAAACCGACTGTTGCCGATTATGTACTCCACTCCTGCCAGGAATGAGAGGCAGGAGTTGATTGTTATCTGTACACATGACAGCATATTATTGTGAGAGCATTAGTGGATTTGCAATAAGGCCAAAGTAGGCAAGGGTGGTGGGGCTTTGGTGACAGCGGGATTTCATTAAGTTGCAATACCATCAGTGTAGTATATGAAGAAGCACTAAAAAGGGCTTTCAAAGTGATTTTCAAAATTATGGATTTTGAAGAAGATTATTTCAAAATCATGAAAGACCTATGGAAGCTTATGAAGGTAATAACCATAAATATCTGGAAAAAAATCAGTTTTTTCCTCTGCTATAAAATATAAATTAAAGAAATTTTATTGAAATTTTGATTTTTAGGGGGCAGAAAAAGAATTAGGCATCAACTTTCCAAATCCACCACTGTGTGAGAGTGTAAGAAGAATAAGTAACAAGCAGTAATACCATAATTTTCTGTCCATAAATAAATGTGTCATTTTCATAATTTCATATTTCATCAATCATGTTTGTGTGTCTGATGTGGAAGGCAATGGGAAACCACCACATCATATGTGTTTATTCCCTAGTCATTTTCAAACCAACCGTAGGGTTGAAAACTATGAATAAATGAAATAAATCCGAGAGCTTGATGTTATTTTTACTTTCTCCATACCTAGTATGGGAAAGTATTGTGATCATGAAAAGAATCGACCTTGAGATTTCAACGGAAATACACGTTTTGAGGTCCCTAGAACACGTTTAGACTATTTTCTCCATATTGTCTGTGTGTATGTGATAGGAATGTTTCAAAAAACCGATTGTTTATTAGATATTTTGATCCCTAGAACACAGACTTTTCGGAGTGCTGTCTGTGTGTGTGTATGTGCTCTAACTCAAAAAGTTCTTGCCATATCGTTACCAAATTTCATATATAACACTTTAGTATGAGCACAAAGAACTGATTAGTTTTTGGACAATAACGGTTAACCAGAAGTCGAGGTTTATTCGAAACCCGATTCGGTTTTTGTGATATTTCTCCATTATAACATCATTATCGTATATACAATTCTATACAAATGTTATATAGAATGTAATTTCCTACAACTTTCATTTGAAACAATTTTCTATAGCAGTTATTGTTTAGGAATTATTTATAAATAACCGGTTTTTCGGTTTCTGTTAAATATCTCCTTAAAAACATCGTTATTGGTAATCTTCGTGAGGACCAAAGTTGCAGAGAATAATATTTCTTCCAGGTTTTGTTTGAAACAAATTTTCGTAGAACCATTCATTTCGGAGAAATTTTGCTTATTCTTAATACCAGTATACAGTACCAGCACCACGTAGCGGTGAATTCTGTAAACATATTCAAAATATACGTAATTTACGGCAATAAGGACGACTGTATTACGAAATGATAATTTTGCCTCATAATGCTATTCATAATAATTTAAATATCTATACCCCATATATGGAGAAAGTCATGTGTTGGCCACATCAGATTTTTTGTTATTCGCAAATATCACCATATGACATATTTTAACCACTTCTCAAAATTATCTTAAGTATAACTGAGGGCTGTCTAATAGTGATAAAAAATTTAAATACTGTAATAGAGTCATTGTTATCATTTAAATAAAATAGAATGTGTGTGTTTGTGTGTTAATGCTGTAACTCCAAAACCAATAAACCTAGATAGTTGAAACCTGGCATACATATTAAGAGCACCCTGAGAATGTGCACCTCGGGCGGATTTTTTAAAGTTTTGGCTTGGAACAGCATCAGGAGACAATTATATTTTCTCATAAGTTTACACGGGATTTTCGATTTTTCAGAGTGCAAGGTTTTTTCCTTTGTTCATCAAAATACGTAAATATGGACCGATTTTCTTTATTTTTGCTTTATTCAATGGCTAAAACTCTGTACTATCTTATTCTTGCATTATTTACATGTTACATGGTCAAAGTTCTCAGAAATACGCATTCTTTTTCGAAATTTTACGGGTTTTTCGTACTCATTCTGGGTGTTACCAAGGTACAAAAATATTATATTAGACACCATGTGTGTCTCATTTACTGCCATTTTTAGGTGTTCTTTACAAAAATAATAAAACGCCCTATGGTTTGATAAATTTCCATAGCCAATAAATACGAAAGAGTAGACGGCATATTATAATATAATCCTCATTACTGTTAAAAATACTATACGTGTCTGACGATAAATCGGTCGCCCCCGTTGTTTGACGGCCTGTGTGCATCGCACAGTCACATATATGGACGGTTGTATCCGTCGAATAAAGCAAAAACAAAGAAAATTGATCCATAATTAGGTATTTCGATGAATGAAGGAAAAAAACTTGCACCCTGAAAAATCGAAAATTACGTCTAAACTTATAGGAAATAATTATTGAATTAAGCACCCTTTCCCCAAAATTTTTTCTTGCCATATATCTTACGTTACTCGCAGGGTAAAATTATATACCTATGTGAAATTTTGGATGAAACCTTCAATGGTGTGGATTTCTATAGCGGACAAAAAAACAGAATTTCACTTTTATATACATAGAAGATCATATCACTTTCGCCAAATCCAGCTTCATTTCTTATGTAATTATGCCTTTCTGAAATGTTCACTTTTATGTCTTGTAAGCAAGAACACCTGTAAACATATATTTGTCTATGATTGAACACTGACCCTGATAAATGTGCACCAGACGCGTGGCCCTATTTACATTAATAAACATTTAAAATGTAGAATATATTAATTTTACTTATGAAAAAGGTAAGATTCCAGTATTCAATAGACGAAATAAGGTTCAATTACTTTGATCAATCGTTATAAATGCTTCCCACAGGCTGTTTCCTGAATAATTATCAGTCTATTTATGTTTCTATGTATAAAGATGAATGTCCTGCTTTCTATGCGTCACAAAAGTACAATTGGATGAGTTTAACAATTAAAGGACACAATGTAACATAAAAAGAGAATAGAAAATTAAAAAACAGTATATTTTGTGTTTACCTGCCTAATTCCATAATGGATAAATAACAAATTAGGTAATTTCGACACAACTAAATTCTTAATTTCCTTAAGTCGTTCTTAACCGCTTATTTTCGACGGTGTGGCCCGTGAAGAGGGTGGAATTGAGCTATGTAGCCGCGATGTTTGCAGAAATGGATCATGTTGCCTTCGGGCCGAAAAATTTGAGGACCACTGGTATATACAGTCATCGGTAATATCAGTCCAGTAGAGCAGGTTGGCTGTCCTTACGCTTCGGGATTTAATGGGAAAACCCTCATGACTGCAGAACTAGTCAGTGAATCAGTAGCCAGGTATTCAGTAAAGAATTGCGAGTGAAGGCAATAAGGTCTCTTTTGGCGGTGTCAGGAAGATGCAGTAGCAGTTAATTAGCATGTAATCTCTTTATATATTTTCCTATTCCCTGGGCGAAAAGTATTGTTTGATTCAAACATGACTTTAACTCTGTAGCTCTGATACTTAGCCGCTGTTGCGCATTAGGTTTTAACTTTTTCTTTGGAAATGCCATTAGAGTTTGGTACCACTTTCTTCTTCAGCAATACTGCATTTTGTCGTAATAGGACTCATTTCTGTGATTCCCTATTCCTCGTTCGTTACCAGCTGTCAGTAGTGGAATCCTGACGTATGCTTGGTTTTTAATAAAATAGTTTGATGGGATATTGACAAGTGCTCTCACGTAACTTTTCAGTGATTTATTATTTTGTGAACATGTAAGGTGTGGTAATAATTTAAAAATTTAAAAGTTTTTTAAAATTAAGTTCTTTCCTTTTACCTATAGGAAGAGAACTTGTAAGTTCAAAGAACTTTTGGCGAAAGATTTTCCTTTTTTGAAAAAAACTAAAATAGAAGATACTGTTAGGTTGCGATGAATGTAACGGTGAGTTTTCTGTCTCCCATGGTGGCAGATATGATATCACGAAACATTTATCAACAGAACAGCATAAGAGAGCCTTAAGTAATACCGCTTCCTGCTGTAACTTAGAGGATTTCTTCCGAAAAACTGATTTCGCTGAAAAGGAAATACAATTAGCAACAGCAGGACTATTTTCGTTCCATGTAATTAACCATAATCAAAGTTTTAGGTCAATGGATTGTACATCCAAAATCATCCAAAAACTGTTCGAAAAAAAGTTTTCATGTGCCAGAACATTCATTGTCGTTTGTTAAAGGTGGATATTTTAAATATATTATAAAAATGCAATATGTATAGTGGACATTAATCGTTTCCTGAAAATTAAGGCGAATGAAAGATTAATACATATTTTATTTGTGTCGAAATATTTAGCCGGTCGGAGTGGATTTTAACCAGTGTTCGGAATGAACCGGAATGCCGCTCCAGCTCGTCACACGTGCCGATGATACCATTCTGTTTCATCAGACATGTAGAAATACCGTCCCTTATAATCAGCGTTCCGATTCATAGAAATTTCCATTCCAGTACGAATACAAGCGTTCTGTTTCGTTACATTTTCCATTTCAAGCACAGATTTTGACCTGCTTCAAGGGAAAGGCCAGTCATCACGCACGGAATAAATTAGTCATTTCAAATATACTTTAAGTTAATTTCAAGAGGATATTCAGTATAGTGATATTATAATTCATAGTGATTCATTGGTGTGCATTTGTGGTCAGATAGGGGCCGGTTAAGTAAAATTTTCCCGGGTTGGAAAAAATTGCGTCCTCCCCTGGGTAATAGGCATTTTTGTGTTTTGCCCCCCCTTGCAAAATTTTCTGCCTACGCCCTTGCCAAGGCGACCATCATTGTTGTCTCCAATTCAATTACTGCCAATTAAACATTGAAATTGATGAAAGAAAAGCATTGTTTGCTTAGAACTTGTTTAAGCATCGAAATTAATGACGCATAGCAACAAATATTTAAAGATAATTATACTGTTGACTGCATCTGTGAAGCGTTTAATCAAGGCATTTCATAATTAATTTTATGCTGGAATATTACCTTGTTGTAAGTAAAGCTGTTATATTACACATCTGTAATGCTTACTAATGCAAATAGGCTCACGCATAAATTTAAAATTAGATGAGAATAAGGACGTATGTTATTTTTTAAATAAATATTGAAAGTTACCTAATTCTTTTCTCTTCGTAGCTGCATTTACACAGATTAAGTTGTACATTTTGATTTATCATATAAATAAAAGAGAATGTGTGTTAGTTTGTTTGTGTGTTAACATTGTAACTTCAAAACCAATAAACCTAGAAAGCTGAAACTTGGCATGTGTACTTAAGGGAACCTGAGGGTGTGCACCTCAGGCTTATTTTTTTAAATTTTTGGCTTGGAAGGGGGGGATGATTAAAAAAATTAAATTAACGGTCATAAAAACTGAAGGACTGAAACTTTGCATCGGTAAAGAGTGCAGCATATTTTTCATTTGCACTTTAAAATTACTTACAAGGAGTCCATACAAGTCATGGAACACAGATTTCAACGAGCACATGGCAAGGCATTCTGTGCATCGTAACTTGAAATATTACAAAGTGAGAAGGTGCACCTCTCAAAAGTTTGTGAATAATGCGGAAAACGGCATATTATCTGGGCCTACTATGAAGCCCCTTGAGCAAGAAGCCGCTGTAGCATAGTGGTTAGCGACACTGAGTCGCATGTGGAGGATGCGAGTTTCGAGGCTAACATAAATACAAAGTCCTTTTTCATTTTCTATTCATTATCTCTTGTATTTCATTATTTTATTATCATTATTTATATTCTGACATACTCTATGCTATAAAAATGTTTTAATTGCGAATTTTGGCAAAAATGATTACTTATCGTATTTCATGAAAAATCTGTAAGGAATTCATACTTTTGCAATAATAAATGCAGTTTCACTATTTTTGTAAAAGTACATTCTGCACATCGCAATAAATGAAATAGTTCATAAAATACCACGGAGAAGGAATTTTGAAGATTTTGGAATGCATTTTGAAGATTATTTTATTAAACATATCATAAGATTGTCAAAACTTATAATACATATTGATAGAATTATATTACATTTCTGCCTTGCTATAGGCTGTTCACCTATCCAGGAAGTCTCCTTGTTGCCTGTTTAACATAAGAATATAAAAGGTCAGTGAGAGGGTTATGGCCCGTATAAACACCATATACACACATACATACACATTACATACACATTTTGTCGTCAGGTAATCCAGATGGGACGCATGGTGCACAATCTTTCGGATGACAATTGTCAAAAACGCAAACAAAACAATTTTCTCACACCAAGAACACTTGAGCAATGCAACCCCACCACATTCAAAACTACTTTTCAATAGAACCATTGCATTTATTGCGATTTGCTGAACATATTTTTACAAAAATAGTGGAACTGCATTTATTATTGCAAAAGTATGAATTCCTTACAAATTTTTCATGAAATACGATAAGTAATCATTTTTGCCAAAATTCACAATTAAAACATTTTTATAGCATAGAATATGTCAGAATATAAATAATGATAATAAAATAATGAAATGCAAAAGATAATGAATAGAAAATGAAAAAGGACTAGAATCGAGATATGAAGTCAGGACTTGCAACCAGTTCAAGAGAAAAGTATGAAGTTTTATTTTCTTATATTATCAAACTTCAAAATCAAACCGAATCCACTGAAAATTGTGATTTTAACAATAAAATTGCAAGATTTTGAGGAGAAATTTTTTGTCACACCATAGTAAACCGACTGTTGCCGATTATGTACTCCATTCCTGCCAAGAATGAGAGGCAGGAGTTGATTGTTAGCTGTACACATGACAGCATATTATTGTGAGAGCATTAGTGGATTTGCAATAAGGAATCTATGGCACTTACTATAGAACTTAAAGGAACAGTCTCTTTGTGTATTTTTGGTAGTCTGTAAATACATGGCGTCTTTGGATCTTGTGGAATGATTTTCTTCGTGGTTTCAGGGTCTGCGATGAACTTGTTAACGAAAGCAGCTGTTTTTCTTTTGAAGCGAATAGTAGGATCATCTTTAGGTGCATTTTGCCTTCAGCTTTCCTCTTCCCATCTACATCTCGGTGATATTCAACCTTTTTGATCGGCGTACCCCTTGGAAAACTTTGAAGATGTGCATACCCACTGTTATGATCACATAATACAAACAAATCCACAGAAAATCTTTAAATGATTAGAACTAATTTTGGTCGACTAAATTTGTATTCACTGCACCTAATCGTAAAGTTTATGAAAAATGAATCTTCTGCATATCCTGAAAAAACCTCCCGTATTTCCGGTTGAATACCAATATTTATCTCCTTCCTCTACAACCCTCTCGCCTTCCTCCCTCTACATCTCTTTTGAGTACATATAAGCACCACGTTGACACTTTTGCATTACACACGTGAAATGATACAACAATTGGCATGGTTAGTTAAAAACGTGGAATTTCGCCCAAATTCGAGCGAATCCAAATTGAAGGATAAATGTACAATGTACATTATACTGATTTTTTTCATTTTGTACGGCATTGAGCTCTTGGAAATCTGGTAACTTCAATTTCGCTATTAATAACAGTTTTCAATATCCTTTCATGTTCCTAAGAATCCGCAAGGAACAAAAATTTCTCTCCCATACCATTATTTTCTCCTCAAGCTCAGGGGCAGTCAGATTTACAGCCCTTGTGACCACAAGGGGAAGCAAAAGAGAGGGATGGGGCAGGAAGGCGAAGGATGTAAGAGGGGTGGGGAAAGAGCCCCTGGGAAGTGTAAAAAAGCCTGATGCAGTGGAAATAAGAAATCCCAAGTGCCACCTTTTATTATCGGTCGCTGGGGTAGGTAGAAATTGAAGGCTTGCACTGGTACCGATTTTCATGTTCGCATCTAAACTTTATCCTCAGCATATTTTTTCTTATTCGATGGATATGAATATGTTGTCTTATTTCAATGACAATGAGTTATGGCTAACGCAATTTGAGCGAATACGAGACCAACTCATTTGCCGCACCCAGTGAGGTGCTGCCCTTCTAAGGTAAGGTGGTGTTTTACCTGCTTACCGCCTATAGATGGCCCTGGTGGTATCAGTAAATAAGATATTTGTTGCAATAAAGTGACGTTTGAATGTCGAGAATTCTCGCCATCCATACACAACGTGATAAGTTTTTTTGCATTTCCAGTTTTTTCATGTTTTAAAATAATATCTAATATAATATTTACCTTTTTACACATTTCCAGGGGGGGCAGGTGCACCCCCCCCCCCCTGCCAACGCCCATGATTTCTACAGATACTTCTAATCATGGAAGCATCAAAATGCTTCCAGTACTTATGCTGTACTTTAACTATCAGCAAGGTGGACTGCAAATAAAGCTAATTGATCTTCAAAGTGTTCCAAATGAAACATCAGCAACAATTCCCACCACAATTGTGAATGCCCTTTGTAAGATGGGGATTTTGAATAAGTGTGTTCCTTTTGAAGGGGATAACTGCAATACCTACGAACTTTGGTGGAATCAAAAGAGGGGAAGGAAGCAATTTGTTTGCAAATTTAAAAGCGTCAGTGAATGGGAGTTTGGTAGGTGCTACATAGCTGTGTTCAGCATAGGACGGATTTATTGCCAACAGACATAGAAAGTTTAACTCTGAAAATCTTAAACTACTTTTCTGTCTACACAGTTTGAGTTGAAAAACTCTGGGAATTCCATGATTTTGTAGACATTAATTACCTAACATTGCTCAGTCATTCAAAAACTGGTTGTCGCTTTTCCCAACCATTGAACGCATATTGCAAGTGTACCCAGCATTAAAGTCTTATTTTTTGTCACTTGCTGAACCTCCAACCATCATTTTGAGAATGTTCACAGATGAATTTAATGAAGCGTATTTGTGGTTCTGCAATTCTTTGATGTCTGTACTTCAAGGAATAATTCAAGTAATTGAAAAAGAAGACAACTGTATCATAGATGTTGAAAGTATTCTTGGTGACATTATAGACGTACTCGAATGTCGACTGAGCCATAAATTCATCCCATTGAAAGTAAAAGAGTTATTTAACTATCTCAAAGAAGAAAAATGTGCTAGATTTATTGTTATTACTGTTGTTGTATTGAATATCTTAAGAAATGGGTAAAGCCTTAATCTGAGTTCAAAGTTTTTAAATGGGTAAACCTTAATTGTGCCCCTAATTGATCTCAAATTGAAGAATGTGTTCATCTTATGAATAAAGAGGTCGAAATTGATGATGTCAAATTCTTTGGCAAATTTGCTAAGATAGAAAAATATGTTAGGTATAGAAAACTTGAATAATTCACAGTTTGTTGGTACTCCTGTCCACAAAAAATGGACAGATTATTTCCAGAACAGAAACGTTTCATGTTGTTCTGAACTTCTTAAAATTATGGAATTCTTTTTTGCCATACCTTCACACATTGCAAATGTTGAAAGAATTTTTTCGTCGATAGGTTCTCACTGGTCAAAGGAACAAAATAGGTTGTCAATTGAAACAGTTAAATGAATAGCTTCAATTAAGTTCAGCATGAAGGACATGACAGGTGAACAATTTTATGACTACCTTCTTTTAGATAAAGATCTCTCAAAGAAGATTGGTTCATCTGAGAAGTACAATTAATATTGTATGCCTACTTTTATTAAAATAATATTTAATTTTGTTCTTTCCAATATTTAACAAAACAAATAATGTAAATGAATAAATATATGTTAAAACAAAATTTTCATATAGTATCCTGCTTTTTCATGCTTTGTCCTGCTTTATGAACGTTTTTGTCCTGATTTTCACCATGGGCACCTGGTTCAATCAATGTACTCGACTCAATTGGAATTTTTACGGTCAAATTGAGGTTTTGATAAATTTTAATTTAAACCATATAAATGGATTTTAACAAATATTTAGCAAAAAATCATGCGAAAAGATCCGTTGTTTGTATTTCTCTATAAATAAAGAAAATCCGCAGTAAAGCGCGAAAAGATCAGCATTTGGATCCAAATCCGCCATTTTGTGACGTCTGGTGTGCATCTTTGTGAGCCCTTTAAAAGGGTGGCAACCAGCAAATACACATTTGCGCGGCCGAGTGGCCTACTTTGCAGGATCTATAATATCTGGATGTCCGTCCCACCCTCTATCTCAAAAGCCGTTCGTCGTAGAGATATGCGGTAAACTGCGTTTTGTTTCTACAAGCCAGGATGGTCCCTGGAAACTATTCTCATTTTCATAAAGTCCCGGGTTCGAATCCAGGAGACAATTATATATTCCCATAAGTTTACACGGGATTTTCGATTTTTCAGAGCAAGATTTTTTTCCTTCATTCATTAAAACATAAATATGGACCGATTTTCTTCGTTTTTGCTTTATTCGACTGCTAAAACTCTATACTATCTTATTCTTTCGATGTTTACATGTTACACGGTCGAATCATTCAGATTTCGAAATTTTACGGATATTTCGTACTCTTTCCGGACGTTGTCAAGGCGACCGTAATTGTTGCCTCCGATTCAGTTAATGCCAATTAAACCTTCAAATAGGTGAAAGAGTAGCGTTATTCGCTTCGCACTTTGTTTATTGCTGTAGCAATGTCAACATTTATACAGTAACAAATATTTACGGATAATTATTCAGTTAACTGCGTTTGGGAACCGTTTCTAACGATTCAATCAAAGCAGTTGAATCTTCCTATCATCGTTTGAATGCTGGAATCTTATCTCTTTGTAAGTAGAACCATTATATTATACATCCATAATGTTTATTAACGCAAATAGGCTCACGCATAAATTTTGAATTAAATGAGAATAGGGACACGTTATTTTTTAAAAACATTACATGGTTATCTTCTCTTCATTGTTAATCTACATAAACGGTTGCATTGATTGTTATATAAAAAAGAAAGGACATATATTTGAATAAAAAGGAGAACTTAAGTTCGCGATCAATTACTGTGTAAGGAAATGCATTTTTAGAGTTAAATGTGAATTATTGAGATCAACTTGTTTTACATACGTCATCATTTTTTATAAATCAATTGAAAATTCACCGCGCAAAGATTGTGCGGTATCAGCTAGTAGTAGCTTAATCTGCGTCTCACCTAGATTTAGTTTCTCATAATCCGCGTCTTAGTTTAAGGCGTCCTTTACTAACGAAGTGATAGTAGTGGAACACTTTATGGCAGGGATGGGCAAACTTTTCGAATGGAGGGCCGCATGTGGATTCAAGATAGGAAGCGCTGGCCGAAAAAAAATTCCGTATTCACCAAGTGTACGAGTATAAGTAGATAATGTATCAATTGATGCAAATATTTATGATACAATTTAATAGATAAGTAATATTCCATAAGTTACATTTTGTATACTGCAACGGAGGAAAATGACTTTTCAACAAAAAAATTTTGATTTGTCCAATGATAGACACTAAATTTGACATGGATTATAGCCGACTAAATATCAGACGAGTATCATGAAAGAAAAATTATTTTTCCGTTCATAAGATTTTTATGCTTAGTAAAAATTTCGCGGGCCACATAAAATGCTCTCGCGGGCCGCATTTGGCCCGTGGTTTTTCCACCCCAGCTTTATGGGGACGTCTCTTCTGTCCCTCCGTCCGTCTGTCGCGACTTTCGTCTCTTTAACCGCTTGATAGGTATTGATTCAGTTAAGTATGAGTGATCCTTGTTATAACTTCTCCCGAATTATGATTTTGAACTTCATCCCTCAATTAGGACTTCAGCTTAACACGAGCACTTAAATAAATGTATACTTGTATCTCGTTAGTGGCATCCGACAAGTAGCAATTAAATACAATATTTTTCTCTTCCTCGTATGTGATCTGTAAGGTAGAGGTTAAAAATAAATATTCGGATAGAGGATACCATTTGTCACAAAATAAGTACGAGACCACGTAACTACCACTCACAGTTTCGGAGATAACCCGCCCAATCTTTCTATACCGTTTCGTACGTAAATCCCATAAAGGACGCCTTTGAAATCTGTGTATTCCATTAATGAAGTATACTTTCCCTTCTTGTTTAAACTTGAACGGGAACTGCCTGCGGCCACATCAAAGTCTTACGGATGGATTTCCGTTCCTAGAGCGAGCGTATAGTTTCGTAAACAAGTGATCACCTAACTCTTTACTGAAAGGGCCGCACGAAGCTTTATATAACACTGAGGCTGCCAGGTGCGAACTTTTAAATGGCTGACTCTTTGTAAGTTTCAGAGAGAAGTTTTTTTTAAACGCGCAACGAGTCAAACGCAGACATTAGAATCACTTTACATCCGCGCACTCAATGAATAAGTAATACGTTTAATGGCACCTTCCGCTGTCAAATATTTTAAAAACTTATCTCGCTTCCTCGGGAATGATAAACGCACTGTAATTGGGAAATGATATGAATCTGCGATTAAAATGCGCACTTCCGTTCGTAACTAGTATGGCGAGAGTTTCCGCAAGGAAACGATGTCCGTTAATAATACAATAGGAAAGGAAGTTTATTTAAATTAGTTTTTTGTGATAAAATAATTACGAAAAATCTGATGTGGCCAACACATGACTTTCTCCATATTTGGGGTATAGTTATTTAAATTATTATGAATAGCATTATAAGGCAAAATTATTATTTCGTATTGTAAAAGAGTACAGTCGTCCTTATTGTCGTAAATACGTAAATTTTGAATATGTTTACATAATCCACCGCTACATGGTGGTGCTGCTATATACTGGAAATTAAGAAAAAGCAAAATATCTCCGAAATGGATGGTTCAACGAAAATTTGTTTCAAACAAAACGTGGAAGAAATATTATTCTCTACAACTTTGGTCCTCACGAAGATTACCAATAACGATGTTTTTAAGGAGAAAACCGAAAAACCGGTTATTTATAAATAACTCCTAAACAATAACTACAGTAGAAAATTGTTTGAAATGAAAGTTGTAGGAAATTACCTTCTCTATAACCCTTGTATAGAATTGTATATAAATAAGGATGTTTTAACGAAGAAATATCGAAAAAACCGAATCGGGTTTTGAATAAACCTCAACTTCCGGTTACCCGTTATTATCGAAAAACTAATCAGTTCTTTATGCTCATGTTAAAGTGTTATATATGAAGTTTGGTAACAATATGGCACGTACTTTTTGAGTTAGAGCGCCCACAATAACATACACATACACAGACATCATTCCGAAAATAGTCTAAACGTGTTCTAGGGACCTCAAAACCTGTATTTCCGTTGAAATCTCGAAGTCGATTTTTTTCATGAATACAATACTTTCCCATTACTATATACCTAATTTACGGCAGTAAGGACCACTGTATTCTTTTACGATAGGAAATAATAATTTTGCCTTATAATGCTATAATAATTTAAATAACTGTACCCCAAATATGGAGAAAGTCATGTGTTGGCCACATCAGTTGTTTTCATCTAAAGATACACTAATGGAAAATGACACAACAGCTAGAAATGATGACTACGCAGGCAAGCTTCATTAGCTTTTTGAGTGGATAATAATGTACCCTTACGTGATGTTTACAAAGCTGAAACCATCTAGAAGACAATAACATCCTTTATCTCTCAGATAACCTAGTCGGCAGAGCGTGGTCCAGTGCAAGCGCGCACATTTGAACACGCTTTTCAATGTTTCATGTTCCGGAGAATGCTCGATCGCATCGAATACCTTGTTCCTTAATCTACCTCCTAATATTTCTTTTTCTTTGTCTCCATTAGCCGTGAAGCCTTTTTAGCCGTGGTTCGCTTTGGGCCCCCATTCGGTCCCGGGCCCCACATAAATTATATATCTTTTTTCTACTATATTAATTTGCTAATAACTCGGTAAAGAATCGAGATGGAAACTCTATATTTAGTAAGAATGATCGACTCGTTTATTGTATGGTGGCGACGGAAAAAAATCTCGGAAAAAGTCCTGGGTTCGACTCCAAGGTAGGCATTTCTATTTCCCATGAGGTAGGAGGGAGGGAAGGAGAGGGAGAGGGAGGGAGGGGGAGGGAGGGAGGTATAGAAAGAAGGTGAGAAAGCGAGGAGGAGAGATGCAATTATTTTTTTAAGTTTAACCAAAGAGAAGTAGCCGCGTGGAGCCTGGCACGGAGTTGGGCATCGGAGGCGCCAGGGGCAGAGCCCCTAGTATGGTATATCCTGGCATCAGGCCTATGAGTAAGAAAAAATTCCATAATTTAGCATGGCGATGTTGGAGAGCATAGGAGAGATACAGAATGTGAACAGGATGAAAAGTTTTCATATAATTAAAACAAACTACAGCTTAACAATTACATATATAGTGAATATGTAAGTTAACATAAACTGAAATGGCGAATGAAAGAAGCCAAGTTTTACAGCAACGCCATGTGTCAAACTTATATTCTGGCGTTAAACTTGAATTGAAATTTTTAAATAAGGAACATTTCTTTCTAAAGCCTCTGAACGTACAACTCACCATTTTTTCCAATAGGACATGTATGAGACATAAATTTTTTTAATAAAACGAATAATGAAAATGAAGTTCTTACGATTTAGATTTAGAAGATTGACAGCATTAGAATTACTTGTGATGAAACCAATGCACAAGGTGTAACTGAATTTTGTGTTCTTCTTGTCCAATCTAACCTCAAATATTTCGTTATCCCTCAATGGTCTGTTTGTGAATACCACTGAATTATAAGCGTCATCCTCACTATGTGATAATAAATAAAACATAACTGAGAGGCCATTATTTTTCTCTGAATGTAACGAAGACGTAACTTCTCTACTTACTTATTTTGACTTATTTGTACCTTAGAAATTTTCTTGCATGGTTACTTCATCATTGTTCCTAACATTAACAATCTCACAAACAAACGTTTAATTTCCTTACCTGTGCATGCAATATTTTTAAATAGGAAGAAAATGGATTGTTTATGACAAAGAAAAGAACTTTAAAACGAAATTTCCCTTACGTACAGGTGTATCATTTCTTTCTAATATTCCATTGCCCGAAACGCGCCCATTTGTGGTAGGCTGTACACTTTCCTAACTTTTTATAATAGAAGAAGAGACGAGATAATCTTATTCAGATTCATTAAGACCGCTCCAATTATTCTTGTTCTTCGTTTTATTGGAGAGGAGCCAAAATCATGAAAATACTGGTGATAAATATTTTGGATCTTATTAATATGGAGGTCAGTTTAGAAGCACGCCTAAAATTTGATTACATTAAATATCATTTAATAAATTCCATATCTTAATGCGGCTTCATTTAGAAGTCTATTTTTCGAGAGCGTGTCAAGTTCGCCAAACGAGGGAGTCTTATAATTGAGTCAAATTTAAGCAAATGGTTTACAGAACAAAAGAATAGAGAATAAGACTTGATAGCAATGAGTGAGAAATATTTATTTATTATTTCAATGATACATGTAGTTCAATATATAATATAGTAACATAATAATATATATGAATATCAGTACAAAAGGAATAACTGGTGCAACAAAACTTAAACTCTTTCTTTTAAACTAACGATGAAAATAGTTTATTTAAATTCATTCGAACGGAATGCGTTTAATTTAAAGAAGAATTCATTCCTGAAATGTTGAAATTGAAATTATAAAAACATACTCAAGCGTATTTCATCACATTGAACCATTTCTTAGTAATTTCGACCAATCTTGAATCGCCAGTAAAAGCAAAATCAGGAGAAATCTTTCTCATTTTGATTCCTTGGGCGATGAGTAATCCAAAGGATTTGAATTGCTTATGAGAAGGAGGATTTTTTTCATCACTGAAATATTTTAAATCTAAATAGTCATGTCTAAACTTGTCCCAGCCTATTCCTTCGTAAACAAGTCCGTCTCCACCAGAGTAAAAGTTCTGATAAATATCACCATAAGTAGAAATTTGATTGTTTTGCCTCTTAATCATCTCCAATTTGCACATACTAGACTTAAAGCAAGGTGGGCTTACATAATCCACATACACCCTATTCAGTGCATTGACCCAACTTTCGATTTCTTTCGTTGGCTGCGTTGCGTTCCACTCTTCTCGAGAAACAATCGTCAATTCATTTCTTTGTATGACGTTGAACACTTTCCTGCTCTCGTTTAACACTCTCGAATCACCTATAACTACGAAATTCGAAGAAATCTTTCCGAATTTGATTCCTTGGGCGATGAGTAAAGTGAATCACTGCAGTTGCTTAGGGGAAGGAGGGTTTCTTCCACCAAGGAAATATATTAGGCTGAAATTATCACCTATCAGCCTCTCCCAGCCCAGTCCCTCGTACACGAGTCCGTCTCCATTCGAATAGAAATTATAAGGAATATCACCATGATTTGGAATGCCATCGTCTTGCTCCTTTAGCATGGCTAGCTTACATATCTCATTATCAATGCAAGGTGTGTCACTATAACTGACATATATCCTATCAATTGGTTCGACCCAGGTGGCGATTTCTTTTGTTGACTTCCTTGCTCTCCATTCATTTCAAGAAACAACTTTCAGTTCCAGTTCTTGCGTTCCATTTTCACCTGTTGGCATAAGAAAAGAAGATAAATGTATATATTTCGTATTAAAGACGAAGTGGCGACATTATTAGAGGTGTGGTTTACTTAATTTCTATCCTAATATTATTGAGAGAGTTCAGAAATAAGTAATTTCCCGAAGTTAGAATAAGTCAATGTAATAAATTACAATGAACTGTAAAAATCTATCCGTATTTCCTAAAATAATGTTTTAATATATCGAAAAAGAGTATTTTTATTTTATTTTAGGTATTAGGCGTACATTACACAATGGATCCAAAATTTGCGTTGAATCAAAAGGGAATGGTTTAAAATACTAATCAAAGTATTAGGATTTTTAGTTTGAAAGATTTTTTATAAATTAATAAAATGTTTATATACTATGCGCAGAAAATGAATATCTCGTCACAAAATTATAAGAATAAATATATTTTATTACCTTTGCTTTTTCCGCTTAAATCGCCATCACCATGAACTTTTGATTGGGATCCATGGGAAATATCGGTAACCACATTGTGTGTGGGAATATAACCGCTCGTCATGTTCACGTTTTCTGAAATACAAATTAAATTTAACTTAATTTTAGAGGTTGTAAGATTGAAATGACTTTAATATAATACAAATGGAGAAATCTATCGCCTTGCCAATTATTTAAGTCAATTATATGTGATGTAGACAATTTAAAAATGAAGAATAAACTTATGATTCCTGAGTAATACGGAAAGCAACTACTTTAACCAGAAATATTTTAGAATTTTAAAGAGTTATTTAAAGAATGCTTCTAATGTGATCAGAATCTCACATTGTATCTTATAACTGCACTTATGTTAGGAAGCATTAGAAACAACTAATTATTGTATATTAATCAGGATACATTACCTGTAAAGAATCCCCTAAGGTGCACGTGCCTCATTCCACCATTTTCCGTGACATTCTGTAGAACTATGAACTTCCAATTCTCAGTTGAGTCGCAGGTGGAGCTATCTAAATAATAAAATGTATTCCACTTCTCATCGTACGTTTTTCTCCCGAAAAGGGATAATTTAAAGACTCCTCTTCCGCATGTGTCTGGAGATTTCTCAGCCTCGCAAAGAGAGAGAGAAATGGAAAGAACGATGGAATAAATGAGAGAAATCTCCATGTTGCTAAGTCCGTCCGTTCGACTTCTGGTGACAGCCGATGTTGTATGTGTCAAAGAGTCCAGCCTTTAATCCTTATATACGAGTTTGATAAAAATAAAATCCAATGCAGACTGCGTCACAGTAACGAAACTCTAAGGAAAAAGATAAAACGAAATAGTGATATCAGTATAATGTCGAAGGTCGTGATTTTTGACCCTCTGGCGTCACTCATGATTACTTCAAAGATAAAATATGGCATGTCATATTTATCAAAGCAATTAATTATTTCCTTTTCATTTTCAATAACTTCCTTTGGCGGTAAGAAATTTATTGTCACGATGATATGAACTAGAGACGCAACATACCACGACATACTTTCATCAAACTACATTTCATTGTATAGCTAACTTGCGCTTTATTAACAATCACGAGAGAACTTCATTCTTGTAATTGTCACTAATGTGTATATTATTTCAATTGTTGGTATTTGTATTATTGGCATTACGTGGGTATACACAATGCGATTTATCGGCCGATTTGAGCGATTTATCGTTTCAATTTGAAAAATCGTTAGGAAAATCTGATATTGGTATGTAATGGTTCAAGAATGATATATGTGCCGATATTTTATCACCGATAAATCTGATCAATTTATCGACGGATAGATATAAACGAAGAGTTCAGTTGCCTACGATATATCGCTCCGTTCAGGTTGGTCAAGTTGGTTGGAAAATTCCAGACGACCAGCGATCAACGATTTATCGGTCAAACTGAGTGATAAATATGTACAGTGGCAACAAACGAAGCGAAAAAACGTTCAAATTAAAATATCGGCCGATTTATCGTTAGACTAAAAAGGACACGTTAGTATCCTGGTAACGATAAATCTTATAGATTTATTGCTCAAGAGAAATCTGCCCGATTTATCGAACGATGAGATCGGCCGATAAATCGCACCGTGTATACCCACCTATTGACGTGCATTTCTATACTGTCCATCAATGTTATTTTCTTTCTCAATGTCCTATATATAATTTTGGAAGTGCCCGTCCGTCCCACCCTCTATCTCGAAAGCCGTTTGCCGTAGAGACATGCGGTAAACTGCGTTTTGTTTCTACAGGCTAGGAGGTCCCTAGAAAACTATTTTCATTTTCATAAATTCCCGGGTTCGAATCCAGGAGACAATTTTATGTTCCCATAAGCTTACACGGGATTTTCGATTTTTCGGAGTGCAAGATTTTTTTCCGTCATTCATTAAAACCAGTGCTGGCAAACGAAAAAAATCGATTCATTGCGTTTTTCGTTACGGCCAAAAAAGCAATTTCGTTTTTCGTTACGATAAAATCTACATTTCGTTTTTCGTTACGTTTAACGTTATGACGAAATAATTACTTATGAGTACTTTTTATTTGATATTTATACCTCGTAAGTTTAAGTTTTTAATTTAGAATTATAGTTAAAAAAATTTTCTAAACATATGTTGCAGATAAGGAACATTTTTAAGTTTTCTAAGGAGTCACAGCAGATTTCGTTATTTTTTTGATCATGCATACAAATTAGGATTTTTATATCCAACATTTAATAATCAAGGTTAATTGCCTTAACCCACATTAAGTACAAAAATAATGTAATAATTATAATAAAATATTGCAATGCTCATGTCGAATCGTAGAATTTTTTATAAGTAACTCGGAAAGTACACCGGCTGTACCAATTCTAATTCTTGCAACAGACCTAAAATTCGACGAAAACAAAGAAAATTGTCGAAATTTCGTTTTCCTCTCTGGGGTTTATTTTTGATAGCTTTCTTCCTTCTCTTATACCCTATAAGAAATACATGTAAATCATCCATGGATTTACAATATTGCATTTAATAACATTTTAGATATTAACATTAAGTACATATATGAAAGAAGAGAAAGAGAAATGTGCATAGTTTGATAAAGTTTTAATCCACTGTTAATAATCATGAATATAGGTAATTTTTCAGATAAAACAGAAAAATATGGAACCTTTACCCAATGTGAGCAGGGCCGGTTTCAGGCGTAAGCGACGTAGGCGGTCGCTTACAGGCGCCACTTCAGAGGGGCGGCAAAATCAATATTTCGGATTTTGACAATTTCATTTTTTCCAAAGGTGCATTGCACAAAACTTCAAAACATCGCGAAAAACTATATTTTACGCCATGATAAGTCATTTACATTCAGGGTTGGTTCAAGGTGTAAGAGACGTAAACCTACCATTTACAGGTGTCACTTACGAAGGACGGGAAGACGAACGTTTTAAAGTTTTACATTGTCTAAAAAACACGCTGATACACTGTGAACTTTACTTAACCTCTTCAGAGGAATAAAAGGAGGGTTTTAAAGGGGAGATTTAATAGGGGGGCTTAAAAAGGGAGGTTTAAAAAGGGGGTTAAAAAGGGGGGTTTCAAAAGGGGGATTTAAAAGGGATGGTTTCAAAAGGGGGATTTAAGAGGGGGGCTTTCAAAGGGGTGGGTTTTGGAAGGGGGGTTTCAAAAGGGGGGTCTCAAAAGGAGGGTTTCAAAGAAAGGGGTTTAAAAGGGAGGGTTTCAAAGTGGGGGTTTCAAAGGGGGGATTTCGAATGGGGGGTTTCGAAAGGGGGGTTTCAAAGGGGGGTTTAAAAGGGGGGATTTCGAATGGGGGGTTCAAAGGGGGGGTTTAAAAGAGGGGGTTTCAAAAGGGGCGGTTTCAAAGGGAGGGTTTATAGGGGGGATTTTAAGGGGGGTTTCAAAGGGGGTCTGAAAGGGGGGGTTTCAAAGGGGGTGTTTAAAAGGAGGGGTTTCAAAGAGGGGGTTTCAAAGAGGGGTTTCAAAGGGGGGATTCAAGGGGGATTTCAAAGAGGGGTTTCAAAGGGGAGGATTCAAGGGGGGGTTTCAAAGGGGGGTTTCAAAGGTGGTGTTTAAAAGGTGGGATTTAAAATGGGGGGTTTCAAAAGAGGAGGTTTCAAAGGGGGTTTTAAAAGGGGGGATTTCAAAGCGGGGGTTTCCAAAGGGGGGTTTCAAACGGGGGGGTTTCATGTGCTTTTAGGGTTTAAGCATTGTAATTTCAAATAACCTTCCCACCCCAAATACAGCGAACCTTAAATACTAGAGATTTTGATTACCCAAGAGTTTGTCTCTCTGTGCAAAAGCGTGATCGAAAAGTTGCAATATAAAAATATTCGGTAATATAATCATTACATAGTTATTTTGTTATAAGGTCAGTGAATGTTTTATTTTTATTTTCTGAAAATATTCAGCTGAATATATTTTTGAAAAAACAAAAGTGAGTAAAATAAGTTTATTTTCCTATTTTAATGTATAATTAATATCATTTCATGCCTTTGATATCCAGAGGGGTGGAAAATTTTTACCTCGCTTACACACATTTTTTAACCGAAACCGGCCCTGAATGTGGGTATTCAATCGCTTCCATGAGTAAATACCTATTCTATATTTAAATCGATAAAAAGTTTATTATGAAATTTTTATGGAATGCTTTCAATGTGATAAAACTACGTTCGTCGAGGTTTTTTCTGTAAACTACTTAATTGGTTTAAAATTAATAACTATTAATAACTATTTTTACTTTCTCCATACGTAGTAATGGGAAAGTATTGTGTTCACGAAGGAAATCGACTTCGAGATTTCAACGGAAATACACGTTTTGAGGTCCCTAGAACACGTGTAGACTATTTTCGGAATGATGTCTGTGTGTGTATGTGATTGTGGGCGCTTTAACTCAAATAGTACTTACCATATCGTTGCCAAACTTCAAATGTAACACTTTGACATGAGCACAAATAACTGATTATTTTTTGGACAATAAGGGGTAACCGGAAGTTTATTATTCGAAACCCGATTCGGTTTTTGCGATATTCCTTCGTTAAAACATCATTATTGTATATATAATTCTATACAAAAGTTATAGAGAATGAATTTCCTACATCTTTCATTTGAAATAATTTTCTCTTCTGGTTATTGTTTAGGAGTTATTTATAAATAACCGGTTCTTCGGTTTTCTCCTTAAAAACATCGTTATTGGTAATCTTATGAGGACCAGAGTTGTAGAGAATAATATTTCTTCCAAGTTTTCTTTGAAACAAATTTTCGTAGAACCATCCATTTCGGATATATTTTGCTTATTACTCTCAGCATACGAAGTAATGGGAAAGTATGGTGATCATGAAAAAAATCGACTTCGAGATTTCAACAGAAATACACATTTTGAGGTCCCTAGAACACGTTTAGACTATTTTCTATGTGCGTGTGTGAGTGTGTGTGATTGTGGGCTCTCTAACTCAAAATGTACTTGCCATATCGTTACCAAACTTCATATGTAACACTTTAACATGAGCATAAAGAAGTGATTATTTTTTGGAAAATAACGGTTAACCGGAAGTCGAGGTTTATCCGAAACCCGATTCGGTTTTTTCGATATTTCTTCGTTAAAACATCGTTATTGTATATACAATTCTACACAAAGCTTATATATAGAATGTTATTTCCTACAACTTGCATTTGAAACAATTTTCTATAGCCGTTATTGTTTAGGAATTATTTATACATAATCGGTATTTTCGGTTTCCGTCAAATATCTCCTTAAAAACGTCGTTTTGGTAATCTTGGTGAGGACCAAAGTTGTAGAGAATAATATTTCTTCCAGGTTTTGTTTGAAACAAATTTTCGTAGAACCATCCATTTCGGAGATATTCAACTTTTTCGTAATTTTCAGTATACAGGGCCACCACCATGTAGCGGTGAATTCTGTAAACATTCAAAATATACGTAATTTACGGCAACAAGGACGTGTCTTCTTTTATGATACGAAATAATAATTTTGCCTAGTAATATTATTCATAATACATAATTTAAATATCTGTACCCCAAATATGGAGAAAGTCATGTGTTGGCCACATCAGATTTTTTTAGTTATATATTCTCTCGATTATGAATTAGTGTATATTATAGGAATTTTGTGGGCACTCTAGCTCAAGAAATAATAATCTGATTTGCACAAAACTCTATATTTAAGATTTTTACTGTAAATTCAAGGTCAGAGGAGATTTTGACTGAAATTAGTGAACAGGAAGATGAGGTTTATGCTATTAATTTCCACGTTTTTTCCCCCAAATACCTTTTTTATAACTAAATTTATGTAAGCGAATGTTATGAAATTGGTAGGAAATGTAATTTTCTACAAGTTTTGTACAAAACACTTTTTCATGAAAGTGATTGTTTAAGAGGTATTTCGATTATTCGTCTGAATTTACGCTAAATACTTCACAAAGTGATTCCATTGTTTTTATTACTATGGGACAAGGGCGTCGGCAGAAAATTTTGCAAAGGGGGGCAAAACACAAAAATTCCTATTACCCAGGGGCGGACGCAATTTTTTTCCAACCCGGGAAAATTTTACTTTTGAAGGCTTCGTCCAAAACTTCGCATAGGTATATAATTTTACACTGCGAGTAACGTAAGGTATATGGCGAGAAAAAAGTTGGGGGGAAGAGGTGCTTAATTCAATAATTATTTCTCATAAGTTTACACGTAATTTTCGATTTTTCAGAGCAAATTTTTTTCCTTCATTCATCGAAATACCTAATTATGGATCGATTTTCTTCGTTTTTGCTTTTTCTGACGGTGACAACTGTCCATATGTGCGACTGTGCGAGGCACACGGGCAGTCAAACAATGGGGGCGGCCGATTTATTGTCAGAAACGTAGTTTTTTTTATCAGTAATGCGGATTATATTACAATATGCCGTATATTCTCTCATATTTAATGGCTACGGGACTTTATCAAACCATAAGGCATTTTTTTATTTTTGTAAAGAACACCTAAACACCTATTATTTTATTCTTTCGATGTTTAGATGTTATACGGTCGAAGTTTTAGGTTCATTAAATCCGTTGAAATTCAACGGGCACTTCCGCTAGTGTCTAATATAATATTTAGGTTTTTACACATTTCCAGGGGGGAGGCAACTGCCCCCCCCCCCCCCCTTGCCCCCCCCCTCCCCTGCCGACGCCCATGCTATGGGAAAATCTTCTAATTGTTGATATAAATGCCTATGGTTTCAAGGATAATTTGAATTGCGCATTGGTATTTTCTTATCCATAGAAACAGCTAACAATTTTGTTTACTTATCGTTATTTCAATGCAAAAAGCGATTCGAAGTACTTTTCACTGTGAAAATTATCCAGTGATCTTTGTGGGAATGAGAAGGGATTTCGATAAAATACAAGATAATATTTTAAAAACAATTAATTTCTTATTTTAAATGTTGAAATATTATTAATGACTAATATATCAAGGGTGGTAACTTGGAATAAGCACATTCCATGTACAGTTGTTTGGCGTCTTTCAGATACCTAATATATTGCTCAATAACACAATCTATAAAGCGCCCTTAAAGTTTTGGCATCCCATTATTATCAGACCCTGGGCCGACCCTAGGGGGTTGCGGGGCCCGGGACGATCAGCATTTGCGGGGTCTCTTAATAATCTAAAATTATCGAGGTGTAATTCGCGCACTAAAAATTAAATTTATAAAATATTTCATAGTTTTAGATATGTATATTCCTGTATTATAGATATTATTATTATTAATTGTATATTCCCATATTATTGATATTATTATATTATATATATATATTCCCGTATTATAGACGTAGAACGCACTCGAGATATCAAAAGAAAAACATTAAATTCAGCAACGATATTTTGGTATTTACATCAGATAGGAATATCGAAATATTTTACTTGTCTACGATATCGACACTAAAAGTTTTCGAATGCGACTGACTGATAGCATCAGCAATTATGTCACATTTTCTATGTGGCAATGTAAGAAATTTATCCTACGTGACAATGTATTAAATCAACAGTATACATTGTAATTTGAACCGATGAATGATGGCTAACATGGAGCGAGGGCGATAAATATAAGAGCGCTTAGCGATTCGCTCAATTTTCAAGTGTGATTATTTGTGAAAATTCGGGGCAAGCGGAACAAATTGTACGAATGTGAAACATTTTCCGGGACTCCTCACCATGCCTTACAAACTATCGAAATCGGGGACTGTCTGTTTCTGTTAATGTTGTTTTTAAAATAAAATATCGTAAATCCAACAATACGTCAAAATTAAATTTTATAAACCCAATATTTTAAACATAATGTATTTAATTGAATAATATTTAGCTTCTATAAACTGTTTGCATTAACAGAAACTGATTGGCTGGTCTCGACATTTACAAACCCAATCACCGGACAACGGGGAGGGATAGTTTGGTTCCTGGCGAGGCGAAGGGCGCGGTGGCGCCAGGAGACAACTACCCATTAAAACAAAGCGAGCCGAAGGCTCGTTAATATATCCTTTCAGTGTTATATCCTCTCAGTTTGCGGCGCAACAGTCAAACGAGATATAATTTCCCGTAGACCGCATACTGCATGTTGATTTCGGCTGTAGACCGTGTACGACATGAATACCAGGAAAAACATATATTAGCCCCCATTGAACAGTAATTTGGGTCATGTAGACTGTACAATTTGAGCCACACACTTCATCTCATTTTCCACTGAATTTGACGCATGTAATTTTAGAATTCTTGTCGTCACACTGAGATATTGTTTGGGCACGGTCCACCCTGCCTGCAGGTACAGTGGACTCTAGATAATAAGATGCCGATAGAGTCCACCTTGCCCCAAACACCAGCCCTGCAACTACATATGAATTATTTTATACTTTCGATGTTTAGATGTTATACGGTCGAAGTTTTAGATTCACTAAATCTGTTGAAATTCAACAGGCACTTCTGCTAGTATCCAATGAAATATTTAGATTTTTACACATATCCAGGGGGGGGGGGGGGGGGGGAGCAACTGCCCCCCATGCCGACATCCATGCATATATATATACGTATGAGTGATAGCTAATGCTGCTGTATTTCAAGATTTACATTGTCATCTTTGGCATGTGAATGACAACAACAAGAAGGATATATAAATCGAGTCAATTAACAAATGCTCGACACTTACAGTACAAATGATCCTTTAATGTGCCATCATTAATCCTAATTCATTTTATTTCCTATTTTTCAAATTTAAAAAGAACATTGATATGCATGTCTCAAAGTTAGCCTTTAAAGTAACTGCATCGATAATGACCAATTCTAAGTTCTCCCATGCATCACTGTACTAAGCAATTCTCTCATTTTTATCCAAACAGACATCCTTTCTGTGAAAAGACTAGTTACATTGGTTTCATGTAATATATGATTTCATAAACTCGTAAGGCAAAATTAGATTCAGGTATATTCTGGTTATGTTAATGTTATTAGAAATCGTTTATTAACCAGAATTTCCCTGAATACTATAAAGGTAATTAATTAACTGTTAACCCAACACCAAATTTCTGATAAACATAGAAACAGAAATAAACTGAAAAAATGTTAGAAGAAGAGAAACATGCGATGGTCTATGAAGACTACAGCCCACATCCGGTTGTATGTTTTACTTTAGACAAAAAATTGCCAAGCTAAAATGTAATTTTCTAACTAAACATGAATATGATACCAAGGCAGAAACAATTTTCAATAAAATGTGACTTACTTACTACTGCATTGTAATTTCAATTTGCAAGCTATACAGGTAACCCCAAAATAACTACTTAATGTTGTTTCAGAATATGCAATTAAACGTGAATGAATGGAACAAAAATTAATGTAGCCTTTTTACCTTCAACCTCTAAGTCAGTGAAAGGACTTTTTGTATTATAAAATAATGAATTTAATGAAGATAACATTTTAATCTTTATTAAGCATTTAACATGATTAAAATACAATTTAGTTTTGACAGCAAGCTATTAGAAATACATTACCTCAATGATTTCAAAGAAATTCGTAAAACATTGGAAAAAAATCACTTTCCAGAGAGATGAGCTCGTTCCCAGTCTTCAAGTAGTACGAATTCCACCACGCTCTCTTAATTGATGATGCAAGTCACTGGAGGATTTCAAATTTGTGCCCGTTTCCGAATGACCCAAGAGGTAGAGCACGCCATTCGTTAACCTTTCTTTTACATGGCATTTCCCCCGATATAATCGAGGCCTATTCCATTGATGCAACTCCTGCAAGAGGATAATCGAAAAACATGAAATGACATATACTCATTGCATTAAATGATACAGAAATCAAGATTTTTCACCCTAAATCACTGAAAAATAAATTACCAACACATTAAAAAGATTCGTAGAATTAAAAAATAAATCATCAATTAAGCACAATCACAAAATGGATATAAAACTTATATGAGTACTCGAAATAAAATAAATAAACCCAAAATTAACACATAGCAATTCCAAATCAATATGCAAACATACAAAATATGAAAACAAGTCGCTAGTAAACAAAAATATGATATAGTAAAATAGCATAGTCATAAAATAATCTAATAGGTACAAATGTTGATACAAGACACCAATAAATAAATTCGACTATAAATAAATAGGCAATAACACAAATTATCAAAACAAGTAAATACAACGAGACACCGATTCATTCAATATGGCAGTCGAATCACACCAAAAAAACAGCAGTAATACACTAAAAATGGATCAAATAATCCAATCAGTCGTAAGCATTAAGCGTCTCGTCTCGTCAGACGATAGACATCGTAAACAATGTCCCATGTCTGCACAGGCCTGTGCTGTCAAACCACATAGCTCTATGGGTTGTCAGTCATACAACAACATAAGATAACACATGTGAATAGATACAGTCAGTCTTTAAAGCACTATGCGAACAAAACCTCATTTCAATACCATGAAAAAACAATAGGTAAATGCGAGTAAATTAGGCGTAAACACATCGATAACAAATCGTTACACGACTCACCAAAAATCACCCAGAATACCACACCGTAGGTGAAATACCTCATCCTCCGAAGCACCTCTTGCCTGCAATACCTTATCCACGGTCACTGCAGGCTGCTCCTCAGCGACGTGTCACTCGTAGCCGTCTCTCGCTGCCACAGCTGTCGGCATTTGGCTCCTCGGTGCTCAGCCCGTCGGCGGTCTGTCCCATGGCGTCGTCGCTGATGCGCAGTTGCGCACTGTAAACCATTCCATTAATTTTATTTCGTGAAATTGAATGCCCATCGTCGTTTAATAACCAGCTGGTATTCGAAAAGAAATTCATGGAACGTTCGGGAGAGCGTTTCGATGCGAACAGACACGCGTACTTAAATGATTTCATTTACACTGATACATTTAGCTGGATATTTAAAAAATCAAATCCACAAAGGCGATCAACGTTCTGTTATAGGCTGCATCTTTACACAAATAAAACCCGAAGAAAACAAAACAAAATTCAAACAATGCACATTAAGGTAATATTTAAGCAATATTTCATGGTGAAGAATCACGATTTCAGCAAAATAGTGACAATACATATTCAATGTGTATTTTCGTATCTCATCCACACGGATACTTTGAAGTAGGATTCCTTGCATAAATTCCCTATAGTAACACGAATATAAAATCAAACCAATTCGAGGGTAAGTTGTAGGGGATGAAAAATTCCGTTGACTTACCGATCTTGTTTTCCGTCAGCACAAATGGTCCACTGGCTGACCGCCACGAATCCCGATTCGCCGACTGTCCCTACCAGCAATCTCTACTTACTGTCGAAACGATACTGTCTCTCTCTGAGAGCAGATTGCCCCGGACCCACATATTTAGAAAAACCCACCTATGTAATCAAAAATCTAACGGAGAGGCTGAAATTTACCACTTAAAAAATTTAGAAATGAAAACATAAGTACAGATGCAAAGCGCCCAAGGTTAGTTGGTTAAAAACTACACTACACTACTATGGACAATTTGCATCCGTGTAGTAATATGTAAAACTGCAAATTCAAATCTAATACCGATAGAATCATCGGCCTAACACGGAATTTATATCCAAGTGAAACGTAGTATTGACTTCCCCTAGGAAGAAGTCGTATCTTTGCCTCGTTCGCTGTTATTACGAACACTTGGAAAGCGTACTCCAGTGAAAGGCGATGATTCATCCTACAGAATTTAAAGAACGGAACAAGAAAATTCACGACTTCAAAAACTCCTTGATGAGGCAAATTTAGAAACAGGTACACTCTGGTGTGTTAGTATTAGTAAAGATATTCTACGCTAATAACCAGAATGCACCTGATTCTAAATGTAATTAATAACTCTGCGCCTAACTGTAACTGAATGAAAACACATAGAAACAGAGGCGACTGCAGTGTTAGTGTTGCTAAAAGAGAAGAGTGCAGAACACTTCCGTTTCTATGCGTTACTTGGTGTGAAAAAATGCAAATATAAGGTTACATATAAATGAAAATAAATATGAATCCAGGGCAACTGTTCTCCAAGCCTACGTTAGCAAATCGTCACATAGTGACTTAAACCTTTAGAGGTTAAAGTAACTAAACTAAGAAATTGAATAGTTGAAGGCTACCTAATTCGGGATTCGGTGGTGGTGATTTGACCTTTGAGAGCACCGCCGGATTTTTCTGGAAGTCGCGATCGTGTCTAACGAACTGAGGGAGAGAAAAGACGTCCTACTCCGACCAAGGTAGAACTGCAACAGTAGAAAAACACGCCATCTATCGGTCCATATCACAGGCTATTTCTGGGATCGAAATGTTAAATAATTTAGATTGAGTTTTCTCGGTGATATAAAGGAATATTTCTTAGTTGATTCAATAAAAAAGAATTTCTTGGATAATTACTAATGTTTTAAAAATTCTTTTTCGAGAAAAAGTTTTCAAAGATATCATTATAAAGCAGTGTAACCAACCGTGTGTATTGTTATTTTACGATGAATGCATAACTTTATTTATGGATCAATACATCTGCAATAATTAAATGTTGAGGACTCATATATCTATGTAGAAATTTTCATAAGAGCAATAAATTTATCGTACTTGATCCGTCCTTCGAAGACTATCCGGTAGGGAATTAGTAATTGAGTTCACGTAAGATTTATTCATTTAGCAACGCATGTTCCACTTTAAAATAACTTCGTTCGAGTACAATGCATTTATGTGAGTGTACGTGCCGTGACTGAAGGGCGTGATTGAGGCGAATTTTTAGAGGATGGTTCAGAGTACATATATGCTACAGGAACTAAAATGTTTCATAATTCTCCTAGGTTGGTTCAGGCGATACGAGAGTACAAGAGAATTGGGGGAACTATCAACTCACCATTTGTTGTGTCATAAGTATAAGGCACTCGGCGAAAACACCCGCACCCAACGTATTCTACAGGTGTGTCCGAAGGATTGATGAGTCCATGACGGCGTGCGCCCATCTCTGCTGTGTCGATGCACGTCCTACTGTCGAGCGCATACGCACCATCGTGGACACATTAAATTATGCATACGCACCAAATTAAGACGACACTTTATCTTGGATTACGCCGACTAACTGTCAAACATGCACCCGTTACCACTCTTTTAACAAACGAACGCTTTTTCATCCTTTCCTCCTGAGAATGTTTTTCCTTGGCAAACGACAATTGGATTTCCATGGAGAGCAATGTGGGAGAATCAAAAATCATTACCATTCACTTAGAAACTCCCGTGCGACAATAATTAAGCCGATATCACATTTAATGACACGATCGTCTTCGCTTGGTGGCCACAAGGCTCAATCTTTCCCGTAGAAAGTCTTCTTTGCTACTCAATGAGGTGCCAGTGCGAGCAACCATCGACTCCGCCCCCCTCTAGGGTTATGCCGTCAGACAAGGAGGAATGAGAGAGGGATTTTTGAGAGGGGGTGCGTAAAAAAACGGGGAAATACAAATGGGGTGGAAGCAAAATCCGAAATGGGGAATGTGAAATGCGATGGTTTGACCATAGACGTGGTAAATGTATTTCATGGAGTACACAAGAGACCTACGTGAAGACGTTGAAAAAACTTAGTCCTGTGACCTGTGAGAACGTAATTTTTTGAACATATTGAAAGTTACACGGTTTTCGTCTCTTCGTAGATATTCTAAATAAACGGTTGCATTGATTGTTATATATTTAAAAGGAAAGGTCATATTATTCAATAATAAGAAACAAAGAAATTTATAAACATAAATGTTCGTGATCAATTACTGTGTAGCATTAATATCCTCTCTAATATGACTTAAAAAGCAGATTTCTTACTGACTTATGGGTTCTTCTCCCGAATGGATGTGGAAAAGAGACTGAAGACTTAACACACAAGCTCTTAAACAGAGCTGGAAAGATATGCTCTATTTTTGCCACCTATCTCACGGGTTTAAACCGGACAGCAGTCAGGGGCAGAGCCCTTTACTTAAAGAAACCTCTAAAGGAAAAAATTGAATTGAGTTATATGATCGTACGAGGTGCGTGCATGGTCCGATAATATTATCTACTAAAAAGAATACGTCAAATTTTTTGTATGCATAGAAGGGCAAATATTTACGGATAATTATTCAGTAAACAGCGTATGGGAAGCGTTTCTAACGATCGATTCAAAGAAGGTGAATCTTCATTTCATCGTTTGATTGCTGGTATCATATATTTTACTAAGTAGAACCATTATATTATACATCAACAATGCTTATTAACGCAAATAGTCTCACGCATAAAATTGAAATTAGATGAGAATAAGGACATACGTATGTTTTTGACCCATGTATATAAACTGATCTTACCATTTCAGTTACCCTTTTATTTTCCACTTGAATTCCAGTATTACATGCATTAAACGTTTAAATTGAGCTATTTCGAACTGTAGGCGGATTATGATGAACAGAATAAGAAACTTTATAATGTTTTATTCAAAATGGTTCATAACCGAAGATTGTAGGTCAATATTTTATTATTTTAATCTCAAAAAGAATGAAAATCTGCAGGTCGAGAATTCCATTTTTACGTGTTATTTTATGGGAAATAAAAAGTTCGCAATCAGTTACTGCGTAGCAATAATTTTCTCTCTAATATGAAATTAAAAATGTAGATTTCGGACTGACTTCGCATAATAAATTGTCAATACGCAAACACAGCCGTGCCCTCAGCGAGATTCGAACCCGCGAACTTTACCAATATGTACATGGAAAACGCATCAATATAGTTAAATGTGAATGATTGAGATAAGCTTTTTTTACACAGTACTTAATTTTTGATAAATTAATTTAAAAAAAACGCGCAAACATAGCGCGGGTTCAACTAGTATCGATAAAAGGCTTAGGATGTCTGCACCAACTCGACTTTTCGATGTGCAGGCTTTTATTCATATTCTCATATAAATTCGAACTATTGTAATCTGAGCTTCGGACCTGGATCGTGTTAAAGAAAGAAGTCCTATTGTTGTAAAATCGTATATAGCTTACTAGCGTAAAGTGAACGTTTTTGGTAAGCCGTTTAAATGAAGAGAGGGTAAGGGGAAGAGGAGAGGGGCGAGAGAGGGAGGGGTGAAGGAGAGAGGGGAGAGAGTGAGGGGGAAAGAGAGGTGAAAGCGAGGTAGGAGAAAGGGTGGAGAAGGAGGGGGAAGCAGGAGAGAGGGGGATAGGTAGTGGGAGGAGAGAGAGAGAGGAAGATGGGAAATAGGAGAGAAGAAAGGTAATGCAAGAATGTAGTAATAGAGGGTTAAGGGAAAAGATGACAGGGTGAGAGAGGGGGAAAGTTAAGAGGTGGAAGGGAGAGAGGGGAAAGAGGAGGGACAAAGAGGGGGAGGGGGGAGAGGTGGGGTATGAAGAGAGAGGGAGATGTATCAATAATGCAAGAATATAGTAAAATACGTCTTTAATGGAATATTTTTCTATGGGGATGTCATTTGCACTATTAATTGTTTCACATAATTATTAATAAATTAATTGAAAGAAATCGGTGTAAACATTACGTGGGTACAGCTACAGCCGGAATGCCTCCTCATGAACTGAAGCTTAAAGTAGGAGCCGTTATCATGTTCCTTAGAAATGTAATGCATTTGAGAGGACTATGTACTGGTGAAAGACTTACTGTCACTCACAATCAGATACAAACACACATAATCAAAGCAAAATTGTTCGGTGCAGCAAACTCAGACACGGTACATATTCCCAGAATCTCACTCATTCCATCAGATACAAATTTACCATTCAGTTTCAAATGAAAACAATTATCTGCATGATTGGCTTTTTCAATAACAATCATTAAGTCAAGAGGCCAAACATTTGATAAAATGCCTTTACCTACCTAAGCCTGTTTTTAGTCATGGACAATTATATGTTGCTCTATTAAGAGTCAGATCGTTTGATTCACTTACTGTAGTGCGAGGAAAGAACCCAGAAATTGGCAGTTTTGTCTTTAGAGAAAACTTTGATTAAAAATTATATGTTAAGAAAAATGCCTGAATGTTTAATGAAGACATTTAAGACCTGATAGATCAGCATATGTTATGTGGGGCACAGGTAGTTGTTTATTTTTTTGCGAAAAATATTAAAATATTTTGATGGAAAGTGAATTTCATTTCAATAAAATGTAAGACCTATTACTTACTACTGCATTGTAATTTCAATTTGCAAGCTATACAAGTAAAACCCAAAAAACCACTTAATGTTGTTTCAGAATATGCAATTAAACGTGAATGAATGGAACAAAAGTTAATGTAGCCTTTTTACCTTCAACCTCTAAGTCGGTGAAAGGACATTTCTATATTCTAAAATAATGAATTTAATGAAGATAACATTTTAATCTTTATTAAGCATTTAACATGATTAAAATACAATTTAGTTTTGACAGCAAGCTATTAGAAATACATAACCTCAATGATTTCAAAGAAATTCATAAAACATTGGAAAAAAATCACTTTCCAGAGAGATGAGCTCGTTCCCAGTCTTCAAGTAGTACGAATTCCACCACGCTCTCTTAATTGATGATGCAAGTCACTGGAGGATTTCAAATTTGTGCCCGTTTCCGAATGACCCAAGAGGTAGAGCACGCCATTCGTTAACCTTTCTTTTACATGGCATTTCCCCCGATATAATCGAGGCCTATTCCATTGATGCAACTCCTGCAAGAGGATAATCGAAAAACATGAAATGACATATACTCATTGCATTAAATGATACAGAAATCAAGATTTTTCACCCTAAATCACTGAAAAATAAATTACCAACACATTAAAAAGATTCGTAGAATTAAAAAATAAATCATCAATTAAGCACAATCACAAAATGGATATAAAACTTATATGAGTACTCGAAATAAAATAAATAAACCCAAAATTAACACATAGCAATTCCAAATCAATATGCAAACATACAAAATATGAAAACAAGTCGCTAGTAAACAAAAATATGATATAGTAAAATAGCATAGTCATAAAATAATCTAATAGGTACAAATGTTGATACAAGACACCAATAAATAAATTCGACTATAAATAAATAGGCAATAACACAAATTATCAAAACAAGTAAATACAACGAGACACCGATTCATTCAATATGGCAGTCGAATCACACCAAAAAAACAGCAGTAATACACTAGAAATCGATCAAATAATCGTAAGCATTAAGCGTCTCGTCTCGTCAGACGATAGACATCGTAAACAATGTCCCATGTCTGCACAGGCCTGTGCTGTCAAACCACATAGCGCTATGGGTTGTCAGTCATACAACAACATAAGATAACACATGTGAATAGATACAGTCAGTCTTTAAAGCACTATGCGAACAAAACCTCATTTCAATACCATGAAAAAACAATAGGTAAATGCGAGTAAATTAGGCGTAAACACATCGATAACAAATCGTTACACGACTCACCAAAAATCACCCAGAATACCACACCGTAGGTGAAATACCTCATCCTCCGAAGCACCTCTTGCCTGCAATACCTTATCCACGGTCACTGCAGGCTGCTCCTCAGCGACGTGTCACTCGTAGCCGTCTCTCGCTGCCACAGCTGTCGGCATTTGGCTCCTCGGTGCTCAGCCCGTCGGCGGTCTGTCCCATGGCGTCGTCGCTGATGCGCAGTTGCGCACTGTAAACCATTCCATTAATTTTATTTCGTGAAATTGAATGCCCATCGTCGTTTAATAACCAGCTGGTATTCGAAAAGAAATTCATGGAACGTTCGGGAGAGCGTTTCGATGCGAACAGACACGCGTACTTAAATGATTTCATTTACACTGATACATTTAGCTGGATATTTAAAAAATCAAATCCACAAAGGCGATGAACGTTCTGTTATAGGCTGCATCTTTACACAAATAAAACCCGAAGAAAACAAAACAAAATTCAAACAATGCACATTAAGGTAATATTTAAGCAATATTTCATGGTGAAGAATCACGATTTCAGCAAAATAGTGACAATACATATTCAATGTGTATTTTCATATCTCATCCACACGGATACTTTGAAGTAGGATTCCTTGCATAAATTCCCTATAGTAACACGAATATAAAATCAAACCAATTCGAGGGTAAGTTGTAGGGGATGAAAAATTCCGTTGACTTACCGATCTTGTTTTCCGTCAGCACAAATGGTCCACTGGCTGACCGCCACGAATCCCGATTCGCCGACTGTCCCTACCAGCAATCTCTACTTACTGTCGAAACGATACTGTCTCTCTCTGAGAGCAGATTGCCCCGGACCCACATATTTAGAAAAACCCACCTATGTAATCAAAAATCTAACGGAGAGGCTGAAATTTACCACTTAAAAAATTTAGAAATGAAAACAAGTACAGATGCAAAGCGCCCAAGGTTAGTTGGTTAAAAACTACACTACACTACTATGGACAATTTGCATCCGTGTAGTAATATGTAAAACTGCAAATTCAAATCTAATACCGATAGAATCATCGGCCTAACACGGAATTTATATCCAAGTGAAACGTAGTATTGACTTCCCCTAGGAAGAAGTCGTATCTTTGCCTCGTTCGCTGTTATTACGAACACTTGGAAAGCGTACTCCAGTGAAAGGCGATGATTCATCCTACAGAATTTAAAGAACGGAACAAGAAAATTCACGACTTCAAAAACTCCTTGATGAGGCAAATTTAGAAACAGGTACACTCTGGTGTGTTAGTATTAGTAAAGATATTCTACGCTAATAACCAGAATGCACCTGATTCTAAATGTAATTAATAACTCTGCGCCTAACTGTAACTGAATGAAAACACATAGAAACAGAGGCGACTGCAGTGTTAGTGTTGCTAAAAGAGAAGAGTGCAGAACACTTCCGTTTCTATGCGTTACTTGGTGTGAAAAAATGCAAATATAAGGTTACATATAAATGAAAATAAATATGAGTCCAGGGCAACTGTTCTCCAAGCCTACGTTAGCAAATCGTCACATAGTGACTTAAACTTTTAGAGGTTAAAGTAACTAAACTAAGAAATTGAATAGTTGAAAGCTACCTAATTCGGGATTAGGTGGTGGTGATTTGACCTTTGAGAGCACCGCCGGATTTTTCTGGAAGTCGCGATCGTGTCTAACGAACTGAGGGAAAGGAAAGACGTCCTACTCCGACCAAGGTAGAACTGCAACAGTAGAAAAACACGCCATCTATCGGTCCATATCACAGGCTATTTCTGGGATCGAAATGTTAAATAATTTAGATTGAGTTTTCTCGGTGATATAAAGGAATATTTCTTAGTTGATTCAATAAAAAAGAATTTCTTGGATAATTACTAATGTTTTAAAAATTCTTTTTCGAGAAAAAGTTTTCAAAGATATCATTATAAAGCAGTGTAACCAACCGTAAGTGTGTATTGTTATTTTACGATGAATGCATAACTTTATTAATGGATCAATACATCTGCAATAATTAAATGTTGAGGACTCATATATCTATGTAGAAATTTTCATAAGAGCAATAAATTTATCGTACTTGATCCGTCCTTCGAAGACTATCCGGTAGGTAATTAGTAATTGAGTTCACGTAAGATTTATTCATTTAGCAACGCATGTTCCACTTTAAAATAACTTCCTTAGAGTACAATGCATTTATGTGAGTGTACGTGCCGTGACTGAAGGGCGTGATTGAGGCGAATTTTTAGAGGATGGTTCAGAGTACATATATGCTACAGGAACTAAAATGTTTCATAATTCTCCTAGGTTGGTTCAGGCGATACGAGAGTACAAGAGAATTGGGGGAACTATCAACTCACCATTTGTTGTGTCATAAGTATAAGGCACTCGGCGAAAACACCCGCACCCAACGTATTCTACAGGTGTTTTTCTTTTTACATAGTGGAAATACATCCAAAAAATGTTCAAAATCCACATTTAGAATAATTTATAATAAAGTCATGATTATATTGCAAAATCATAATAATGTTAATACTTTTACAACTCTTTTATAATAAAAACTGTTTAAGCATCTATTAGACATATTAAATATAATAAAAATGAGAACAATGCGAGTTAAATTAAATAACTGACTTCAAATCTTCAAAAATTAATGCTAATATAATTACAAGAATACGAAAATTTTCATCAAATATTTACATGGGACAAATGCTGTCCATGTTTACAAACTGAAGAGCATTCAGGGGTTGGTGTGTGTTGTTGAGCAGCAATAATAGGAGAAAGTTTTTTTCGGGGCTGTGGGTTAAACTGGAATATCGAAGCGCAGGGGCATAGGGTAATTCGATTATATGTCAAAGCGTAAGGATTAATTCATCACAATTATTAAGATTGTCAGCAACTATGCTGTTAACAAAGGCCACTTACGCTTAGTAAATCAACAACGACCACGAAAGTGCATCTAATGCAAATTTCATCCATCAACTCTGCATCTCGGTGGAAGACATGACAATAATTTTTTATTAACGTGAGAAGTGCGAATGCAATTTGTTGATTTCCATGAATGTCTTTTAAATATAATTTAACTGCATTTGCGGAGATATTGCTTGTGATACCGTGCTGTCATCATATTTAACAGCTCATCGAATTTGCAAGTCTGCGATAACTGCTGTATGCAATGAAACGTACATTCTATACGATGGATTGCCAACTTATGTGTAATAGAAGCAGTGGTGGATCCACGGGAGGGGAGGGGGCGACTGCCCGTCTTCGATAATCCCGTTGTTCTCCACTGGGTTCTTTCTTACATTCATTCCGCGCAGTATTCCTCAATTATACGCCGCAGATCAGGTCTTTATAGCAAGGGAAAGAAATATTCTGAGAGGTGCCTGGGGCGGATTTGATAGGTGGAGGGGCTATCACCCCCCCTCCTTTGAGAAGTTTCTCGATCCGCCCCTGAATACTAGACTGCAATAGGTGCGATTACTACTACGCGCCAAAAAGGCAATCTAAATAGGAATTTGCTTAAGTTATTTTCTGGTTATTCGAGGTGAAAATCAATTTGAAATTATTTTTGATTATCAATAATTAACTTTAATTAAATATTACATAATTTTATTAATTAAAAATCATGGATAGATTCCGCAATAGAGCCCTGATCGCTACGTAACAAGAATATTAAAGTTCAGAACGTGGCGAATATTCTATGAGGAACCGATTTATTCTAAAAGACAATTACCTGAAAGAGAATATTCTGACCAACTAAGCTGAATATAAGTTCAACAAGTGTAATGCCGGTTGAAATAGCAACGGAGGGATTATAAATAGATAGATAGATTATTATAATTTTCATTTAAAATAAATAATATCCCACTTTCACATATGAAATATTTTGTCATATACAACATATCTAGTGAATATTCTGTTGTTGACGGGCTATCTTTAGTTAAACTTAAAATAGTTGCCTCTCTTTCCCTCCCTCCCCCCCTCCCCGTTAACACCCTCTCTCCATCCCACCCTCTATCTCTTCCCCCTCCTCATTTCTTCCACTCCCTCTCTCTCTTCTCCCCCTTCCCCTCTCTACTTCCCTCTCTCCTGATCCCTATCGCTCCCCCCTCTACCTCTCTCTCCCCCCTCTCTCTCGTATTAAAAGCATACAGAGCACGCTTATAGACCCATAAGGATTGATACAACAATAGGATTTTGAGGTCCAACAATATAATTAGTAGCCAAGGCAACATTCCGTTAAAATGGCAATATTTCCACAAAATATGTGAATTAAACGTAGAACATGAGCGATTTCGAATTGTATGCGGCAAAAGATAAAAAGAATAAGAGGCTTTGTAATTTTTTCTTCAAAATGGTTCAGATCCGAAGATCGTAGGTTAATTCCTTCTAATTTTAATTTCCAAAACAATAAAAGTCTGCAGGCCAAAAAATTTATTTTACATGTTACCTTCCGGAAAATGGAAATGTCTTCCTTGTAGTCGAACCCAGGACTTATTTGGAGATTTATTTTCGTCATTACGTTAAAATATGTTAATCAAGCATCCTTGCCAAATTTCAATCTTCTATCTATTCGGGAAGTTTGTTAAAACGCTCTATATCGGCCATCGTGAAAGCGTGACCAACCAACCAACAGACCTGGGCTATTATAGTATTAAATTAGAAAGTTTATGGAAATAAAAAATTTTTAACGCCGCGTTAAACGGTCAAACGATCAAAAGTGTATTTTCCGTGGCGAGGAGTTAGAGAAGGGGATTTTTATTCTATTGCCTACCTGAAAATGTGGGCGTGCCTGCCTTTGCGCACCTTTATCACTATGACCAGTGATAAGGAGTTAGAGATCTGCATTCCATTCCGCTTCAATGGAAATTATCCCGACTCGCAGGTGTTTACGAAGTGCAAGAGCATTTTCTCACGAGCGAGAGTGATCGAATAAGTCTTCTTTTTTCCTTTCTCGTAATTCCATTTTTAATTTTTTAAATATTTTTGTGCATTGATTAAGCTTCGATATCAGTATCCTTTCTATATTTTTTATTTTCATAAATTAAACATTACAAAATTTACAGCATTTATCAAGCTTTATGCGTATGCTGCATTGAGTGCTTTATATAATTAAACATGAAGTGATAAAATTAGAGAGGAGAAAAATTATGCATCGCGAGAACTGATGAATTCGTACATACATAAAAGCCCAAAGTACTCATTTGAATAGAATAGAACATAATACGTCTACATTGCTCATCCTGTTGCCCATTATTCCCTTTGAAAAAGCATCCATTTGAAAACGAAAAGTTTCCATTCGACGGGACAGTCTGAAAAAAGTCCTTCGACCACCAGTCGCCCGTGCTCTGCCCGATACGTCACAACTGGCGCCCCTTTCCCTTCTGGTTAGGAGAAAAACAAGTCTCGAAATTGTTCCTTATCTTATCCGAATACCTTCGCGATTTTACCCGTCAATTCCTATAATAGCTGTTTGCTTTTACCGAAGCTTTGTTAAACGAGTGTAAAGCGTATGTACTATACATTTTATACATCGATAGATTTCTAGACCTCTTTTAACATTACAGAAATGCGGCGGGACATGCGTTTGCTCTCCTCCTTCCACAACTCCCCCCGCCCGCGGCGAAGGATTTATAGGTATGTGCAGTAGGTGCTGAAGTAGGGTCCCGTGCGGCTGATGGGCCCCCAAAATAACTTTTCGTTTCATCTCCGGCGATGAAAACTGTTACGGTTTAATGCAATCTAAACTGGCGAATGTGTGTGCTGTCTGCTAATGGTGGTATAGTACAGTGTGTGATGCGTTGTTGTCACCCTTCATTAGTGTAGCTGGGATCGAGAGAGTGACATGCATTCGCTCAGGGGGCCCAGCATGACTCTAATTTCTGGCCGTACTTTCTGTGTTGACAAATTTAATTTTAAATTGTAATTAATTTCAATTTAATTTTATGCCAAGTTTTAATTGGTACATTTCGACATTGCCCATTCGTGGCTGGGTTTGGGTTCTTTCCTGATGATGTTTCAGGTATTGCCATTACTTCACTAATCTTCTCCAAATTTGGTACGATTCTTTCTTACATCCTAACTTAGTGAATGGTCAGGTGTTCTTGCTTACAAGACACAAAGTGAACATTTCAGAAAGGCATAATTACACCGAAATGAAGCTGGATTACGCGAAAGTGATATGATCTATGTACATAAAATGAAATTCTGTATTTTTTTGTCCGTTGTCGATATCCACAACGTTGAAGGTTTCGTCAAAACTTCGCATAGGTATATAATTTTACCCTTCGAGTAACGTAAGATATATGACTAGAAAAAATTGGGGGGGAAGGGGTGCTTAATTCAATAATTATTTCCCATAACTTTACACGTAATTTTCGGTTTTTCAGAGTGCAAGTTTTTTTTTTTTATTCATCGAAATACCTAATTATGGACCGATTTTCTTCGGTTTTGCTTTTGTTTGGTTGTTACAACCGGTCAAACAACGAGGCCGGCCCATTTATCGCCAGACACGTACAGTATTTTTAACATTAATGCGGATTATATTATAATATGCCGAATATTCTTTCATATTTATTGGCTACGGAAATTTATCAAACCATGAGGCGTTTTTTAATTTTTGTAAAGAACACCTAATATGTATTCTTTTATTCTATCGATGTTTAATGTTATACGGTCGAAGTTTTAGGTTCATTACATCCGTGAAATACAACGGGCACTTCGGCTAGTATCTAATATAATATTTAGATTTTTACATATTTTCTGGGGGACAACGGCCCCCCCCCCCCCCCCCCCCGCCCCCTGCCAACGCCCATGGGCTAGAATACGATAAGTCTCGAGGTAGAAGTTACGTTAATATTGTCGGTGCTCATATAAACACAGAACCATCTAACCCAATCTTTGGCATCGTTAAGGCATGCTTACTCGTACCAAGCTTTGAATGGGTTTGAACACTTGAAATCAGAGTCAGCTAAATGGGAGTGTCAACGGTGTGAATGTCAAGGTGGATAATTTACTTTCAACCCCTTCTAACTCCTCCTAGCTAAAGGATACTTATATAAGTTGATGGAGGAAGAGTGTTATTAGTCGCATTCTCACCCCTATAAAGACTATCCACCCTCCTCCATATACCTCTCACCTCCTCTACTTCTCCAACTCCTCCCTTTCACTCCCCAATCATTTCTGCTTCCATGTATTAAATATCGCATTCCGCCAGCATTATTTTAATCGAAAGAAATGAATTACGCTTATCTGAATGAATTATCCGAGTCGTTAGAATCCGGCATAAATGTCTCTCTATTGCGCCTTGGCGTTTACCCGAGATATTGGATAGCAATTACCATTCGCTTTAAGGAGACCAGAGAAATAACGGCCTCGGGTAACACTGTAAGATTTTCATGCAGCGCGGTATGCAGACGAGTGGATGTTCTTCGGTCTGCTTGGTAGGTGCTGGCGATACGATAGAATACAGAATTGAGAAAGCTACAAACTCACCGTTTGGTGTACAGTATGCGAAAGCACCCTCACTTACCGTATTCACAGGGGTGTCCTGACAGAGATGGATTCACAAGGCAGTGGGTGTCGTGCGCCCATCACCGCTGCACTGTTGCACACTCCTTAGGTCGATGCAGACTCGGACAAAACACACGCTGACAAATAACTGCGATAATTTGCCTTTGTGTATGTTCCGACTATCTGTTAATCACGCACCAGAAATCACTTCTTTAGAAAACGCTCGCTTTTCCATCATCTCTTCGTAAGAATATTATTCCCCTTAAAACGACTATGGATAAACTAGTCACTCTCGGTTCGTTCGTCAACGGTTTAATTATAGTGGATCAATATGGAGAGCAATGTGGAGGGATCAAATTATCATTGCAATTAACGAAGAAACTCGTGCGATTAGCAGTTAATCCAATAGGACATGACATGACACTATCCTCTTCGTTTCTTATCCATAACGCTAAATCCTTCCTATAGAAAAGCAACCGTTTTCTTTGCTTGTGGTACATACGCGTGGAACTAATGTGTTCAACCAACGAATTCACTCACTTTCAATGCTATGCCTTCGGGGAAGAGGAGGTCGGAGGTATGAGGGGTGGAGCGAAAAAGGGGGAGAGGAAAGGAGGGTGGAAGGAAACACGGAGGATGAGACGCGAAGTTTTTCCCCGCTCTCTTGTTCAATAACTACACAGGGTCAACAAGGCTTTTTAGCTGAGGTCAGCGATCGAAAAACTTTCAAAGTAAAACAAGAAATAGTTTTTTGGTTTTTATCTAATTCGAAAAACATTTGGGTCCGGAACAGCGCGAAATATATAATTATAAAATATAATAAGAATGACAATATTCCTTCATAAAAGCTGATAGAAAATTAAAATGCATCAATGAAAAATTATTACTAACTTAATTACTCTACTGTTTCTCTTTCATGAGGGAACGTGTCGTTATTTGATTGGCAGCATCTGTCTGATTAGAGGTGTATGTTGCATTTTTCATCAGTCAGCTTCCGGCTTTGTTCGACGCTTTTTTTTGTTCGGATGTTCACATTGATAACTACTGTATTAACAGGCACCTTCATGAGACTTAAGCAGTGAATCACCATATAACCAGGGGCAGGGCCGGTTTCAGGCGTGTGCGACGTAAGCGGTCGCTAACAGGCACCACTTTAGAGGGGCGGCAAAATCAATATTTCGGATTTTTACATTTTCATTATTTTAAGCATTGAGATCGCGTTACCTGATCTTTGCGGGAATGAGAAGGGATTTCGATAAAATACAAGATAATATTTTAAAAACAATTAATTTCTTATTTTAAATGTTGAAATATTATTAATGACTAATATATCAAGGGTGGTAACTTGGAATAAGCACATTCCATGTACAGTTGTTTGGCGTCTTTCAGATACCTAATATATTGCTCAATAACACAATCTATAAAGCGCCCTTAAAGTTTTGGCATCCCATTATTATCAGACCCTGGGCCGACCCTAGGGGGTTGCGGGGCCCGGGACGATCAGCATTTGCGGGGTCTCTTAACAATCTAAAATTATCGAGGTGTAATTCGCGCACTAAAAATTAAATTTATAAAATATTTCATATTTTTAGATATGTATATTCCTGTATTATAGATATTATTATTATTAATTGTATATTCCCATATTATTGATATTATTATATTATATATGTATATTCCCGTATTATAGATATTATTATATTATATATATATATATATTCCCGTATTATAGACGTAGAACGCACTCGAGATATCAAAAGAAAAACATTAAATTCAGCAACGATATTTTGGTATTTACGTCAGATAGGAATATCGAAATATTTTACTTGTCTACGATATCGACACTAAAAGTTTTCGAATGCGACTGACTGATAGCATCAGCAATTACGTCACATTTTCTATGTGGCAATGTAAGAAATTTATCCTACGCGACAATGTATTAAATCAACAGTATACATTGTAATTTGAACCGATGAATGATGGCTAACATGGAGCGAGGGCGATAAATATAAGAGCGCTTAGCGATTCGCTCAATTTTCAAGTGTGATTATTTGTGAAAATTCGGGGCAAGCGGAACAAATTGTACGAATGCGAAACATTTTCCGGGACTCCTCACCATGCCTTACAAACTATCGAAATCGGGGACTGTCCCGCCTAATCCGGGAAGATTCGCTGGCTTAAGATAACTCCGTTCTTCAGGAAAGTACTCCTTATGTTTACACACATAGGTTGCTTATTTTGTGCAATAACAGTAATAATTATGTAGGTGTATTCAGACGTTATACGTTTCATTCCTGTGTTTCATACAAGATACAGTAATATACGCTTGGTTGTGAATATCGTCCATATAATTATTTTATTTGATTCTGCATATTTCATTTTATCTCTTATTTAATACAGGTATTTTTTGTTTGTGACATGTGCGAACCGCCAAAGCGCGGGGCCCGGGTCAGAGACCCCGCTTACCAGGGTCAAAGGGCGCCACTGATCAGACCGTTATGCGTCGCTAACCTCCGGATAATATGGAATACTTAGCTCCACAACCGGATCGCAGACTGTCAAAAAATTTTAACAAAGGGCTCGCTTGAGCCAAAGGGAGCCGGCTCACAGTGGTACGAAATGCGAATCTGGCGGAACAAAAGTCAATTTTGAAAGTAAGTGTCAGTGATACGAAACATTCTTAAACTGCAAGTAAAGGTCCAGTAGATAAGGAAAAAGGTATTCATGTCATATGCGGTCTACAACAGTATATCCTCTTGACCGTTGTGCCGCAAATTGAGAGGATATATCGACGAGCCTTCGGCTCGCTTTGTCCTAATGGGTAGTCGTCTCCGGGCGCTACCGCGCCCTTCGCCTCGCCCGGAACCAAAGAAACCCTCCACATTGTCCGGAGATTGGGTTTGTAAATGTCGAGACCGGCCAATCAGTTTCTGTTAATGTTGTTTTTAAAATAAAATATCGTAAATCCAAGAATACGTCAAAATTAAATTTTATAAACCCAATATTTTAAACATAATGTATTTAATTGAATAATATTTAGCTTCTATAAACTGTTTGCATTAACAGAAACTGATTGGCTGGTCTCGACATTTACAAACCCAATCACCGGACAACGGGGAGGGATAGTTTGGTTCCTGGCGAGGCGAAGGGCGCGGTGGCGCCCGGAGACGACTACCCATTAAAACAAAGCGAGCCGAAGGCTCGTTAATATATCCTTTCAGTGTTATATCCTCTCAGTTTGCGGCGCAACAGTCAAACGAGATATAATTTCCCGTAGACCGCATACTGCATGTTGTTTTCGGCTGTAGACCGTATACGACATGAATACCAGGAAAAACATATATTAGCCCCCATTGAACAGTAATTTGGGTCATGTAGACTGTACAATTTGAGCCACACACTTCATCTCATTTTCCACTGAATTTGACGCATGTAATTTTAGAATTCTTGTCGTCACACAGGTGTGGTTTTTATCCTCTCTAATGACTCATTTGCCTTCCAAAAGAGCTCTACCACACATACAAAAATTTATTTTACGTACACTGTGACTGCATTGGTGCTAGTTAGCATTAGCATTAGCAGGAGTATGCCACAGCCGCGGCTGTGGCATACTCCTGCTAATGCAGTTCCTGGAGAAATACTTTCAGCCGTTCATGATCACATATCACTGTATCCTACAAAATTATCTCATTACACTGGGAACGAAATTCGCTTCCTTGATGCCACACTTAACACTAAAATAATGTATGAGATGTTTATGGTTAAGTACCACAGTTTCATATCAAAAACCTTTTGGAAGTACTTTAAAGGAAAATTTCACTTTGAAATTCGGCCGTCCACAAAAAGACACGTGCGTTACCTGCGAGGAACTTGGAATTAAAATTAAGAGCACGCATTTAAATGACGGCTAAAAGGGCTGCGGCAGCAGAAATGATTGTGCATAAAAGGAGATGCCAGAAATTCTACAATGCAATGAAAGCAGCAGCTGAGAAAAAAGATGAAGATACAGCTGCTGTTTCCATTGATTTCATGGCAAATGTTTCATTACCGATCGTACCTGTGCAATATCTTTATTATTACCGTAAATTGACAGTTAACACTTTCGGAATCCATGATTTGAAAAAGAAACATAGTTTGTTACGTCTACCATGAAGCGAAGGAGGAAAAGGCACGAATGAAGCATGCACCCTCTTGAAACATTACATTGAATATGAAATGGGACCGCACATAAAGAAAGTTATTATTTTTGCCGACAACTGCGCTGGCCAAAATAAAAATCATGCGTTAATGAGGTTTTTAATGTCCCTAGTGGAGTTGAAAAAATTGGAGTGCGTTGAATTGTTTTTCCCCATAAGGGTTCATTCTTTAATGCCGTGTGATCGGGATTTCGCAATCATTAAGAGAAAGCTTAGAAGGGTGGATAGACTTTTCACGACAGGAGAATACATCGACCTCATCTTGAAGGCGTCGAAAATTCCCTCAAAATTTACTGTTTACCTAATCAGGCATGAGGAATTTTTAAATTTTAATGACTGGTGGAGTCCATACTATAAGAAGACGTGCTTGAGTACCTCCTCGTATGGGAAAGCTATTCCCAAAGATGGAAAACAAACTTTCCAAATATCAACATATCACTATTTTAAATGTGAAATGTCTCAACCAGAGGTTGTAGAATGTAGAAATTACATTGGGGGACTAGCAGTACAGAAATTCAAACTGTGGAAATTAGATGGACCATCAGTGGAGCTGCCCACATCAAAGGCATACTCAGGGAAAAAACCTTTGATGAAAAACAAAGTTGAAGATATAAAAAAAATGATGAAATACATCGATGAAGAGTGCAAAGAATTATTTTGGAATGAAATAATCACAACATGGCCTACTACTGTAAGAGACTATGAAAATGATGATTCCTGATCATGTTTGAATTTTTTTACAAAATAATCACAAACATTCAGCATGTAGAGTATTTTTATATTTTGTAATTAAACTTCGTATTAATAAAGCATTTTACATAATTCGTGTTTATTAATAAAATCATTTCTCCAAATTTATCCAGTTTAAATTTAGTTAATTGTAGAAAGGGGACATCTGCACAACATGTAATCATGATTTTAAATATTTATGATTTTTTTGTGTTTACTACGGCATGTGTTACATCTGATAGACTTTACAAAGATATATTCCAAAAACGAAAGGCTAAGGTGCTCCATATTTTTAGTTATTCAGTTTTTTGTCTCTCCTGAAAAATTTGAAAAAGTGTAGATGTCCCCTTTCTGCATTTAGAGATTCATATATGGACTCTTCTTCTGTATAGGATACAGGAGGATATAAATGTTTTGGTACATCTAGATGTGCTATAAATCTGAAAGCGATGGGCGAAACAGAGGATGGCTAATAGCAACGCTCAGTTGGGTTTTTTATGGGCCTTTGCCCATAAAAAAACTCAACGGTACTTACGAAAAGGGAAAAAACTTAATCCTTAAACTTTTTTACTTTCACCTCAAGATTTTAGTTTAATTTATAAATAGCAATTGTACCCGGTGTCACTCATGCTCTTAAATCAATGGAAAAAATCGGTACAACATACATAGTACAAACTTTCTCATATATTAATGCGTCGTATAGTTATCTTTAGAAAATGAAAATCGTATCAGTCGGTTTTTAGAAAATCCAACTTTTGTTATAGTAACTCAAGAATAAACTAGCCTTATATTCATTAATTGAGAAGAAAGAAATATGTAGTATTATTGCATACGTATACTCAAGTAACTACGAATTTTTTCCAAAATCGTTCGAGCCGTTTTTGAGAAAATCAAATTATTGTTCAAGTTGCCTAGAATAAACTAGCCATATATTAATTTTTTTGAGAAATATGAACTATTTGGTATTATTGCAGAATTGCGAAAACAACTTCTTCGGACTCAGCTACACCTAAAACGTATATTTCCGTCAAATACTCGAGGTCCAATTTTTTCGTGATAACAATACTTTCTCAATATACTTCGTATATGAGAAAGTAAAAACAGATATATTTGGTCGTTAACTTTCCTTGATCCAATTAGCTAGGGACCGGTTTAGTAATGAAGCAATGTATCGTATTATTTCTGGGATTCGGTATCCATATTTATACTAGTATATAACCCATCAGAAATGAAGGGAATAAAGAAACTTCAAAAATATGTTATCATACCGAAATTTCCAAAGTGAGACAAACATATCTTAACTTAAAATAGTAGCGTATATTCTTCTACAAAGAGAATGAATGTACAGTGAACCATCGGTATATCGGACCTCGATAGAACGGACTTCGGATATAACGGATAGATTTTCCAAATGCTATTTTCTCCCAAATTTCCATCAGGGTCGGGAAAAATCTAAATTTTCGAAAAAGTATCCCAAGTTCAATTCCTTGGAATAATTCCGTTTCAAATAAGATATATAGGAAAATCAATTTTCATTTCGCAACTCCGAAATTAAACAATTTTCGAGCGATTTAGTAATAAATGCGAAATCCTTTGACATGGATAAAAAACTTTACTCATTTATTTATAGGATGGTATACACTTCGCGTAGATAGCTTAATTATATCACCTTCAAAAAAGCTAATAAAAAGTCCTGCACTGTGAATTCTAGGCATTCACATGGTATTCAAATGGAAAACAAAAATAATTATTTCAACCTTTCAACCAGCAAATTTCGGTGTGAAAAATAGCGCATTCGACTAGTTTAAGCAGCAGGATAGTTTATGCAAAACTGTAGGTTATCGCTAAGTATGACTTTATACGGAACAAACACACACTTCAAAATATTTATGTAGATATATGTGAAAATATTGATTTAAAGTGATAGAGTACACGTTACCTGGCAGATTACGTTTTACCTGAGGTATTGTTTGGGCACGGTCCACCCTGCCTGCAGGTACAGTGGACTCTAGATAATAAGATGCCGATAGAGTCCACCTTGCCCCATACACCGGCCCTGCAACTACATATGAATTATTTTATTCTTTCGATGTTTAGATGTTATACGGTCGAAGTTTTAGATTCACTAAATCCGTTGAAATTCAACAGGCACTTCTGCTAGTATCCAATAAAATATTTAGATTTTTACACATATCCAGGGGGGGGGGGGGGGGAGCAACTGCCCCCCATGCCGACATCCATGCATATATATATACGTATGAGTGATAGCTAATGCTGCTGTATTTCAAGATTTACATTGTCATCTTTGGCATGTGAATGACAACAACAAGAAGGATATATAAATCGAGTCAATTAACAAATGCTCGACACTTACAGTACAAATGATCCTTTAATGTGCCATCATTAATCCTAATTCATTTTATTTCCTATTTTTCAAATTTAAAAAGAACATTGATATGCATGTCTCAAAGTTAGCCTTTAAAGTAACTGCATCGATAATGACCAATTCTAAGTTCTCCCATGCATCACTGTACTAAGCAATTCTCTCATTTTTATCCAAACAGACATCCTTTCTGTGAAAAGACTAGTTACATTGGTTTCATGTAATATATGATTTCATAAACTCGTAAGGCAAAATTAGATTCAGGTATATTCTGGTTATGTTAATGTTATTAGAAATCGTTTATTAACCAGAATTTCCCTGAATACTATAAAGGTAATTAATTAACTGTTAACCCAACACCAAATTTCTGATAAACATAGAAACAGAAATAAACTGAAAAAATGTTAGAAGAAGAGAAACATGCGATGGTCTATGAAGACTACAGCCCACATCCGGTTGTATGTTTTACTTTAGACAAAAAATTGCCAAGCTAAAATGTAATTTTCTAACTAAACATGAATATGATACCAAGGCAGAAACAATTTTCAATAAAATATAAGACTTAGTTACTACTGCATTGTAATTTCAATTTGCAAGCTATACAAGTAAACCCAGAAAAACTACTTAATGTTGTTTCAGAATATGCAATTAAAAGTGAACAAATGGAACAAAAATTAATGTAGCCTTTTTACCTTCAACCTCTAAGTCAGTGAAAGGACATTTTGTATTCTAAAATAATGAATTTAATGAAGATCACATTTTAATCTTTATTAAGCATATAACATGATAAAAATACAATTTAGTTTTTCTAGAATGACAGCAAGCCATTAGAAATACATAACCTCAATGATTTCAAAGAAATTCATAAAACATTAGAAAAAAAACCACTTTCCAGAGAGATGAGCTAGTTCCCAGTCTTCAAGTAGTACGAATTCCACCACGCTCTCTTAATTGATGATGCAAGTCACTGGAGGATTTCAAATTTGTGCCCGTTTCCGAATGACCCAAGAGGTAGAGCACGCCATTCGTTAACCTTTCTTTTACATGGCATTTCCCCCGATATAATCGAGGCCTATTCCATTGATGCAAGTCCTGCAAGAGGATAATCGAAAAACATGAAATGACATGTACTCATTGCATTAAATGATACAGAAATCAAGATTTTTCACCCTAAATCACTGAAAAATAAATTACCAACACATTAAAAAGATTCGTAAAATTAAAAAATAAATCATCAATTAAGCACAATCACAAAATGGATATAAAACTTATATGAGTACTCGAAATAAAATAAATAAACCTAAAATTATCACATAGCAATTCCAAATCAATATGCAAACATACAAAATATGAAAACAAGTAGCTAGTAAACAAAAATATGATATAGTAAAATAGCATAGTCATAAAATAATCTAATAGGTACAAATGTTGATACAAGACACCAATAAATAAATTCGACTATAAATAAATAGGCAATAACACAAATTATCAAAACAAGTAAATACAACGAGACACCGATTCATTCAATATGGCAGTCGAATCACACCAAAAAAACAGCAGTAATACACTAGAAATCGATCAAATAATCGTAAGCATTAAGCGTCTCGTCTCGTCAGACGATAGACATCGTAAACAATGTCCCATGTCTGCACAGGCCTGTGCTGTCAAACCACATAGCGCTATGGGTTGTCAGTCATACAACAACATAAGATAACACATGTGAATAGATACAGTCAGTCTTTAAAGCACTATGCGAACAAAACCTCATTTCAATACCATGAAAAAACAATAGGTAAATGCGAGTAAATTAGGCGTAAACACATCGATAACAAATCGTTACACGACTCACCAAAAATCACCCAGAATACCACACCGTAGGTGAAATACCTCATCCTCCGAAGCACCTCTTGCCTGCAATACCTTATCCTCGGTCACTGCAGGCTGCTGCTCCTCAGCGACGTGTAACTCGTAGTCGTCTCTCGCTGCCGCAGCTGTCGGCATTTGGCTCCTCGGTGCTCAGCCCGTCGGCGGTCTGTCCCATGGCGTCGTCGCTGATGCGCAGTTGCGCACTGTAAACCATTCCATTAATTTTATTTCGTGAAATTGAATGCCCATCGTCGTTTAATAACCAGCAGGTATTCGAAAAGAAATTCATGGAACGTTCGGGAGAGCGTTTCGATGCGAACAGACACGCGTACTTAAATGATTTCATTTACACTGATACATTTAGCTGGATATTTAAAAAATCAAATCCACAAAGGCGATGAACGTTCTGTTATAGGCTGCATCTTTACACAAATAAAACCCGAAGAAAACAAAACAAAATTCAAACAATGCACATTAAGGTAATATTTAAGCAATATTTCATGGTGAAGAATCACGATTACAGCAAAATAGTGACAATACAGATTCAATGTGTATTTTCGTATCTCATCCACACGGATACTTTGAAGTAGGATTCCTTGCATAAATTCCCTATAGTAACACGAATATAAAATCAAACCAATTCGAGGGTAAGTTGTAGGGGATGAAAAATTCCGTTGACTTACCGATCTTGTTTTCCGTCAGCACAAATGGTCCACTGGCTGACCGCCACGAATCCCGATTCGCCGACTGTCCCTACCAGCAATCTCTACTTACTGTCGAAACGATACTGTCTCTCTCTGAGAGCAGATTGCCCCGGACCCACATATTTAGAAAAACCCACCTATGTAATCAAAAATCTAACGGAGAGGCTGAAATTTACCACTTAAAAAATTTAGAAATGAAAACATAAGTACAGATGCAAAGCGCCCAAGGTTAGTTGGTTAAAAACTACACTACACTACTATGGACAATTTGCATCCGTGTAGTAATATGTAAAACTGCAAATTCAAATCTAATACCGATAGAATCATCGGCCTAACACGGAATTCATATCCAAGTGAAACGTAGTATTGACTTCCCCTAGGAAGAAGTCGTATCTTTGCCTCGTTCGCTGTTATTACGAACACTTGGAAAGCGTACTCCAGTGAAAGGCGATGATTCATCCTACAGAATTTAAAGAACTGAACAAGAAAATTCACGACTTCAAAAACTCCTTGATGAGGCAAATTTAGAAACAGGTACACTCTGGTGTGTTAGTATTAGTAAAGATATTCTACGCTAATAACCAGAATGCACCTGATTCTAAATGTAATTAATAACTCTGCGCCTAACTGTAACTGAATGAAAACACATAGAAACAGAGGCGACTGCAGTGTTAGTGTTGCTAAAAGAGAAGAGTGCAGAACACTTCCGTTTCTATGCGTTACTTGGTGTGAAAAAATGCAAATATAAGGTTACATATAAATGAAAATAAATATGAATCCAGGGCAACTGTTCTCCAAGCCTACGTTAGCAAAAAGTCACATAGTGACTTAAACTTTTAGAGGTTAAAGTAACTAAACTAAGAAATTGAATAGTTGAAAGCTACCTAATTCGGGATTAGGTGGTGGTGATTTGACCTTTGAGAGCACCGCCGGATTTTTCTGGAAGTCGCGATCGTGTCTAACGAACTGAGGGAAAGAAAAGACGTCCTACTCCGACCAAGGTAGAACTGCAACAGTAGAAAAACACGCCATCTATCGGTCCATATCACAGGCTATTTCTGGGATCGAAATGTTAAATAATTTAGATTGAGTTTTCTCGGTGATATAAAGGAATATTTCTTAGTTGATTCAATAAAAAAGGATTTCTTGGATAATTAATAATGTTTTAAAAATTCTTTTTCGAGAAAAAGTTTTCAAAGATATCATTATAAAGCAGTGTAACCAACCGTAAGTGTGTATTGTTATTTTACGATGAATGCATAACTTTATTTATGGATCAATACATCTGCAATAATTAAATGTTGAGGACTCATATATCTATGTAGAAATTTTCATAAGAGCAATAAATTTATCGTACTTGATCCGTCCTTCGAAGACTATCCGGTAGGTAATTAGTAATTGAGTTCACGTAAGATTTATTCATTTAGCAACGCATGTTCCACTTTAAAATAACTTCCTTAGAGTACAATGCATTTATGTGAGTGTACGTGCCGTGACTGAAGGGCGTGATTGAGGCGAATTTTTAGAGGATGGTTCAGAGTACATATATGCTACAGGAACTAAAATGTTTCATAATTCTCCTAGGTCGGTTCAGGCGATACGAGAGTACAAGAGAATTGGGGGAACTATCAACTCACCATTTGTTGTGTCATAAGTATAAGGCACTCGGCGAAAACACCCGCACCCAACGTATTCTACAGTTGTTTTTCTTTTTACATAGTGGAAATACATCCAAAAGATGTTCAAAATCCACATTTAGAATAATTTATAATAAAGTCATGATTATATTGCAAAATCATAATAATGTTAATACTTTTACAACTCTTTTATAACAAAAAAGTGTTTAAGCATCTATTAGACATATTAAATATAATAAAAATGAGAACAATGCGATTTAAATTAAATAACTGACTTCAAATCTTCAAAAATTAATGCTAATATAATTACAAGAATACGAAAATTTTCAACAAATATTTACATGGGACAAATGCTGTCCATGTTTACAAACTGAAGAGCATTCAGGGGTTGGTGTGTGTTGTTGAGCAGCAATAATAGGAGAAAGTTTTTTTCGGGGCTGTGGGTTAAACTGGAATATCGAAGCGCAGGGGCATAGGGTAATTCGATTATATGTCAAAGCGTAAGGATTAATTCATCACAATTATTAAGATTGTCAGCAACTATGCTGTTAACAAAGGCCACTTACGCTGAGTAAATCAACAACGACCACGAAAGTGCATCTAATGCAAATTTCATCCATCAACTCTGCATCTCGGTGGAAGACATGACAATAATTTTTTATTAACGTGAGAAGTGCGAATGCAATTTGTTGATTTCCATGAATGTCTTTTAAATATAATTTAACTGCATTTGCGGAGATATTGCTTGTGATACCGTGCTGTCATCATATTTAACAGCTCATCGAATTTGCAAGTCTGCGATAACTGCTGTATGCAATGAAACGTACATTCTGTACGATGGATTGCCAACTTATGTGTAATAGAAGCAGTGGTGGATCCACGGGAGGGGAGGGGGCGACTGCCCCTCTTCGATAATCCCGTTGTTCTCCACTGGGTTCTTTCTTACATTCATTCCGCGCAGTATTCCTCAATTATATATTCTATATTATATTATATTATTATATATTCTATGAGGAACCGATTTCTTCTAAAAGACAATTACCTGAAAGAGAATATTCTGGCCAACTAAGCTGAATATAAGTTCAACAAGTGTAATGCCGGTTGAAATATCAACGGAGGGATTATAGATAGATAGATAGATTATTATAATTTTCATTTAAAATAAATAATATCCCACTTTCACATATGAAATATTTTGTCATATATGTACAACATATCTAGTGAATATTCTGTTGTTGACGGGCTATCTTTAGTTAAACTTAAAATAGTTGCCTCTCTTTCCCTCCCCCCCCCCCCCCCCCCCCCCCCCGTTAACATCCTCTCTCCATCCCACCCTCTATCTCTTCCCCTCCTCATTTCTTCCACTCCCCCTCTCTCTTCTCCCCCTTCCCCCCTCTACTTCCCTCTCTCCTGCTCCCTATCGCTTCCCTCTCTACCTCTCTCTCTCGTATTAAAAGCATACAGAGCACGCTTATAGACCCATAAGGATTGATACAACAATAGGATTTTGAGGTCCAACAATATAATTAGTAGCCAAGGCAACATTCCGTTAAAATGGCAATATTTCCACAAAATATGTGAATTAAACGTAGAACATGAGCGATTTCGAATTGTATGCGGCAAAAGATAAAAAGAATAAGAGGCTTTGTAATTTTTTCTTCAAAATGGTTCAGATCCGAAGATCGTAGGTTAATTCCTTCTAATTTTAATTTCCAAAACAATAAAAGTCTGCAGGCCAAAAAATTTATTTTACATGTTACCTTCCGGTAAATGGAAATGTCTTCCTTGTAGCCGAACCCAGGACTTATTTGGAGATTTATTTTCGTCATTACGTTAAAATATGTTAATCAAGCATCCTTGCCAAATTTGAATCTTCTATCTATTCGGGAAGTTTGTTAAAACGCTCTATATCGGCCATCGTGAAAGCGTGACCAACCAACCAACAGACCTGGGCTATTATAGTATTAAATTAGAAAGTTTATGGAAATAAAAAATTTTTAACGCCGCGTTAAACGGTCAAACGATCAAAAGTGTATTTTCCGTGGCGAGGAGTTAGAGAAGGGGATTTTTATTCTATTGCCTACCTGAAAATGTGGGCGTGCCTGCCTTTGCGCACCTTTATCACTATGACCAGTGATAAGGAGTTAGAGATCTGCATTCCATTCCGCTTCAATGGAAATTATCCCGACTCGCAGGTGTTTACGAAGTGCAAGAGCATTTTCTCACGAGCGAGAGTGATCGAATAAGTCTTCTTTTTTCCTTTCTCGTAATTCCATTTTTAATTTTTTAAATATTTTTGTGCATTGATTAAGCTTCGATATCAGTATCCTTTCTATATTTTTTATTTTCATAAATTAAACATTACAAAATTTACAGCATTTATCAAGCTTTATGCGTATGCTGCATTGAGTGCTTTATATAATTAAACATGAAGTGATAAAATTAGAGAGGAGAAAAATTATGCATCGCGAGAACTGATGAATTCGTACATACATAAAAGCCCAAAGTACTCATTTGAATAGAATAGAACATAATACGTCTACATAGCTCATCCTGTTGCCCATTATTCCCTTTGAAAAAGCATCCATTTGAAAACGAAAAGTTTCCATTCGACGGGACAGTCTGAAAAAAGTCCTTCGACCACCAGTCGCCCGTGCTCTGCCCGATACGTCACAACTGGCGCCCCTTTCCCTTCTGGTTAGGAGAAAAACAAGTCTCGAAATTGTTCCTTATCTTATCCGAATACCTTCGCGATTTTACCCGTCAATTCCTATAATAGCTGTTTGCTTTTACCGAAGCTTTGTTAAACGAGTGTAAAGCGTATGTACTATACATTTTATACATCGATAGATTTCTAGACCTCTTTTAACATTACAGAAATGCGGCGGGACATGCGTTTGCTCTCCTCCTTCCACAACTCCCCCCGCCCGCGGCGAAGGATTTATAGGTATGTGCAGTAGGTGCTGAAGTAGGGTCCCGTGCGGCTGATGGGCCCCCAAAATAACTTTTCGTTTCATCTCCGGCGATGAAAACTGTTACGGTTTAATGCAATCTAAACTGGCGAATGTGTGTGCTGTCTGCTAATGGTGGTATAGTACAGTGTGTGATGCGTTGTTGTCACCCTTCATTAGTGTAGCTGGGATCGAGAGAGTGACATGCATTCGCTCAGGGGGCCCAGCATGACTCTAATTTCTGGCCGTACTTTCTGTGTTGACAAATTTAATTTTAAATTGTAATTAATTTCAATTTAATTTTATGCCAAGTTTTAATTGGTACATTTCGACATTGCCCATTTGTGGCTGGGTTTGGGTTCTTTCCTGATGATGTTTCAGGTATTGCCATTACTTCACTAATCTTCTCCAAATTTGGTACGATTCTTTCTTACATCCTAACTTAGTGAATGGTCAGGTGTTCTTGCTTACAAGACACAAAAGTGAACATTTCAGAAAGGCATAATTACACCGAAATGAAGCTGGATTACGCGAAAGTGATATGATCTATGTACATAAAATGAAATTCTGTATTTTTTTGTCCGTTGTCGATATCCACAACGTTGAAGGTTTCGTCAAAACTTCGCATAGGTATATAATTTTACCCTTCGAGTAACGTAAGATATATGACTAGAAAAAATTGGGGGGGAAGGGGTGCTTAATTCAATAATTATTTCCCATAACTTTACACGTAATTTTCGGTTTTTCAGAGTGCAAGTTTTTTTTCTTCATTCATCGAAATACCTAATTATGGACCGATTTTCTTCGGTTTTGCTTTTGTTTGGTTGTTACAACCGGTCAAACAACGGGGCCGGCCCATTTATCGCCAGACACGTACAGTATTTTTAACATTAATGCGGATTATATTATAATATGCCGAATATTCTTTCATATTTATTGGCTACGGAAATTTATCAAACCATGAGGCGTTTTTTTATTTTTGTAAAGAACACCTAAAAATGGCGGTAAATGGGAGACTTGCACAGGGGCGGCGAATGAGAGACTTGCACACGGGCGGCCGTGAGGTTACAACTACATATGTATTCTTTTATTCTATCGATGTTTAATGTTATACGGTCGAAGTTTTAGGTTCATTACATCCGTGAAATACAACGGGCACTTCGGCTAGTATCTAATATAATATTTAGGTTTTTACATATTTTCTGGGGGGGCAACGGCCCCCCCCCCCCTGCCAACGCCCATGGGCTAGAATACGATAAGTCTCGAGGTAGAAGTTACGTTAATATTGTCGGTGCTCATATAAACACAGAACCATCTAACCCAGTGGTCTTCAACCTTTTCTGAGTCACCGCCCACTTTTACCATATGTTGTCCTTTGAAATAAGTTCACCGCCCACCCAGTGGTGTAGTGAGGGTTTCTGGCGCCCGGGACAAAGAAAAATTTTGCGCCCCCAGTATCAAAGCGATTTACGGAGGTAAGGTAACCCTAATACTAGTGGGATTGTCGTTAGATGAGATCACCGAATACGGTCTCACTGGTAATAACAGTGTTTAAAAATTTATGACTTTATATATTTGATAAAATTAAACTTAAATGCTTCGCTGCTTCTGCGAGAGACTCCGATCACCCTGATGGGCCTTTCGATTTTATCGCAGCATGGATACATTGTCGCTAGTATAGTATGATATGATACTATAGTTAACGACAAACGAACTCTAATAGTAATACATAAAATAGTAGTACAGAATGTGTGCTTTTTTATAGAATTTTATTTTTCAGTGTAAAAATTAGAATAGCATTTGGTGAGTTCTTTAACGCCCACCAAAAATCCAAAAACGCCCACTGGTGGGCGCTATCGCTCACCTTGAAGACCACTGATCTAACCCAATCTTTGGCATCGTTAAGGCATGCTTACTCGTACCAAGCTTTGAATGGGTTTGAACACTTGAAATCAGAGTCAGCTAAATGGGAGTGTCAACGGTGTGAATGTCAAGGTGGATAATTTACTTTCAACCCCTTCTAACTCCTCCTAGCTAAAGGATACTTATATAAGTTGATGGAGGAAGAGTGTTATTAGTCGCATTCTCACCCCTATAAAGACTATCCACCCTCCTCCATATACCTCTCACCTCCTCTACTTCTCCAACTCCTCCCTTTCACTCCCCAATCATTTCTGCTTCCATGTATTAAATATCGCATTCCGCCAGCATTATTTTAATCGAAAGAAATGAATTACGCTTATCTGAATGAATTATCCGAGTCGTTAGAATCCGGCATAAATGTCTCTCTATTGCGCCTTGGCGTTTACCCGAGATATTGGATAGCAATTACCATTCGCTTTAAGGAGACCAGAGAAATAACGGCCTCGGGTAACACTGTAAGATTTTCATGCAGCGCGGTATGCAGACGAGTGGATGTTCTTCGGTCTGCTTGGTAGGTGCTGGCGATACGATAGAATACAGAATTGAGAAAGCTACAAACTCACCGTTTGGTGTACAGTATGCGAAAGCACCCTCACTTACCGTATTCACAGGGGTGTCCTGACAGAGATGGATTCACAAGGCAGTGGGTGTCGTGCGCCCATCACCGCTGCACTGTTGCACACTCCTTAGGTCGATGCAGACTCGGACAAAACACACGCTGACAAATAACTGCGATAATTTGCCTTTGTGTATGTTCCGACTATCTGTTAATCACGCACCAGGAATCACTTCTTTAGAAAACGCTCGCTTTTCCATCATCTCTTCGTAAGAATATTATTCCTCTTAAAACGACTATGGATAAACTAGTCACTCTCGGTTCGTTCGTCAACGGTTTAATTATTGTGGATCAATATGGAGAGCAATGTGGAGGGATCAAATTATCATTGCAATTAACGAAGAAACTCGTGCGATTAGCAGTTAATCCAATAGGACATGACATGACACTATCCTCTTCGTTTCTTATCCATAACGCTAAATCCTTCCTATAGAAAAGCAACCGTTTTCTTTGCTTGTGGTACATACGCGTGGAACTAATGTGTTCAACCAACGAATTCACTCACTTTCAATGCTATGCCTTCAGGGAAGAGGAGGTCGGAGGTATGAGGGGTGGAGCGAAAAAGGGGGAGAGGAAAGGAGGAGGGAGGAAGAAAACACGGAGGATGAGACGCGAAGTTTTTCCCCGCTCTCTTGTTCAATAACTACACAGGGTCGACAAGGCCTTTTAGCTGAGGTCAGCGATCGAAAAACTTTCAAAGTAAAACAAGAAATAGTTTTTTGGTTTTTATCTAATTCGAAAAACATTTGGGTCCGGAACAGCGCGAAATATATAATTATAAAATATAATAAGAATGACAATATTCCTTCATAAAAGCTGATAGAAAATTAAAATGCATCAATGAAAAATTATTACTAACTTAATTACTCTACTGTTTCTCTTTCATGAGGGAACGTGTCGTTATTTGATTGGCAGCATCTGTCTGATTAGAGGTGTATGTTGCATTTTTCATCAGTCAGCTTCCGGCTTTGTTCGACGCTTTTTTTTGTTCGGATGTTCACATTGATAACTACTGTATTAACAGGCACCTTCATGAGACTTAAGCAGTGAATCACCATATAACCAGGGGCAGGGCCGGTTTCAGGCGTGTGCGACGTAAGCGGTCGCTAACAGGCACCACTTTAGAGGGGCGGCAAAATCAATATTTCGGATTTTTACATTTTCATTATTTTAAGCATTGAGATCGCGTTACCTGATCTTTGCGGGAATGAGAAGGGATTTCGATAAAATACAAGATAATATTTTAAAAACAATTAATTTCTTATTTTAAATGTTGAAATATTATTAATGACTAATATATCAAGGGTGGTAACTTGGAATAAGCACATTCCATGTACAGTTGTTTGGCGTCTTTCAGATACCTAATATATTGCTCAATAACACAATCTATAAAGCGCCCTTAAAGTTTTGGCATCCCATTATTATCAGACCCTGGGCCGACCCTAGGGGGTTGCGGGGCCCGGGACGATCAGCATTTGCGGGGTCTCTTAACAATCTAAAATTATCGAGGTGTAATTCGCGCACTAAAAATTAAATTTATAAAATATTTCATATTTTTAGATATGTATATTCCTGTATTATAGATATTATTATTATTAATTGTATATTCCCATATTATTGATATTATTATATTATATATGTATATTCCCGTATTATAGATATTATTATATTATATATATATATATTCCCGTATTATAGACGTAGAACGCACTCGAGATATCAAAAGAAAAACATTAAATTCAGCAACGATATTTTGGTATTTACGTCAGATAGGAATATCGAAATATTTTACTTGTCTACGATATCGACACTAAAAGTTTTCGAATGCGACTGACTGATAGCATCAGCAATTACGTCACATTCTCTATGTGGCAATGTAAGAAATTTATCCTACGCGACAATGTATTAAATCAACAGTATACATTGTAATTTGAACCGATGAATGATGGCTAACATGGAGCGAGGGCGATAAATATAAGAGCGCTTAGCGATTCGCTCAATTTTCAAGTGTGATTATTTGTGAAAATTCGGGGCAAGCGGAACAAATTGTACGAATGCGAAACATTTTCCGGGACTCCTCACCATGCCTTACAAACTCGAAATCGGGGACTGTCCCGCCTAATCCGGGAAGATTCGCTGGCTTAATATAACTCCGTTCTTCAGGAAAGTACTCCTTATGTTTACACACATAGGTTGCTTATTTTGTGCAATAACAGTAATAATTATGTAGGTGTATTCAGACGTTATACGTTTCATTCCTGTGTTTCATACAAGATACAGTAATATACGCTTGGTTGTGAATATCGTCCATATAATTATTTTATTTGATTCTGCATATTTCATTTTATCTCTTATTTAATACAGGTATTTTTTGTTTGTGACATGTGCGAACCGCCAAAGCGCGGGGCCCGGGTCAGAGACCCCGCTTACCAGGGTCAAAGGGCGCCACTGATCAGACCGTTATGCGTCGCTAACCTCCGGATAATATGGAATACTTAGCTCCACAACCGGATCGCAGACTGTCAAAAAATTTTAACAAAGGGCTCGCTTGAGCCAAAGGGAGCCGGCTCACAGTGGTACGAAATGCGAATCTGGCGGAACAAAAGTCAATTTTGAAAGTAAGTGTCAGTGATACGAAACATTCTTAAACTGCAAGTAAAGGTCCAGTAGATAAGGAAAAAGGTATTCATGTCATATGCGGTCTACAACAGTATATCCTCTTGACTGTTGTGCCGCAAATTGAGAGGATATATCGACGAGCCTTCGGCTCGCTTTGTCCTAATGGGTAGTCGTCTCCGGGCGCTACCGCGCCCTTCGCCTCGCCCGGAACCAAAGAAACCCTCCACATTGTCCGGAGATTGGGTTTGTAAATGTCGAGACCGGCCAATCAGTTTCTGTTAATGTTGTTTTTAAAATAAAATATCGTAAATCCAAGAATACGTCAAAATTAAATTTTATAAACCCAATATTTTAAACATAATGTATTTAATTGAATAATATTTAGCTTCTATAAACTGTTTGCATTAACAGAAACTGATTGGCTGGTCTCGACATTTACAAACCCAATCACCGGACAACGGGGAGGGATAGTTTGGTTCCTGGCGAGGCGAAGGGCGCGGTGGCGCCCGGAGACGACTACCCATTAAAACAAAGCGAGCCGAAGGCTCGTTAATATATCCTTTCAGTGTTATATCCTCTCAGTTTGCGGCGCAACAGTCAAACGAGATATAATTTCCCGTAGACCGCATACTGCATGTTGATTTCGGCTGTAGACCGTATACGACATGAATACCAGGAAAAACATATATTAGCCCCCATTGAACAGTAATTTGGGTCATGTAGACTGTACAATTTGAGCCACACACTTCATCTCATTTTCCACTGAATTTGACGCATGTAATTTTAGAATTCTTGTCGTCACACAGGTGTGGTTTTTATCCTCTCTAATGACTCATTTGCCTTCCAAAAGAGCTCTACCACACATACAAAAATTTATTTTACGTACACTGTGACTGCATTGGTGCTAGTTAGCATTAGCATTAGCAGGAGTATGCCACAGCCGCGGCTGTGGCATACTCCTGCTAATGCAGTTCCTGGAGAAATACTTTCAGCCGTTCATGATCACATATCACTGTATCCTACAAAATTATCTCATTACACTGGGAACGAAATTCGCTTCCTTGATGCCACACTTAACACTAAAATAATGTATGAGATGTTTATGGTTAAGTACCACAGTTTCATATCAAAAACCTTTTGGAAGTACTTTAAAGGAAAATTTCACTTTGAAATTCGGCCGTCCACAAAAAGACACGTGCGTTACCTGCGAGGAACTTGGAATTAAAATTAAGAGCACGCATTTAAATAACGGCTAAAAGGGCTGCGGCAGCAGAAATGATTGTGCATAAAAGGAGATGCCAGAAATTCTACAAGGCAATGAAAGCAGCAGCTGAGAAAAAAGATGAAGATACAGCTGCTGTTTCCATTGATTTCATGGCAAATGTTTCATTACCGATCGTACCTGTGCAATATCTTTATTATTACCGTAAATTGACAGTTAAAACTTTCGGAATCCATGATTTGAAAAAGAAACATAGTTTGTTACGTCTACCATGAAGCGAAGGAGGAAAAGGCACGAATGAAGCATGCACCCTCTTGAAACATTACATTGAATATGAAATGGGACCGCACATAAAGAAAGTTATTATTTTTGCCGACAACTGCGCTGGCCAAAATAAAAATCATGCGTTAATGAGGTTTTTAATGTCCCTAGTGGAGTTGAAAAAATTGGAGTGCGTTGAATTGTTTTTCCCCATAAGGGGTCATTCTTTAATGCCGTGTGATCGGGATTTCGCAATCATTAAGAGAAAGCTTAGAAGGGTGGATAGACTTTTCACGACAGGAGAATACATCGACCTCATCTTGAAGGCGTCGAAAATTCCCTCAAAATTTACTGTTTACCTAATCAGGCATGAGGAATTTTTAAATTTTAATGACTGGTGGAGTCCATACTATAAGAAGACGTGCTTGAGTACCTCCTCGTATGGGAAAGCTATTCCCAAAGATGGAAAACAAACTTTCCAAATATCAACATATCACTATTTTAAATGTGAAATGTCTCAACCAGAGGTTGTAGAATGTAGAAATTACATTGGGGGACTAGCAGTACAGAAATTCAAACTGCGGAAATTAGATGGACCATCAGTGGAGCTGCCCACATCAAAGGCATACTCAGGGAAAAAACCTTTGATGAAAAACAAAGTTGAAGATATAAAAAAAATGATGAAATACATCGATGAAGAGTGCAAAGAATTATTTTGGAATGAAATAATCACAACATGGCCTACTACTGTAAGAGACTATGAAAATGATGATTCCTGATCATGTTTGAATTTTTTTACAAAATAATCACAAACATTCAGCATGTAGAGTATTTTTATATTTTGTAATTAAACTTCGTATTAATAAAGCATTTTACATAATTCGTGTTTATTAATAAAATCATTTCTCCAAATTTATCCAGTTTAAATTTAGTTAATTGTAGAAAGGGGACATCTGCACAACATGTAATCATGATTTTAAATATTTATGATTTTTTTGTGTTTACTACGGCATGTGTTACATCTGATAGACTTTACAAAGATATATTCCAAAAACGAAAGGCTAAGGTGCTCCATATTTTTAGTTATTCAGTTTTTTGTCTCTCCTGAAAAATTTGAAAAAGTGTAGATGTCCCCTTTCTGCATTTAGAGATTCATATATGGACTCTTCTTCTGTATAGGATACAGGAGGATATAAATGTTTTGGTACATCTAGATGTGCTATAAATCTGAAAGCGATGGGCGAAACAGAGGATGGCTAATAGCAACGCTCAGTTGGGTTTTTTATGGGCCTTTGCCCATAAAAAAACTCAACGGTACTTACGAAAAGGGAAAAAACTTAATCCTTAAACTTTTTTACTTTCACCTCAAGATTTTAGTTTAATTTATAAATAGCAATTGTACCCGGTGTCACTCATGCTCTTAAATCAATGGAAAAAATCGGTACAACATACATAGTACAAACTTTCTCATATATTAATGCGTCGTATAGTTATCTTTAGAAAATGAAAATCGTATCAGTCGGTTTTTAGAAAATCCAACTTTTGTTATAGTAACTCAAGAATAAACTAGCCTTATATTCATTAATTGAGAAGAAAGAAATATGTAGTATTATTGCATACGTATACTCAAGTAACTACGAATTTTTTCCAAAATCGTTCGAGCCGTTTTTGAGAAAATCAAATTATTGTTCAAGTTGCCTAGAATAAACTAGCCATATATTAATTTTTTTGAGAAATATGAACTATTTGGTATTATTGCAGAATTGCGAAAACAACTTCTTCGGACTCAGCTACACCTAAAACGTATATTTCCGTCAAATACTCGAGGTCCAATTTTTTCGTGATAACAATACTTTCTCAATATACTTCGTATATGAGAAAGTAAAAACAGATATATTTGGTCGTTAACTTTCCTTGATCCAATTAGCTAGGGACCGGTTTAGTAATGAAGCAATGTATCGTATTATTTCTGGGATTCGGTATCCATATTTATACTAGTATATAACCCATCAGAAATGAAGGGAATAAAGAAACTTCAAAAATATGTTATCATACCGAAATTTCCAAAGTGAGACAAACATATCTTAACTTAAAATAGTAGCGTATATTCTTCTACAAAGAGAATGAATGTACAGTGAACCATCGGTATATCGGACCTCGATAGAACGGACTTCGGATATAACGGATAGATTTTCCAAATGCTATTTTCTCCCAAATTTCCATCAGGGTCGGGAAAAATCTAAATTTTCGAAAAAGTATCCCAAGTTCAATTCCTTGGAATAATTCCGTTTCAAATAAGATATATAGGAAAATCAATTTTCATTTCGCAACTCCGAAATTAAACAATTTTCGAGCGATTTAGTAATAAATGCGAAATCCTTTGACATGGATAAAAAACTTTACTCATTTATTTATAGGATGGTATACACTTCGCGTAGATAGCTTAATTATATCACCTTCAAAAAAGCTAATAAAAAGTCCTGCACTGTGAATTCTAGGCATTCACATGGTATTCAAATGGAAAACAAAAATAATTATTTCAACCTTTCAACCAGCAAATTTCGGTGTGAAAAATAGCGCATTCGACTAGTTTAAGCAGCAGGATAGTTTATGCAAAACTGTAGGTTATCGCTAAGTATGACTTTATACGGAACAAACACACACTTCAAAATATTTATGTAGATATATGTGAAAATATTGATTTAAAGTGATAGAGTACACGTTACCTGGCAGATTACGTTTTACCTGAGGTATTGTTTGGGCACGGTCCACCCTGCCTGCAGGTACAGTGGACTCTAGATAATAAGATGCCGATAGAGTCCACCTTGCCCCATACACCGGCCCTGCAACTACATATGAATTATTTTATTCTTTCGATGTTTAGATGTTATACGGTCGAAGTTTTAGATTCACTAAATCCGTTGAAATTCAACAGGCACTTCTGCTAGTATCCAATAAAATATTTAGATTTTTACACATATCCAGGGGGGGGGGGGGGAGCAACTGCCCCCCCTGCTGACATCCATGCATATATATATACGTATGAGTGATAGCTAATGCTGCTGTATTTCAAGATTTACATTGTCATCTTTGGCATGTGAATGACAACAACAAGAAGGATATATAAATCGAGTCAATTAACAAATGCTCGACACTTACAGTACAAATGATCCTTTAATGTGCCATCATTAATCCTAATTCATTTTATTTCCTATTTTTCAAATTTAAAAAGAACATTGATATGCATGTCTCAAAGTTAGCCTTTAAAGTAACTGCATCGATAATGACCAATTCTAAGTTCTCCCATGCATCACTGTACTAAGCAATTCTCTCATTTTTATCCAAACAGACATCCTTTCTGTGAAAAGACTAGTTACATTGGTTTCATGTAATATATGATTTCATAAACTCGTAAGGCAAAATTAGATTCAGGTATATTCTGGTTATGTTAATGTTATTAGAAATCGTTTATTAACCAGAATTTCCCTGAATACTATAAAGGTAATTAATTAACTGTTAACCCAACACCAAATTTCTGATAAACATAGAAACAGAAATAAACTGAAAAAATGTTAGAAGAAGAGAAACATGCGATGGTCTATGAAGACTACAGCCCACATCCGGTTGTATGTTTTACTTTAGACAAAAAATTGCCAAGCTAAAATGTAATTTTCTAACTAAACATGAATATGATACCAAGGCAGAAACAATTTTCAATAAAATATAAGACTTAGTTACTACTGCATTGTAATTTCAATTTGCAAGCTATACAAGTAAACCCAGAAAAACTACTTAATGTTGTTTCAGAATATGCAATTAAACGTGAACGAATGGAACAAAAATTAATGTAGCCTTTTTACCTTCAACCTCTAAGTCAGTGAAAGGACATTTTGTATTCTAAAATAATGAATTTAATGAAGATCACATTTTAATCTTTATTAAGCATATAACATGATAAAAATACAATTTAGTTTTTCTAGAATGACAGCAAGCCATTAGAAATACATAACCTCAATGATTTCAAAGAAATTCATAAAACATTAGAAAAAAAACCACTTTCCAGAGAGATGAGCTAGTTCCCAGTCTTCAAGTAGTACGAATTCCACCACGCTCTCTTAATTGATGATGCAAGTCACTGGAGGATTTCAAATTTGTGCCCGTTTCCGAATGACCCAAGAGGTAGAGCACGCCATTCGTTAACCTTTCTTTTACATGGCATTTCCCCCGATATAATCGAGGCCTATTCCATTGATGCAAGTCCTGCAAGAGGATAATCGAAAAACATGAAATGACATATACTCATTGCATTAAATGATACAGAAATCAAGATTTTTCACCCTAAATCACTGAAAAATAAATTACCAACACATTAAAAAGATTCGTAAAATTAAAAAATAAATCATCAATTAAGCACAATCACAAAATGGATATAAAACTTATATGAGTACTCGAAATAAAATAAATAAACCTAAAATTATCACATAGCAATTCCAAATCAATATGCAAACATACAAAATATGAAAACAAGTAGCTAGTAAACAAAAATATGATATAGTAAAATAGCATAGTCATAAAATAATCTAATAGGTACAAATGTTGATACAAGACACCAATAAATAAATTCGACTATAAATAAATAGGCAATAACACAAATTATCAAAACAAGTAAATACAACGAGACACCGATTCATTCAATATGGCAGTCGAATCACACCAAAAAAACAGCAGTAATACACTAGAAATCGATCAAATAATCGTAAGCATTAAGCGTCTCGTCTCGTCAGACGATAGACATCGTAAACAATGTCCCATGTCTGCACAGGCCTGTGCTGTCAAACCACATAGCGCTATGGGTTGTCAGTCATACAACAACATAAGATAACACATGTGAATAGATACAGTCAGTCTTTAAAGCACTATGCGAACAAAACCTCATTTCAATACCATGAAAAAACAATAGGTAAATGCGAGTAAATTAGGCGTAAACACATCGATAACAAATCGTTACACGACTCACCAAAAATCACCCAGAATACCACACCGTAGGTGAAATACCTCATCCTCCGAAGCACCTCTTGCCTGCAATACCTTATCCTCGGTCACTGCAGGCTGCTGCTCCTCAGCGACGTGTCACTCGTAGTCGTCTCTCGCTGCCGCAGCTGTCGGCATTTGGCTCCTCGGTGCTCAGCCCGTCGGCGGTCTGTCCCATGGCGTCGTCGCTGATGCGCAGTTGCGCACTGTAAACCATTCCATTAATTTTATTTCGTGAAATTGAATGCCCATCGTCGTTTAATAACCAGCTGGTATTCGAAAAGAAATTCATGGAACGTTCGGGAGAGCGTTTCGATGCGAACAGACACGCGTACTTATTCGTAAATAATTTCATTTACACTGATACATTTAGCTGGATATTTAAAAAATCAAATCCACAAAGGCGATCAACGTTCTGTTATAGGCTGCATCTTTACACAAATAAAACCCGAAGAAAACAAAACAAAATTCAAACAATGCACATTAAGGTAATATTTAAGCAATATTTCATGGTGAAGAATCACGATTTCAGCAAAATAGTGACAATACAGATTCAATGTGTATTTTCGTATCTCATCCACACGGATACTTTGAAGTAGGATTCCTTGCATAAATTCCCTATAGTAACACGAATATAAAATCAAACCAATTCGAGGGTAAGTTGTAGGGGATGAAAAATTCCGTTGACTTACCGATCTTGTTTTCCGTCAGCACAAATGGTCCACTGGCTGACCGCCACGAATCCCGATTCGCCGACTGTCCCTACCAGCAATCTCTACTTACTGTCGAAACGATACTGTCTCTCTCTGAGAGCAGATTGCCCCGGACCCACATATTTAGAAAAACCCACCTATGTAATCAAAAATCTAACGGAGAGGCTGAAATTTACCACTTAAAAAATTTAGAAATGAAAACATAAGTACAGATGCAAAGCGCCCAAGGTTAGTTGGTTAAAAACTACACTACACTACTATGGACAATTTGCATCCGTGTAGTAATATGTAAAACTGCAAATTCAAATCTAATACCGATAGAATCATCGGCCTAACACGGAATTCATATCCAAGTGAAACGTAGTATTGACTTCCCCTAGGAAGAAGTCGTATCTTTGCCTCGTTCGCTGTTATTACGAACACTTGGAAAGCGTACTCCAGTGAAAGGCGATGATTCATCCTACAGAATTTAAAGAACTGAACAAGAAAATTCACGACTTCAAAAACTCCTTGATGAGGCAAATTTAGAAACAGGTACACTCTGGTGTGTTAGTATTAGTAAAGATATTCTACGCTAATAACCAGAATGCACCTGATTCTAAATGTAATTAATAACTCTGCGCCTAACTGTAACTGAATGAAAACACATAGAAACAGAGGCGACTGCAGTGTTAGTGTTGCTAAAAGAGAAGAGTGCAGAACACTTCCGTTTCTATGCGTTACTTGGTGTGAAAAAATGCAAATATAAGGTTACATATAAATGAAAATAAATATGAATCCAGGGCAACTGTTCTCCAAGCCTACGTTAGCAAAAAGTCACATAGTGACTTAAACTTTTAGAGGTTAAAGTAACTAAACTAAGAAATTGAATAGTTGAAAGCTACCTAATTCGGGATTAGGTGGTGGTGATTTGACCTTTGAGAGCACCGCCGGATTTTTCTGGAAGTCGCGATCGTGTCTAACGAACTGAGGGAAAGAAAAGACGTCCTACTCCGACCAAGGTAGAACTGCAACAGTAGAAAAACACGCCATCTATCGGTCCATATCACAGGCTATTTCTGGGATCGAAATGTTAAATAATTTAGATTGAGTTTTCTCGGTGATATAAAGGAATATTTCTTAGTTGATTCAATAAAAAAGGATTTCTTGGATAATTAATAATGTTTTAAAAATTCTTTTTCGAGAAAAAGTTTTCAAAGATATCATTATAAAGCAGTGTAACCAACCGTAAGTGTGTATTGTTATTTTACGATGAATGCATAACTTTATTTATGGATCAATACATCTGCAATAATTAAATGTTGAGGACTCATATATCTATGTAGAAATTTTCATAAGAGCAATAAATTTATCGTACTTGATCCGTCCTTCGAAGACTATCCGGTAGGTAATTAGTAATTGAGTTCACGTAAGATTTATTCATTTAGCAACGCATGTTCCACTTTAAAATAACTTCCTTAGAGTACAATGCATTTATGTGAGTGTACGTGCCGTGACTGAAGGGCGTGATTGAGGCGAATTTTTAGAGGATGGTTCAGAGTACATATATGCTACAGGAACTAAAATGTTTCATAATTCTCCTAGGTCGGTTCAGGCGATACGAGAGTACAAGAGAATTGGGGGAACTATCAACTCACCATTTGTTGTGTCATAAGTATAAGGCACTCGGCGAAAACCCCCGCACCCAACGTATTCTACAGGTGTGTCCGAAGGATTGATGAGTCCATGACGGCGTGCGCCCATCGCTGCTGTGTCGATGCACGTCCTACTGTCGAGCGCATACGCACCATCGTGGACACATTAAATTATGCATACGCACCAAATTAAGACGACACTTTATCTTGGATTACGCCGACTAACTGTCAAACATGCACCCGTTACCACTCTTTTAACAAACGAACGCTTTTTCATCCTTTCCTCCTGAGAATGTTTTTCCTTGGCAAACGACAATTGGATTTCCATGGAGAGCAATGTGGGAGAATCAAAAATCATTACCATTCACTTAGAAACTCCCGTGCGACAATAATTAAGCCGATATCACATTTAATGACACGATCGTCTTCGCTTGGTGGCCACAAGGCTCAATCTTTCCCGTAGAAAGTCTTCTTTGCTACTCAATGAGGTGCCAGTGCGAGCAACCATCGACTCCGCCCCCCTCTAAGGTTATGCCGTCAGACAAGGAGGAATGAGAGAGGGATTTTTGAGAGGGGGTGCGTAAAAAAACGGGGAAATACAAATGGGGTGGAAGCAAAATCCGAAATGGGGAATGTGAAATGCGATGGTTTGACCATAGACGTGGTAAATGCATTTCATGGAGTACACAAGAGACCTACGTGAAGACGTTGAAAAAACTTAGTCCTGTGACCTGTGAGAACGTAATTTTTTGAACATATTGAAAGTTACACGGTTTTCGTCTCTTCGTAGATATTCTAAATAAACGGTTGCATTGATTGTTATATATTTAAAAGGAAAGGTCATATTATTCAATAATAAGAAACAAAGAAATTTATAAACATAAATGTTCGTGATCAATTACTGTGTAGCATTAATATCCTCTCTAATATGACTTAAAAAGCAGATTTCTTACTGACTTTTGGGTTCTTCTCCCGAATGGATGTGGAAAAGAGACAGAAGACTTAACACACAAGCTCTTAAACAGAGCTGGAAAGATATGCTCTATTTTTGCCACCAATCTCACGGGTTTAAACCGGACAGCAGTCAGGGGCAGAGCCCTTTACTTAAAGAAACCTCTAAAGGAAAAAATTGAATTGAGTTATATGATCGTACGAGGTGAGTCCGATAATATTATCTACTAAAAAGAATACGTCAAATTTTTTGTATGCGTAGAAAGGCAAATATTTACGGATAATTATTCAGTAAACAGCGTATGGGAAGCGTTTCTAACGATCGATTCAAAGAAGGTGAATCTTCATTTCATCGTTTGATTGCTGGTATCATATATTTTACTAAGTAGAACCATTATATTATACATCAACAATGCTTATTAACGCAAATAGTCTCACGCATAAAATTGAAATTAGATGAGAATAAGGACATACGTATGTTTTTGACCCATGTATATAAACTGGTCTTACCATTTCAGTTACCCTTTTATTTTCCACTTGAATTCCAGTATTACATGCATTAAACGTTTAAATTGAGCTATTTCGAACTGTAGGCGGATTATGATGAACAGAATAAGAAACTTCATAATGTTTTATTCAAAATGGTTCATAACCGAAGATTGTAGGTCAATATTTTATTATTTTAATCTCAAAAAGAATGAAAATCTGCAGGTCGAGAATTCCATTTTTACGTGTTATTTTATGGGAAATAAAAAGTTCGCAATCAGTTACTGCGTAGCAATAATTTTCTCTCTAATATGAAATTAAAAATGTAGATTTCGGACTGACTTCGCATAATAAATTGTCAATACGCAAACACAGCGAGATTCGAACCCGCGAACCTTACCAATATGTACATGGAAAACGCATCAATATAGTTAAATGTGAATGATTGAGATAAGCTTTTTTTACACAGTACTTAATTTTTGATAAATTAATTAAAAAAAACGCGCAAACATAGCGCGGGTTCAACTAGTATCGATAAAAGGCTTAGGATGTCTGCACCAACTCGACTTTTCGATGTGCAGGCTTTTATTCATCTTCTCATATAAATTCGAACTATTGTAATCTGAGCTTCGGACCTGGATCGTGTTAAAGAAAGAAGTTCTATTGTTGTAAAATCGTATATAGCTTACTAGCGTAAAGTGAACGTTTTTGGTAAGCCGTTTAAATGAAGAGAGGGTAAGGGGAAGAGGAGAGGGGCGAGAGAGGGAGGGGTGAAGGAGAGAGGGGAGAGAGTGAGGGGGAAAGAGAGGTAGGAGAAAGGGGGGAGAAGGAGGGGGAAGCAGGAGAGAAGGGGATAGGTAGTGGGAGGAGAGAGAGAGAGAGGAAGATGGGAAATAGGAGAGAAGAAAGGTAATGCAAGAATGTAGTAATAGAGGGTTAAGGGTGAGAGAGGGGGAAAGTTAAGAGGTGGAAGGGAGAGAGGGGAAAGAGGAGGGACAAAGAGGGGGAGGGGGGAGAGGTGGGGTATGGATAGAGAGGGAGATGTATCAATAATGCAAGAATATAGTAAAATACGTCTTTAATGGAATATTTTTCTATGGGGATGTCATTTGCACTATTAATTGTTTCACATAATTATTAATAAATTAATTGAAAGAAATCGGTGTAAACATTACGTGGGTACAGCTCCAGCCGGAATGCCTCCTCATGAACTGAAGCTTAAAGTAGGAGCCGTTATCATGTTCCTTAGAAATGTAATGCATTTGAGAGGACTATGTACTGGTGAAAGACTTACTGTCACTCACAATCAGATACAAACACACATAATCAAAGCAAAATTGTTCGGTGCAGCAAACTCAGACACGGTACATATTCCCAGAATCTCACTCATTCCATCAGATACAAATTTACCATTCAGTTTCAAATGAAAACAATTATCTGCATGATTGGCTTTTTCAATAACAATCATTAAGTCAAGAGGCCAAACATTTGATAAAATGCCTTTACCTACCTAAGCCTGTTTTTAGTCATGGACAATTATATGTTGCTCTATTAAGAGTCAGATCGTTTGATTCACTTACTGTAGTGCGAGGAAAGAACCCAGAAATTGGCAGTTTTGTCTTTAGAGAAAACTTTGATTAAAAATTATATGTTAAGAAAAATGCCTGAATGTTTAATGAAGACATTTAAGACATGATAGATCAGCATATGTTATGTGGGGCACAGGTATTTGTTTATTGGTGAAAGGGATGTAGGAGAAAGGGGGGGAGAAGGAATACAGTCGGCCGTATTGCCGTAAATTAGGTATATTTTGAATATGTTTACAGAATTCACCGCTACATGGTGGTGGCTCTGTATACTGAAAATTACGAAAAAGTTGAATATCTCCGAAATGGATGGTTCTACGAAAATTTGTTTCAAACAAAACCTGGAAGAAATATTATTCTCTACAACTTTGGTCCTCACCAAGATTACCAAAACGACGTTTTTAAGGAGATATTTGACGGAAACCGAAAATACCGATTATGTATAAATAATTCCTAAACAATAACTGCTTTTGAAAATTTTTTCAAATGAAAGTTGTCGAAAATTACATTATCTATAAAATTTGTAGAGAATTGTATATATCAAAATGATGTTTTAACCGAGAAATATCGCAAAAACCGAATCGGGTTTCGAATAAACCTCGACTTCCGGTCAGCCGTTATTATCCAAAAACTAGTCAGTTCTTTGTGCTCATCCTAAAGTGTTATATATGAAATTTGGTAACGATATGGCAAGTACCTTTTGAGTTAGAGCGCCCACAATCACATACATCCACACAGACACACACAGAGACATCATTCCGAAAATAGTCTGAACGTGTTCTAGGAACCTCAAAACGTGTATTTCTTTTGAGATCTCGAAGTCGATTTTTTTCGTGATTACTACGTATGGAGAAATTAAAAAAATGTCGGCTTACATTCGTTTAAATAAGCTATATGAATTAACTCAATTTTGTATTCAGTGGCTTAGGTTACATTACTTACAACCAAAGTAATTACCCGCGAAACATGACGGCAGTAAATGAATACAGCATTAAGATTATGACGCTCCCCATTCTCGTGCCTTCTCCCCTCTCTCCCTCCCATTTTCCCTCCCTCCTTTTTCTTCCTCCCTCCCATTCTCATCTCTCTTCCATTCTACCTCCTTCTCTCCTCCTCGCTCTCCAAATTAATATGTAGACATCTCTGTCAAAGTGATACAGTGTATGAAAACTTACGTACAGTTATTCAGAATGAGCGTGATATTGAGGAATCCAAGTTCCTCCATCGGTAATTTGAATCCTGCGTCTATATTACTTTCTCCATACGTAGTAATGGGAAAGTATTGTATTCATGAAAAAAATCGACTTCGAGATTTCAACGGAAATACATGTTTTGAGGTCCCTAGAATACGTTTAGACTATTTTCGGAATGATGTCTGTGTGTGTGTGCGCGTGCGTGCGTGCGTGTGTGTGTGTGTGTATGTTATTGTCGGCGCTCTAACTCAAAAAGTACACGCCATATCGTTACCAAACTTCATGAGCACAAAGAACTGATTAGTTTTTGGACAATAACGGTTAACCGGAAGTCGAGGTTTATTCGAAACCCGATTCGGTTTTTGCGATATTTCTCGGTTAAAACATCATTTTGATATATACAATTCTCTACAAATTTTATAGATAATGTAATTTTCGACAACTTTCATTTGAAAAAATTTTCAAAAGCAGTTATTGTTTAGGAATTATTTATACATAATCGGTATTTTCGGTTTCCGTCAAATATCTCCTTAAAAACGTCGTTTTGGTAATCTTGGTGAGGACCAAAGTTGTAGAGAATAATATTTCTTCCAGGTTTTGTTTGAAACAAATTTTCGTAGAACCATCCATTTCGGAGATATTCAACTTTTTCGTAATTTTCAGTATACAGGGCCACCACCATGTAGCGGTGAATTCTGTAAACATTCAAAATATACGTAATTTACGGCAACAAGGACGTGTCTTCTTTTATGATACGAAATAATAATTTTGCCTAGTAATATTATTCATAATACATAATTTAAATATCTGTACCCCAAATATGGAGAAAGTCATGTGTTGGCCACATCAGATTTTTTTAGTTATATATTCTCTCGATTATGAATTAGTGTATATTATAGGAATTTTGTTGGCACTCTAGCTCAAGAAATAATAATCTGATTTGCACAAAACTCTATATTTAAGATTTTTACTGTAAATTCAAGGTCAGAGGAGATTTTGACTGAAATTAGTGAACAGGAAGATGAGGTTTATGCTATTAATTTCCACGTTTTTTCCCCCAAATACCTTTTTTATAGCTAAATTTATGTAAGCGAATGTTATGAAATTGGTAGGAAATGTAATTTTCTACAAGTTTTGTACGAAACATTTTTTCATGAAAGTGATTGTTTAAGAGGTATTTCGATTATTCGTCTGAATTTACGCGAAATACTTCACAGAGTGATTCCATTGTTTTTATTACTATGAGAAAATCTTCTAATTGTTGATATAAATGCCTATGGTTTCAAGGATAATTTGAATTGCGCATTGGTATTTTCTTATCCATAGAAACAGCTAACAATTTTGTTTACTTATCGTTATTTCAATGCAAAAAGCGATTCGAAGTACTTTTCACTGTGAAAATTATACAGTGTGTTAAAAAACACTATCCACGAGTGTAATAGATGGTAATCATTCGTGAATACGCTGATTTCGAGAGCAGTCACATTCATTACTATGTATTGATAAAGTCATTGGTATTTTCTTATCCATAGAAACAGCTAACAATTTTGTTTACTTATCGTTATTTCAATGCAAAAAGCGATTCGAAGTACTTTTCACTGTGAAAATTATACAGTGTGTTAAAAAACACTATCCACGAGTGTAATAGATGGTAATCATTCGTGAATACGCTGATTTCGAGAGCAGTCACATTCATTACTATGTATTGATAAAGTCATGTGTTGGACGCATCAGATCGCCATACGTATTCAGGCACTTGTCGCAACTTTTAACTAGTTTTTCCACGTCCTGAGTTGGAAATCCGGTGGGAAGAGTAGAAGATCGCAGGTTAAGAGGTATGGGCTGTATGCCGACTGTTCTACACCGTCCCGCCCAAACGGCGCCACTAACATCCGAGTTCATCGCCTTATGTGTTGCCGGGCAAGCCCTCATTCGCAGTCTTCTTTATGTCTTGATAGCTTCCTTTCCCTTTCAAGTCGTCTATCAGCTGAAACCTCTTCCTACCTCTTTCTCTTTTTCCATCCAGTTTTTCTTCTAGCACTTCTTTAATCATGCTCTCTTTCCTCAGGTAATGTCCAATCCAGTTCGCCTTCCTCTTTATGATAGTCTGTATAATCGTTCGCTTATCTCCTATTCTTCGTAGTACTTCCACGTTTTTTATCCTATCTCTCCATTTTATCTTTAGCATTCTTTTCCATGTCCACATTTCGAATCTTACCAATTATTTAATATCATTTTTCCTTAGCGTCCATATTTCTGCCCCATACAAATCTATACTCCATACATAGCATTTTATCAACTTCTTTATATTCCCCGTTAGTAGGAGTTTCTTTCTTCTGAAAGCGGCTTTTGCTTTTGTTATTCTAGTCCTGATTTCATCGGTACATTTTGCTTCTCTCGTTATGATGCTTCCAAGGTATTTATAATCTGAAATTTTTTCTAGTGGCTTTCCTCCAATACTTATATTCAGAATTTCTTCTTTACTTGATATTCGCATGACCTTGGATTTTTCTGTATTTATTTTTCCACCTGTTATCACTAGTCTATTTATCATTTTCTTGAGTTCCTTTTCATCATGCAAGAAAAACACTTGATCATCCGCATATTTCACAGTTCTAATAATCCTTCCTCCAATTTCCAATTTTGAAATCTCCCGTTCCTTCTAACGCTTCCTGGATTAGCCTATATATATATATATATATATTTATACATACATATATATTTATATATAGAGAGAGAGAGAGGGGGGTAGAGGGTTGAGGGGGGGGGAGAGATATAGTAAACAAGGGCAGCAGAAGAGAAGTCTTAAGCTTAAGTGCTTACCTTTGGTTCCGTCGCTCATGCAGTAATTCTCCACGTCTCCACAGAGCAGTTTGCTGTGCTCCATTTTAATTTTGAAAGTTTTTGAATTGCCTCCATCTTCCTCTCCACTTGCTAAAATCCCTACCTACGGGGAATTGTTTTGTCGGAGACACCTTGAAAATCTTGAGGTCATTTCCTACGACCGCCTCGATATGAACGAAGAGGATCGCCAAGACGTTGGAGAGGAGAAAGGCCGTTGCTATGGTTTTGGGTAACATTCTGCGGCCGCGCATTTAGGTTTTTCTTGTAGTTCTGATGAAATTCGTGCCCGTGACTGACGGTCGTTCGTCGAGGAATGTCTCAATTGACGGACATAGGCTTATATCTTTAAGACATCTATCTAATTTCCTAAAAAATTATTAACGTATTATAATCACGTACGAAATTACTGCTCGTTTAAATTAAGCGGTATCTTTTATACATTTCAGGAGGAGAGTTTCGGCAAGGTGTATTTAAAAGAAAAGAAATTTATTTCAATTATTGTTAATTTAATATTATACTAGGGGCTCCGCCCCCAGACCCTCCGGCGGTGAGCTTCGCGTGCTTCATTCGTCCATTGTGAGCGGATTGCACAATATATTACTATTACTCCACCAATCTTTTATCTATGCCAACGTATTAAAGTCGCCATTATTTAAGTTATAAAATTATTACAGTTTTTCATCGTACTTGTATATATATGGACCAATCCCTCAGTACCTCGCTGCCCATCCTCCTCCATCACTTAGGTGAAAATATAACTCTCTATTAGGGATGCACCGAATATCAAAATTGCCGAATAACGAATAAGTAACCGAATTCTGTTGCAGCCGAATAAAAAATACCGAATAAATAACCGAATACTGGTAATGCTGAATACCGAATATTCAGCCACCGAATACTCACATAAAAGAAACCTACTTTTAGAATTGATTTCAGTAAAATCATTATTATTGGAAGTTTATAAAATACCTATTAAATCAATACCACAAAGAACGTTTGGTGTTTGGAAATTAGAAACTTTACTGTGCCTTAGTGTGTCCTAATTATAGAAAAAATATTTTAGTGGGCTTTAATTTTAATTTTTGTGTGATCAGTATTACGTGTGGTTACTGGAAAACATTTCACTTCAGTAATAAATACTCGTATTTGAGTGTTGGTTCTTGGAATTCTATTTCGCTTTCAAGCTTTGGCTTGTTATCAAATTTACCTCCCTTTCCAATAGTTTCGAGAATCAGTTTTATAGTTTTTTTATTCTTTCTCGTTTTTCGGTTTTCTCCTTAAAAACATCGTTATTGGTAATCTTCGTGAGGACCAAAGTTGTAGAGAATAATATTTCTTCAAAGTTTTGTTTTAAACAAATTTTCGTAGAACCTTCCATTTAATAGATAATTAATTTATTCGTAAATTTCTAATATAGAGCGCCACCATGTAGCGGTGAATTCTGTAAACATATTCAAAATATAATTTACGGCAATAAGGATGACTGTATTCTTTTACGATACGAAATAATAATTTTTCCTATAATGCTATTCATAATAATTTAAATATCTACACCCCAAATATGGGGAAAGTCAATTGTTGGCCATGTCAGTTTTTTTAATTTTAGTATTCTTAAAAAAAGTCTTATGTAATTTGCTCTGCAATTCTTTCTTCAATTTTTTCGTATACCATATTTCTATGTTATAAGCAGCTAATTATAAATGATGGCTGGATTTCTATTCCTCAAATGAACGTTTGACTAGCTCTTGCAGAGAGATCGATTGTATCCCTTAACAACTCGCTTAAAAAATCATGCAAATTGTTAATGAGATGAATGAGTTCTCTTGGAAGGGGAAGAAAATCCTATATTTACCTTTTTAATGTATTAATATGCTTTTAGATTTGAGCAAAATTTCATACTAATTAAATAGATAATTAAGCCAAAGTGTAGGTTTGTTACAAAAAACAATTCGTGTGCAATTTCCGATTTTTCACAGTGCAAGATTTCTTTCTTCATTCATCTAAGTTTTTGCTTTATTGGACGGTTATAACTGTGTACTATTTTATTCTTGCGATGTTTGCATGTTACACGATTGAAATTTTAGTTTCACTAAATCCGTTGAAATTCATCTAGTACTTCTGCTAGTATAATAAATATTTAAAAGCAATGATACATTTTATATGTAATGGTAGAATTAGGGTAAAAGAGATTGAGACAGGTCGGATTCCTTTATAATGATTTATATTTCTATTAATCAAATATATTTAATTGAGGATATCGACAGAAGTTGAAAGAGGCAGTTGACAACCCATTCTTAAAAAAATCAAACACGTTGAGTATATTTTTAAATTGTATTTTCAGTCAAATTCCAATTACACTATTCAATATGCTTAACATACTTGTAAATTTCTAAGCATTAGGAAGAAGTTGGAGATTTTGCATTAACAATTGTCGCCTTGGCTGCATTGTACCAAAGTTCGAAAAGTCCATAAACTGGAGAAGGGACGTTGGATGCAGCTGGTCCCTGATCGACTCCATTGACGTAAAAATGAAGTGTTCCGAATTCGGTTCTCATCACACCAACTCTGTCGCCAACCTAAACATATGTTGAAAAGGAAACATGGAATAATTTTTAAGAGTTATTCTGTTAAATTAAAATTCAGATTATTTTTAGGTTTACGTATGAATTTTTTTTATAAATAAATATATACACATACACATATATATATACATACATACATACATTTACGAGGGCGAGTCAAAAAGTTTCCGCCGTGTATTTATTTAAATTCATATAACAACAATACAGAATTCACAAGTGCATCATTTTTCAACATAGTCACCCCGCTTTTCAACAAACTTGGTTCAGCGTTGCACAAGGTTTTGCATGCATTCGGAAAAAAAAGTTTCAGGCCGAGCGGCAAACCACATATGCACCTCCTCCTTCAGCTCATTGTCGTTGGCAAAATGACGGCCTCTTGAAGCAACTTTGAGGAGTCCAAACAGATGATAGTCTGATGGGGCAAAGTCAGGGCTGTCTGGTGGATGTTCTAGGACCTCAAAGCGTAGCTACTGGAGTGTTTCAACTATGTGGACAGCATTATGGGGACGGACATTGTTATGCAACAACACAACACCTTGGGACAGTTTTGCTCGACATTTACTCCAAATCGCTGGTCTCAGCTCATCACGCAGCATCTCTCTGTAGCGTACACTGTTTATCATCATACCCCTTTCCTGGTAATGTTTAAAGGTTGGTCCTTGTTAATCTCAGAAAAGTGTGAGCATCACTTTTCGCAGTCGGCCGAGATTTGAACTTCTTTCTGACGGGGATCGTAGGGTGTTCCACTCCATACTCCGATGTTTGTTCTCCGGCTCATAGTGGTGGACACACGTTTCGTCACCAGTGAGAATGCGATTCAGGAAGGCATCACCATCCTCTTGATACCGGTACAAAAGTCGGTTACAAATGTCCAAACGGATACGACAGTGCTGTTCAGTGAGTTCTTTGGAAACCCATCTTGAACAAAATTCATGGAATAGAAGTCTGTTGTGGATAAATTCATAGGCCGAACGGTGACTGATCTGCAAGTGGTTTGCCACTTCATCGATAGTTACCTTTCTGTTGGCAAGAATAAGTGCGCGGACTTCTTCAATGTTGTCATCAGTCATCGATGTGAACGGGCGCTCTGATTGTTGTTCGCTTGTACCACTTGCTCGGCCATTTTTGAACATGTACACGTACACGCTTCGCTATGGAGAAGTGCTGCTGCCATACTATTATCCATATTAAGTGCCGTACGAAACATTAAAATTATCAATTTGTATTTTTTACAACCAAATTTCACGTAAAAGAATGTAATTCTTTAAATTAAACATTTAAAAGTTACGGTTTTTCTCGTAAAAAAATTAAACCTCAACATTTGCATGATAAAATGTAATATCTCCTTGTTAAGTCATATTAAGCAAATCTCCCGCGCAACACCTCCTGGCTTAGCCAGGAATGGGGAGGAGCGAGGCGAGGACTCATCGAAAAAAAAATAGTTTTGAGGAACTTAGCCAAGACGAAATTCCATCTGATCCTGAATATAGCTTCAACGTAATGTTTTTAAACCCATTGCTTGACATAGTGCTCAGTCAATTATCAGACCGATTTGCTCTAGCTGGAAGAGGGATAAGAGATTTTTATGTTTAAACAAGCTGTTACTATAAATAAAATGAAGAACTCACGAGACACGGTGAAGACAGGATGAATAAATTGGAAAAAATACCTCCAAATCACCGTAAAGGCCAAACTTACACACTTTGACATTGCTGAAGATGACAGCGTTGCTGTCGAAACGCGCGTCCTGAGTCTTCTGTGCCTTGGCACGTAAGTACCGCCTTTACGGTGATTTGGAGGTATTTTTTTTCCAATTTATTCAAGCTGTTACTACTTGGTGAAAGTGAATTGAAACTGGATTGTCAAGCAATAATAGACGATTGTAAGGTTCATTTTGTTTAATCGCCGAAATATTTCGTATGAAATAGCAATCGCCAAGTAAGAGGATGATAATTTTCTCACGCAGCTTTTGAAAACAAAAAAGTAAAATCTTAATAGTTGCAAATTGAAATTATTTTATTTATCTAATGAACATATACCTCTATACACACACACACACACACATGTTAAACCGCCGCTTCACTATTATAACGCACGTCACGTGATGGCCGCGATTGTAAAACTTTCTTGCAGAAAAAGTGAGGGGGCCCCAAAATCGGATTTGCATAGGGCACCCCAAAGTTATCACGCCAGCCCTGACTATGCGGATACTTATTGACTCTCTCTCGTACTTACACACACGCTTAAAATATTAAAATTCATCAAATGTAGGTGGTTAAATAAGGTTAAGGCATTTTAATAATTATCTAAAATAAGACATTGGTTGTTATTTGAGCAATATTTAGGATAACGCACCGTTAGTCCGTTTATGTTTGTTCCGTAGTTAGTAACGATTGCCGCTCCATTTGCGTAAATGTGGTTATGGTGGTATACCATCGCAGAAGGTCTGTAAGTAAGATAAGAAGTTATAATTCATTTTATCATTGCGACATATAAAGGCAAAGGTGAACCGTATAATATTAAAATGTTTAATTGTTTTCATAATATTCAACAAATGATGCGTTAATAAATTTATTATGATTATGTATAACTTTTATTAATTTAAGTTACTCCAGTGAATGAAATATGTCAACTATTACAGAAACCATATCCTACACGTGTACATTCAAGGGTTATATTAGAACGAGTGAACATTTCATTTTTCTCTAAAACCAACGAACCGTAAAAATTGTTTTAATTACAATAAGACGTCAATGAGAAATATTGTAATCTATAAAATTTTACTGTTAAATTGAAAAATGAAAAGGAGGCACTTACGATTTATACATTTCAGATAGAATGTTGACATCATTAGGGTTACTTGTGATGATGCCAATGCCCAAGGAGTAGCTGTGCTTTGCTAGCTTCTTGTCCAATCTAACCTCAAATATTTCGTTATCCTTCAATGGTCTACTTGTGAATGCCGCTGAATTCAAAGGGTCATTCTCACTGTGTAATAATAAAATGAAATAAAATTAATAGTATGCTTCAGAGCATGATGATGTTTATAAATAACAAAGAGAAAACTTCGTTGTACACGGAAAACTTACTTAATCTTTTGCACTGTGCGTCCTTTGTTTAGGATTGCGATGTTTTTTCCACATCTGCGATGAAATGTCAAGCCACTTTTAGGAGTATCGACAGGGAGTCCTAGAGAACATAATAACGATCACAATTTTAAGTTTTTAAGCGTTGAATGGCACGATACGTGTAGTTACAGATTTATACCGTAGGTTAACTAAACTTGTTCTCCACAGTTATTTCTGTATAATTAATAATCACAACCTAACGTAATATTTCACAAATTTGCTCGGGGTTTTTAGGCATTTTCATTTTTCATTGTTTTAATTTAATTTACGCCAATGATGGAATTTGCGGCAAGGATTCAGGACCTTCACTTGGCAGGACAAATTGGGAAGCATGAGATGGTACAATGACTGCAGTTAGATTCGTACTGGGTAATTTTAGGAGAGACGAGGGCGTCAGTGAAATACTACAATAGCTGGGTTGGGAGACACTAAAATTTCGATGATAATAACAATGCTAAGCTTATTATCCTAAGTAAAAGTGGAAACGGATATACTCTCTCCCGGTAATTATTTTTTAATAATAATTAACGGCAAATTTCATCGATGTTATCGGTGGAATAGAAACTCCGGAATTCCGAAATATTTTTCTGTTTCATAGATGTTTTATTATACACTGTTGTTTTAGGAAAAAGAGATCGCATATGATGCAGAGGTTTATAAAATTGCATTTTTATATTAGTTACAGTTGATATTGTTACTAATGGCGGGAGAAGTTTAATAAGTGAAAGGTTGAAGTCTTCTTCTAATTCGTTAGCTTCTAACGAGGCCATTTTTAATTAGATGACATTAAACAAGAGTATCAGAAGAGAGGTAAAGTCTTAAGCTTAAGTGCTTACCTTTCGTTCCGCCACTCATGCAGTAATACTCCACGTGTCCACAAAGCAGTTTGCTGTGCTCCATTTTGATTTTGAAAGGTTTCGAATCGCCTCCGTCTCCGTTTTCTACCATCCCTACCGAGAGAACAACGGGGGATTGTTTTGTCGGAGACACCTTGCAAATCTTGAGGTCATTTCCTACGACCGCCTCGGTATGAAAGAAGAGGATTACCAATACGTTGGAGAGGAGAAAGGCCGTTGCTATGGTTTTGGGTAACATTCTGCGGCCGCGCGTTTAGATTTTTCTTGTAGTTCTGATGAAATTCGTGCCCGTGACTGACGGTCGTTCGTCGAGAAATGTGGCAACTGACGGACATAGGCTTGCTTCTTTAAGATACCTATCTAATTTCCTAAAACTGATTAACATATTGTAATCACGTACGAAATTACTCCGCGTTTAAATGAAGCCGTTTCCTTTTTAAATTGGCTGACGCAATTTTCTTCAAGGAAACGCCCTTTTTTAATGTAAATGAGAAGGAAGTTCGTTTAAATTATTTTTTGCAATAAAATAAATTGGATGAAAAACTACGAAAAGTAAACAATTCACGTATAACATTGTTTTTGTTCCATATAATCTATATTGTACCAACATTTCTTGTTACCTAAATGTTTTAAATAAAAAATGGTTTATCAATATTTTGAAATACGGAAATTAATTTTCATTTAAACTCACACAATATGGAAAAACGGTGCCGAACGTGTTTAAGTTGCTTGGGATCGCGCTTGAGCTAAACAGTCTCGGGAAATGGGAACATTCTTGCCGAACAATATTTTCTCTATGTGAATATTTTTTTAAAATTCGTACCATACAGATCATGTAAATGCTGGGGACGGTAAAATATGCATAAAAATTGTTTTCTGCCAAAAAAATGTATATGGCAAACGTTGAGATGACGGCATGCTATCCATTATATGGTTTCCACAGAAAAACCGTCACCGTAAATAACTTAAATATGTACGTGAATTTACATAGATATTATTGGTTTAAATTACTTATTTTTCTTAGTCTATTAGAACATCATCAAATGCTCGTTTAATTGTTTCTGTAATTCATAGTTTTTCATTTAGAAAAATAGAAAAATTTCGGTCATTTTTGATGTGCTTTTCCTAAATGTCAATGTTCATTAATAAATGTTTTCAATATTAAATTTTAACTAGTGAAACACTCATTCGCGTTATTAGATGCATGAAAATTTATGTAGTCGAATACAAACGTCTTCGCTTTGGTGAATTTAAATTTTTTTACAATATTTTAGAATAGATTTAAATTTAAGTGAAATTAAATTGTAATTTCCGTACATATTATTTATGGTTGCTTAATATATTGTTTACGTCATTATTGGTGTATATTTGCATGTGCATTTTTAATCGAAAAATCATTTTATACAATAAAGTTCGATGGCGTATATGCATTTTGCTCGCTGACGTTTTATCATAAGTAGCGAAGTATGTACAGAATTCTCACAATGATCGTTCGACAAAGAGGTAAAAATAAATCGGCAAAATTTGTTGATTCCTCTTATTTTAGTGCCCCCCTTCGTACTGGTACACATATGCATTGCGGATAGTTCATTGTTTATACGTACTCAAGGGACCCCAAAACGTGCGTTTCATATATAACACTTTGGTATGAGCACGAGGATCTGATTAGTTTTAGGACAATACCGGTTAACCGGAAGTCGAAGTTTATTCGCAACCCTATTCGGTTTTTACGATATTTCTCCGTTAAAACATCATTATTGTAGGTACAATTGGATAAATTCGATACAAAGGTTATAAGAGAATGTAATTTCGTACAACTTTCAACTGAAACAATTTTCCAAAGCAGTTATTGTTTAGTAATTATTTATAAATAATCGATTTTTTCGGCATCCGTCAAATACCTCCTTAAAAACGTCGTTATTGGTAATATTCGTGAGGACCAAAGTTGTAAAGACTAATCTTTCTTCCAAGTTTTGTTTTAAACAAATTTTCGTAGAACCTTCCATTTAATATATAATTAATTTATTCGTAAATGTTTAATATAGAGCGCCACCATGTAGCGGTTAGTTCTGTAAACATTTTCAAAATGTAATTTACGGCGATAAGGAGGACTGTATGCTTTACGATACGAAATAATAATTTTGTCTTATAATGCTATTCATAATAATTTAAATATATATACCCCAAATATGGAGAAAGTCAATTGCTGGCCACGTCAGATTTTTTAATTTTAGTATTCTAAAAAAAAGTCCAATGTAATTTGCTCTGCAATTCTTTCCTCACTTTTTCGTATACTATATTCAGTGCCAGCCCAAGGCTTTTTACGAGTGAGTTCAAGATTTTATTTGATCGCCCCTAATAAAGGTATTCTTTACCACCCTCGTTTTCTAGTATCCACGGTTAGCGGAATATATATATATGTATGCATTTATATCGTCTTACCAACACCCTACAAAATTTATTTGATACGGCTAATTTTGATATCTTTTTGACGAAAAACATCTATAATCAACATAAATGTTGTGATAATTACTTTTATTTTCTTATTCATTACAAGTACGCGCATAAACAATATATTATGTTACCAAATCTTCCCGATAGCGCTGCTTCCCAGGAAGGAAACTCGCAGTTAACCGTTACTGATTCCCTCTAAGTCATAAAAGAAACCAAATACCGAATTATATTTTTGCAACTGCTTAAATCTTTCAGTGACTGATGAGATTGCTGTGTCGAGAATGACACTGAAGAAGTCGACCCTAAATTGCTTTTCAGGAAAATTAATTGGATCTTCTGATGTCACATACACGAACTGTTTTTTTGTGTGGGGATTTCTTGCATTTTCTTCTTGGGGAAAATCTGCTGTTAAATTGAGATTTTCTGCCAATTTCTCAGCAGTTTCTTTCATATTTAGAAAATTGTCCTCTGACCGATAAGTCTCTAAACATGATTTTGTTTGAATTAATGACTTTAATGCTACAACGACATCAATTAATATCCCTTGCGGAAGCTTACTGGAAATATTAATTTCGTACAAAATCTTGTACCAAATTACAATTCTGCAAATAAATTTAAAACTACGTATTTTCCTTGCGATATCTTTTGCCTCAACCCTGGTTTTAGTTCCATGCTGTCGCAATAGTGTATTGTCATCAGCAATAGTTGTTAGGACATCGTGAATGCTAACAGTTTGAAATCTAACAGCTTCAGCTGCATCCACACGACTTTTCCAGCGTGTTCCATTAAGCGTTTTGACAGTAAAATCTGAAACATGCTTTAAAAGAACGTCCCAGCGGCAAGTCGATGCAAAAAAAAAATTCTAAATACGTTGAATGGTATCAAAAAATCTACAGCTTCCATATTGCCGGTGGCAGAGTCATTAAGGACTAAATGAAATGAATGGGTGCTACATGGCGCAAAGAATGCTCGTGGGTATTTCTACCTAATAGGAGTTTGAATTCCACACTTTTTTCCTTTCATATTGGACCCATTATCATACCCCTGTCCGCGCATGTCATTCAAATTTAAATTCGACTCTTCGATCTTTTTTAAAACAGCTGTCATTCCTTCACCCACGGAATTTGAATGTTTACACAACTTATAAATCTTTCTTCTATTTTTACTCTTTCACGTAAGCCTGTATTTTTTCTTGTATATGTACATACCTTATTATTAAAGTCATTCACTCTACATGGGATACATCTGAGGTACTAGTATCTACTATAATCGAAAAATATTTTGCTTTATCTATCTCATTCAAAATATTCTCCTTAATTTTATATCCTAGTAGGTTTGTGATTTCGTTTTGAACTGTTTTGCCTAGGTAAGAAGAGTGAATTTCTTTGGTTTTAATCCTATTGAGGTGCCTCTTCATAACTTCGTCAACTTCGGCTAATAGTTCGACTATTTTTTAAAAATTTACCGTTGTTTTTTGTAAAAATTGTGTCATTTAAACCTCTAGAAGCCATACTTTCCAAAATCTGCGCTTTACACTGTTGTTGTTGTTATCGTTATTTTTCGTCGTTGTTTCGAATATTTTGATTTTGAGTTTCTGTCATATCGTTTTTGTTACTCCGTTTCTTTGTTTTCGTTTTGTTTAACTGGTTTATGGCCAACATGGATACCCCTCCATCATCCTCCAAGCTGGGGAATAAGGTCATTCACAGCTAGGCACAGAAGATAATTCATAATGTGATAAAGTTCATGATGAAGGAAGATGAATCTGAATATAAAAATATTCATGAAAATGTATCTCAGTGTGAATGTAATAAAAATATTCTGTAAAATATTCACTTTTGGAAATCGTTTCCTCTGCCGTAGTTGGCTCACCATTGAATTGCGTGTATCATACGAATTCCGTTTGAAAATTGTGTTACCACGACCTGTTGTAGATAAACGACCGAGTATTACTTCCTTAGGTTGGCGACACTGGCAAGCGGGAAGTCATGTAGCTCACTTTCCCCCTAAGCCGACCATTCCCCTCCATGTCACGTAAGCTTTTAAAACGACTGTATCTAAAATGTTTTATAGGAGGAGTGAGAGTGAGGAGGAACTTTCGATTATTTTAGGGAAAACCCTTTCCGAAATCGCGAAGATGGTGGACTTTACCTTTCAAATAATGTGCATCTCCACGAGGCACGTGCACTAGAACCGAGATGAAGGAGAAATACCTCCTCCGAAAAAGAAACAGAGCCTCTTCCGCTAATCACCGCAGAAATCTGCAACCCGGGTTGCAAAGGGTAGCGATGCGCGTTCGCCATTGTCCTACTGTTGGAAAGCTCGTTAGAGAGAGGCCGAAGATGGGAGCAGGAGAGGAGTCGACATGGGGTAGGGGTAACCTCAACCGGGGGGGCGGTACTTCTTCCTTTTGATGTCATTTACCTTTTGAGGGACTCGAATGATAAGTCTTTCGTTTACAAGAGCAATGACGTCCAACTCCCATGAAGGATAGAACAGTTCGGAAAAACCCATGTGAGCGGGAGAGAAGCACCATAGGATATCAGCCCTCGCGGAAAGGGCTCAACGGGTCAGAACTCAGCGGGCGGCACGCGGTACAGGCGCCAAAGAACAATGCCACTTTCTTGCTCTCACACTTAATTGCACCCTCAACTTTTCTTCGACGCCCTTACCAAAGCAAGAGTCCAAAACAGGGCATCGAACCGTAATATTTTTCGCTCCGGTTTTCGTTCCGGTTCACTCAAAACACAATATTTCGGTTCGGTTCCGGTTTCGCTCCGGCAAGCGTCAGTGAACCGGTTCGAACCGGTTTTTTTCGCTCCGACCTTAAAATATTTTTAGGAAACTTTCAAGAATTGATTTATTAATTAAGTAATTTTCTTATTAAAGCAAATACATCTTCACTATAAAAATAGTGATATTTAAAAAACATACTCAAAACACGAAAATAAATTATTTAAATGTGAATATTTAGTATGTATCTTATTTCTTTAAGATTATATTTTGAATTGAATATTTACAAACCATACATGCGCCTCAAATGATTTCAACATATTAGGAAAGTATAAAGTAAATTATAAATGAGCACGTTTTCTGCGTTAGAGTATTCTAAACTTATTATGTTATGCAAAGCATTCATCTCATTTTCTAATTTACTGTGCTTAGTTCTTAGTACTAAATTTTATCAAAATCCGCTGAATAGCTACGGAAAAAATTGCATCCTGATAGAAAAACAGACAGACCGAAGCTAATATGCGCTAAAGCCTAATAATGAATTATTAATATTTTTATTTACAAATCGTGCGGTAAAATAGGAGATCGCGTTATCTCAATAGTGCCAGTAAGTTGAGTAAGATATTACGTTATTTTCATTAACAATTTGTAGATCACGTCCACTGCTCGTAAATGCACGGCTTAATTTTTTCATTCAGAGATTACTTAAATGGATGAAAAAATCTATAAAATATCTATGAGGAAGAAGCTCGCAGAAATTGAGGGTCCGAAAATTCAGAAAGGCTGAGAAATGTTTATTAAAATGATACAAATTTACGATGACTGAATATTTTTAATCACTTAAGTAGTGTGAGAATGTTAAACTTCATTATTTCATGAAATTGAAATGATAAGTGCCGTTTCGAAAAATTATTACTAAGCGAAAGAATGTGATTTTCAGCCGGCAGCAAATAAAAAAGATCTACGTACATCTACATATTACCATATTTCCAACTTTAAGGAAAATCCAAGTTAAGAATCGGGAAATATTTTAGCCGGGAACACATACTACGGGGTATGCTCGGGGGGAGGGTAGCAAGACAATTAGAGGCTGTCTTTAAAGTACCGCCCAAGTTCCTTTCCAGTAGCCTCGTTTAACAGGTAATCTCAGCAGGATGTATTGTAGACCCTCTCTCTGTGTATTGAGATGCACATGGAAAATCCCACTATTGAGCCAACAGATACTATTATCACAAAGACACATCCTTCCCAAGGCTGAGGAGAATGTGTTCTCAAGAACCGAAAAATATGGAACGAAATAAATAACGGTTTTCGGTTTCGGTTCGGGTTCAGAAAAATATTTTTTTTCGGTTCGGGTTCGGTTTCACTCCAGGAAAAATAACGGTTTTTTCCGGTTTCGGTTTTCGGTTCGGTTCCGGTTCGATGCCCTGGTCCAAAACATGGGTAAAAACATATCCGTAGTTGGACAGATGGAAATTTTTCAGGGAAACGGAATTTCCGCGCCGTTCCCTTTCCATATTCGCAATAAGACGCCGGATGGACTCCCCTCCGACCGGCCGCCTGTGGCTTTTGCCCACATTGCCCACGCCTTGTACCGGGACTGACCATATTTCTATGTTATAAGCGTCTAATTATAAATGATGGCAGGATTTCTATTCTTCAAATGCATGTTTGACTATTATAATAGTTCTTACAGAGAGATTGATCGTATCCCTTAAAAACTCGCTTAAAAAATCATGCAAATTGATAATGTGATGAATGAGTACTCATGGAAGGGAAAGAAAATCCTATATTTACCTTTAAAACATCTTAATCGGATTTTAGATTTGAGCAAAATTTCAAAATAATTAAATAGATAATGAAGTCAAAGTATAGGTATGTTACAACAAACAAATCTTGTGCAAATGTAATAAATATTTGAAGCAATGATACATTTTATATTTAACGGTAGAATCGGGGCAAAAGAGGTTTAGATCAGCTCGGCTTCCTTTATAATGATTTATATTTCTATTAATGAAATTTATTCATTTGAGGATATGAACAGAAGTTGGAAGAGACAGTTGATAACTTATTCTTAAACAAATCAAACACGTCGAGTATATTTTGAAATTGTATTTTCAGTCAAATTCCAATTACACTTTTCAGTATGCTTAACATATTTGTAAATTTCTAAGCATTACGATGAAGTTGGCGATTTTGCATTAACAATTGTCGCCTTGGCTGCATTGTTCCAAAGTTCGAAGAGTCCATAAACTGGAGAAGGGACGTTGGATGCAGCTGGTCCCTGATCGACTCCATTGATGTAAAAATGAAGGGTTCCGAATTCGGTTCTCATCACACCAACTCTGTCGCCGACCTAAACATATGTTGAAAAGGAAACATGGAATAATTTTAAAGAGTTATTCTGTTAAATTAAAATTTTTTTCTTGTTTATGTATCAATTATTTTTTATGAAAAACTATATATATATATATACACACACACATCCACACACACACATATATAATTCATGAAAACACGCTTAGAATATTGAAATTCATCAAATGTAGGTAGGTAAATGAGGATAAGACATTTAATAATTATCCAAAATAAGACATTAGTTGTTATTTGAACGATAATTACGATAACGCACCGTTAGTCCGTTTATGTTGGTTCCGTAGCTACTAACGATTGCCGCTCCATTTGAGTAAATTTGGTTATGGTGGTATATCATGGCAGAAGGTCTGTAAGTAAGATAAAAAGTTATAATTCATTTTATTATGGCGACATATAGAGGCAAAACTGAGCTGTATAATATTTAAATGTTCGATTGTTTTTATAGTATTAAACAAATTGAGTTAATAAATTGATTATTATTATGTATAATTTTTATTAATTTAAGTTACTTCAGTGAATCAGGTATTTCAAACATTACAGAAAGCATATGTAACACGTGTATATACACGGGCCATATTAGAAACGAGAGAATCACTCGTTTTACTCTGAAGCCAACGAACCAGAAAAATTATTTTATTTACAGTAAGACGTCAATGAGAAATATTGTAATCTATAAAATTTTACTGTTAAAGCGAAAAATAAAAAGGAGGCACTTACGATTTCCACATTTCAGGTAGAATGTTGACATTATCAGGATTACTTGTGATGATACCAATGCCCAAGGAGTAACTGTATTTTGCGAGCTTTTTGTCCAATCTAACCTCAAATATTTCGTTATCCTTCAATGGTCTGTTTGTGAATGCCACCGAATTGATAGGGTCATTCTCACTGTGTAATAATAAAATAAAATGTAATTAATAGTGAGCTTTGAAGACCATGATCATATTTTAAAATATCAAAGAGAAAATTTTGTTGTGCAGGAAAACTTACTTAATTTTTTGCACTGTGCGTCCTTTGTTTATGATTGCGATGTTTTTTCCACATCTGCGATGAAATGTCAAGCCACTTTTAGGAGTATCGACAGGGAGTCCTAGAGAACATAATAACGATCACAATTTTAAGTTTTAAGCGTTGAATGGCACGATACGTGTACTTACAGATTCATACCGTAGGATAACTAAACTTGTTCTCCACAGTTATTTCTGTATAATTAATAATCACAACCTAACGTAATATTTCACAATTTTGCTCGCGGTTTTTAGGCATTTTCATTTTTAATTGTTATAATTTAATTTACGCCGATGATGGAATTGGGGGCAAGGATTCAGGACCTTCACTTGACAGGACAAATTGGGAAGCATGAGATGGTACAATGACTTGCAGTTAGATTCGTACTATGTAACTTTAGGAGAGACGAGGGCGTCAGTGAAATATTGGAGTAGCTGGGTTGGGAGACACTAAAATTTCAATGATAATAACAATGCTAAGCTTATTAAAAGTGGAAACGGATATGCTCTTTCCCAGTAATTTGTTTTTAATAATAATTAACGGTAAATTTCATCGATGTTATCGGTGGAATCGAAACTCCGAAATCCCGAAATATTTTTCTATTTCATAGATGTTTTATTATACACTATTGTTTTAGGAAAAATAGATCGCATATGATGCAGAGGTTTATATAATTGCATTTTTATATTACTTATTAAAAGTAGTGGCGGGAGAAGTTTAATAGATGAAAGGTTGAAGTCTTCTTCTAATTCGTTAGCTTCTAACGAGGCCATCAGAAGAGAGGTAAAGTCTTAAGCTTAAGTGCTTACCTTTGGTTCCGCCACTCATGCAGTAATACTCCACGTGTCCACAAAGCAGTTTGCTATGCTCCATTTTGATTTTGAAAGGTTTCGAATCGCCTCCGTCTCCCTCTCCGTTTTCTACCATCCCTACCGAGAGAACAACGGGGGATTGTTTTGTCCGAGACACCTTGCAAATCTTGAGGTCATTTCCTACAACCGCCTCGGTATGAAAGAAGAGGATTACCAATACGTTGGAGAGGAGAAAGGTCGTTGCTATGGTTTTGGGTAACATTCTGCGGCCGCGCGTTTAGATTTTTCTTGTAGTTCTGATGAAATTCGTGCCCGGAATGACGGTCGTTCGTCGAGAAATGTGGCAACTGACGGACATAGGCTTGCTTCTTTAAGATTCCCATCTAATTTCCTAAAAGTGATTAACATGTTATAATCACGTACGAAATTACTCCGCGTTTAAATTAAGCCGTTTCCTTTTTAAATTGGCTGACGCAATTTTCTCAAGGAAACGCCCTTTTTTAATGTAAATGAAAAGGAAGTTCGTTTAAATTATTTTTTACAATAGAATAAATTGGATGAAAAACTACGAAAAGTAAACAATTCACGTATAAAATTATGTTTTTGTTCCATATAATCCATATCGTACGAACATTTCTTGTTACCTAAATGTTTTAAATAAAAATGATTTTCAATATTTTGAAATACGGAAATAAATTTTCATTTAAACTCACACAATATGGAAAAACGGTGCCGAACATGTTTAAGTTGCTTGGAGCGTGCTTGAGCTAAACAGTCTCGGGGCATGCGAACATTCTTGCCGAACATTATTTTCTCAATGTGAATATTTTTTTAAAATTCGTACCATACAGATCATGTAAATGCTGGGGACAGTAAAATATGCTTAAAAATTGTTTTCTGCCAAAAAAATGTATATGGCAAACGTTGAGATGACGGCATGCTATCCATTGTATGGTTTCCACAGAAAACCGTCACCGTAAATAACTTAAATATGTACTTGAATTTACATAGATATTATTGGTTTAAATTACTTATTTTTCTTAGTCTATTAGAACATAATCAAATGCTCGTTTAATTGTTTCTTTAATTCATAGTTTTCATTTAGAAAAATAGAAAAATTTCGGTCATTTTTGATCTGCTTTTCCTAAATGTCAATTTTCATTAATATATGTTTTCAATATTAAATTTTAACGAGTAAAACACTCATTCGCATTATTAGATGCATGAAAATTTATGTAGTCGAATACAAAAAATCGTCGCTTTGGTGAATTTAGATTTTTTTACAATATTTTAGAATAGATTTAAATTTATGTGAAATTAAATTGTAATTTCCGTCAGCATAAGGTATTATATGTACATATTATTTATGGTTGCTTAATATATTGTTTACGTGTTTATTGGTGTATATTTTTATGTGCATTTTTAATCGAAAAATCATTTTATATGATGAACTTCGATGGCGTATATTCATTTCGCTCGCTGACGTTTTATCATAAGAAGCGAAGTATGTACAGAATTCTCACAATGATCCTTCGACAAAGGGGTAAAAATAAATCGGCAAAATTTGTTGTTTCCTCTTATTTTAGTGCCCCCCTTCGTACTGATACACATATGCAATGCGGATAGTTCATTGTTTATACGTACTCGAGGGACCTCAAAACGTGTGTTTCCGTCTAAATCTCGAATACGGATTTTTCACGAATACAATACTACTACAGTAAGACCCATCGCTACTGTGGTCCTACTTCATCTGAAACGTAATAATTTCATTTATGAGAGTCGAATGGGAAAAAATATATTCGGTCTGATTGCCTTTTCTAAAAACCCGCTTGTGGGAACCACAATAGAAATGGATCTTCTACTGCTTGATATACCACCTTTAAATGCGGGTGAGTTTCATACAAAAGCATTCATTAAGCTCGAAATTATCTCGTTGTCAAATACGTACATATAAACACTTGAAAATCACGTCGCGAATTTTTGCTGCGTTACTAGCGCGGAAACGGATTAATTTTAAAATAGTTTAAATGTTTATGAAACTGCATTATCAACTTGTTTCTAATATATTTGTGTAAATGCAAAGTTAAAAAAACTACTACTAATATATAAAACGCATTTACTGTCAAAATGGTTGATCCTAACGCGAACTACTCAAGAACTCTTGACTACCTGTTGAACCTTTTTAACAAGCAATCGTCTGTAAAGGGTACGATTCTGTAGGAGTGTTTTATATTTTCCATTTGATTTACCTAAGTAGGGGCGTAGGATATTACTCATTTGCATTTTAAAATGTATATAATAAAATGAAAGGAACTGGGCATTTTGTATGTTCTACGATTGAACTGACTACGGGTTTTCACAGCGAGAATACAAATAATTGCTGAGCTATCTTAAAAATTTATATAGAAACAAAAAAAAGTTCTTTTTTCAGGTTTATGGATTACGAGAGATGTTTAGTTACCGTAACAACTCCCATTGTCGATACGCATCGGTGTCCAATTCCTTTATCTTCATTTTCTACATACTAGCAGAAATACCCGGCGTTGCCCGGGGTACTGGTATATTTCAGTATTTGATGCATGGCATACTGGGTACATTAGCTTAATTGTTCATTTAAGTGAATGTCAGATGATACGTGGTATTTGAGATTTCAATCGGCCGCCGTTTTGAATAAAACGGACAGAAAGAAACAAAACCGGATTATGAATTATTCCTTAGAACCCTCTACAATCGTACTAAATTTGATTCAAATGAATAGCAGGACTCGTTAAAATACGCTTAGGTTAATGTTTAAATCGGGCTCTATTTTGAATCAGACAGGCAGAACGAAATGCTGCGCTGACCTTCCTATTTCTATTAATGACAAATTTCGGAATGATGTCTGAGTGTATGTGATTGTGAGCGCTCTAACTCGAAAAGCACTTGCCATATAGTTACCAAAATTCATATATTACACTTTGGTATGAGCACGAAGAGCTGATTAGTTTTTGGACAATACAGGTTAATCGGAAGTCGAGATTTATTCGAAACCCGATTCGGTTTTGGCGAAATATCTCCGTTAAAACGTCATTATTGTATATACAATTCGATTAATTCGATACAATGATAATTTTGCCTCATAATGCTATTCATAATAAGTTAAATATCTATACCCCAAATATGGAGAAAGTCATGTGTTGGCCACATCAGATTTTTTTTCATCGAATCAACTATTTTCTTAATCTCATTATCAGTAGGTGCTGGTATATACAAACAATTCATGACACTCAACATATTACATTCACTAAGTCTAATCGTGCAATTATTTTATTTGAAACATTTATTCATAAGAACGATTGTTTTACAGATATTTTCATTTTTCCTTTGAATTTGTTAAATACGTCGCAATATGATATACGCGCTTTTAGGTCTCCCGAATACGTATTTACTATTTTCGCGATTATTTCTGCGTGATATAATTGATAAACTAATAATCGGATCAGCACAAAACTTTATTGTAAAGAATTTTATTAGTATGTAATTCAAGATCTGATAAAGTTTATTCTGGACATAATTCCAAATATCTCCTTTAGTTTTATTAGTATGTAATTCAAGATCTGATGAAGTTTATTCTGGAGATAATTCCAAATATCTCCTTTAGAACTCAATGTACGTAAATGTTTATTATTACTAAAGTTATAGAAAGTATTACTTTCCACAAGTTTTATCTGAAACATTTATTCATAAGAACGACTGTTTAAGAGATATTTTCATTTTTCGTTTGAATTAATTAAATACGTCGCAATGTGATACCTGTGTTTACGTTATTAAGACAGAATTCTCTTATTTTTTATAGCAATGCCTACGCTGCGAGAGGTAATTTTATTCACGCCTCGATAGTATATTTTATCCATAGAAACAGGTAAAAACTTAGTTTACTTATTGTTTATTTAACGTGGAAAATTATTCAAAGTATTTCTCCCTGCGAAAATCATTCTACGTTTTTAACAACCACTCACGAGTGTTTTAGACGACAGTTATTCTGATGTCGGGATCAATCATATTACGGGGAAAGTCATGCGCTGGACACACACAATGTTTACCTCTTTTAATGGTGTTACTTTTCATGTGTTGAGAAAAATGCGTATTTGCTAATCAGATGTGTCGTATGAATGCGTGGCTATATAGGTTTCCATAAATAAGTCTATAATAGGCGTTTCTATAATGCTTTAAGAGCGTCGTATTCTTTTATCCCATCATTGACTTAAGCGTCGCAGAAACCCGTCGTATCTCGCGATAGCACGGAACCAGTGTTAAGCCAAATTCTATTCTGTTTCCCTTCTTCCATTATCATCCTCATTCCTCGCATTTTCCCCAATATAATGCCCTCTTAAAATGTTTACCTACCATTTAATTTTTAAGTTCTCTTTCGTAGAATAGGAGAAAGCACTGTATTGTTAATATTAAAGTTTTAAAAATGTAATTTTCTAAAGGTTTTTTAACGTTTTTTCCGTAAAACGGATTGTTTAATTAAAAGACATTTCGTGTTTTCTTCTGAATAACGTCACTAAGTGATATCATTTTTTCCGTTGCTATGATAAAATTCTCCAATTATTTGTAGCGATGCGTACGCTCTCCAAAGGTAATATTAAATGCGAATCAATATTTTATTATCAATAGCAACGAGTAATAATTTTGTTTATTAGTTGTTTTTTCAATGTAAACATTACCGAGTGTTTAAAATTTATTCTCAAGTTAATTCGTGATAATTATTCTTCAGGGCGCAGATGACGAGAGGATTCGCGTTCATTATTCTGTATGGAGAAAGTCATGCGCTGGGGCGCATCACATTGTTTCCTCACTTGGAAATAGTTGTGGTAAAAAATAAATAAAACGAGCGAATTAAATGGCAAAAGGCTGTGTCCAAAGTGCCCTTCGCAATTTCCTCAGCGGCCACTGGTGTCCGAGAAGGTGAATGATTTCAAACGAGTGATATGAGAGCGGTGAACACGGGCGGACGGAGATAGTTCAGGGTGAGGAGGAGGTGGGCAGGGTCGGAGGTCAAAAGGGAGAGAGGGAGGAATACGGAGAGAGAGAGGGGAATGGAGGTCAGGGACTCGGGGTTTAGAACCTTGGAGTGCGATGGCGGGAAGCGATTTGGGAGAGGGAGTCCAGCGACGGGAGGGGAGGAGGTGGGAGAGAGGGGGTGGGAGGATGGGAGACACTTAACGCGTACAGGGAAATGCCGCCATCTCCTCTTGCTGACTTTGAGAACGATCGCCCTTTCCTAAGGGCATCTTACGCAATCCCGCGGGAATCTCGGCTAAGTGCGCTGCGAATATTACTATGCCTCGTCCTAGATATGTACTAGAAAGGAGCACGGCGCAGTATCCTCAGGTGAAAGAGTTTCTTACTCGATATAACGGAGGGCAACATGTAATAAAATTTCCCTTTTCCCTTAAAAGAAACCCTGCCTCTCTTTTTCTCGCGGTTTCCGCTTACTCACTTTTTATAACTAGTGAAATTAATTTTTAACGCTCTTTTCATGTTTTTACTCATAGCTGTACTTCGATCAGTGATTAAATCGTTCACTTAGTAAAGTCTTTTCGACATATTCGTGCGTTTTTTTCGTTCCATTAATTTGTAGAATGAGTAATGAAACAATATATGCGTTTAAAAAATATATTAATTTATAACGAATTTAATATCTTTATTTTGACATCAATCACTCGATATAACAATTTTGAATAATATTATAGTAATTATAATTACCTTGATCGTTTTGACAAGAAGAGGTATTTCACATCGATGAAGAGATGATAAATGTTCCGCCAAACGCGAACTATTTGAGTAAGCTATAAGGCCCTTTAATTTCTGTATTTTTCCTTTCGGCTATAATAGTTAATTGTTTTTATATTCTAGTATAGGTGCCTAATTCATATTTAAAGCAAGGCATTTCGGCGAAATCATATGGTTTTATGGTTTTGTTAATTTCATATATTTATCAAATGAAGAAAATGACAACATAATAATGAGCGTTTGTAAGAATTTGTTAATTTAACAATGTCCTTCGTATCAGTTTTTTTTAAAGCGTAAGATGTATCGTTGTCGTTGAAACCACCTTCTCCAGTTACACGCTGTCCTATTAATTCCAATTCAGTTGAGGACTGTTCGAACACTTCTTCCTTCCAGCATCACTCTGGCTTTTCAGCGCATATAATTTCACTTAGGCTTCAGTTCAGTGTGCACTTCTTAAATAGAAATTGTGACGAAAAAATAAAAGATAGACGGCTAACCTTAGAACGCAGATTTATTTACAGCTGCCATTTTTATCTTTTCATTTGAGTTCTGAAAATATATATCGCATCTCACCGCCTGCACCTGCCTTTTAACCGGGCCCATGACTTTTCCTTAACTCTTTCTCATTCGGGGTGGGTGTCTCCGGTCACCGGTGCCTAGTGACCCTAGCATTTACCGATTTTAACTCTTAAATTCCGCCCGAAAAAGCCAATAATTACGTATTTCTCTCCGGTTTTCCCACCAGCCGCCATATGAAAATATTTCTTGCTAAACGAGCGTAAAATCCGCCAGATATGGCGGAAAAATGCCAGATTGTCAGCATTGGGTTGCACCGTCCGTCTCCCGGGGGGTTTGGTTATGGCACGCACGGGCATGGTTGAGAAAGTCTTCTGGGGCCACATTTCTATGATAGAGCAGAAAGTCACTCGGGCCGCAGGTTCCCCACCCATGAATTAGACCATAGACGATTTTGTTTAATTTTTTTGTTATTTTTGTTCAGTTATATGAATTCTGCTGTCTTACTTCATTGTAGTATATTTACCATCAATATAATTCATTAATGCTTAGGTGTTAAATTAGGCATTATTTGCGCAGGTTTAACTAATATGTTGATTCTTCTTGGTATTTAAGGATGTTGAAATAAAACAAAGGCATCATACGAAATAGTCTCTAATGGATCGAAAGGAACCTTTGTCTAGAATCACTCCAGTCTTTATTTTATCGTAGCCCAAACCGCTTCATATTTGTGACCTTCTTCACTGAAATGAACGCGTTTAGCAGCTGTTGTTCCTCTGGTTCATTCGCATTCTCTCTCCCATAAGCAATTTATTTATCCCGTATTAACGTGGTAAATTTTTGCTGGCATACCTTAGCCATATCGGTTTTTTCTCCGCACTTATTTCCCGCATTGGCCACAACACAGCGTGATTTATTTCGTTCGTGAGAATCTTAATTTTTTACTAAATCAGGAACGAATCCGGAGAAGCAGAAAAACTTTCGCGACTCTGCTTCCGAGAATGTGCATGAAAATTATCTGTCACCGTTCGATTCCGTTATTTAAGTGCATCAAATTGATCATCAAATTTTGCACGTTCCGATACGGCAGAATTTAATGGGTTTTTACCTGTTTCGTTTAGCGAACTCGAAACGATATGCCTCGCTTTGTCTCAATATGACCTTATTTACTTTCGAATGTATCATTTAGCCTTTGCATGGGCATCATTCCATTTCGGAGAAAGCAAATCTTTTCCTGGGGGTGGTGATTCAACACCTCTCGAAGAAACGCCTTAACGAGGAAAAGATGCTTTCAAATTCCGTGCGCGGGGAAAAAGGAACCGCGTGCAAGGTCCATCTCCGCGGACGAACGCTCGTGAGATGCCTCTTAGTCTCCGGGAGGCAGCGAGCTCAGATGGACGGGTAATGGCGCCCTCCACGCAGAAAAAAACATTAATTTCGAGAGCGAGCCAAGGAGAGAAAGTGCAGGAACCGCCTCCAGGAAAGGGAAACGGAAAAAAAGATAAGGTTTTGGCGGCACGGAGGGGAGACGATTGCGAAGGTATTTTAGTGACCTTTATTGCTAGAAACTAATCCGCCGGAAAATGAAAGAAAATCTCTCCCGCCTCTTTCAAAATGACGAGGAAAAGATTTGTTAAATATCTCGTGGAGGTATCACCTAAATGACTTTCCCGCATTACCGGTGATCGTAACGAACGAAACTAAAAGGAAGCATGAGGTGAGACAGGTGTGGAAATTAATGCGTAACTGTTTTGTGCTTCGCTTTCTCGCGGTATCTTTTTCCGCGCGCGAACATAACTGTCTCGTGGCACGATTTCAATGAAGTAGATCTCTTCTCTTTATGTTTTAATTTTTACTTTCTCCACACGTGGTATATGCTAAAGTATTGTATTCGTGAATAAATCGAATTCCAGATTTCAACGAAAATTCGCGTTTTTAGGTTCCCTGAGTACGTTTTCATTAATTTCTCGATTATTTCTGTGTGTTTGTGATAGAATTAATGAACTAATAATCGGATCAGCACAAATCTTTATAGTTAAGATTTTTATTAGTATGTAATTCAAGATCTGATAAAGTTTATTCTGGAGATAATTCCAAATATCTCCTTTAGAACTCAATGTACGTAAATGTTTATTATTAATCAAGTTATAGAAAGTATTACTTTCCACAAGTTTTATCTGAAACATTTATTCATAAGAACGATTGTTTTAGAGATATTTTCATTTTTCCTTTGAATTCGTTAAGTACGTCGCAATGTGATACCTTTGTTTACGTTATTAAGACAAATTCTCTTATTTTTTATAACGATGCCTACGCTGCGAGAGGTAATTTTATTCACGCCTCGATAGTATATTTTATCCATAGAAACAGGTAAAAACTTAGTTCACTTATTGTTTATTTAACGTGGAAAATTATTCAAAGTATTTCCCACTGTGAAAATCATTCTACGTTTTTAACAACCACTCACGAATGTTATAGACGACAGCTATTCTGATGTCGGGATCAATCATATTACGGGGAAAGTCATGCGCTGGACACACAGGATGTTTACCTCTTTTAATGGTGTTACTTTTCATGTGTTGTTAAAAATGCGTATTTGCTAATCAAATGTGTCGTATGAATGCGTGGCTATATAGGTTGCCATAAAGAAGTCTATAATAGGCGTTTCTATAATGCTTTAAGAGCGTCGTATTCTTTTATCCCATCATTGACTTTAGCGTCGCAGAAACCCGTCGTATCTCGCCATAGCACGGAACCAGTGTTAAGCCAAATTCTATTCTGTTTCCCTTCTTCCATTGTCATCCTCATTCCTCGCATTTTTGCTAATATAATGCCCTCTTAAAATGTTTACCTATCATGAATTTTTAATTTCTCATTTCGTAGAATAGGAGAAAGCATTGTATTCCTGAACAAAGAAATCCAATTTGAGCTTTCAGCGGAAATAAATACACGTTTTGAGGTCCGCTGAATACGTTTCCACTATTCTTCTCGATGCCTGTGCATCTATATGAATGTTTGTGTACCTATGCGATAACTAATGACCAAATCAGCACAAAGTTTTTACTTAAATTCTTATTAATAAATGAAGATCTGAAATGGCTTTGACTGAAACCCGTCAAACGGAAGTGGAGGTTGATGTTTGTCTGTTTTATGTTTTATTCCAAATATCTTCCTTAAAAGTTAATTTATATAAATATCTGTTAATATTAAAGTTTTAAAAATGTAATTTTCTAAAGGTTTTTTAACGTTTTTTCCGTAAAACGGATTGTTTAATTAAAAGACATTTCGTGTTTTCTTCTGAATAACGTCACTAAGTGATATTCATTTTTTCCGTTGCTATGATAAAATCCCCAATTATTTGTAGCGATGCTTACGCTCTCCAAAGATAATATTAAATGCGAATCAATATTTTATTATCAATAGCAACGAGTAACAATTTTGTTTATAAGTTGTTTTTTCAATGTAAACATTACAGAGTGTTTAAAAATTTTCTCTAGTTAATTCGTGATAATTATTATTCAGTGCGCAGATGTCGAGAGGATTCGCGTTCATTACTCTGTATGGAGAAAGTCATGCGCTGGGGGACACAGGATTTTCTTCTCTCATGGTAATAGTCGTGGTAAAAAAAAAATAAAACGGGCGAATTAAATGGCAAAAGGTTGTGTCCGATGTGGCCTTCGCAATTTCCTCAGCGGCCACTGGTGTCCGGGAGTGAGAATGATGTCGAAAGAGTGATATGAGAGCGGAGATAGATAAGGGTGAAGAGACGGGCGGGGTCGGAGGTCAAAAGGGAGGGAGGAATACGGAGAGAGAGAGGGGAATGGAGGTCAGGGACTTGGGGTTTAGAACCTTGGAGTGCGATGGCGGGAAGCGATTTGGGAGAGGGAGTGCAGCGACGGGAGGATGAGGAGGTGGGAGAGAGGGGGCGGGAGGATGGGAGACACTTAACGCGTGCAGGGAAATGCCGCCATCTCCTCTTGCTGACTTTGAGAACGATCGCCCTTTCCTAAGGGCATCTTACGCAATCCCGCGGGAATCTTAGCTAAGTGCGCTGCGAATATTACTATGCCTCGTCCTAGATATGTACTAGAAAGGAGCACGGCGCAGTATCCTCAGGTGAAAGTTTCTTACTCGATATAACGGAGGGCAACATGTAATAGAATTTCCCTTTTCCCAAAAAAAAAACCGCCTCGTTTTCACGAAATTTCCAGCTGCTTACTTTTATAACTAGCCAAACTAATTTTTAACGCTTTTACTCATCGATGTCGTTCGATCAGTGATTAAATCGTTAAATAAAATATAGACGGCTAACATTAGAGCGTAGATTTATGTACAGCTGCCATTTTTATCTTTTGATTTGAGTTCTGAAAATATACATATATATGATAGTTTTTAATTTTCTGCCACCAAAATTTTCATAAGATGGAAAGACAGAATTTTTATTGTATGTACATTTCAACGTGGATGCAACATATAAAAAAATAGCTGTGAACACCGAATGTGTGATGGTAATGCACAGGAAAGAATATATTTAAATAAGTTAATATACACATTCATCAGGAGATTGTTCGTAATTAGGTAAAAGGGAGAAACCTTGAAAGCGATATGAAGGGGAAAAAATTCAGTACTGTTCACGAATAACACTCTACTTGTTTCCTCGCACTCTAATTATTCAAATCCTCAAACTCACACTCTCCATAGCGCAACCACACGCCCCACACCTTTCTAAGCAAACATTCCCTCTCTCTCTCTCTCATACTACTTTCATTATCTATCCACCCCCTCTTTCTGTCTGTACCTTATCACTCCCCTTTGACCTTCCCAAAAACCACCTGTGTCTGCCTCACTTTCTCTTCCTTTCTCTCAGTCTCTAAAACCAGTCCTCTATCTTTCCCGATATCTCTTCACCTTCCTATCATTCCCTAACAGCTTTCTTTCCTCTATTTCACTTCTTTAACAATTCCCTTGTCATCCCCTCGAAGCTTCCCCCTCCCTCTCCCCCTCTCCCTTCTAATACCTTTCTAATTTATCACCTCAAAGCACATCCCCCTACCACAGTGGTCTTCAACATGGGCGATAGCGCCCACCAGTGGGCGTTTTTGGATTTTTAGTGGGCGTTAAAGAACTCACCAAATGCTATTCTAATTTTTACACTGAAAAATACAATTCTATAATAAAGTTTAATGATACGCACACATATCCTCAAATGAGACAATGTACAATGGAAGCATGGATGGTGACTCCATTCATCACAAATGTGTGTGATGTGGATATTAAATACCAAGAGAAGATAATAGAATTACCACATGATGAGGAGTGTAAAGCCAATTTCAATCAAGGTGAATATGTGCAATTTTGGCAGAACAAGAAAATGCCCTCTCTGTGTCAACGCTTGTGGAAGAAAATATCGTTGCTCTTGTTAGCATTCCCAACCATATATAGCTCGCGCGTTTTGTCGTGGCAGCCGGCGGTTAAGAGTGGGACGAGTCCATCCTCGAGTTGGGATCGCTCATAGGGGAGGCCGTGGGCAATAGATGCTACTGCGCATGTCTATGACGTTGGCTTTCCCTTCCCATAGTCATAGACATGCGCAGTAGCATCTATTGCCCACGGCCTCCCCTATGAGCGATCCCAACTCGAGGATGGACTCGTCCCACTCTTAACCGCCGGCTGCCACGACAAAACGCGCGAGCTATACCTAGTCAATAAGGGATTCAGTGCAGTCAACAATCTCCTGTCCAGAAAAAGAAATAGCTTACAAATAACAGAAAGGGGAGATCTTCGAATGACCCTTACAGACTTGAAGCCTGACATTGATTCCCTGGTTTGTAGGAACCAAGCACAAAGTACGCATTGAACTGTCTGTCAAATATTTATTTAAATATTAGGTTTGGGATTAATAAACATGGTTAAATTTTGTCTTTTGAAACATTTATTTTATCAAAAATTTTATTGTTAAGTTGACACGAAAGGTGGGCGGTGAACTTATTTAAAATGGCAAAATATAGTAAAAATGGGCGGTGAATCAAATAAGGTTGAAGACCACTGCCCTACCACTTCCCTCTCCCCCCCCCCCCCGCCCATTTCCCATAATCCCTTCACTTCTACGTCTCTTACTCCTTCCTCTCTATGGCCTGCATAAAGCAGTTGTCCCGCGAGAGGCGGAACCTCGAGGATCCGTTCTAGGGTTGGATGCAATCCCCAAGCAAATATAGGACCTACTAGATTTATCTATTGAGTGGGAATTTCATAGATATCAGGGATGCAAAATGCGCGGCCCACAGATTTTAACCAAACGCGCCACTTTGAGCCAATTTGTACTCCTGAAAATTTTAAATCCTTTGCAGCTTCTTTCGAAAGAGTTGTACACCTTTTGAAACTCGCACTGCGTTGTATATTTGTGATAATTTTCAGTTTGATAAATTGTTAAGTAAAAATGATTTAACTTGTTCTCCAAAAATTTATTCTTGTTTAATTGACATTATTCTGCTTTAAATTAAGTGAGGACCTCGGATAAGTGTAAAACCATCAAATGCGGCCTGCGAGTGTAAAAAGTCCGTGCTCTCCTGATATAGATTAACAATATACATTCTAAACATCCTAAATGAAAGGCTTCATCATATTTCTCTCAGTCAAATCGAAGAATGATTGTTAAGATGATAAATATTCTTCCGAGTAGTAACTGTGGTAACAGTCAAAAGTGTTTTACCTGCTTATGTTATTTATATGGTTTTCAGGGTCAGAAACATATTAACATTTCTGCATTTCTTTAAGCATCATGTTTTCAATCTAATCACACTTTATTTAAAGAACCATTCAATGTTTATTCTTATATTCTTCAAACATTAAAGCAATTTACATAAGTAATGAATACAAGCCGTTATTAATATATAATTTATTACGTCATGATGATTTATTTATTTCTGTATTTATATTTCTAGGCTTCGTGGTCTAATGGATAAGGTGTTCCATTCCAAAGGTTGATGGTTAAACTCCTGTCCTGCTCGGTAATTGTTTTTCTTCAAATTATTATGGTAAAAGAAAATAATTTTAGGAATATTTTCCAATTGGGGTATCTCAATAATGTTACTGGATGCCAGTCACCATTGCTTCCAAACAAAGGATAATCAATAATAATAACAATAGCTATTAATATAGTATATATTTGCAGAAGAGGCCTGAGGAATGTTGACATCCCAAGTAATATATTTGTATAACCTTTTTGTGGAATTATCAAATGTCTTTTTTATTTCAACAATATGAAGAAATTTCATCAAGTTACACCCTGAAACAGTTAACTATATCATTGTAAACTTAAAATTCTTTATAAATGTCTGCCTTATAAAAGTTAAAATAATTTACCCAACTTTTTCTTTTTGGTAGACTTTAAAAGTAGAAGTTATTCTGTCTTGATGGAAATTATAGATTTAAAATCACAACAACAATTAATACACTAAACAAATGGGAAACTTGAAATCACATGCATGCACAATTCTGAATTTATTATAAATTAATAATCTTTTGTTAAAAATGCCATAAATTTTCAGAAGCAGAACAATTAAATGTCATACAGTTACAAACACATTAAAATCATATAAATATAATTTTTTTAATTCTAAAAACTTATTTGAGAAAACTATCCAATTTTAGTTGTGATGTATATTTTCTGGGATTTCCTTAAACTGGTAAAAGAAAATCCTAATTCTACAACATAGTTAAAGAAAATATTTTCACCCATCCTTTTGGCATAATACTTTAAAGTTTTAAGGTATTTACTGTAAAACTTCCGATGTTATTGGCATTTCCAGTTCTTCATTCTCTTCGTCCTCTGAAATGGAAAGTTTCATTGCTTTGTGATTCTACCACAGTTTTCAAGTCAGTTTCACCAATCTCTATGCAAACACTAATCAATATTTATGAAAATGTTGGTACCCTCAACTTCATGCATCTTATCAGTCAAATTTGGAATTTCTTAACAATCACTATCGCTACCCACTTCGTCACATTCATCAGCATCATCGAAAATATAAACACAGTTTCTAAAACAATTTTTGATACATGCATCTTGTATACACACTAATGAATGACTGAGAAATGTAATTGCATTTAAAACATCAGTGTTAACTGCAATGTCTGATACTCTCTTACATTTGTCCATATTAGCAATAAAACATTGCAGCATCAATTTTCTGTAGTTAATTTTTACGTCCTGTATTATACAGCTATATAGTGGTTATAATATTGATGTTGCTCAAGGTGGTAGAAACAATAATTGAACATTTGGGAGTCCAATTCTTTAATGGCAGTTTGTGTTATCCATGAAAATATTCCTGTTTTCTTTTTTCATTTGACTTATTCAAAAATTCTTCGAATATGCTTCCTTTTCGCCTTTGATTCCAAGGGAAGTTCTTTCTTCTTCAAATTTTTAAAACCTTGGTGTATCACTTTTACTTATCACTAATGGTTTTTCTAGTCTTCCATCAGCTATAACAACCAAAAGTACAGTTAAAGGTTCCTTTGATTAACGACCTCCAGAACGTCTTTCTCCTATCATTTGCAAGGTTTTATTGGGAAGAGTTCTTAAAAACAAAGCAGTTTCATCAGCACTCGCAATGTCTTTAGAGTTGTAACCAGGAATAAGTTCTTTTAATTTATGCAACCAACTTTGAGCAGCATCTTTGTCAACACCATCTGCTTCGTCACAAGAAACATTAAAAGTATATTTGTGTCTTTTTCTAAAGCTTTGTAACTATACGTTTGAAAAACCATCAGTTTTTAATGTCTGAAGTATTTTGCTTTTTGTTGTAGAATTGTACCATAAATAGGAAAGTTTTTGGCTCTGGCTGCCAAAAACCACTCTAATACAACATTTTTTAGCTCATTATATTTAGTATTTTGTTTTTTCTTCTTGGTCATATTATTTTCATTACTCAAGAGATTTTTCAATAATTTCATCTTTGTTTTTCATGATGTTATAAATTTGTGTATTTCCACATTTAAAATGAGCAACCACTTCCATAATACTCTTATTGTCTTCACTGGTCATTTTGATAATGTTCATCTTTTGCTTTGAATTATATTTTTTTATCTTTTTATCCATCGGTCTGAAATAAATAATATTTTTCTATAAAATTCTGAAAACTCTTTCCTGTCCTTTTTATTTCCAGTCTCAGCCCTACCAGGTACAAATTAATTAGCTTGAAAATTATGCATGTAGGAACTAATAGAAGAGATGCCAAAGTACTTAACTTGGCATGCAATCATAACAACTTAAAGATTCGTAAAACCTGTGTTGGAAGGCTTCCAACACTGGACCTGTATGGGGAAATTACAGTGTCAGAAGGATTCCAACAGAGAATTGGTAAGGATTTTTTAACGTATTCCTTTTTTTATAGATCTTACAATGCAATTTAAAACTTACAGTTGCTTGCACTCTATTGGAAACTCGAAAGAGTTGGTAGGAGAGACTTGTTAGATGCCCCCAAGGAGAGTTCTTGAAGATACCAATACGCATACTTTGGGTTTCAACAAAAGACCAAGTAGAGTAGAACCTCAAAAATTTGCCTGGTTTTTGAAAATTTATAAAAAATCCTTAAGTAATGTACAATTTTGGTGAACTGATTATATAATTCAAATGATGAATAACAAATAAAAGGTAAGCCATTATCAATAAATACTGTTGCTTACACATGCAATAAAACAAGGAATTATAAAAGAACCATTAAATATATATATAATGCGCATATACAACATTATTTTCATTGCACCTTTTCTGAGAATTTTTTTTAAACAGATCAAGCAAATTAGCATGCTTCATGCATTTTGATTTTTCCTTCATAAGTTTATTTTGTATTCCATACAAACACGTAATCTCTTGAAAATCAATGCAAGAGCAATGTTCTAAAGCAGATATTGTATCTGTGAGCAACTGTATACAGCGATCTAGTGAAGGTTTGTCCTTCGCTATCTTTTGATCATCGTCACATTTTCTTCATCTTTTTCATGCTCAGGTTTCAAAACCAAATCCACTGTTTCACCATCAGTTAGCTGAAGTACGACAGGTGCATCATTGTCGATTTCAATCCAGTTTTCAATGTCATCTTCTAGCACTCTTTTTGCTACAACAGTATCTGTCATTCCCTTAGCAAACTCCGTGAGTTCAGAAAAAATTCTCTTTCTATTGCTAGCATTAAAACCTAGAAACTCTACAGGCAGTTCATCATATTCCTGAAACATACTTTCAGGCCACAAGTTATGCAAAGCATTTCTCAACGTTACACCCATGACTGCCACCTTATGATGGGGTTATTCCGGGAGATTTTTCTTGGCCAAATAACAACTAATCTGAGTAATAAAACTTTGGCTATTTATTTATTTATTAGTAAACATATAATGAGGATTTGACCTGAATTTTGTTGTGTTAATACTGTACATCATCTTGCCAGAATATAAATTGACTTTGCTTATGATCACCGAAACGAAAGAGCGCCAACTGCACAAATTAGAGTTGCCACATCAGGATTTGCAGTTTCTTGGGGATATCCACTGTGTCTGCTCTCTTGGCATATTAAAAATGAAAATAAATCAGTAGTAGCTAAATGGAATACTTACTACATAACCTTTTATTTGCGCTAAAACATATATTGACTCGATTTATGACACTGGAACGAGGAGTGCAGCGACATAGAGATATAATTTCTCAAACATTTCAACCCCACCTGGCAAAAGAAATATCCCAGTGAATTCCATTCTTATTTTCCCGTGGGAACGATATTGGAGCACTTCTCCAAGTAGAAGCAATAGCCAATCAAAGCCGACTTGGTCACCCACGACGAGTATTCGAAGTACTCAAACACTATTCGGAGCAGTGCAGAGGTAGCAGTCGGTTGTGTTCTGTGCTCGTCGGTCCGGATTAAAGCTAGCGAATGCATCGGCGGGACACATCAAATTTCAAATCGTACGTTATTCTTAGGGTTTTGTTTTATCGAGTGATGGAAAATGTTACGCGAAACGAAATTGTTTTAGAATAACGTAACGAAAAACGTTAACGAAATTTTTAAAATTGGTGTAACGGAAAACCCATAACCGTTATTTCGATATTCTCATGGAATGGTTTCACACAAGAGCGGCCCTAGGCAATGGCGACGTGGGCGAACGTCCAGGGCAACTTCTCACCCTTCCACCTCCAAGTACTACTTGCGAAAATAGAAGGGACACCGGAAATTTTTTCGGTGTGCCGGTCTTTAAGTCAGAGAATGTGGCCGCTCTGCAAAAAATATTATAAGAGGCATTGGTCATCCTAAATTGCGTATCTGAGAGGATGACAGTGGAGTTAAACGCCTTTTGCTAACTCACAAAAAAATGTGTGAATTATTTGGCAAATAAAATACAAAATGAATTCCTTAGATTATTAGGGAACGCTGTTCGTGATGAGATGATTGTCCGGATAAAAAATCGGTACAACATACATTGTACAAACTTTCTCATATATGGGTACTAATGCGTCGTTTAGTTATCTTTAGAAAATGAAAATCATATGAGCCTGTTTTTAGAAAATCCAATTTTTGTTAAAGTTGCCCAAGAAAAAACTAGCCTTACCTATATTCATCCATTGAGAAAAATAAAATACGTAGTATTATTGTAGATGTATACTCAAGTAACTGTACGAAATTTGATCAAAATCGTTAAAGCTGTTATTGAGAAAATCGAATTATTGTTAAAGTTGCCTAGAATAAACTAGTCTTATATTCATTTTTTGAGAAATGTGAACTATACAATATTATTGAAGACGTAAACTCAAGTAACTGTACGAAATTTGATCAAAATCGTTTGAGCCGTTTTTGAGAAAATCGGATTGTTGTTAAAAATGCGTAGAATAAACTACTTTTAATTATTGATCAATGTCAACCATTTCTATGTATACTCTGCTCAGTATGATAAAATGCCTAAGTATGAGATTTCATTCATTTTCACTCCACCGTCTAGGCTCCAGAGCCAGTAACAGACAGATGGACAGACAGACAGACAGCATTGCGAAAACCACTTTTTCGGATTCAGCGACACCTAAAACGTATATTTCCGTAAAAATCTCGAGGTCGAATTTTTCGCGAAAACAATGCTACTTTCTTGATACTTCGTATGAGAAAGTAAAAAGCACATGATGTAATTATTTTTTAACTAAATTGGATATACGAAGAACTCGACAAAGTAGTAGTCTTTTACTTTCTCATACGAAGTATCGAGAAAGTATTGTTTTCGCGAAAAAATTCGACCTCGAGATTTTTACGGAAATATACGTTTTAGGTGTCGCTGAATCCGAAAAAGTGGTTTTCGCAATTCCCTCTGTCTGTCTGTCTGTCTGTTACTGGCTCTGGAGCCTTGACGGTTTTTTGTTTTTGCAAAAGATAATTATCCATTTTTTGTTTGAAACTTTTTTTTCATGAAATGATTTCTTTGAGATATTTCATTTTTCGGTCTGAAATTATGTTGAGTGCGTTTCTGTGATACCAGTGTTTCCGTTGTTATGATAAAATTTCCTGATTATTGATCGCAATCCTTACGCGGTCAAGTGTAATTTTAATTGCGTAATTTTGCTACCCATAACAATACCCAACATTCTGTTTATTGTTCTTTTTTCAATGGGAAAGTGAATCCAAGTATTTTTTACTTTGAAAATTATAAATATTTCGCAAGTGAAATTGCATACATACATACTATCATGCCCTCTACTGGAATCAAACCCGCGACACTGGCATTGCGAGCCACCACACGTTCATTCGACTATATAATGCTATTTTTCCTTGCCTCGTGTCAAATCAGACGGCGGCCGTCAAACGCCACGAGTGAAAGGTATTCGCTCGGCAATGCGTCGACCAACTCTTCCCTTCCCGTCTTCTTACTCCTCTCCCCCCACCCCTCTCCCCTTCCACTTCCCTCCTCCTCTCGAAGGCCCCTTCCCCCAACCCTTCCTAGCGCTCGAACTCCCCGGTGACGCACAGCGTAGCACATGGGTTGAACCAGGTTGAACCAAGTTAGATGTCGTCAGAGAATCACGTATGTACTTTGGAGAGATAGCAGAAAAGCTACGTGTCGTGATAATTGGACGTTTCTTGCAAAATTTTTGGCCAAAAGACACGCGTGTAAGTATTTTATATACTGTACTTTTGATACTTTTTATGCGGCAACGAGATTGTCATAATTTCAGTTTCTCTATCCTCCCGAAGGTTGTTCACTTGCCTGTACATAGTTCGCTGGCGGATGATTCCTTACGGCCGCGCATATTCTCCGTCGTCTTAATAGCAGATAACGTCTTCAAAGAAACCTGGAGCGGAGAGGACGATCGTTATCGGAATGATTAACAGCGAGAACAAACAGATCGAGTAGTAAGCGGACAACGAAGAGAAAACGCCGCCGTTAATTTCGATGGAGTGTGGGTATGCATTCATTTATTTATTAAATTGAGCATGAATGATTATGATTACGTGTTCTAAATGTAAAGGAGTGACTATCAAAGAAGGGAGACTGTGCGTAGAGAGGGATCGCTATGCGACGAGAATCCGAGGCGTCCGCCGTGGCTAGCCATAGTTATTTCGTCTGTCGTTCGTGGATAATATATATCCCCTTCTCTCCCACTCCCCCCTCCCCCACTCTCCCTTCCCCTCTCACCCTCCCTTCTCCCAATCCACCCCCTCTCTCCCCTTCCCCCCCCTCCCTCTCCCATCTCTCTCTCCCTGCTGCTAGGGGGGCACTAGCCAAACCGAGTTAATGATGGTCATGAGATCCCTGGCAATGTCGGTTTTGGAGATGAACCCAGCTATGCACCATCCCAGTTGTTTGAAAAGCTTAAAGATTTGACTGTTGCCTATCAGCAATTAATTTCATTATTTTATGATCAAGTGCCTCAAATTTTCGATTTTTACGTGGCTGACAATTATCGAAGTTGCCCGTAATACCAAAAAAAAAAAGAAAGATTTTACAGTAAAAAGTTATTGAAAACATGATATTACCTAATCTCCTTTCGCTGATGTTCTTTTTGCTGACATCATACTCTATAATCAGGGCTCTCCAAACTATGGCCTGCAGGCTGCGTTTGGATGGCGACCCCATTTAATGTGGCCCTCGAGCCTGTGACAAGTCTTTGCCATTTTTTTATTAGATACATATAACCTTGGCCGTTTTTGGTGCCCTGGACAGAGGAATTTTGGCACTTCAAGATCTAATAAAATAAGTGCGTATTTTAAAAGTGGTATTTAACTAAAATCATTTCTTAAAAGCTTTATTTTTCGGGCTTCACTTGCAGCAAAGATAGATTATGATGCCATTGAAATTTATAATTTTAGCAGTGTCATTTATTCACTAGGTAAGATGACTAGACCAGAAAGTCTTCTTGATTCATTGATGACTGTAGGTAATTTTTGATTAATTTCAGTTTATTGAAAGAATGCTCAGTCGGTAGAATTAGGAACTAGTTTATGCGATGTAATATTGGGCCTGCCCAAACATGTCTGGACATCGTTATTTCTGCTATAATTGTTTGAATTTGTGCTGATTTCACTTGTTTTTTTGTTAATCTTTTATTTAAATTTTTATTTATTTTATTTAAGTATAAATTTATCACTTGACATGGCATCGTCATTCCTGCTCTAATTGTTTGAATTTATTCTGATTTTACTCGTTTTTTCTGTAAATCTTTTATTTAAATTTATTTATTTATAAATTTATCACTTGACATTGCATCTAAAAAGAAATGTAATAGTGATAATGCAAGTGAATCAAATAAAAGAGTGCATAAGACTCATAGTTATGAATTGAAATTTAAAGCATGCTGAAATCGCACGATCGTTGGGGGGTCTCGCTCAACTATTAGCACTTACATGAAACAAGGAGAAAATTCTAGAATAGTGATAAATTCAGGTAATTTGATAACAACAATAAACAGTCCTAGGCGCAGTGTTGATTCCTAAAATGGAAAAACTTTTAAAACTTTGGGTAAATGATCAGTGTCGGAATCACATTCCTATTAGTGAGGCCATGATTAGAGCAAAGGCTAAGGATCTGTGTGACGACTTGAAGGAAAGGATCGATGAAATGTCTGTTGATGAGCCTCCATTTAGTGCAAGTCATGGCTGGTTTGACAGATTTAAGAGAAGCGCAGGTTTGCAAGTCCTTAAATTAACTGGCGAGGCTGCAAGTGCAAATACTGATGCTGCCTCAAGTTATTAATTTTGCTGCGATATATAGTTGTATGTATAGATAGATGTATGCAGGGATGTGCTGCAGCCGGACCTGTCCAGCTCGCACAAGTCGTTTGTTAAAATCTTTGAAGCTCGACAAGTTGAATGTTGCACGTCACTCTTCCGTTAACTTTCTTGGTAAAATACTAATGCTACTCATTCCTCCATTTAAATAATATGGGAATGGATGAGGCGGATGTGATTTAATTTGGATTTTAAAATTACATAATATAATCATACAAAAATTTTTTTCTTTTTAATGCAAAAAATAAGTTATACATTTAAAATGTTTTATTTAATTTATTCATAATTTAATATTGTTGTATTAACACATTATTAATGTTATTTTATCTTTATATAACGTGAGGAGAGAGAATTTTTTCCCGAGATTCGGGAATGTATCCCCCGATTATAACATGCAAGTCTATGGAAAAACGGCATTCGACATTCAACTGTTTGAGATTCGGTTCAGTAACGCATCCCGGTCGAATCCAGAGAGTTGCCTTTATTTCTTTCTGCTTAATTTTTACACTTTTTAGCAAAAGCAGGTGGTGTTACAAACTGCAAACTTCTTTGATTAACTTGTGTTCATACACATTGCTTTTATTTTACAGGAATTTATCGTTAAATCTTGTCATATACTATATATTTGAAATAATTTGTGTTTGTTCTTGGAACTCCTCCTAAACGATTAAAGCTGGAACAACCAAATTTGGTACATTTCTTTTATACATACATCCTAACTTAGTGAATGATCAAGGTTTTGTTTCTGTCGTTCACTTTGATTCGAAATGGCAAACTATATTTAATCTTCCAACACCACTTATTTTGTTGCATCCTGCAACTGACACACAAGGATGAGTGTAGACTATTTTTCATTTTCACTTTAAAATTACTTAAAATCACAGTACAGAGATGGGACTTGAATCCAGTAATAGAGGAAAAACTAAAGTTTCACATTCTTACTGCTGAATTTCAAATACGAGCTGCATTTGTCCAAAATGAGGTTTTTACCACATTAAGTTTTTGTTAGTATAAAATTTTTCTTTGCCACAACAACCCAGTTTTTATGGATTGAACATGATAGCGTAATTCCAATTGCATTGAGATGGAAGCCATGAATCATGATTATTATTATTTATCGAAGTACATATGAAATTGGGTGAAATTTTATTTGCCACTATTAAAAGCTAATTATATCAAAATTATAATTATGGTTGATATTTATATTGCTGTTGTAAAACGGCCTAATTGTTTAATGTTTCTATTATAAGTATATATTTTAATATTTAGTGAGATGAGAATGGATATAAGATTTGTCAATATACGCTTGACAACGGATTGTTTACAAAAATGTATATCGTGGTGACAGTATCTTTAGATATGTATTATTTTTGACCAGCTAATTTATCTTTTTAAATATGCACAGTTAAACAACAATACAATATATAATTTCTTCTGATTATTACTAAAGTGTAAACGAAGTAAACATAAAGATATGTAGATTTTCCTTATTTTTAAAATGAAAAAGCTCAAATTAACTTATTTTTATATCCAACTTGAGTAATAGGGAAGTGGTAAATATTGTGTTGTTTTTTCTGTGAGTTGTTCACTATTTCAGTTATATAATAAATACAATCTTATATTCCGTATCTAACATTATTCTTAAAAGTATCAATAATATATTCATACCCTTTGTTTGATGGGGATCAACGTCAGAAGATAGCCCTTTTAATAATTGCAGAATAATACAAACTGCATAAAATTATATTATCTCATTCCTTCGTTGATTTCAATATTTATTTAAGATTTGCTGTATTGTTGACCGTGTGAATTGTTGCGCGTTAACTGAATTTTATTATGATTATGAAACTAGTTGTATGTCACCTTCCTAATAGGACAACTGAAATTTCGGGCTGTTATTTTCCGGGCATACGTTCATGGCACGGCGGTTCTCCAAAACAGCACACATTTTTAGTTCGATTGCGGGAGAGGAGCTAATGGGGATTAGATTTAAGACCAGCATTGCAGTTTGAATTACAAAGAGGATGCAGGAAAAATCATTTTTCATATGAGAATAATGAAATTTTTAATACTCTGCATTGAGTTAAAATTATTAAACAAAAATAGTTTTCATAAAAGAAAAGAATTTTTTCACATGTCACTGCCCTTCAAAGCCCTTAAAATAATGCATGATTCAAAATCTTATTACATGACAATTATTAAATAAAACAAAATCATTTCCGAAATAGTTCAGAACCCTGAAATCAGAGTCCAATCGGTCTCATGTACTCTAGTTGTTCAATTTCCTGTGCTTCGTAGAGAGAAAACGTCTTTAGAATAGTACCCTCATTCTCTCTATCAGTTTTCCTTTTGATCACTATTCCTACTTTCTGGTGCTCTCAGATTTTTAATTCGGTCACAACTTGGATTTTCCTCATGACGTCAATAGAATTAAACACATCCGGATGACCATGTAAAATTCGGAGCATAACTGCCAATTGAAATTTTCTGCAGCATTTGTATTTCTACATTCTGAATTAGGTAGTTCAGCTCATACGCTACGATGGAGATTTTCATTTTCTATATATTTACCTAGTTCTCTAGAATGTAGTTGGAAAACTCTGTGCACTCACTGTCTGCCGGTGATATGCTGAATGAGTTAGCAAATGCTTCAGGAATTTCCTTTGCTGGCAATAATGGCATTCTGAAAAAACATTTCAGCCATATACCAACCTCAGAAACCACGTTCGTGTAAGCAAATCTCAGTTTGGGAATGGCTGTATCTTTTGCCACCAGGCCTGGCCAAGGTGGAATCTACAGCCCTTGATTTTGATATCAGGGAACACCATTTTAGCTGAATAGTGAGCTGCCACTTTAAAATCGAGCAACAATAAAGAGGGATGTAGATCCATTCCAATTTCTTCTATAAATATATTTTAAAGAAATATCCACATTCGTATGTAGCAATCCTCAGTTTTCGTTGGTAGCAAACACATCACAGGAGAGAAGTAATAGCCTCTACTAAAGCCATGAGTAGTGTATTGTTGGTAAAAATGCTTTGGGCTAGACGTAGATGTCCATCAGCCAGATATTCTTCACAGCTCAGATTTAAAAAATATAAATTTGACTTGCAGTTAATCACAGTTATTTGAGATTCTACGTCTGCGAATGTAAAATTTTCACCTCTATGCATTTCTGTCTTGAGATCAGTCACCGAAGTTAAAGCTTGGTGAATATTTTTTTGGGATGGAAGGAAAATTCTGCGTCGCTCCCTATAAATGGCTTTTCTCATAGCAGAAATCTCTGTCATAATCATCTTACTGCTTTGCACGAAGATAATTCAGTTATAATTAATTTAATAGGTACTTATGAACAGCTTTTCTCTTACAAGTTTCCCTAAGCACCTGTCTCTCCAATACTCTTACTTCCACACTGTTGTGACAATGTTTGTATTTATGCACACCGGTCATTACAGTTTTCTTAGCATCTGTGGTGACTGTAGCACTAAACCCATTTATGAAACAATGCCAAGCATTATTGCCAGTCTTTTTGTGAGTGCAAAATTTATGGTATTTATAATTATCAAAGACAAAGCGCTCACCTCCATTGTTACTGGATATCACTTCAAAATCCATTTTCTCCTAGGGTCAAAATAAGTGGCTTTGTCAAAAGTTAAATAATTACTTAAAATTTAAAATACCTCTTAACTATTTATGCTGTATACAGACACAAACACTGTGCTCAACTAAGTAAGAAGAGACTGCCAGCCAAGATAGCAACCTTCTTGCCGATCCCGATCGCTTCCCAGGAGATGCCTTTTCCCAATAATATGTTAAATCTCAAATCCTTTCCCACCATGAAATGTTTGCTGTTTTGGTCTGTGAAAAGTGTTCCGTTTCGAGATATGATTTTCCAAATGTGTGCTATTTTGGGTGACTTCCCATGGCACATCGCTGGGTCCATCTCCAAAACAGACCGCAACAGGGATCTCATGACCGTCATTAACTAGATGTCCTCTCGCAGCAGGGGGCACTAGCCGTCCACGTTTCTACGTTTAAACTATTTTATGTTAACTTACAATTAGTGAGATAGTTATTCGAATATCAAATTTGGGTAACGTCGCTGATTAAGAGCATCTTTTAAAGGTAATTCTACAATAAATAATAAGATTTATGTTTGCATCTAATCTTGAGGCCCAGGAATACCAATCTCTTATTAGTTTTTGGGAAGGGGTAGTGTTTTTATTTACTTGATAAAATACGAAATCGTATGAGGACTAATTTCATTAGGACAGGTGTGTATTATGGCATTTGGGATTCGGGCGTTTATTTTTAGGGTGTTCATTATGAGGGCATTTATTTTTAGGGCATTAGGGAAAGAGAGTATTAGGGCAATTGAATATTAGGGCATATGAATTAGGGCAAGTGGGACTATGCCACTATGGGTATTCATTTTGTCAAAAAAATAATTAGATGATATCAGTAAAGGCTAGCACAAACCTGTCACAGCATATAATTACTTGATATCAGTAAAGGCTAGCACAAACCTGTCACAGCATATAATTACTTGATATGGTAATCTAAACAAACAAGAATTCATAATATGGGTTTGTAGTAATGATAGTTAAAATAGATGGAAGTACCATAATGAATGAAAATATACAGACCCTTTTTTAACTGTTCTTTTTGTTTGCATTTCCATCAGCATTGTCATATTTAACATGTACCTAGCAATTATCAATCCTCCACTTCTTAGTATTACATCCCAAACATGACCTATAAAATTTTCTTCCTCATAAAGTTAACTTGTAACCTTTTTTATTTCCTCCCAAGGATGTACGACTTAATTGTTGAAAAAGGAATGAAGAATCTGATAGCAGAGAGAGGGAACATGGAAGAATATTGAACTAGCGGTGACCAGAGAATCCTGGGATACACAGCTTTGCCATGAGTAACAACGTGGGAAAAACTTCAGAACCTGTCAACATTAAAGATATGTACCTTTTTGAATTGTAGTGACATTGTGATGTAAATTTAATTACAAAAATATTAATAAATACATACATATCTATTTATAGAGGTACATAGTTTATGCAAACTTACTATTTTCTGAAAAAGGAAAGCAAAGAAGTTTGCTTTTTCCCTTGGTTGGCCTTCCTACATATGGTAGTGCGTAAATTACGCAACATCATCTTATCGGTAAGAGCAACGTCGTCTTCTTGCTCCGCGTAGTCAAGTAGAGCCTCGACGTGAGACAAAGCGGCACTGTGACCGATTTTGTTTGTCGGCAGCATATACTCTTCTGGGTCTTCGTTTGGGGTTGGGCTCGATTCTTCTTCGTTCATAACCCGTCGTGCTATTTCGTCATCACTCAACATTTCACGACCTGTCAAATTTTTGTCTGAATTAAACCACTCAAAAACTGCTTCTTCATCTAAAATTTCAAAGCCAGTAATCTGTCGTAAATTATTTAACACTTCCGGTGCTCCTTCGTCAGTATTATTGTCGTCACCAAGAAGTTCTTCGCCATTTGGCAGTATTTTTCGAAATGATTTTTTTAATGTTATGCCTTTGATCAATGTCCACGCTGTCGCAATTTCATAAATCGCATCCAACACTGTTATTTTTTTTTCCAAAATATCAATAAATCACTACCTTCCATAATTAATTCATGCAACAAGTTTCTTTTGTAAATCACTTTAAAGTTTTGAATCACTCCTTGGTCCATCGGTTGGATCAACTCTGTCACATTTAGTGGCAAATATTTCACAAAAATGTTCCCACCGTCTGATTTTAAAATTTCTTTGCTTGGGTGACTGGGGGCATTGTCCAAAAGTAGAACCGCTTTTTGTGGCAGATTAAGTGATTTCAAATGCTGACGAACTGATGGAATGAATTCTTTTGTAAACCAGTCACTAAAAATTTCTCGGTCCATCCAAGCTGATTTATTGTTGTAGTCATGAACAGGTAAATTAGAAGCTTCAATTCCTGAAAAAGCACAAGGTTTTTTTGCAGTTCCAATTACACAGGGTTTCAAAAAAGAGTTCCAGCAGCATTCCCACAACACAAAACTGTTAACCGTTGTTTTTGATCGTTGTGACCCTAAGCACTCCTTTCAGTTTCATATGCTAATGTTTTGTTTGGTAAACACTTCCAATATAGACCGGTTTCGTCGGCATTGAAAATTTGTTCCGGTATGAGACCTTCTTTTTCAATGAATTGCCGAAATTGCTGCTTAAATTCGACAGCCGCAGGTTCATCACAACTCAGTTTTTGGCCTTGAACAGTTATTTGCCTAATGCCGTGTCACTGTTTAAATCGTGTCAACCAACCAGAGGATGCGTTGAAATCTCCTTGTAATTTCAACTCGTCAAAAAAGTACTTAGCTTGAGCAGCGCAAATTATCTGAGAGACCGGTATCCCCTGTGCCCTTTGTTGATTGAACCATAAAACCATGGCTTTATCCAATTCATTGTAAGTTGAAGTTTTCATCGATTTTCGTTTTGACATGCCACCCGCACTATCGGAAACTCTGGCAAACTCGATCAATTTAGCCTTATTTTTTATCAAATCGCGTACAGTTTGTTCACCAACATTGTACTCCTTCATTAAAATTTGTCACTTTAGCACCTTTTTGGTGTTTATTGATGAGCTCGAGTTTTTGTTCTATGGCAAGAACAGTCCTTTTTCTTTTTAACATGATGGGTATAACTTGACTTAACTTTATAACTTTCAAAATAACCGAAATAAAGACATTCCAAAAAAAAAACTACAAACGATCACGTTCCTTGTATAGAGAACACTGCACATGCAGTACAGCGTCACACACAAACACATACATAGATGAAATTCGTTTAACTGTCTACATTGTCAGATCTCATTTTAATTTGCTACTCTATCATTACATCTGCCTCCCTTCCCCTCCTCTTCTAACATATCCCCTCTTACAACCGATTCACATTACCTACATTGTAACTATCATTACCTCTGCCTCCTTTCCGTATTCTTTCATTAAGTATACATGCTCTGCGGCTCATGTTTTGTTGGATTATATACAAATTTTGAAAAAATGGCTCTTCTTGTCAAAAAGGTTGCCGACCCCTGCCCTAACTCATCCTCCCTTCCCCTCCTTCCTCGACCCCACCCTCCTCTCTTATTCCTTCCCCTCTCACATCTGATTTCACATTCATACCTTACTGTGGTGAAGACGGCTTGACCGAAAATTTCGTGTAATTTTTATGTTCGTCTTTCACTTGTGTGCTGTGTTTATAAATAGGCTACATATGTATATTGTGAATTTCCGCCTGCCGGATTTCCATAACAAGAATATATATTTACACACAAATAGACACACACTTAAGCTTATAGGGACTCCGGTTAATCCGCAACCCAGATAATCCGCCCCGTTTAATTGGGAGTCTACTGTATTACAAAAAACTATGAAAATAGCAAATGCTTTAATGGAAAAAGAGGGATTTCTCGTATGTGCACTATAGTCTGTCCTTGATTTTCGTGTGGTCAATATTCGTACAACTTGCACATTAATAATAATAATTATTTATTTATTTACAGCTGGTAATCACATTGTAGTCACAAATCACAGAGTAAGTTTCATTAATCACAAAGTAATTTCTTATCCAACTCATAGCCTGTAAAACGGTATTGAGGTTCAGCAAGAGCTGGTCTTCCACCCCTACCAGAAAAGACACTAAGTGACATAAACAAGAAAAAGGGAACTTAATACCAAAATATAATAACCATAGTCAATGACTAGATCATGGTAAGGATGGAGACAGTGTTACAAACAGTACGAATAAATGCAACTCTTACAGTAATAAAAATTTATTGAGGAAAAAGAATAATAAAAAACAAATGATAAATTATAATAAAAAAGATAATAATCAATTACACTAGGTGTGTGATAACCTTAGGATAATACAAAGGAACAGGAACCCAAGATAGCATACATTGACACCCCTGAACCGCCTTTTATATGCCGAATTCGGACTTTAGTGCATCAGCGAAATGACGAACGAATATTTTGAGTAGTGCTGGCTGCCAGCCACCAGTTTCCGCCACGTCGCCATCTTTGTCTTTAAGCAGTGTTTATTTGTGCAATTATTTAAATATTTTATTGCATTTTGCCCTATCTCTCTATATTATAAAATCGACGATTGTGTCTAAAAGGCCCTTGCTCAAAAAATCCCCATTATAACATGTAAGTCTATTACTCGACTTCCATACATTGGACTTCTGTACATTGGACTTCCGTACATTCGACTTCCGTACACGTTTTCAGGAACGTATTATGTACGAAAGTAGGGGACTGCTTGTATTCAGTACTTTTTTTGTGACGGTATGTGCCGGTACCTTTTTACAGAGGGATGTTCACCAACATCTAATTTTGGTACATTTTCAGTTTTTTAATTCTTTGAAATTTAAAGTAATAAACGGCTTCTATAAATGTTAAACATTTTGATTTTGATTATCAACTTTGTTATTGAAAGTTCATCACAAATTCAATAAAGAAGGGGGAGAAGGTGCAGGAAGGGGTAGGGGAGTACTGGCACCTTTTTTTTTTTACAAAAAAAGCACTGTGTATATTTCAAACGTACACATAATGCTTTTTCCAGCTGTCGACAATCCTAAAGTTTTCAATTGGTGAATGGTAGGTACAAGCAATTAAGAGTCCTTGCTCTTTGTACAGGACTGCAACAATTTTGAGGTCTAAGTCAATGCAAAGATATTTAAGATCGTTACCTTACATTTAAGAGTGTCATATCCATAAATATAAACTCAGCCATTTTTCGCTGCTTCACTACAATAGACAGTTAACATTTCATATCCATTGAAATTATTTAAATCAACCTCTCCCTATTGCAGCCAATGTTCAACGATATATATGAAATCACACTTCAAAGACTTAATAGGTCCTTCAAGTTTATATAACTTAGTATGTAAATACTGAATATTTAGGTAAAATACTCTAATACCTGTGGAGGTATTAATGGGGCACTGTCAGGCTTGTTTTTGTGCTGCTTTATCAGTCTTGGCTTGAAGGCGAGCAGAGCAATCTTGCATAACATTGCTTCATTTCCGATAGAAACCAAAACCTTAAAATTGAAAGAGCCTTGAACAAGAAATAGGTATAACTGTTATTAACATAACTTCAAAATGGTGTTACTCAAGAACTTCCTTCAGTTTGGAAAACTGTTTTGTGCTTTTATCCCCATTACATCTTTGCTAAATCTAAACATTTCTCATAGTAGAAATGATTTTTTCCATGAAATGTTTTCGAATTGTATTTTTATTGATACTGTTTCTCAATTTGATTTCTCCATTTAGGTCTATGCTATAATTCATACTTGTAATGGTTTATGATGGATATTTGTACTTGGAATTTGATCATAAAGTCATCCAAAATAATCACATTTGTTTTAATCGATAACAAAAATAAAATCTGGTATGGTTGAGGTTTAAATTCATTTTAGAATTTGATGTACTATTTGTAAAACCTAGTAATGAATCTTATTATTAATATTGCAATAGTTCTGGATAGTTATTCTTTCAAATATGCCTGGTGCTAAAACACAAAACTTTATAATTAAGAGTTAAATTATAATATCAAGGTCTGATTAAATTTTGACTAAAATTGGTCAACCGGAAGTTATTCTTGATATTTTTCAGTTTTTTCATATACCGTATATACTTATGTATAACGTGCACCTGTACCGTTTGCTAATTTTTCTGATACCCTGTGTGTAACACGCACCCTTGATTTTTGTGGGGTATAAGAACAACATTTTAGAATTATATCGTCATGATAAGTATTAACTCGAGTATTGTAAATAACTACGTTAAAGCATACATTATCGCCAGTTAACAATTTTAGAATGTTCGGACTTCCCATAAGTATTATTACATTCATTAAGCTTCACATTACGTCGTAGAGAGATATCGTCAATAATGAAAGCGAATGAGTTGAGATGGCAGCAACTTCATACAGTAAGTTGGCCAAACTGATGCCGCATAGAAAACCACTGCTGCCAATCCTTTTAAATCAGACAAAAAGGAATCTATAAAATAGATTGATTTATAGTGGATTTTGGTTCTCTCGTTCCTGTTTCATTCTAAAACTGTTTGATAGAAAGTATAATGCAAAAATTTAACAAACAGGAAACGCAACAGTTAAGATTAAGTTCATACACATCATTCTACAGGTTTTAAATTAATTACATTGTTAATTGTACAGGTGTCTCTCACTATTCGTCCCCCCGATTTTCGTCTTTTCGCTTATTCGTCCATAACTGCATTCATACGTGGCGGCTGCATATGTAGTTGCGTTTAAATCGTGCCTTCGCAGGCCATAGGTTCCTATAGATTGTTTATAGTACCAATAACTCCATAAAATATCAATATTTTGGTCTGCTTTTTGGGTTTTCAGGAATGAATCATACATTTATAACATTGCGTCTAAGGGGAAAATACCAATCGATATTAGTCTTTTCACTTTTCGTCGAATTTCTGCAGAACCAATTGAGGACGGCCTGTGCATACTAGAATCATTAACTAAATAAAATTATTTCAATTTACTTATTGTGTTTTTTGTTTTCTATGCATGTTTTGCAGGAAGTCTATCTTGCTAGTTTGCAAAAATTACAGCAATCAGCTGATGAGCTAGTGAAATGCGGAATATTAGGAGGATGGAATTATAACTGTATAGAAGTAATTAGGTGTTCTATACATATAATTAATATTTGTATAACCTGGATTATCAATAATTATTGTGGTTTTTTAACTCAATTCACCCAAAGAGCGAGAATCTGGTGTGAGGTAGATTCACTTTAATTTCCGATTTTAAGTGTCCAAAAATGTTACCCGTGTGTAACCCACACCCTTACTTTATGACCCGAAATTTGGTCTTCAAACTGCACGTTATACAGGAGTATATACGGTATAGAAATTCATTAATGTATTTGTCATTACCAAAGTGGTAGACATACAATTTTCAACAACTTATGTTTGAAACGTCTTCATAAAGAGATATTACAATTGGCTGAATTTTAAAATTCGGTGCTAAGTGTTTGTTGCTTTAATCAAAATTTGTAGTTGTTGATAGTGACACCTATGCCACCAAGAGCAAGTTTAATCGTGATCAAAATTTATTCCATTATCATCTTGCATCAAATTTCTAAAAAAAATTTCTTGTAAATATTGATAGCAATGCCATTGTTACAAATGATAATTATGATCTCACATCAATTATTTGCTATCCACAGCACCAAATAATTTCATCTATTTCAGATTTTTAATTATTCATGAGTGTAATTGACACCTCATCTGTGAGTCCAATGCCTTTCTATGAGAAATACTCATAATTATGTTTATCAATTTCTGTGTTCAATTTAGTATTTGTTGTTTAAATATCAATCAGTGTTTATTTTCAACTATTTTTGTATTGCATTAAACTGTCAAAAAATATTTTTCCTTTAAATTCTGCATATTTTACAGAATAGATAAATACTTCATTCACTTAATTTGTTCAAAAAAGCTTTGCTTACAGTTGGCTTATAATAAATAATATCGTTTTGTTATTAAAATCAGTGACTTAGCAATTTTACTAATTAATATCCTCTACAAAGAAATAATATGATACAACTTCCATAACTTTAGGATTTTTTTATAAATGATGCAACCTCAAATGTGCTTTATGAAAATAAAATTTGTCAGAACAAATTTTTGTTTACTTGTTGGTTAAATGTAGAATCGCTCATTTTTGAGTTGTTTTAATTTTGCTGTCATGGTAGTAGTAAAGGTAGTAAAGTAAATAGAGAACAATATATCCTTTATTAAATATATTTATTGCTTATTGTTGGTATAAATACAATTTTGTTTAGACATTTATATACAAAGATTTTCAATCATAAAATTGGTTTTGGATGCAATGATAATATAAGCAAATTCAATTCTTGTTCATTATAAGCATTAAAATATTAGTGAAGAATATCACTTAACAAATAAATGTTGTTGTGGCTTCATTAATATACTCAATGTAAAAATATACATTTTTAATATGAATTTTTCTTTTTTCAGGGAAGAAGAGCTGAGTGGTGAACAAGAAAGACCGAAGAAAGAAGAACGAAGAAAGAAGAACGAAGAAAGAAGAACGAAGAAAGAAGAACGAAGAAAGAAGAAAGAAGAGAGAAGAAGGAAGAGAGAAGAAGGAAGAGAGAAGAAGGAAGAGAGAAGAAGGAAGAGAGAAGAAGGGAAGAGAGAAGAAGGGAAGAGAGAAGAAGGAAGAGAGAAGAAGGAAGAGAGAAGAAGGAAGAGAGAAGAAGGAAGAGAGAAGAACGAAGAACAAAGAAAGAACCTCCTCCCCTCCCTTCACCCCTCCCCTCTCACCCGCCCCTTCCCTCCCTCCCCTCCCACCCGCCCCTTCCCTCCCTCCCCTCTCCCCTCCCTCCCCCCCTACCCTCCCTCCCCTCTCCCCTCCCTCCCCCCCTACCCTCCCTCCCCTCCTCACCCCATGCCCAGCCACCCTCCACACCCTCTCCTCCCCACTCCCACCTACTCAGTAGGTAGGAATGAGGAGGGAAGTGGGTGTGGAGGGTGTGGGCATGGGGTGAAGGGTGGGGAGGGCCTTCTCTCCCACCCCCCACTCCCACCCCTCTTCCTCCCATCCTCTTCTCCATTTCTCCTCCCTCTTCTGCAATAAATAAAAAAGTTACTTTACAAATTAAATAAAGCAATGTCAAATGATGTAAGATATGCAAGATTACTAAATATAATAAAAATTTTTATCTTTATTTACTGCTTTCATTTCATTGTTACACTTTTATTTAAGAATTCTCGTGCAAAAATAATTATTTTAACGAGTTTTACAATTCAAAATATAGCATCTGTCTCATCTCATGCTATCTTTAATTGAGTAAACAGCAAGCATGAACTAACAAAACTGCTTAAGTGACAAATTTTTATCCTAGCAATTATCACACAATTTCAGGAAACTATTAACAATGAAAGCTTTGTAATAATTTTAGAGAGACAGCAGAGTTCTTACCCACCTTCTTCCCTCCCTACTCCCTTCTACTCTAGCAGAAAGTCTGCCTTACCCACTTCCCACCCCCACCCACCTCCCTCTCATCACATACTCTTTTGCTCTCTCCCTCTTCTGCAACAAAGGCAATAATTAAAGTTATTTTACAAATTACACAAATAAAACGAAGTAATTATGTCAGATAATGCAAGATTAATAATACAGGCAGTCCCCACTTATACATTAGGTTATGTTCCTGAAACCGACGAAAATTGGATTGAAGAAAAGTCGATATCTATTTTTGAAAGACATAACATTTAGGGATAAAATTTACGCGTCCTAGGGTAACTATGTGAAATATTTCCATTGTAAAAAATATACGTCAACTATGTCATTTTCCTCTTAAATTTTTTTATTAATTACACAGTACACACATCAACGCATTGCATCATTATCAAATATTAAAAGCAACTTATAAATCAGGGGAAAGTATTCTTTATATAGTGTCGCCCCCAAGTAAGGCACGTGCAGTGGAGGGTGAGGATGTTGGATTTGAAACAATAAGAGTGGTATGGGAAAGGATGCACCGCCCAGTGTGATCTACATAGGTTGCAACACAGCTATCACACTGCACTATGCCTGCCTCCCTTTTTTTTTAACGAGGGATTTCATTCCTAACCAAGAACACTAAGAGTCCAAGATTCCCGGAAGTGCGATTCGAGTAATTATGGCAATGTGCATAATAAGCAGATCAGGGACGGAAGAGTGAAACAATGTTGTTTGTAACTTAGGCACATTTGAGTGAAACAACAAAAAACCGGAACGATGAAAAAGCATCAATATGTTGAATAAACGTATCATGATGGAAGGATGAAGCAATGTTGTTAATTAGGAACTAATGTATGAGCAAAACAACAAATAGCGGAGACTCCCTGTATATAAAAAGTTTCATCTTTAATTCTTTCATTGTTACCCTTTTATTTAAGCATCCTCATGCTATCTTTAATTGACTACAGTAAGGGTGACCTAACAAAACTGTTTAAGTGACAAATTTTTGTCTTAGCAATTATCTCACATAGTTTCAGTAAACTAGTAGCAATGAAAGCTTTGTAGTAGTTTTAATGAGACTACAGAGTTCGAGCAGTGGAATTGATTTCAATATTCCAAAACGTACTTTTTCTATGTAATTTCTTTGACAATATTATTTCTAAGGAAAATTTATATCTTGCTGTATTGCATGCTAGAGGTATTAAAACTTGTAGGACTTCAGAATGTAAATATATTTACAGCCGGAATACTTAAGTGTTGATAGTTTTGAGCATTTTCATTAGTACATAACGCCTAAGACTAAGAAAAATGGAACATGCTTTTGAGCTGGGATAAAAAAACTTCAGTGGCATAACAGCAAATAATTTGAAATAAAAATTCAGCCTTTCTTGGGTAGATGCACTTCAACTGTTAAATTGCAATTGGATTTGCAAAGAGCCTAATTCCAAGCAAATTTAAAATGTGTAATATTTCAGATAATTAATATGTATATCTAAATAATATGCAGCAAAATATATTTTCTAGCATATGAATGTGAATTTATTTTTCAAATAAATTTTAAACAAGTAACAACTATAAAATGTTGTATTTAAATTGAACTCTGAAACAATCAATATAAAAAATGCATCCCAAATGACAGGGGTAAAAAGATTTATGGGACCCCTATGCTAATGCTATTGGTTACTATGACCAATTGCAGTGACTAAATAAACTATAAGACGTTTTATTTCTGCTATGCAATCTTAACAACTGGAGGAAAAGGGAATTCTGGAACTCCCTGAATTTAATGAAGCAGTTTTTAATTAACCTGCAATAACTGCATTTTCTCATTGCATTACTAATTTTTCTGCTATCTACCGTATTTTACCGCATATAAGATGCACTTTTTTTTCCAAATGCGTCCAATATGTGAAGTTAATAAATTTTACCTAGCCCAACTCCAAAATGACAATGTTATTGTTTACTTAAACACATTATTATTATTCCATCATTATTATTACTTTTAATCAATTAAAAAAGGAATTATTGTAAACCTTAAAGCTCGTTAACCCAAGATATTGCCAGTACGGCACCCAACTCTTCAGACTAAGCACTAACCATTTCTGAACACTTACAAGCGTTACTATCTATTAATGTCATACCTGCCATATTTATCTTATTATTTTTATTAGGAAATATCCCTTACCTTTTGAAAGAAAGTTGAAATTATGATGATAACGTGAATAAAACTTAAGCTACGGCGCCGTCCTTCAGTTCGAAAAAAAATCACGCAGCGTTTAAAATCGGGCGCAATTCAAAATCTCGAGATGAACGGTACGGTGAAGAAGGATGAAGATTAAGCTTTACTTTTAGCTACAAACTAAAGGTGATAAATTATGCGAAAGAGCATGGAAATAGAGCTGCAGAACGGGTTAATGGGCCACCACCTACAGACAAAATCCGTACAACATACATTGTACAAACTTTCTCATATACTAATGCGTCGTTTAGTTATCTTTAGAAAATGAAAATCATATGAGCCTGTTTTTAGAAAATCCAATTTTTGTTAAAGTTGCCCAAGAATAAACTAGCCTTATATTCATTTTTCGAGAAATATGAAATATCTAGTATTATTGAAGACATAAACTCAAGTAACTGTACGAAATTTGATCAAAATCCTTCGAGCCATTTTTGAGACAAATTACTATTAAAGTTGCCTAGAATAAACGCCTTATATTCATTTTTTGAGAAATATGAACAATACAGTATTATTGAAGATGTGCACTCAAGTAACTGTACGAAATTTGATCAAAATCCTTCCAGCCGTTTTTGAGAAAACCAAATTATTATTCATCTACATGATCTACATCTACATGATACCCTGCAAATCACCAGACTGGTGGGTGGCAACTTATTAAAGTTGCCTAGAATAAACTAGCCTTATATTCATTTTTTGAGAAATATGAACAATACAGTATTATTCAAGATGTGAACTCAAGTAACTGTACGAAATTTGATCAAAATCCTTCTAGCCATTTTGGTGAAAAGCAAATTATTATTAAAGTTGCCTAGAATAAACTAGCCTTATATTCATTTTTTGAGAAATATGAGCTATTTGGTATTATTTTAGATGTAAATTCAAGTAACTGTACGAAATTTGATCAAAATCGTTATAGCCATTTTTGAGAAAATCGGATAGTTGTTAAAAATGCGTAGAATAAACTTCCCTTAATTATTGAGCAATATCAACCATTTCTTCATAGCCTCTTCTCTGTATGATAAAATACCTAAGTACGAGATTTCACTCATTTTCGCTCTACCGTTTAGGCTCTAGATCCAATAACATATACATTAGTAGGAGTAAACATTAAATGCTTAAATACACTAAAATGCTTTTTCCTACATATTCCCTGCTGAAATGGGGGTGCATCTTATATGCCGTAAGATATGGTACTTACAGCGGAAATACAAATTACTGCTACAACCAAGCATTAACCACAAGTTTTCTCTGATTTAATATTGAACTGACCCAAAGATAAAGTTAAGGTGTAATAGTTTCTAATTGTGTGCATGTTCTGCATTTAAAAAGCAATTAAACAATATATATATAAATGCATCTTCTGATCCATATCCAATTAAGATTGCAAAATATGATTTGCACCATGTTCCATGATTCTTAGCATACTACAGACAAATTTATCATTTTATAAAGTTTTAATTAATAATAAAATTAATTTGTTTCAATTTACACCAAGATTATAGGCAACTTGATTAATATCTTCACCTTCGAAGATGCATTATAGTAATCTTTTTATATAAAATAGCTACAATTTGGATGATTTTAGCAAAAATGCTAGATAAGCAAATTTGCTGAGTGTCTCTAATGGAAAGTATTGTAAATTAGTCAGGAAAGTGTACAGCATATAATAAACGGGCACATTTTGTGCAAAGGAGTAATTGAAAGAAATGGTTATATAAAAGTAATTTTCTTCCTATTTAAAAATATTGCATGCACATGTAAGAAAGTAAAACGTATTTTAGTGAGATTGTTTATGCGCAAAATTTTCCAAGTTCAACTCGAATTTTTTTTTTATTTTCTTGATAATGGCTACTCCTACGATAAAAAGAGAAGAGAAATAATTTACTAGTTCTACAAGTTTTTTTAAAAAACTATTTTGGTATGACCAATACTTTATGAGATGTGACAGAAAGTTCATTTTATGTCACCAGTGAAGTGGTACCCTTGATTGGCTTACGTGATTCATTTCGGTAATTTTCTTATTGTCTTTGACTGTAAGTCCTTAATATAAAATTTCAAGAAGATTCATATGCTAGAAGCTGAGAACGAACTTATGGACGGATGGACAGACCATACTCAGACTCATACTGGAAGTGAAACACACCTAAAATAATGAAATAGCTTTGGAGAACGAATAACATGCAACACATAAAATCCTTCCAATTAATATAAATTACTCTGATGTACAGCTAAAATGAATTTGCAAATCTTTAGCATAGCACCATAACGAGATTTATGATTCCTATAATGATTTCCTGATAAATTAGCTTTTAAAAATAAACCTATATTAAATTGGTTTCTGTCTGCTATTTCCTTTTATCAATTGCATTTATATATGCATTTAATTTATGAAATTAGCTGTAAAGTTTTAGGATAACAATGAAATTATGAAAGAACACACTATCAAATATTTAGCCAATTCCATTATAGAAATTTCTAGTCCATAAGTGACAAAGAAATTAGAATAAATCAAGTCTTGAATATTACAACATAATAAATCATAATGATACTAAACATTCTACTTTTTCTATGCATTATTTAACTTGCATTCAAAATTTAATTTTATCATAACTTTCAAAGCTGAGAACAAAATCCAAAAACAATACATTCACAAAATATTCCATTAAAAACTGCAGGCCAATTGCAGTGAAAAAAATTCACTTGAATTTGTAACCAAACTTATTCTGTGACTAATCATTATTTCTGAACCATGCTAGTCAGTTTTTATGATTAGGCTGCTTGGATCTGCATAGCATTACAAGTTTCATTGTGATACTTTTTATAGTTTTGTCTGTGTATGGACATTTAATATATTTTTAAAAATCAGCAATCAGACCCCAAGTAATGTTAAAAGGAAAAAGCATTTTCTTTGGCCATTTTGCAGTATTTGTTTCCCAGGTTCTACTCAAGCTTTTATCTTATGGACTGAGATTTTCTTTTATTAAGCCGACCCCCCAAAACTTTTCACAATTTTTTGGCAAAAATGTAAATTTCGTAGATTTTATGCTGAAGTGTGCCGGGCATTCATGCACATCTTAGAATACATTATTCGAGATCGAAGAAATGTGTGGGAAATGGTTTAGTTGTTAACATTTTGAAATATTACTCCAATTAATAATTATTAATAATTTTGAGTTGCTGAATAATGTTCCACAATCAGTGACAATAATTTCATTTATTTCCGTTTTCACAAAAGGTCAATAAATAAAATGAAGAACTCAAAAGGTCAAATATAGTAACAGCGATCTCGCCAAGATATTTTTTCATCCCAGTCTATTTCCAATGAAATTAGCATTTACAATGCCTTAAGAAATTGCATTATTATAATTATACACGTTCCATGTAAAGTTTTACTGAAATACAAACAGCTGAGCATTCAAAGCCATCAACACATTTTGCGTAATCGTCTATTTACGCAAGCGATCTCGCCAAGATACATAATCGTCAATTTACGCAAGTGATCTCGCCAAGATATTTTTTCATCCAAGTCTATTTCCAATGAAATTAGCATTTACATTGCCTTAAGAAATAGCATTTTTATAATTATACACGTTCCATGTAAAGTTTTACCAAAATTCAAACGGTTGAGCATTCAAAGCCGTCAATGCATTTTGCGTAATCGTCAATTTATGCAAGCGATCTCGCCAATATGTTTTTATATATATTCATCGTTGGTCAAATATTTACTTTACAAAAAATATAGTATTATCATTTGAACGAGAAGGTAATGAGACACTTCGAGATTTAACCATAACCCAAATTTTCCTCGGATGCGCATTTAAACCGAGGGGTGATTTTATCATAATAGATTTTGACATAAAACATCGGCTTGTATTTGGGCAGATACGGTAATTTCAAATTATATTTTATTGATAAAAATAGGGAAAAACATTAAAACAAACTAAGAAAAAGAGAAATTGTAAAAAAAAATTTTTATTTACCTAATAACCAAGGATATTGGTGGCCCTTCAGCTCACTATGTTTTTAGATTATAATGCATTTTATATCGGGTGTAGTCAGGACCGGTTTGAGGCGTAAGCAATGTAAGCGACCGTTTACGAGCACCACCTCGGTGGGGTGGCAAAATGACAGTTTCAAAGTTTTACATTGTTTGAATTAAGCCGACTCGATGTATTGTTAATTTTCCTTAAAACTCTTTATTGGAACATATTAACGTGTAAGCAGATTTTAGGGCAGGGGAAATGACTCTCATTACAAAGTAAGCGGCTTTTGTTACAAATGAAATGGCTCTTCACAACGAAGCTCGCCAATGATGACAAAATGTCTTGATTCTAGACACACTTCTGTTTCTCACAGTTCGTTCTTTCATTCGATACGAGCAAGCCTGAGTTTACCCATACATGTCATTTGGAATATCCATCAAAGTTCTTTTTTGAAAAACAGTTGACATTAATACATTTTTTTATTATTTTGTTGCCGAAGAAGGACATCGGAAGGCTCTACATTCTGTAATTTATTTCACCAACCAAATAAGTGAGTACTGAATTTTTCTCGATACCTAGTTAAGGGATAGCAAATGTTTTCTTGATCTATAAGCTCTAGCTTATGTTTTCTAGCTCTACAGCTCTACGCAATAATAAGCATTACAGCTCGAATATAATATATTGGTTCAGGCCCCTTAATCGATTTCTTGAAGTTCATTTAAAGTTTTTTTCTTATACTGTTAATTATTAAAGTATCAAAAGAACATATATTTTCTATTTTAAAATTATTTTTGAAGGGAATAAATGAATAAAAAATTATCTGGGGCAGAATACAAAAAAGAATTGAACGAGATAACTAAAAATATCCAAAGGTGCAATGTTAAAGTTTTTGAAAATGAGTTCATCAAATGAACCGGAGCAACAAGAATCTAGCATCAGTACGAAATTTGTTAGTGCAAGTAATAGTGATAAAATGACTTCCAGTGATTGTAACATGGATGTGGATCTTGTAGATGCTCTTAATGAAGCTCATGATATTGGTTTCACTTCAAACGTAACTGACATTACTTCTAGTCTTGAAAGTAATGGTGGAAATGGTGTTAGTTTTCTGTGTGCAGAGGATGTCATTAACGTTGAAAATCCTATAGAAGCAGCTTTATTTAACCATTAAGTAGGCGCATGGGATCTTTAAAGACCTCATGCCTTTTAAAAATGCTGTATTTCTCTTGCAATTACATATATGAGGTTGATTTTTTCTGTACCTTCCTAGAATAATTATGTCCTTTTATTTGTGTAAAAATATTGGCAATATGTTGTATTTTTTAACGTTGGGGTCTTTTAAGACCCCACGTGCCTACATGCGTGACTATTTCGAATTTATATATTTTTCTCTTAATCTCTCAGAGGAACGTACCTTTCTGTATTTCTTTTTATAAAATGAAACATTTCCTTTTCACCGGGGCCATGTGAAAGCCTTTATCAGGGAATATAATGCCTTCCAAGAATAACAAGAGTAGTGGAACACTAGATTTTATCTCTTCACTTGACGTGAGGCCTCTGAAAATACCCTTCTGCATTCTGGTTTAGGAAATCAAGCAATTCTTTATCAGCAGGGGGAAAACCCTTGGCCTGCACAGACCTTTCCCGGAAGACCGCGGAAGGGAGGAAGGACCACCACGTGAGTGCGCACTTGTCCCGAGCTCCTATCCACTGGTTTCTTCGTTTTCCTCGTCAACTCTATTGTCAATTTCTCGCACTAATCCTTATCACCATCCGTTTTATTATGCGAGAAATTTTGTTTCCACCACCTGCCTGTGTTTCAAGCTACTTAGTGTCTTCTACATCTCACACCGACACGACTCCAAATGAGTACCTGTGAGTTTCGTCTTTTCACAAAAGAGCAGCATCTAACTACATATGCGACAAGATCACTCAACGAAAAAGCCACTAAATTAATGGGATCGCCACCATTGGATAAATGCATTCATTTTGACCCCAAAGTTTGAGCTAGGTGCACAATTTGCCCGAGAAATGTGGACAAAAAATAATCAGCGTTGCAATTTCTGTACCAATATGATGTGCTTAAATCACATGAAAACTCTATGCAGTGATTGTGTTGTTAAATTTCAAGTGGTTAAATAAATGTACGTGTTGTTTATGCATCCAAAGTGGTTTTGACCCTCTAGTTCAGTAACACATCGAGTACTATAACCGTAATTTTATTCTAGAAAAGTTGAGAAGGTGGAGATTATACATGAGTAAGAGAGAAACAAATTCATGTATCCAAGAAAATGTTTATAAGTTATTGTACATTTATTTGCAAAGATTAATGGAATTTTACTGCAAAAAACTAATAATGCACTCGAGTTTAGTGTAATCATATGCAAGATAACGATTCTTTGGGAGGAAAAAGAGGTGTATACTACAGGAAAAAATTCACCCATTAAATAACGTACTAAACGCATATAACAATTATATAATATTTAAACAAAGTTCATAGAAGACCTTAGTGGAGAATAAATTAATTTGTTAACTTGCTATGAATTTACACAGATGATTCTGCATTAATGCATGCCAGCGACACCCGAAAAAAGCAACTAACGTAAACATTAGAAATAATTAACTGCCATTGACAATATTCAAAATCTGATGGATGCACATTGCTATATAAGGTATTAGACTTCTCATCTAAAATAAATGTTACAAAAATAAACAACACGTCATAGATATAAACATTTTCTTTTGGGATCTTTAAAGACCCCACGCGCCCACTTAAGTTATGAAATGCTACTTAAGGGTTAAGAGTTCAATTGACCCCTTTAATTGGCCAATGCTTCTTACACAAACAGTTAGAGACTATATAATTATTCAAGGCCTACCAGATATTATTGATGACCATAAAGTGTATCCCAAAGATGTAAATAATGGAAGTTATTCTAATCATCACTATTATCACTCTTACTAACGGCGAGAAAGTAAGAAGAAAATGGTTAATTTACTCAAACATAAACAACAGTTGTTTCTGTTGTAAAATATTTTGCCAAAAATCCAATAGTTTGACAGATAAAATTATTCTGAGCATATGAGATTCTACTCTAATTGAAGAGAAATGCTTATGAGACTCAAAGTCAATCAGGTGATTGACAAAACAAAAGTTGAAATGATAAACAATGAGATTTAACATCGGAAGTTGGTTGTAGAGAGGATACTAGCAATTGTTCATTATCTCACAGGAAACTGCTTACCATTTCCCGGAACTAATGAACATCTTTAGACAAAAGGAAAGAAAAATCTTTAGGTTTGGTGCAGTTAATTGCAAAATTTGATCCAATCATGCAGGAACATGTAAATAGAGTACTGAATAGTAGCAATAAATACTTAAGTTATCTGGGAAAGAGCATACAAAACGAATTAATTCTGCAAATAGCTACTGCTACAGAAAAATTCATTATAGATAAAATTAGAAAGGCAAAATACTATTCGGTTATAATGGATTGCATTCCTGATTCGAGCAGAAAAGAACAACTGTCTGTGATTTTTAGTATTGTAGAAATTAATGGCTGTGTTCCAGAAATAAAAGAATATTTTTTATGGTACTTACATATTCATGAAAGTATGGGTAAAGGTCTTTGTAGATGTTTATTAGAGGAACTTGAACGTAATGGTTTAGAAATTAAAAATTGTCGAGATCAGGGACACGACAATGGCGTGAACATGAAAGGTGTACATTCAGGTTTACAACAGCATATGCTAAACTTGAACCCATTAGCTGTCTATGTTCCATGTGGCTGTCATTCACTTAACTTGGTATTAGCTGGTGCCACAAAGTCTGCAGTTGATACAGTGACTCTGTTTGGAACAATACAATGAATATATGTTTTATTTTCTGGGTCTATAAGCTGTTGGGAAATTTTCCTAAATCATATTTAAAATCATCAATTAACGCTAAAACCTTTGTCAGGAACTAGATGGGAAGCATGAATAGATGCTATTCAGGTTTATCAGTATCACTATAAACATGTAAGAGATGCATTGATTGATTTGTCAGTAAATGAAGCTATGAAGGAACAAGTGAGATCTGAGGCTTTTAAGTTTAAATCAAACCGTGGAAAGTTGAAAATGTATACTTTCCATTATTATTTGGTATGATATTCTAAATAAGACAAATATTGTGAGTAAACAAATGCAGTCTTTTTCAGCTAATACAGATACAATTATCAGACTGATAAATAATGTCAAAGAGTTTTTGATGAGATATCGGAAAAATAGACTTTCAGCAGCCAAATTAAGAGAAAAAACTATTGCAGATGAATTGTATATCCCTGAAGATGAAAGGAAATTACAAATTCCTTGCCATTGACAAAATTCTTTTTTGATTGCGAGGTAAAAGATGAAGTATCCGAACATCCAGACGATATTTTTCGCAAAACTTTTTTCCTTCTGATTGTAGATACTGCAATTTCCTCTTTAAACGTCCGATTTCAGCAGCTATATCAGCATAATGAGTTGTGGAAATTTCTATATGATATAAAAAATGTCAACAATCACAAATACGATTTGAAAACATTTTATTTTGGTTTGGAGAAATCACTTAGAAGTGATAGTTTATCAGACATAAACGGTGGAGAACTTTTAGAAGAACTTAGCATGCTGAAAAGTATTATACCCAAGGAAAATAACAGCCCAGTATTAGTGTTGAAATTTATATCACAGAATCATTTCGAGGATTTATTTCTGAATACATGGGTAGCATTGCATATATTACTTACTATTCCCGTAACAATTGCATCAGCAGAAATGAGTTTTTCAAAGCTGAAATTGATAAAAACATTTTTGTGTTCTTCTCCGTCTCAAGAGAGTCAAACAAATTTAGCTATAATTTTTATAGAAAGCTTAATAGTGTGAAAATTAAAATATGAGGATTTGATCAATGATTATGCCCAGAAAAAAGCTCAATAAATGAACAATCTAGTCCTTTTTGTAAAGTGGGTTCACAAAGCTGCAATAGATAAATATGCTGATCGATAATATAAACATTAAAAATTGGCAAAATTAAGAGATTTTAAATCTTTGTTGAGGCACTTACTTTCATTACTAAATTTGTCACTAGATCATTCAATGTTTTATTTATTGTTTCTGAAATTATTTAGTGTAATATATTTTCTGAAAGTATAAAATGTTGCACAAAATAAATTTATTTTCTTTTTTTAAGTATATAACCAATAATATTTCCTAACATTGATATACAGATGGTTGGCAAAGTTTTACCTCGCTTACACTTACTTAATTTTCAACTGAAACTGCCTCTGGGTGTAGCTGTCTCCGGGTGTGATATCGTGCCCTTCCCCTCTCTGGAACGAAGCTATCCCTCACCATTTGCTGGTGATCGGGTGGGTAAATGTCACCACAGGTAGATCCATTATGGGTTTGCAAGTTTTGTTTTGCATGAAAGTTATTAAATCTAAGTAATTAGCAAATATCAGATCCAGCAAAAATAGTATACATATTTAGTTTAATAATTCAATTTCATTTCACACATTATTAAAAAAAAACATTCACTAAGGTAAAAGATAGAATAGAGCCTGGGAGACAAATAGTGCAAACAGTCCTTTCCTTATTATGAAATTAATAGACAAATGATGATTATTCATCAAAACCGGTCATGTTTATATAGTCTCATGTGGAAGACTTTGAAGTAGCATTAAAGCTCTATTATTTAACGTTAATTTTAATTTTAACAAAGCCTTATTTTCTTTTTATTACAAAGAAACTGTGAAAGTTGTAAAAATGCCAATATTTTTGTACAAAGAATATTGCAATGCTAACTCAACCATTTACGATCTCAAATAAGCATAAGAAAAATGTCTATGGAAAATATGAAAAATTACTTGCATATGCATAGCCCAGACATGGGGAAAATCTAAAATTCCCAAAGTTGTTCGTTTTTGGACTTTGTGCTGCTTTAATACTTTAACATTTTAATAATCTCTATTTTACCTTTTCATATGCAAAAATATGCTATGTTAACAGTAAAAAAGATCTAAGCACAACAGAAAGAAACAAGATATTATTCTAGTTTTGCCTAAATGTATCCTTTGCAGCCATTTCCTCCAGTCCTTTCAATCTATAGCTTGTCTTACCTCTTCTATTTGTTGCACAAGGTTCACTGGTAATCTTGCCCTGTCCTCCTCCCTGCAAGTTTTTCTTCATATACTTGTCTCAACCAAGGTTTCTTCTCAAGCAGACCAGCTTCCAATATTATTGGCTCCAAAACTAACTACTTGTAAATCAGAATTCTTGTCTAAAGCTTAATTTTGTTATTCTAACTATTTGCTCCTTTGATAGTATACTATTATTTCTTTCCTCACTCTTCATTATTTCTTGATCCAGTCCATCATGTGTGACAAAAATAAATATAAAACATTACTACATAAAAACTTCATTCCCGTTCTTTCCATCTCCTCAACTTTCTTCAATGTGTGCATAACTTTAATTATTAGTTCAGTTCCATTCCCTTTATTTCCAAATCCTTTGTCCATTTGAGGATGTCATCTGCACCACCTTACTATCTGCTTTTAGTGCTGCTCCAGTTCCAGTATCCCATTTTGCAGATGCGTAACTTCAGTTTTGGAACCCCAAGGCCAATAATTGAAATGGGGCCCCATAACAGAATTAAATATTTATACATATAGTTAAAATTTTTATTTTACATTTTAGAATTTGAAAAATATATCATTTTTGATTTATTTCATATTACAATAGTACATATTACGATAATATTTTTGCCTTCTTTAGGCCTCCCGGGGCTGAGGCCCCAAGGCCCCTTGCCTTGCCATAGTTATGCCTCTGCCATCTTGCCTCTGCTCTTCATATTTCAGCACTACATCCATAGTTAAGTAACTAACCAAACCATCAGTAATTAACATGATGAAATGATAACAAATGTATTGCTAAGCCTAATTCTGTACTCGTCATACCTCCATGCACTTTTTTTTAAAGGTTTGATCTAAATTAAATTTCAATAAGTGTTTTAGTAAACCAATAAGCTTATTCCTATCAATTGCATCTCTCATGAATTTGGCATTTTACACGACCCCTTCATTCTATTTTAAATGCCATAGTACATTTTTGCTAAGTTCAAATAACTTTATTTGTACGAATTCCATTTAGCACTGTTATTTTTAGCTCAATCCAAATTTCTCTTAATTTTTTTATTCACATAAAAAAAATAATTTTGAAAGGAGTTGCTGAAATTGGCAAAAATGTATGAATTCAGTGCACAGAAAGCAAAAGATGCAGTGATTTTTTTGTTCTTATAATGAATAAAAATAAAACTACACATGATTTAAAGACATAGTTTGCTTTCATATGCACACAAACTTTGAGAAATTTAATACAGAAAAGCTAGATGTTGCTACTCTGAAGCCTGATATGTGACAAAGATGGAATTACAAATGTTTTGAATTGTTTCTACCAAAGCACTGTATTTAAAGTGAAATTCCTATCCATTTAATTAACCTCCACTTTCGCAACTGATATTGCCTTCTTTCTGATTTAACAATTTGATGCTCCAACTTTATGATCCTTTTTTCTTTAAAGTTTTGTCTCCAGCAATGTTGTCTGACTTGGAGTATGCTGTTGTATCCATGAATGGTTAATACTTTTGGTGTGCAATTAGCACATCACCAACGTTTTATGACAGTTTGGGCACTCTTAGTCTGGCTCCTCTGCTTTAGCTTGTCTGGCAAAAGAGGTCATATTAATAGCTTTACAATATCCATCTCAGCTTTCAGCTTCATTGGAGCACGCAATCCCCTCCACCACGAAAAGGTGGTGCCCATCGGAGGGGGCATAAAATAAACCATTTTTTTTAAATCAAATATTTATTGCTATTTTCTCATAAATGAAATACATTCTTTGGAAATACTTTTTTATAACTGATTTATATACACTTTTTATAACAAAGAAGTTCAAAATTATGCAAAACTTCCATTTTTCTTTACAATTGTCACCAGCAATTGCATTCAGATCTAAATTATATTCAAGTTAAAAGGTTGTACACTGTTATGACTACATTTTCTGAACATGAAGGTTAAAAATATATTTCATTTAAAACATAAAATAGCAATATTTATGCAAGAAAATTCAAATGACATATTATCACATACAATTACCAATTATCTACATCAATAAAGATTATTTTTTTGCAATTATGTGCTTCCATAACCATATACAGTAAAGTCCCAATAATCCGGCACTCATGCAATCGAAATTCTCAAGCAACTGGCATTTCCTGCCTCACGATATTTTATTACATATACTTCTGAATTTTACCGATAAAATTTGCATTATCGGCAGTCGCAATACATAATTGTGGATGTTTTTTGGACATGGTGTTTGTGTTAAATAGAATATTTTGCACACCCTTTTTAAATGCCCCTTAAAACTCCAGTATGCGCTAAAGTTGATAAAAGGAAATGGGTTGTATTAACCTTAACCCAGAAACTTGATGTAATAAAAGGTTTAGAGAAAGGTGAGAACCACAATGTTACGGTGAAAGAGTTCAATGTTGGTTCTTTCACTAATTATGGCATTAACCCTCTCACGACCAAAGATGCCGCATGTCTGCTGACCACAAAAGTCTGAAATAATCCAAGATGGCCTCCAATTTTGAGAAGGATTAAATAAAATAGTAGTACATTCACAATTTAAAGATATTTATTGAGAAATAATGTTTTTACGGACTCCAATGATTCACTCCACTGGATATTTTCTTCCACTTCTTCATCCAAAAAACATTTTCAGCATCAACCCCAGATATACTAACTTCATCATCCGAAATGTTGCTAATATCAATATCTGACTAGTATTGTAAACCCCTGTGAGGTTCTGCAGAGGAATTCATTCTCGGGAAAACTTATTGTTAGTCTTCTACATCAAATCTAAAAAATTCACCACCGAACTATAATTTACATCATAGTTGGAATTAGAAGAATTACCCTCGGCATTTGGGGTGGTTTTTATACCGAAAAACATAAAAAACTTTGAAAGTTCAGAAAGCAAATTTGTACACACTTCAAAAAAGTATGCCAAACATGCTACGTCTCACGTTCCTATGGTTTATTACGTCATTTCCGTGAGGAAAAGTGAAAGTAGCAGTTTTCAGAGGTAAATTTGAAAGCGTATTTTTTGGGTGGTTGGTCAGTTTGAGGCAGAAAAATTACGGGCGGTTTCGGATGGCTGGTCGTGAGAGGGTTAAGGCACAGAAATCACAGTTAAAGAAATTCGTTACGTCTTCTCAGACAACTAGAAGAGCTGAATACTGGCACACTCTTGGTAAGCCAAAACTTGAGCAATTGGATATTGTTATTTATGAATGGCTTTCTATAGAGCATTCTGAGGGAGTGCCTATTTCTGGATCAACATTGATTGAAAGCCTAAAGACTTTTGTAAACAAATTGAGTTTAGTGAACCGTGAACAGAATCTCAAATTCGATTTTTTCACGAAAACCACGCTTTTTATATACTGAGTATCGAGTGAGTAAAACAATAAAGTGTTTATATCTATGGAACTGTTGCTACGTAAATGAAACAACGAGGTCCTGGACCCAATGTTGCAAAACTGCAGACTTTATTATAGGAAACATCGCGTTTTCTTTCACAATATGTCGAAATATTTAGGCAATATTCAGGGCAGTATCAATTATTATAGCTCGTGATTCTGTTGGATAAAATAGGGAAAAAGGAAGGCAGTCTTCATTTAAGCAACTTTTTATTTGGTCATTATGTTGAAACATATTGAAATAGGATATACGCCGTAATCTCATGCCGTGGATAGAGAGGTAAATCACGAACTAATTGCAAGTCTCACAGATCGTGAATACAATATAGAAAGAACTCGCAAGAAGGGAGTGAGAGGTAAAGAAGCATTTGGTAAGTGGTTCGACGTTGTCGAAACAAAGAGTAGTCACGGAGAAATAAGTCCGGACTAGCTGGTTATGGTGACTCGGACTGTTTTAGAACGGAGTTCAATGACTCCGTAGACGGTATTTGGGATGTTAGAATCGGCAGGCCCTTGGTCCACACCATTCACGTAATAGTGCAGGATTCCGGTGTCTTTGACGAGTACACCGACGCGGTCGCCAAGCTGATAATGAGAAAAAGTGAAATAAAAGTTTAATAAATTATACTACTCATTACATCAGGGGTCCACAGCCGTGGAGGCAAGGCGATCGATCTATATTTCAAATTCAATATACTTGGCGAGCTACAACCCCCCTATATTTAAAAAAACTATACTAAACTATACTTTTGCTCAATATCATAAACATGCCTATAAAAATAATCAGGGTAGTAAAATAAAAATCACCACTGAAAATTCATTATAAAATAAATATTAATAAAAGTTTATATAATACAATTTTAAGTTAGCACACAACGAAACTTCAATGAGACACTGCATACTATATGGTAATTTATCATATTCCAGGACATAGGAGGATAAAGAAAGTCTCATGCAATCATTGATATGAGTATGAGTAAATGCTGATTTACATATATATTTAACATAGAGAAACCACTTTCATGCAAATAGGTAGACCGAAAACACGAATTAATTCTCTGAAAAGTATCCAGCGTTGTCCTGAGGGAAACTTTGTAAGGAAGATACGTATTCCGTTTACATGGTAATGACCATTTCATTTTTCGAAGCACATGGAAATTCGTTGGGCGAAGACCTCGCGGCCCTTACTAAGGTGTTCGCGGCTCACCATTGTTAAACCCTGAAATAGACTGACTACCTGATCCTCACCTAAGAGCAGGTAGTCTGTCTGTTGTCTTTCCTTGCACCAGAATACAAGAATATTCCTTTGGAATGTAATATTTTGGTAAATTACAGATTGGTTGGTCTTTATTAGAGCGCTTCCACGAGATACATGTAGGGGACCGCTGCATTTGATTATAAGTGTATGCAATCGCGCACCCTTTTGATGGCAATGGGAATAATAATTAATCTAAAATTAAAGAAAGAATAAGATGGGCCCAATGAACTTCTAGTACGGTACAAAGTCCAAAAGACTCGATGTCCGAAATCCAGAATGGTCCAAAATCCGGACATTTTACCAAAATTCCCATTCAAAAACTTTGTGCAAGTGGTGACAAACAAATTTTTCTTGAATTCGGCAGCAGTCTTGTTCTGTGACTCTGGTCATTGCCCATAGAACAAATGGAGACTATAATACCGTGATATTATTCTACTGGCTGGCTCACGAAATTCAAGAGTAAACACAGGATTGAGCAGCTGAAAGTATGTGGTGGATCATGAAACTGTCGAGGACTATGTTGACAAAAAAAATAGTTTCTGATAAAAACTTAGCACATGACCAATGACCAAATATGCAGCGCCGACAAAACATATTTTCTTCCACGAGAGAGGCTAAAAGCAGAGAACAAAACTGCACCAATGGAGATTAAAGACAGCCTAACGTTATTCACATGCGCGATTGGTTTCATTGTAGGATTTGATCAAAGAAGCCCTATCACCGAATAGAATACCGTCTGTTTTTAAAATCCAAGAAAATCTTGTCACAGAAAAGCACAATTATATATTATCCAAAAACTGGAAAAATAAAAAATACGGCAAGCTGTGAGACACGACATTTTCGGGTTTAGGACTTTGTACTGTAACTGAATTTGAAATATTGTCATTTTCGAGCACAAAGAGGTGAAAAAATTGAATGCCGACGTTTACATGTTAAAATGTCAGCTTTGAAATAATATCCTGAACCGCAAACAAAACTGAAAGACGTAGCGAACCTATTTACAGACTAAACTAAATAGTAAACGAAATAGTATATCCCATACCTTAAATTTGTTACTATCATCCAGATCTATTCCATATCTATGTAACACAAGCCTTCCATTGATATGCACGTGAGTATGGTAGTAAAGCCACATTCCAGAACTATAAAAAGAAGTAGAGAGTAGAATTAGGTATATAATAATATATAATAATGCGTAAGAATATATATTAGCATATAATAATAAGACTCAACATAATTTAGGAGCAGAAGCTCATATTCATCATATAAAAGAAAGGCACATATTTGTTTACAATGAGGATTAGAGTAGGCAAGTCCGGCCAGAGGGATTTCAACGCCCCGGGCAAGGATCATTTCCAACAATAATTGTACGTGAGAAATATCTTATGAGAACATTTGAACACCTGTTTTCATTTATTTAATGTAAAAATTACAGCAAAAAATGAAGAAAAGCTTCCAATATATTCTTCCTTAAAGCGATTGCCTTATAGGGCTCATTTATGTGCAATTAACATATGGAGAGGCTGTAGGAATGGGCAGCAACTGTACTAGTCGGTGCTTCTGATGTTCCTCATTTAGGTATTACAGGTTATAGGTAAGAATAGGATGATATTATATTAGTGCGTGATGATATCATCATTTTCTTCATACTTTCTTTCGTGATCGAGAGCAGACGGTAGTAATCGATGGGCATCATCCAGATCCCGTGAATGCCACCCCCGGCGTTCCCCAGGGAACTGTCTTGGGCCCGCAATTAATACCTATATATATATATATATATATATATATATACTACGGAAGAGAAAAGGTAAGTAAGGATAATTAGGGCAACTAGGTGTTGGAGGAAACCCAGTGAACACTTACCGGAAGGAGAGCCGCTGGGGTGTTGGAGAGACACATTTGTAGAGGTTAGAGCTTTCGGGATGATCCCTTCGTCAGCACAAGAGAGGGAGAGAGAGTTGTGGGATCATCCCGAAAGCTCTAACCTCTACAAATGTGTCTCTCCAACACCCCAGCGGCTCTCCTTCCGGTAAGTGTTCACTGGGTTTCCTCCAACACCTAGTTGCCTTAAAAATATATATATATATATATAAATATATATAAAAATATATATATATATATATATATATATATATATATATATATATAAGACATATATATATAAGACAGAGTCACTTTGTGTGTAATGCTTTCTGAAGCTTAATACCTCGCAAACGATTCAACCAAATTTGATGAAATTTTCTTTACATTATATTATTACATTATGATACAATACCAAAACGTTTTACTGTATTGAACTCAAGATCAAAGACCCGGGTTCGACTCCAGGGGATAATTTCCATTTCCCATAAGCTAGCACGTAAAAATGGACATTTAGATGTGCAGGCTTTCATTCTCTTTAGGCGCGTTTCGCTTCCAGCGTTATCACCTATTATCGTCGGTCTGTCCGTCCGTCCGCATGTTCGTTCTCGGCTTCTACCAAACGGATTTTCATGAAATTTGATATTGAGGACTCACAATCAAATATAAGAAGAAAATCGAAAAAATGAATCTCGTACGCCAATCAGGGGTACCACTTTACTGGTGACAAAAAATTAAATTTTCGTCATAACTCGTCAAGTATTGCTCACGTCAAAATATATTTCAAATAAACGTTGTAGAACTGGTAAAGAGGAGTATTTCCTGTCCTATACATTTTTATCATATAAGTAGCCGTTATCGAGAAAATCAAACAAAAACGTCTTAAATCGAGTTGAACTTATTGTTAGAAAATTTCTTGCATGGTTACTTCTTTATTGTTGCTAACATAAACAATCTCACAAACAAACGTTTAATTTACTTACGTGTGCATGCAATATTTTTAAATAGGAAGAAAATGGATTATTTATGATGAAGAAAAGAATTTTAAAACGCAATTTTCCTTTAGTACAGGTATATACTAATTTCTTTCTAATACTCCACTGCACGAAACGCGGCCATTTGTGATACGTTGTACACTTTCCTAACTTGTTTTTCTTTTTTAGAGAGACGGTTATTAATTTTATTAAAGCTCATCACTGCCTGTACTGTACTGTAATAGTAATACCACAGTAATGGGCGGGGTAGGCTTGATGGCAAATCAACTGCACCGGGCCCCGCAATTAAGAAAAACATTACACCCATCTCCACTGGTGCTACTATAACGTAAAATGATGCACACATAGCCTGTTTCACCGAATGAAAGAGAAAATTATAACTCATTCGATTTGAAAATGTCGTCACCTTTGTGTCATCTGAATAAGGAAGTCGATTAATTCTAAGCCTCTGCCGCGGGTCTCTCGCAAATTCATTCACGACGGAAGCGAAAGACTTACACGAGGTGCAGCAGCTCATCCGACGCGTCCTCTTCGTAAGGTGTGTGAGTCGTGACCCCGATGCCTAAGTTGTAGGGTTGCTTAGGGTTTATCTTGTCCAAGCTGACCTCAAAAAGCTCGTTCCTCCGCACGGGACGATCCGTGTAAACCGCGCCATGATTTTCGTTCTCGCTGAAACAAAGGCAAGGAAACAGAAACGGCGCTGGAAATGGAATGAATTCAAAGTGTCGCCGAAATGGCGATACGCACCTTATCCTGTACGCTGTTCTCCTGTCGTTGGCGAGGGCGGCGTTCTTCCCGTGCCTGGGATGAAAGCGCAGTCTTTCTACGGCGTAGCTGTCAGGATCTTCTGCGGGGAGGACGAATAGCCAGTAAAAATGAGAATGGCTGCTAATCACAACGGTTGCGGTGACTAGCGGTAAATAAAATTGCTCTGCGGTTTCCTCCGATCCCTTCCCCCAAATGTCTATATGCCTTGAAGCCTTTCACCCGAAAACCTCTCTTTATTCTTATATTCAGTGAAAGAATTAATAGAGCACACTGGTTAATTTCCCGAAAAAAATTACGGGTATGCACGAATTAAGCATTCATTTAAATAATAATTTAAATGAAAAATTCATTGAAGCAGTTCTTATGCGCACTAAAAAGTAAACAATAAACATGAAATGCACACAATTAAATGTTTCAGAAAGTAAAACAGTTTTTGGCATGAAAAAGGCAAAGAAATACACACACACATACATATATACATATATATATATATATATATATATATATATATATATATATATATATATATAATATATATATATATATGAAGATTTATTTGTAAAAGATTACACGATTTTATCCGAACAAAATTATTTATACTTTATGGAAGATTCAAGTAGGTTAGTTTATAAAAATAAATTATTATACGTGACTCAATTAAAATTTATTTATCTGTTTAATTTTTGTTTTATAGTCAACGATTAAAAAGTTACTAAGCTCTCACAGAAAATGCCCTCGAATGCCTTAGAAAATTCAACAATTTTAATCTCCGCGTCTGATTTCATCAGCACAATATCAATGAGCAATTGGATATTTGCTTATTTTGGTCACTGCCGTGTTATTTATAGCAAGGAAGACAATGCTTAAACTTTAAAACGGCGTAGAAATATATTAGCAACGGTCCTCGGAAAATTTTTAGGGTTAGTAACGTAAACAGAAACGGGAGAGTGTCATATTTATATTATATGCATAATAAATGAATAAATATAGATAATTCCTAGAAACTCCTAATTTCACACTATTTACCGATTTTATGTGCATTTATTCAAAATGCAATATGATGGTGCGAGTGATAATGGGCTAATCAGGGGACATGGTAGACGCGGCTGCCTTTTGTTAAGTACTAGCAGATTTTCCCGTTGAATTTCAACGGATTTAGTGAAGCTACTACATCACAACATACAAACTCTTTAAAATACCTATATAGTAGTGACTTTTTAAATTACATTTAGCTTTTCTTAACAGTTAATCACATTTGCTTGTGACAATCCGTTTCCGAGCCTATTCCATTCAAATATAACGATAATTTTATTTCCTATCATATTACTTTCGCAAAATCCAGCTTCATGTGTAATTATGCCTCGCTGAAATATTTACTTTTATGGCTTGAAAAAGCAACGTACGTGTCCCGTCAAAATACGTGACGTTCGATAATTAAATCGTTCGCCATTTCGAATCAAAGCGGCGGACAGAAACAAAACCTCAACCATTCACTAAGTTAGGATGTAAGGAAGAATCGTACCAAATTTAGTTATTCTAGCTTTTATCGTTTAGGAGTTTCATGAACAAACCAACAAACACACCCTTCAAAATATATTATAGCAGACAATGGCTGCGTTTTCTTACCTGTCAGAATCCCTTGGATGTGCACAGTGTACCTCCCCCCGCCACAGTCGACAACCCTGCGCTTTATATCAAGATCCATCCTCATCTTTGAGTTTTCCGAATTCCTGCAGGCAGATCCCGTGGTTATCCAATGTCCCGTACCGTTCTTCGTATGCCTGACGGAGAGGTTCAGCACTACACTGCCGTTGGTGGCAATCCCGCACTCCGGCTCAGGTGGCATGCACGACAGCGCCGGAAGCGCACACAACAGGAAAATGTACGACGATCTGCTCATCTTCGTGCGTCAAACGTGATTCGCTGGCTTGTCCAAGCTCCTTTCAGAGTCGTACTAAGCGTCTTAAAGATACATCTGCGTGCTCAATCTCGCGAGCAGATGGCCATACATTTTTTCAGCCCAGGACGTAGTAGACATAACATGTTTTTTCCTGAATTCCTTATCCCGATGACGTATTTGCGGCTTATGTTCTATAAACAAAAAGAGATCTCCTGTCAGCTAGTGTCGTCGTAATAGTTATTGACATTTTCAAACATTTTTTTACGCTGAAAAAAAAGGCATTCATAAGGTTTTCGCTGACGTCATGAAATGTGCTCTCATAAAACGTTCCCTTCAGGGATGCCATCTTGCAGAATGTAATTAGCGGCTCTCTTACATACGCAATAAAATATTTAATGACACACACACACACACACTTAGTGGTGCCTCGATTTGCGGTCGCTTTAGTTATTGTTGCAGTTTTCTACGTATGTCCGCTGAAGATAAATGACACTTATTGGCTGGGAAAAACGCTCTTTTCAATAATTCCTCTCCCTCTCTCTCTCTTTCTTCGCTCCCTCTCTCCATTCCTCTCTCCCCTCTCTCCTATTCCTCCCATTCTCCCTCCCTCTTCCTACCACACCGCCCCTACACGAAAATACTTTTTTCGGCAATATGTATTCGTATTTTTCTGTCGGATAGTTAAATCGAAGACACGTTATTCGAAATTAAACGTTCAGTTTCCTTTTTACTTTCTCCGAATACAGAGAAAGTATTGTCGTAATGAAAAAAATCGAATTCGAGATTTCAACGGAAATGCAAGTTTTGAGGTCCCTAGAAAACGTTTAGACTATCTTTTTCGATGATATCTGTGTGTGTCTGTATGTGATAGGAATTTTGTGAGCGCTCTAACTAAGAAAGTATGTCATTTCAGTACCAAATTTTAAAATATAACATTTTCATAATAGTTGCAAAGGTTTGATTAGTTTTTGGACAATATAGGTCAGCCGGAAGTGGATGTTTATATTTGTCGTTTTTCAGTTTTTTTTCGAATATCTCCATTAAAACTCAATTTTTATGAATAGTCGTTATTATAATTATTGTAGAGAATAAAATTTTCTACAAGTTTTGTTTTAAACAATTTTTCGTAAAACCGATAGTTTAATAGATATTTTGATTTTTCGTCGTTTACTCCAAATATCTCTTTTAAAACTCAATTTTCATAAATAGTTATTATTATAAAAGTTGTAGAGAATAAAAGTTGCTACAAGTTTTATTTGAAACATTTTTTTCATAAATTCTATAGTTTAAGAGATATTTTGATTTTTCTTCTAAATTTACGTCAAATGCGTCGCTAAGTGATACCATTGTTTCCGCTGCTATGATAAAACTTTCTAATTGTTGATAGCGGTGCGTACGCCTCCAAGGGTTATATTAATTACTCACAGACATTTTTGTATCCATAGAAACAGCTAACAATTTAATTTCCTTGTTGTTTTTTACTTTATCCATATGCGTAGTACAGAGAAAGTATCGTTTTCATGAAAAAAATTGAATTCGAGATTTCAACGGAAATACACGTTTTGAGGTCCCCTGAATACGTTTTGACCGTTTTCTCGATAATGTCTGTGTGTGTGTCCGTATGTGTGTGACAAATTTTGCGTGCGCTCTAACTCAAGAACTATTCATCAGATCAGCATGAAATTCTATATTTGGGATTTTATATATGTTCTTAAGGTTTAAAAGGATTTTCATAACAATCGGTCAAACGGAAGTAGCGGTTTACTCTTGCAAAATTTTAGTTTTTCTTAAATGTTTCGCTTAAAATTGAATTTTCGTTAACATACATGTACATAAAAGTTGTAGATATTATTATTTTCTACAACTTTTGTTTGAACTAAATTTTCTTATGAGGAATATTTCAAGAGATATTCAATTTTCTTCGAAATTGAAGGTTATTGGGCAGCTCGACCGCGTGGTAGGGACAATTGAATTGAAGCATGTAAGTTGAACTGTTCCTAACGCCGTATTTATTTGATTTTAGTTGACAACTTACGTATGTAGAAAGTCATGTGTTGGACACATCAATTTATTTAAATAAAGACTATTGAAAATATTTTAAAATTATTCTCGAGTTTAATCGCTGATAATTATTTCTGAGATCGCTGACGTCGAGAGTAACCATACTCAATGCTCTGTATGTAGAAAGTCATGTGTTGGCCACATCAGATTTTAAAATATGATTTACACTAGTTGTACTGCATGTATGTCACTTCCGAGAAAATCCGATTGGAAACAAATTCACTACCTTTTCTTTTCGTTTTCCGTTCAATCCGATTTCGAGAAATCGACAACAATGCGGTCACCCACGACGACCGGTGATTTTCATCTAAAAGAATAAAATTTACGAAGCAAATGTTTGGACTGATTCGATGTGCATTTAGAAACCGACGTTATGAAACGAATTTTAATTATTTCCGGCGTTCCTTGAATCAAGCCCGAATTTAATACGACGATTGTGCGAATGAAAACGAAAAATATGCTGCGTTCGTTCACGTGCGCGTAAAATAGAAAAATTACATTCTTCCGGTGAAATTGATGATGAGTGTCAACGGGAAAAGTAAATATTATTTGATTTGACCTTCGTCCTTCCGAGAAGAATCGCCGTCCTAGACAGTTTGAGGTTACTCGTCCACATGTTACCACGCGAGCGAAATAATATCACTTGGAGGCCGAATAGTATGGCTATGGTATGGTATGAGCGATTTGGAACTGTATCATCAAGTTAAAATATATTAATAGAGCATTTCTGCCAAATTGAGAGTTTCTATCTCGATTCTATCTCAAGTAATACGCGTTAAACCATAATTCGCCACCAGATCTTCGAAATACCGCGCCTAACCAACTGACCAACGGACAAACAGACCTAGACTGACAGACGAGTGCTATTATTAGTATTAATTCTCGATCTGAAAAGGTTTAGTCTAAAACTGGTAAACCGGAAGTGAAGATATATCCTTGTAACTTTTTTCGTGATTTCCATTCCTCATAGGATTTACACGTAAAGGATAGGGCGGGACATTCTCGAATTTTTATCTCGGAAACTATGAGTCGTGCACCTGTGCTCTCGAGGACTTTCTTATAGAAAATGATGACCTCTATTCGAATAAATTTTAAAATCGATACCTTAAAGAACATATAAGGACTAGATCACGGGAAGAGATTTAAGTGAGAGGATATTTCAGTGAATAAATACGAAAAGTGTTTTTAAAATAATTTCACTTTTATATCAATTTTACTTTGTATTTCAATGATACCGCGTAATATTCACGATTCCTTTATAATGTATGTAAGAACCGCTTTTCGTAAGCGTTACGGAGAGACCGAATTTCAAGGGTCGCACGCGTGAAAGGTCACGGACTATGAATATTGATAAAGGGTGGCACTCAACAGAAAATCGTTGCCGACCCCTGGTGTAGATAATGTAAACTATGATTTTTCGATTGTTACTTCTCCGTGACCTCAATGTCAATTGCGTTCATAGAAAAGGGCGTAAACAAATTCGTTATTATTAAGAAATATTTCAGCAATGTAAAATAAGAAGGCATGAGTACAAAATACGGTTATGCTTAACTAATTTCCGACATTAATTTACCTTTCGCAGAATCCAAAACTCAAAAAATCAAATATCTGTTTATTTTCGCCACCGAAGTGTTGTTTATCGTAAACGTGTGTCTGTGTATGAACATATATTCGTTTTTTTTTGAGTTCTGGATTCTGCGAAAGGTAAATTAAAACTATTATTTACTGTAAATTAGTCAAGTGTTGATAATTTTAGAAGCATTGAAATGAATTTCAAGCATTAAAAAGCTTGATGCGTAGTATACTTAATTTCAAAGTTAATAAAGTAACGTAAAATTTTTCATAGTCCAGTTTCTTTTTAAGGGTCTGTCCCTTAAAATCGTCAACCTATTGAAGAACGACGTTCAGATAGAATGTTTAAAAATTGTCAATATAAATGTTACATTACCAAAACTATTTTTACTTACTGAAACATTCAACTATTCGAACTTTATATTCATTGGTTATTTTTCAGAGCATATAAAAGTTGGTTTCTTCAAATTTTATTTAAAGTTTACTTTAACTGAATACTTGGTTCATGCGCACCCGTCATTTTTAACGGGAAATTACTCTAGTATCCTTTATATTATTGTACAACTTTCCGTCCGTCCGTCTGTCCCCATTTGTAACTCGAGAACCGTTCGTCGTAAATAAACAGACGGTAAACGGCGTTTGGTTTCTAATAGCTGCTAGGAGGGTCCTAGAAAACTATTTTCATTTTCATAAAGTCCCGGGTTCGAATCCAGGAGACAATTATATCTTACCTTTTTGCAAGTATTATACATCTTTAATCTTACAATGTATTAATTTTACGCTGAGGTCTGTCAGCATTTGTGTACAATGTGTATAAGAAACAATTATGAGGCACTTCCAGATGTGCTATAAACTTGAATTTTGGTAGGATTACAGGTTTTGGTCACAACCGAAGGATAAAATCCAAAACTGCCAAAATTACAAATTTGAGGGGCTATTCTGGCCCCTTTTTGCCTCATTTTTGGCCCATAAGAAAACACGTAAATCGGTGTAGAGTTTTTTATATTAGCATTTTAAAATTATTTCCCTCCAAGACTCGAACTAACTATCGGATAGGATAGAAATTGCAGCTTCATATTTTTGAAGACTGAAATCAAATCCGAGTATAAATAGCGTAACTTGATAGTTTTCATCGGAAAAAGTGGTAATTTTTCTGGGTCGCAACAATCGGCTTCCTTGGTTACGAGCTTAATGCTTTCATATGGGTAAGCTATTAACGGGAATCAGATTTGATCAGAATCGCTACAGCCGTTTTTGAGAAAATCAAATTGTTGTTAAAAATGCGTAGAATAAACTTCCCTTAATTGTTGAGCAATGTCAACCATTTCTTCATATACTCTGCTCAGTATGATAAAATGCCTAAGTACGAGATTTCATTCATTTTCGCTCTACCGTTTAGGCTCCAGAGCCAGTAACAGACAGACGGCATTGCGAAAACCACTTTTTCGGATTCAGCGACACCTGAAACGTATATTTCCCTAAAAATCTCTAGGTCGAATTTTTTCGCGATAACAATACTTGCTCAATATACTTCGTATATGAGAAAGTAAAAAAATCGCGATAATCAATAAAAAAAAAACCTTGGAAGCGTACTCACTTCTATCAACAATTAGAAAGTTTTCATAGCAACGGAAGCAATGCCATCACTTGGCAATGTATCAAACATAAATTTTTCTTAAATGATTTATATTATGAAAAATAATATTATAAAAAAACTCGCAGAAAAATTAATTCTCTATAACATCGATTGAAAATATTTACATAAGTACTAAAGTAGATATTTGGAAGAAAAAGAAAAATGAGGAGAATATTCCTCCACATCCGGTTGGCAAGTTTCAGGCAAAACGTTTCAAGAGTCTGAAATAGAAATAAAATGCTGAAGTGCAAAGCTTTGTTCTAATCTGATTGTTAGATTATATGTTAGAGCCCTTCAAAATTCTAACACACACACACACACATGAGGAAATCATATAGAAATATTCAGTTTAAAAATTCTGTAGTGTAATTATTGAAATGTTCCGCACTATATGTCATTATTCAGCGTATACTAGAGAAAAGAGTTTAACGGGGCAGGAGGGTGTTATGTATGTTTTAATGGGAGTAGAGGCGGAATAAACAGTACGTTAGCAGCCGAGAACGAATGTATGATTAACCTTATTTTGTAATTACATTATATTTACTTTGCAAAGGGTAACCGACTAATCACGCATAATGCGGCATACCATGTTTTAACACTGAACGAGGAAAAACTCATGAGAGTGATATCTGCAACGTTTTTTATTTTTTTCCTTAAAGTTGAAAAAGGGTCAAAAATCACGGCCTTCGACATTATACTGATATCTGTCTGAAATTTAAATTTATTCCTTATTGGCGCCAAAGGGTCAAATATCACGACCTAAGACATTATAGTGATATCACTATTGCGTTTTTTTTTATTTCCTTAGAACTTCCTCACCGTGACGCAGTCTGCACCAAATTTTATTTTCATCAAATTCGTATATAAGGATTAGAGGTTGGACTCTTTGGCACATACGACATCGGCTGTCACCAGAAGTCCAACATGGAGAAGATTTGTCTCATTTATTTCATCGCTCTCTCCATTTCTCTCTCTCTTTGCGAGGCTGAGAAATCTCCAGACACATGCGGAAGAGGAGTCTTTAAATTATCACTTTTCGGAAGGAAAACGTACGATGAGAAGTGGAATACATCTTATTATTTAGATAGCTCCACCTGCGACTCAAGTGAGAATTGGAAGTTGATTGTTCAACAGAATGTCACGGAAAGTGGCGGAATGAGACACGTGCACCTTAGGGGATTCTTCACAGGTAAAGTATTCTTATTAATATATAATTACTATTTGTTTCTCTTGCATCCTAAGTGCAGTTATAAGACAATGTCAAATCCTGATCACATTAAATCATTTATTAAATATCTATTTCAAATTCTAATATATTCCTGGTTAAGGCAGTTGTTTTGGAATGTATCAGGATTCATATGTTGATTCTTCTGTTTTTTTAATTACCCACATTACATATAATACAGCAGAATTAAAAAAATAGCTAAGCGAACGATTTCTCCATTTGCATTAATGGCATATAGCAGTAACAGACTCAAAAATTGAATTAAATTTCTTTAATTTTTCAGAAAACGTGAACATGACGAGCGGTTATATTCCCACACAGGATGTGGTTTCCGATATTTCCCATGGATCCCAATCAAGGGCTCATAGTGATGGCGATTTAAGCGGAAAATGCAAAGGTAATAAAATACATTTATTCTAAGACATTTACCACGACATTTATTCTGCTGAACTTAGGGTATAATCATTTCATGAATGAATATTATTCATTATTAAACAGATTCTTCACAACTTGAATTCCTAAAACTATTATTACTGGTAATTAAAACCACTCCCATTTAATGCAACGCCCTTCTTGGATTCATTATGGAATATACATATGAATATGTATGATAAAATAAAAATACTTTCGTTGTATTTTTCAAGAAATTGGGAGAAATACATTTTTACAGCTTATAGTAACTTCATACAATGAATTCTTCTAGTATTTGGAACTGGGAAACGTCAGAACGCATTTAATAAAATTACGACAGAATTAAAGTAAAGCACATCTCTAAAATTGTCTTAACTTCGTACTTAGTAAGAGAGATATATACATTTATCCTGTTTTCTTATGCCAACAGGTGAAAATGGAAAGATGGAACAGGAGCTACGGGTTGTTTCTCGAAAGGAATGGAGAGCAAAGAAGCCAACAAGATATATCGCCACCTGGGTCGAACCAATGGATAAGATATATGTCAATTATAGTGACACACTTTCTTTAGATAATGAGATATGTAAGCTAGCGATGCTAAAGGAGCAAGACGATGGCATTCCAAATCATGGTGATATTCCTCACAATTTCTATTCGAATGGAGACGGACTCGTGTACGAAGGACTGGGCTGGGAAAGGCTGATAGGTGATAAATTCAGCCTAATATATTTCCTCGATGGAGGAAACCCTCCTTCCCCTGAGCAACTGCAGTCATTCTGTTTACTCATCGCCCAAGGAATTAAATTGGGAAAGATTTCTTCGAATTTCGTAGTTATCGGTGATTCGAGAGTTTCAATCGAGAGTAGGAAATTATTCAACTATATACAAGGAAATGAGGTGACGATTGTTTCTCGAAAAGAGTGGAACGCAAGGCTGCGAACGAGAAAAATCATAACCAGGGTCAATCCATGGAATGGAGTAGATGTGAATTATTATAAAACACCTTGCTTTAACACTAGTATGTGCAAGCTTCAGATGATTAAGACGCAAAACGAGCAAATTCCACCTTATGGTGATATACATGCTAACTTTTACTTTGGTGGAGATGGCCTTGTATATGAAGGAATAGGCTGGGACAAATATAGAGATAGTCTTCTTCTGTTAAGGTATTTCCTTGATGAATCTAATAATACTCCTTCTCATCAGCAATTAAAATCCTTTGGCCTACTCATCGCCAAAGGAATCAAAATGGGATATATTTCTCCCGAATTTACTTATGGTGGATATTATAGCGTGAGGGACGTTAGTAAGAAATGGGCCAATGTGATGAAATATGCATGAATATATTTTTAAATTTCAATTTTAACATTTTAATGTTTTTGGAATGAATTGTTCCGCAAATTAAACGCATTCCATTCGATTTGTTTTTAAATAAACTCGTTTCATTGGTAGTTGGTTGGAAAGAGTGTTTAAAATTTGGTTGCTCCAGTTATTTTTTGTATTGATATTCATATATATATATTTATGTGTGTGTTATTATTGTATATATTGAAGGGCAGGTATAACTGAAATATTAAATATATATTTCTCCCTCTTGGTTATCAATTCTTCTTCTTTATTCTGCTGCTTCTCAAACCATCTGCTTAAATAGGAATCAAGCAATCCCTCGTCTGGCGCTCTTTATTCGCTCTCGAAAAACACACCTCTAAATGAAGCCGCATTAAGTGATGGAATCCATGCATTGCGATTCAATGTCATTATATTTAATGCCTCCTTCCAAACTCATCTCATTCCTACTTTTTATGATGATTTCGGCTTATCTCGAATAATTCGAATTGTTAATAAATTACCTAAAAAAGTTTTTTTTTTAATAAATTTTATGTTATGCACTAGAAAGGAAAAATAAATTTTTACTTATTTATCGATCGTGAGTTCGGCTGGTAAGGAGGAACAAAATTTACAACAATTTTAGTGGAATAAATTTAAATATTTATACCCCAAATATGGAGAAAGTCATGTGTCGGCCACATCAGTTTTTTTTTTTTAGTCTCAAGCAATGAAATTTCAATTCTTCTATGGTTTCTATGAGTAAGGGTGAAGTAAAAATAAAAGTTTTGATAACAACACAATGAAAATAACAACAGACCGAAACAAACGAAACAAGGCAAATTGATCATAAATCCATAAAGTGTAAAATTCAAACAATCTGTGGAAGAATATTTTGTTAACAATATTTCAAGTTATATTTTTTTTTAAATCTACCTAATTACAGTTTGAGGAGAAATGTGGCAATTTTCTTAGTCATTGCAAGTACATTAAAGGTTTTTTGAATTACAAGTTCTATCTCTAACTAATTTCTGATTTGACTAAAACTGTTAACAAGCCCTCAACACTAGTATGACTTAGCATAACTAAAAGTATAAGAAATTTAAAAGCTCTATAACAAATCGAAACAAACGAATGAAGACAACCAAGTAATTACATTTACGAGTGTCGGTATGTTTAATTATACGTAAGAAATCGTTGCTCTATCCCCTACAGGTTTTCAGTTATTAATTATATTAGAAAAAGTGTGAAACTACGAAATAGTTTATTTTGTTGATATATACGATGTAATAAACAAACATTTCTTCAATTTTTCTTATTGTTAATTCCAATCTGTGTGTGTAAGTCGCCATCTATCATCCATCCGAACAAGCTCTGATTTTTACTTTCTCCATACGTAGTAATGGGAAAGTATGGTGATCATGAAAAAAATCGACTTCGAGATTTCAACGGAAATACACGTTTTGAGGTCCCTAGAACACGTTTAGACTAATTTCGGAATTATGTCTGTGTGTGTGTGTGTGTGCAGGCCTTTGGTACAAGGGATGCATTGCACCCGGACAGAAACCCTCGGGGGCGGCAAATCACAGAGGGAATCAGCTAAAAATATTAGGGGCGGTGAGAACTGCTTTCACCCGGTCGGCAAAGATCCCCGGCATGTAACAGCAATAAAATGTTAGAAAAACCACATCCAGCCATCTGTATTCGGTAGATTTCTCGGAAGCCGCTTTCGGAAATACTATTTTACTATTTGGAGTAGAGCTGCCCTGATCATTCATTTCAAGTCACATGTTCACATTTATTCGCCAGCTGTAGACACTAAACATTTCAATGGAAAACCAAATGAAAAAACTAAATTAAGGTATTTTCCAAAAATTTCTGTCAAGAAAATTTGGCGCCCCTAAAATTCAGCGCCCCAAGCGGTCGCTTGGTCTGCTTGTATTGTTGGGCCGGCCCTGCAGACAGGTGACCTTGGGAGAATTTGACCACCACTTGTATGTATTTAATTTTTATATTGTCATACCTCAAACTACTAACAAGTCTTTAGAGCCATCCATTGTTAGTGGCAATAAAGTTGAATGGAACGTTGAAACGATGATAATTATTGTAAAAATAAAAGTTTTTAAACAATTTCCAAGCGAAAAATACTTCTCAAGTTGAAAAATTATAAGTAAAATACCGACGCGAAAGTAAAATTATCCCTTTGCCATTCACAATTAAAAAGTTTATCATAGCAACGAAACTCAAGTTGTCACTTAGCGACGTACATACATTACATTAATTTATTCAAGAAATGAAAAACTTTCTTTAAGATGGAATTTTTGAAAGAACACTTGCAGAGAATTGTTAACATATTTGTTAATGATAAAACATAAAAGGATATCTTAGGAAGCAATCTGATGTTCCTAGCACATGACTTTTACCTCACAGTGTAATGAATATTAATGCTCTCGACATCAGCGCCCTCAGAATACTTTCTGGCGATTACATTTGTGAATAAGTTTTATGCGCTTTCCATATTTTTTACCATGAACAAACTAATTAAACAAAATTGTTAGCTGTTGCTATAGTAACGATGCGCACTTAAATTTACCAATAGCAGCGTATGCGTCGCTATCAAAAATTAGCATTTTTTATCATAGCAACGGAAACAATAGTATTACTTCGTGAAGTATTTAATCGACATGTATATTAATAGGGTAATTACAGTCACAACCCATAAAAGCAAGGGATTTTTCCTTAAAATACGAAAATATGGGCGGATTTTTTTCATTCCGGGCGTTGCCAAGGAGACTCTCATTGTTGCCTTCGATTCATTTAATGACAATTAAACCTTCAAATAGACGAAATAAAAATGTTATACGCTTCGAACTGATGTTTGAGCATTGAAATTAACGAAGCATAGCAACGTAAATATTTAAGCATAGTAATTACTCTTTTGAACAATTGGATTTTCTACAAAATGGCTCATACTATTTTCACCAAATTTTGTATAGTTATTTAAGTTGATATTTATAACGATTCTACGTAGTTCATATTTTTCGAAAGAAAACTAAACGACGTGTTAGTATATGAGAAAGTTTGTACAATGTATATTGTAACTATTTATTCTTTTTACTTTCTCCATACGAAGTAATGGGAAAGTATTGTGATCATGAAAAAAATCGCCTCCATTTCTCTCTCTCTTAGCGAGGCTGAGAAATCTCCAGACACATGCGGAAGAGGACGTTTTTAAGGAGATATTTAACGGAAACCGAAAAACCGGTTATTTATAAATAACTCCTAAACAATAACTCCTATAGAAAATTGTTTCAAATGAAAACTGTAGGAAATTATATAACCTTTGTAAAGAATTGTATATAAAATAATGATGTTTTAACGAAGAAATATCGCAAAAACCGAATCGGGTTTCGAATAAACCTCGACTTCCGGTTAACCATTATTGTCCAAAAACTAATCAGCTCTTTGTGCTCATGCTAAAGTGCTACATATGAAGTTTGGTGAGGATATGGCAAGTACCTTTTGAGTTAGAGCGCCCAAAATCACTTACGCGCACACAGACATCATTCCGAAAATAGGATAAACGTGTTCTAGGGACCTCAAAACGTGTATTTCCGTTGAAATCTCGAAGTCGAATTTTTTCGTGATCACAATACTTTCCCATTACTTCGTATGGAGAAAGTAAAAAACTGATGTGGCCAGCACATGACTTTCTCCATATTTGGGGTATAGATATTTAAATTATTATGAATAGCATTATAAGGAAAAATTATTATTTCCTATCGTACAAGAATACAGTCGTCCTCATTGCCGTAAATTAGGTATATTTTGAATGTTTACAGAATTCACCGCTACATGGTGGTGGCGCTGTATACTAGAAAAAGCAAAATATCTCCGAAATGGATGGTTCTACGAAAATTTGTTACAAACAAAATTCGGAAGAAATATTATTCTCTACAACTTTGGTCCTTACGAAGATCACAATAACGACATTTTAAAGGAGATATTTGACGGAAACCGAAAACAACGATTATTGATAAATAATCCCTAAACAATAACTGCTATGGAAAATTATTTGAAAAAAACGATGTAGGAAATTATATTTTCTACGTTTTTTGTAATGGTCAATGTATACGATAATGACGTATTATCGGAGAAATATTGCAAAAACCGAATCGGGTTTCGAATAAACCTCGACTTCTGGTTAACGGCAATAAGGACGACTGTATCATTTTACGCTACGAAATAATAATTTTGCCTTATAATGCTATTCATAATAATATGGAGAAAGTCATGTGTTGGCCACATCAAATTTTTTTCATGAAAACAATACTTTCTTTATACTACGTATAAGGAGAAAGTAAAAATCAGTGCAAATTACAATGGTAAAATTATAATTTTCCCTTGCATTTTTACTGTTCACACTGTAATTTTCTAAATATTTTCTTCTAAAAGGAATGCATTTGTGCTTGTATTATATGTATCATTTTCCTAAATGAGTGATAAATTTAAAGTTTTAATATTTTTTCAAACCAAACAATGCTTTGAATGTATTTGCTAATGTACTGATTATATTTTTGTGCTTTCACGTTAATAATATTCATCATTTTTATTTATTTTTTATTTTCGTTAAAAATTAACAATTATCCCATCTAACGATTTAAATACACGCATTCCTCTAAAAACAGCAAAAATAAAAATCGGCAAGAAATATTGAGTGACAATAATAATATTTGATTCTTACGAGGGAAAGTACCTACTAACCTGCTATATTTAACTTGACGCTGAATGTACTACAAAATGCTGATACAAGACGTAGCTCTCGCTATCCGTATTACTTCCACGACAAGCCAAGTAAAAGTGGTGTCGAGAAATTGGAAGGAGTAAAGGGGATAGGGAAAGAAAGAGCGATGCGAAAAAGCCCTCCAATGCGTTTGCTTGTGGATTTTCATGTGTTGGCTGCATAGGAAGAAACCGCCAAGGACTTTACCCCTCGGGTTATGTCAGGTGGGGGCTTCTAAATATGTAGCTATAGGGAAAAGGAGTCATAAGGGTTGTGCGTATTGTAGGATGCCATAAAATGGGGTTTCTTTAAACACGTGCGGCTCGTGTCGCTCCCTGGGAAGCTATGAAGCAGATATGAGGAGATGGAAAAGGTCAAGTTGGAAAAGGCAAAAGCGAGAACTGTAAATGGGAGGACCTAAACGCCACCCCCTCGTATCGGTAGCCGGCGGCGTAGATACATAGCGACCGCAAAGACCGCCCCAATTCCAGGTAGTTCTGAGCAGCCGCCCGCGTCATTCATGCTTGGAGAGGTCCTCGGGCGCCCCTTGTCTTTTAAAACGTAAATTAGATGAAACTACAGGATAAGTAATACATAACAATTTTCTTGAAGTGTTATTAACTAATATTTTCCGAATACCGACATGATTTATTTTGCCTGTTTGGCGACCCTTGGTCTTCGGCGCCCGGGGCGATCGCCACGCCCGCCCTTCCCCATTGCTATGCCACTGCCAAGCGTAGTAGAGACGGTGTTTGTTTGTCCCTGCATGCAGCGAAGAGAGGTGTCAACGCTGGACAGGAAGGGAGGGCGAGAGAGGAGGGATTGGAGCGAGCAGTACTTATCCGGCGGCGGAACGATTTGGTTGTGTACTATTTGTTGATAGAAGGCTCTATGAAATTGACCTCACGCGTTCTTTAAATCCACTCCCCCCACACAACAGACGCACTCACGCACAAACACACACTCACACACACATACATATATACACACATACACACTAGTAAACGGTACTTGCATTCTGCAAACATTTTTAAATTTTAGAATTCTCACAATTTTGAATTTTCTCCATTAATCTTGTCCAAGATCATATAAACGTGACAACTTTCAAGTCTATAGACCCTCTAGAACAGGCGTCTCAAACTCGCGGCCCGCGATGCATGTGTGCGGCCCGCGAAGTAATTTTCTTTATACTACGCGACCCGAACTCAAATCTATTTCTTACCAAATATTTCACGCAAATATTTCTAAATAATCTAAGAAGAGTATTAAATCATACCAATTTATATCAGCCTGCACGGTTGAGTTACTGAAGAATGTTTATCCCAATGCCAGCGAGTTTCTTGCGTATCAGAAGGACCTAACCCTCGACGCCAAATCTAGCATTTTTGTAATGACTGCGTGTAAGACGCGTAATAGACACATTCCTCTCTTGTGAATATAATACGAAGAATACAAAAATATGTGATGACTGGGAAAGTAATGAATGCGGCCCGCGGATCGTCAGAGAGCCGTCACACCAATGTGAGTTTGAGACCCCTAATCTAGAAGGTAATAATTTTGATCCTCGTACGGGGTAATAATGGGGCAAACCAGCCCCTTAAAATTGGAGTTTTTACAATTTCGGATTTTTTCCTTCCGTTGTGACCAAAATTCTATTATCGTGCCAAATTTCAAGTCTCTATCTCATCCGAATGTTCCTTATAAAACAACCCTTAAAATTTCGGATTTATTCCATTGATCGTACTTTAATATTAATGGCAATATAATATAAACTTCTGATTCCCTTTAAAAGCTTGTCCAGAAAAAGCAATGAGATCGTTGCCATGATAGTCAATTGTTGTGATCCAGAAAAATTCCCTTTTTTCCATAAAAGCTAAATATTTACGCTAATTCTACTCGGATTTGAATTCAGTCTTCAAAAATAAGAAATTAGAATTGTTAAGCTTTACGATAGATTGTCTCGAGTTCGAATCTTGACGGGAAATAATTTTAAAATGCAAATATAAAAACCACTACACCGATTTACTTATGGGACCAAAATGGCCCCTCAAAATTAGAATTTCGGCAGTTATGGATTTTTCCTTCGTTTGTGACCAAAAGCCTACCAAATTTCAAGTTTCTAGCACATCTGGAAGTGCCTCATAATTTGTATCCTCATCCTCCTATATCCTATGTCAGAAGCGTCTACATGTATATTATACATAACTAGCTGTGCCCGCGCAATGTTTGCGCTTTTTCAAGTAATTTATAAAAAATTAAGAAGTGAGTGAAATAAGTTTGTCTCAATAATTCACATTTAAATCTAATGATGCATTTCCCCGGTATAGGATTTCAATTTATTTGTCTCCCAATGTAAAGTACGCGGTTTCGAATCTCGCTGAGGGCAGCATGGGCGTCGGCAGGGGGGGGCAAGGGGGGGCAATTGCCCCCCCCTGGAAATGTGTAAAAACGTAAATATTATATTAGATATTATTTTAAAATGTAAAAAAACTGGGCATGCGAAAAAACTGTGCAAGGTAATGTCGCTTGTGTGTGGCTTTCTCTATTTCTTAGAAAGTGTCCGACCGCGAAGCAACGTTGCCAGAGTTGCGTCGCTGGTTGCCAGTCGCTTCTGTGTGGCGCCTCCCTAACACGTTGCGTAAGGATGGCGAGAATTCTCGCTCCCAACTTCGGTCTTACAGCAGGAGCGGCCACCCAGCTCATAGAGACATATTTGCGAAAAATGGAGGGAAGTATAAAGCAAAACAAAGGCAACATGTGCGGGTCGGATCCGCGAGGTAGTTTTTACAAGCTTTCCGTCTCCCTTGTCTCCGAGGGTGAAGGAAAAAAGGGATGTTTTCAAGAAAGTGGGGGAGGGGTGGATTCTCCACATTGGTCCCATCGGCATATTTGACCTAAAAGGACATGCGGCATCCCTGATTCCAGCGATTCTGTTTCCCTCTTATTTATATTATGAAGACAGAATTTTCCCCTTTCCACTCTCTGAGAATCCGTGAGTTGCGAAAATATTTTCAAGCACTCTTTCGGATGTTTCTAAAGGAAAAGAATAATTGGAGGACAGGAACCGCTGTACCGTCTTTGACGGCTTATTTCTGTATGGAAATTCCATGACCACCCGCATGCGCCTTTCTTCTGAATGGGAGGACACGTATGCGAAGATCATAAATGCTACTGCTGGCAGTCTTTCCTTCTTTTTGAAGGTTTTAGATTTTATGACCTTACGGGTGGCTAGAAAGAAATCTTACCGACGCGTCGGCAAAAGTTCCCAAGAAAACTTTCTGACACGTGTTTTACACATTGGTCTCTACACCCTCTCTCCTTTTTCTTTTAAAATTTCTCGAAAAAGAAATTACTTCAAGAGCCTCAGATTTTCTTAGTTTGTGGAAGAAGTAACATCGCAGAGAGAGTGAGTCGTGTCGTACTTTTGCAGTAAGAGTATGTGCATTTTGCGTAAAAATTAATAGGACTGGTTAGTATTTTAACTCGTGAAATATTTTAATTATTTGTTTTTAATTTCTTTGGTTTCGCTTTTGGAGTTTTTGTGAGAGAAACTGTTTTAATTTTGGTAGAAGGATATCCTAACGATTCAGATCTTCTCATCACTACGTGGGACATCTTCACTCACTACATTGTCAGTACATCGTCTTCCATTGGAGAGGTTAGTTTGAATTTAATGAACTGTTACTGTTTATATTAAACTTCTTTTAGTAATTTGATTTATTTCGAGAGATTTACTTCAATTATTTCTCGGTGTATTGTGACATTTCTCGGAATAATTTTAAAGATAGAAACTAGCATAACAAGTAAAAGTCGCAGTTATATTAGATTGTTACGACTGGTAAAGCAATATTCAAATAATTGTTTAATTTTATTGTACATTAAATACATAATTCAACGTGTAAAAATGTTATGTCAGACAAAATTTAGGCTTGCCTTTTTGATACAAAGACGCTTTATATTTGACTCAGTAATAGAAAGAACTTCAAAAAGTTCTTCAACTACGTTCTTTATACATGTCCTTTTAATATTTTTAATATGAGCCGTTGACGAACAACTTAATTCGCATAAATATGTTATTGAATTTGGAACGTTATGTCGATGGCATATTCAGATATTGAAGCATATTCACACCTTTAGCTTTAAGCCAAAATACATCTATAGGTAGCATAAAAATTTTAAGTGGTATGATCGTTGCTAAGGTCAATCAATTCCTCTCGTAGTTTCATGATAAATTCCTTGCATCATAAAATTAATTCGAGTTTGTTTGTTTAAAACGCTTTTAAAAATTAAATATACTCGGAGTGTGCGGCACACTAGTCCCTTCCTCTCGGCAAACTAATGCGCCACGGCACACCGGTTTAGAACCACTGCTTGAAGTTAATTTCGAGAGGATATTCAGTACAGTGATAATATAATTCATAGTGATTCATTGATGTGGATTTGTGGTCAGTTGGGGGCCGGTTAAGTAAAATTTTCCCGGGTTGGGAAAAATTCGTCCGCCCCTGGGTAATAGGCATTTTTGTGTTTTGCCCCCCCCCCCTGCAAAAATTTCTGCCGACGCCCATGGAGGGCAGAGCTGTGTTTTCGTATTGACAATTATTATATTGTGCAATGCCAGTCAGAAATCTGAATTTTAAAAGTCATATTAGAGGAAATTAGTGCTACACAGTAATTGATCGCGAACTTTTTATGATTTTAATTTTCTGTTTCTTTATATTGAATTATATGTCCTTTCTTTTTTATATAACAATCAATGTAACCGCTTATTTGGATGTAATGTTGTTAAGAAACGCATCTCCATATTCTCATCTAATTTTAAATTTATGCGTGAGCTTATTTGCGTTAATAAGCATTATAGGTGTGTAATATAATATTTTTACTTACAAAAAGGTAAGATTCCAGCATTCAAACGATGAAATGAAGATTCAACTGCTTTGATTAAATCGTTAGAAACGTTTCCCATAAGCAACTAACTGAATAATTATCCGTAAATATTTATGTTTCTATGTATAAAGTTTGACGTTACTACAGCAGTAATTTCCATGCTTTAACAACAGTGCGAAGTGAATAACGCTATTCTTTCAACTATTTAAGGTTTAATTGACAGTATTTGAATCGGAGGCAACAATGACGGTCGCCTTGGCAACGCCTGGAATGAGTATGAAATATCCTCTAAATTTCGAAAACAATACGTATTTCTAAAAGCTTCGACCGTTTATCATGTAAAAATCGCAAAAATAAGATAGTGTATAATTTTATATGTCAAATGAAACAAAAACAAAGAAAATATTTAAGAATTTTAATGAATGAAGGGGAAAAAACTTGCACTCTGAAAAATCCCATGTAAACTTACGGGTAAATATGTTTCCTCGATTCCAATCCGGGACTTAATGAAAATTAAAGTAGCGTTCCAGAAACGTCCTAGCTAGTAGAAACAAAACCCCTTTACCGAATGCCTCTACGAAGAACGGTTTTCGAGATAGAAATGGGGACAGACAGACGGACACCTGTAAAATTATATATAGGATAACATTAGATATAGGATATAATAGATTCTAATGTATCTATCGTTCATCATAGATGAAAACTTGTGGAAAGGTCCAAAAATCACTCGCAGCATGAATGTTATTCTATTCTATTACAAGACAGCTGCGACATTAAAAGATACTGGCCAGTTGTTATTTCGTATACGTGGGATAAAAAATAATAATCTAAAATAAACTTTAATTAAACGAACGCCGTAATTGTCTTATGCGTCATCCGCTAGGGTACTTATATAATTACGTAGACAGGTAAATTCGCCATTCAGCCGACAGGTGGCAGAAGCGTTCACTTAACTGGAGAGCTTACTTGGCGAGTATGTATTTGCGGAATGGCTGGAACAGTCTAACGATAATATCATTACACCTCTTTCGATGGTTATCACTGGATTGTTTCTGATACGCACTGTTTCGAGCACCCATAAAGTACCAGATGTAGCTACAATTCGATTCATAACAATGAATACCACTGAATGCAACGTGTTTATAAAGAACCGTGTGGCACACAGCGAATGCCTTGATGTTTGGGACTCAACTAGCTTTACGTCTGGCCTTCTAAATTCTTCTGCAATAACGGAGTAACGCGTCACGTTGCAGCAGTAACTACATCGGTTCCCTACCTCTCTGATTATCTTTCACTTGGACAAACGTGCAAATATCCTCGGTTCTCTTTAACAGCTCGCACAGTGATCCCTGACGAGCGTGTCGCCATAGAAACCACGTATAGAGAAATAAAGCCACTCACCACTTAAAATAAAACAAACAATTCAATAAGGGAAGGTCAAGGTCACGTAGAAATAATGTCGCTCACCCTTGGAGAAGGTTGGAATGTTCCAGCGGCGGACGAACTCTGCTTTCCATCGGCGTCTCCTCTTCAGGCAACTCGGACTGATTCGGAAGGCCAAGCCGTAAAACACACACAGAAATGGAACAACACATCACACAAACAGGTTAAAAACAATGTCACCAAATGCACCTCGCCCTCCTGAAAGTAAAGATAAACAAACGTATACAAACAAAAGGAGGTAGTGACATCAGAGTCTAAATAAAAGATTAAACCTATCTAATTTTAAACCTTTTTGGAATTTATAAAAAAATGGCTAGGTCGTAAAGTATATATTTTTAGATGCAATTTTCCCAATAAATAAGTCGATTTAATCGTATGGCTAGGTCGTAAATTATATATTTTTAGATGCAATTTTCCCAATAAATAAGTCGATTTAATCGTATCCTAATCTATCAAGGAAGATGTCCCGAGCGGCCGTATCTAATACTGAACTTTACGACCAAGGAATTAATCTCACACTTGTGGAAGTCAAACGGTATGGACGATGCTTAAACATTTGATTATTTAACTTACATGAACGCCTCAGAAGACTCGGTATTCCTTTGGAAAATCGGACGGCATCGAGACTCAACAAGACGAGACTTCGGCACGACCCCTTTGCATGCCGGGAAAAATGGCAGACCACGAGAAAAAAATAAAATACGTCATACCGGCATACACCTCTGCCGGTATGACGTATGGGGACCGTCTGAGGAGCCAATAGAAAATTTGACGTCACGTCACGTGGTTCGTTGTCGTCGCGGCTTTGTTGATTCAAATCAGTTGAAGCGGTATTAACTGTTGTAGGAGGTATAGCGTCGTGTAACGTGTTAAAACTTATTTTTAAAGTGAGTTGGAGTATTGGTTAGAGGTGGAGATATGGGTGGCTCGAAGTGCTGTGTCCCCAATTGCCGCGAAAAGATGGTTACTCTAGTTAGGTAAGTTTTTTGACAAAAATCAAACATTCTTTTCGCAAAATTTATTTTACGAAAACCTCTAATATGTACGTATTTTTTCGAAATTTTCATTTAGCAAGTCTAATTTTGGAAAGAACGCTAATAATCTTGTGTTTCTGATAAATTACGTTAAAATATAATGAATTATACGATTTCATTGTCTCAACAGTATTCGTATACGTTGTTTTGATTGCTGTCCGACATATTCGTTATAGTATACAATGTATAATGATCTTCTATAAAATTTACAACAATGTATGAAAATAAAACATGGGAAAGAACTTCAATAATCGTGTTTCTGATAAATTTCGTCTAAATTTATTGAATTAATCGATTTCATTGCCCCAAAAGTATTCGTTTACATTGTTTCGTTTGTTGTCCGACATTATTGTTACAAACGAAAGTAAGTTTAACATTTTTGGATTCGATGTCAGGGTTATAGTGTGGAGTAAACGAAATAATGAGTGAAATGTTTGAAATTTTCGTTTCACAGTGAAGTGTGGAGGTGGTTCCGTAATGGCTTGGAGTTGTATGCCAGCGAATGGAGTTTAATATTTACAATATATTTAATAGACATTAAAGTTTGTAGATATTTTAAAATAGATTTGGTAAGAGAGTGCTATAAAAGTGTGTTTTACTAATACATTTAAATTTTATGAAGACAATGACACAAAATATGTCTTTATATTTTATAAATGATCCAGGTTCCCTCATCCCACTTCCGACTCAAATCGGCGATTTGATGTTTGGGTAAAGCTGGTTGGGATCCTAAACTACTCTCCATGGACCGGATGAAGCTTTATAACAATAAAAGAATTTGCCTAATGCATTTCTCCCTGAGGAGTTTTATTGTAGGCACCTGGAAGCTTAGGAAGGATTCCATTCCAGATTTAAGACTCCCAGGTAAATAAATTTAATAATGTTTTGCATACACATTTTTTGTCTAGTATCAACTGTGTTTTTATCTTTTCATGCATATTTTCCAAGCATGCTATGCGTAGTGTTCAGTGGTAGTTGGGCAAATGTTGAACTTGTATTTTCTTTCTGCAGCAGCTATGCCAGAAGCTGTAGAGGCACAGACTGGGCCCTCGGAGAACAATCAGCTGGCTCCTTCTGTGCTCTCCTCTTCATCTGGTAGGTGCCTCTTGCATTTCCTGTACATCATGCAAAACATATTAATAGTAATGCATCTGACCATTTTCCTGTTCTTCATTGCGAGTTATTTAATAATGTTTAGTGGTAGTTGGACGAATGTTGAACTTGTATTTTCTTTCTGCAGCAGCTATGCCAGAAGCTGTAGAGGCACAGGCTGGGCCCTCGGAGAACAATCAGCTGGCTCCTCCTGTGCTCTCCTCTTCATCTGGTAGGTGCCTCTTGCATTTCCTATACATCATGCAAAACATATTAATAGTAATGCATCTGACCATTTTCCTGTTCTTCATTGCGAGTTATTTAATAATGTTTAGTGGTAGTTGGACGAATGTTGAACTTGTATTTTCTTTCTGCAGCAGCTATGCCAGAAGCTGTAGAGGCACAGGCTGGGCCCTCGGAGAACAATCAGCTGGCTCCTCCTGTGCTCTCCTCTTCATCTGGTAGGTGCCTCTTGCATTTCCTATACATCATGCAAAACATATTAATAGTAATGCATCTGACCATTTTCCTGTTCTTCATTGCGAGTTATTTAATAATGTTTAGTGGTAGTTGGACGAATGTTGAACTTGTATTTTCTTTATGCAGCAGCTATGCCAGAAGCTGTAGAGGCACAGGCTGGGCCCTCGGAGAACAATCAGCTGGCTGAGGGTTTTGAAGATTTAGGGGGGGGGGGGAACAGGGCACAAAGATTTGCGGATAGGGCTTTAGTGTTTATGGTGAGAGGCCTGAGAAGGAAATTCAAACAGCCTGTGGCTTATGTTTTTCCTGCGGGTGCAATAAAAACCCTGGATTTGTCAAAATTAATCAAAAGTGTCATTAGTAATTTAATCAATTCTGGTCTTAAAGTCAATGCAACTGCCTGTGACCAGGGCTCCACAAATGTTGCTGCTATTAATAAATTATGCGCAGAGACGAGAGAGTCCATGCTGAGGTGTGGTGGGGAATACAGAGGAGAGTACTTCTGTGTCAATGACATACAAGTCATTCCTCTGTTTGACCCACCCCATCTGTTGAAAGGGGTTAGAAATGGCCTCATCACTAATGATCTGAAATTCTGTCTGGTTGGTGTCAACAAAATTGCTTCATGGTGCCATATCCTTCAAGTATATGCCATAGACTGCAGGCAGCAGAGGCTTGTGCCAAGGCTCACAGACTACCATGTTGTTCCTGATAAGATCAAGAAAATGAAGGTGAAATACTGCACACAGGTGTTTAGTCAAAGGTTGTCAGCAGTAATGCAGCTGCTGTCTGAAAGATGTAGGTGTTTCATTGTAAATGTGAATATTGCAAACTCATTATGATTCCTTCAGAAATCTAATTGTGCTCTGTGTTTTCTTTCCAGCTTGTGGAGGAGACATCAAGCCAGAGGCTGCTGACACAGCATATCTCCTGGGATTTTTTGACAAACTGTTTGACAGTGTCAATGGAATGTCAAAAAATCTCCCAGCTGACAAACCTCTTCTGTGTGCAGTAAGATCATCTTCAGGGCACATGGAGTTCTGGAGTGAGGCCATCAAGCTGTTGCAGTCTATGGTATTTACTGATGGAAGTAAGTACATAAAGACACCTTCAAGCAATAATTGGGTGAGGACCCTCAGAAATGTTCAAGCACTATGGCTCTCGTTGAAGGGACAAGGATTTAAAAATCTTTGCCCCAGAAATTTGAACCAGGATCCGTTGGAGAATAAATTTGGATGCATCCGTTCATATGGATTCCGAAATAATTCTGCAATGTGCACCAACTTTGTGGGTGCATACAAATCCCTGATCTTGAATGACATGGTGTCTGCTCATTCCATGGGGGCAAACTGTGAAGAGGATGATTGTGAGGTGCTGGATAACCTGAAAACTTACCTTGGGATTTCAAAGTTATCCAGTTCTTCCTCATCTTCTCCTCCTGTTGACATTGATGATGGTGGTGAAGAAGGGTGGGAGGATGTCAATGATCAACTAGGGGGAAGCAGAGCTTCCTCGAGTGTGGGCTCCACCATGGAATTCACAGATCTATCAGCTGGAGATCTGCTGAAGAAATTGGGCCCTGTTCAGTGTGCAGATTGCGCCAGGAAGCAGTATGCCTCTGAAAAGGTGCCTAATTTCCCTGGATTAGTGCAACCCACAAAGGAGTTTGCTGGTGTGTATGCATTAGCTACTGGGTTAATACATAGACATATGCCAAATATCGCTCACAAGCTTGGTGTTGGTTCCTTTTTGCGAAGCCAACTCCTTCTGATGATTGATTTCAAATATATTTACTGTAATGATCACCATGTCAGTTATGGAGCCCTTTTCTGCAAGCATGTGGTAAGAGCCTCTGTAACTGCATGGTGCAATAGCGTAAATAGTTACCTTAGTGGTAAATGTACCGAAAAAACTAAGGTAACGGATATCATTCATCAGAGGGCACTAGAGAGCTTCGCAAAAAGAAAACGAAGGCCATAGTGCTTGTAGTTATGTAAATTGTTGTTGTTTTATTTTTGTATTGTTTTATTTTTGTATTGTTCTATTTTTTATTGTTTTATTCTTGTATTTTATTTTTGTATTGCTTCATTTTTGTATTGACTGTTGAGTTGATATAAGTTAGAATTTGAAAAGTGGGTTATCTACAGCCCTTGCATTGTGACCATTTCTGATCTTATCCTGCAAGCAAACCATCACACTGTAGCTTGTTTGCTAGGATCCAATGATAGTCAATCGGCTTCATAAAATGAAAGCATAAGTGACGAAATCTGAGTCCTTCAAGGGGTTCACAATGACATAAAATGTGTGTCTGTTTCCTCCTATCTGAGAGAATGTAAATGTTCCTATTTTTATAGTTCCTTTTCATTTTTTCCATTACACATGAAATTATAGCATACACCTCAGCCTAGAAAACTGTTACGTACTGCTCTAGGCTAAAATGAAATTCCAACCCAGTGATGCCATTGTTTCCCTTGCAATGATAAAATACTCTAATTGTAGATAGCGTTGTGTATGCTGCCTAGGATTATTTTAATTGGGCATAGACATTTTTATCCATAGAAACAGCTAACAATTCTGTTTGACTATTATTTTCTAATGAAGGAAATTGAAAATGTTTTAAAATTATTAATGTGTAATTTCTGATAATTATTCCTTGGGAGAATAATGTTTAGATCAATCATTTATTGTTCTATATGGAGGCAGCTGCTGTATACCCTAAAAGGCTGACCCTGCCTTTGAATGTATGCACTTTTATTATACCAGTAATGTTTAGCATTTTTTGTTTCTGCTGATGATGTGCTAATAGAAAAGCTCTTATGATATATCCATTCTTGTTTATACTATGTCAATCTTGACTTGTCTTATATCAGTTTATACAGATCAAAAGACTAATAAATACAATTGTTATTATTATTGTTGTCATTGCTATTGTTATAATTATATTTTGTAAATTTGCCTTAATTTATTCTCAATAAATTTGTAAAGGAATATTTGTTCTTTTCCTTCAGAACTGTGTACCAATTCCCCACATCCTTATAAAGGTACAGGAAGTTTTCAGGTAACCCAAATTGAGACATTTTTTTCGTAATTTTGACGTTATAATTCCTTAATTTTCTTTTGGTTCTTTGAAAAATTCCCGCTCAAACATTTGATGAGGTAAATTGATCAAAGATCTGAAAAAAATTGGAGGATCATGGCGTCAAATTTATGGAAAAATTAAACTTCATTTGGTTTACGGAAAATTCCCGGTACCTGCTAAAAGCGGTCCGCATGACGGGAGGGAAAAATAGGGGGGGGGGGAGAAAGGGGAGGGGGCTGCTTACGTTGTTTTTAAAATAAAATATCGTAAATCCAACAATACGTCAAAATAAAATTTTATAAACCCAATATTTTAAACATAATGTATTTAATTGAATAATATTTAGCTTCTATAAACTGTTTGCATTAACAGAAACTGATTGGCTGGTCTCGACATTTACAAACCCAATCACCGGACAACGGGGAGGGATAGTTTGGTTCCTGGCGAGGAGAAGGGCGCGGTGGCGCCCGGAGACGACTACCCATTAAAACAAAGCGAGCCGAAGGCTCGTTAATATATCCTTTCAGTGTTATATCCTCTCAGTTTGCGGCGCAACAGTCAAACGAGATATAATTTCCCGTAGACCGCATACTGCATGTTGATTTCGGCTGTAGACCGTATACGACATGAATACCAGGAAAAACATATATTAGCCCCCATTGAACAGTAATTTGGGTCATGTAGACTGTACAATTTGAGCCACACACTTCATCTCATTTTCCACTGAATTTGACGCATGTAATTTTAGAATTCTTGTCGTCACACAGGTGTGGTTTTTATCCTCTCTAATGACCTATTTGCCTTCCAAAAGAGCTCTACCACACATACAAAAATTTATTTTACATACACTGTGACTGCATTGGTGCTAGTTAGCATTAGCATTAGCATTAGCAAGAGTATGCCACAGCCGCGGCTGTGGCATACTCCTGCTAATGCAGTTCCTGGAGAAATACTTTCAGCCGTTCATGATCACATATCACTGTATCCTACAAAATTATCTCATTACACTGGGAACGAAATTCGCTTCCTTGATGCCACACTTAACACTAAAATAATGTATGAGATGTTTATGGTTAAGTACCACAGTTTCATATCAAAAACCTTTTGGAAGTACTTTAAAGGAAAATTTCACTTTGAAATTCGGCCGTCCACAAAAAGACACGTGCATTACCTGCGAGGAACTTGGAATTAAAATTAAGAGCACGCATTTAAATGACGGCTAAAAGGGCTGCGGCAGCAGAAATGATTGTGCATAAAAGGAGATGCCAGAAATTCTACAATGCAATGAAAGCAGCAGCTGACAAAAAAGATGAAGATACAGCTGCTGTTTCCATTGATTTCATGGCAAATGTTTCATTACCGATCGTACCTGTGCAATATCTTTATTATTACCGTAAATTGACAGTTAACACTTTCGGAATCCATGATTTGAAAAAGAAACATAGTTTGTTACGTCTACCATGAAGGCGAAGGAGGAAAAGGCACGAATGAAGCATGCACCCTCTTGAAACATTACATTGAATATGAAATGGGACCGCACATAAAGAAAGTTATTATTTTTGCCGACAACTGCGCTGGCCAAAATAAAAATCATGCGTTAATGAGGTTTTTAATGTCCCGAGTGGAGTTGAAAAAATTGGAGTGCGTTGAATTGTTTTTCCCCATAAGGGGTCATTCTTTAATGCCGTGTGATCGGGATTTCGCAATCATTAAGAGAAAGCTTAGAAGGGTGGATAGACTTTTCACGACAGAAGAATACATCGACCTCATCTTGAAGGCGTCGAAAATTCCCTCAAAATTTACTGTTTACCTAATCAGGCATGAGGAATTTTTAAATTTTAATGACTGGTGGAGTCCATACTATAAGAAGACGTGCTTGAGTACCTCCTCGTATGGGAAAGCTATTCCCAAAGATGGAAAACAAACTTTCCAAATATCAACATATCACTATTTTAAATGTGAAATGTCTCAACCAGAGGTTGTAGAATGTAGAAATTACATTGGGGGACTAGCAGTACAGAAATTCAAACTGCGGAAATTAGATGGACCATCAGTGGAGCTGCCCACATCAAAGGCATACTCAGGGAAAAAACCTTTGATGAAAAACAAAGTTGACGATATAAAAAAAATGATGAAATACATCGATGAAGAGCGCAAAGAATTATTTTGGAATGAAATAATCACAACATGGCCTACTACTGAAAGAGACGATGAAAATGATGATTCCTGATCATGTTTGAATTTTTTTACAAAATAATCACAAACATTCAGCATGTAGAGTATTTTTATATTTTGTAATTAAAATTCGTATTAATAATGCATTTTACATAATTCGTGTTTATTAATAAAATCATTTCTCCAAATTTATCCAGTTTAAATTTAGTTAATTGTAGAAAGGGGACATCTGCACAACATGTAATCATGATTTTAAACATTTATGATTTTTTTTGTGTTTACTACGGCATGTGTTACATCTGATAGACTTTACAAAGATATATTCCAAAAACGAAAGGCTAAGGTGCTCCATATTTTTAGTTATTCAGTTTTTTGTCTCTCCTGAAAAATTTGAAAAAGTGTAGATGTCCCCTTTCTGCATTTAGTGATTCATATATGGACTCTTCTTCTGTATAGGATACAGGAGGATATAAATGTTTTGGTACATCTAGATGTGCTATAAATCTGAAAGCGATGGGCGAAACAGAGGATGGCTAATAGCAACGCTCAGTTGGGTTTTTTATGGGCCTTTGCCCATAAAAAAACTCAACGGTACTTACGAAAAGGGAAAAAACTTAATCCTTAAACTTTTTTACTTTCACTCCATATTTTTAGTTATTCAGTTTTTTGTCTCTCCTGAAAAATTTCAAAAAGTGTAGATGTCCCCTTTCTGCATTTAGTGATTCATATATGGACTCTTCTTCTGTATAGGATACAGGAGGATATAAATGTTTTGGTACATCTAGATGTGCTATAAATCTGAAAGCGATGGGCGAAACAGAGGATGGCTAATAGCAACGCTCAGTTGGGTTTTTTATGGGCCTTTGCCCATAAAAAAAACTCAACGGTACTTACGAAAAGGGAAAAAACTTAATCCTAAAACTTTTTTACTTTCACCTCAAGATTTTAGTTTAATTTATAAATAGCAATTGTACCCGGTGTCACTCATGATCTTAAATCAATGGAAAAAATCGGTACAACAAACTTAGTACAAACTTTCTCATATATTAATGCGTCGTATAGTTATCTTTAGAAAATGAAAATCGTATCAGTCGGTTTTTAGAAAATCCAACTTTTGTTAAAGTTACTCAAGAATAAACTAGCCTTATATTCATTAATTGAGAAGAAAGAAATATGTAGTATTATTGCATACGTATACTCAAGTAACTACGAAATTTTTCCAAAATCGTTCGAGCCGTTTTTGAGAAAATCAAATTATTGTTCAAGTTGCCTAGAATAAACTAGCCATATATTAATTTTTTTGAGAAATATGAACTATTTGGTATTATTGCAGAATTGCGAAAACAACTTCTTCGGACTCAGCTACACCTAAAACGTATATTTCCGTCAAATACTCGAGGTCCAATTTTTTCGTGATAACAATACTTTCTCAATATACTTCGTATATGAGGAAGTAAAAACAGACATATTTAGTTGTTAACTTTCCCTGATACAATTAGCTAGGGACCGGTTTAGTAATGAAGCAATGTATCGTATTATTTCTGGGATTCGGTATCCATATTTATACTAGTATATAACCCATCAGAAATGAAGGGAATAAAGAAACTTCAAAAATATGTTATCATACCGAAATTTCCAAAGTGAGACAAATATATCTTAAACTTAAAATAGTTGCATATATTCTTCTACAAAGAGAATGAATGTACAGTGAACCATCGGTATATCGGACCTCGATAGAACGGACTTCGGATATAACGGATAGATTTTCCAAATGCTGTTTTCTCCCAAATTTCCATCAGGGTCGGGAAAAATCTAAATTTTCGAAAAAGTATCCCAAGTTCAATTCCTTGGAATAATTCCGTTTCAAATAAGATATATAGGAAAATCAATTTTCATTTCGCAACTCCGAAATTAAACAATTTTCGAGGCATTCACATGGTATTCAAATGGAAAACAAAAATAATTATTTCAACCTTTCAACCAGCAAATTTCAGTGTGAAAAATAGCGCATTCGACTAGTTTAAGCAGCAGGATAGTTTATGCAAAACTGTAGGGTATCGCTAAGTATGACTTTATACGGAACAAACACACACTTCAAAATATTTATGTAGATATATGTGAAAATATTGATTTAAAGTGATAGAGTACACGTTACCTGGCAGATTACGTTTTACCTGAGGTATTGTTTGGGCATGGTCCACCCTGCCTGCAGGTACAGTGGACTCTAGATAATAAGATGCCGATAGAGTCCACCTTGCCCCATACACCGGCCCTGCAACTACATATGAATTATTTTATTCTTTCGATGTTTAGATGTTATACGGTCGAAGTTTTAGATTCACTAAATCTGTTGAAATTCAACAGGCACTTCTGCTAGTATCCAATAAAATATTTAGATTTTTACACATATCCAGGGAGGGGGGGGAGCAACTGCCCCCCTGCTGACATCCATGCATATGTATATACGTATGAGTGATAGATAATGCTGCTGTATTTCAAGATTTACATTGTCATCTTTGGCATGTGAATGACAACAACAAGAAGGATATATAAATCGAGTCAATTAACAAATGCTCGACACTTACAGTACAAATGATCCTTTAATGTGCCGTCATTAATCCTAATTCATTTTATTTCCTATTTTTCAAATTTAAAAAGAACATTGATATGCATGTCTCAAAGTTAGCCTTTAAAGTAACTGCATCGATAATGACCAATTCTAAGTTCTCCCATGCATCACTGTACTAAGCAATTCTCTCATTTTTATCCAAACAGACATCCTTTCTGTGAAAAGACTAGTTACATTGATTTCATGTAATATATGATTTCATAAACTCGTAAGGCAAAATTAGATTCAGGTATATTCTGGTTATGTTAATGTTATTAGAAATCGTTTATTAACCAGAATTTCCCTGAATACTATAAAGGTAATTAATTAACTGTTAACCCAACACCAAATTTCTGATAAACATAGAAACAGAAATAAACTGAAAAAATGTTAGAAGAAGAGAAACATGCGATGGTCCATGAAGACTACAGCCCACATCCGGTTGTATGTTTTACTATACACAAAAAATTGCCAAGCTAAAATGTAATTTTCTAACTAAACATGAATATGATACCAAGGCAGAAACAATTTTCAATAAAATGTAAGACTTACTTACTACTGCATTGTAATTTCAATTTGCAAGCTATACAAGTAAAACCCAAAAAACCACTTAATGTTGTTTCGGAATATGCAATTAAACGTGAATGAATGGAACAAAAGTTAATGTAGCCTTTTTACCTTCAACCTCTAAGTCAGTGAAAGGACATTTCTATATTATAAATTAATGAATTTAATGAAGATAACATTTTAATCTTTATTAAGCATTTAACATGATTAAAATACAATTTAGTTTTTCACGAATGACAACAAGCTATTAGAAATACATAACCTCAATGATTTCAAAGAAATTCGTAAAACATTGGAAAAAAATCACTTTCCAGAGAGATGAGCTCGTTCCCAGTCTTCAAGTAGTACGAATTCCACCACGCTCTCTTAATTGATGATGCAAGTCACTGGAGGATTTCAAATTTGTGCCCGTTTCCGAATGACCCAAGAGGTAGAGCACGCCATTCGTTAACCTTTCTTTTACATGGCATTTCCCCCGATATAATCGAGGCCTATTCCATTGATGCAACTCCTGCAAGAGGATAATCGAAAAACATGAAATGACATATACTGATTGCATTAAATGATACAGAAATCTAGATTTTTCACCCTAAATCACTGAAAAATAAATTACCAACACATTAAAAAGATTCGTAGAATTAAAAAATAAATCATTAATTAAGCACAATCACAAAATGGATATAAAACTTATATGAGTACTCGAAATAAAATAAATAAACCCAAAATTAACACATAGCAATTCCAAATCAATATGCAAACATACAAAATATGAAAACAAGTCGCTAGTAAACAAAAATATGATATAGTAAAATAGCATAGTCATAAAATAATCTAATAGGTACAAATGTTGATACAAGACACCAATAAATAAATTCGACTATAAATAAATAGGCAATAACACAAATTATCAAAACAAGTAAATACAACGAGACACCGATTCATTCAATATGGCAGTCGAATCACACCAAAAAAACAGCAGTAATACACCAGAAATCGATCAAATAATCCAATCAGTCGTAAGCATTAAGCGTCTCGTCTCGTCAGACGATAGACATCGTAAACAATGTCCCATGTCTGCACAGGCCTGTGCTGTCAAACCACATAGCGCTATGGGTTGTCAGTCATACAACAACATAAGATAACACATGTGAATAGATACAGTCAGTCTTTAAAGCACTATGCGAACAAAACCTCATTTCAATACCATGAAAAAACAATAGGTAAATGCGAGTAAATTAGGCGTAAACACATCGATAACAAATCGTTACACGACTCACCAAAAATCACCCAGAATACCACACCGTAGGTGAAATACCTCATCCTCCGAAGCACCTCTTGCCTGCAATACCTTATCCTCGGTCACTGCAGGCTGCTGCTCCTCAGCGACGTGTCACTCGTAGTCGTCTCTCGCTGCCGCAGCTGTCGGCATTTGGCTCCTCGGTGCTCAGCCCGTCGGCGGTCTGTCCCATGGCGTCGTCGCTGATGCGCAGTTGCGCACTGTAAACCATTCCATTAATTTTATTTCGTGAAATTGAATGCCCATCGTCGTTTAATAACCAGCTGGTATTCGAAAAGAAATTCATGGAACGTTCGGGAGAGCGTTTCGATGCGAACAGACACGCGTACTTAAATGATTTCATTTACACTGATACATTTAGCTGGATATTTAAAAAATCAAATCCACAAAGGCGATCAACGTTCTGTTATAGGCTGCATCTATACACAAATAAAACCCGAAGAAAACAAAACAAAATTCAAACAATGCACATTAAGGTAATATTTAAGCAATATTTCATGGTGAAGAATCACGATTTCAGCAAAATAGTGACAATACTTATTCAGTTTGTATTTTCGTATCTCATCCACACGGATACTTTGAAGTAGGATTCCTTGCATAAATTCCCTATAGTAACACGAATATAAAATCAAACCAATTCGAGGGTAAGTTGTAGGGGATGAAAAATTCCGTTGACTTACCGATCTTGTTTTCCGTCAGCACAAATGGTCCACTGGCTGACCGCCACGAATCCCGATTCGCCGACTGTCCCTACCAGCAATCTCTACTTACTGTCGAAACGATACCGTCTCTCTCTGAGAGCAGATTGCCCCGGACCCATATATTTAGAAAAACCCACCTATGTAATCAAAAATCTAACGGAGAGGCTGAAATTTACCACTTAAAAAATTTAGAAATGAAAACATAAGTACAGATGCAAAGCGCCCAAGGTTAGTTGGTTAAAAACTACACTACACTACTATGGACAATTTGCATCCGTGTAGTAATATGTAAAACTGCAAATTCAAATCTAATACCGATAGAATCATCGGCCTAACACGGAATTCATATCCAAGTGAAACGTAGTATTGACTTCCCCTAGGAAGAAGTCGTATCTTTGCCTCGTTCGCTGTTATTACGAACACTTGGAAAGCGTACTCCAGTGAAAGGCGATGATTCATCCTACAGAATTTAAAGAACCGAACAAGAAAATTCACGACTTCAAAAACTCCTTGATGAGGCAAATTTAGAAACAGGTACACTCTGGTGTGTTAGTATTAGTAAAGATATTCGAGGCTAATAACCAGAATGCACCTGATTCTAAATGTAATTAATAACTCTGCGCCTAACTGTAACTGAATGAAAACACATAGAAACAGAGGCGACTGCAGTGTTAGTGTTGCTAAAAGAGAAGAGTGCAGAACACTTCCGTTTCTATGCGTTACTTGGTGTGAAAAAATGCAAATATAAGGTTACATATAAATGAAAATAAATATGAATCCAGGGCAACTGTTCTCCAAGCCTACGTTAGCAAATCGTCACATAGTGACTTAAACTTTTAGAGGTTAAAGTAACTAAACTAAGAAATTGAATAGTTGAAAGCTACCTAATTCGGGATTAGGTGGTGGTGATTTGACCTTTGTGAGCACCGCCGGATTTTTCTGGAAGTCGCGATCGTGTCTAACGAACTGAGGGAAAGAAAAGACGTCCTACTCCGACCAAGGTAGAACTGCAACAGTAGAAAAACACGCCATCTATCGGTCCATATCACAGGCTATTTCTGGGATCGAAATGTTAAATAATTTAGATTGACTTTTCTCGGTGATATAAAGGAATATTTCTTAGTTGATTCAATAAAAAAGGATTTCTTGGATAATTACTAATGTTTTGAAAATTCTTTTTCGTGAAATAGTTTTCAAAGATATCATTATAAAGCAGTGTAACCAACCGTAAGTGTGTATTGTTATTTTACGATGAATGCATAACTTTATTTATGGATCAATACATCTGCAATAATTAAATGTTGAGGACTCATATATCTATGTAGAAATTTTCATAAGAGCAATAAATTTATCGTACTTGATCCGTCCTTCGAAGACTATCCGGTAGGTAATTAGTAATTGAGTTCACGTAAGATTTATTCATTTAGCAACGCATGTTCCACTTTAAAATAACTTCCTTAGAGTACAATGCATTTATGTGAGTGTACGTGCCGTGACTGAAGGGCGTGATTGAGGCGAATTTTTAGAGGATGGTTCAGAGTACATATATGCTACAGGAACTAAAATGTTTCATAATTCTCCTAGGTTGGTTCAGGCGATACGAGAGTACAAGAGAATTGGGGGAACTATCAACTCACCATTTGTTGTGTCATAAGTATAAGGCACTCGGCGAAAACACCCGCACCCAACGTATTCTACAGGTGTGTCCGAAGGATTGATGAGTCCATGACGGCGTGCGCCCATCGCTGCTGTGTCGATGCACGTCCTACTGTCGAGCGCATACGCACCATCGTGGACACATTAAATTATGCATACGCACCAAATTAAGACGACACTTTATCTTGGAGTAACGCCGACTAACTGTCAAACATGCACCCGTTACCACTCTTTTAACAAACGAACGCTTTTTCATCCTTTCCTCCTGAGAATGTTTTTCCTTGGCAAACGACAATTGGATTTCCATGGAGAGCAATGTGGGAGAATCAAAAATCATTACCATTCACTTAGAAACTCCCGTGCGACAATAATTAAGCCGATATCACATTTAATGACACGATCGTCTTCGCTTGGTGGCCACAAGGCTCAATCTTTCCCGTAGAAAGTCTTCTTTGCTACTCAATGAGGTGCCAGTGCGAGCAACCATCGACTCCGCCCCCCTCTAGGGTTATGCCGTCAGACAAGGAGTAATGAGAGAGGGATTTTTGAGGGGGGGTGAGTAAAAAAACGGGGAAATACAAATGGGGTGGAAGCAAAATCCGAAATGGGGAATGTGAAATGCGATGGTTTGACCATAGACGTGGTAAATGCATTTCATGGAGTACACAAGAGACCTACGTGAAGACCTTGAAAAAACTTAGTCCTGTGACCTGTGAGAACGTAATTTTTTGAACATATTGAAAGTTACACGGTTTTCGTCTCTTCGTAGATATTCTAAATAAACGGTTGCATTGATTGTTATATATTTAAAAGGAAAGGTCATATTATTCAATAATAAGAAACAAAGAAATTTATAAACATAAATGTTCGTGATCAATTACTGTGTAGCATTAATATCCTCTCTAATATGACTTAAAAAGCAGATTTCTTACTGACTGATGAGTTCTTCTCCCGAATGGATGTGGAAAAGAGACAGAAGACTTAACACACAAGCTCTTAAACAGAGCTGGAAAGATATGCTCTATTTTTGCCACCAATCTCACGGGTTTAAACCGGACAGCAGTCAGGGGCAGAGCCCTTTACTTAAAGAAACCTCTAAAGGAAAAAATTGAATTGAGTTATATGATCGTACGAGGTGAGTGCATGGTCCGATAATATTATCTACTAAAAAGAATACGTCAAATTTTTTGTATGCATAGAAAGGCAAATATTTACGGATAATTATTCAGTAAACAGCGTATGGGAAGCGTTTCTAACGATCGATTCAAAGAAGGTGAATCTTCATTTCATCGTTTGATTGCTGGTATCATATATTTTACTAAGTAGAACCATTATATTATACATCAACAATGCTTATTAACGCAAATAGTCTCACGCATAAAATTGAAATTAGATGAGAATAAGGACATACGTATGTTTTTGACCCATGTATATAAACTGATCTTACCATTTCAGTTACCCTTTTATTTTCCACTTGAATTCCAGTATTACATGCATTAAACGTTTAAATTGAGCTATTTCGAACTGTAGGCGGATTATGATGAACAGAATAAGAAACTTTATAATGTTTTATTCAAAATGGTTCATAACCGAAGATTGTAGGTCAATATTTTATTATTTTAATCTCAAAAAGAATGAAAATCTGCAGGCCGAGAATTCCATTTTTACGTGTTATTTTATGGGAAATAAAAAGTTCGCAATCAGTTACTGCGTAGCAATAATTTTCTCTCTAATATGAAATTAAAAATGTAGATTTCGGACTGACTTCGCATAATAAATTGTCAATACGCAAACACAGCGAGATTCGAACCCGCGAACCTTACCAATATGTACATGGAAAACGCATCAATATAGTTAAATGTGAATGATTGAGATAAGCTTTTTTTACACAGTACTTAATTTTTGATAAATTAATTTTAAAGAAACGCGCAAACATAGCGCGGGTTCAACTAGTATCGATAAAAGGCTTAGGATGTCTGCACCAACTCGACTTTTCGATGTGCAGGCTTTTATTCATTTTCTCATATAAATTCGAACTATTGTAATCTGAGCTTCGGACCTGGATCGTGTTAAAGAAAGAAGTCCTATTGTTGTAAAATCGTATATAGCTTACTAGCGTAAAGTGAACGTTTTTGGTAAGCCGTTTAAATGAAGAGAGGGTAAGGGGAAGAGGAGAGGGGTGAAGGAGGGCGGGGAGAGAGTGAGGGGGAAAGAGAGGTGAAAGCGAGGTAGGAGAAAGGGGGGAGGAGGGGGAAGCAGGAGAGAGGGGGATAGGTAGTGGGAGGAGAGAGAGAGGAAGATGGGAAATAGGAGAGAAGATAGGTAATGCAAGAATGTAGTAATAGAGGGTTAAGGGAAAAGATGACAGGGTTAGAGAGGGGGAAAGTTAAGAGGTGGAAGGGAGAGAGGGGAAAGAGGAGGGACAAAGAGGGGGAGGGGGGAGAGGTGGGGTATGGAGAGAGAGGGAGATGTATCAATAATGCAAGAATATAGTAAAATACGTCTTTAATGGAATATTTTTCTATGGGGATGTCATTTGCACTATTAATTGTTTCACATAATTATTAATAAATTAATTGAAAGAAATCGGTGTAAACATTACGTGGGTACAGCTCCAGCCGGAATGCCTCCTCATGAACTGAAGCTTAAAGTAGGAGCCGTTATCATGTTCCTTAGAAATGTAATGCATTTGAGAGGACTATGTACTGGTGAAAGACTTACTGTCACTCAGATACAAACACACATAATCAAAGCAAAATTGTTCGGTGCAGCAAACTCAGACACGGTACTTATTCCCAGAATCTCACTCATTCCATCAGATACAAATTTACCATTCAGTTTCAAATGAAAACAATTATCTGCATGATTGGCTTTTTCAATAACAATCATTAAGTCAAGAGGCCAAACATTTGATAAAATGCCTTTACCTACCTAAGCCTGTTGTTAGTCATGGACAATTATATGTTGCTCTATTAAGAGTCAGATCGTTTGATTCACTTACTGTAGTGCGAGGAAAGAACCCAGAAATTGGCAGTTTTGTCTTTAGAGAAAACTTTGATTAAAAATTATATGTTAAGAAAAATGCCTGAATGTTTAATGAAGACATTTAAGACCTGATAGATCAGCATATGTTATGTGGGGCACAGGTATTTGTTTATTTTTTGCGAAAAATATTAAAATATTTTGATGGAAAGTGAATTTCATTTCAATAAAATGTAAGACTTACTTACTACTGCATTGTAATTTCAATTTGCAAGCTATACAAGTAAAACCCAAAAAACCACTTAATGTTGTTTCGGAATATGCAATTAAACGTGAATGAATGGAACAAAAGTTAATGTAGCCTTTTTACCTTCAACCTCTAAGTCAGTGAAAGGACATTTCTATATTCTAAATTAATGAATTTAATGAAGATAACATTTTAATCTATATTAAGCATTTAACATGATTAAAATACAATTTAGTTTTTCACGAATGACAGCAAGCTATTAGAAATACATAACCTCAATGATTTCAAAGAAATTCGTAAAACATTGGAAAAAAATCACTTTCCAGAGAGATGAGCTCGTTCCCAGTCTTCAAGTAGTACGAATTCCACCACGCTCTCTTAATTGATGATGCAAGTCACTGGAGGATTTCAAATTTGTGCCCGTTTCCGAATGACCCAAGAGGTAGAGCACGCCATTCGTTAACCTTTCTTTTACATGGCATTTCCCCCGATATAATCGAGGCCTATTCCATTGATGCAACTCCTGCAAGAGGATAATCGAAAAACATGAAATGACATATACTGATTGCATTAAATGATACAGAAATCTAGATTTTTCACCCTAAATCACTGAAAAATAAATTACCAACACATTAAAAAGATTCGTAGAATTAAAAAATAAATCATTAATTAAGCACAATCACAAAATGGATATAAAACTTATATGAGTACTCGAAATAAAATAAATAAACCCAAAATTAACACATAGCAATTCCAAATCAATATGCAAACATACAAAATATGAAAACAAGTCGCTAGTAAACAAAAATATGATATAGTAAAATAGCATAGTCATAAAATAATCTAATAGGTACAAATGTTGATACAAGACACCAATAAATAAATTCGACTATAAATAAATAGGCAATAACACAAATTATCAAAACAAGTAAATACAACGAGACACCGATTCATTCAATATGGCAGTCGAATCACTCCAAAAAAACAGCAGTAATACACCAGAAATCGATCAAATAATCCAATCAGTCGTAAGCATTAAGCGTCTCGTCTCGTCAGACGATAGACATCGTAAACAATGTCCCATGTCTGCACAGGCCTGTGCTGTCAAACCACATAGCGCTATGGGTTGTCAGTCATACAACAACATAAGATAACACATGTGAATAGATACAGTCAGTCTTTAAAGCACTATGCGAACAAAACCTCATTTCAATACCATGAAAAAACAATAGGTAAATGCGAGTAAATTAGGCGTAAACACATCGATAACAAATCGTTACACGACTCACCAAAAATCACCCAGAATACCACACCGTAGGTGAAATACCTCATCCTCCGAAGCACCTCTTGCCTGCAATACCTTATCCTCGGTCACTGCAGGCTGCTGCTCCTCAGCGACGTGTCACTCGTAGTCGTCTCTCGCTGCCGCAGCTGTCGGCATTTGGCTCCTCGGTGCTCAGCCCGTCGGCGGTCTGTCCCATGGCGTCGTCGCTGATGCGCAGTTGCGCACTGTAAACCATTCCATTAATTTTATTTCGTGAAATTGAATGCCCATCGTCGTTTAATAACCAGCTGGTATTCGAAAAGAAATTCATGGAACGTTCGGGAGAGCGTTTCGATGCGAACAGACACGCGTACTTAAATGATTTCATTTACACTGATACATTTAGCTGGATATTTAAAAAATCAAATCCACAAAGGCGATCAACGTTCTGTTATAGGCTGCATCTATACACAAATAAAACCCGAAGAAAACAAAACAAAATTCAAACAATGCACATTAAGGTAATATTTAAGCAATATTTCATGGTGAAGAATCACGATTTCAGCAAAATAGTGACAATACTTATTCAGTTTGTATTTTCGTATCTCATCCACACGGATACTTTGAAGTAGGATTCCTTGCATAAATTCCCTATAGTAACACGAATATAAAATCAAACCAATTCGAGGGTAAGTTGTAGGGGATGAAAAATTCCGTTGACTTACCGATCTTGTTTTCCGTCAGCACAAATGGTCCACTGGCTGACCGCCACGAATCCCGATTCGCCGACTGTCCCTACCAGCAATCTCTACTTACTGTCGAAACGATACCGTCTCTCTCTGAGAGCAGATTGCCCCGGACCCATATATTTAGAAAAACCCACCTATGTAATCAAAAATCTAACGGAGAGGCTGAAATTTACCACTTAAAAAATTTAGAAATGAAAACATAAGTACAGATGCAAAGCGCCCAAGGTTAGTTGGTTAAAAACTACACTACACTACTATGGACAATTTGCATCCGTGTAGTAATATGTAAAACTGCAAATTCAAATCTAATACCGATAGAATCATCGGCCTAACACGGAATTCATATCCAAGTGAAACGTAGTATTGACTTCCCCTAGGAAGAAGTCGTATCTTTGCCTCGTTCGCTGTTATTACGAACACTTGGAAAGCGTACTCCAGTGAAAGGCGATGATTCATCCTACAGAATTTAAAGAACCGAACAAGAAAATTCACGACTTCAAAAACTCCTTGATGAGGCAAATTTAGAAACAGGTACACTCTGGTGTGTTAGTATTAGTAAAGATATTCGAGGCTAATAACCAGAATGCACCTGATTCTAAATGTAATTAATAACTCTGCGCCTAACTGTAACTGAATGAAAACACATAGAAACAGAGGCGACTGCAGTGTTAGTGTTGCTAAAAGAGAAGAGTGCAGAACACTTCCGTTTCTATGCGTTACTTGGTGTGAAAAAATGCAAATATAAGGTTACATATAAATGAAAATAAATATGAATCCAGGGCAACTGTTCTCCAAGCCTACGTTAGCAAATCGTCACATAGTGACTTAAACTTTTAGAGGTTAAAGTAACTAAACTAAGAAATTGAATAGTTGAAAGCTACCTAATTCGGGATTAGGTGGTGGTGATTTGACCTTTGTGAGCACCGCCGGATTTTTCTGGAAGTCGCGATCGTGTCTAACGAACTGAGGGAAAGAAAAGACGTCCTACTCCGACCAAGGTAGAACTGCAACAGTAGAAAAACACGCCATCTATCGGTCCATATCACAGGCTATTTCTGGGATCGAAATGTTAAATAATTTAGATTGACTTTTCTCGGTGATATAAAGGAATATTTCTTAGTTGATTCAATAAAAAAGGATTTCTTGGATAATTACTAATGTTTTGAAAATTCTTTTTCGTGAAATAGTTTTCAAAGATATCATTATAAAGCAGTGTAACCAACCGTAAGTGTGTATTGTTATTTTACGATGAATGCATAACTTTATTTATGGATCAATACATCTGCAATAATTAAATGTTGAGGACTCATATATCTATGTAGAAATTTTCATAAGAGCAATAAATTTATCGTACTTGATCCGTCCTTCGAAGACTATCCGGTAGGTAATTAGTAATTGAGTTCACGTAAGATTTATTCATTTAGCAACGCATGTTCCACTTTAAAATAACTTCCTTAGAGTACAATGCATTTATGTGAGTGTACGTGCCGTGACTGAAGGGCGTGATTGAGGCGAATTTTTAGAGGATGGTTCAGAGTACATATATGCTACAGGAACTAAAATGTTTCATAATTCTCCTAGGTTGGTTCAGGCGATACGAGAGTACAAGAGAATTGGGGGAACTATCAACTCACCATTTGTTGTGTCATAAGTATAAGGCACTCGGCGAAAACACCCGCACCCAACGTATTCTACAGGTGTGTCCGAAGGATTGATGAGTCCATGACGGCGTGCGCCCATCGCTGCTGTGTCGATGCACGTCCTACTGTCGAGCGCATACGCACCATCGTGGACACATTAAATTATGCATACGCACCAAATTAAGACGACACTTTATCTTGGAGTAACGCCGACTAACTGTCAAACATGCACCCGTTACCACTCTTTTAACAAACGAACGCTTTTTCATCCTTTCCTCCTGAGAATGTTTTTCCTTGGCAAACGACAATTGGATTTCCATGGAGAGCAATGTGGGAGAATCAAAAATCATTACCATTCACTTAGAAACTCCCGTGCGACAATAATTAAGCCGATATCACATTTAATGACACGATCGTCTTCGCTTGGTGGCCACAAGGCTCAATCTTTCCCGTAGAAAGTCTTCTTTGCTACTCAATGAGGTGCCAGTGCGAGCAACCATCGACTCCGCCCCCCTCTAGGGTTATGCCGTCAGACAAGGAGTAATGAGAGAGGGATTTTTGAGGGGGGGTGAGTAAAAAAACGGGGAAATACAAATGGGGTGGAAGCAAAATCCGAAATGGGGAATGTGAAATGCGATGGTTTGACCATAGACGTGGTAAATGCATTTCATGGAGTACACAAGAGACCTACGTGAAGACCTTGAAAAAACTTAGTCCTGTGACCCGTGCGGTTATATCAATGACGGTATGCTATCTCCAGAAATTGGCGAACAGGCTTGCAAAATAAATAAAATGTTGTTGTTTATTCTGTCTCAAGAAAGGATCAAGCGCCCGTTCACGTGAACTATATTAAAATCGGTGGCGGACACAGGTTTTATCGCGCCCGGGGCGAAGCGTGCTTTATTGTCCACCATCCCTGCACGGCATTTTTAATAGTACATTCACCATGGGTCACGTGTATATCGCGGGTAATAGTTTTTTGTGGCCACGAACAATAATCTATATCTATCTGCTATAATATATTTTAAAGCGTGTAGTTGTTTGTTTATTCATGGAATTCCTCCTAAACTATAAAAGCTAGAATAACCAAATTTGGTACGGTCCTTCCTCACATGCTAACTTAGTGAATGGTCCAGGTTTGGTCAACCGGGATTAATCAGAGTTGCTAATATAAGGGATTGACAGTTTTCCATAAGATAACACGTATGAATCCATTTCTAGACTTGCAAGGTATTCTTCCTTCAAGCATTAAATTACGTAATTATGGACCGATTTTTTTCGTTTTTGCTTTATTCGATGAACAAAACTCTATACTATCTTATTCCTCCGATGTTTACGTTACACGTTCGAAGTTTTCAGAAATATGCTATATCGCAGGTAATATTTTTTGTGGCAATGTACAATAATTGTTTATTTATTTTGCGAAAAATACATATTAAAATATTTTGGTGGAAACTGAATTTCATTACGAAGACAAATAAAGATCCTTAAGTATTGGTATTATTGAGGGTCATGTTGTTGTTAAATAAATTTAATTAGATTAGAATTAATTATATCATAAGTTTTTTCAGATAAAATTCTATATAAAACGAGCTGTTTTACATTAAATAGTGTCCTGGAGCAGGCGGCTGAGAGAAAGCCACAATCAAAACGACAGCGTAAAGCAAGCATCTCAAGCCCCTCCTAACTCCTTTGGCCCGAAAAATTTCGCCAGGACCCAAGCCACTCAATTAGGTACTGATCATCTCGTTGTCCCAAAACCTTCAGAATCTTCGCTAATTCATGAATGAGAAAATTCTGTGAATATCATACAAATATTTTTTAAAATTATTGTTGTCGCACCGTGTTCATCAGTAACTTTATCTCTATCACAATCAAATATTGTCAAAACTGTGTATACGTGGACTGAAAATCATTATTCTATTAACGTTAACGGATAAACCGTTGGAGTAAAAACTTACCGTACCAGGTGTACCAAAAATAATCAAATGAAAAATAGCCGATCCGGGGCCAGGGGTACTGCAGAAGGGGATGCACCCGGTGCAAATAACCGGGGCCCATTATTTCTGGGGGCTCGAGCTCAAGCCAATATTTTCTGCACATATCACATATCCTTCTCTTTCTCTCTACGCATTAGCCTGGTCACATAGGACTTAATTTATGTAAATAATTTTCATCGTCAAGTTTGTAGAAAATATAATTTTCTACACGTTTTGTGTGAAACATTTTTCTGAAAATGATCGTTTAAGACAGTGGCTCCCAAACTTTTTGACATGATGCCTCTCTTTCGGTTTTCACTAAGCCTTCAAGCCCCACCATGTTTTTGATTGAAATAAATGTAACTCTTTGCACTCGTATTTACCTCATTATTCATTATCAACTTACTCGTAATTATTTAACCCATGTATCTTGTACATATTGGAAAAATTAAAAACTACGTTTATAACATTTCGGCTGAATTTGACATTAAAAATTGATTTTTTTTCCTCATGCGGCCTCGCCTCGCCCCCCCCCCCCCTCCCCCTGGAACTCTCTTATGTCCCACCCCACAGTGGTCCGGACGGAGGCAAAACCCGCTCAAAAGTCTGAGAAGCGTCCGATGAGGCTGAATTTTCGTATTAGGGTGTTCTTGGGGTCGCTGAGTCCATTTTTACTGGTTAGAACGATAGGCGTTGGCTTTATCATGCCAGTGGCGAAGTCATATTATGAATTATTAGCTGTTTGGCGTCAAATATGAAACAGGCGGGTTTTGGGGACCTAGGGTTTATGCCGATGGGGTAACTAGAACTTTTCGTTCTCGAGATTACCCTTTATTTTTCATGGATTGAAGTGAAATAGATGGAAGGGGACCAAAATTGATTTAATTTTACGAGATTTAAAAATATAAATTGTCTAATAACATTAATTCACTATACCTGCACTTCAATTACTCCGAGTCTGGGATGTCTGGCTCACTATCATCCGATGAAAGGAAGCTGGAGGAAGAATGAGGAGATACGTGGTCACTAAGCAGGGCAAGAACTTCTGCTGATATAGGGCGACTGTCACTTCTTTTGGGAGTCTGCCGCAAGGAAGTTAGCAGAGGGTCGGAGGACAAAAGAAGTCTGTGCAGCAGATCATGGTTCGTAACCTCACGCGAAATTTTTCTTGTGTGATTCTCCCTGTATTTCTTAGTATCCTTATTTCTGGCCTCCTGGGCCTCTTCACTCATCTGTCCAATAGGCAATATAGCGGCTGAAATTATAGCAGAACCATGTCGGAGTATCTTGTGCGCAGTTGCAGGTATATAATACCAGCTATAATGCTCAAGATAGAGTTTTGCTGTGGCAGTGGCATATTCCTGAAATTTTTTAGGATTAACTCCATATCCCGACGGAAGAGCATTTACTATTACACTGCATCGTGCCTCACAGTTTGGGAATAACTGCAACAGATGGTCAGCTAAATGACAGCTGTAGATTCTCTCTATCGTCAATTTCCCGAAGTTTTGTGCGTTTTAAAAGATGTCGCCTTGTGCCAACAAATCCCGGAAACGATTTCAACCTTAGAAAGCCTAATCAAACAAATTGACTATCATTTTATCTCCGATTTAAATTTGTGATTCTAAATTCTTAGTTTAATCCCAGAAACGATTTCAACCTTAGAAAGTCTAATCAAACACATTTACTATCAGTTTATCTCCGATTTAAGTTTGTGGTTCTAAATTCTTAGTTTAATCGACAGTGTCAACATAGGCATACAATCTAAGACAATCCGTGTTGACACCAGCCGCCTCCGTTCAACACGCGCGAGTCGTATGTTAAAATCTTTTATGCTCGGCGAGCCGGTTGTTGAGCTAAGCACTCCACATTATACGAAGGTTAGCGACGCATCACGGTCTGATAACAATGGGACGCCGAAAGTTTAAAGCCGCTTTACGCAGAAATTTATTGTCTGAAAGATGCCAAACAATTGTACATGGAATATGCTTATTCGAAGCCACCGCCCTTGATATATTAGCCATTAATTAAATTTAAACATTTAAAATGACATTTTTATTTTTATTTGCAATAGCGTATTGTTTTTTTTTATTAAAATCCCTTCTAATTCCCGCAAAGATCAGATAAAGCGAACTCAGAGCCGCAATAAAAAGGTCATGAATTCGATGATGTATGGAATGCCTAACTGCCAGGGGCGGCGATAATATCGACCCGGTCGGTGTATATTTGGTAGCACACCCCTGTATGTTTGCATCCAATCTGAAGGGCCCAAGTTAGATTCCAGGAGCTTTTCCTTCCCTCATTAGAATAGCATGGGAATGAGTGAAACGTATTTTTTATTTGCATTTTAAAATAACTAATAATCACAATAGAAAATCGGGGGTTAAACGTAGCATGCCTAAAAGAATAACTTTATTTTTGTATCACTTATTTAAGAAAACGGTTTAACAAAACGGTTTTAAACGAAAAAATTCGAATTTTTTGAGCTGAAACTCTTTGGATCTCACAGTGGTTACCGTATAAACAAAGAATTGGTATCGTTTTGTTAGTGTTTGCGACTTGAAGAGCAGCGAGGGATTCTTTTTATGCGAAGTGCCCTCATGCGTCATTTTCTTTTATTTGTTATTTTTGTTCAATAATATGTATATTTTTTGCTCTCATGCGTAATTTTAGTACATTTCCAGCAATATAATTCATTAAATAAATAGAATACATCGTGATGGTTAACCGCAAAAATATAACATTGGGTCATATAGACCCCGGGCGCCCGCTTCTGTTTACTATAATACTTATTATACTTATTAATTAATGACTTCAAAGTATGTTGCATGCGCCTTGAATTTTTTCAGTTGAAGTTGCCCGCTGACCTTAAAAAGTGTGGTCAGACATGAGGTAGAGGCATTCCGGAAAATTTGGGTGTAGTTGTGTAACTGCACTGAGTTTTTTCAAGTTTTATCACTTTGACCAGTAATAAGGAGTTATGGACCTACACTCCATTCCGCTTCAACCGAAATTATCCCGATTCGCAGGTGTTTTCGTAGTGCGAGCATTTCCTCACTAGCGACAGACTGGATAAAAAAAAGAAGGTGAAAAGGGACAAAAGGAGGAATTTCGGAGGAAAAAGATAACGGCCTTGTGAATGTGCTTTTAGGAGGTTTCGTCCACGGCAGTACGATGAATGCCAGAGAATACACGTGCCGCTGAGTCGTACGTCGTCGAGAGGTCCTCCTGGTCGAACCGGAATGAGAAAAACGAATACAATATTGACGTCGATTCCAAGTAGCGTCGTTCAATGGACATTTTACATTACAGAAGCGTTTGGCAGGGGGTGTCACAGCACCAATGAACTTTTAACTAATTTCTCTGTTGGTCTGTCATATCACGTCTGGGAAAAAAGATCTGTAGTATTTCTCCGTTCTAGCGATTGTTTCGACATATTTTCTCGTACACTCTGATTTAACATTACTTTCGCTAACACCGATAGGTACATACAACTATGCCGCGTACGTCTTCAACGACATCTGATACAAGCGAAAGCAGTTAACAGTGGTGAGACCAATCGGACAGTGCGACTGGTGTCTTTGACGTTTACGTATTCAATTCGTGCCGCAACTCGGAGACATTCAGATGTTCCCAAAATCTTTTTAAAAACCTATTTAATTGCTAATCGCCACTTATCGCGAATTCTCGTAGGTGAAGAGTTAGCTTTCATCGGAAGTGGTGGTAAAAAGCACCGACTATTTGGAAGAAACGTATTACTTTTCTTTGGTTCCCCTCGGTTCGAATACACTTAGCGTGTACGGAATCAGCTATAGAAGCCACGGTTTTAAGTTCTATCGTAGATATACATACTATATATGTTGCGCCCAGAGACCTAAATCGCTCAGTGAGCGAAAAAAAACAGCCGCAACGCGTTGTGGATGCACCTAAATGACCAAACAGCGACACAGATTTTTTCGCTTCATAGCCGTTTTAAACCGACCACAACGCGTTGTAGACGATTCAGAAATGACACAACGCCGTACACTTTCCTAACTTGTTATTATTTCGCTTGAGTTAAATAACAGTCACTTGGGACCGTGTGCAGCTGTAGAAAACACTCCGATGAAGCTTTCAGCCACTTGAGAAAGACTCTCAGATAATTATCATGTTGCCATTATTATTTTCAAAAGAAACATTTATAAAACATAATAATGTCACAATATGCCCCATACTTATATATCATTTTTAATTGATAAGAAAACATGCTAAATAGAAGATTTCCATTTACCTTATATCGCCTAACTAAATTATCCCATTTCTTCCGGCACTGCAACACAGTTACCAAACCGCTCAAGCCCATCTCTTCGATTACTTCCCTAAAATAAGAAAAAGTGGTTAGGATAGTATTCATTTAACATTTTATCCTTTGTGTGTGTGTGTATATCGGCATTCCATAATAAGCTGAATCCGAATATGATAGTTCGGACTGATCATTTACATTTACATTTACATAAATACCCTGCAAGCCGCTAAAAGCGTTTGGCAGGGGGTGTCACAACACCAAGTGAAGTCTAGCTAATTCCTCTGTTGGATTGTCTTATCGCGTCTGGGAAAAAGGATCGGTAGTATTTCTCTGTTCTAGCGGTAATTTCGAGATATTTTCTCCTGCACTGTGATCTAACATTACGTTCACTAACACCGATGGGGACGACTATGCCGCGTACGTCTTCAACGAATTCGGAACTTTCAAATTTTTCAAATAGTTTCCTTTTGTATTCAATTCTTCTACTCTTCAACGTCTGATCAAATATATATCAACTGATGAAGTGAGGACAATCCGTTAGTCCACAGAAAACGTGTTCCCCAGATTCCATCGAAGATAATTAGTAATTGATGATTTTCATACACATTAAATAATATTTTCATTTTTAAAATAGGCTGAATGAAGAAATAACGCATTCGGACATTGCCTTTTCGTGGTCTTATTAGGACATGAACACGTTCTCACCATATGAGTGTACGAAAAATCTAGTCCAAAGTGACATTTCAATAATTATTATTTAACACACACAAATATAAACAGATATATATCACTTACTTCCTTGCTGCTGCAGCCGAATTCCTCTTTCCCGAAAACAGTCTCTCTTTCTCTTTCCGGAACATTATAAATTTCTCCGTCAACTCGCGTGTCCCTATAAAAATTAATTTATAAGAGGTTTGTAATGGATATTTTTACTTCATTAACGAAAAATATTATCACTGACAATATAAATATTAATGTACCTACATTTTATACTAGTACTGGCTTCACTCATACTCATCGTTATATCCACGTACGATCAATGGCAGCCTGTGCTCTGTATTTTCTAGAATGATATTTCCCAGCATTTCTTCAACAGGTAGGGCCGCCGAAGGGAGCACTGAAGGATACACTTGATGTATCCTTCGAGTTGCGTCCTTCCAAGGATGTAGCCTTCGCGTCGTTTCGGTCGCAGCATTAAAGTCGATCTGCTAGTTCTCGCTGTTAATCATTCCGATAACGATCGTCCTCTCCGCTCCAGGTTTCTTTGAAGACGTTCTCTGATAGTAAGACGACGGAGAATATGCGCGGCCGTATGGAATCTTCCGCCAGCGATTTACCATTTCATTAGCTGTTTCCTATGCATTATCGTATTCTTTATTTGAGTGGATTAATGTATCATCTTCATACAAAACGTGTGATGTTAATAAACATTTTGTTATACAACATATATTTCCTAAAAATGAAACACCTTTGTGGGACACCAAGTGACAGTATTTCAGTGCATCACCTTTCACATCAACTTAATAAACTTTGTTTTAAATTGTGACATGATCCATATCAAATGCTTTACTTAGACCACATAGTATCTTTGCTGTTTACTCAGCATCAGAGTTTTTTTTATTACATTACATATCATTTGTAAAGTTTTTGTAATTGATATATACCTATTCTTTTGTCTAATATAGGCAATGATCTCTGTCTTCAGATCATTTCTCTCTCTCTCTCTCTCTCTCTATTCTCAAGCTGATGAATTGCCTTTGTTGATATAGTTTATCAATCAAGAATTTTCTTCTTTGTTATATCTTTTGTTTGTAGAACAGTATCTTAGTAGTAGTGTTGTATTTGATATAATTTGTATTGAGATTAAGTGACTAAAAACATAAAACCATTTTTAGGATCTGAGGAATCCTCCTACTGGGAGCGGAAGAGCTAATGGGGAAGAATGCCCAGACACCTGGCCATATTATGAGGCAATGCATTGGGCAATTGGCAGCAGAGACTGCATAGAACCTCCCTCCATATTTTCTTCCATTCCTGAACCCCAAACGTCATCGGCTGTTCCTTCATCGTCAATTTCATCTTAGTCTATACCTTCTCCATCTCCTTCACCCTCCACTTTGTCCCCCTCTACTCCATGTTCCTCAAGGAAGAGGAAATTTGAAGACCTGTGAGGGCGACTAGGGAAAACATGCGACCTAATCGAAAAATCTATCAAGGTGCAAGAAGAACAAGGAGAAAGATTACTTGCCTTGTTTGAGAAGATGATCAATAAATAGTGTATTTCAAAAATTGCTGTTATTATTCTGCATTTTTTTTTCCAAGATGGTTATCATGACTGTGATTTCAAATATGTTTCAATGTAATTTATATGAGTTTAATATTAAGTTAGTCATTATTTGTAATATATGTCATCTGATTGCAAATGCTTTCAATATTGAGCATTGATGATTTGTTTTAAATGTCAATGAAACATTTCTATATTTCTTGCATGAACATTTTAACATACTCTAACAGAAATAGTTAATCCTTTTAGCTTCAAATGTCTGATAGACATACCTTCCTTTGAAAGGAATCAAAGTTTAAGGGGAAAAGATATGAGAAATTATTAGTTTCCAACTTTCTCTACCTTTATTTTACTCAGATGGAACATGCTGAAATTAAACACTTGTTACCATAATATCTTGACGGGATTTATTATCGACTAAAGGTAATCATGGTCCATCAATTGCATGGGAACATCTAACTGAGAAAGCTCTCTAGCCATGAAGTCTCTGATCACATGTCAATTTATTGGCTCGTTGTCACCATTCATCACTTCCACTTCATGTTCTTGCATGTCCTCTTCCTCAACTATTACAAAGTCTTCATTCAAAATGCATATGTTATGCATTACACAACATGTCCCTATTAAATTTGCCACTTTCTTGTAATTGATACAAACTTTTTTTAAAAAAATACATCTCCAATAGTTTTAAGCATCCCAAAAGCTCTCTCTATTATATTTCTGGTCCTGGAGTGAAATGTGTTGAACCTCTTCTGAATGGGACCCTCTAATGGTTCTTTATATGGAGTAATTATTGTAATAGGCGACACTATACATGGATATCCACTGTCCCCTAATAATACATGTCCCCTGGGAGGGTATGTGGCTGTTCTATACAATGGACTTGCCCTAAGTACCCTTGAATCGTGGACAGAACCAGGATAGCCAGCAAATATGTCTATAAATCTGCCTCTGTTGATTCTCACGGCCTGAAGTTGAATAGAATATCTCAGTTTCCTGTTGAAGTAGTCGTGGTGATTCGGTCCTTGAGCCAAGAATTCCACATGGCAACCGTCTATTGCCCCACAAACAGATCTGAATGCCTCTTTTCCTGAGAAATCTACAAATCCCCTCCCTATTTCCTCCATATCATCCATTTTTGGAAGTTTTATAACATGTTCCTTGATTCTAAGCACTTCTTCCATCATTTCGTGCACAATCTGATGTATTGTAGATTTTGGAATGTGAAACACACAGCTTATCACTCTGTATGATGCTCCACACGCCAACCAAAACAGGAACACCATTAGCTTGAATGGCAAATCCCAACCATGATGCTGATTCACGTCCAAGAGCTGGATAATGTTCCTAAACGTGTTCCGGCTGACCCTGTGTGGCTCTTCAAGTCATTCTCTGGATTAAGCAGAACCTGTATTATTTTCTGCTCACGGCAGTATCCATCACGAACCTGACAAGAGTAATCCAATAACATTACAAACATTTGTAATATTATACATTATTTTAATACTGCAGCACTTTAACAATTTTCATATACTTATCAGAAAAAATAAAGAATCATACATACCGGTTTTTGGCTCCCTAGGAAATGCAGCATATTTCTCAGGAATAGGAGGCAATTCCGCATATTCTGTAGACGAACGCAATGGTGTCGCCATGCCATGCATAATGTTACCCGAATATTCTCCTCCATTTTAATGAGGTTCAGCAAAACTATCCGAAATGGACCGCGAAAAATTATATTAAATCCTAAATTCCGGAAAGATTAATTTAGCGTGAGACCGAATAATTTAAAACTGGACGTTATAATAAAAAATTAATTAATATTAAAATTTATAATATATCATACGGTCAAATATTAATATTTCCTAATTAAGACTATTAATTATACAAATATAACGTTAACTTTAATATTTAAAATAATGATAAACCGTGAGAATAATAAAAGCTAACAATAAGAAAATCAAAAGGTAACACAAAGTACAACACATGAATTCTAAAGGCAACTTTAAAGCAAGAAAATGACGCGAGAGATTAAAAACTAAATACTATAACGAATTACGTAACAAAATCACTAAAAATAACAAAAATAGAGAGCAAAATGAAATATAATCAATAAAAGCCTAATCCACATAGATATCAAAATAGAGAAGAATTCACGAGATTCGCTGAGCACCACTAATTGATTCTATATTGTTTGCAGTGTACTTTCGATACTTTGCGAAAGAGTTCACCATGGTAGAGATAACTGTCCAAAAAGAGCTGCCTTTCAGGGATGCTTGGAAGGTGCCTTGATTCGAAGGTATCTTAGAAGGCACCTTTGTCGTTTCGGACGCAGCTTAAGTAGTAAGTGGTCAATGAAGAGAAAAGATAGTGGATACTTAATGAACTAAGCCAAATATCGGATACTTCCACCATTTAAAAGTTAAGAATTGGGCACCTCTTCAAACACAACAATTTTCACGCTTTCATCATCAAATGCAACAATACAATGGTTTTTTATATGGTCTCACTTATTTATTAAACCATTACAATGGTCCAATTTTCATTTCCATTCACAAAAAATTGGTGGGTGATATAAAAATTTTAAGGTCATTTTCGAGCTCAGCATTAACAAACCTACCATATTCCTCCATTTTTGTTCATTTGACAAAAAATAGTTCTTTTTTTTAGTCCAGTGTAATTTATAATTGTTGATAGCGATGCCTACTTTCGCATCGATATTTTGATATCCAGACCAAAGGCAGACTATTTTGTTTACTTATTATTTTTTATTTGAAAATTGATTCAAAGAATTTTTCTCTATGAAAATTATACAAAGTTTAAAAAATATCCACAAGGGTAATTATTGCCGCTTATATCCAAAGAAACAGCTATTTATAAAATATTCCTAGATTTAAAATCCTCAGCTGACTATTTGACTGTGTAACAGAGAGCTAAAACATTATCCTGAACTAACTCGTATAAAATTCGAAACTGTTATTAATGAGATGGATAAGAGCACAATGGCATGGAGAAAGAGGAAACACAATGGGAGGAAGAAATATGTGAAGCCAAGGGGATATTAGAGTCAAAGAGAAGTGTCATAACTTTATTTAATAATATTATTATTTTAGTGGTAATTACAGTACGTATCTCCAAGCATTTGATGTTAAAAAATCATACATTTACGTTGAGTACATTAAAAAAATGTAATTTCAGTTGAATTCTATATCCATTGCCCCAAATGTGTAACATATCCATAATTTTCAAAGCTATACAGCAATACGAAGAAGGTGGAGACTATGCACCAACAATTGTCGCCTTGGCTGCGTTATACCAAAGTTCGAAGAGTCCATAAACTGGAGAAGGGATGTTGGATGCAGCAGGTCCCTGATCCACTCCATTGACGAAAAAGTGAAGGGTTCCGAATTCGGTTCTCATTACACCCACTCTGTCACCAACCTAAAAATATGTGGAAAATGAAATATGAAGAAATGACGAAGTATATTTTGATAATATAATTTACGATTAACAAATATTTTATTGCATTAACGTATGACATCGTTTTTAACTAATACATATATAGGATTAAAACGTTATAATTTATTAGATGTAGGTTATGTCACATATGGTTCGATAAACATGAGGCAAACTATGATACATATAGGAATTTGAGCGTTATATGTAATATTACAAACCTCTAATTTGTTTATGTCTTTTCCGTAGTTTTTAACGAGTTCCGCTGAATTTGAGTAAATGTTACCATGATGGTATATCCTGGCATCAGGCCTATGAGTAAGAAAAAATTCCATAATTTAGCTTGACCATATTGGAATGCAAAGGAGAGATACAGAATGTGAACACGATGAGAGTTTTTCATAAAATTAAAACAAACTACAGCTTAGCAATTACATATATAGAGAATATGTAAGCTGACATAAGCTGAAATGATGAATGAAAGAAGCCAGGTTTAATAGAAATGCCATGTGTCAAAAATTTTTAAATAAGAAACATTTCTTTCTAAAACATCTGAACCTACAACATACCATATTTTCCAATAGGACGTGTATGGTACATATAAATATTTTTAATAAAACGAATAATGAAAATGAAGCTCTTACGATTTATGCATTTCCGGTAGGATGTTGACAACATTAGCATTACTTGTGATGATACCAATGCCCAAGGCATAGTTGAATTTTGTATTCTTCTTGTCCAATCTAACCTCAAATATTTCGTTATCTCTCAATGGTCTGTTTGTGAATACCACAGAATTAAAAGCGTCATCCTCACTATGTAATGATAAAATGAAACATAATTAATGAAAACATAATTGAGAGGTCATTATTATACTTACGCCCATTAAAGAGGACGTTTTTCTCTGCATGGAACAGGGACATAACTTCTCTACTTACTTAATTTTTTGTACCGTGCGTCCTTTGTTCACGATTGCAATGTTTTTTCCACACCTGGGAAGAAATGTAAGTCCACCGTTATAACCATCGACAGGGAAACCTAGTGATAAAATAATTAATCAGCATTTTAATTTTTAAGGGTTAAATGATATCTATATTATATATATAGATAATAAAAAAAGCTAGTAAAACATACCGTAACTTAGTAAACTTAGCGTAAACAGTTATCAATGTCTAATTCGTAATAAGTCGCAATTTTGATCTATCCTTGCAAATTTTAGACATTTTCACATTCACTCTATTTCTGAAATTTTGTTAAACTAAAACTGATCATAAAAGAAATCAAATATCTCAAAAAGGAATTTCCGGTCCGGTTAAAGTATCTTTTCTTTTCTACTAGTAGGTATATTTAGAGCGAGTGTAGGCTATGTCAATTCCAAATATAAAATACGTGTGATTAGAAGTAGAAGCATAAGAAATAGTGTTACATCCATCGGACAATAGTTGGACGTTAACTTTCATAGCAAGGAAATGAATCCGACCTGAATCTCTCTATATTTAAAAAAAAGTTTTGGTACGCCAAGCGCCAAACCAATGGGCGCCTCACAAAAAGACGGGAAAATGTATTCACGTGGAAGGAAATAACTCGCGCATCCAGTTGATTTAGTAGGTATGTACTTTCTAGTAGGTACGTATCTCGTCTGGCCGCATTTAAAACCGCACTTGCTTTGATGGGCTGCAATTAAAGTCTCATATGAATGCCGCGTCTGATTCAACCCTTAAAGAGGTCGCACAATATTCATTAACGTATAAGGAACGCGAGCGAGCAATCATTTTGAATGCGTTGGAAATTTTATTTCCCGTTTAAAAAATAAAAATTAGTACTACGCGAATAGATTTATGTTAGTAAATAAATCGATGGTCCCTAAGTTATCACACCAGTGCTTCACATTTTCAACGACATTAACGCCTCGAGAAGTGGGATACGTAGTCGGGCGCCATAAACGTCAGGGTCCGAGTAAATTGTTATCCTAAAAATTAGTTTCTATTCTAAAGAACGCATGAATTAAAGTTAAGGTATAATGATAAGAATGTAATTGAGGCTAAATTTGTAAGATTCAATAAATGTTGAAACATGGGATTTATTTCTTTCATTTAGATTGCTGAATCAACTCTTAGCTGAAGTCTACATCTTTTATTATTTTAATTTTTTCCGATAAACGATATAATAATAAATTGGTAACATTTTCACATGGCTTATATATGTGAGTAACATGTTGAGTGCAGATTAAAGTGCGACGTTTTTTTCTTTGTGTAACTACGGCCCATCTTTAGATAGGCATTTGTAGTAGCATTTCATAATTCTGCTTTTTTGGTATGACTAGTTGAACAACCGTTCAAAAGAAGGGAAGAACTATATTTTTATTATTTTGAATTTATATTGGAATTTATATCAAAATAATTTTAGATGATTATTTATATTTACCGTTCGACACCCCTTGGATGTCGATTACGCGCCTTCCTTCACACTCGGTGACTCTATGGGTGACATCCAAATTCATACTGTCCGAAGAATTGCTAGATTCCGTTCGGGCGGAGAATGTGTCCACCCAGTCACCAGTTTGGTTCCGTTTACTGTTGACGGTGAGCTTCAGTATTCGGCTGGTTCCAGGCTTATTCCCGCAATCTGGACCTGGTGTCACCTCCTGCACCATGCAGTGGAAGAGAGAAATGAAAGTCACAAGAATTACGTACGACTTGACCATTTCCGCAGATGATGAGAGTTCTGTTGTTGTTTTTCTGACGAAACTCCTTCGAATGTCTCTAAGGACTCGAGGGTGAAGTATTTATACGAATTCTCCTTAATCTAGTCCACGTGATTACCACCGTCATCTGTTTTCCGACGGAATAACCTGCGTGCGAAATTTCGTTTGAAAACAGCCATGTAATATTTTATATCTGGTTGAGAGTTTAATGAGGTCTTAGGTCAATTTTTCTCCACATTTGATAATGATGGCGTATGTGATGCCACATGTCCACGTCCTTCCAAAGAGCAGAAGAAAATGAAATAAAGAAGAACGTGTTTTTTGTAGATAAGACGTGGCCATGAATCACAGAGTGATCGCAGTCTACTTCCACATATTCATATGTTTTATTTTACTTTTCGTCCCCATATCATTCTACGCTATTATTTTATTTTTCCTTCTCCATACCAACTGCATATTATTTCTGTCTACGTCGACGTGTCACCGATCCATTCTTGCTCCTCCGGAATTTCATATATAGATGATTCCATTTTGTAACCCGTCCATTGCTCCATTCTTATAAGAGAAAAATATATCCTTTCATTTTTAACAGGTTTACAGTGATGGCGAAACATTTTCAATTCGAGCGTCCAAATTATACAACTAAAAGAGCCTTTTATAGCCCGATTTCCAGAATAGCAAGTAAAATTAGTGCCCATCACTTGATTTTCTCTGTACTTAATATGCCTTATTGCAATGATGGAGGACCTAGAGACGATATTAGTCGACGACAAAAAATAACTTGCCTCTGGCTACAGTAGTGACATGACAACGATCACCATCGCAATTCGGAGCATATTATAGGTATCCCAGTGTTGCGTCCATACATTTCAATAATCTAATTCCCAATTTGTACTATATCCCTATGGTGTACCCAATGAAGAAGCAACACATTTGGCGTTACACCTTTAATAATTTTTAACAGTTGTAAGTGGGTTGCATTCTATTACTAATAATATATGGAAAAGTGGAAACGTTAAAACAAGTGAGAAGATTTGCTATGACAGGGAATACGAACCTGGGTCTTCCATTTGCCGGGCGGATATTCTACCATTTAACTACCGTAGCAGACTCGTTCTCCTGTTGCAGAACGGGAATATTTTCAGCTTCTGGCTTTGTTCAATGCTTTTTTTGGTTTGGATATTCACATTGATAGGTAGGAGTATTAACAGGCACCCTCATGAGACTTAAGCAGTGAATCACCATATAACCATGGATGTGCTGCTAATATATAACAACCGGTTCCAGCATAAAAAAATTTTACAAACGGCTCGCTTGAGTCATAGGGAGCCGGATGTAGCACACCCCTGCATATAACATATTTTTCTGCATTTAAACCTTTTGTGTGTGTCTGCGAATATCTTCATTCATTTGTTATCTATCGAAAATTGCAGTGTTTAGTGACATTTGGTGGAAAAACCGGTAATTATAGTACGGGCACATGGTGTGTTTTTTTGTTTGGGTCATCCCTGGTTTTCAAGAAGGTTGTTATCTTTAATTGTTTAGTTTATCCATTATATCTTTTTAGAATATAAAGGTAAGTTGTTCTTACATATAAATTTAATGAAATTTGTTTAAGACTTGCGGTTTATACATCGTATAAATGATTTGATATCGTATGATTCCATATGGCGTCATTGGGAAATGGGCATGTACCAAGTCAAAATTTTATTCTGTCTTTCTTTTGCTGTTCTTTTATAGATATTAGTAGAAATTGGAATGAACTATCATAAAATTATATTTCTTTCACTCAAATTGTATAATGTATTTTCTCTTTATTAGAATAAACGGATATCCTTCATGGTAGAATGAATCCAAATAACGCAAAAAACCATTTTGTGTTGTATTGTGAAGATTATTTTTATTTTTTGAAAAGCTAGAGTAATAATAAGTGATATGATTGATAAAAACAACATATTCAATTGTTTCATCTAAGTGTATAATTCTTTGTGTAAAAAAAAGTATTGAAATCAATTTCAGTATCAGTAAGAATTCTTTTTACATTGTTATCTATATCTATATCTATAGTTCACCCTGCAAGCCACCGCAATGGTGTGTGGCAGGGGGTGCAATAGCACCAAGGTAAAGCGCATAATAATGTATAGTATCACTCTACGTCGGCTGATTTCCTTTCGTAACTTCTGTTCTGCTCAGCTATCGTTCTAGGGAAAAACGAGCCTTTATACCTCTCAGTCCTATCTCTCTTATTTTACGAGGATGGTCCGTTCTACCAATATAAGTTGGCGCTCTTATTATTTCTTCGACATCGCTGGAGAATATATGCGTTCTAAATCTTTCGAGAAGTTTTAACCTAGAGCGTGATCGGCGCTCAGCTAGTGATTCCCATCCTAAGTCCTGTATCAAGGCTGTAACACTATTGTTTCTATCGTAACAATTTTTGACGAATCTAGCGGCTTTTCGCTGCACTCTTTCTAACTCTGAGATTGATCCTTTCACGTATGGATCCCACATGCTCGACGCGTACTCTAATAGCGGTCTTACTAACGAGAAGTAACATGTCTCTTTGACTTTTTCCTCACTTTTACCTACTATACGTTTGATGAATCCTAGTTTCCGTTTAGCCTTCCCGCATATATTTCGTATGTGCTTATCCCACGAGAGGTTGCTTGTTAAAGTAACGCCTAAGTATTTGACGGAATCGGCTAGTTTTAGCTGGACGCCTTCAACAGTGTAATTCGTCGTGTCAATGTTTTTGTTTCCCCAGAACCTCATAAAGGAACACTTTCCTAAGTTCAACTCTAACTGCCACTCTTTACACCACTCGAGAATTGCATTTAAGTCGTCAGAAAGTAATAATTGATCATTAGGACTGTTAATCTCTCTGTAAACTACTGTATCATCCGCGAATAATTTGATTTTACTTTTAATAACCTTATCTAAGTCGTTTATGTATAAAAGGAATAGTAGGGGGCCGATTACACTTCCCTGTGGAACGCCTGAGGCTACGCTGACTGAATCTGATTTAAATCCATCTATAACTACTATTTGTTCACGCTCATTAATAACATTTCATGCTATTATGAATAATATATTATAGTGAGGAGTTTTATGTTGATAATAAAGAAAAGATAATGTGCAATTATAAAAGTTTTCTATTATTTAAATATTATAATGAAAAATTTACTTAGAGCTGGATTTGAGTATATACATATAAGTAGTTCCCAATGATGCCAAATGGCATCATTTAATTATTTCAATGAAAAATATGAAAAAAACAATATTTTAAATAAAATATGGCCTATAGTGGACCTTGACATATATACCTAAAAGTTAATTTTTTTTTTGAAAAATAAAAATTTGGGCTTGAAAGGGTTAATATACAGTAGAACCTCATAAACCCGGCAACCTCGGGACCTACCATTTGCTGGTTTTTTTTAAATTTATAAAAAATCCTTAGGTGATGTACATTTTTGGTAAGTGATTATAAAATTCAAATGATGAATAGCAATTAAAAGGGAACACATTATCAATAAAGAATATTGCTTATACATTCACTAAAACGAGGAATTATAAAAGAACCATTAAAAAGTAAATAACGAACGTGAAATAAATCGTATATCTAATACGCATTTACAACATGATTTTCATCGCACATTATTCTGAGATTTATTTTAAACCGATCGGGCAAACTAGGTTGCTTCATGCATTTTGATTTTTCCTTCATAAGTGTATCATGTATTCGGTACAAACACGTAATCTCTGGAGAATCAATGCAGGAGCGTCGTTCTGAAACAGATATTGTCCTTGATCATCGTCACTTTCATTTTATTCATCTTTTTCATGCTCAGGTTTCAAAACTATGTCGACTATTTCACACATTTCACATCAGTTAGCTGAAGTACGACAGGCGCATCATTGCCGATTTCAACCCATATTTCAATGTCATCATCTACCACTCTGTTTGCTATTGTGAAAAATTTTCGCTTGTTGTATCAGCATTAGACCTGAAATAGGTACACCTTCACTTCTTCGCTCACGAAACCACTCAAACAAAACCTTATCAGCAATATTTATCGTTGACGTGTAGTGTTTTACGGTTACACATAGATTTAGGTGTGTTACTTTCTGCATAAAATTTCAATATTTCCGTTTTCTTCTTCTTTAAGTCAGACGCGGTGGAACCGCCAATGCTATATTCTTCGCAAAGTCTCATCACTGAAGTACCTTTCCTAAGTTTTCTTAGTAATTCCACTTTTTTTCAATCGTGAGATTTTTCTGTTTACGTTTGAAACACCACTTATGGGTTTTTTTTTTTGAAGTCGTCAAAATAAAATGTAACAGAAGTACGAATTGCATTAACGAAAAACAATTGCTATCGCCACGAATCTAAACATGTGGTTCTAATGAGGTAAACGGAAATTGAAAATAGTTAAGCGTGCATCATTTAACGTAATTTCTAGAGTAACAGGATTTTTAACATATAACTTTCAAAAAAGTGCCGAGTTTTTGAGAATGCCGGGTTTATGAGGTTCTACTGTCTATCAAAAACTTATATCACTCTCAAATGTTTCTTGTTTCACCCGTTCATTAATGGTTCGACATAAGAAGCAATAGGTTTATCGTGAATGACATTTATTTTATAGTCTCATGAATGAATTGAATTGTCCAAGTTATTCTTGCTTCAGGAATTTATTTATCATTATTACAGCAATATTTTGATTGTATCAATACATTTTGTGTGTACATTATCAAGGCATATATGTAAAATTATCACTTTTGGTATCTTGAGGGGACATGAACGCGCGCACGTCTTAAGCGTCGTATCTCCATCTTCCCTCCATTCTTATCTTGAACGTCATGGCCTTAATGGCCGAGTTCGGGCTTAGCGGGTAAGAACAGGGAAAAATCGGGCCTCTGGTATCAGCGATGCTCACCACGCCTGCGTTCGGGGCGGGCCAGGTCTGCACCACTGTCGGGTCGGGCTTGACCCGTTGCAAACATTTCGGCCCTATCAGAATAAAATTTGCTGCAAGTTTTGCTTGAAATAATTTTTCGTAAAACCGATAGTTTAATAGATACTATTGTGATTTTTCGTTGTTTTTTTTCCAAATATCTCCTTTAAAACTCAATTTTTGTAAATAGTTTCTTCGCAATATATTAGCTCTGTCTTGGAGGGGGGGAGGGAGGGAGAGGGCAAATGCCCGCCCATGGGTGCGCCACTGCAACTCTATACCAAAAATAATTGATTTATGGAATATACAATCCAGACAACTTCACATATTTATTGTTATAGTAATAATATGTTTCGCCAAAAAAATTGCGCCTTGCTATTCATACGTTTAATAAGATTGGCATTTACGGTGCAGTTTAAATATAGACAAAGGAAGAGGAGGATTAAGATAAGAAAGGTTCTATGGAAGAAACGGGAAAGAGGAAAGGGGGAGGGTGAGGGGGGAGAATTGTGCGAAAGGGGGGAAGGGAAGCGGTGGCGGAGGGAGTGTGTTGTGAGCCGTTTACCAGGAGTTTGAGAAAGCGTGGTTGCTTAAGGTGTTGCCGTATTTCCCTCTAGTCCAGAGGTTCTCAAAGTGTCGTCCGATGACCACTGGTGATCCGCAAGAGTCCTCCGGGTTGTCCAAGGCCTGCTCCAAAATGCAAGTTACTGATACGACAACTGTTCCTACTTCCCTCCTTTGTTTGGAACAATCTAAAATGGTCACTCTATCAAAGTTTTAGCAGTGGCAAGACGGGAGCGGATGGGGTAAGTGGTCCGCGAGGCCTTTTGCCGGTCGAAGTGGTCCGCGGATCGAAAACCACTGCCCTAGTGAACCCGCGATATCATGCGGGCCACCATTCGTGTTGCCGGAAGGCAGGGGCGATATGTAAGACAGTGCTTACTTAAAATATTTAATGTCATCCGGAAACGGAGGCTTATTGTTATAATTGTGACGTTTTTTTCTAAGTATCGCATTTAGGTCTTGATTTATGTAAATATTTGGCATTATCAAAGTTTAGAATGATATAAATATCTACAGTTTTTGTTGGAAACTTTTTGTTTCATGAAATGATTTCTTTGAGATATTTCAATTTTTTGTCTGAATTTTGCTTAGTACGTTTCTAAGTGACACCAGTGTTTCCGTTGCTATGATAAAGTTTCCTAATTTTTGATCGCAATGTTTACGCGGCCAAGTGTAATTTTAATTACGCATCGATATTTTGTTATCCATAACAATAACTAAACATTCTATTTACTTATTCTTTTTTCATTGGGAAAAGTGATTCAAAGTATTGTTTATTTTGAAAATTATCCTATGTTTATAAATATTTCGCAAGTGAAATTACATACATACTATCATGCCCTCGACAGGAATCGAACCCGCGGCGAGCGAGCCACCGCACGTTAATTCAACCAATGCTATTTTGCCTTGCCTCGGGTCAAATTAGACGGCGGCTGTAAAACCCCACGACGGAAATGCGTCGACCGACTCTTCCCGTATTCTTTCTTTCTCTCTCCCCCTCCCCCTCAAACGCCCCCTACCTTTTTTAGTGCTCGAACCAGCTCGAACTCACCGCTGACGCGCAGCGTAGCATATGGGTTGAACTAACGAAATAACATTAAGTTAGAGGTCGTCAGAGAATCAGGTACTTTGGAGTGATAGCATTTTATATAGTGTATAATGTATTCTTGACACTTGCCTTATGCGAAGTGGGCTCGCAAATTTGATTGCGTCTTGTGCAGTGTAGGGAAATGCTATAGTGACTGACGAGTAAGAACATACATCCAAAGTTTTAATAACATCGCCGCCTCGATGTAATATTAACATTGTTGTGAATAAGACGCCTTTTTTTTGGAGGATTGTCATTCTTTCGGGTTAACAAGGTAAATATGGCTGTGGTAAACGCGGGTTGCCCAACTAGCTAACGCGTCACGCTAGTGTCGATCTGAAACGTAAAAAAATCCGTGTTCACGTGATGACGTCATCGCAACTTTCGTGAAGTACGTAAGAGATTAGGACATTTAAGGTGGATTGACAAAACAGCACGGCTACATATTAATTCTTTTGAGTTTTATTTAATGTAGTAACAACGCCAGTATGTGTTGTGCCATTGATGGTTAGATTGAATTAATATATTACATCTCCAACAAATGAAATATTCTCGAGTCACGGTGTAAACGTACCTGAAATCGAGGCGATGCCCCGCAAGGGACCTGAATTTTGTCCCTTAATTGCGGGCAATTCACTAAATCGAGGAACACTAAATCGGGTCCTACAATACATTATTTATATGGAGCTTTGGTCGGGGCCGCAAAAAACCGCCTTAAATGCGGGAAAACCTTAAATGGGAGAAACTTAAATCGGGATTCCACTGTATTGTGCTGCATTCTGCAACTGACACAAAGTTTCATTTCATTTCATTTTCTATATATGTATCTAGTTCTTGAGAATGTAGTTGGAAAACTCCGTGCACTCACTTTCTGCCGGTGATATGCTGAATGAGTTAGCAAATGCTTCAAGAACTTCTTTTGCTGACAATAATGGCATTCCGAAAAAACATTTCAGCCATTTACCAACATCAGAATCCATGCTCTTGTAAGCAGGATGCAGTTTGGGAACCGACTGCATCTTTCACCACCAGGCCTGGCCAAGGTGGAGTCTACAGCCCTTGATTTCGATGTCAGGGAACACCGTTTTAGCTGAATAGTGAGCTGCCGCTTCGAAATCGAGCAGCAATAAAGAGGGATGTAGGTTCACTGCAATTTCTTCTATAAATATATTTTAAAGAAATATCCACATTCGTACGTAGCAATCCTCAGTTTTCGTTGGTAGCAAACACGTCACAAGAGAGAAGTAATAGCCTCTACTAAAACCATGAATAGTGTATTGTTGGTAAAAATGCTTTGGGTTAGACGTAGATGTCCATCAGCCAGATATTCTTCACAGCTCTAACTTAAAAAAGATAAATTTGACTTGCAGGTAATCACAATTATTTGAGATTCTATGTCTATGGATGTAAAATTTTCTCCTCTTGTGTTTTCATATCGAGTTCAATCACCGAAGTTGAAGCTTCGTGAATATTTTTTGGGATTGAAGGAAGATTTTCCATTGCTCCCTATAAATGGCTTTTCTCACAGCAGAAATGTCTGTCATAATCGTCTCAATGCTTTGCACAGAATATAATTCAGTTGTAATTAATTTAATAGGTCGATCGCAATACTTACGAACAGCTTTTCTCTTACAAGTTTCCCTAAGCACCTGTCTCTCCAATACTCTTACTTCCACACTGTTGTGACAATGTTTGTATTTATGCACACCGGTTATTACAGTTTTCTTAGCATCTGTGGTGATTGTAGCACTAAACCCATTTATGAAACAATGCCAAGCATTATTGCGTCTTTTTATGAGTGCAAAATTTATGGTATTTATAATTATCAAACACCAGACACTCACCTCTCTTGTTACTGGATATCACCTTAAAATCCATTTTCTCTTAGGGTAAAAATAAGTAACTTCGTCAAAAGTAACATAATCACTTAAAATTCAAAATACACAGCTATTTATGCTGTATACAGACACACACTGTGCTCAACTAACAATAAGCTAGAAGAGACTGCCCCCAGTAGGTGCCTCATCCCAGTAATCGGTTAAATCTCAAATCCTTTCTCACCATGAAATGTGCGCTATTTTGGGCTATGAAAAGTGTGCCGTTTCGGGCTATGATTTTCCAAAAGTGTGTTGTTTTAGGTGACTTCCCGTGGTGCATTGCTGGGTCCACCTCCAAAACAGACTGTGCCAGAGATCTCATGACCGTCATGAACTCAGTTCAGCTACTGCCCCCCTCGCAGCAGGGAGCACTAGCCTACCATGTTTCTACTATTAAATTTAAACTATTTTATGTTGTTAACTTAGTGACATGGTGGCTCAAATATGAAATGCAGGTGAAATTGCTGATTAAGAGTGTCTTTTAAACGTAATTCTACGATAAATAATAAGATTTATGTTCGCATCTAATCTTGATGCCCAGGAATACCAGTCTCTTAATAGCTTTGGGCTGGGGTAGTGTTTTTATTTACTTGATAAAATATGAAATCGTGTGTGGACTAATTACATTAGGACAGGTGTGTATTATGGCATTTGGGATTCAGGCATTTATTTTTAGGGCATTCACGACTAGGGCAATTGAATATTAGGGCATATGAATTAGGGCAAGTGGGACTATGCCACTATGGGTATTCCTTTTGTCAAAAAAATAATAAAATAATATCAATAAAGGCCAGCACAAACCTGTCACAGCATATAGTTACTTGATATGGTACCTTAAACAAACAAGAATTCATAATATGAGTAGTAATGATAGTTAAAATAGATGGAAGCACCATAATGAAAGCAAATACACAGGCCAATTTTTAACTGTTCTTTTTGTTTACATTTCCATCAGCATTGTCATATTTAACATGTACCTAGCAATTATTAATCCTTCACTTATTGGTATTTCGTCATAAAGTTAACTTGTAACCTTTTTTATTTCCCTCCCAAGGATGTACGACTTAATTCTTGAGAAAGGAATGAAGAATCTGATAGCAGAGAGAGGGAACATGGAAGAATAGAGAACTAGTGGCGACCAGAGAATCCTGGGATACAGAGCTTTGTCATGGGGAGCAACATGGGAAAAACTTCAGAAGCTGTCAACATCAAAGATAAGTACTTTACACCTTTTGAATTGTATTGACATTGTGAAGTGGATACTAGTTTCCATATCTTCCCTTGTATGTGGTATACAATTTACAATATAGTTTTTATTACTTTGAGTCAACCTTCATGTATAGTAATGGAGAGATATTCGTTAGCTTGTAAATCATGAACACAGATATTGATAGAGAAGCAGTGTAGGATTTATGCTTTGAGGCCTTAGGTGCAAAGATCATTTTGAGGCCCTCTAAAGAATGCGACTCATTGATTCAACCTTCAAAAATAAAAAATATGATGAAAAAACTTCATTAGAGACACATTTAACAGTCAGTAAATGAAATACAGTATAGAACCTTTTATTTGGATTCCACTTATCTGGAAATCCAGTTTACTGGATATTTTCAAAAAAAGAATGAATTTTTCTAACATTATTTAGGAGAAAGGAAATTAAATTTAATGCCTCGCTAGTAATTACGCGGCTCACCATCATGCGTTCGGTGCACTCCGGTGAACAAGTGAACATGTAATTTGGAAGAGAACAACGAATTTATGTTGGAAAGTACCTGATTACTGTAGTATATCTATTACTGTACAGTGCAGGCATATACACCTAGTCCCCGACTAACACGATATATTCGTTCTTTAAAAAATTTCGTGTAAGGTGAAATCATGTTAGTCGGACACAAATTTCCCATGAGAAATAATGTAAACAGTGCAGGTATATACTATAGTCTATTCTATAGATATCTATAATGTAAAATGCTTGTATGTGTGTGTGTTTTTTATAGCTCAGCAACTACAGCATGTAGAAACAAGAGGAAGGTGTCATTTTAAATTGAATAAAGAGTTAAGTTGTGTAGTCAGGCTTTTATACAGATCTGATTAACCTTTCTAATTTAAAAAAATATTTTTTTACATTTTCTCCATTTGAATATCATAGGAATGATTGCAGGTTAGTTTTCATTTGAAATTTAAAATTACTTAGGAACATGGTACGAACTTGAGACTTGAATGATTCTATGCAGGAAATAACCAAGTTTATCTCTATTGAAGACAGAATCTGAATCCTGGTCAAATTAGCATAAAAATTCCTTTAGAATCAGAAAAATACGTGATATTATCAATTTTACGACAATACCAATTATAAGCTACCATGACATCTCCTATTGTCTCCAAAGTTAAGATTCCAATGCATTTATATGGTAAAAATTTTAACGTAAAATCGTTTATCAATTTCTGTGTGCAATTTGGTTTGATTACATGGTAATAAAATATTTGTTGATTTAAATTGAAATATTACTATTAAATAGTTTTTAATGATATTTCCATATGGCATAGAGTTCTCCAAAGCAAGCTGTTTTTAAAACTACGTAAGTAACTTAAATAATTGAAGATATCGTCACGAAACTTTACATAGGTGTATAATTTTACCCTGTGGGTGACATAGGTTATATGGCGATAAGAATTTAGGAGGAGGAGGTGCTTAATTCAATAATTATTTTTCAGTAAGTTTACACGTAATTTTTGCTTTTTCAGAGTGCAATATTATCTTCTTTCATTCAACTAAATAGGTAATTGCGAACCAGTTTTCTTCATTTTTGCTTTATTCGCATGTTAAAACTGTGTTCTATCTTATTCTTGTGATGTTTACATGCTACACAGTCGATGTCTTAGATTCACTAAATCCATTAAAATTCAATGGGCACTTCCGCTAGTATACCATATTTACGTAATACCTGCATGGGTGTAATGCCCAAACCCAGTTTTTATAGCTAACTATTAGGAAAAAATGGAATTCATGTTATGCCCACACTTCCAAAATTTTGATTTGGATATTTATCAGCAACATAGGTTGAATAATATATCTAAAGCCGAAAGCTGAATTTGATTATACAATTACGGCAACAAGCAAATTCAATTGGCCCTCCTCCAACGCAGGGATTATGTTCCTCGAGAATTCCATGTTGGCTGAATCTGCATTGTAGGAACTTAGTGTGAAGTCTCAAACAAATACCTAGACACAGTAAAACCTCTATTTAAGGAATTTCTGGGGAACTGTATTTTTCACTAAATCGAGGTTTTCACTAAATGGGGGTTTTGCAAAACTACATTAAAGAACTGTACATATTTCTATAATATCCTTTTCTTAAACTGTATATTACTAAAAAAAACAGACATTTGGTAGAATAGGTTTATTTTAGAAACAATTTAACAAAAACTACAAATGTGACAGAAAACAGGTCATAGAATAAATTATTTAATACAATGTGTATAACATCTACAGGCAGTCCTTGACATCCGTACATTCGACATCCATACAATTTGCTCTTTCATACATTATAAATTCTCGCCCCTAAACCCACTTTCATACTCCGAATTCGGACTTTCATACATCAGCTGACGAACAAACATTTCGAGCTATCCCATAATGGCGCTGTCTGTCAGCCAAGCCAACACTTTTAATAAATTACCAAATTAAAGTATGCTCTGTAATAATATACGTATTATATTTTGATGCCCCTTTTTCTACACGTGCTCACGTAACTTAAGGACAGCACACCTCACAGGATTATCCAACGGGATAACATAAAATATACAACAAGAAAAAATGTTTGTTGGGTGCTAGAGCTAAGGAAACTATATTATCCCAATAACTCAATACAAGAAATACAAAATATGAACAATGAACTCATTTACAAAAATCTATTAATCTAAATTACAAAATCTTGTTTCTCAACACGTGTAAGTCACATACAATACGCCAAACTCCGACTTCTCGTCTGACAAATCAGATGATCCTTTGGATCAGACGATCCTTCGGATGCCTGGTGACTGGTTCTTCCTGACGACGGCACTATGAGAAGCTTCACGGCGGGTTTCCAAACATATTGCATTCAAATATAATGATAATTGTATTTCCTATCATATCACTTTTGCCAAATCCAGCTTCATTTCCTGTGTAATTATGCCTACGAAATGTTTACATTTATGTCTTGTAAGCAAGAAACCCGTGAAAAAGCAATGTACAGTTGTCCATGATTGAACACTGACTCCAGTAAATGTACACCAGATATGTGAGCTTATTTACGTTAATAAACATAATGTAAAATATAATGATTTTACTTTAAAAAAATGTAAGATTCCAGTATTCAATAAACGAAAGAAGGTTCAATTACTTTCATCAATAAACGCTTCCTGAATAATAATCAGTACCTATTTACGTTGCTATCCATAAACATCAATTGTTTCATTGCTAAAACAAAAGTGCGAATCGAATAACGTTAAACTTTTGTCTATTTGTAAGCTTCATTGAAGCTAATTGAATCGGAGGTAACAATGACGGCCGCCTTGGCAATGCCCGGTAGGGGTACAAAAAATCCTTTTTTTCAGTACAGGCGACTCCTGAGATTTGACCGTTCAAGATTCGACCAACTCGAGAATTCGGCCGGTCGAAGCCCGCTTATTCGACCTAGCCGATCGGTCGGTCGAATTAGGAAATAGTTTATGCGAAGTAATTTTCGGCCCGCTCAACCACGCGAGGTTTAGTTTCAGTCTAATTATCGTTATTTCTGCTCTAATTGTTTGAATTTGTGCTGATTTAACTCGTTTTTTCTGTAAATCTTTTATTTAAACTTATTTATAAATTTATCACTTGACATTGCATCTAAAAGGAAATGTAATAGTGATAATGCAAGTGAATCAAATAAAAGAGTGCATAAGACTCATACTTATGAATTGAAATTAGAAATTTTAAAGCGTGTTGAGAAAGGTGAAAGTCATGCTGAAATCGCACGATCATTGGGGATGTCTCGTTCAACTATTAGCACTTATGTGAAACAGGAGAAAATTCTAGAAGATGTGATAAATTCATGTAATGTGATAACAACAATAAACAGTCCTAGGTGCGGTGTTGTGATTCCTAAAATCGAAAAACTTTTAAAACTTTGGGTAGATGATCAGTGCCAGAAAAACATTCTTATTAGTGGGGCCATGATTAGAGCAAAGGCTGAAGATCTGTATGATGATTTAAAGGAAAGGTTGGATGAAATTTCTGTTGACAGGTTTCGATAGCGTGGTTCCAATGATCTTTCGTGATTTGGAAGTGATTTTCTTCGTCCTTCATCGTCTGTCTTTTGTCTACTCCCGACATTCAATAAGCGCAGTATTATTCTTTTATCATCTCCACTGTATAATTTTTTAATAAAAATGTTGTGTTAAATCGGCAACCATTGGGTTGTCATGAAAAGGAAATTTATTCCATAAGAATAAACTTGAAACTTTGTGTTTAAAAGTTTAATTTTGTGAAAATGTGGTCCATATTGGAAGATTGGGCTCAATAAAAAGAACCTTATTCGGTTTATGTAGCAGATCTGGGGCTATGTTTTGGAAGACTACCTGCTCTTTGCGTTAGACCATCATTAGTGAGGATTAGGCTCCCTTGCTGAAATTACCGGTCTATCATTGCAAAATTGCAATACTTTTTGCAAATAAGAGGATAATAAGAGGTAAACATGTAATATTAGCATGTATATGCATAGCTTACATGTATTCTATCTAAACCTTAAGGAAATAGTTTACCATAAGATGTTTAGGAATTTTGGAATTACTTAATGTTAACATGTCGCCATATAATTTCAAACGGTGCTGTTTAGGTTGGGTAGTGACAACTTATAGCTTCCTAATATCTTTTCCAACAGTGAAATTTGATGATCTTAATTGAAATATTATCCTAATATGAAAAAGTTATAAATAAAACTTTTCCTGTAACAATTAATAAAAGTTGGATTTGTTAAGAGTTATCTTCGTATATATTTGGAATATGAAGTGACTAACTAGTGAGAGTAATTAGTGTAGACATTTTTGCCATTAAATGCTTTCAAGAAGATTCTAAAACAAAATAAAAATGTACCTAAATAGGCATGATATTCATTTGATTTGTTGCTCAGATGAATTTAATGTTTATGGATATATTTAATATATTAGGCAATGAAAGACATAATGTTTGATAAAATAACTGAAGGGACAATTACTGTACATTTGGCAATGGTGAGAATGCCAAAACAAATTATCGTGAAAGTAAAAACAGAAGAAATACTGGATATGGTTTAGGGAAAACTTTTTCTCCTTCCAGCTTGAAAGGATACCAATAAACAACCTACTCTAATTGTACTGGTTACTACTACTATGTAAAATATGTTTGAACCCTAGCATTACAACCATCTATGTATGACTCACATGGTATATATTGCAATTTACAATAACATTTCTGAAAATGACAAACCTCACTATGGCCCCTCAAATCACAAGAATAAAATATTAGGCTAATTTCAGATTAATCAGTGATATTGGCATCATACACCTGGAATTTAAGGTTCATATTTTCACACTTGGCTTAAGGGTCAATCCTAATTGTAAAAAAAAGATTTTAAAGTTTTAAAGGTTACATGTGAGTGATGGATTGCATTAACCTAAAAATTGAAATTTCACTTCCCATATATAACTCTAACAGATATGCAAATTGTCAAAAGCTCATTACTGAAATCAAGTTGCTCTTCATTGAAAATTCACAGACACTACGTTCATCCTTTCTTCCTTGAACTATACAGACAACCATTTATTCAAGTTAAAAGATATCTTTCAAATTGAAAGAAATGAAAAATGTAATTGCGATCATAATAATGTGATTATTTGTAATGGAATTTCACATATCTTCAATTGTAGAAAAAGATGGAAATGCTTCTAGCAGAGATTTACTAATAAAAACAATATTAATGGTGCATTACCAAATTTCCCATCATATTGCAACCGTTCAAATGCCTTTGGCTTAATAGAATTCCATATATCATGGCATATAAGTCGACCCAGCATATTAACTGACATTGACTTTTCAGCTTGAATATACATGATTAGACATTATTTGCTGTATAAGTCGATCCCTAATGTTTCACTTAAAAATACTTCTCATGAAATTTTTTCAGACAAAATCAAGCTCCTGTACAATCCAAGTTTTAACAAAACAGAAATAAAGATAATAATAAAAATGTATACCGTATATTCCAGCATATAAGTCGACCTTTGAAGCATAAAAAAATTTCCTAAAACTTAGAGTCGACTTATACGCCGAACATAAAATGTGAACCTTAAATTACAGATGAATAACATCGATATTTCGGTGGAGGTGATCACTATTTTGAATCAGCTGTTCCAGTGTCTACATTTATTTTATGACATTTATTTTAGAAGAATTATAATAATTAATTTTAATACTGTATTTAGTCACGTAATCTGCATCCTTGTGTATCACGTGCACCCCTATATTTGGACCAGTTCAAGGAGAAAAAAATAAATTCATGCTTTAATAAGTCTATGGCGGTGGAAAATTATTTTAAAAAATTTAATAAGTGTGGAGATTTCCCATAGATGTGTTCTCTCCATGGTTTCCTCTAAGCTGCATGACTGCATGGCTGCGCAGCAGTTTTGGAAGTTCCACGCACTAATTTTTTAAGCGTGCACGATTGTGTGTATCTTAGAATATATCAGAACAGGGCCGCATCAACCCTGGTGCACATCCGCGCACTATAGTCATGTAGGTGCGCATAGCAATATTCATTTCGCCCATGGATAAAAATAATCAGAGGGAACTATGGTTCTCTCCCGGGTTAAAGGAGCATCAGCAGTTCACGATGAATTCGGTGAATACAGGTACCAGATGCCAACTTATTCCAGCAAAAAGTGTAGGTAGAAACTGATAGTAAATTCTTAATGACATAACTGCTTATTTTGAGTAACAATAATAAACATAAAACTCACTTAAAAGGTACAGCTTTAATATTATAAAAATATTACGTCATCTCAATGTTGAAGATGCACCAATGGCAGTATACACCGTGCATTTAAACCCTAAACATTTCTTGGTCATGTAGATACGTTTAAACTTCATAGAATTCTTTTGCGAGTATAAACGTAGATGTGTGTTACAGTAAATTTACTCTCGAAACTCGCAATTTTTTACGCTTGGTCAGAAATCTTCATGTAAGACATCGCCCCTTTTTTCACCAAAATTTTGGGAAAAAAGGTGTGCGTGGTACACATATGCGATATTTTATTTAATTTCACCACCGTAGAAATCGATCATGATCACTAGGTATAGTTTATTTCGATTGTATCATTAGCTTTCATCGTTTTCCCGCATTCATCGCTTTTTTTTCTCGGTCCCTTCAAAAACGATAATCGAGGTTCCACTGTACTAATCATTACTAAAAGGGGTATTATTAATACCTTGGGAAGCAAAAATTACTTATTAATGCAATAAAAAACTAGGCTTCATAAAAAGTAATAACAAAAACACTAATGATAAATATTATAAAATAAAATGTTTGATTCTTATTGTGGTTGCTAATTTCAAAGCTCTCTTGCCAATTATCAAATTCTTCAGAATGTCCATATGTATCCAGATTTTTATTACAATATAATGAGTTGATGTAATGGATTATATTGGCATTCTCTCAGAAATTTGAAAAGCAACTACATTTATAAGGTCAAGGTCATATCGTTGCCATAGAATTCAGCATTTGTTATTTATAACTTGATCAGATTATAAGAATTAAAAACTTCACAAATGCAAATTTCACAGGACAGTTAGAACACTGCAAATCCAAGTTGGCCTACCATTGTTAAGGAGTGCAGAAAAAAACCAGGATGCATGGTCATTCTATAAAAGGTTCCCTTCATCTAGTCAGCCACCAAATGCTACATTCGTAAGTTTCCAAAACATTAACACCAAAGTGATCAAGACATAGCATTGATACTTTCATTGGCAGGATGATTACAGCTGTTATCATTATTTCATAGGCTACAAGCTTTAGCACATGGATACATAATAGGCAGTGTGCACCCATATAAGGACCATGTATGCTAGGACCATGTGCTAGGTTAATAAGTTATGTACACAAACGTGCACACACATATATATTACTATATATTCTTATACCAAATGGACTTTCATCAGATTCAGTATTTTAGACTTATTAGCAGAAGCAATAAGAAAATGATATAAATAATTAATATAATTCAATTATGGGTGCTGCTTTACTGAAACAAAAAAGCAAAATTTCCCTCATTAAAATATTACTTTCAATCAAAAAAGTCTTCAAATAAAATTTGTAGAATTAGTCAAATAAAATATTTATAGCCAAATGATTTTCTATCTTAGAAGTAGCTATTTTAAAGAAAATCAAACAATAATGCCATAATTTCCTCTGAACTTAAGGAAATTTATGCATGGTTACTTAATTTTTCTCAACGAAAACAATCGTCATGCTTACTGAAGTGAATAAGACCTGCTATAATCTATCTGTTTGCTTAAAATCTGCATGTTTCAAGAACATTTCCAATTTGTGTCACAGTCTCAGGATTTACTTTGCCTTATCTCTTTTAAATTTAAGACTGTTCAAAGTCTGCAGTCAGGGCCGGTCTCAGGCAGAGGCAAATTAGGCAGCCGCCCAGGGCTGTCAATTCCGAAGGGATGCCACAAATGAGTGCGAAAAGAGAGCCATTGCACAAAAACGATCAAAAATGACAGTTAAATGTATTGACTGACAATTTTTCTTCCATTTTCCTTTACAAAATGCCAAAGTATGACTTCTTTTCTCTCCCTCTTTCACTCACCCTCCCCTCATTCTCACTTCACTGCTCACGTCCCATATTCTGACAGGATGATGACCGGAAGACACCAAATAAAAAAGGTTCGCTTTAGGGTCTTTGTCTTTTCTATTATATGTGTTTACTCGAATATAAGATGACTCTGAATATAAGAAGACTTTTAAACTCATTATTTAAGAAAAAATATTTAAACCAGTAATTTTGACAAATTTGCTTTTTGATAATATTCAATTATTAGAATGTTTGCATTCAAGTCATAATTACAGTTATGTACCTGCAGTGGTGAATTAAGGTATCCGAAGGCCTCAGGCGCAAAAAATTCGGGAGGCCCCCAGCTGACCAGGAGGGGTTGGGAGGAGGGTATTCAATCTACAAAGTTTTACAATTTACAAATGGAAAAAATGTATGCAGCAGGTTAAATAAATGGAATTACAGAAATGCATAAATAGAAAGTTTAATATTTATTATATACGTATTGAAAAATAAACAAAAAATGAATTATAACTGTGAGATGTGTTTTCAAGTGACATAAGGGATGTTACATTTTAACAAACCTAAGTAAAAACACGAGATGTGTACGTAAGTAGTAGATTATACTGATTGTGAAATATTTTACTAAATAAAATATTGAAAAAAATCGAGTTTCGACTGTTTTAAGGCCCCAGGCGAGCCTCTCATGCACCTGTGCAGTAATCCACCATTGTGTACCTGAGAGGTAAACAGTCGCAAATCCATTATTATAAAATTGTCAGGGCGGGTAAAAATTTTAAAAATCATCATTTTGAATATTCCCAACTTTACCAAAAATACACAATCCTTGAATGATAATGAATTTAATAGACATTTCCTAGTATTTTTATATATTTTGTAGCATTTGTCTTGATTTTTCGGCTTACCTGGGCAATTAATAATGAAGTTACTACTTTTTACTACTAACAGAAAGGGCAGGTGAACATTAAAGCTTCAGCTGTAACTAATGGATATTGTTCATTATTTTTATTTATTCTTATTATCACAATAGTAAAATAACAATTATAACTATTCATATTCTTCTGTTGTTGTAGTATATAACACCTTATAAAATCCATGAAATTGGGATGGAATCCATTTGAGAAGTTTTGTTAAATCTTGGTATTTTTAATACTACTTGGTTTTAAATTGTTGCGCAAAACAGGTCATTCTAATGATAAGCTAATGTTTCTTTGGTGAAATCTATGTATGTTAACTGTTTGAAAATCCTTGTTACTGAAACTTGTTTTGAAATACAAAAATCTGGGTGAATCTCGTCGAATTTGAAGGCAGACTGCAGATGACAACTGAAAATTTTGTTTACTTTTTCTTTGTTTTCTATACAGAAAAGGTTACTGGCAATTAGAGTAAAGAACTTCAAAATTTTTGAAATTCAAAAGTGTCATATCATAGACCACATGACCACGGGATCTGATTAGTTGTTGCCAAACCCAAGGTGTAACATCTTCCATACTATGTTGTTTCTTGACACTTCTTTCAATCAAAGCATGCACTGAATCTGCTTCCATATGTGTGTGTCCTCGAAGCAAATATTTATGGTAAATTTCTTTAAGATTGTGGCCTACCGTATTTAATCCGTTGTTAGCTGGCATCGATTGTAAGCAGACCCCCAATTTTTCACAAGGGCACACGCATGGAGAAAATTCCATGTTGGGTGTACAGATGTCCTGGTTTTCCGGGATTTGTCGTAAAAAAATTACCGAAAAGTATGAATGCCCCGACTTTTTCAGGTATCAACTAAAATTACGAGAACTTATATTCAAGCAGCCAATATAGTTTTTACTAAAATGTAATTTGTCCTGGTTATGTCCCAGATTTTTCATCTCGCAACAAAAATACCTCTGTTTCTCTCTTTGTCTTCTCCAATGCCTCACACTTGACTCATCAATACCGTGGCGCCATTGTGCAGCAAATTTTTATGTTTCTTCTCATCAATCCCGTAATGCCATTGTCCAGCAAGTTTTGACGTTTCTTCTGCATATGCTATCACTTTTCTCTTAAAGTCCACAGAATAATGGGTTCATCCCATTATGCGATTATTAAAAAAACTGAAAAACTCTTCAGAGTAAATGATAAAAATTTATGCTTGCAAAGGCACGAGGAAATGATGGTTGGGTCGGGGAATACGTGTGTGGATACTAGAAAGGACTCAGGAGTGAATTTATCAAAACATTTATTTCGATTTTTAAGACTCGATTCTAAGCCGAGTGGCCATTTTAAGGAGGTAAAAAAGTAAAAAAAGGTCGGCTTACAATCGATTAAATATGGTATGTTAAGCAGCCAAAAATCACAAACAACTAACATGATATTTCGATTTTGCCTAGGACAGTTATCTGACCATATCATGTCTTTCAATTTCAGTGTTATTGATTTTATGTTCAGCCTATTTAATAATTGCTGATCCTACTTCATTTCCACCTCTCCGAGCTTTTGATTCATCCCAAACCATTCAATATGATTTCTTACTTGTTGCATCATATATGCTCAGATTAAGTGTCCATAATTTTTTAAATAAAAACTTTGGGAATTACTTAAGTAAGGAGTTAAAAGACAGTTTGGAAAATTACGACATCTTTCTTATTGTTTTTACGTGATTCATCTTTGGCTGTTGCCTTTAAGTGATATCTGTTTTATGAATCGTTTAAATGTTTGTCATACATTTCTTGAACATTTTTTTGTTGTTGCCTCATCAATTGTTTTCCTTGAGCTGAAGACAAAATTCATCACATTGATCACATGTATTAGATTGAGGAATTTGAAAACATAAATTAAATTCTGTGTTGAAGATGTGACCATAAATCCACGGTTTTCAATTTCTTTTTCAGGAAATCCTTCATTTTTATGTTGTTCTTTGACTAAAGAATACATTTTCTCAATGCTCAGTTCGCTTCCTAAGTATCTTCTTGCAGTTTTCTCCCAACTTTAATAACTACAGTCAGCAGGAAATGAGTTGATATGAGATCTGGATTTTATTAAGACTGTCTTCCTTGAGTTTGTTTTTAGGAACAGACCTACCCCTTAAATCCATCAATGCAAATCCTCCCACATCTCGTTTCTTTAATGCATTTTGGACAACAGTTTCGGAAATGGCTAAGGTATTAAGAAAAATTTTTTTACATACATCAACTGTACTGGCATCTACTTGAAAACTGCAGGACATAGATATTTTCCTTAAGCCCTCTCTACTGCTGCTTGAAGGCCTTAAATACTGAACTGGCTTGGTTTTCACATGAGAAATAATAAATTGTCTTTTTGTATCCCATGTTTTTGTCTGACTCCAGTAATTTTTGAAAATTTCCATTTGTACATTTTCATCAATTTTCTCAGTATATTTTTTTCTGCATGGTCTGCAATCAGGCTTCAACATTTTGGCTCTTACAATTTTTCCTGTCTTAGAAATGTGTTCCTTCCCTGCTAACATTTCACTTTCACTTTTACTTTTGTTTTATTTCCAATTTTCTATGTTCCTAATTCGTTTACTCCCTTTTATAGAAACAGGTTCATTATTTTCTGCCTAAGTTTCCCCCTCTTTTACATTGTCTTTTAATACACCAGGCTCAATATTATTGTTGATTTATTAGTAAACAAATCACGAATCTCACCGTTAGTCACATTATCTTGATATTCATCATCATCTGCATCATCACCGCTGGGCACATAATTAGGATCTTCGTCACTGTCATCAAAATGTTCATTGCTTTTGATCAAATTATTGTCATTATCCACTAGATCTTTTTGGCAATTTTCTTCTGGTTGATTTTCAGAATTGTCTGAAATAAAAGGTAAACTGTCAAATATTTAGCTTAAAAATTATTTATAACAAAATTCATCTTGAACTAGACCTAACCTCAACATCAACATCATTATGTGTAAATTACATACCATTACTTGATGATGTTTCCTCTTCTCTCCTAGAAAGTAAAGCAAGAGCCATTATTTTGCTGTTCGTGAACTCATATTCAATCAATAATAAACTGGACTAAAACTTTAATAGTGTTTAGTAACTTCTTATAAAATGTAAGACATAAAACAAAATCCAGCCACAAGGCATTGGGTATCAATGTAAAATATCCAGCTACCAGTTTCAACCTTGTGGCTGGGAAATAACACTAGTGCTGCGAGTGACAAACCACAGTACTGGAGGTACGACTGTTTACATCTATAATGGGACAGTCCAAGAACATGATAAACAGTAGTATGTCCAGATATTATTCTTTACCTTGAACTAAAGTTGGAGATACTACTTTTATTCTGAATGCTTTTAAGGTAATAAAGAGTAATGGAGTTACGATCTTTTGACATTAAATGAAGCACATTTTGCTTATGCCTGTTTTCAAATGACTTGGCGGATGAGGGAGAGGTAGAAGAGAAAGTGGATGGGGACGAGGCACTGAGCGAACCAATAGGAAAGGAGGAGAAGGAGCCTAAGCGTCCAGGAGCTCACTCTTTATCAGGACACTGTAGTGGTGACATCATGTCAGAGTGTGTTGTGTTGCCACGTGCTTACGCCGCTGAAACTTTGCAGTTAAAGTTGTTGTTCGTTGAGCTTTTTAGTTACATCTTTTGTTTTTTATCTTTGTTAATTCAATTTTCTTGTTATTCTTCTGTTTGTTACATCGTTCGTTATAAGTTATTCAGTTACTTCGTTATTTGTTTTCTAGTTACATCTTTTGTTTTTTATCTTTGTTAATTCAATTTTCTTGTTATTCATTCCATTTGTTACATCGTTCGTTATAAGTTATTCAGTTACTTCGTTATTTGTTTTGTTATTTCGTTTGTTCAGTTATTTTTTTACTGAATATTTTTGTTATTTGCATTGTGTTAACTGCAATGGAGAATCCGAAATTTTCGATTCTTGGAAGTCAAGCCAAGAAAATAGTGCACAATGTGTTGCAGTACTTCCAGAAGGAGAAGGAACTTGGGCATCCAATTACCTCTCTGGAGAAAGTACGTAAGAGGGTGGCTGAAGCCTGTGGAATAAGCGAAAGAAGAATTCAAAGAATTGCTTCGAAAAGGTAATCATATTTATTTAATAATATTTTAAAGAAATAAGTAAAATTACTGGATAATTGTTTTATTTTTATGGTGTATTTCATGTTGCTTAGTAATTATGCTAATTGAAAGTTGAGAATTTAGTATATATGATAATCCTGCCCAGAATTATTATAATCATATCTGACGTTGTTACAGGGAGAGCTTCCATCGAGGAGATTGGTTCACCTTCTTTTAAGTCGCCTATTAAACAATGGAAACCATGCTCCAAAACAGTTACACAGCTGGACGATTTCCAGAAGGATGTCATGAAGAGGACTTTTGGAGTTTTACGACGAGGGAAAATTCCCCAAACATGAAAATATCCACAAAAGAATAAAAGAAAGAACAAATTCCAGGGGAGCATATCGTCATTGTGGAGGGCTCTCAAAGATGTTGACTTCAAGTACAAACGTACGGTGGATGGGAGGAAATTTTTAATGGAGAGGGGAGATGTTGTGACTGCGAGGATTGCATTCCTCAGGAAAATGAGGAACTATACAAAACTCAGGCAAAATGAGAAAAATATTTTACCTGGACGAGACTTGGGTGAATCAGAATTATTCGCTGAGTGCAGCATGGGTTGGCCCTAACGAGGAAGGGGGATTGAAGGGTCCAATTGGAAAGGGGTCCAGGCTAATTATATGCCATATGGGGTCAGCTGAGACTGGGTTCCTGGAGGAATGCGAGTTTGTCTTTAGGTCAAAGGGGAAGAAAAATGAAGATTACCACTCCGATATGAATGCAGCTGTATTTACAAAATGGTAATTTAAATTACATTTTCAATGTTTTTGGACATTTTGTCATTCTTATCATATGATATTTGTATTTGAATTGTATTTCATTTTATGTTTATGCATTAAATGTATTATGTTTTCCAACTTTCTCTTCAGGTTTGAGAAGTTCCTGGAGGCACTTAAGGTTAGAAATATTAAAAATGCAATAATAGTAATGTACAATGCGAGTTACCACTCCGTCGCTGTGGATAAACCTTCAAAAACGTCAACCAGAAAGGAATATATTAGGACTTGGCTCATTTTAAAAGCAATACCATTCACCTGTGACCAGACGAGGGCGGAGCTACTCGCTTTGGTGCAGGCATTTAAGCCTGCCACCAAAAATTATGAGCTCGATAGGAAGGCTGCAGCAGAAGGCCACACAGTGGTGAGGCTACCGCCCTACCATTGCCAATATATTCCTATCGAGCTTGTCTGGTCGCAGGCGAAGAGGCAAGTGGCAGAGAATAATTCATCATTCAAGATGAATGACATGGAAATTCTCGTCCATCAGGTATGAATTGCAATGCATTTCCGAAGTTGCGAGATAATTTATTGGTATCACTTCTCGGATGTTTATTTAGTTACAACATGTTTTACAGGCAATCAACCGAGTAACATCGGAACTTCAGGCCTCATGTGTCCATCATACCGACAGGCTGCAGGATGATGACTTCAGGAGAGAAATTGCACAGGAGGATGTCCTGGAGCCAGGGTTACCACCTCTCCGGGTTTAACCTGAAGTCTCCGAGTTTTCAGACTTGCCTCCGGGCAAGAGAAAAAATCTCCGGGTCAACATCAATATTTTTTAAATTGGCATTAAATATTACGACGATTTCCATTCCATTCTGCAGAAAATAGGGAAAATCCAGTGCTGATATCATTTTTCTTATGTATTTTAGTGTGGGTAGGGAAATAACCCTGCCTGATGGGTTTCAGATTTTCCATTTAAATCAAAAGGAAAGGATAATTCATGGAATGGATCCCAGAACTTCAATTTTCGTCATAAAACCTATCCCCATGATCTTGGCCTCTGCAGAAAGAGTTTCTAACCAGTTGTCATGAAAGTTGGTTCATTGGTTCAAAATTTGATAGTGGGGACCAACAAACAAATACAGAATCATAGACAATTACAACAAAGAAAACATAATCCTATTTTCATTCTGAAAGGGCAAAAACAGTAAAAAAAGTTGACTTTTAAAAATCTCCGGGTCAAATTAGGAAATCTCCGGGCAAGACCAGAGAAATCTCTGGGTCAGAATTGAAAATGTCCGGGTTGGTGAGGGCTTTGAGGTGGCATCCCTGCCTGGAGCTCATCATCGTGCAGCTTGGGGAGAGCGACACCGAGGATGATGACGACGATGAAGAAGACGATTCTCAACCCTTGGCATGCCCATTATAATAATGTTTGTGTAACAATATAATAAATAATAAAATGCTTTACCAAGAATATAGTGGCAAAATTCACTTGTTTGATCAAGCGTGCATGCTACGTGTCAGATATGATAAAAAATATTTCCATTTGTAAATTCCCTTTAAATGCCCGCCAAACATTACGTGTGTTCTGGTGTACAGTTGGCAACGTCTAGCTTGAGCTTTCTGCTAGGAGGCACTACCCCCACCTCCTGGCAGCGGAGAGATACGAGCGGTCCCAAGTGCGGCCGAAATTTCACTTGCCTAGTCATTTGAAAACAGGCATAGTAGTAAGGTGTAAAAAATTCATTTTTGCTGAAAATTGGAGTTAAAACTTTCAGATACAGAATTATTAAAACTGCCGGAATGACAAGATTGTTTCTATGCATATATGTTGGCCGCCGAGCGACCGTGCATGGAGATCGTTTTTCCTGTGGCGGGACCTGTCTCCCAGTAACGCAGAAGGGAACCAATGATGCCAAGTCATCCACACTCGAGCATGAGTTTTCTAGCACACCCTACGATTCCTACTACATATATACATGCACACACACCCACACACACACCACTTTGGCCTTTTTTGGCTAAATTCTACATGATATATATTATTATCCACGTCAATCAGATCCGTTAAATATTTGAGGATAATAAAATCTGCATTGCTGCAGTGTCTCTTCAATCTTACCAGTGATTTATCTCCTTGACAACCAGTCCAGCTCTGCACAATCAGGGAGGGCATTGCAACTCTGGGAAGGAGGCCTGGAACATACTGTCACGTCGCTGCAAAGGATGGCTCGCATGGCTTCCTCATCCGCCGGATGGATCTCCAATCCATGGAATCTTAGAATTGGAATAAATTCATTCATTCACAATGAATTTAAGTGCATCCTTCCTTAATACATACAAAGAAATTTCAATAATCTGCATTAGAACAACCAATACCCTACTGTATATCCTTGAAGAAGATGCTGAGTATCGCTTTGTTAAAATCTAGGCTATTCTCAATAAAGAGCATATATTATACACATAATATCCTTATTCTGTTGGGCTGTCCGTCCACTGGCCGTATGTTGTCCATGCGTTGTCCATCCATCAGAACGCTCTATGACAAATAATGTTTAATAACTCGAGAACGGCTGCATGTATTTTAACCATTCTTTCAATTTTAAAGAGTGCCCCACACAAAGACTTTTATATGCAATCACCATGCAAAATAACAACCCGTGTTTGAATCCAGGGACGTTTAATTCCACCAACTGGATAACATGGATGGGGGATCTTCTCAAATTTTTATCTCCTAAACTGTGACTTTTTTTTGCAAATATTATCCTCTATCCAACTAAAGTTATTAATCGATACCTTATAAAGGACAAGATAGAGTGAAATATGAATTTTTTATTATTATTGGATTAATGGCATCTCTTTGATTGTGGCGCTGCAAATGGCAACGGCCAAAAACTGAACTACGACCTACTATCACCCAGTGATGGCAAACAAAAAATTATGTTTCATTACATTATTGTTATGGTAGAAAAAAAAGATATCATTTTTCGTTACGTTTTTTGTTACACTCTAATCTAAATTTCTTTTTTCATTACATTTAAAGTTATAAGGAAAACTTTTAGTAAACACGAATGAAATCAAGCTAATTGTCCTTTTTAGGCACGTTTCGCGTACAGCGTGAGCGCCTATTATCGTCGGTCAGTCCGTCCATCTGTCCGTCCGCATGTTCGTTCTCGGCTTCTACCAAACGGATTTACATGAAATTTGATATTTAGGACTTACAATAAAATATAATAAGAAAATCGTAAAAATGAATCTCGTACGCCAATCAGGGGTACCACTTTACTGGTGACAAATAATTAAATTTTCGTCATATCTCGTAAAATATTACTTATATCAAAATATTTTTCAAATAAAAGCTGTAGAACATGTAAAGGAGAGTATTTTCTTGCCCATACATTTTTATCGTAGGAGTAGCCGTTATCGAGAAAATCAAACAAGAAAGCCTTATATCGAGTTGAAGTTAGAAAATTTCTTGCATGGTTACTTCATTGTTGCTAACATAAACAATCTCCCAAACAAACGTTTAATTTCCTTACGTGTGCATGTAATATTATTAAATAGGAAGAAAATGGATTATTTATGAAGAAAAGAACTTAAAAACGCTATTTCCCTTATGTACAGGTATATAATTACTTTCCTAACTTGTTTAATATATACATAAACGTGATTTTTACAAATTTATTCAATTCATCACCATGGCAAGTGCAATTGTTAAACTCTAATGTTGGCTCGATCTTAATGTTTAAGAAATATATAAAAATTTTCAAAAATTGCATTAAAACATACTTTATGGAGATTTTTGGATATTTGAATTTCTACGATATGGAAATTAATCTTAGTAATTTTCATTGCATGACTGCGCAAGTTTCGCATCAAAATCGTATTTTTGAGATATTTTAAAATGCTAACGAAATAATGTTTGCACGTCAAAAAAGTTGATTTATATGAGTTATCTTTTATGGAAAAAGAAACTACCCCCGAGAGTCGATATAAAAATTAACAATTTCTGGAGAAATCTACAATGCCAAAAGCATACTTCCATCGGCGCTTCTAATATATGGGCTTAACAATTGTAAATGCCAAGCATTTATAATCACAGGTATTCTAATATATAAAATCAATTCTGAACAATAATAGACATAAACAACGTAATTTTTGCTGTTGTCCTTTAATTAATAGAGTTGATAATCATGGAAAGTAATGAAACTCGAGATAAAAGGAAAAGAAAACTTAACAGAGGAGCACAAACTCACTAGAAATCTCACCAAATGGAAATATTGCTGAAACTAGGAGAAAAGAAATAGAACTGGATAGACAGAAAAGATTGAAGGATCAGAACAAACAAAAAATGAGGCATAGAGCTAATGAGTCACCAAAAGCAACAGTAAATCAATTGACAAGCAACAGATTTATAGATGCAAGAAAATGAGAATATGAATCTTCATTACAATCTGAATAGTGGTTATTGTGGATTAGGTTATTTATATTTTTGTAACATAATTGATATAGAATTATGTAGTATGTTTAATGAATTAATCTTCATTAACATATATCTTTGCCGAACAACTTTTATATGCCCACGACTATTATTTTTTTCTGAAACATTTGGTTGTTTGGATTTTATACTAATTATTCACATTTTAGTGTACATAAAAGTTGGTGTCCTTAATTTTTATTTTATTTTAATGTGGTACTTAATTCATGCACTCCCGTCATATTTGACAGGAAATTACAGTAGTAGATTCATAAAAAGTAACCAAAGTAACTCGTTAAAACTTGGAAATGTTTAGAAAGACTAGAATATTTGAAGCATGTTATGAAATTATTTTGAAATAAAAATTCTTCAAATTTTAATGAAGCAAGATTTAAGAAAAATATGTGAAGTAACAGAAAAACTTAGATAATGATCATGGTATTAATGAATGAATAAATTCTTGCTTTTTATAATTTGTAAACTATATTATGAAACCCTTAGTTAAAGGCATGAAAAATATTACAAAATCCCTTGTAAATGGCCCTGATTTTTAGCGGTACACATATGCAAGCAAATAAAATTATTAAAATTTACAGGAAAGGAAACATTAATAAATTGTCATGCTATTATTTTGTTAAAAATAATTGAAAATTAAAAAAAAAATGTATATCTTATATGATAAAAGCCTTCTAAACATTATTCTTCTTTACTTTTAAAAAAATAATTTTAATATCCTCCCAGTCTGTAATTTTTTAAAGTCATATGAATAATGCATAAAAATGGTCTCACATTTTCATGTTTAATATAAGATATCCTGACTATGATATATGATACAGTAAGTCCCCAACTTACACTGTTAATTTGTTCCGAAGGTCGCCGTGTAAGTTGAAAACCGTGTAAGTCCAACAATGCTTAAATACGATATATTTTTTGACATATACGTTTGTTTCAATGGATAGTTAAAGCTAAAGAAGTAGTGCTTATAAAAACAAAATGTTAAGAAAATAAAAATATATTCAGTACAGTACATATCTAAAAACGTAATTGTAAGAAAACTTACACCCACGGGATAACAAATCTAAATAGCAAAAGCGACACTGTCAGCTGTGCATCAATGTATGTACAGTAATCTCTCGGTTTATGAGTTTAATTTGTTCCTCGAAAATTGCTCATAAGGCGAAAACTCGTAAAACAATTAATTTCCCAATACATCCCACGTTATAAATTTTATAAACAATAGTTAAATTATTAAAGTTGGGATGCCGTGACGTTCTGCGCATTCGAGAAGATTCAGGAACCGATGACAGCCAAGAATAGGTGCCGGGAAAAACGATCGGCTTGTGAGGGGAAGGAAATCGTATAAGCGAAAGTTGGCTCGTAAATTGAAAATCAGGTATTAATTTGTGCATCTCGTATAATCGAAAACCTGTAAACTGATTGCTCGTATATTGAGGGATTATTTAATAAAATCAGTAAAACCATAAAACAGTAAAACCATAAAACGGTAGAAACTATAAAAACAATTAGTAAAAGTTCCACAAGTCAAAAGGTAAAAATTACGACATGTTTTGACTAGTCATAGTCATAATCAGGTGAGGGAAGTGGGTGAAGCAGCGAAATATATAGACAAGCGGAAGGGGGAACAATGGAGTTGGAGGGGGAAGGTAAGGAGTAAGAGATGAATGTGGTAACAAGGAAGAGGGGGAGGGGATGTTAGGAATTCGAATTTGAGGTAGCTGTCGGTAAAATAGAGGCTAGTAATGGAGAGTGGCTTAAAAACAAATGGTCATTAGTCAGAGTGTGTTGGTTGTTTTTCAAATCTAAAAGAATTTCCAACTGTTCAAGATGATTAAGCCTGAAACCTTTCCGTTCGACGTGGATAATTTCTGGAGTGAAGTCAGAGGAGTGATTATTTTCGAACAGATGTTTAGCAAAATGAGAAGAGTCGGATTTGATGGAGAAAGCATGCTTGTGTTCGTTGGCCCTAGTAATAAAATTTCTCCCTGTCTGGCCGATGTAGATAGCATCACAATCTGCACAGCATAGTTTATAAACATCACTTTTAGAAAAAAGGTCAATTTTATCTTTTCCTTTTGATATTGACATCCCAATTGAATTGTTGTTGTAGAAAGCTTGTTTTAGTGTATCTTTAGGAAAGGAATTGGAGATGTTGAGTGATAGATTTCCAGTGTATAGCATTCGGCACCAACATGCCTTCTTGTCATCAGGGGTCGTCAGGTTGGTAAAGATGTTACTAAGGAGGATTTTCCTTTGTTTTCTAGAAAGAAGTCTGTCAATGAGTGAGTCTTGATAACTGTTGGCTTTCGCGATTTGATTAATTATGCGCAATTCTTTATTAAAGTTGTGAGCGGAAAGAGGAATACTAGTAAGGCGATGAATCATGGTATGGAAATACCCATGTTTCTGTGCAGGGTGGTGTTTAGAAGTGCGGTTAATAGCATGATCGGTGTAGGTAGGTTTGCGGAATATGGTGAACTCGAGAGTATGATTGAGACGATGAATGGTGAGATCCAGGAAATTGAGGGCGGAATCCTGTTCCAGTTCATAGGTAAACTTTAAGGAGGGGTGGAGGGAGTTCAAAAAGGAGAAGAACATAAGCAGTTGCCTGAGTGTCCCATTCCATATGCATAATATGTCGTCAACATACCGAAACCACGTAATGACATTATGGAGAAGGGGATGATTTTAATCAAACAAAAGCGTCTCAATAGAATTCATAAATATATCGGCGAGAAGGGGGGATAGAGGGGAACCCATTGCTAAACCTTCTTGTTTCAAATAATAGGTGTCATTATAGCGGAAATAATTCTGCGAAACGGAGACTTCTAATAAGTTGAATTGTGAATGAACTGTGCAACTCTTGAGAAGCTCTGACCCTGCGCCTTATTGATGTTCATCGCAAACACAAGCCATACACAGACATTGTGAGGCCCTTAGCGCTATACTATTGGGGTCCCTGGCACTAAATTATTGGGGGCCCTGCAATCGTAGTATATAATGAAACCTCACCTAACAACTCCCCTTTTATTTGACTCCCTGTTTCAATAAATAAAGTATCACAGTGCAAAAAATAAAATTTTTGTTCATGACTTTTAAAATGAGATATTTAATATTCTGAGATTATACATAAAATATTTTTTTTGGGGCCCTTGGCATGCAATGAGCGACCCCCCTTAAATCCAACCCTGGATGAACGGGGAACTGTGTCCTGTGCTGGATGAACAGGAGTTCATTGTCGTCGAGAGTTAGATATGGGGTATGGCCACGATCTCGCCTCATCGAATGCCCATCATTTCCTCGCTGAACAATATCTTCCATTCAATCTTGCGAATGACTTCGCCTCCATGAACCTTCCGAAGGTCTGCTTTTGTGGGCGGGGTTTCAAGAGCGAGCTCGATGGATGCCAGACAAATATTGGTCTACGCGAGAATGGTGTGCGTGGAGTGGGGGTACTCAGTGACCTATACTGTTTTCAAGGCCAAGCGTCTGACACAACAACCGCTGTAACATTTTTATTAGTATAGAGAGATAACTATGTGGCAACAGATTAAGAATTAATCCTTAAGCTGCTAAATAAATAATAATTCAGTTTGCTATATGCATAAGAAATTGTCTTAAAAATAACATGTTTGTCACACAAAAAAATAATATAATAACTAGAAATACAGATAGAAAAAATTAAATATTGAAATTAGCTCTCTTGGATAACTGTCATCTTATTGTCAATACTTAATCAAGTTCATCTTTCTCCTCCTTGTCACTCACTTTTGTAAATCACATAAAAAAATTAGGTGATTCTCACTAATATAAGCATCCAAGAGATTCTGCATTTTCACAGATACTTCAGCAATCTTCATGAGACATACTCTTCATGATATCTTTGATATAACAGAAGGTGTTAGACGTTTCTACCAAACTGACACGAATTGACCTCTTATCCTGGAGCAATTTCGTTGCCAGGTCTTTCTAAAATGCTCAAAAAAATGAAAATGGTCAACTGACAACTATATTGGTTTGAGGTTTTAAAGCATTTCAACTTAGATGCGTTAAAAACATGATGATGCACACATACCTCTTGTCGTGTGGTACATAAAATTTGAGCCTGCTCTTGTCTTTAATGATCTCTGTGATGAATGAAGGTGCCTGGTAATTGACCGTTTGCTGTTATTTTGTAGATGCTGATGATGTTGTAAAACTTCCATGAGCAATAGAATCAGTGAAGCACATATTCCAGATACTAAAAGAATCATTGCAGGATATGCATCTCCAATAGTGAGGCTTACAACTCCATGTTTGTTGCCATCTTGCTGGTTCATTATCATTGATCTCAGAGATCTATTTGAGAAGAGTAAATAATAATTTCTATCAAAGCATTGCTTCAATTTATATATAAAAATAACAAAATTTCATTTTGTTTGCAGGAAAGGATTATATTCATCCTATAAGAAGCACAACATCATACAATGCCATCTCTTAAACTAATTTTTTCAACAAAAGTAGAAACTGTAACTTCTGTTTTCATATGTTATTAGAAAACTAGTCAGACAGGAATAAGTATTAAGATTTGGAAAAAGGAAATAAACATTCTTTTTAGTATCTTAATCACATCTTGAAGTCAGATTTGCATCTAAGTAAACCACAAAAGCATTTCAAAAATATTAGTTCAGATTATTTGAACAAGGCACTTTGAAAAACTACAAATGAAACAATCTCTTTAGCTATTATAGGTCAAGAAAAGTTAATGCATATTAAAAACATGTAGTGACTGAGGTTCGATTCTGAATTAGTATATCGTGAAAGAATAATAATGTAATGCCTGTAGGAAAATATATTATGACAAATGACCCACAGCTATAACTAGAAAAAAAATATCAATAACTATAAAAGGCTAAATCTCTTGGTTACTTGGTCATCATTTTTTGCATAACGCTAAATATCTCAACATATCTCGGCCATTTCTTCAGCCAGTCCAGCCAAATTTGCTATGAATACGTTCAAAAAGAAAATGCTATAAAAATTTTTTCAAAAAAGTCCCGGGTTCGACGCCAGGAGAATGTTTTACATTCCATATGAATCTAATATCTCGGCCCATAAGTTTACATGCTAAAATTTAATTTTCAACATGCAGAGTTTTACTCTTTTGGAAATTAAAATTAGGAAGAATTGACCTACGACCTTCAAATTAGGACTATTTTAATTTTGTTCGTCTTTTCTCACTTAAAGGTAAAACTTTAGCAAATTTTACATTTAAATTCACCGATGTAAGAAAAATCGTTCACTTTCATCAATGACCACTTTGGAAACGAGCATTGTTGTTTCAAGCCATATATGCTCATAAACCTATATTCATTTATGTAAATTGGATGTATAAATGCGGTAAATTATGTATTTTAAAACATGCTAATATTTGAAATAATTCGACGATATTGTGACGTGCCTTCGTTGTCTTTTTGAAGTCTTTCTGCATATTAAAGGCAGTTACTTGTGCTGTGCCTTCACATTATCTGAATGGAACAGATATTATGAATTACATTAGCCAGATGCAGTTTTTTCACATGGACAGCTGTATGTAGCCATAACTAGAACACGTGACAAACATAATTTGAAATTTTGGGTTAAGGAAAAAGAAAATCAAGGGCAATTGCTGTTAAACGAAAGAGTATTTACAAGGAACGTCTTTATAAGAGAGCTACTGAATAGCTAAAATAATATTATTGAGGTATAAGACTGTTTTCCTCTTAATTTTTTAAAACTATTCCTTTGTTTTCATTTGTAGCCCTTTCCAATCTTATTCAAATATTATAATTTTATCATTTGTTTGTTGGTTTTCTTTTTATATTGTTTGTTTTCAAAGGCCATTTTAAACGGGCTCATTCGTCTAGTACAGTAATTCCCAAACTCTTTGCAGGAATGGCACACTTTCAACGATAAACAGAATTTCACGGCACCCCAGCCTTGACACTAGGTTCTTATATTTTTCCATACGATTATTTGAACACATCTATTTGTTGGTACTATGCCACAATCGATTAATTATAAGAAAAATGATTGTCTCAATTACCCATCAACACATCCAAATTGTTGATTTATTTATAAAAACAAATCAGACACGGCACCCCAGTATGCCATGGCACACAGTTTGGGAACCACTGGTCTAGTATATACAGTAAAACTCATTTATAACGATCACGCTTAAAACGAAATCTTGGCTATACCGAAGAAATGTCTCAGTCCCTTGAACTTCTCCATAAGGGCATTGGTTAAATTTCTCGGATGTAACGAACACGCATTTTACGAATTCTTGGCTGTAACGAACAAATGTTTGATCCCATGGCAAAACAATGCCCCATATATAACGAATTTTGGCAAGCAGAACGATAAGTAATGAATAGTTTCCGCCTGTTTACCGTGCACTTGTTCGTAGATGTCCCCTTCCTCCATCTACCCCTTCCATACGAATTTCCACGCTCCCTTTGTTTTGTAATTGATATTAAAAATGTAAAATATTTATGTAAATTAATGACCATAATAATAATATTAATTGACCATTTAAAAAATCGTATGTAATAGCAGTCGAACATTTTACATGCCGCGAAGTTGATAAGCATCTCTTTGCATATGTAAGTACGGCATTGAAGTCGACTCACTGCAAATACAGTAAAAGCTGTGTTATCCGGCTATCTTGGGGATTGTGGAAAGCCGATTAGGAGAAATATCCGGTTAGGGGAGCGATTTTCGATTTTGACATCGCAAATTCAGCAATAACCAAACAAAATTGGGCTTAGGTTCACTATCGTACTCCCCAAACCATGCGTGAGGTTTGCATTTTCCATTTTAATTCTTCCACACGTAGTTAGATATAGACACTATTTACCCATTCTTATTTAATACGTTGCTACACTTACATGCAAAACAAAAAGACTATTGAAAAGTTTAGGGCGTCCGGGAAGTTTGGGGATTACGGCAGTGAACCTGTTCCCAAAATTGAATTTATTGGATTATATCTTTCTTATTTATCTTTATTTACTCTATTAGAAAAGGATGAAATTATTTAATTCCTCTGAACATTTCTGTGAAAACCAGTCATATAATATTTTATCCAGTTCCTCAATTTTTGGCTTATGAAGCGTATGATGTTTATTAATTGATTTACTCGTCTCAGAAGATGACACAAATTTCATTAATTTAGCCTTATGAGCCTTGATATCGTATAGTGTGGAAGATCCGATGTTGAATTCTTTTGGTATGGCTGCTCTATTTTTTCATTTTTCAATTCGTTTGATCAGCTCCAGCTTTTGTGTTAGCGTTAAACCTACCTTTTCCCTCCTGTTCCTTGCTTTTAGGTATTTATTTTGATGCCATATTCAATGGATGGGTAATTTTTTAAATAATGAAAAGTGATAAAACTGAAAATTGTAGAAGTACACCAAAACATCTAGACAATGCAAATGGCTTACGCAACCAAAAAAGCCATGCTTACTCGGCAGCCACAGAAGTATACGGAGTAAATACGTAATATATACATCTTATATTTTAAGAAATTTTAAAGTGGAAGTTGTGGTATTACACACATACTATTCACACAAAAATTCATAAAAAAAGAAAAAGAAATACAAAATGAATTGTATTTGGTAATTGCCTGTATCTAAGGTTCTAAATAGCCGGATAGCACAGCTTTTACTGTATGTGTATACCTTATATATGGGATGTATAGGCCAAAAACCATGTTTCTCGTATATAACATGGTCATGCTTATAACGAAGCAATGAGTCGGTCCCCTCAAATACGTATTAAACGAGTTTTACTGTATATAAAATAGGATGGTGATAGATATTTTTATTTATTAACAGTGCTGGATTACCCAATAGGCACAGTAGGCACCTGCCTAGGAGCCCCCACCCAGTAGGGTGACTGTTATATGGGCAGTATTATTGAAAGCAAAAAGATAATTTAATAAAAAAATGAATTAGTAAGTATTTTATCAGACATGCTTTCCCAATGTCGCCATTGCTTTCAGGATTTATCTGACAATGCCTCATTCGACCTGTGAAGGAGAGAGACCCTTTTCAAATCTTTCTCATATAGAAAATGAGAAAAGAACAACAATGCATCAAGAACGTCTGAAAGCATTGATTCCAATATGCACAAAACATGATTTTGTTTTTCTTTAAATTAGATTTTTGTCATTGATTCAGAAATCTGCCATCTCAGAAGTTTGGAAGGTGAATCTGTTAGACTTATCTTTGTGTTTCTTAAAAAAAATAACATTTTTTTGTCAATAAAAAGTTTTTTTTTTAGTATATCATAGTTTTCACAAACTACGAGGAGGGCCCTCAAGGTGCCTAGGAGCCTCAGTGGGTCTCAATCCACCACTGCTTATTAAGAAAACTCATAGGAAAGTTGGAATCCTGATTTGGTAAAAAATTACAATAAAAGTATAACTAAAATTTGCCCAGCGTAAAATATTGAAAATGATACATTTACTTAAAGGAAAAGAAGGTATGAGGAAAAGGTTTGTGTTTCTATCAGAGGGTGAAGAAATTTAACATAATTCAAAGAATTGAAGTTCACTAATATCCATAACAGATCGTTTTCAGTGTCCCCTGATTAATATTATTACATAGTTGAACAATAACTGAATATTCATTATGTTCACATATATGCCATATGTGTGAATATGATAAATATTTCAATAAACCACAATGAATACTTTTTCAACAGATTTTGTTCCAAGCACATTGAAAAGCAGTAAATCACTTTATACTGGATGAACATTTTTACGTAATTATTTACAAAGAAAAAATATAAAAAATACAATTAATGTTTAAAAAAATAACTGATAATATATCAGTAAATATGGAAACTTAAGGCTATTATTGAGGTATGAAAGTAACAATTAATGGATGTGAAAAAATTTCCCATTCGTGCGAATGGGCTTTTCATTGATACATGCATGGTTAACAGCATTATACACTAAACACCATCAAACAAGTATTAGTCTCTTCACTTCATAGTCCAAATCAAGTTGAATGATGAAATACTTCCTTAAAATGTCAATTGTGACTTTTTTTGGTGGCTTTAAAAATTATTTCCATTTACTGTAAAGTTCAAATTATTCCTCTGACTTTGATATGCCTATTAATCCCATGCATGATTCAAAATATCATTTTCAATTTTTTTATAGAAAAATCACATCCACAGGGGAATGATCATGATTTATAATCATGCAGTATAATAATTAAAGGCAAAATAAAGTACATAGAAATTGTGGAAGTAGTATATAAATCTTAAAAACTGCCTAACAGTAGTAATTTTAAAGACATTGTCTGTTTAGTTACCTTGAAGCCAATTGGTCTAAATCACTGGCAAAATTGAAAGATCATGTCTTAACCTATAAAAATTTTTATTTTATTTTTAATAGCAGTTTAGGTATTCACATTATCAAAGTACATTTTAAAAACTTAATTAAAATTACAATGCTGCTTTCCATGTAAAGTAAAAAAAGAGTTCTCATTCGGAATCATTTTTACAACTCTGTAACTGGTAGATAATATTGTGAAATGGATCAGCAAATGTTTTATCAGTCATCAATGTAAGTAACCATTATTTTATTATGTTAGTTACTGAAGCTCCATTCACATATTATGAAATAGGAAATTCAGAAAAATATAAAACTGCGAAAGATAATAATGAGAGTAAGTATAAGATGACAAAGAACAAATTAACTGTGATATTAGACGTAGTACTTATGTTTTGTCTGATAATTAAAACTCTCAGATTGAATGATGGAATTTAAAAATAATATCTTCATTATGTTGTTTAATTTATCTGAAAGACAATTAAGGTCTTAAAATCACTTTTAGAATATCACTGGAGCAAGGGACAATCGAAGAAAATGGTTCATGCTTGAGAGATATCATTATATGCATTTTAAAAAATATAGACATATTAACAAAGAGAAATGGGATCGATTTCTTAGATTTCTTATAGCACATACATACAGGGCCGACTCTAGGGGCGAGCACTTGAGGCACAGGCTCGGGGCGCCAAATTTTAGGGGTGCCAAAATGAAAAAAGTCAGCTGAAGTTAATTCTTAAAAAAATCTAATATGCCAGCCCAAAAAGGCACAATATACATATGTAAAAATATCACATCAATGATTAAATGAGTTGCCGGATTTCTATTTTTACTCTTTGCAAGACAAACATTTTCAGCGTTTTCGCATTAAAATTTTTAAAATGATCATATTGTCTATTATAGCATGAAAAACCTTTATAAATTAATAAAATTGATCACGAGCAACCTGACGGTACAGATGCGATTGTATCCGATAGTGTTCCGTAAGGAATTTTGACCTTTTTTGTTATCGCTACGAATGTATCGTTATGAAAGCAGGGGCGGAACCAGAAACTTCTCAAGGAGAGGGAGGGCGATCGCTCCTATCAAATCTGCCCCTGCCAACGGCCCTATATTTTGAAAATTTCTATCCCTATCAGAACCTTTCCTTTGCTTGATATATAGACCTAATCTATGGCTTACAATTTAGGAATTCTGCACGGAATGAATTTAAGAAAGCACCCAGTAGTGTGCAATGGGGTTATCCAAGGGGGTGGGGATGATCGACCCCATCTCCCCCTCCCTTGATTCCGCCCATGCATGAAAGTGAAGCAATTTCTTCTGAAGTGGCAATAATAATCTGTTTATGATAATTTCAATATAATAATGTGCAAAAATTTACATAAAGATTATTAAAAATTCAAATTTTGAGACGATAATTTTAAACCCCCTTTCAAACCCCCCTTTTCAAACCCCCCTTTTCAAACCCCCCTTTTCAAACCCCCCTTTCAAACCCCCCTTTCAAACCCTCCATTTCAAACACTCCCTTTCAAACGCCCTCTTTCAAACCCCCCTTTCAAACCCCCCTTTTCAAACCCCCCTTTCAAACCCCCCTTTCAAACCCCCCTTTAAAACCCCTATCAAACCCCCCTTTCAAACCCTCCATTTCAAACACTCCCTTTCAAACGCCCTCTTTCAAACCCCCCTTTCAAACCCCCCTTTCAACCCTCCCTTTTAAACCACCCCTTTCAAACCCCCCTTTAAAACCCCCTATCAAACCCTCCATTTCTAACCCTCCCTTTCAGTATGAGGTAAGGCAGGCGGGCAGGCTGGATGTGGCTCGCAGGCCATGGTTTGGGGACCCCTGAGTTAGATGATAATTTCACTAGTGTGCTGATTTATGAACAATGTGATGAACCGATAGATGATGAAGTGCAAAGATTCAAAGTGTATTTTTTCTATAATATTTTGGGTATTGCAATTACCTCCTTAAAAGAAAGATTTGAATTAATGGAGAAACATATTAATAGATTCAGTTTTAAAAATATATATAAAATGAGAGATGAAATTTTGATTAAAAATTGCATGGGCTTAGAAATGTTGCTGACTGATGGAGATCACAATGATATTTCAGGACTAGACTTGGTTGAGGAGCTGAAATATAAAAAAAAAATCATTTGGATTCTGAATCACTGCTGGAAGTTTTAGAAAACGTGTGCAGATTATTTACCGAATCATGCCCAAATGTATTTATAGCATTAAGAATATTCCTGACATTGCCAATAAGCATTTCTACAGCAGAAAGGAGTTTTTCAAAATTAAATCTAATCAAGACGTACCTCAGATCATCTATGTCCCAAGAGAGATTAGTTGGGCTGGCAACTATATCAATTGAAAAAAATATTACTGAAGAGTTGGAGATGGAGGATCTGATTAAACGATTTGCTTCAATAAAGGGTAGGAGAATAAATTTTGAATAATACATTGCAAGTAAATAATTTGTAAATATATATTTTTTCTACAAGAAATTTACTTTCTTATTTTCAGGTGAAATATATGATTTCTTATTGTATCATCAATAAGTTAATTGTGATTTTAAACTAGAACTGTTCTGAATATTTCATATGCATTTATTTAGAAGTAATTAATCAATGATAAATCCAAAATGCCGAACCTAACACAACACAATGGAGCTTGTGTCCAAGAAAAAAATGCGATTTCTTGTGAATGTATAGTATTATTAGTAATTATATTAGTATAGACAACACAATAATACAATTATTAATAAAATAATATGGTTTAGTTATTCTAAAAAAATTTAAAAATTAATAACAATTATATTAGATATAATAAATTTAGTAAAAGTTTTCTATTTAGCAATGAAAAATGTTGGTCGTGAGGGGCACTCGAACAAACTTGGTGCTCGGGGCGCCAATACACCTTCAGCCGCTCTTGCATACATACATACATATGTATATAAAATGCTACAGATGGAAGAAAAAAGATGGTCTGCGATACATTTGAATGCTGAAAATAAGTTGATGATACGGTTCAATGACTTTGTAAATTGTACTTAAAAGTTATATATGTGACTGTTATTTTAAGTGTGTGTGTGTGTGTGTATATGTAACTTTAGGCTTGTTTAACATATATAGGGATAAAATATGGACTATAGACACACACACACGTGTGTGTTTGTGTATATAATTATTTATTGAAGTAATATATTCTGTGTTAAATACTTCATGGTAAGCTAACAACTAACCAATGTGAACCCCTTTATTAATATACCGATGGGAAAGCCACATCTTTTACTTGCCTGTTTGAAATTTATAATATCTAGAGAATTATTCCAGTCCAAACTGTACACAAGGCTTCCTGTGATTGGAAGCCAAATGTGAAAGTTTCCAGTGTTAAGGCACTAGTGTGTGAATTAAATTGCAAAGTACCAGTGTTATGATTTAATCAGGGCCAGATCTATAATGAAGCGGCCGCTTCAGGCCTCACTTTTAAAGGGGCCCCATTTTTTCAACTTCAATGTTATTATTTAACAAAAGTATATTTGTGAAGAACTAGTATTTTACTACATATAATAAAAATGTCTGTAATTGTAATCCTATATTAATCTACTATAATATATTTTGAAGCATGTGTTTGTGTGTTTGTTCATGGAATTCCTCCTAAACGATAAAAGCTAGAATAACCAAATTTGGTACGATTCTTACTTACATCCTAACTTAGTGAATAGTCAAGGTTTGGTCAACCAGGATTAATCAGAGCTGCCAATATAGGGGATTAACATTTTTCCATAAGATATGTATGAATCCATTTCTTGACTTGCAAGGTATTCTTCCTTCAAGCATAAAAATATGTAAATATATTTCGTTTTTCCTTTATTCAACGAATAAAACTCTATACTTTCTTATTCCTGCGAAGTTTACATGTTACACGGTCCAAGTTTTTAGAAATACGCTATTTGTTTCAAAATTTTGTGAATTTTTTGTACTCTTTCCGGGCGTTGCCATGGTGGCCGTCATTGTTACCTCAGATTCAGTTAGCTTCAATGAAGCTTACAAATAGACGAAAGTTTAGCGTTATTCGATTCGCACTTTTGTTTAAGCAATGAAACGATCGATGTTTATGGATGGCAACATAAATAGATTCTGATTATTAGTGAGGAAGCATTTATAACGATTGATGAAAGTAATTGAACCTTCTTTCGTCTATTGAATACTGGAATCTTACATTTTTTGTAAGAAAAATCATTATATTTTACATTATAATGTTTACTAATGTAAATAAGCTCACATATCTGGTGTATATTTACCTGAGTCAGTGTTCAATCATGGACAACTGTACATTGCTTTTTCACGGGTTTCTTGCTTACAAGACATAAAAGTAAATATTTCAGCGAGGCATAATTACACAAGAAATGAAGCTGGATTTGGCGAAAGTAATATGATAGGAAATAAAATTATTGTTATATTTGAATGCAATATGCTTGGAAATGGATTGTTACAAGCAAATATGATTAATTGTTAAGAAAAGCTAATTGTAATTTTAAAAGTATCTACTATATATTTTAAAGAGTTTGTATATTGTGCTGTAGTGGCTTCACTAAATCCGTTGAAATTCAATGGGAAAATCTGCTAGTAAATATATAAATTAAACACGTGTTTTCTTTGTCATCAAAATTTTCAGGAAGGGAGGGGCCCATTTTAAACCTTCCTCTTTTGGCCCCGAAATATGTACAGCCAGCCCTGGATTTAATGACTACTTAATGGTGGCAGGATGGTTTCTGACCATCTTAAGAAGACTGGTATGCCACATCGCTTAATACCATCCCACCTCAAGCACTGATTGTACGTGTTAGTCCACATTTTATCAAAATATATCCCATCCTTTTTACCCACGACTACGCTAGAATTCCCAAAATATTCATCTTTAATGGAATTATTTTTCAACACGCATCTTTAAAGTGTCTTGTACTTACTTTTCTCACAGATATCACAAATTGTAATCCTAACATGAACGTTCACTTCAACCTTTTTTTGGCAAAATTCTACACAATATATGTTATTATCCACGTCGATTGAATCCGTTAAATATTCGAGGATATTAAAATCCGTGTTGCCCCCATGTCTCTTCAAACTTACAAGTGATTTGTCTCCTTGACAACCAGTCCGGCTCCGCACCACTTGTGAATGATGAAGACGCAATCGGGGAGGGCGTCATGATGCTGGGAAGGTGGCCTGGAACATAGTGTCACGTCGCTGCGAAGGATGGCTTGCACGGCCTCCTCGTCCACCAAACGGATCTCCGACCCATGGAATCTTAGAATTAGAATAACATACATGTTTACAAGAATGGACAGCGTGATAATTTTATCAGGAAACGCACTAGCACCGGCTCTCACACGGCTAATTCCTCCATTAGGAACATATTGGAACCATTTTTTGCTCAGCTAATTGATGAAGAAAGACAGTATGGATATTTCCAACAATATAGTGCAACCATGCATACTGCCACATGCAGCCGATATGCCTGAAGTCCAGAGGAATTAGCCATGTGAGGGCCGGTGCTAGTGTGTTTCCTGATAAAATGATTTGTGTACATACTAGAGCCGCGGTGCCCAAACTACGGCCCTCCGAGTGTCTTCATCCGGCCCGACACGAGTTTAACATTTAAGGAATACAATGCAATGCAGCATAAAAGGAAAATAGGAAATTACAAAAACAACACATTTTGTTTACCCCTCTATTCCCATAATAGGTAAATGCATTAAAAACCAGATATTTCTGACTCACGACTAAATCCTTAATTTCCAAGTTATTCTTATACTCTATTTTAGATTAAGGGTGACCTGCAAAGAGGGTGGAATTGAGGTAGACATGTGGCCCACGATGAGTGAAGCAATGGGTTATGTGGCCCTCGGGCCAAAAAGTTTGCGCACCGCTGTACTAGGGTATGTGCATGTCAATGATGACGGTGCATCAATTTAAGTGTACCTATTTAAATACTATACAGGCGACTCCCGAGATTCGACGGGGATGCGGTCCTGAAAACGTGGTCGAATCTCGAACAGTCGAATATAATTTCAGCATAGATTCAAACAATTAGAGCAGAAATAACGATGTTTAGACTGAAACTAAACCTCTTGTGGTTGGGCAGGCAGAAAATTACTTCGCTTAAACTAGTTCCTAATTCGACTGATCGATCGGCTGGATCGAATAAGCGGTCGAATTCTCGATTTGGTCGAATCTCAAACGGTCGAATCTCGGGACTCGCCTGAATACAAAAAATCGACGGTCGATTTTCTATAATTTTAATTCGCAAAAGAATGAAATTCTGCGTTTTGGAAAATTGCTTTTTTGCGTGATATCTTACGAAATTACATGCTGGAGTCAAATTCGGGTCTTTCTTTCGAGGCTTTTTTTTGGACTTTCAATGCATGATTGAAGCATTAATGCCCAAGTTCAAAGTATTACCTTAGTCGGAATGTATGTTCAAACACAGTTCTAAAAAGCATCACAGACAGAGTGACAGAATAAGCGTTGTATATACTACATATATATATATTTTTATCTATATGTATGTATGTATATATATATATACACACACACACAGAGCCGTAGTGAGGGCGGGGCAACCGGGGCAGGTGCCCAGGGTGCAGCTTCATAAGGGGGCGTCAAATTGAAGTATTATTATACACTTGACAAAATGTGGCTACAGTTTCGATCCCTTTGCAATGGCCAACCTGAGGTTCAGCTGAAGGACCATGATTGTACCAAGTCATAGGTTAATGTGTGCAAATTAATTGGCTTCTTCTACTCTCTATGCTCTGAATGTAATTTCTTTTATTTATCCTCGTTCCCAAAATTGTGTATGCCCTATCACATTACATTAGTCATGCAGAATTTTCATCCAAGTCGTCGGTAATAAAGTAGGTAATTATTGAAGAGGTCTTTATTGATTTATTGCTGTCCAATCGAAAAAGTCAGTACAATATACATTGTACAAACTTTATCATATATTAATGCGTCATTTAGTTAGATATTGAAAAATATGAACTATGTAGAATCATTATAAATATCACTTAATTTGATGAAAATCGTATGAGCTGTTTTTTAGATAATCCAATTGGTATTAAAGTTGCCCAAGAATAAACTAGCCTAATATTAATTTTTTGAGAAATATGAACTATGCAGACATCAACTCGAGTATCTTTACGGAATTTGATGAAAATCGCATTAACCGTTGTTGATAAAATCAAATTGGTGTTAAAGTTGCCTAGAATAAACTAGCCTTATGTTCATTTTCTGAGAAATATGAACTATGTAGTATTATTGTGAACTCAGATGTCTATACAAAATTTGATCATAATCGTTGCTGCCGTTTTTAGAACATCAAATTGTTGTTAAAACTGCCTAGAATAAACTGCCCTTAATTATTGAGGTATTTCAACCATTTCTTCATGGCTTATACTCTGTATGATAAAATGCTTAAGTTCGAGATTTCATTCATTTTCACTTTAACGTTTAGGCTCTAGAGCCGCGAACAGACAGACAGAGACAGACCCACAGACAGACGGCATTGCGAAAACAACTTTTTCGGACTCAGGTACACCAAAAACGTATATTTCCATCAAAATATCAAGATCGAATTTTTTCGTGATTACAATACCTTCTCAGTATACTTCGTATATGAGAAACTAAAAGGGAGACGAAATCGCGTCAGAAATAATCTAAAAATTGGAATTCTTTTTACCTAATTTTATTTTATTTACTGTTGTTGTGTTCAATTTAAATTGGCGACAACGCTGTATGTGGACCTATGAAATAAATAAACTTTATGTACTAGATTTACAAAACATAATAGCTCAATCATATGAAAATGCTCCTAATAGATAAACGGTAAATTTATTAATTTATTTTGCTGGTTACACATGGAGGCCCTTAAGTTGATGTTGAAAAAACATGGCACAACACGATGTTCATCAAGAGAAAATGCAGTGAATTCATTGAGGTTACAATTTAAGCATATTTATAGGGTGTTAATAAAAAAAAAGAATGAAAATGAATGCACAGATATTGAAAGCTTGCTATAACAGATCGACGTGCAATTTATATTTTTCTTGTTAGAAGATCAACCGCCTCACTAAATCTGTTCAGGGTGCCGATGTAACTGTGGATTGATCCACAATTTGGTACCAGACACAAAAAGTTCAAAATCACAACCGGAAGAGTATATGGAAGAGGCAAAGACATTTTGCGATGAAAAAGGAATCCCGAAAATAAGAGGAAGAAAAAGGGATTTAATGTCACGATGGGAACTGTAGCACCCTCAATACCTGAAACAACAAAATACTATTTACGGTGCAGTGCATTAGGCAACAAATTCTCTTCAAAATCAACTGTAGGCACGATTACATCTTTATACGAATTGATAATGATTTAAATTTTTTAAGTTGTGCTTTATATTGTATAATACGAGTCAATCGAAGAAGTTCCCAGTTTGAAACACCACCTGCCTTCGATAAAAGGTGTAAAAATCACACAAAGAAATATTGGAATTTCTTCATGAATATGGTGTTTTAAGTTCCTTTCTCAATGTGGAAATTTTTCTGAGAATTTCTTGACATTCGCCACATCAATTTCAAGTGGAGAGCGTTCTTTTAGTAAACTGAAATTGACCAAAAATGACCTACGGTTATCAATGAATCAAGAGAGACTTTCTGGTCTAGCCATCTTATCTATTGAATACGACACTGCTAAAAATATACATTCCAATGACATAATATTTTTGCTGCAGATAAAGCCCAAAAAATAAATCTGTAAAGAAACGATTGTTTATTTTAGTGAAATACCTTTTTTAAAATAGGCACTTATCAAAAAATCCTCTGCCCAGGGCCCCAAAAGTGGTCACTACGGACCTGTGTACAGGGGACGCAGCTTCACTACGTGCATAATATAAATAAGATTAGAATTTTGGGATTTTCACATCATTTATAAAGCAATATGATGACATTTAGCGAAAATGTTCAGTCAACATTTAAAAGAAATTATTTTTCCAATAAAGCCACGGTCATTATCATTATACGGTGGGATGTTCAAACATGTCGTTTTAATTCGATACCTCACAATCGTTCAGTATTTTTCACGAACAAACTAATTTTTTCATTGTATGTTTGAATTTCTGGCTAATCAGCAGTGGCGTAGCGTACATCCAGCAAACCGGTGCAATGCACTGGGGCGCCCAGCCATAGGGGGGCCCCAAATGACCCTGACACTATATGTTACATGATAAAATTAATGATAGGGGCCTCAAAATCGAATTTTGCACGAGGGCTCCATAAGAGTTTGCCATGCCACTGCTAATCAGCCTCTTGGGCTATTATAATCAGGTAATTTCATTTTGATATCGATGTCCGCAAACGCATTTGTTTTCGCGTGCTCCTCACCCGATCCGCTGCCGGTGGTTCGCGTGCCATTTGCCGTCTCGTCCTTCGACCGGCGGCGGCGCTAAAGTGGCGACCACAGAAGCAGAGTATGCCGTGAAAGCGATGACGGAAAAGGCGAAGAGGAAGGTGAAGATGGTGCGGGCGGCTGCTGTGTCCGGGTGTCTGGGGCTCCCTGCAGATGATAAGGTGCACGCTAGAGCGACGGAGTCAACAACCGAGAATGGACGCCGATTAAAAGCGACAGCGATCGCGCGACCATTTCGCGGCCATTTTGAAGGAGTCGTCCTTCGTCGTCGCCATAAATGAAAGAAGCATATATATATACATACATATACACACGCACACACACAATGCCGTAACTAGGGCGGGGCAAGCGGGGCATCTGCCCCGGGCGCAACTAAGCAAGGGGCGCTAAAAATCCAAATAGTAACTAAATAGACTAGCGAAAATACTTTCTTGAAGGGGTAGAAGACGCATATTTAGTAGTTAGCCCCGGGCGCTAAAATAACCAGTTACTGGGGTGTGTGTATATACACAGTGCCGTGCCCAGACATTTTGCCGCCTGAGGCGAGAAATAATATGGCGCCCCCTTAAGTTTTTTTACTATACTACGTACCAAACTTAATGATCGCTAAGATGGCGTCGAAATATGAGGGCGTACCCTTCGTCAACTAATCAGAGGCATCCGGCGTTGCCGCCTCTTTGGTTTCTGCTCGGGGACCCTTTCTAGTTGCGTAGCAGATTTTGGTGGAGGCGGTAGGGTTTATTGCGTGAGAGATGTCTGAGCGAAAATCTGTGAGACGTGTTCTTCAGAGTTCCGCGCGGAATTTAGTTTTAAGTGTACGAAATTACTTCGAGAGGGAGAAAAGTAATGGTGGATCGTTACTTGCTATTTCGAAGGCTGTAAAAAGATCAGCTGCTGCCCTTAACTTGGGAACGGCTACAGTCAGAATAATAACCAACGAGAAGTATTCTCAGGAAAACCGTAGTAGAACACACAAAGAAAGTTATCGAGGAGGCTTGGATTAAAGAAGGAATATTGGAAGAGGGAATTCAAGAAATTATAATAGCATTGACCTCAAGTTCGGATTCGAATACTAGCAGTGATGTCAATATTAGCGAAGATAACGTTGAACTGGAAGAATTAGGAGTTTCACCTTTGTAGAAGGTAACTATAAAAATATTAAAAATTATAGAAATTATTTATATTTGTTTCATTCTGTTTAAATACTAAGGAAGGTAGGTATTGATTGAATAATTACTCTTTGTTTAAAAAATTAAGTGTAAAATTAGATAATTACTAATATGCTGTATTGTTTTGCCATTTACTCATACAAATATCTCTTTTTTTGAACAGCTTCAATTGAACACTGTCAATCAGTCAACAATTTGTCTCCTGATTTAAATATATCTTAATGTTTTAATAGGTAAGAAGGTGAGGTGAATGATGAGTTATAATTTCCTCTTGACTTCTTATTAATAAGTTAAATTTTCAGTCTATGCCAAGTTGATCAGTTCTTCCATGGTGCCTTTGCCCAAATTTCCAGCTGCTAATTAATTTCCACAATGTAAGTATTTTGGAGTATTACATTACCACACTATTAAATGAGTGTTTTGAAATTCATTCTGCTATTCCTCTCTTTTTTGCAGAACCAGTTAATTCCAACCAATGTTCATACTTAAGTTTGATTATAAGTATTAATTCATAAGTTATGTTAAGGCAATGCTAATAATAAAAATAATCTGTAATGATATAACTAAAACTTTCATCAATTAATTAAGACATATTAATTAATTTTATATGGTGAAAAGTCTTTCATTTAAAAACAATTTCATTCTTTTCTGCAAGAAAAGTATATGATTCTGTTACATGCCTTAGTTATCTCTTATGTGCAGTTTTGAATTCTTCCATGGCTTGCTGTAATCCCTACGCTTCAAATGTGCATACATTTATTTGCATGTGTCAATGCCTACTGAAAATCCCTGTAGTGTGTGTTCATCCATCTATCCCACAGTGCTTTTACTCCCATTTTTAGTGATAGTCTGGCCATTTCATACTCAAATCATGTGTGTGCTTCAGCTTATAATGGTTTACTTATTCAGTGCCTTTTCTACCAAATGTGGTTCTCCCTATTATCCTTATTAAAGTGTAAATTGTAATTTATTTGTATAGGGTCAGTGTCTACTTGAAATCCCTGAAGTGTGAATGTTTCTCCCTCTATCCCACAGTGCTTTTCCCTTTTTAGTGCTATAGTTTTTATATTTCATGCTCAAAGCATGTAAGTGCTTCTTCTTCTTTATAAGGACTTAGCTTATTAAAGTTTAAATTGCAATATATTTGTATAGTGGCAGGTTAGTGCCTGTGTGTACATGAAAGTGATGGATTTAAATAACTTTAAGGCAAGTGAAGATAAGTGATTATTTCAAAGGTATTTTTGTCTTAACTTTTCTCATTATTATGCATTTCCACTTTATTTTATTACTTACTGTTCATGCTTAGTATATAATTCCATTTCTGTTTATTTTATATCCTAAAATTGCTTCTCTTATTTTTACTTCATCTATTTACAAATAACCTAAATTTTATATGTAGCTACTCTATTTTTAATTCACTCTGTCCCTCTACCTATCATTATATTTCAATAGTGACATTGATGTGGCTATGATTAATCTAATGTCATATGTTTTTCAGGCAGTTATATTACTTTCTTCTTTTTATGAAATTCAGCAATAATAATATGCTGACAAAACCGGTTATTTTATTCTAGTGTTGATCTTACTATTTATGTGCACAATTTAATCGTGTTTATTGTTATGTTTTCTAACCACTGCTTCTTTTGCAGCTCTCTATATCTTAGTTTACCTCAGGTTTCGCAGTTTTTTCACATCCCTCTTCTTGCGGCCGTTTTTCTGCAAATGGGGTTTTTGCCTTACTGGTTTTTCCCTGTAAAAATGTTCAATTTGTTTGCAGTTTTAAATATATTAAGTAATTTTACTACTTTGAATTTCTTTAATATTCCCCATATTCATGCAAACGTTTACTCTGAATCACAGTGTATATAATATGTAATGGTTTATTGTCTTTGGAATAAGTAAAAGTACCTACTCAATGAGAAGCGTTATTTTTATTCCTTTATCCAATCATGATTTCCTAATAATATGATAATTATTAACTTATGTGTTTGCTTTAATTTGTGTAATGTATTTGTTATATTATAATATTAGTAACAACAGAAGTAAGAAAATACTCGAAATGTTATTCTTCTGTAATCCAACTGCTACCTTTAAGAATATTTTTCTCTTCTTCTTGATGTGGTCTATTAACTATTTGCAATTATATAGAGTTGATTGTTAATAATAAAAATAAATAGATGAAATTAAATATTGCGTATTTATTCCTACTCCACACCCTCTTCCCTTTCATGATGCATATTGTACTACTTGGTTTTTTTAAATTAATAGTTCAATAAGACCTAAACTTTTAGAATGCTGCGTCTTTACAACCTATGGCTATAATTTCTGTATTTTCGGCAATACGAGATAGGATACGGAAAATATGGCAGTATTTTCATCTGGCTGAAATGTTACGAGATGGTTCTACGCAGTTCTACCGTTATATACTTAACAGCTGCTTGAAAGCAGAAGCAAATAACTGTGAGAACGGAACATATGTTGTGGTTATACATGTGGTCCCTTAGAAATCCCACACCATTCTTTTCCCTCGTCCTTCCCTCCTTGTGTTTATTATACTACCTGCTCCGACATTTGCCATTCGCATACCAAATAGTCTCATCTTCCTGCTAACTTTTTTTCTACGTATTCTCAAAAATGTAAAATATAACATCCTTTTCTCTTATCTGTCATTTAAGCAGAGAATATTCGATATTTTTTAAATGACAATCATATAAAATAGGTACACTATAACGTGGAAAATATTTTATATCTACTTATGAAAGATAACGTAGGAAGTAATATATTCGTAGTTACTAAGATAATATTACCAAACGTAAATACTCGTAATTTCATTTTATGTAGCTTTAAATGTTAAAGTTTTCAACATTTTCATAATTCCCGTATCTGATCCCACTCTTACAAAGTCTTATCCATCCAGCGACTCTGTCCACTTGCGAAGCACTATAATTGGTCCACGTTTGTGGACTGATTCGGCAACAAGGTTCCCTTTCCACACATTTTAACCCCGCCTCCCAGCGATCATTAAGTTTGGTACAGACCATAAGTAATTTATTTTGATAGGTTCTTATTTTTGTCAAATTTTGGCGCTCCCTTCGAGAGACGCCTGAGGCGGTTGCCTCGCCGCCTCACCCATCGGCACGGCCCTGTGTGTGTGTGTGTGTATATATATATATATATATATGCGCACGATATATACGTATACAATATTATATGTAAAACGTATATTTCCGTAAAAATCTGTCTGTCTGTTACTGGCTCTGGAGCCTAGACGGTAGAGCGAAAATGAATGAAATCTCATACTTAGGCATTTTATCATACAGAATAGAAGCTTTGAAGAAATGGTTAACATTGATCAATAATTAAGGGAAGTTTATTCTACGCATTTTTAACAACAATTCGATATTCTCAAAAACGGCTGTAAAGATTTTGATCAAATTTCGTACAGTTACTTGAGTTTACGTCTGAAATAATACTATATATTTCATTTTTCTCAAAGAATTAATATAAGGCTAGTTTATTATTGGGCAACTTTAATAAAAATTGTATTTTTGAAAAACGGCTCATACGATTTTCATCAAATTTCGTATAGTTATTTAAGTTGTTTTTTAACGATTCTACATAGTTCATATTTTTCTTAAAATAACTAAACGACGCATTAATATATGAGAAAGTTTGTACAATGTATGTTGTACCGATTTTTTGGTGATTCGCGAGAGTGAAGGAAATTTTTCAATCGAGAGGGGGGGGAAGGAGTCATGACCCCCAAAACCTCCTCCTGGATACGCCATTGAACACCTAGATGCCCTAAATATCCTCATTTACCTTTCCTCTTCCGTAGTGTGTGTATATATATATATATGTGTGTGTGTGTATGTACGTGATAGAGACTGAAAAGAATTAACCTTGTTGGCATAGCGCTCCCAGCGTCACCAGCAGGACTTCCGAGGTCTCCCAAGGGGGCGCCTGCGATCCGAAGTGAACCACTTCCTCTTCCTTGCGGAGGACGAAACGTAGGGTGATAGATATGAGGACGAGTATGGCACCTATCGATATCCAAACCTCTGGGGCGAAGGGTTCGGCCATGACATTGCGATCGGACGACTGGCCCCATTCCAAATTCGGCGCCGACGACCAGCTTAGAAGGAAGCGATTAATGAATTAGTCATACCATCTGCCGCGAAGGATAGGAATGGAATAGGTATGTATATAACATACCATGCATATATACTATTGTGTGTGTGTGTGTGTACACAGACACACACACGCACACTCATCATCAACTAATGAAGAGATAACTGTATTCTGGTGAGTCATAAGTCAGTGGTGTACCGGACGCCCAGCCGGGATGGGGGGGGAGAGGGGGCTGACCATAAGGATCAACATTATTTTTGAGGGTTTTAAACGTTTTTCCGGGTCTTCAAATTAGTAAATTAGTTCTGACGGGGCAGAGATAGGACGTTAAGCATTTTCCTTAAATATTACATTTTCTCTGTTGGGGAAGCGATTTATAGTACCTAACTCATTTTAATTTCGATTATATTTATGCGATAGTAGCTGAACTCAGATCTGGCGGTGACATTGTCGAAAGATTAAAAAAAAAAAAAGAATTGCAATAGTGGAATTTGAAAGAAATGAACATTACTTTTTCTAAGACGTCTTTGGAAAATTTTGAATGTGATACTGCGATTTTCAAAATGACCGGATGATTTTTTAAAGCTTGTTTTCAATATGTAAATTATTATTAAAATAGAACTGAGAAAACATACATTTCCACGGTTCGTATTTTCTGTAATTTGAACATTCTCTTGGAGTTGACAGATACAGAAGTTCCACGTTATTACTTTCTCCATACGTAGTAATGGGAATGTATTGTATTCACGAAAAAAATCGATTTCGAGATTTCAACGGAAATACACGTTTTGAAGTCCCTAGAACACGTTTAGACTATTTTCGGAATGATGTCTGTGTGTGTATGTTATTGTGGGCGCTCTAACTCAAAAAGTACGTTCTATATCGATACCAAACTTCATATATAACACTTTAACATGAGCATAAAGAACTAATTAGTTTTTCGACAATAACGGGTAACCGAAAGTCGAAGTTTATTCGAAACCCGATTCGGTTTTTGCGATATTTCTTCGTTAAAACATCAGTATTGTATATACTATTCTATACAAAGGTTATAGAGAATGTAATTTCCTACAACTTTCATTTGAAACAATTTTCCATAGCAGTTATTGTTTAGGAATTATTTGTAAATAATCGGTTTTTTCTGTTTCCGTCAAATATCTCCTTAAAAACGTCGTAATTGGTCATCTTCATAAGGACCAAAGTTGTAGAGAATAATATTTCTTCCAAGTTTAGTTTGAAACTAATTTTCGTAGAACCATCCATTTCGGAGATATTTCGCTTTATCTTAATACCAGTATACAGCGCCAACACCATGTAGCGGTGAATTCTGTAAACACATTCAAAATATACGTAATTCACGGTAACATGGACGTGTCTTCTTTTACGATACGAAATAATAATTTTGCCTCATAATACTATTCATAATAATTTTAATATCTATACCCCAAATATGGAGAAAGTCATGTTTTGGCCACATCAGACTTTTTTTCTGTAAAGGAAGGTCATCTTAGGGTGGCATTATGCCCGGAGGCGAATGATCGGGATGGACGCCGACGGTCAAGGACAAAGGGGACGAGGCCAAAAAATTGTTTGTCTCCGAAAAAATTCGCTCGTTCGTCTCGCGCGGAAGATGGACGTGAGTTCCAATAAAGACGCGCACGCGGCGGAGAATTACGACTTGATAAAACCTTCCTGTATTTGAATGTTTTACAAAAGAAATTGACAGAATATTTTGCACAATTCGGGTAAACTCTTAAATGGACAGAGAGCGCATTTTCATCTTGGGGTTCCTTTAGTCGGAGAATCAGAAAACTACTCTTAAGAGTTAAAACGAGTAATGGTAGAGCTGCCGAAGCGGGCAGTAAAGGGTAATTTCTTTAAAAAAAATGACATACTGACAGAAAAACCGAGAGATTTGCACTACTAGATGGAATACCGAATCGATCGCGATAAAACGTAATCTATATCTGCTTCCGTTTAGGAGGAGTGAGCGTGTCAGACAGACAGACGGACAAACCGAACGCATAAGCGGATTGAACAAGTTAGGAAAGTGTGCAACGTAATACAAATGGGCGCGTTTCGTGCAATGGAGTACGTGATGATATATGTGTACACAAGGGAAGTAGCGTTTTAAAGTTCTTCTCTTCGTCATAAATAATCCATTTTATTCCTATTTAAAAATATCCCATGCAACAATGATGAAGTAATCATGCAAGAAAATTTCCAAGTTCAACTCCAATTCAGATGTTCTTGTTTTATTTTCTTGATAACGGCTACTCCGACAGTAAAAATGCATAGGAAAAGTAATACTCTAATTTAATATTTCTGCAAGTTTTATCTCAAAACTGTTTTGAAATGAACAATGCTTTACGAGATATGACGAAAAGTTCATTTTTGTCACCTGTAAAGTGGTACCCCTGATTGTCTTACGTGATTCATTTATGCGATTTTCTTATTGCCTTTGACTGTAAGTCCTTAATGTCAAATTTCATGAGAATTCGTTTGGTAGAAGCCGAGAACGAACACGCAGACGGACGGACGGACAAACGGACACACCGACGCTAATAGGTGCTCATGCTGGAGGCGAAACGCACCTAAAAAAAAGCGCTAAAAAGATTTCGGATACCGTAAAAGCTAGTTCTCTTGGGATTTGTATAGCACACGAGTTATAGGCTACCCGCTTTATAAAGAAGACGTGCAACTGATCGACAAAAACCACTTCGTATAAAGATGCATATACTTTTCAATTTTAAATTATGCCTCAAGGATTCAATTAGGAAAAAAGTTCTTCATCCGGCACAGTACTTACTATACCATTATATCGGTCATAATATTTTCTATAAATTGAAGTAGTATATAATATATTAAGGTGTACACAAATGAGGGAACCAAGTTTACAGAGTAAGGAAGGGTAAACAAAAAAACAAATATATTTACTATTAAATATTTATAGAAAATATTCACATTTTAACAAATATACGGTGCCTTATCATACACTACCTGGATATTAACAAAGTATTACTGGAACATCTAGACTACAAAACATGAAATGGTATTTTAATAAAGGCTCTTACGGAGGGATGGTAATTAACCCATTACACCCCATTTTATCCGCCATTGGGAAGGGCATGGTTTGCTCCGTGTTATATCCGAGTCCGCGTAAGAACGAGCAGCACCACAAAGGTCTTTTTCCAGCATTGGTAAACGGGTAGTTAGTATATGTATTAAGGTCGTGGGTTCGAATCCAGCCTAGGGCGTATATGTTTGTGTTGTTAATTCCTTGGTAGACCCAGTGTACTGTAATTGACCCTATTCTCTTTGGTAATAAATATAAAAATAGAATATTATCCACGAACAAATAAAATTAGCGCGTTAAAAAAATATTTTTATGTGGTTAAAAGATAAATATGAATGCATAGAACTTATTAAATTTTAGTGTCAATTACTAGAACGTTCTCACTAAAAAGAAAATTACCATCAAAATCACAAAGTTTCGAACGCTATGAAATTTGTATTACATTTTTGAACCGTTCCCTATCCCAATCTTAAAACTTTTCAAAATGACTTCTCAAGGATAAGTGGAATCAATGTGGAAATGTATCTTCAAAGTCTCAGCTTTCCACCTTTTATAGCTTCGGAGATATTGAAAAAAAATAAATTTTCAATGGGCCCTTATCATAACATGCATATTATTCAAAACTCAAATATAAAGAAAAAAACGGACAGACGGACGCCAAAGTGAAACTATAAGCGCATTAAAAAATAAATCGCAAAAAATATAAAAATAAAACATTTCTCCACCTCCGCATAGACCAAATCAATCTCCCACCTTCGTGAACGTGCCTCACCTTGCGTGTTTTGCTTCCTCCTGTTTTACGCCGAAGCAGCCAGTGAAGATCTTGCCGCATACGACGTACCCTCGATTCCTGTCCAATTCCCGAAGAATCTTCTGCCGATAAATAAATAAATAAATAATAAAAAATAATTTTCTTTTCGGGATTTTACTCGAGGCCAAAATCGTCGTTGACTTAAATTTTTATGCTGGGGCGAGAAAGAAAAAAAATCCGCGGATTTTTCGGTGCGTCACGCCCGTGTTAAAAAATGCCACGTCGCTGCTTCACTCACCCAAGTCCGCAGAGCGCTCTTTTCATTCTGCCCGTCGTAATCTCTCGCGGCATCGAAGTTTCCAGACAGATAGTGATCGAAATTCGCCTTCGTGGACCCGTTCACCTCGACGGCGAGCGCTTAACCCGTTGCAAAAAGGAAAGAAAAACAACGTACTTTCTATATGGGTTTGTTTATCAACGGTATCTAATAGGTGTTGGGAGGAAGGAAGCCTAGCGAATGCTTACCAATGAGAGAGCCGCTGTAGTGTCGGAGAGACATTTAAACACGAAAATTGGAGCTTTCGGGATGATCCCTTCGTTCGAACAATCGAGAGAAAGAGAGAGAGAGAGAAATTTCTCTTTCTATTATGCTCATAACGAATGTTCTTTAATCTACGTGTTTAAATGTGTCTCTCAGACACCCCAGGGGCTCTCCTATTGACTTTCTTTCCTCAACACCTAGTTGCAGTTCATATACCTATTCACCTTCTTCTATAAGCATATATAATATATACAGGGTGTCCCAAAAGTCGCGCAACATAGGAACCAATAAAATATCGTCCAGTTCTGGAATGACAGTTGTTTGCATCATTTCGAGATACGTCTCACCTGTTACATTTCCATCGAAGAAATACGGCCCAATTGACCGATTATTCCAGATCGCAGCCCACACCATAATTCTCGGATCAAATTGAACATGTCCTTCCTCTGTCCAGTGAGGATTCGAAGTGGCCCAATAACGTGCATTATGCCTATTCACTTGTCCACTCAGGTGAAAGACCGCTTCGTTACCGAACATGTCTTGTACAAGTTGTGCACCATGCTTCCCATCTAACAATATACCTATGTTGCGCGACTTTTGGGACACCCTGTATATATATGTGTGTGTGCGCGCGTGCGTGTGTATGTACACACATACATATTCGCTTAAGTAAAAGGAAAGGTAATTATGAAGGTGGCAACAAGGTGTTGGAGGAAGCCCAGTGGACACTTACCAAAACTGGAGAGCCGCTGAGGGTGCTGAAGACACACGAAAAACAACACAAATTTGAAAGCTTTTCGGAGCCGAAGAGTACTCCTCTCTCCGTTGCCGACGAAGGGCTTCGGCCCCGAAAAGCTTTCAAATTTGTGTTGTTTTTCGTTTGTCTTCAGCACCCTCAGCGGTTCTCCAGTTTTGGTAAGTGTCCACTGGGCTTCCTCCAACACCTTGTTGCCACCTATATATACATGTTCGTATATACGCGAGACACACGGCGGAGCGTGAAGATAATCGGACGAAATAAAGACGTACCACTCGCCCAATCTATGACGATCAAACTCTTAATGTTGCCTTGCCTTACGCAGGTGACGTTTTTAAGGAGCGCGTTTGCCGGTAAGAGAAAATATGCGATGGAAAATCCTATTGAAAATCCTCGCGAGAACATATCTGAGCGGAGAAGGGAGCGGCAAACAGGTGGAGAGTGGTAAACCAGTGCTGGACAAGCGATTGACGGCGGCGGAGACCTCGAGGAGCGAACCGGGGGGAAAAAAAGTTGACGGTCGATAATGGAAAAAAAATGCCCCCGAAGGATATAGGGTACTCGAGCTCAATGGTGGAAATTATTTTCTCGTCGCTAGCGGAAAGTCTCAATTTTGCAAGAGTTTTAAATCTAGGTAGAGTTAGATAATCAGCGGTAGCGGCTTTCACTGTGGGGGAGGGGGGGGGGGGGGGGGGGGTGTGACTTACTAAAGTGAATTATTTAGCTTGGAATCGAAAAATCGATTTTCAAGCCTCCTACGCCATGCGAACTCATCCGCTAAATGCACAGGGCGGTGGAATGAATTTGCTTGCATAGACAACGAATTGCGCACCAAGGATTTCTTTGAAAGCCTCGTCTCTATTACTTATATAGGCATTTGTCAGTTTTCATTAGCCAAGGTGTAATTAAAACAGCATGCACAGAAAGATGCGATAGAGACTATAAAATACGTGAAATAACAGAAGGACTAAGAATTTCGATTTTTATTGGTTATGGTCAGGTACCGTTAGACATACAATCCTACATACAAGAGACGAAGGATTGCACAAACCGTAAATATCAGAGTTTAAAAGAAAATATCGCTGCGAAAGGAACTCGAGCTGCTTCGAGTGTCCTTAAACGAGAGGACTGCTTCGAGATAAGTCTTTATCTTTCCTAAGAGGGTCAAGATGTTATTTTTTTATTTGGAAAAAAGAAGCAAGAATCCGTTGTCATGCACAGCGGTGTTGTGCCGGACAGAAACGTCGAGCAAACGATAAGGTCGTCCGTATTATTTGTCAGTTTCTATTTTATCTCGTAAAGACAACGAAGAGAAACAGGAGCTTGATTTCAGGAACGGTTTTTATCTTCTTTGATCATTTGGGATAATTATTTGTTGGTCAATTAAGAGTTCCACAGAATCGAAGTTGGTATAGCCAAGAACTGAAGGTGAACATGAGAAATTATTTTTGGGGAAAACGTGGGAAAATGACGCAGTAATGAACAGGTGGTAGCTAATTCTAATAATATGATTTGCTTTTAAAGACTTCGAACACAGCTGATGCACTGAGTAGTCCAGGCGCCCCAACGAAATACATATGTATTTCTATTAATATTAAATCAAACGCTTCTTCACAACATTTTTACTTTCTCCATACGTAGTAATGGGAAAGTATTGTGATGACCAAAAAAATCGACTTCGAGATTTCAACGGAAATACACGTTTTGAGGTCCCTAGAACACGTTTAGACTATTTTCGGAATGATGTCTCTCTGTGTGTGTATGTTATTGTGAGCGCTCTAACTCAAAAAGTACTTGCCATATCCTTACCAAACTTCATATATAACACTTTAGCATGAGCACAAAGAACTGATTAATTTTTGGATAATAACGGTTAAACAAGTCGAGGTTTATTCGTAACCCGATTCCGTTTTCGCGATATTTCTCCGTTAAAACATCATTATTTTATATACAATTCTATATATATGTTATTGAGAATGTAATTTCCTACAACTTTCATTTGAAAAAATTTTCCATAGCAGTTATTGTTTAGGAATTATTTGTAAATAATCGGTTTTTGGTTTCCGTCAAATATCTCCTTAAAAACGTCGTAATTGGTCATCTTCATAAGGACCAAAGTTGTAGAGAATAATATTTCTTCCAAGTTTTGTTTGAAACTAATTTCCGTAGAACCATCCATTTCGGATATATTTCGCTTTATCTTAATACCAGCCTACAGCGCCAACACCATGTAGCGTTGAATTCTGTAAACATTCAAAATATACGTAATTTACGGCAACAAGGACGTGTCTTCTTTTATGATACTTAATAATAATTTAGCCTAATAATGCTATTCATAATAATTTAAACATCTATACCCCAAATATGGAGAAAGTCATGTGTTGGCCACACAAATTTTTATTCTTGTGTGCGGTTTCCCAGGTGATACGGCAGCACAGTGCCGTAACTAGGGTATGGCGAAGGTGGCATTTGCCATAGGAGCAGCTTGCAAAAGGCGCCAAACTTTCTCGCAAAAAGTGCGAAGAGTTAATTTTCCCATAAATATGTTTATTTTAATACGCAAATTTTGATTTATTTATAATAAAAACGATATTGTTCTTTATTAAAACGCAAAAAAAACGATGTCCTACATAACCAAGGTATTTCCAAAAAAAATTTGGCATTGGCGCCATGTCGCCAAGACGCGCCTCTGCGACGACATCTGGTCATATGTTTTATTCTTGCGACCGGTTTCGGTGGAAAGGTACTGTCTTATTTAATATGAATAATATTGCCTACTTACACGACGTAACGTCTGGTTCAATGAACTACAGTCCATTACGTGCATGCGGCAGCGACCTAAATTAGAAGTGGGGCCTATCAGACCCCGCCCTCTGGTTCCAGGGTTAAAAGGCAAGGCATGGCAAATAACGTGATTTTTAAAAAATGCTAAGCGCTCTGTCCCTGACGCCATACCCCTTTTCTCCCTCTCCACCGGCTAAGCACTTTAACCCATAACTCCGCTCAATCAAGATAGATCGGTGTTACGTGCCGTTATGTTGGTAAGCTCGTAATTTTCGGTAAAATATTTGGAAATGAGAATTACTCAAGGTTAAAATAACGACCGCCCGCGACTCATACCTTAAAAAAATACCGCGCGACCTCTTAAAGGGTTCAAATACGAAGAGACCCATAGAAACATTTGAGACTTTAAATGCGGCCCATCGAAACAAACGCGACATCAAATGCGGCCCGCCGAAGTTCATACTAGGAAAAAGGTTGCACACCTCTGAACTAAAGCTTATGAGAGGTATCTCCATTCCTCCATCCGCACCATAATCAACCTCTGTCCTCTTTTGGTTAAGCGTTTGTCGGCGTAGCTTCTCAAAAGTTTTTTTTAAATATATAAAGAAATATAGAAAACTTTTTCCAGAAACGAGAGTTGTCATTTATTTATTTAATCAAAATCACTCCCCTCTCAAAACTTTTCTTAAAATATAGAGACACTGGAGATATTTACCAGTTTAACAGATTATTCTAAAATACAGATTGGTCAACTTATTAGTAAAGACCGGAAATACCTCATTTAAACTTATCGAGGCGGTTTTATAAGTGCACGGAACTACGTTCTTTTTTTTTATACCGAGGAATCATTTCCGTCTTCCATCTTCTTCTCTTTGAATCTTCCACGTAAGGTGCCGCTTTTCAAGGATAACTGCGCAAAAGGGTGTCGCCGTTGCTACGGCGGCTCTCACGTTATAGCGCATATGCGGATGAAAATTTGCGGCAATTCGTAGGCAAATCCCCGCGTTAAAAATTTGCATGCGCCAATGAGCAGCGAAAAGTAACCGCGTCGCGAGGTTTAGCCGGAGAAGGAACAAGGATTACTTCGGCGGGAGGTTGATGGGAGGAAGGAGGATTGGAGGGAGTTGCTGGAAAGCTTAGAGAAGGGATGTCCCATCTATGACACATCTTGCGGATCATCGACCTTCCAAAAGCGGCGAATGTGCGCGTGTGTGCGCGGAGGACTTAAAGCCCAAGCGAATAGATCGATTCCCCGATTAATCGTCTTATTTTCGTGAGCTCCGCAAAGCTGTAAGGGCGGATCTTTACGGAACCTCCAGCCTCCTGGAATCGGACGAAAAAAAAAGAGCGGCGGTGGGAATTCGTTTCTTGATTGTCTTTTGTTCCGCGAGAAATATCTCCGAAAGAAATCCTTTTCGAGGAGGAGGCCGAGTCGCGAAGACCGACCAACCAGCAGAAGAGCGTTCAGTCGGTCACTTCCTCTCCTGACCTACGGCGATAAGAGAGGTCAGCTGATAAAAAAAGTGTCATAATAAAGTCTCCTCTAGCATCCATGTCCGAGTTCCCAACGCGTCCCGTGAGGACGGTCTTTCGTGATGAGGGGAATGGAGGGAGAGTGGTTTGAGGCAAGGGGAGAGAGGGGAGGGAGTGGGAAGAGGGGAGGGGAAGAGGGGAGGGGAAAGAGGGGAGGGAGTGGGAAGAGGGGATGGAGGGCGAGAGAAGGGTTTTTGGACTGGAGATGAGGAGGGGAGGCAAGATGGGAGAGAGGCTGGCGAGAGGGGAGGCGAGGGTCGGACGGGAGCGTTGGGTGAGACGAATGAAGCGTTCGTCTGATTGCGTGCGCTGAGATTTGTTTGGGCGAGATGAGTTTTGGCGAAGGAAGAACGGAAGACTAAACACCGACAGAACAAACGATTCGAAATTTGGACGACCCGCACAACAGATAGCGTCTATTAAATCTGTGGATATTCTAAAAGGCCTCTCTCGATTTTTTAAAAAAAATTTCCTGTATTAAAAAATAATAATTCCCATGCAAATCAAAGTTTTGAAAACTACGAGAAAATGTTTTCTGTCGGTTGATTTTGATCAAATAAAAATATGGTAATTCTCGTTTATGGAAACGGTTTATAAATGTACCTACATATATTTTTTTTTAATTTGAGTCGCTTAAGAAAAGAGAGGAAAGAGTATTTACCATGCGCAATATGGTTGATTACGGTGTGGATGGATGTGTCGGGATAGCTCTCGCCATCCGATGGCGGATAACGTTAATACTTACGAGTACCTCGACGGGTCGCATTTGAAATCGTAGTTGTTTCAATGGACCCCTTTTAGAGTCTCATGTCAGTTGGTTCGATGCGTCGCGTCGAACTTGTAACCTTACGGTATTTTGTAAGGTATGAGTCGCGTGAAGTCATTTTGCCTACACTGGAAAACTTTTTTGCCCTTTTAAAAAAGGAAATAAATAAAGAACATTGGTAGTTTTAGTAAATGATCAGTTGCTCTGTAAATCATTACGCAAGCAGGCGCTCTTAGAGGTAAAGAGAGGCCTGGGCCACTTCCACATTTTTGAGGTCATTGACTGTAATAACAAATTGTGAATACAGAACAAGTCAATCGTTAGCTAAAAACTTTAAAATGTAATTTTTGTATTCTTTATTTACAAAATGCAAATATATCGATTTCTGGAGAAAATCTATATTTCGTGCAATTTCGTAGTTAATGTAAAGCATGGCGAGTCCATTAAAAACGAAAATTTGGGCCCCATTGAGCTTGAGGCCCAGTCCACATGGCCCCACTCTGAGAGACCCTGCACACAAATACATCTCATTTCCAGGGAATTTACCGAGAATTGTGAGACAAAATCAAGTCGCGTAGCGCCTTCGTACCTGGAGCGAGCGGAGGGAGGAGTTGACGCGCGTAGCTAGGCACGGATTTGGAAGCCATAGCCGCCAGAGGCGGAGTTTCCTAGCAACCAAAATCCTTATAAATGATTATCTAGTTTCTATGAAAACGAGTACTGATATTGCTCATTGTCCAAGTTGCGAAATAGAATGTATTAAGCATTCTGGCAATTATAAATGCAGTAATAATATATAAAGTTTGTGTTGTTTTCAAAATAAGGAGATTATAACATCCTTAGTAATATGGAAGAACCCATTTTCAGCCTAACGATTTGATTTTATCTAAAAATAGTTTTATTTTAAAAAGCTACTGAGTGATCCATTTTTCCGAGTTACAATGATCAGTTATAAGACAGCTTCATCTCCGTACTGAAAATACGCACGAGAAGTATATTAGGGATTTAAAGGCTCAAGTGAGTAAAAAATAAAGTAAAATAAAAAGGCTATCAATGATTCTTTATTGACACAAACCAAATAAAGGAACAGAAAACTCAATTTGAAACAAACCATGCTCCAAAAACATACATTAAAATCTTAAGGTCATGGAATGGAATAGAGGCAGATCTTTGGCACAAACAGAACGTTGGATTGGTTGACACATTTACCTTAAATTAAACAAGTTTTCTCAAAACATGTCAAAGTTTTTAATATTTAATATAACGCTAAATGCGAAGCAGTTGGAAATAAAGAGGTACAAAGTATTTTACAAGAGCCAACTTATAAATAAAAAATGTCCATGTCTTAAAGCAAAAAAAAAAAGAAAAACGGGATTCGTAATGTATTCCTTTTCCTTTTTCAAAGGTTCAAAGGGAATCATTTTTGGTCAATAAAGTTATGGATTCAGTAATACTCATCGGATAAAGCATAGAAAATAAAAAAAGCTATATCTGATGGGAATAACTTACTGAGGCTACATACTAACTGAATGCACATCAACGAGAAAGAGATATCACGAAATTACCGCAGTATTATTACAGGTAAGTAATCAGAACCTGGAACACGGAATGTCGGAGACAGATAATTCTCCAAGTATTAAAGAAAGAATCAAAAATGCAAGCATATGAAATGACTGGGACAGATAAAAGTCCCGGAAACTTAGGAAACGCCCGAGAAAGAATATAATAACAGGCGATAAAAAGAGTGTTTTCGACGCGACGACAAGGACTCGATTCATCCCAAAGATGCTACTTTCGAGAGGCAATAAAAAGCTTCAAGCTTTGAAGATTTCTCTTAAAAAAAGAGAGGAAAAATAAAAGAGAAACGAAGACGTGCAACGGATACCAGGATGAAATCGCTAGTAAGAGAATCAGCGAAACGAATGTCGAGCGCCTAGGTGACTGCGTATGTTTTAAGCATCTATGTTAATATACGTAGAAGATGAGGGAAAAACAGTTCTTTTAATGGAATCGATACTTTCCAGCGATTTATAACTCACTGGAACGTAAGTTTGATACATTACAAAGAAAGGCACAGGTTTGAAACGGTGCGAATGTATCGAACTATTTGATATTATAGAAGGAAAACAAGAACGTGCTTTCGTAGTGAGATGTTTTAATTTTTAAAACAGACATGTCTCGGTCTAAAAAGAACGAGACCGTAGACTTTGGTGAAATCCAACGCTAGATGACGATTTTAGTAGAGCGTCGAAGTCACAGAGGGAGATTTAAAAAAAAAAAAAAACGAAAAAGTCACGTGAGAAACACACGTAAAAATGGCAGAACAAGGGAAACTGCAGAGGTTTCATACATGAAACGAAATGTAAACGCGGGCGAGTTTATTTTTTATCGAAATCACTCTCATAAAGGAATTTTCGTTTCGAAGAGGGACAGCGTTTTTTTTTTTTAAATGCGATGGCTTTATTGTTCCATTGGCGCGCATTCCATGTAGGTTAATGTCAATTACAACTCCTTACGTTTATGACGAGCGGTCGCCATCGCGACCGTTTCGTTTGTTGCTTGTATCTATGGAGAGCGCTATGCGAGTGGGCGAAGAGATGGCGATGCCGCGGTAAGATTTATCGTCGCTTCGCGGGAAACATTTACGACTCACTCCCGAGAGCGACTTTTTTTTTTATAAAAGCGCATGAAAGACACTTCGGAGGAGGGAATGTTTTTTTTACTATTCATCCATAAATGTCAAGTGATGGACGTACTAATGTACGGATTTCATATCTCTTGCTGAGATGTTTTTTTTTGGGAGAGTGTAGAGGGGCCTTAAATATTATTATTTTCTGAATCATCATTGGAGGACACGCAAAAAAAGCTCGGAAATTGTTCGCGAGCATGACGGATAAAAAAAACGATCGGAAATGCCTTTTGTGCATGTATTCCACCTAGCTGGCGCAAAATTTTCAACGGAAAAATTTTTATGACGGCTTCATCGACGGAGATCAAGCATTGTCGAAGAAATTCATATATATATATATATACCTATGTGTGTGTGTGTGTGTATAGAGCTCGTATTTCAGAGAGGCTAATGCTAACTTCGATAGTTTTGAAATAATTTTCTGTAGGGCGTCCTCAAAAAACAATATAAAGTTTAATTAAATGTTTATCGATGAATTCGGGAACTTTATAGCTGCCGACGTTTTAATCGTTTGTAACGGGATGATAAATATATTTTTAGGAAAGATTGGTTACTGTGAGATTTAAGTAACGAGCATCGCATACATTAATCCTGGAAAGAGGATTACTTCATGAAGTTATCAATTAACGCAAGTGATATTAACCGTCCGATAAACGCGCATTAGCTGAAAGGTATAATTATTCGGTACTATATAGCAGAATTTCGGAGATCGGGGCTAATTTCTACCACCTAAATAAACGAAGAATGCTAATTTAATCCAGGTGAAAATTCGAAAGCACAGAGAAAATTCGCTTAGGAGGAATTTTTACTATACGCGGGAATTCTTTTTTTTCCTCTCGTTTTTTTTTAGGAAATATTTTCAGTGTGCCACCTCATTACCTTAATCGGAATGAACACGGAAAAGTAGAAGAATAAAATTTAAAAAGAAAACTTTTTTTATGGGAAGGTCACGTGAGTTACCTGCAGGTTCACTCAAAGCGACGTTCCGACGATAACTCAATCGTCACATAGTATGTATAAAATGTAGTCACACCTTTCGCTTTCGCGTGGCAGACTAACTTGTTTATTTTATCAGGAAACGAACGAAGAGCACGAAAGAATTTGTTTGTTTTTTTTGAATAACCGAAATACTTCCACAGCATACGTGCCACGGGGATTCGGTGCTTCCATGAATGTTGATATAGCATTTCTGAACTCTTCCGCACTCGAGATGGAGACGGAGCGCGGTGGAAATTGACTCTCAAATCGAAAAAGAAGAGGAGGAAGATGAGAAAATAGGAAGCCGAGACCTAGCGCGATGACCTGGATTCGGAAATAACACTGATTGTTTCGTCTTCAGCCTTTTTCTTTTTACGGATAAGGCAAGGAAGTTACCACGACCAATTGCTTTTTTTTTGACAGAACTTGGCGCGGCGAGGAAATGGATATGTTATAATAAGTGCTCAAAGAGGGCGTTGCGGTCGCAGTTGTTACGGAAGTTGTTACAACACCCATCGTTAGAATGGCTATAAAGTCGGCCAATTCGTTATACGACTAGACTAGAGCGAATGATCGAAGAGAGAGTAGCTTTAAAAGGACTTATATTAGCAGAAAATAAAGCACGTCAAAAAATAAATATCAAAATTATAAAGAAAAGTTAATTCATTTTCTTCGAGAAGTCAGACAGTCATAAGACAGGAATAACGCGCCCATTTTGAGAAACGCGACGTATCGGACGAATTGGAAGACGACTTCCATGAATTAATAGAAGACGTTATTTTTTTTAAACCTAAAGCGGCTTAAAAGAGAGAGGAGAGAGAGGAAATCTTAGTCTGCGTCGAGGGAAAACGCTTCTACCGGCGAGGATTGGTCGCAAGACGTCAGAAAACGAGAAAAACGAATAGAAAACCACGAAGAAATTTTATTTATTTATTTGGTTCGAGGCAAGAAATCCACGATCTGATCTCATTTCATAGGAAGGAAATCGATAGAAAATAATAATCGAACAATCGAACGACGAACCGGAACAGGACGGCCATTTCAACTTCAAAAGAAAAAGGAATTTTCCAAAAGGAGCCGCCGCGTCGAGAAGACGGCTCCGACACCGGAAATTTCGAGAACACAAACAGATTTCGGGCGCAGAAAATAAAGTCGAGAGGAAAGGGAGAGGCGAGCAACGAGTGCAAAAAAAAGAACGACGAATTTTCCGAGCGAATGAGGACGGGAGGACGCGATAATTTTTTCTTTGAGGAAAAAGCAGATGGGCGTCGTCCACGGAAAACGATCTTGGAAAAATTCAACGAGGAAAAATTGGACCTCTTCATTTCTCGCCCTTTGGACGGATATACCCAAATAAAATTCCGGGTCCGTCTTAGAAAAGAAAGTAAACCCCTTTGGATCTAAGAGTCGATAAGTGGAACGCAGATCACGAAGGAAATATCTGCACAACTATCTAGATGATGCGGAAAGGAGTAAAAAAAATCCTTTGGTCGAATTAACAAGAAGCATTTTTTAAAAAATTACTCGGACTGATTGCCTATAATGAGATTTTTTCTTCTGGCAGATTATAAAGGAGGAAGGAATTAAGGAGGTTGTAGGTGTGTAAATCACGTCCGAGATGCACGACCGTGTTTTAAAAGGATTTCCGTGGCAAATGGTCGCTTTTTGTTTTTAAAAAATGCAAGTTTTCCATTAATGTTTTATTCGTTTGCAATAAGAGCGGTCGACGGGTCTCAGACGCATCGTTTTGAAAGGAACTGTCACCTATGGCGAACTGGGGAAAAATACTTGCTCTACGAGACTAATTGCGTCGGTAAACAAGTGGAAACAGAAATTTACATGGAAATTATTAGGAAAAGGAAATGGAAAAATATAGACGAGCGTGGATTCGAAACTATACTTGGAGATCGAATCGACAATAACGAACGAATCCCGATGAGAGAATTATGGGATGGGAACATTTTATTTTTCCATCGGCTATCGATGGCTAACGAAACATGGAATTGACAAACGTCTTCGCAATTTATAACCACAGAGATTCATCTTCGCAATGAATATAAGGAAATGCTACCATTGTACAAGATATGTATATATTATGCTATATAGATAATATACAATTTAGGAAACACCTAGTTTATGTAGAATATGATTTATGATGCGTTTTCATAATGGATAATTATGTTTTATCAACGTTTGAGCATTAAAATAATACTTATTTATGGGAAAATAAACCTTGGGCATTTTTGTGGAAATGTTTGGTGCCTTTTGCAAGCGGCGTCGAAGGGATGTGACACCTTCTCCATACCCTTAGTACGGCACTGTTTGTATTTACATGATGCGCCTGTAATTACTGGTGTAAATGCAGTCATTATACGGGTATCATCATCATCGTCATCAGTGCCGTTTCAAACGAAAATTTCCCCGAGGATTCCCTCGGATGGAATTCGAATCTAAATAAGACTAGCTGCCCGTTCAGCTCCGAAATCGTAGCTCTGTTAGCTGCCTATAGAGCTCTGTGAGGCTGTAGCTGCGTGAGTAAGCAAGGCCCTCCGCTGCCCAACCCGCAGTACCAACCAGTGCTGCCACGCTCGGTATTTCTTACTACGTACGTACGTACCTTGGCCTTTTAAATATATAGATGGAATAGAAACGTGAATAAACTTCGTTTAAAAAGGATCGATTTCGTCGTGCGACTTAAACCGATTGGCGATACACGTTTCCCTAATATATAGTACCTATGTGGATTTGTTGCTTCAGACTAAAATGTTTTTTTTTTAAACTCAGCCGACCTCCTCCTGCCCCCCGTTTTCGCCTCTCTCGCTCAAATATTAAGTAAGGTTTGGATTATTGTGCAGTTCGAAAATCATCGTTCGAGTGAAGCCATTCGTCCGCAGATAAGAGACTCGTTTTCCGGCGAAGAATCGAACGATCGGAAGAAGAAGAAGTGAATGTTGGACCTCTTTCCAGGGCGAGTAGAGAAGCGCGGAATCCTAACCGCCTCCACTCCTCCGGAATCGACGGAGGCGTCCGGCGTCACGAGAAAATCTATCTGCAACGTTCTTCTCTGCCGTCGGAGTTATCTCGTCCTGCGAAGATTAAAAGAAAAAATCGGTACAACGTACACTGTACAAACTTCCTCATATACTAATGCATCGTTTAGTTATCTTTAGAAAATGAAAATCGCGTGAACCGGTTTTTAGAAAATACAATTTTTGTTCAATAAACTATAGGCTTATATTCATTCATTGAGAAAAATGAAATATGTAGTATTATTATAGATGTTCTAGCCGTTTTTGAGAAAATCGAATTATTGTTAAAGTTGCCTAGAATAAACTAGCCTTATATTCATTTTTTCAGAAATATGAACTATAAAGTATTATTGAAGACGCAAACTCAAGTAATTGTAGGAAATTATATCAAAATCGTTACAGCCGTTTTTGAGAAAATCGAATTGTTGTTAAAAATGCGTAGAATAAACTTCCCTTAATTATTCATAGCTTCTACTCTGTATGATAAAATGCCTATGTACGAGATTTTATTAATTTTCCCTCTACCGTTTAGGCTCTACAGCCAATAACAGACAGACAGACGGCATTGCGGAAACCACTTTTTCGGACTCAGGTACACCTAAAACGTGTATTTCCATCAAAATGTCGAGGTCGAATTTTTTCGCGATAACAATACTTTCTCAATAGGTATACTTTGTATATGAGAAAGTAAAATATTGGATTAAAAAAATATGGCGATCATTTTAATATCGCGAAAACCATTGAAATTTCACGCGATTCTCATCAAGAAAATTCTCACATTTTATGCGAAACGAACTGAAAACATTTTGAATTTAAAAGAAGCGACGAAGCGTTTAATGCGAAATGCCTGTATTCGCGTAACGGTGGCGCATTTTAAAATCGCGAATTAAAATCGGTGAAATTCTTCGCTTGGGGCCATTTTCCGCCTGGCGAGTGGAAAGTCCGCCCCTCTATGCGAATTTCCTAATTCGGTAGAATATTTATTCGTCCTATTTACTAGCAAGTTGATTTGTCCTGGAATAGATTTTTTTAAAAACGTAACCGCGTCCCATACACGGGTATTTACGGTATGTGGACTCTCTAGAATGATCGACGGGAAAAAACAAACCAAATGCAAAATAAACCGCGATAAAGAAGAACAAAAGAAACACATAACACGTCTACGGATTATCACGTTTATTGCCTAAAGCGAAGATTTATTGCGTCTAGAAGGAAACGGAGCCAAAGGGAGGATAATATGACCAGAAATAGGAACGGAGAGAGATAGCCGAGCATAGATAAGCTGCAAATAAAAGACGGTATGGCCGATAATAAGATCGTTGTTTTTTTTACAACCATGAAGGAGGCAAAAGGCCGCGTCCCAAGAGAGCGCATAAATGTTAGAGATGGGGAAGAGGCGCTTGGGGGAGGAGGAAAGAGGGGAGAGGAGGGGAAAAGGAAGGGGGAAAGAAGGTGGCGGGAGAGGAGGAAGGGGGGGAAGGGAGGGGGGGGGAGGGCAACTGCGAGATTTTCATCGGAAGATTTCAAAATTTTTGCAACCTTTCAAAACACACGCGAGGCTTACTTTCTCAGGAAACTGCGAGAACATGGAAATCGCAAATACAGTTACTCACTGAAAAGCTTTTAGGGAAAAAAATATGGATTTAGGGCACTGGTTCTCAACATGACACCCAAGAGTGACGCGAGGGTTATTGGGGGGGGGGGGGGGGGGGGGGGGGTGACGCGAATATTTGATAAAATTCACTGTGTGTCGTATTCCGGTTTATAAAAATGAACAAAACCAGAAGAATAAGCACGCGCGTTTATTTAAATTCCGTTATTTTATCTTCGTGTGGCAGGGAAAAGGCCAATTTATCTCTACGAGATGACTTGAAGTTAATGGAACTGCTAACGGAGTGACGCATGACTGAACATGGGGTGAAACAGACAAAAAAGGTCGAGATTTGGGGTAACGAACTTTTTAAGCCATTTTCTTGCGCTCTTCGACTTTCCCTGCATCCTTGTTATTTAAAACACAACTCTCCGCAATTGAGCAGGTGCAATGCGATCTTCATCTCTTTTCGAAAATAAATTGCAATTATTTACCCTTCGCTCCTATTGTTGTAGCGACGTTAAAAACAACGGAACTTTACCATAGTAACGGACTCGTATAGATATTTCGTAAAGTTTATTTTTAAAAAATCCTTCTAAAAGACAAACGGGTAAACCTCAAAATCAATACGGTTCCTTCATGTTACTGGGAAAAAATATTCAGAAAAATCTTTGCTTCAAAGCTTCGCACACGGACGGACGAAATTGAAAACATAAGCGATCGTAAAGAAAAAGCGCTGAAAGTGTTCTTACAAAACTTTCTAAAAAATACCAATAAATGTATTAATTTTCATAATCGGCATGCTTCATTCTGGAAAAAAACCACTTTACTTACTGTAAGGTGAATATTTATTCCCACCCTTGTTTAAATGTAAATGAATCTTATGGAAAATTGGAGTAGTTAATTAAGCGAGAGTAAGGACGATATAATACTCCCCCGCCCCCATTAATTCTCCGCGTGCTGAAGCACCTTTAATGTACGTAATATGCACTTGTTTTTTTTTATATAACTGTAGGATATCATGTGATTTGGCGGACGAGTAGCGCGTCATTCAGTAAGAGGGCGAAAATAAGTGAAATTTGATTTCCGCGGATATTGAAAATTGGTTCAATTGCTTCCGCGCGAATAGTAAGCGAAATCGCTAACATTGTGGTATTGCTAAATATCATAAACGTAATTTAACACACGCGGACGGAATGAATGAGCAGGAGTTTAACACGGAAAGTGAAGTTAAGGTTTTTGAGGCAATGAGTCTCAGATTAACGAAAAACACTTGGTTAAATTCCACAGTGTTTTATTTCACGATCGATTTCGCTAAATAACTAGCGTCATCATGTGTGTAAAGTGCTCAAAATATCCTTTATATCAGGGATGGCCAAACTTATTAACCCTCGGAGCCGCATACGATAATTTTCGTAAGCTCGAGAGCCACATGGCACATTCTGTGCTCATAAATTTGCGAGCAGTACATAACCTGTATCCAAAGCAATTAAGATACTAGCAGCCAGTTGCAGCTACGCTTGCAAATAATCTAAATAGTTCGGCCCTAGGTTAGATCTTCTTTGTTCCCTATTCATTTGACGTGTTTCCCTGTTTCCTTGTCTTTATTTTATTCTCCACTCTGCATCTCTTTCCCACAATACTCCTCCTTTGATCTCTGGCTTCTCTTCCTTTCTCTGGCAGCTGTAGCTGGGCTAATAGCTCTCCTTTTCACTGGTCTACCCCTTGGCATTTTAAAACTTTCTGCGATTTTACAGCAATATATTATAGCAATTACGTGATCACAATGTCACAGAGTTACTCAATGCTAGTTTAATATCGCGGTATATTCAAAGGAGAAAACTTTTTAATTCTACCTTACCTTAGTTCCAATGATATCGTTGCACCCTTATAAATGAACTCACAAATAGTTGCTTTCCTTCAAGTGTCTATCAACGACTGCTTTTACGTCAATGCAAGCGTTTATTTAGATTAACAATGAAGGGAAGATAACAATAACGGTTTTATTTCGTCTGTTGGAAGGTGGTGGTCTTAAATGAATCGGAAGCAACAATGGGAGTCTCCTTGGCAACGCCCGGAATGAGTACGAAGGATCCGGGAAATTTCGAGAAAGGATGCGTATTTCTGAAAGATTCGACCGCGTAACTTGTAAGCATTGCATGAATAAGATAGTATAAAGCTTTAGCCGTCGAATAAAGCAAAAAAGAAGAAAATCGGTCCATATTTACGTATTTTAATGAATGAAGGAAAAAAAACCTTGCACTCTGAAAAATCGAAAATCCCGTGTAAACTTATGGGAAAATAAAATTGTCTCCTGGATTCGAACCCGGGACACTTTAGCAAACGAAAATATTTTTCCAGGGACCTCATAGCCAGTAGAAACAAAACGCCGTTTACCGCATATCTTTACGACGAACGGTTATCGAGAAATACGCTGATATAATTACGCGAGGCTTCATACGCACGGACGGACGGACGCAGCTTCACTACGTGCATAATATATAGGATATTTCATGCCCCTTAGGCATCCCCGAAACGTCTCAAGTCGCACTACGTCGATGCATTCTGCAGCGAAAAACGTTAAATGGAAATTTAAGAGAGCCGCAAACTCAGTTAAAAGAGCCGCATGTGGCTCGCGAGTCGCAGTTTGGCCACCCCTGCTTTATATACTAGGATGACGGTGGGAAAGATAGCAAAGGAGGGGAGAGAAAAAAAAACAAACATGGGATGTAATTGGTGGATGATTGGGGTGGCTGGGGGTGGTAACCGTGTACCCAGATCGACCCATTTGAAAAAAAAATTGTAAATACCGTGTCTTTGTTCGTCATCATCCACTTATCACCCGCTTCCTTCGCCACGTTTGGTTGCTCTATTACATTGTCATTAACCCCAAATCTGAACGAGGCACTGCTTCACCTAAACGGAGATCAGGAGAAAAAAAAATATACCTGAGACGGAAATGTTGCGACACCGCATTCTCTTGTCGTTTTGCGAATCAGATCTTCAACCGACGACAGAAGCTGCGCGGCACAACCGGCGTCACCCATTCGTTGGATCCTTCTTAAAAGTGGCAGCGAGATCACAACCGCCATTTTCCGAGAGGCGAATGTAAGTTATTCCACCGATCAGCAAGCTCGATTCCTGCGACGAATTAAGAGGGATAAATCTACTGGATCAGAGACGTGATACTTTGAGATCGCGTGTCCTTACTTCTCTCCTATGAGGCGCCTATGCAGGAGTAGGTAGACTGGGTAATAACAATAGCAGATTCCAGTGGTGTTCGTCCAACAACCCCGTCTTCGAATCCAGCCTTCTGTTTGTGTTGGCGAGATTTCCAGGTCTTTCTGAAGGGCGTCGGAAGGCCTCAAAAGGCAACGCGGCCCACCACTGATGGGAACCAAGAGCGCCCGCGGATTCACCATCTCCGTGGTGTCTCGTCCATCACTGGTTCACGAGTGACGACCCCTTATTTTCCCTTCCGTCACGATCGAAGCACGCGTGCCTTCTTCACGCCTCTTAAAGACAGGACAGGAAGAGGACGAGCCATTAAAAATAAACAGATTATCGGTTCCGAATTCGGATTTCGACGGATGGTAATTTTTTAACTGTTTTAAAAGGTTATCGAGCCTTTTTCACGGCGTAGAGAAGATTTATTATAGCTGTGAAAATAAAATTTTATAGAGCAATGTTTTTATTTTATAGGCTATATCCGAACGCCATGAAACGTTATTGCTTCAATTTCCACGTTATCTTCGGGTCGTTTTCGGAGAGTAATTTTGTATTGCAAAAGTATATTTGTTACTATGTGAACGTGAAGAGGTGTTTTATATTCCGGCAGTGAAAGCGTTTGTTTAAAAAAAATAATCTTGAGGAAAACGGGATATTTCACCGACCGTAATATTCTGTACGAAATTTGATCAAAATCGATAGAGCCGTTTTTGAGAAAATCAAATTGTTGTTCAAAATGCGTAGAATAAACTTCCCTTAATTATTGAGCAATGTCAACCATTTATTCATAGCTTCTATTCTGTATGATAAAATGCCCAAGTACGAGATTTCATTCATTTTCGCTCTACCGTTTAGACTTTAAAGCCGCGAACACACAGACCCACAGCCAGACAGACGGTATTTACGGCGATTACAATAGTACTTTCTCGATATACTTCGTATATGAGAAAGTAAAAAGATACTCGAACGTTACAACATCTGTGGAAGATTTTTAACTTTTCACAATTTTCATCTTTTTGCCATTTGCAAGTAAGTGAAGGATGAAGCACTATTTTCGGGGCCCTTATCGTTTCGAGCCCCCTCTCCAAATACCTAGCGCACCCAATTATGCCGCCACTGCTCTGGGGCCATGGCAACGGCTAGAAAGAGAGAGAGAGAGAGAGAGAGAGAGAGAGAGAGAGAGAGAGAGAGAGAGAGAGAGAGAGAGAGAGAGAGAGAGAGAGAGAGAGAGTGAATCCAAAGCGGATACACATTTAAAAGGAAATAAAAAGACTTCGTGGCGAATGGGTGGCGATGGGATAAAAGCCTTCCCTTGGGATGAATCAGTAAGGACTGGATAGGAGAAGAGGTGGAAGACGTTCATTCAGGGGGAAATGCGTGTCTTACGTGTGCAGATTGCTTGTCGCAAGCCCGAAAGGGCGGGCATTCGAAGAAACGTGGAGAATATTACGTTGCTCCGAGAAAATACGTAATAGACGAATTCGAGAGGTCATGGCCGCGCGCAATTCTAAGGGGAAAAGCGGTCCTTTAAAGTCTGACGGGGTCAATTTTAAGTGGCTCTCTGGAGAAGTTTCTCGCATTTGGATATTTCATCGCATTTGCGACGCAAAGTTTGATTTTAGTGAGGGATTTATTGCGGACATAAATTGGGAATCTGAAAATTGGGACATAAATTGGAAATCTGAAAAAATTCAGATCGCCAGTAAAAAAATCAATTAAATTCTGCCGAGGGCGTCCTGTTTTTAAAGAATTTTCATCGCCTTCTAAAACATATCACCATATTTCGATACTACTGGTTAGCCGGCTCGAGAAACAGTAAACGGTTTCGCCCATTTGAAAGATTGGTTACCATCCTCCTCATTATGTTTTAAAGAAATTTTATTTCTTTTTGGTCATGTTCAGCCGTGTTTGCATCCAATTCCAACGTACCAAGTTCGATTCCAGAGGCGTTTCTTTTTCCCCCACATTAAGATAGCACATGAATGAGTGCACTTTATTTTCGGACTGCATTTTAAAATTACTTTTAATAATCGCCGAAAATAAACCAAAAACACGCCTTGAATTGTAGGCTTTCGTTGGCGCTAACGGCGTGTTCGGGTGGAATTTTCCTTCGTGCGAATAATCAACCTAGAAGAGGAATGTAATGTAGTTCTTTCTAATATTGACAGAAAAGCGCCTTTGCTCGAAAGCCAAACCCAACTTTCCCATCGAAGAGCGTAACATTTTTTACAATCTTGAATTACGCACTTCATTTAAAATTATTCTATAATCTAAATATTAAATCGTCAATGATAGCAATCCAATATAAGTACATATTTACTACTTCTACTCGTTTTCTGATTTTCTGCAAGATCATGTATTAAAAGAGTTAAATTAATTACGGTTGGTTTGGTGCGCCGCGATGTTTAAGCGTTCATGAATGCGTGCCGTGGAACAAATAAAAGGTTCAGATCACTAACCCGCTGGGTGCAGCATTGGAGTTGCGGTCCTTATTTGCAATTATTTTTTTCGCGGCCGTAGCAAACCTTAGCGGTTTAGCATAGCAACCAGAGTTTTCAAGGTTACTAGGTAATCTACGGAAACATCCGTAGCATATCACGCATTCTGTGCCATAGATAAGTGATTTTCCCGATAGTATATATAGACTCGGATCGTGTGTGTGTGTGTGTGTGTGTGTATAATAGTACGTACAGAGCCGTAGCAAATAATATTACCAGTTCTGTTTTATTATTATTTCTTAAGTAATTTTTAATAGATTAGTTACCCGGCGTTTTCCGGATAAATCCAACGCTATCACTAACGCCGATTGCTATGAAGATCGTTTGTGCAGACAATTGGGAAACCATGTTTTCCTCTCCATGATCTTTTAAAAGTACCGCTCGAAAACTTTTTCGGTGAAAATAATACGATTGCCACAAAATTGCCGGCAAGAGCTCTTAATTAAAGCTTAATAGTTTCGGCGATAGAAATCCGAGAAAGTTCCAAAAAACGTAATTACTTATTTTGTTTACATCGGTTGGACAGTAGATGTTTTGGTAAGGCCAATTAATCCACTTTATTTTATATTCTGCGCAGGTATTTTACGATTTGTTTGGTACCAATTAAAAAATTTATTCGGATATAAAAATTCGAGAACGTCACGAGACTGTTTAATAAAGTGTAAATCCCGTAATCGAAGGAGAAATTTCACTTGAACTCGAATCGTGGTATGTACATACTTCGCAAAAAAAATGAATCCCTCGGTTCTCTTCAGCTCGCCAACACTTTGTTTTATAGGGTGACCACTGCGAGGTCCAAAGATTTTCAGTCAAAAAAGTCTAATTTTTGCGTTTAAAACCAATTTGCATATAGATTTGATGCCTTTTCTGAAATAATTGATACAAAAATAAAGTTATTCTTTTGGTCATGGGAGCGAAACTACGGTTTTGGGGCCCCCACGCAAGTAATGTTTTTGGGGCCCCCATTTATATAAAAATATGTAAAATTATTATACCGTTTTGATTTTTATTGGTATTTGTTACGTTTTAATTCCAAAAATACATTGAGACTTCTATAATTCTAACATTATAAGGATAGGACAAAACAACTCCAAACACTTGAGGTGGGTATTTTCGCCTTCATTTCCAGCGATTAAATCTATCCTACGGGAAGATTACGGGAACAATTATAAGTATTTTTGTGGGGCTCCATATATCTTGGGGCCCCCACGCACTGCTTGGACCTATGATGATCTCACAACATTGTATTACGTAACTGACAAACGAATTTTAAAAAGCATGAGGAGCAATTCAGTTCCTTATCGGAGATCGATTTTCACATAAAAAAAGTAAACTGTGGACCGTTACTATGCGCGTTTGAATTTTGTTTGAGGAAATAAGAGTCTTCATTATTTTACCGACGCTTTGATTCGCGTTTATTATTCGCACAAATATCCTAAAAAAAGCAATTTAAATGTTTTCTGTATTTTCTACCTTTAGCGTTTTTCCTATAAAATAACAGAGGATACTTCATACGCACGCACGCGCGCAGCTTAACGCATATGCATAATCGAATTTCAAAAAATTCAGACTAATCTCTTGAGTCCAAGTAGTTGCGTTGACTAGATTTAGATTATACTATGTTCTTCCGGTAGACAAGATTGAAACCTTCTTTTCTTCTCTAAAAACAGCAAAAATAAAAATTGACATGAAATATTGAGTGGAAATAATACTAGTTGATTTTTACGAGGGAAAGTACTAACCTTCTCCATTTAACTTGACGCTGAATGCACTGCAAAATGCTGATACAAGACGTAGCTCTCGCTATCCGTATTACTTCCACGACAAGCCAAGTAAAAGTGGTGTCGAGAAATTGGAAGGAGTAAAGGGGAGAGGGATAGAAAGAGCGATGCGAAAAAGCCCTCCAATGCGTTTGCTTGTGAATTTTCATGTGTTGGCTACAGAGGAAGAAACCGCCAAGGACTTTACCCCGCGGGTTATGGCAGGTGGGGGCTTCTAAATATGTAGCTATAGGGAAAAGGAGTCATAAGGGTTGTGCGTATTGTAGGATGCCATAAAATGGGGTTTCTTTAAACACGTGCGGCTCGTGTCGCTCCCTGGGAAGCTATGAAGCAGATATGAGGAGATGGAAAAGGTCAAGTTGGAAAAGGCAAAAGCGAGAACTGTAAATGGGAGGACCTAAACGCCACCCCCTCGTATCGGTAGCTGGCGCAGATAAATTGCGACCGCGTCATTCACGCTTTTAGGAGAGGTCTTCGGGCGCCCCTTGTCCGTCAGCAGATGAAATTTCTTTTAAAACGTCAATTAAATAAAACTACAGGATAAGTAATAAATAACAATTTGTTGAAGTATTATTTACAAATGTTTTCAAAATATCGACTTGATTTATTTTGCCCGTTTGGCGCCCCTTGGGCTTCGACGCCCGGGGCGGTCGCCCCCTCCCCCCCCCCTCCTTGCTACGCCCCTGAGTACGTATATACCTCTCAAGAGTAGGGAAGACACGAGGAGCAAATGGACAGTGGCGCCACAGCGTCTTGTTGATGGAAGATGCAGAAGATGAGAGGAGGACTTAAAGAGGCAATCGCATATTTTTCACTCTTTCTCTGGCGTCCTAATTTCTTCGGGACCGCTACCCACAAAGTTATACGAAGCGAGATAGCGTGGTTTTGCGACGCGGAACCTCGCCTTTTATATTCCCTCGCGGTCGCTTGGTGTCAGTGGTTGAAGGAAAAGAGCACGCGTGAGAGGAATAGGAGGAAGAGGAGGGCGCGGAGGAGTGCACACCCTCTTGCCTCCTTCGCTTCGACTTTCGCTGCTGGGACGGCGGGCAGCAGATGAGGCAATGGCCGAGGAGGGGTTGGGGTGGACAGCAAACGCTAGAAAACTGGGGAGCATGAAACTGAAAAATTAACTCCGTAGGATGCAATTCGGGCCGCAAGATACGTACATGTTTAACATGTGAATCATTTCTATCACGCAATTGGCCGCATCCCATCAAGCCGTTAAGAGTAAGAAAAATTTGTCGAAATTTGTTTTCCAAATAAAGGAGGAGTCTGCTTGCTAATCGATATATGTATCAGCTTCGCTTCTTTAAAAAATCGGTACAACACACATTGTACAAACTTTCTCATATACTAACGCGTCGTTTAGTTATCTTTAGAAAATGAAAATCGTATCAGCCGGTTTTTAGAAAATCCAATTTTTGTTAAAGTTGCCCAAGAATAAACTAGCCTTATATTCATTCATCGAGAAAAATTAAATATCTTGTATTATTATAGATGTATACTCAAGTAACTGTACGAAATTTGATCAAAATCGTTTTAGCTGTTTTTGAGGAAATCAAATTGTTGTTAAAAATTCGTAGAATAAACTTCCCTTAATTATTGATAAATGTCAACCATTACTTCATATCCTCAGCTCTGTATGATAAAATGCCTAAGTACGAGATTTCACTCATTTTCGCTCTACCGTTTAGGCTCCAGAGCCAGTAACAGACAGACAGACGGCATTGCAAAAACCTCTTTTTCGGATTCAGCGACACCTAAAACGTATATTTCTGTAAAGATCTCGAGGTGAAATTTTTTTGCGATAACAACACTTTCTCAATATACGATACTTCGTGTTTGAGAAAGTAAAAATGAAACACTGGCCTCTCAACTAACGCTTTGTTACCTAAAAGAGGTTGTTTATTCAGCGGTAGACATAATCGTATTTCGACGGGATTGACGAAAAATGAAACGTCGTCCTCAACAAATTGAAACTTATTTTCCGCTCGCCATTCTTTCCGTGCCGAACGATCGATCATTGCTTTCTTTAAGCGGAATGCATTTTTCCTCCAGGTTACATCGATATTCATCCGCTTAAATCAGCGGCCTTCAACGCATGCGTTTTAGGTTGTTTTGTGGTCCTCTTTCATTGTTAAGTTGTTATGGGAATTGGGCGGTGAACAGGGGCGGATCCAGGCTCCATCCATGGAGAGGGAATAAACAGGAATGAAAAAATAAACTGTGAAAATATCGTAATTCACGTATATTTTAATTTTCGAGAGCATTTCTACGCTAAATATTGGTTTATACATTTCTTATATCTTCTTATATCTGGCGATAAACTTAATTTCCTCGACATTTCTACGCTAAATATTAGCTTTGTATTTCTGGCTATAAACCTAATATTCGAGACAAACTTCTACGGTAAATAATAGTTATTAAATTTCGGTCGATAATCTCAATTTTGGAGAGAATTTCTACGCTAAATATTACTTTTTGTATATCTGCAAAGGGGGCGTTAAAAGGGGGTGTTTAAAAGGGGGTGTTTAAAAGGGGGTGTTTAAAAGGGGGGGTTTAAAAGGGTGGGTTTAAAAGGGGGGTTACAGGGGAAAGGGGTTTAAAATGGGGGGTTTAAAGGGGGATGTTTGAAAGGGGTGTTTTAAAGGGGGTTTTTGAAAGGGGTGTTTTAAAGGGAGGATTTAAAAAGGGGGGTATTTAAAAATGGGGGGTTTAAAGGGGGCTTTAAAATGGGGGGAGTTCAAAAGGGGGGGGGGGTTTAAATGAGAAGTTTAAATGATGGGTTTAAAATTTTTAAAAAACTTAATTTTGAGAGCATTTCTATGCAAATACAGTTGTTATCGAATCCCTGTCGATAAACTTAATTTTCGAGTGCATTTCTACGCTGTTTATAAGTTTTTGTAATTCTGGTGATAAGTATATTTAATTTCCGAAAGCATTTCTACGCTGAATGTCCCTCTCCACCTGTATTCCCCCTTGCGGTGAACTTATCTCAAATAGCGAAATACGGTAAAATTGGAGCGGTGAATCAAAAAAAAAAAAAGATCGAAGATCAACGGTTTAAAAACGAACAATTTTACGCCTCTTAAATAGTCGGACGGATAGTAAGCGAGGCGGATCACGAATTGAATCATGGAAATCAAAATCCCCCTAAGTCCAGAAAATAATTTTTTTCAGAAGGCACTAAAAACTGTGCCAAGGATAAAATTTAATATCAATGGCAACAGTATTTTTTAAATTACGTCCCTATGGCAGTAGTTATCCATGGACTTATATGCTTTACGGTTTCAGCACATGCAACACGTACTCTACATGGCAGTTTCACTGTTTTCTCATTTTCACCAAAATGTGGACTTACGTTGTTTTTTATTTCCATGCTTCAATTCATGAAGTTTCAAATGCAATCAAAATTATTGACCAGTCCACTCCCTCGTTCGCTGTTACCTGGATTCCCATTTACAATGCTCTTCGTACTCCGAAGCGCTCCGCGAACGTTGCGGTCACGTAGGAATGCAGGAGGTTATGTTAGTTTCGAAAGCCCTGCCCTTTCTCTCCCGTTTGGACTCCGGAACTTAAGAGACGAGATGGGCGGGCGTGAGTCTGACCGCACTTCAAACCTTACCACTTCCAGATTTTAAAAAAATCTTCGCTCGAAACGCAAAGAAGCGGTGTGCATTTGAAATATTGAAAGGAATTAATATTTTTTTTTGCGTTTGCGATGCCGTTAAAAAGGGCTCTGCAGTCGCAGCGCCACCTGAAATTAAATATAATAAACACGCTTCCTAACCTTATTGAGCCCTCAACTAACGAACAACTCGAGAATTTCCGAAGCGAATGTGGTGATTATTTCAGTGCCTAGTCGGCCTTACGATTAAAGGTGGTCTGGTTGATCGCCGCGAGCGATATCGGACCGGGTTCGATGCCAGGGACGTTTAATTTCTCCGTCTGAATAGGTCGTGAATCGGTGAAACGTAGTATTTTTGATTCGCGTTTTAAAAGATTTGTCGTAATAAGAGTACAAAACTATGCCCTTTGGTTCATGACCCTAGTTACTAGGGACTTGAACCGTAGGACGCCAAAAGAGAATGCGAATTTATTTTCCTCGCTTCGATTTTCGTATGTCATTCGAAATGGTCCACGAAATACATGGTTTTGAGAGTTTAAATATTTGCGAGAAGAAAACGTTTCCTAACTTAGAGCGACCGATTTTATTAAATTTAATTTGGATTTAGATAAGGAGAAGGGAAGGGATAACTAGGAAAATAAAGAGAGAGAGACAGACAGACAGACAAACGTCTTTATTGAGGGCGAAGTTGAGACTACCTATATACGTAGTTCTTACATTTAACCCTAGAGAGGGAGAGAGAGAAAGTGAGTGAGATAGATAGATAGACAGATAGACAGACAGAAATGCAGACAGACTGACTGACTGGCAGACAGACAGATAGATAGATAGATAGATAGAAAAGGAGGGAGAGAAGTTAGATAAACGCCTTTATTCATGAGGTGTGTACGTTGAAATCCAACTGTAATAAAATAAATGACGGATGTGTTTGCGTAGCACATATTTGTTTACAAATAAGACATTATTAACCATTACTTTCTTCGACAATACACTAAGGATTTCATTCCCTTATTTTGCATTTTGGAATCAATTTTTGGCTGAGATCAATAATTTTGACATTTAAGATATGTGAATAAATGCTCTCAAAGGACAATAAGGACGAAAATATGATAAAACTAGGATACTTCTTCTAGCCATAACGACGGAATTTTACTCATTCAAACGACAAAAAAAGCACCTTAAAAGGCAAGCAACCAATTTATTTGATTTTATACCTTTGTAACACAAGAGGCCCGAATATTTGAAGTTAGTTGGAGAAATAGTTAACACTAGACGCTTCAGGCGCATGAAGCGGGTTGGTTGTCTTGGTAGCGACGATACCAAACGGAGAAATTAAGAACTATGTGTAGTAATACGCGCGCGATATTTGATAAAGCGCTACTAATACATGACATATATTAAAAAATGCGTACTAAAACTATGATATAGAACATTTAATTTCACACGATGTTAAGGTCATGGGAGATGCCTGATTGTGAGACGTACTTAATTTTTCAATTTTATGACTCTTATGTTTGTATTCATTCCTCTTTTTTTCTCCACGAAATAGATTTGAATCGACGCACGAAAGGTAAAAATATCGGTACAATCAGGCCCGTCTTAAGGGGGTGGCTGGGTAGGCAGTCGCCTCGGGCCCCCCGCCTATGGGGGGCCCCGCGCCTACGAGGAACTCTAGTAGATATTATGCTCGATAAATTCTGTCTCGAAAATTCTCGTTAAAATTTGTTATTTCATATTCTCGATTACCAATAAAACCATTTTTTAAAAATAATTCGGTAATATTGCTTCTCAATGAATTCTCGGGAGAATCTCAAGAAACATCTCTTGGGAAACCACGCAAAAAGTCGATACAATGCATGAACTTGGGGATAGAGGAGTCGGCAATGCTACCGCTTCGTCCAAGAATTAGGAGAAAGCTATGTCCCTGCCTCCAAGACACACATGAGGACGTCATTTGCAAAATTCGGCCTTTGAAAACCTCTGGCAGACATCTACATAGACCCCGACAACGCCGTTTCCCAGGCATTCTTTCGGAGATCTAGCCTGCTTTTCCATATCCTAATTCCTTTAGGGAAAGGGAAGACGTGCACAATAAAATTCTTATCTTGCCTTCAACAAGGTCAATGCCACTTACAAAGTAAGAAGTGCCGCCCGAGCTTTGAGGTTCCCACCAGGAACCCCTACAGACTCATTTCCCTTTCCCTAATGGAATTGTCCACCGAAAAATAGTACAGAACGCGCATAGCGGCACTTTATCCCATATAGTAGAATTCAGAAGGGATATGCGAAAAACGAGGCTGAGGGCACAATTTTTCAGCCACATTTGGTTCGGTTTATTGCTTGCAGCTCTGGTATCATTTTGGAACTTAGGAAAACAGTGAAACGCATCTCCTCAGTTCTCCTAAAACTGTGGTAGAAGGAACATCAACTGTGAGAACGTTTTCTTGTGGCATGTGAATCTTATCTGCAAACTAAAGGACACCTGGATTTATTAGACATTTTCATGAAGAATTTGACATTAACATAGAAGGTTAGTGCATTCATTTATATTATTTAATATTTCAGTATGCGTACTCATGGGCCATTTAAATTAATTTAGAATGCTATCTCTGTTAAATAGTGAATCTTTTATTCTTTGGAAGTTTGGGACGTAGTCTGGGAATTGAGTTCAGCATTTTAGTTTTAAAGGTTAGTACCGATATCTCTTCATTATTGTAATATAAGAAGAATATGATACTCTTTTTATACGACTTGTAAAATAAAATTCGCGTATTTTATATTCATTAGTATCCCATCACGAAAAAATGAGTGCCTCCAGGGAGAGAGATATAGGAAGAAAATAGAAGAGTGGATCACAAAAAAGAAAAAGGGTGAAAGAAGTACAAGAACAATTGAAGAAACAAAACGGAACATTAAAAAAGTTCATCAAGACCTTTCCAGCGCTAAGTGACATCATATCGGGTAAAAGTGAAAGTAAAGCAATGATTTCTTCAGACGTAGGAATCGAGATGTCGGCAAATAGTGACAATGAACAGCAATTTGCCAAACACGTTCATTTCGTTGTGACTCCATCACCGAGTACTCCATCCTTTTCTTCCCGTGATGTGAATAACGCTTCCATAAATATTAGTCACAGTCACCTTGCTGTAAGCTCTGAAAATTTTAATTTTACGTCAGACCCCGGTATATGGCCTACATTTATTACACCTTCTTATAGGGATCTTTTAGTAGAAATGGGTCCGAAGTATACTGAAGAAAAAATGAGGAATTATCCACGCAACTCAGAGCACAGATGCTTTTCTGACTACCATTTTTATAGGATTTTGAAAAATGGGGAGAAGGTGAGAAGGACGTGGTTGTTTTATTGTGAAGAAAAATATGTCGTCTTTTGTTTCTGCTGTAAACTGTTTCCATCATCAGAGTCAAAGTCGGCATTGGCGTCTGAAGGGTTTAGTCAATGCTAAGTACTATTCCATTATTCTGGATTGTACTCCAGATGTGAGCCACAAAGAGCAAATGTCAGTAATTCTAAGAATAGTTCATATTGAAAACAGAAATGTAGAAGTAGTTGAACACTTCATAAACTTTCTTGAAGTCACAGATACTACAGGAAAAGGACTTAGCCAAGCTCTACTGAAAGAATTAGATGATATGGGAATTTCATTGAAATATTGCAGAGGGCAAGGGTATGACAACGGTGCGAATATGAAAGGTCATGAACAAGTAGTTCAAGCACGAATTTAAATTAAAATTATAAAGCTTTTTTCATGCCATGCGGAGCACACAACTTAAATTTGGTTCTTAGTGATATGGCTCAATCCTGTCCACGAGCGGTGTCATTTTTTGGTATAATTCAAAGATTGTATACTTTATTCGCAGCTTCACCGGCAACATGGAGTATCTTAAAGAATTATGCAGATATATCTCTAAAACCTTTGTTTAGCACTAGGTGGGAGTCCCGACTCGCAAGCATAAAAGCTGTTCGCTTTCATTTACCAAAAATAAAAAATGCTTTACTTGAGATAGCTGAAGTTTGTAAAGATCCGAAGACAAAAAGCGAGGCAAATTCACTCCTTTCCCATGAATTAAACAGATTTGAATTTATCTTATGTGTTATTGTTTGGTATGACATATTACAAATTGTAAATAAAGTAAGTAAGGTTCTACAATCTGCTCAAATTCCGTTGGATATTGCAGTTAAACATCTGGATGCTTTGAAGTCATCATTAAATATATATAGAAATGAAGGGTTTAATCAAGCCGTATCAGTAGCCGAAAGAGTCGCCAATGATATGTCAATTGATATAGAGTTTTCTAAAAATGTAAAAAGGAGACATTCTGATTGCGCAAGAGAGGACGATGCACAGGAAAGCTCGAAGAAGAGGTTTAGAACGGATTTCTTTCTGCGAGTGGCGTTTTGATCAGTACAATGAGTACATTTCTAGATTTGGTTTCATGAACAGCATAAGCCAAATTAAAAATTGGGATTTATCTAATTTACAGAGAGTCTGCTGCGATATAGAGAAAGTTTTGAAGGATGAAGGAAGTTCAGAGAGCGACATAGATGGAATTGAACTTAGTGAAGAGTTAAGAATGTTATCAACGGTTGTGCCAGAAGATCATAGCATAATTGATAATTTGAAGTTCCTACACAAAAATAGATTACAGGAAATATTTCGAAACAGAAATACTTTGTAGGATAATTCTTACAATGCCAGTGACAGGTTGCATCAGCTGAAAGGTCGTTTTCAAAATTAAAATTAATAAAAAATTACGATCGACGATGTCACAAGAGAGACTGACTGGATTATCTCTTTTGTCAGTTGAACACGAGGAAGTTGATAAGATTGAGAAATCAACAATAATCGACATATTTGCACATATTAAAGCTAGAAAAGTAAACTTTTAGAATTGTAGTGGGCTGGTTATTATTTTATTTGTGTAACCCTTAACAATTATTAGTTTTTAAAATTTATGTATTTCTGAATAATACTAATAATTATATTGAAAAATACTAATAATAATACTGAATAATACTAATGTAAACTTGAAAACAAAAATAAAATTGTAAGTAGATGAGAAATTTGATTTTTCTGTGAAAAGTAGGGGCCCCGCGGAAACCCTCTCGCTCGGGGCCCCGCGGATCCTAGAGACGGCTCTGGGTACAATATACATTGTACAAACTTTCTCATGTACTAAATCGTCGTTTAGTTATCTTCTGTAAAATATGAACTACGCAGAATAAACACAAACTTAAATAACAATACGAAATTTGATGAAAATCGAGGGAGGAAACGAGGGATACAAGAATAGAGGGAGGGTATGAGGGAGGGATGGAGTAATATCCTCGGAGGGTGAGTCACTTGACTCCCAAGCGAGTGTTTCGTTCCCACTCTCATTGTCAGTTAGAAAGACGTATTTTTTCTTTGCTTATCCTATACCTCGCTCTGACAAATATCCAATGGATACCGCCATATGCAGAAAGGAGCGAGGAAACGCGGTTCCGTTATTAGCCCGTCATATGTGTATATGTGTGTGTATATATATATATATGTGTGTGTGTGTGTGTATACAGGATGAGTCAAAATTATGTATAAAGACTTTAAATAGCCAAATTTTGGTGACATTATCACCAATTTTAATAAAATGTCATTTTTTTAAGATAAAATAAACAATTAGCTTTTCAAGTATTGTTTATTTTAATAAATTAACAAAATAATAATAGCTTAACAATTTCTTGAATCGGTAACCCATTGATATGGAGTGTTTATACATAATTTTGACTCACCCCGTATATATATATATATATAAAGGTAGCAACAAGGTGTTGGAGGAAGCCCAGTGGACACTTACCTAGAATGAAGAGCCGCTGGGGCTTCCTCCGACACCTTGTTGCTACCTTTATTATTACCTTTCCTTTTCCTTAAGTATATATATATATATATATATATATATATATATATATATATATATATATATAAGGGTAGCAACAAGGTGTTGGAGGAAGCCCAGTGGACACTTACCTAGAAAAAGGAAAGAGAGCTATCAAGACATGAGGAAGACTGCGGAAATAGAAATACGTGGAGAAACAGGTTTAACTATGAATAATCTCAGAACTGTATACGGACAAACTACATATAACGATGATGATGCAAATGGAGAAGAATTCGAGAAAGTCCCAAGCTATGTCTATTAGAGTCAACTCATATTTAGGGACAGGTATGGATAAAACGACAGCAGAGTGAACATGGCGTGCTTTCGGACGGAGTTCAAATATCTTCATAAAAAAGATAGTGTACAACGAGTGTTTTCAGCTCGTTCTGACCTACGGATGTGAAATGAATGGCAGAATATTTCAGCGCCTAAAAACAACGAAGATGAACATGGGGAGATGGGGATCATCCGAAGAGACTCCAAAAGATACGACCGTGTAAGAAGGAAGACCTCTCGCCCTGGTCTGCACCATTTCTTTTTAAATGTCTTAAGTAAGCAATGAGTCACCGGTTTGAAGTGAAATCATGTGTTCCCGATACATTAAAGCAACATTCATTGCAGGGGGAGATGGATAAAAACAACCATTCCAGAACGAGCACTTAAAAATGAAAAGATTTAAAGAAAAGCACTTATCTCAGGTATCTCCATTAGATACAGCAAGGTTATTCAAAAAAAAAACGAGGAAAGATTTTTTTGTAACCGCTTTTGTGGCTATCTGATATACACGATACAAGTACTTTTTCTAATATTTTGGTTTTTAGGCTCTCAGTTGAAATAAAAACAAGCATGGCCTTATTCCTAACGTCGGTTTATTTTGTTCCTCAAACACAATATCAAAGATTTGTTTTTCTAGGCAACGGTTTAATCAAAGCTCAGCGGATGCGTAGCCCGCTGTAAATCGCTCCATCTTTCTCTCACTCCATCTCTCTCTCTCTCTTTCATATTTCGTATATTATACGACCCTCCTTTTCTTACTCCCCACACGTCGAAATCTCTGAAAAAAAAAACTCGGGGAACAATTGAAGCCTCCATGTTCCACGAGGGAACCTTAACCACCTAAGCTTTATTGGAACACTGGGCTTACAATGGTTATATTGTTCTGGGAATCGCGCAGCATCCTTATCCACTACCCGGCTAAAACTCTTCCCTTTGATCAAATGAGCACCTTGACTAACTAATGAGTGACTGACTCGTCATTGTCACGGATTTCCCTTTGCGCCTTTTCTCGCTTTCTTCCCTCTCTCTCTCGCCCCTAACAATAGCTCCGACTGAGTTTTCAGGGTCTTTTGGCACGCAGTGAAACCTATCATAACGTTTGTCTAGCACACATCATCCCTAAGGCAATGAAAACGAAGGTATTCCAGTGTAATCCGAAAGTGAAAACATGGCTACAATTTTTATTTGAAAAATATTTTGATACGAGCAATACTTTATGAGATATAACGGAAAGTTCGTTTTTTATCAGCAGTAAAGTGGTACCCCTGATTGGATTACACGATTCGTTTTTGCGATTGTCTTTGATTGTAAATCCCTAATGTCAAATTTTAGGAAAATTCGTTCGGTAGAAGCCGAGAACGAACATGCGGAATGACGGACAAACCGACGACAGCAGGCGCTCACTCTGGAGGCGAAACGCACATAAAAACCACATTTGAATAATATATACGAGATTGAGAATATGGATTGGTATTTGCAAGTCAATATTCAAACCAGTGCTCGAAATGAGCCAGAATACCTCTCTGGCTGGTCATACGAACCGATGATACCCTTCTGTTTCGTCAGACATTTAGAAATGCTGTCCCTTATAAAAAGCGTTCCGTTTTGTAAAAACTTCCATTCCACTACCAATACAAGCATTCCGTTTTGTAACATTTTCCATTTCAAGAACTGATTCAAACAGCCTTGGCCCTCTGAAACGCTAACAACAATAGGTCATTTTATTTCCAAACTATTCTTTTATCAGAGTTTCCCAACTTAAATTTTCTACTATCATGAAAATCCATTCAAACATTAATTGGTTGAGAATAAGAGGTTCCTTTTGATTGAAAAGTGTAGTTGACATAGATAAATTATTTATCAATCTTAATCAGATAATTTGATGGAGCAATGCTAAAACCACATGGATTTTAAAATTAACTTTTTCATGGGACTCCAAGTTTTAAATAGTGATACTCAAATTCAAGAACAAACACTAAAAAAATACTTGCCTCCAGTATCACCAATAGCTACAGTAAGGCTACAAAAAAACGTGCATTTAAGCTACAAAAAATCCATCTTCAGTGGTAATACACCATCGGTTAATTTAGCCGAAATGTACATATGTTTTTTTATAACCTTGTTGGGGATATTGGAAATACCTGAGATAAGTATTTTTTTCACCCTTTCAATGCTGAGCTGAATGTTTTGGCAGTATGTGCCATTTTGTAAACCATTCTCTTAAAGTCAGGAGTTTTCGATATTCTCTGTAAAAGCACACTGCTATAATATGATGCAAAACTAATTTGCTGAGGTGAGACTAAGCAAGTGACAAATCGTTTTGTCAATAGCACTGAAAGGGTTAAAGTGCTTGTTCTTGAATTTTTTGCTGCCACAATACAAGCTCAATAATTTTGTTGAATCGGTGATAGCCAAAAGCAAAATACTTTTTGAGAATACAAATGACTAAACTTTACCAATACATTTATAGCTATGGTTTGATTCTCTGTTAATTACCATAACGATTTAAAAGCTCAGCTCTCAGAATCCATTTTCCAATTAACACTAACTTTTGTTATAATTGTTTGTTTTATTGAATTAATGAGCTTAAAATGAATTTTGTAGACAATGTATTGAATGTCGTAAAATCATCAGCATTATTGAGGAATTAATAAAAATAAAATACTGTATACTTATAAGAAAGACGTAACTCTATGGACATCATGATGGAAATATTCCATTACATTGATTTTGTTTCTATCTTCTTTACTCTTCTGGTAATTTTTGCAAATTAAGATTATCTTGTTTACATTGGAATACAGGATATCTTAAGGTGACCGGGGTTTCTAAATAAAATGGAATACATATTTACTTTTTATTAACAAAATGGAAGGATAAATTTGATGAGCAATATACTTACAAATATATGGTTTACTCCATATTTTAATAAAATGATTATAAATGGGTCCATGTATGTACTACAACAGGCTTAAGACATTTGTATTGCTCATTTTATAAAATATTGTATGCTTACAAGGAGAAATGAATGCCATCTGGATTGACAAAAGTTCGGAAATACATCGTAATTTACAACATAATGTGTAGCATTAAATATACTTCACCTTTCCGTGAGCGATTTCCATTTTAAAAATTTCACCCACTGCCCACAAATTTTCCTCTTGGGGCTAATGAAGTAAAATAAATACAGAATAATTACGATGATTAAACCATCCGCATACCGCTACACCTTCAAATACAACGTAAGTCAACGTAAGTTTCATATTTCTTCCTGCATTAGCGCTGTAATCAGTAAAAGAATATTGGAATGCGCACACAATTTGTATGAAAAATTTGATGTCAATTTTGTTTTAGGATTTTTTTTAAATCTGAAAACTGTAATAATAAATCTACCCTACTGATATTTTGTGGGATTTATTGAAACGGAAGAAGAAACTGCTGGAGGAATATAGGAGAAAGAGAAGGATTGAAAAGTATCACGTACAAAAGAAGAAAGTATGAGAGTATGAAAGGAGAGAACGCGATAGGTGTATAGACAGCGAGAGAAAACGCTCGAGAATTAATACTCTGCGAAAGAAGGAATCCTGCTCAGGGCATGGTTGCTCATTTTCTTGGCAATATAATTATGTTAAACATGCGTTTGGATGCATTTTTCTATGAAATAAGTTAATCTTAATTCGAGTTATTAAAAAAAAGTTCAACTCAATATGATTGGAAGTTTGGAAATTTAAGTTTTCTAACTTACTCCATTCGAAACAAAATGACTACCTTATGTGTCAATTTAAATATATCCAAAAGAAATAATTTTACGATTTAACTATGATTATATTATAATATAAAAAGTTTTTTTTGTTGCATGTTAATCTCAATTGTCTTGGGTGCAATAGGTTTGCTATCCCACTTAGGACGGATTTTATTTTCCCAAAGTATAGCAGAGGAATAGATAGCGGAAGAATATCGGGTAATCATGAAGTTTAGTCACTTTTATTATGAAGGGGTTATAATATCCTGTGGTAAGCTGCAGCCGATTCGCACCGGTTCGCGCGAACCGGTTGTTAAATTTTGAAGCAATTTTAGAACCAGTTGTTAAAAATTTCTACAGAAAGCCGAGTCCGCTCGATCCATTAATCGAACCCGATGGATGTTTGGTTTCATAAGAATTATTTCCCAGTGTTGAATTTCGTTACAGTAATATAATATTACAATTGAATAAAATATAATCCAGAACGTTAAAATATCACATAAATTAATCGCATATAGCAAAAGGAGTTAATTTTGAAAATGATTTACAAATTTAGTATATGAATTTATCTTGATCCTTTTTATACGCGTCTTAATACTGTCGTCTTCCTCTGAAACGCATAGACGACACCTGCATAGATGTCGGCTTTCCTTTGTAATCTTCAAGTATGCCGATAATTTCAAGATATAATAAAAATACGCAAGTTAAATTACCTATCGAGAAAAATTCGGCAGTGTATTAATATTTTAGAGCCTTTTGCTCTGTGACATTTAATAGCACAATAATTAACTTAATGGATTTTTTCTAGTGACAAATTAAATATGCGGTGTAAATTAATCGCGTTGAATTCATTTTAATCCCTAATATCGAGTTGGATTCTTGGTGTAGAAAAGGTGATTTATTGAAAAAAGATAAAAAGCGTAAATTTTTACTTTATTTGTTTTATTAGTTCAGTTACCTGAAATAGTCGCAACTAAACATTTTTCATTGTTAAGGCGTTGAAATGTGTATTCCTTTCGATTCCTAATAAATATTTATGCTAACTCGGTATTTAATTAATTTAATCTTGAATGGAAAAATAAACATCTTTCTTTTTGACGTCCGTATGTTAAACTCCGGAGTTCGTGTCTCGATTCTAACTAATTTTGAAATGAAAAGAATTATATCTGACACTCATCCATGTGTTACCGCAATGGGGAAAGTAAGCGATACTGAATTCAAAACCATTATCTTGAGGGAAAATATCCGATCCTTAAGAGCTAGGAGAGAACCGCAAACCCTTCTCTAAGGGGGGGAGGGAGAGGAAAAAGAGCCTTCACCCCCTCCTCTACTATCACTGTTGCCATATCGCTTGACAGTTAGTTCGAGACTAGTAGTTCACTGAAATTCCGGTGGAGCACTCGTAAAGTGGTGCGGTTTTCCACCACTGTACATTGGCTTCTTATTATGTTGTTTGGCGGAATGCAAAGCATAAGAAGCCACATACCATTGGGGAGGACCTTGTGAAACCGGCAGCTATTGACATGGTGCGTATCACCTGCGGAGATGAAGTTGCCAAGAAATTGCAACAGATTCCATTGTCAAATGATTAAGTTCGTGCACGTATTAACGACATGTCGAAAGACATTAAACACAAAGTAATTGCAGCTATAAAAACACGCGACAGACAATTATAGGAAAAGGAGATCAGCGGAAGATTTAGTCATAGGCTCGAATGCGGGCGCGTTTCCTCAACTGGGTAGTCGTTCTTATTTACGAAGTGTTATGTTTACGAAGTCGTCCGAGAAATTTGTTTTTACAAATTTTTTCTGTAAAAATTTCGTTTGAAAAAGTTTCCCCTGTATCAATCCTAGTTATTTAAAATCACGATTTGTAAATCCACCAGGAAGGCGTCGGATTACTTTTCACCTTCACGCGCGGAAAAAAGACCAAACGCGGCAATCGCGTCGACCATGAAAATTTTCGCGTTTTTTTGTTTTTAAGTAAACCAGACGTTTAAATAAACCCCGCGGTCTTATTTCGATAAGGTTTGGCGGAAAAAATATCCAATCAGAGACTCGCGCTAACCGTAAGTGATTTCTCGAGGGAACGGTCTAACGGCTCGCGGAGTTGATTGTCTCCGCGGACCGTCGAACTAGCGTGAAAGTTACGTTTCCAATTATCCGAACTCGGTCTCATTCAGCGAATTAGGATCCTTGGCGCGTAGCTTACGGGACTCCCAGATAGGCAGGGATAGAGACGGGAAATCCTCGAGGAAAATTGGAGGGAGAGACGTGAAAAATATTAGGAGGGGGGGACAGCGATGTTGGGAGGGAATGTTTATAAAAAGGTAATTGTGACGGGATGAGGATGAAGGGAGGAGGAAGGGAAGTGAGGAAATGACAGCATAAAAGGTGCGAAGTTTGAAGCGAGAGAAAGAAAGGGGGGAAGAGGAAAGAGGTGTTGCAGGACGAAGAGGATAGGACGTGAGATGGTTTGAGAGAGCGGGATTCGATTCCGCTCGGTTTCTTTTTTTTTTAAAAGTCTTGTTCTATTTGTTTAATGGAAGGCTACGAGGAGGTCTTTAATCCCTTTCGCCGTTTTAAATTCTTATTTCCCCAAGTATTTAGTATTTTCACTTCCGTTCCAAACATTTCTTTTATCGAAAGCAAGGAACAGAAGGGTACGATTGAAAGATATTTTCCCCCGCGAAGTGCGTTTCGTTTACTTTTGTCGTTAATATTATATATATATATATACACACAGATATGCACTTCAAATGGTACGTTTTTCTTCGTCGCTGAGGAAGGGACTCTGCCCGAAAGCTTCAAATTTGTGTTGTTTTTCGTGTTTCTGTTTTTCGTGTGCCTTCAGCACCCTCAGCGGCTCTCCAATTTAGGTAGGTGTCCACTGGGCTCCCTCCAACACCTTGTTGCCACCTATATATATATATACATATACTGGAAAGACAGGAAACTGATCAGGAATCTACATGTGAATCAAGTTGTAAAGGTCAGGTTTGTGAATACGGACACCAGCGCAGTAAATATCGGTATAGGAGTAAGACAGGACTGTTGTCTATCGCCGATTCTATTCAATCTATATGGAGAGAGACTAATGCAGGAATCGTTAGAAGGGACGGGAGATTTCAAAATTGGAGGAAGGATTATAAGAACAGTGAAATACGCGGATGATCAAGTACTTCTAGCAAGAAAGGAAAAGGAACTCCAGAAAATGATAAATAGACTAGTGATAACAGGTAGAAAATACGGTATGGAAATTAATACTGAAAAATCCAGGGTCATGCGAATATCAAGTAATGAAGAAGATAATTTGAACATAAGTATTGGAGGAAAGCCATTAGAACAAGTTTCAGATTATAAATACCTTGGAAGCATCATAACGAGAGAATCAAAATGTACCGATGAAATCAGAACTATTATAACGAAAGCAAAAGCCGCTTTCAGAAGAAAGAAACCTACTAACGGGAAATATTAAGCAGGATATCAGCTAGAAGTTGATAAAATGCTATGTATGGAGTATAGCTTTGTACGAAGCAGAAACATGGACGCTAAGGAAAAATGATATTAAATACTTGGAAAGTTTCGAAATGTGGACATGGAGAAGAATGCTGAAGATATAATGGACAGATAGTGTGAAAAACGAGGAAGTACTACGAAGAATAGGAGAGAAGCGAACGATTATACAGACTATCAGAAAGAAGAATGCGAACATTACCTGAGGAGACAGTGCATGATTAAAGAAGTGATAGAAGGAAAACTGGATGGAAAAATAGAAAGAGGTAAGAAAAGGTTTCAGCTGGTAGACGACTTGAAAGGGAAAGAGAGCTATCAAGACATGAAGAAGATTTCGAAAAACAGGAGTATATGGTATTTGTGTTTTTCGTGTCTTCGGCCCCCCCGACGGCTCTCCAATCTGGGTAGGTGTCCGCTGGGCTTCCTCAAACACCTTGTTGCCACCTTTATTGTTGCCTTTCCTTTTCTTTAAGCATATATATATATATATATATATATATGTATCGCGTCCTTGCCTAGAATGATGGAAGTATCGAATGGCAGAAGACTTCCGGAAATATTTAGAAATGGAAAGTGAGATTGTTTTTCGGATTGTAGTTTTTGTTACATTATATCCGTTGATATTTCACACCGAGATTTTTCTTCCGCCTAAACAGCCCATTATCTTTAGCGACCTTTTTAACCCCACGCTTCGCTCTTGATCGCTAACTAACTAACAATTGTTTCCTTGCATGGGAACATATTATACACTCTCTTCTGATCCTTTCTTGACCCCGAATCCGTCTCTTAAATGCCATGCAAATCTCTGTCCTGCTTCGCCCTTCCTCAACCACAATACAGTCCTCCCTCTCCACAAACACATCGCCACCTATCTGGTCAAACCTTTATGACCCACGCCATCATTTACATCCTCGTTTAAACCCTTTAAACCTCATTCCATTAAGGGACACAGAAAATTGTACTGAAGGCTATAAAATTTCAGGCTCGAGGGTTTACGTAACGCGGCGACTCCATGAATATTTAAAGTAGAAGGCGAAGAGCCAATTGGCGCAGATGTATACGATAAGTCAAGAGTGTTATGGAGGGCAAGTGAACGTTTTACATCAATTCGAATTCTCGTTTTCGTGGAACTGCAGACATTCGTGAGTTAATCGCGTTATACCTTAGGAACGGTCCAAGAAATATCTAATTATTTTACGCTCAAGAACAGAAAACTTATTCGTAGGAGCGTAAAATTTCATTTGTTTCCAATTTCATTTAATAACTTCGTAACTACAATTCGCAAAGTTCCTTTAATCTTATTTCATCGCTTTATTAGCAAACCATTGTTTCTTTTCAAATAATTGCAAAGTCAAAGACAACACGCAATTTAAGATGTAATTCTTGACTTCATATTAACTGAATAATTCCGAATACATATAGAAGAAAAATATAGTGTACCGTTTATTTATTTAGGAAGAAATAAAGCGCTTCAAATTTAGAACAAAATCAACCTTTTTAGACTCAAATTCAAGGTTTGGTTCCATAATGAATTAAAGAAAAACTGAATTTTGTATTTTCGTAATGCCAGTTTAGGAATGAAGGCCAAAATTTAATAAATTTTGTTCGGTGAAAAATGCAATTTTTGTTTAATTCGTTGTGGAATCATTCAACAAAGTTGAGCCTAAATTCGACTCGGAGACATTTTATAAATAATTTTACGCATGATATTCCTCTCACTTCTTACTAAACCGCTATAAATCTCATCCAATCTGTAATATCTGTTTTGACTTCTGGAACGTACGGAATCGCCATTTTATTTTCTCTATCTCATCCAAACTCCCGAACAATTTCGCCATTCTCCAATTTGTATAAGCGTCTCCTGTTCCCTTGATTGTGTCCGCTCCATAAAACGCCATCCCGGATCCCAGACGATTCCAATGAAAACGTTTCCTTAGGTTTCTGCACATTTACTCATTTATGAGCGATCGTGCTCAGGAACAGATAGGATTATGAATCTGGGACATGACTGAATAAAAGGGCTGCTTTGGGAAGCAGCGAGGAGGGAGGGGGAAAAAAGGACCTTATCTCCAGAATAATTTAACAGTTCTAAGAAGAAAGGCGCGAAGAGAATTTAAGAATCCGAGATTGGAACGTTCTGAAATCCGACTGACTTATTTTGCGACAAGAAAATAAATAAAATCCAGTGTTGGTAACGTACTTATAGCAACGTATAATCCATTGACCAACTCGTTTAGTCATGTATACAGATATGAAAATCCAGTCTTGTTGCAAAAATAAATACATGCGTAAGCAATACTTTGCTTATATGCCCATAAATATGCACAAATTTATGTGTGTGTGTGTTCGGGATGTGAGTTACATTGTATGTGAGAGTTGCGCCAGTGAATTACTTTGTGGTGAAAGGGAAGGCGACCAGTTGGTTGCCTTTGTGAAAGAGTTGAGTTTATACATGATCGCTCTCACGACGAGATGTGTTTACGGAGATCTCCACAGACCAAGTGTAAGGGAGTGTTTATCCTCTTAAAAGTGCGATTCAAACACTAACTACCAACGTGCTTAGATACGCAGTGCTAACAAGGAATCTTGTAAGTGTTCAGTTTTTCGAATGTCTGTTTTTTACCCCTTAATTGTGGTGAAGAAATATAGATCTGGAGATTGTTCCACCTATGTTAACCTTATTAAATTATACAGTCCACTTGCATTTACCACAACGAGTCACCGTCGGAACAGTGTGTGCGTGTGTGTGTTTGTGGACAAAAATCCTCAAAGGTTAATGTGTTGACTAGAAACGAGACATTACCTGACAATTCTTGACAATTTTAAAAATATTTTCACAGCATATATTAGCAGCGAAGGAAATAACCCTACGAAACTGGAAAAAAGTTTATAATGTGTTTCAGCTTTCAAGAAGAGAAGACGAGGTCGAATTAAAAAGCGGTGACCGGAAATACGAGGACGCAGGACGGAAGGGGCGAAGAGAGATGTGATTTGAAGAAGGAACGGAAAACTTTATACTAGTTAACGGCACAGCATTTGGGCATTGAGATTGATTCCACCCACGAACTTTTACTGAGCTAAGACCTCATCATAATACTAGGAAATGAGAGAGAGAGAGAGAGCATAATATTCTGCGGAAATGTGAAACTTTTGAATTTTTTAATATAGTAATAATCCGTCTTTATTAGGTCGATATCTTGTTAGACATCAATGTCCATTCTTCCATATAAACCTGAAGAACGCAAACATCCATTTCCCAGGCGGGATTCAGAACCCGCGACCTTAGTTACCGTTGGACAGATACGCCAACCATCCGTCTGCCAAGGCCGAAGTTTGTTATGTGGTTTCCATAGGAATTCCTTATTATGACGCGTTCCCGTGACAAGAAAGATCACCGATCGATGATTTAATATTTATAATTACCGGAACATATTACTATTTTTTTTTTCAAAACCGGAAAACAGCCTGTTATTTGAATGATTCATTTCTGATCTACTTGCGTAAGATTTATTAAAATTTGTATGTTATGCATGCTCAGCAATTTGTTCATGAATGCACCGTAATAGAAATAACCTTATTAATTTACGCAATGTATAAGAGTAAAATTTATTGCAACTGAATCGCGTATTTTTACCTTTGCTCCTAAAGGAAATCAATGCCGCTGCTTGTATTTTGTCGGGTGGCGTTTGACGTGAACATTACAAGCTTAAATCAGCATCGAAAAGAGCGAAAGTCAATGAAACGGGAGAATTCGGTAAAAGCCTCCGATCGAGGAAAGATTATTTACGTAAAGAAACCATTCATAGACGCTCAGTAAACGCAGTATCAAGTTTAAAAGCCCGAGAAATCGATCACGATATGGATGATTTTTCCATTTTTAATTCGGCGAGCAGTCATTGACGCCGGCTGTTGTTTGAAAGCGATGATGCACTCTGCGTTAGTGAGCGATTTGCATCCGAACGACGGATCTGAGAAGCGGGGTAGGGAGTGATGCAGAGAGAGAGAGGTGAAGGGGGGAAAGGGAAGAGGGGGGGAGAGAGGTGTTGGAAGGTGGAAAGGAGGAAGTGAGGAGGGAAAAGAGAGGGGTAGAAAAGGGAGGGAATGGTTGGGTGGAGGGAGGGTGTGGAAGGGAGGGTGAGTTGAGGGACATGTAGAGACGGTTGGATGAGTGGAGGGGTGTGTAGTAGGGAGGGGAGGGTGAGTGTAGGGAGGTGTAGAAATTGTTGGACGAGTGGAGGGTTTGCAGGGTGAGCGGAGGATGGGCTGAGGGGGGGGGGGGGGGGGGGCGTGGAGAGAAGAAGAAGAGAGAGACGGAAGAGAGGACGAGGGTTCGTATCGCGCAGATTGAATCGGCGGAATCCAAAATGAGGTTGTGGAGTGGAGCGTCGAAATGTTGGCTCTCGTACTGAGATAGGTGCTAGGGACGGAAAGGGATAAAGGAGGGAGGGTTTGGCTGAAGGGGCGAGGTCAAACATAGGCGGCCGATCCCATTTTCTGTTTCATCCCAAAGTCCAACACATATGAAGTTCGCAGTATTATTTTGACGTTTTTGACGGAGCGCCGCATGAATTCGGAATCCGTTTCCGTCTCTTGATTTAACAATGCGCGTCGTTACGGCCGCGGCACGAAATGCACGTTTCGTGATTAGGCGGGTTGTGATGCACCCGTTTTTTTTTTTGGATAAAAAAGAACCCTCCGAAAGTCTGCCGTTAAAAAGATGAAACGAATGAAAAGTAAACACAAGACGGTGTTGCTCTATAAACAATGCTCCTGCATACATTGGTAAGTCTTGTGGTTGGATTTAACGGTCGCAAAAATGAAGGGATGCGATTCAAAAAAGCCTTGGTCAAATACTGAGAAATGTCGTCGCTTTCTCTTTATGTCGTTCGCAAATTATTCTTTTGTTTTCAAACGAACAAACGTGGTGAAATTCTTTTTAGGCGCGTTTCGCCTCCAGCGTGAACGCCTATTGTCGTCGGTCGGTCGGACTGTCTGTCTGTCCGTCCGAATGTTCGTTCTCGGCTTCTACCGAACGGATTTTCATGAAATTTGATATTAAGGACTTTCAATCAAAGATAATAAGAAAATTGCAAAAATTAATCACGTAAGCCAATCAAAAATAAATAAAACTTGTAAAACTGGCAAATTACAATATTTCTTTTCATATACATTTTTATCGTAGGAACATCCGTTATCAAGAAAATCAAACAGAAATGTCTTCATTCGAGTTGAACTTAGAAAATTTCTCGCATGGTTGTCTTCATTGTTGCTATTATAAACAATCTCACAAACAAACGCTTAATTTCCTTATGTGTGCATGGAATATTTTTAAACAGGAAGAAAATGGATTATTTATGATGAAGAAAAGAACTTTAAAAATCTATTACCCTTACGTACACGTATATCATTTCTTTCTAATACTCTATTGCACTAAAAGCGCCAATTTGCGATACGCTGTACACTTTCCTAATTTGTTTTATGTTTCTACCAATAATAAATATAATAATAATATATATTATCTCGTCTCTATCACTTCAAGAGTCACGAAACGATATGAAATAAGGTCAACATAAAATTGCACGAGTTATCAATTCATTTTCGATACGGAAATGATGTGAAAAATCAATTTTAAAGCGTCGATGAATCTATGCGTTCGCAAGATTTTGCCTCCCATTTCGAATGATGTATTCAAAACATACACAAAGATTTGTTCCTCTGTTTGGTGATGGTGTATAATTTAGAAAAAAATTGTGCTCAGACTATTCGTACGCATTCGAATGTTTTGATTGATATTATTTGTCACGCGATGCGCATTTTTTATTTTGAGCTTTGAACAGGCCTGCCTTCCGGTATAAGAGGAGCTTTGCTCTCCATGGATACGTTTGATGATTCAAGTAATGCCCAAGGACCAGTCGGCTTTTGCGGAATGGGTTTTTGGATGGAATGGTCAGCGAATATATAATGAGGACCAAGTTAGACAGCGTAGAAAGGCCAAGTATCCACAAAAGAGGAAGTCTGCCTCGGACGGGTAACATGAATGATGTGCGGTAGGGAAAAGCGGTGATTTTCGTCCTCTTTCGAACACGAGGTGGATTTGTTTTTTTTATTTTACAAGAATTTTTATTCCGTCCGTTCAGCAAATATTTACATCTTTCTGGCAAAAACATGTCTTTGTGTTCTCCCTTTTCCTTCAGCAACTTTTTTTTTCGCCTTTCAAGAGACTTTTGGATACTATTACAAGTAAAAACAATCTGATGTGGCCAACACATGACTTTCTCCATATATGGGGTATAGATATTTCAATTATTATGAATAGCATTATGAGGCAAAATTATTATTTCGTATCTTAAAAGAATACAGTCGTCCTTATTGCCGTAAATTACGTATATTTTGAATATGTTTACAGAATTCACCGCTACATGGTGTTGGCTCTGTATACTGAAAGTTAAGAAAAAGCAAAATATCTCCGAAATGGATGGTTCTACGAAAATTTGTTTAAAAATAACTCGGAAGAAATATTATTCTCTACAACTTTGGTCCTCAGGAAGATTACCAATAACGACGTTTTTAAGGAGATATTTGACGGAAACCGAAAAAACCGATTATTTATAAATAATTCCTAAACAATAACTGCTATGGAAAATTGTTTCAAATGAAAGTTGTACGAAATGACATTCTCTATAACCTTTCTATAGAATTGTATATACAATAATGATGTTTTAATGGAGATCTATCGTAAAAACCGAATCGGGTGTCGAATAAACCTCGACTTCCGGTTAACCGTTATTGTCCAAAAACTAATCAGTTCTTTGTGCTCATGCTAAAGTGTTATATATGAAGTTTGGTAAGGATATGACAAGTACTTCTTGAGTTAGAGCGCCTACAATCACATACACGCGCGCGGGCACACACACACAGACATCATTCCGAAAATAGTCTAAACGTGTTCTAGGGACCTCAAAACGTGTATTTCCGTTGAAATCTCGAAGTTGATTTTTTTCGTGAACACAATACTTTCCCATTACTACGTATGGAGAAAGTAAAAACCTCTCCATCTACTGCATACTTCGAATATTTTACTCATTTCTTAAATAGATGTCAAACTTATTCTTCTACAAACCTGCAAATTTTCATCCGCATTTCTAATTTTATTTTTGGTTAACATAATTTTTATCTAATAACAAAATTCATTTTAATGTTAATTTCATGTAATTTGCGCTACGTTTTTTCAGTTTATTTCAAAATAGACAATATCTTTTTTCCAGGCGTTATGTGTGCCATTATCTACTAACAATAAGAATAAACCATACAGTTTTTTCGCATCAATCACAAGATATAACATTGAAATATTTTCAGTGGAAAATAAATATATCATTACAGCTATATTAATGCTTTAGTCCATTTCAACCTTACGTTCGATTATTTGCTACTTATAATAACACTCATCTGCTGAGCTGCAAATTACGACTACATATATCGTATCATAAGTTACTGCTTGCTTCCTACCGTCTCTTTCGTAGCGACGAATTATACCAATTATACAAAAAGAAGTCGATTTTACAAGAACGATCACTCGTAAATGAATCAGGGAAACAACTCGTAATGAAAAAAATATACACTTGGTACAATAGAAACAGGAACGACACCTTCTTAAGGATGCTTAGCTGGAATTAAAGCGTGCAAATCCGACGAAGAGGCTATATTCCAACAAAGTGTAAGATAGACCAGAAAAAAATTCCAGGAATGCTCGTTCGTCGCGTAATGTGTCAGCTGACTTTTGAGCGCCGATAAGTAAGCCTGCACCAGAGGGATGAAGAGCCCATCGCTGACTGGAAGAGAAATCGAAGGCACCGGAAAACGAACATCTTTTCCTCCATTTGCCTGTTAATTCTTCCGTAAACGAGGCGGGGTTCACCTGGCGACGCGGGAGGCCTCTGTACACAATAAGACCGAACTTTTGAAATGACAGCATTTTCAGTCCTTCAACAGAGAAATATCGAGCACGTCTTATGACTGAAAAAAATCAAGGGACTTAAGAATTCTTTTAGAATATATTTTTGGTGAATTACCACTGAATACGGCTGATTTGTAACCGAAATTCGTATCTGGTTTTTTACAGCTTTGTTATGGCTATTGGAGATACCTGAGACAAGTGTTTCTTAGGTGTTTTGTCTTGAAGTATTTTCAGCGATTAACATGCGGTAACCAACGGCGACGAGTAAGCGACGATATTTTGCATGGCACTCTAATTTGCAGAAAAAAAATTAAAATAGTATGTACATATATTTATTTTTAATAGAATTTCACTTTTCGTTTGATATGACTCCGAACTCCTTGCAGTTACTCTTTATAAGTTGATAGCAATGTGACAGATATAATTAACTTTAATGGTGCGCATATGAAAGATCACCATTTCTGAACGCTCACAAAATAGTGGCATCCAACGGACACCTGGTTTTAGATGAATTGATCTGGGTCTATTTGACCGAAAGGTTCTAAATTCGCAAATACGTACACTGTCTAAGAGAGAGATTAAATTTTTACTTTCTCCATACGTAGTATAGGGAAAGTATTGTGATCACGAAAAAAATCGACTTCGAGATTTCAACAGAAATACACGTTTTAAGGTCCCTAGGACACGTTTAGACTATTTTCGGAATGATGTGTGGGGGGGGGGGGGGGGGGGGGGGGGTTGATGTATGTGATTGTGGGCGCTCTAACTCAAAAAGTGCCTGTCATATTAATACCAAATTTCAACAATAACTGCTATGGAAAATTATTTCAAATAAAAGTTGTAGAAAATTACATTCTCTATAACCTTTGTATGGAATTGTATATACAATAATGATGTTTTAACGGATAAACATCGCAAAAACCGAATCGGGTTTCCGATAAACCTCGACTTCCGGTTAACCGATATTGTCCAAAAACAAATCAGTTCCTTGTGCTCATGCTAAAGTGTTATATATGAAATTTGGTATTAATATGACAAGTACTTTTTGAGTTAGAGCGTCCACAATCACATACATCCACAGACACACACACAGACATCATCGAGAAAATAGTCAAAACGTGTTCTAGGAACCTCAATACGTGTATTTCCGTTGAAATCTCGAAGTCGATTTTTTTCGTTATCACAAACAATACTTTCACCATATTATAGTATGGAGAAAGTAATAAGAAATCTAATTTAATAATAAAACTTTAATTAATACGGCTACTTATACTAGCTTCGCTCAATTTCTTAGTCCTCACAATTCTCATATCTGTTGAAATTCATGGCGATATCTAAATTTTTTATGAAATAATTTCTTTTTAGGAAATATTAAAACAAGTGGAAAAAATTGCTATGACCGGGAATACGAACCCGGGTCTTCTACTTTCCAGGCGAATATTCTTCCACTGAACTACCGTAGCAGACTATTTCTCATCTAGCCATCTGTGCGCAACAACAAGAATATTCCAGACTATTTATAATGTAGTGAATAATTTAATCAAATATGCCATACTTTTTTTAAAAAGAGATTCATTAACATATATAATGAAAATTTTCCTTAAGATTCAGTTATTTTCTTGAACCCAAAGTTTATTTTATACTTTTCGGTGAGGTTTATAAAAAATGAAAAAAGTTTTAATGTATTTTTATTACTTCTCAAAAAATCACGGGGGTCGCGGCGACCGAACGTCCACACGAAGGGGGTTTCATGGCAGATCTGCTTGAGGACCACCGCTTTAAACTACGTCCTTCATCTTACTTCATCCAAACCCGCGACATCAATTCCTTTTCTTCTCATTTCTCCCTTCAGGTTTTTTCAAAAACCTTTCGTCTCGCATATCCAGCCTACCGACATTATTACACTGGATCCGCTTCTTCACGCCCTAACCCGGTTATTATTATTATTTTTACTCTTCCTCTTCAGCAACTATGCACACATTTGAAAGGATATTTATGAGGCTCCAAGGCTTTTCCGCTAAAAAGAAAATGTCCGGTCTTTTGCATATACTAAAATTCTTTCTTTTTTTACACCTCTTTTTTAACGCAATGAATTAAGTATGGCGACTTTCTATCCCACCTTTAAGTCCTCCTCTGCCTCGTATAAATGTCCCTTCTCCCTCTCTCCCTCCCTACCACTCTCTCTTTCTACCTCTCTCTCTCTCTCTCCCTCCATAAATAAAATACTATCAATCAATCAATCAATCCCTTTCTCTACCTCTCTCACGCCCTCTCCTCTTCCCCTTCACATCCTTTCTCCCATGTCCATAGATTTTCTCCCTTTCGGATGATATTTTCTTCACCGACTTCCCCTCCATTTTCCACCGTTCAGTTCCCTTCCTTTCGCCACACCGCTTTTCGTGTGTGAGAGCGGTGTCCATTCATCACCCCCCCTTTACCTCCGTTGCGAGTCACTCACGTGCAGGGCCGGCGTGAGGCCTCTGCACTCGGTTCCCCCGAACAGGTCCCCCCCCCCCTCCCCTTTATTAGGGTCCCCGCGCAAGGGTAAATTCTCATGTATTGTGATTTAGGCAAATTTTACTTTCTCATACGAAGTATCGAGAAAGTATTGCTATCGCGAATAAATTCGACCTCGAGATTTTTACGGAAATTTACGTTTTAGGTGTCGCTGTCTGTGTGTCTGTTACTGGAGCTAGAGCATAAACGGTAGAGCGAAAACGAATGAAATCTCGTACATAGGCATTTTATCATACTGAGCAGAGTATACATAGAAATGGTTGACATTGCTTAATAATTAAGAGTAGTTTATTCTACGCATTTTAAACAACAATCCGATTTTCTCAAAAACGGCTTTAACGATTTTGATCAAATTTCGTACAGTTACTTGAGTTTACGTCTTCAATAATACTGTATAGTTCATATTTCTCAAAAAATGAATATAAGGCTAGTTTATTCTCGGGCAACTTTAACAAAATTGGATTTTCTAAAAACAGGCTCATACGATTTTCCTTTTTTTTAGATAACTAAACGAAGCATTAGTATATGAGAAAGTTTGTGCAATGTATGTTGTACCGATTTTTTATTACATATTAATATTATTACATAATAATAATTTTAAAAATTAAGTTTAATAACTGTTTTTCATTTAAAAAATTGCAATTGTTCTTTAAAAATCGTCATTTTTTTGTGCCACCGGGTATATATACACATAGACAAATAGGCTCCGCTCACCATTGAACTAGGTCCCGCAAATAATCACGCCGGCCCTCTCCCGTGTGCACAAGACTCGCGCGTCGTTTCGGTTGACGCGGCCGAGACAGCCGCCATTTTGAACTAATGTCAATATTTGTCGGAAGCGACTCGATTCGCTTCTGGATGGAACGGAGGAGTTCGTGTGCGTAAAATCTCCTCAGCACACTATTGTAGTAAAGCGGAAAGCATTGCGCGCTTTGAACCGATATAGCGACGTCTAAACCGAATTCGGTCCGAGCAATGGCAAACGATGGATGGGAAAGGGACTCATGCGCGAAAAACGTTTTCCGCTGAAATTCACAGACGATCCTGAGAAGGGATATAGTGACATGAAGGAAAATGAGTTAGGCCCTGAAAGGGATTTTAGATCCAATGATAATAAAGTGCCCACGTAAAGCGCGAGGAAGTCGAATATCATGTCATCTCCGGGATGACAGACGAGCAGTCGTTTCTTCAAATCAGAAAGAACACGGTAGCTATTAAAAACTGGCAAAATAAAAAAACAAGCGAGAGTAACATAAAAACGAGCGCCGTTTATAATAAATTTGAACGGTTACCAGAAGAAGGATTTGAGAATAATCAGCGAATCTCTAAATTATACGCTCGCTGTTAATTTTAAATATTACCGTGAAGTGAGTACGTTTTGCGAGAGCAGCATGTTATCGTAGGCACTGATATTGAGGGATTTTTACGACTTGGGTTCGCAAAATTATAAATTTCTTTAAGATATTGCCATGAACATTTCATATTCCTTTTTTAATGCCCTTTTGTTTTATCCTTTTATTTGAGTTACGTGATTCAACAATTTTCAGTGTTTCTTTTACGATAATTTCAAATTCCTCTAGTTATCCAAACAAAAAAATACATCTCCATCTTTCCAGGTAAGAAATGTGGAATTATTTCATCTTCTCTTTGTTTCAACTGCCATAATGGATAAGGCGTATACTGAGTTAAAATATAGAATATTATGACGTTCATGTTTCACCCATTCCATTTCTTTGATTACTTTCTCATATACGAAATACCTATATAGAGAAAGTATTGTAATCGTGAAAAAATTCGACCTCGAGATTTTGACGGAAATATACGTTTTAGGTGCAGCTGAGTCCGAAAAAGTGGCTTTAGCAATGCCTTCTGTCTGTGTGTCCGTCTGTTCGCGGCTCTAGAGCCTAAACGGTAGAGCGAAAACGAATGAAATCTCGCATTTAGACATTTTAACATGCATAATAGAAGCTATGAAGAAATGGTTGACATTGTTTAATGATTCAGGACAGTTTATTCTACGCAATTTTAACAATTAGATTTTCTCAAAAACGGCTATAAAGATTTTGATCAAACCTCGTACAGTTACTTGAGCTTACGTCACCAATAATCCTATATAGTTCGTATTTCTCAAAAAATGAATATAAGGCTGATTTATTCTAGGCAATTTTAACATCAATTAGATTTTCTTAAAAACGGCTCCAACGACTTTGATAAAATTTCTTACAGTTCCTTGAGTTTATGTCTTCAATCATACCAAATAGTTCATATTTCTCAGGAAATTAATATAAGGCTAGTTTATTCTAGGCAACTTTAACAATAATTTGATTTTCTTAAAAACGGCTCCAACGATTTCGGTCAAATTTCGTACAGTTACTTGAGGATGTCTTGAATAGTACCAAATAGTTCATATTTCTCAAAAAATTTTATTCTAGGCAGTTTTAACAGCAATTATATTTTCTTAAAAACTGCTCCAACGACTTTGATTAAATTTGCTACAGTTACTCGAGTTTACGTCTGAAATAATACTACATACTTCATATTTCTCAAAAGAATATAAGGTTAGTTTATTCTAGGCAACTTTAACAACAACTGGATTTTCTAAAAAAAAACGGCTCATACGATTTTCATCAAATTTCGTATAGCTATTTAAGTTGATGTTTGTAATGATTCTACATAGTTCATATTTTTCAAATGATAACTAAACGACGCATTAATATATGAGAAAGTTTGTACAGTGCATGTTGTACCGATATTTTTAATTATGAATGTAAAATATTTGGCGCAAATGAAATATGGTAATCGATAGAAAAAAGGAATTGTTATAGTAATGCCGATCGATCGATCACATAAAAACTATAATATCAAAAATTTGAAATTTTCCTCCTTGCGTTAGGTAATTCTTTAAATGTAGGCGTTCATTTCTTATTGCGAGGGATTCATACTCGACATTAGGTGCTAGAAATACACGTACTCTCTTGTTTCATAAAACTCACTAACCGTATTTTATGTATACCTGCGATTCAAGGAACAACAAAAAAGGCTATATTTTTTCACAAAAAAAAAACACTGTAAGAAACCCAGATAAGATAATTTATAACGGCGGAGGTCCGAGGATAGGATTAACAGGAAAGAAATATTCCAAAATGTTGGCGTGGCTGCCTCTGTCCGGTGCGGATAGTGACCGATAAGTGTTTACACGTAATTTGTCATCGTTTCAAGTAATCCGTTTCCAGGCGACGGAACAGGTATGCACTCCGTTAAACAATTCCCATGCGTTCATTTTACTTACAAAGAAGTACTTGTGAAAGGTTCCCTTCTTCCTTGACGAACGCGTCACGTAATAACATAAACCATCAAGAAAAAACAATTCATTTCTGTTAGGCATTCAACTTATTTCTATTCTTTCTTCACTGAATTATTTTGCCCTCAATTCCCTCAGAAGATGCACATTAAAATATACATCTCAGGTTCCGTGTTAAAAAAAATCAATCGATCAAATCGTGTCGGAAAATTGATCAATATCGATACTTGGCGACGAAAATATTTGCGCGCACAAATTAGATCTCGCGAGCGCGCAAAATCTCATGCACGCGTACATGCAGAAATGCACGCGCTCATGTGCAAATTCACACCCTCAATTGAAAAAAATCGGTAGGTACAACATGCATTGTACAAACTTCCTCATATACTAAAGCGTCGTTTAGTTATCTTTTGAAAAATACGAACTATGGAGAATCGCTTTAAACATCAACTTAATACGAAATTTGATGAAAATCATATGACCCGTTTTTTCGAAAATCCAATTGTTATTAAAGTTGCACAAGAATAAACTAGCATTATATTCATTCTTTGAGAAATATGAAACGTGTAGTATTATTTCAGACGTAAACACATGTAACTACGAAATTTGATCAAAATCGTTGCAGCCTTTTTTTTTTAAGGAAATCGCATTGTTGTTCAAGATGCTAAGAATAAACTTGCCTTATATTAATTTTTTGAGAAATATGAACTATTTGGTGTTATTGAAGACGTAAGCTCAAATTTCTGTACGAAATTTGTTCAAAATCGTTTTGAGAAAATCAAACTGATGTTAAAAATTGCGTAGAATAAACTACTCTTGTACTACCGTTGTATTTTTTAAAAAGAACGGCGAGGAAACGCAGTTGAAATTCCTGGAGCTGACAAATCTTTTTTAAATTTTTTTAGAGGTAATTTAGAAAAAAAAATCACTCATCATTATGTAAATAAAGTTTGCTCTTCGAATCACGGTGCACAATTTCAACCGGAATCGTTAAAAACGAATGAACCTCACATGAGGTCCAATCAGACAAATGAAAACAATGCATTATGCATAACCTTTGTAATTGGTACAGAGAACACACTTCATCTCATATATATATATATATATATATGTGTGTGTGTATATATCTATATATCTATATATATATATATATACATTTTAACGCAAAAGGTATATTTCGTAGCCATTTTTACATGCAAGCACGTTAATATTTACGGTTCTGCTTCGTTTATATCTACATTCTTCTCTTTTGGAAGCATTTGGGAAACATACGAGAAAAAAGAGGTCCAGACAAAAGGATCCTTTATAATTTTTCTACTAATTTCGCTTTGGTTTAAGCAATAATTATCTTCGGAATTTAACATTCAGTAAAGGTACTCCACGTCAAATATTTTGTATTCTGTTTACGGTTGCGAATGGAAAATGACCCTACTTGAGGATTGAATATACGTAATAGAATAACGACTGAATGCGAAAACGGTCAAGAGTTTATGGAAATCACTTTTAGCTTAGGACACCTGTTTCCCAAATCCAAACTTTGGAACCCAGACGCACTTAAAAATGAGTAACGTTCTCCGTGGTTTCGTTAACGACCGTCACGCGACTGACTGCCTAGCGAATTCGCCACGTCCACGGCATCGTTCCTTTCCTCTCGCCTTATTAAATAAACCCTCTCCATTTTCCTGTCGCTAACGCAATTACCCTTAATTAAACTCCCTACGGCCATCTCCTCCCGCGGTCCAGAGTGAAGCTTTATCGCCAGACGTCGCTTTTTCGGCCTCTCAGAGTGGCTATCGCGGCGTACCATGCACATTTTGAGCACACCGCAGCCAATGTTATCGCAACTTGTCCCTCGAAAATTTGATTTTCAGCGAGGCGAGGCAATTTATCTGTTGTTCCGGAGGGCATCCCAATCGCGCGCGGTTTGCCGTGATCAAGAGAGAGGAAAGAGAGGGGAGGATGAATGTGGGGGAGAAAATTGACCACGGACACGGAAGCGAAATCCATCCCGACGCAAATGTTTTCATGGGAAACAAACGCAGCTAACCAAGCCCACGGTCGTGAGGAGTTAGCGGTTGAAATCGCTAACTATGAAAAAAAAAAAACAAGTGAGGGAAGAATTGCAGGGCAAATTACACGAAGCGCCTTTCTTTTCTTTTTTTTTTTTAAGGATTATTAAGTCATCATAAATCAATCGAAATCGACGGCCGCATATTCTACAAATTCCCATAAAAATAATTTTTATCAATGCTATTTGACATTGTTTCCCGTTTAAAAACAGTGCCAGGGCCGTTTTATTTCCCATTGTTAAAAATCGGAAAAGTATTCAATCTCTTCTGGTTTAATAGTCATTGTTCGCTGTAATTCGACACAGATTTGAATTTTGTTTTAAAACAATATAGACCTCAGGCGTTCAGCTATGGAACCGTTCATTTCCCGAACTCTTATCTTAATTTAAACTAATTTAGAAATGCAAATTTACATCGCCATGCGTCGATCTCCTGCCCTTCTTATTAAAGTGGTAGAAGTGAAACAAAGGAGTTGGAGAAAGAATTCGATTGCTCCTCACCAGCAGATTCTAGACTCAAGAAATTTGTACCATGTGTAGACCACTCTATCGTGAACACTTAGCCTCTTCAAGTTGCGGGATTCCAGAGATATTGCTTGAACAGACGGACGGAAGGACAGACAAACCGAATACATAAAGGATTTTTTTAAATAGAAAAAGTCCTAAAAAAACTAAATTCTCGATGAAAAAGGAAGGGATGGGAAATTTTTTTTTGCTTGCTCTCAAGAATTATTGGTTTCTTTTAGATCTGCAAAATTTTCTTCTCTCGACTCTCCTCTTAGTTGCCTGCAGTTAAGAGTTATTCGGGAAATTGCTCGGCGTAATTCCAGGATCAGAACGCACGCAAGTTAAAATTGACCGACCAATTGGTTAGAATTGCTGGAATACATATATCGATGTTTACATCGTTGCCAAGAGTAGTTGACTGACGTCAAGCCACTTGAAAAATCACAAAAGGGACGATAGAAAAATTTCTGAGGCTATGCCATATCAATATTACTTTAAAAGGCAATAGTAATTGTAAATCCTATTCCTTGAGTGGTTAATGCGGACGCTTCCATTGAGCTCTAGCGGGAACTTCGCAATGTTCAATGCAAAAGAACCATTTCGGCACCACATTTCCTTTCCATAAATAAGGAAGATTTTAATAGTAATGAAAGACTCGCTGTGATTTCGTCTAAAAAAATAGATTTACTGGACCGGTTTTGCCTTTTAGGTCGCCATTATGGGAAAAAACCGGTGGTCTAAATCTTATTTTTTAGTCGAAATTGCTACTGTGGAATATTTCCACAAAGTGGAGCATTCGAGTGTGTATTTTGTGAGGAAAATTATGCTTCGTTTGGGTAAATTAGTTTCCGTTTATATTCGTGAAATGATATTGGCCTATGGGGCGTTTAAAATTCATCGGCTCTTGCGGTTCACAAGATTGACACCAATGCTTTATAGATCGTCAAATCCATCGAAGTGACCGCACGGAAATTTTGTTAACCATTAACTAGACATGAACCGCGAATAATCCGTCGAAATGTAGTTTTCGGCTATCACCATAAGTTACACGATAAGAGGGTCGTGAAAGTTGAACTAACACCAAAAAAAAATCGGATTATGGTAATAACATCGACCTGATATATTTGGAGTTTAGGAATTTTAATGGATTTTTAAAGCGTGAATAATCGAAATTTGGAAAAATATCTTGAAAAAAAAAAAACGATCTTCTAACGTCGTAATAGATTTCTTATTCTTAGAAAAGCCTTAATCTTTTTGTTTTTCGATTTTATATGAAATGTAAAATTTATTTCAAAATGTAATGAAAACATTTTATCAAGATTGTAGCATCACAAAAATAACTAAAATATTATTTTCGAAATGCTATTAAAACATTACATTTTAACAGTTTAATTTAACAGTTATATTCGTAAAGACTAATTAAAAATTATTTTGACGCTTTGAAAAGTAAACATCAATTTGAAAATTTTGGATACGACCAAAATCAGCTGGTATTGATGATAATAATCGGTAATAATTGAATCGTTTGACACAGTTCTTTCTAAACTTCTAAATACAGCATTTTTCAATTCCTTCGAAGTCATTCTCATCGAATACAATGACAATCAATTCGGGTCAAGAGGCCATCCTTTCCACATTCGAACGAGTAGTTACTGACGGAAATGATTCCAAATAAGGTACGAAAATCGATGGCGAATAAACATTTCCCGAGACACGAAATGCGTTTTCTCCCGTCCACTCCAAGCAAATAAAAAAGAAAGGAAACTAAATCCGATTAAAAAAACCGTTTTCGACATACATTATCACCAATTGGATCTCGTATCGAATCGCGAAAAAATTTCTAGACAGAATTGCGTTCGCCGAGACAGATCATTCCTCAATGCGTAGGTACCCAAAGTTCTCCAACGCGAAGCGAATGAGATTTCGAGATGGATGCGGGTCATTTTCACTCGCTTCGAAACAGATTCCTCCATTCCACCTGCGTTTATCTTTTGTTTTTTTTTTTTTGGAATGAGAGGAGTGCGGTCGAGCTTTGTTCCACCGAAGCCAGTCAGGAGCATCCATCTTTTCATTGGGAAAAATTCTGCCTCTCGTCAATTCCGCCACCCAAAACGCTTCATCTGTATCTGTTCGAGCGCATCTCCCAAGATTCCAGCCGTGGCCGGTAATATCGGTCCCGGTAATCTCGCTCCCGTTAATCTCGCTCCCGGTAATTTCAGTACGGTAATCTCGGTCCCAGTAATTTCATTCCCGCTCAATTTCACTCACAGTAATTTCACTCCCACTGACTTCATTCGTTTTCTAAATAAGCAGTAGATGTAACATTTATTTAAAATAGTTTATGATAAGCGTAAATACTAATCAACGCGGGTTACATAGAACCGATTCCAGCACGTACGCGCATTCCTCCTCGTGATCCACTCTTAACGCTTAAATCGCGCGGTTTTATTTTTTTTTAGGCAGAAAGTACGAAACAGAGCTGCTCTTGGAAGATGTCTGCTGGGTGAAGATATCCAAGAACTGAAGGAGAGTTTAGAAAAATACGACGAAGAATTTGTGCTGCGAAAAAAAACAATATGGAAAATATTTTCTATAAGTTTGATTGTAAAATTTCCTAATAATTATGGGTCAAAACGCAAATAGAAAACGCAAGTTATTTAGACGCACGAATTTTACGTACATAAATTTTTTCATATGCTACTAAATATACCAAAAATAAGATTTAGGTAGAATAATTTCAGGGAGTTTAGAAATTTGTTTTTCTTAAAATTTACAGTAGCAACTCGATAACCGTCGCCATCGATAATCGATGTTTCGACCAACCGTAGTTTGTCGCTAATTGGTACAAAAAATGAAAAAGGTTACGTCGCCATTTTTGAATGAAGCAGACAAAGGAATAAGACTGCCATCGCAGTGGTGGGCAACCTTTTCTGCATGGTGGGCCGCATTGGTGGCAGTGAACCATTTGACAGGCCGCATTGGAAATGGCCAATGGATTACAGTTAAATTGCAAGTAACCTAGAGATTCTTAGGTACTACATGCGTGTAAATCATGTTAGAATTAGCTTTTTAGGGTTAAAATTTCAGTATTAAAAATCATGATGGAATTCAATCTTAGAAATATCTTTGAGAAAAAAAATCAAAACCGCATTAAAAAGAACTTACTTGAATTGAGAAATATTTACCAAGAGGTCGCAATTCAACGTTATATATCATAACAGATTTTGCTACACGGAAAATAATATGTGATAGTTAATTTCAAAATTATGAAACACTGGCGGTGGGCCGCGTGAAATTGCTTAGTTGTCCGCATCAGGTCCGAGGACCGCAGGTTGTGCACCCCTGATCCATCGAAGCGGTGCGCTGCGGCTGTTCTCGAAGAATATTTAGTCGATCGTGTTGGAGTGAAAAAATTTCGTGTTAATTGAGACGGGGTTAAACAAAGACTAATGGGATTTAGAATTTTGCCTTCAAACAGTAAAACGTTCCTTCGCGGATTGCTGCAGTACAACTGTCGACTCATTTGGCAACAGTTAACATATTTCTTATATATTTTATTAAACCTCAAGTGATGAAAATGGTCCCAAAATGCAGTGTTAGTGACAATGCTGCTAAAAGGTCCAGAAATCCCTTGAAATAAAAATAGAAGTCAATGAATGAAAATGACGCAGAGTCTAAAATTTCAAGCAAACTGAGGCCTAAAAATTCAGTTTTATTTGATGCGTGTAAGGTCTTTTTGTGCGAATTATTGACCTATGATATTGTTCCTATGGGAAAATTGGCATCGACTATCGTCGTTTCACTAAACGTCGGGGATTCCTGGAACCAATTAACGACGGTTATCGAGGTCCTATTGTAGTGATTCCGTGTCATTCATGCGCTGCCGTATTTCGCCCATTGTTGCGAGAAAAGGACTTTGGAACCCATTCTCTGTAAACTTTTTACTTTCTCATATACGAAGTATATTGAGAAAGTATTGTAATCGCGAAAAAAGTCGACCTCGAGATTTTGACGTAAAAATACGTTTTAGATGTAGCTGAGTCCGAAAAAGTGGTTTTCGCAATCCCGTCTGCCTGTCTGATTGTTACTGTCTCTAGGACCTAAAATGTAGAGCGAAAATGAATGAAATCTCGTACATAGGCATTTTATCATACTGAGCAGAGTATACATAGAAATGGTTGACATTGATCAATAATTAAGGGAAGTTTATTCTACGCATTTTTAGCAACAATTTCATTTTCTCAAAAACGGCTTTAAAGATTTTGATCAAATTTGGTGCATTTACTTGAGTTTACGTCTTCAATAATACCGCATAGTTCATATTTCTCAAAAAATGAATATAAGGCTAGTTTATTCTAGGTAACTTTAGCAATAATTTGATTTTCTCAAAAACGGCTCTAACGATTTTTAATAAAATTTCGTACCGTTACTTGAGTATACGTCCACAATAATACTACATTCTTCATGTCTCAAAAAACGAATATAAGGCATTAAGCGTGCATTTTTCTTCTTCTGTTTAGGGCAGGTATCTATACGGCAATTACGAATCCAAAAAAATTTTGGGGCAAGCATTAAAAATCGGTACAACATACATTGTACAAACTTTCTCATATACTAATGCGTCGTTTAGTTATCTTTAGAAAAATATTAACTATGTAGAATCTTTATAAACATCAACTTAAATATCTATACGAAATTTGATGAGAATCGTATGAGCCTTTTTACTTTCTCATACCAAGGATCGAGAAATTAGTTATCGCGAAAAAATTCAACCTAGAGATTTTTACGGAAATATACGTTTTAGGTGTTGCTGAATCCGAAAAAGTGGTTTTCGCAATGTCTGTCTGTCTGTTACTGGCTTTGGAGCCTAGACGGTAGAGCGAAAATGAATTAAATCTAGTACTTAGGCATTTTATTATACTGAGCAGAGTATACATAGAAATGGTTGACATTGCTCAATAATTAAGAGTAGTTTACGCATTTTTAACAACAATACGATTTTCTCAAGAACGGCTCTAACGATTTTGATCAAATTTCGTACTGTTACTTGAGGTTACGTCTTCAGTAATACTGTATACTTCATATTTCTAAAAAAAAATTAATATAAGGCTAGTTTATTCTTGGGCAACTTTAACAAAAATTGGATTTTCTAAAAACAGGCTCATACGATTTTCATTTTCTAAAGATAACTAAGCGATGCATAAGTATATGAGAAAGTTTGTACAATGTATGTTGTACCGATTTTTTTTCGAAAATCCAATTCTTTTTAATCTTCCCAAGAATAAACTAGCCTTATATTCATTTTGTGAGGCATATGAAGTATGTAGTATTACCGTAGACATAAACTCAAGTAACGGTACGAAATTTTATTAAAAATCGTTAGAGCCGTTTTTGTGAAAATCACATTATTGTTTAAAATGCGTTGAATAAACTACCCTTAATTACTGAGCAATGTCCACCATTTATTCAGAGCTTCTATTCTGTATGATAACATGACTAAGTACGAGATTTCATTCATTTTTGCTTCAGAGTTTAGGCTCTAGAGCCAATAACAGACAGACAGACAGACGGCATTGCGAAAACCACTTTTTCGAACTCAGATACTCAATATACTTCCTATATGTGACAGTAAAAAGTCCCTAAAAGGACGAAAGGAAAGTAATCGAAACTGGATTCGTCCCGTGTCTTCTGCACTAACACAAAGTTCAACCGGAAACAGGCACTTGAAGAGAGTTTCCGTTACGCTATCTTCCGAAATACGAGAAGAAATGGTCCTACTCTGACCTTTAATTCCAGGAGCAACTTACTCTTGGTAACATTCCTCGCAAATTGAATCGATAATGCAGGAGAAAAGGAGCAAAAAAAGCTTATAAACTGAATCCTCAGCCTCAAAATAAAGGAGAGGAATTTCTCTTACTCTTATAAAACCAGCCGATGTAACGATAACATCTCCGAGTGACTGCGAAGTATTGCTCTGTAGTGATGTTGACCTTTCGGCCGAAAAGTGTTTCTCCTGCCGAAGCCATTTCTGAGATAAAAGAGAGAGAGAGAGAAAACGGAACGACTCAGGAGGAAATAACATAAGCTCCTTAAGAGAACTCTTTCCCCTCTTTGCCTCCTTTTTGTTTTGTTCGAATACTTCCATTCGTTTCTTCGCACTTTAGGAAATTGAGTCGGCGATCCGACGTATTCCGAAGAAACGAAAACAACGAGTAGGAAAGTGTATTACACGCCATTTTCGCTATATAAATTCCGCGCTGAATTTGGCAGAACTATTTTTCCAAGAGCGTAATATCCCGAGATGGCCTTTATTATTATTATTATTATTATTTAAATACAGGGGTGTATCCAGAATAATACCATCTCGTCTCCAATGCTGGGCGAATCTCCCTTTTCACTCTTAACCTTGTCCCTAGTACGCTTCCTAAAGGATAATGTGCCAATCGCAAATCTGGAAGATATGATTGCTTCTTAAATTGCCGATACTCGGAGCTATGGCAACGCGGAAAATTGCAAACGCGTTCGTTCATTGCGCACAGCAATTTCGATTCATCGATTTTGTCACCAGCCTGAAATGTCAGTGGGAAATTGAATGTTACAGTTTTATTTTAAGAAAAAAATCGGCACAACATACATTGTACAAACTTTCTCATATACTGATGCGTCGTTTAGTTATCTTTAGAAAATGTAAATCGTATGAGCCTGTATCCCTCCCCATCCATCCATTTTACTATCACTATCTAACTCTTTACCATCTGCATTTCCGCTCTATTCTTTCTGATTCTTTTCCTCTAGTTGCGTCGTTTTATTTTCTGAAGGATAGATGTAGTTGCGGAAAATTTCTAATTCAATTTGTGAACGTTAAAATACGTTCCACCATCATTCTCAAATTCTCGAATACAAGGCAAAGCTATTTTACTATACACTTCCAAAAGATTAAGTTTAATTAGTATCATTTTACATTTTATGGCATGCAGCATAAGGTCTCATTTTTAGGCGCGTTTCGGTTACAGCGTGAGCGCCTATTATCGTCGGTCGGCCAAATTTAAAAAATGCTTGCAACCGTCTACTTTTATACAATATATAGACGCTTTTTACATAGGATATATAGGATACTAGCTTCGAAAACCTTGTAATATCGCAATTCCTGGTGATAAATTTGTCAATTAGGTAGAATTACAGGGGGAATATTTCACCGGAAATGCATCCAGTTATTTTAAATGTACGTAATTTTCGCAAATTAACTACACCGTGGTTTTACTTTGCATCCAAAAGAAACGATCTTGTTAAATGGACATGCCACTAATCACGTTTCACGATAGTAGCCGATAATATTTTTGCATTATCGTATAATAATGCTATGTAAAAAAAACAGTAAACATAGGTGGTGGAAACTGCAATATTCCTATTATTGTCATCCCCATGGAGACTTCAGCCTATTTCGGTCTCATAAATTCCTATTCAGATAAAAGTTGTGTAATGCGGGTAATAGAGAAAAAACATGTTTTGTTCGGTTGTTCATATCGTATGTCCATTTGAAGGAAAATATAGTTTATACTACCCTTCACTTTGAATGAATACAGATTTTCAGTCAATTCCGTTTATATCGGGTTAGTTAGATTTACTCATCAGATCGAGGGAGACCGCTCCGTGCGTGGTATAAATAACTTCCTGTGTGCTTATCAATATCGTTGCCTGGTCCGAAGCCTCTTGTGTCCAATCGTGAATGCATCCCACTGCATGCAGAAGCTTTGCCCGAACTGATGAATTTGTTCTACGAACAATTCCTCTTCGCATAGAGGTGACTATGACCAGACAATTTTTTACATCTTATTCCTAATTTATTTATCTGTAGACTATTTAATATGTTCCTACGATTCCACTGCAAGCTCTTTTGTCGGTATTATCGAATTCTCGGAGCAATTTTTTTCAATTGGAAGTGAATTTGCTGCAATTAAAATAAATAGAATAATACTTAATCTAACAGCATATTTGTGCATTGCATATTTGATCTCAGGTAGGACAAACCCATAAAATAAATAAAAATGCTTCAGCTTTCAGTTCTATAGCAAGAAATGGTTTTTTTGTACGGTATTCGAGTTCGTCTGTTGCTTCTGAAATATAGATTTACGCATAGTTATCCTTGCCAACATTCATGAGAAACTGCATTGACTCTTGCGTCCATTCGTGATTGCCACTAATTTCACATGTCAGACGAATTCGTTCAATATGAACGATTGTTCTCTGCATAGGGGTGACTATAACTCCGTAAAGCGTGACTGTATGTGAGTTGCTTAGTTCATTATATAAAGAGATATATACTGTGAGATACCTATCTGATTTGTAAATGTTTACATTCCTTCCAAAAGTACTCTATGCCATCTTCACTCTCCCAGTGATGAGCAGACCTAAGTATATATAGCTGGTTATTTCTCCGAGTTCTGCATCGGTACAATATATTTTCTCAGGATTTGTGAAGGGATTGTACATGACCTTTGTTTTATTAAGATTTATATATACTAACTGTATCCGCGCAATGTTTGCGCGTTTTTTTCAATTAATTTTTTTAAAATGAAGAATTGTGTGAAACAAGTTGGTCTATATAATTCACATTTAACTCTAATAATACATTTCCCCGATGTAGGATTTTAATGTATTTGGCACCCAATCTAAGCTTCGCGGGCTCGAATCTCGTATTGACAATTTATTATGCGAATAATAGCCAGAAATCTGTACTTTAAAAATTACATTTTGGGAGAAAATTAATGCTACACAGTAATTGATCGCGAACTTTTATGTTTCTAATTTTCATTGGTTCTTTTTATTGAAGTATATGTCCTTTCTTTTTTATATAACAATAAATGCAAGCGTTTATTTAGATTATCAAGGACGAAAAGATAACCATGTAACGTGTTAAAATATTCTCATCTATTTTAGTCTATTGCGTTAATAATCATTATAGATGTATAATATAATAGTTCTACTTACAAAAAGGTAAGATTCCAGCATCTAAACTGCTTTGATTAAATCGTTAGAAACGCTTCCCATACGCAGTTAACTGAATAATTATCCGTAAATATTTACGTTGCTATGTATAAAATTTACTACATCAATAATTTCGATGCTTAAACAAAAGTGCGAAGCGAATAACTCTATTCTTTCACCTATTTGAAGGTTTAATTGATACTAATTGAATGAGAAATTTTTAGAATTTCGGAGTTTTTCCTCGGTTGTGCGAAATTTGAAAACTCTAACTACTTAACTGTAAGTCATCGGGAACAGTCTCATAACTAATATCCTCGTATGGGGCAAAATAGCCACTAAAATTAGGAATTTTTACAATTTCGGATTTTTTCCATCGGTTGTGACCCAACATATAGGTACAGTCTATAGCTCATCTGGAAACGCCATATAATTATAAACCTCGTATGGGGCAATAACGGGGAAAAACAGCTCCTTAAAATTGAAAGTCTTATAATATCGGATTTCCTCCATATATTGTGATAAAAACCTATAATCTTGCCAAAATTTCAAGTCTCTAGCTCACCTGAAAGTGGCTTATACTTTTTACCCTCGTACGGAGCAAAGTAGCTCCGAAAAATTGGAATTGTATAATATCGGATTTTATCCACCGGTTTTAACCGAAAACCTCCAAACGTGCCAAATTTCAAGTCTGTAGCTTAACGCATTATCACATTATAATTCAGAATCTCATGGACAATAAACCATTAGTGAAAAATGTAATATTGAATGAGGTCTTATAACAGAGGGCGATAATTGGGACTCCCTTCACCGATGTTTAAAACATTTTTTTATCGTCTTTTATTTTCGATTTCATTTTTGTCATCATTAAAGCGACACACCTGATTCGCTTGTGCAAAACCATATACTTTCTTATCGTCTTACAAGGCGGCCTATTGTATAAAGCAAAAAGATTTTAATCTTGAATTTCTTTTTAATTCTTACCTGTTTTACATTTCCGCTCGAGACATGCCGCCTTGTCGTAGAAACCTATGCCCATGTCAGGACACCACGAGGAGACTGCGAATTCCCTCGTCAATTAACGGCCGGGTCGACTCCGAGCGCTTTGGGATATGGATCTAGGACAATTCACCGACCACAATTCACCGAAGGAAAATTCACCGACCACAATTCACCGACGGAAAATTCACCGAAACCACAATTCACCGAATCACAATTCACCGAATCACAATTCACCGAAAGGTAAATTCACCGACCCACAATTGATCGAATGTAGTATTCACCGAAATTTCCAATTCACCTTATGAAGACGGGGAAGAGCAGAAGTAATATAAACGGAATGTTGGCAACATTGACACGTAACAATAAACCATTAGCGTTTAAGGAGGAGTGGGTATGGGGAAGAGAGAAGGAAGATGGAATAGATGACAAAATGAAATAATGGCATCATGGATATCCTTCCATTACAAATAACTCGTACATGAATAATAAATAAACAAATTACGCTCACGGGAGTAGGGGGAGGAGAAGGGTAAGGTTAAACATTAAAGAAAGTAATACTGGCACCATGGGTGTCAATCGATTGCAAATAAATCGTAGATGAATAATTAACAATAAATAAACAAACTACGCACTCAACGCTTATGGTAGGGGGAGGGAAGGGTGAAGGCTAAACATTTAAAAACAGAATACTAGCACCATGGGTGTCATTCGATTGCTATTAACTCGTAGACGAATAATAAACAATAAATAGACAAATTACGCAACCAAGGCTTATGGTAGGGGGAGGAAAGGGGGAAGTTTAAACATTTAAAAACAGAATACTAGCACCATGGGTGTCATTCGATTGCAAATAACTCGCAGATGTATAATAAACAATAAATAAAGAAATTACACAATCAAGGCTTATGGGAGGGGGAGGAAAGGGGGAAGGTCAAACATTAAGAAACGTAATACTGTCACCATGGGGGTCATTCGATTGCAAATACCTCTTAGATGAATAATAAACAACAAATAAACGAATTACGCAACAAAGGCGAATGGCAGGGGGAGGAAAGGGGGAAGGTTAAAAATTTAAAAACAGAATATTAGCACCATCGGTGTCATTCAATTGTAACTTACTCGTAGATGAATAATAAACAACTAATAAACAAATTAGGGAATCAAGGCTTATGGTAGGGTAAGGGAAGGGGGAATGTTAAACATTTTAAAACAGAATACTTGCACCATGGGTGTCATTCGATTGCAAATAACTCGTAGATGAATAATTAACAATAAATATACAAATTACGCAATCAAGGTATATTGTAGGGGAAGGAAGAAGTAAGGTTAGACATTGAAAAACAGAATACTAGCACCATGGGTGTCATTCGATTGCAAATAACTCGTAGATGAATAATAAACAATTAAAAAACAATTTACGCAATCAAGGCTTATGGTAGGGGGAGGAGATTGGGGAGGTCAAACATCAAGAAACGTAATACTGTCACCATGGGTGTCATTCGATTGCAAATAAATCGTATGTGAATAATTAACAATAAATAAACAAATTAGGCAATCAAGGCTTATGGTAGGGGAAGGGAAGGGGGAACGTTAAACATTTAAAAAGCAGAATACTAGCACCATGGGTGTCATTCGATTGCAAATTACTCTTATGTGAATAATAAACAATAAATAAACAAATTACGCACTCAATGCTTAAGGGAGGGGGAGGAGAGGGGGAAGGTTAAACATTAAACAACGGAATACTAGAACCATGGGTGTCATTCGATTGCAAATAACTCGTAGATGAATAATAAAGAATAAAGAAACAAATTACGCAATCAAGGCTTATGGTAGGGGGAGGAAAGGGGGAAGTTTAAACATTTAAAAACAGAATACTAGCACCATGGGTGTCATTCGATTGCAAATAACTCGCAGATGTATAATAAACAATAAATAAAGAAATTACACAATCAAGGCTTATGGGAGGGGGAGGAAAGGGGGAAGGTCAAACATTAAGAAACGTAATACTGTCACCATGGGGGTCATTCGATTGCAAATACCTCTTAGATGAATAATAAACAACAAATAAACGAATTACGCAACAAAGGCGAATGGCAGGGGGAGGAAAGGGGGAAGGTTAAAAATTTAAAAACAGAATATTAGCACCATCGGTGTCATTCAATTGTAACTTACTCGTAGATGAATAATAAACAACTAATAAACAAATTAGGGAATCAAGGCTTATGGTAGGGTAAGGGAAGGGGGAATGTTAAACATTTTAAAACAGAATACTTGCACCATGGGTGTCATTCGATTGCAAATAACTCGTAGATGAATAATAAACAATTAAAAAACAATTTACGCAATCAAGGCTTATGGTAGGGGGAGGAGATTGGGGAGGTCAAACATCAAGAAACGTAATACTGTCACCATGGGTGTCATTCGATTGCAAATAACTCGTAGATGAATAATAAACAATTAAAAAACAATTTACGCAATCAAGGCTTATGGTAGGGGGAGGAGATTGGGGAGGTCAAACATCAAGAAACGTAATACTGTCACCATGGGTGTCATTCGATTGCAAATAAATCGTAGAAGAATATTTAACAATAAATACACAAATTAGGCAATCAAGGCTTATGGTAGGGGAAGGGAAGGGGGAACGTTAAACATTTAAAAAGCAGAATACTAGCACCATGGGTGTCATTCGATTGCAAATTACTCTTATGTGAATAATAAACAATAAATAAACAAATTACGCACTCAATGCTTAAGGGAGGGGGAGGAGAGGGGGAAGGTTAAACATTAAACAACGGAATACTAGAACCATGGGTGTCATTCGATTGCAAATAACTCGTAGATGAATAATAAAGAATAAAGAAACAAATTACGCAATCAAGGCTTATGGTAGGGGGAGGAAAGGGGGAAGTTTAAACATTTAAAAACAGAATACTAGCACCATGGGTGTCATTCGATTGCAAATAACTCGCAGATGTATAATAAACAATAAATAAAGAAATTACACAATCAAGGCTTATGGGAGGGGGAGGAAAGGGGGAAGGTCAAACATTAAGAAACGTAATACTGTCACCATGGGGGTCATTCGATTGCAAATACCTCTTAGATGAATAATAAACAACAAATAAACGAATTACGCAACAAAGGCGAATGGCAGGGGGAGGAAAGGGGGAAGGTTAAAAATTTAAAAACAGAATATTAGCACCATCGGTGTCATTCAATTGTAACTTACTCGTAGATGAATAATAAACAACTAATAAACAAATTAGGGAATCAAGGCTTATGGTAGGGTAAGGGAAGGGGGAATGTTAAACATTTTAAAACAGAATACTTGCACCATGGGTGTCATTCGATTGCAAATAACTCGTAGATGAATAATAAACAATTAAAAAACAATTTACGCAATCAAGGCTTATGGTAGGGGGAGGAGATTGGGGAGGTCAAACATCAAGAAACGTAATACTGTCACCATGGGTGTCATTCGATTGCAAATAACTCGTAGATGAATAATAAACAATTAAAAAACAATTTACGCAATCAAGGCTTATGGTAGGGGGAGGAGATTGGGGAGGTCAAACATCAAGAAACGTAATACTGTCACCATGGGTGTCATTCGATTGCAAATAAATCGTAGAAGAATATTTAACAATAAATACACAAATTAGGCAATCAAGGCTTATGGTAGGGGAAGGGAAGGGGGAACGTTAAACATTTAAAAAGCAGAATACTAGCACCATGGGTGTCATTCGATTGCAAATTACTCTTATGTGAATAATAAACAATAAATAAACAAATTACGCACTCAATGCTTAAGGGAGGGGGAGGAGAGGGGGAAGGTTAAACATTAAACAACGGAATACTAGAACCATGGGTGTCATTCGATTGCAAATAACTCGTAGATGAATAATAAAGAATAAAGAAACAAATTACGCAATCAAGGCTTATGGTAGGGGGAGGAAAGAGGGAAGTTTAAACATTTAAAAACAGAATACTAGCACCATGGGTGTCATTCGATTGCAAATAACTCGCAGATGTATAATAAACAATAAATAAAGAAATTACACAATCAAGGCTTATGGGAGGGGGAGGAAAGGGGGAAGGTCAAACATTAAGAAAGGTAATACTGTCACCATGGGGGTCATTCGATTGCAAATACCTCTTAGATGATTAATAAACAACAAATAAACGAATTACGCAACAAAGGCGAATGGCAGGGGGAGGAAAGGGGGAAGGTTAAAAATTTAAAAACAGAATATTAGCACCATCGGTGTCATTCAATTGTAACTTACTCGTAGGTGAATAATAAACAATAAATAAACAAATTAGGGAATCAAGGCTTATGTTAGGGGGAGGGAAGAGGTAAGGTTCAACATTTAAAAACACAATACTAGCACCATGGGTGCTTTTCGATTGCAAATCACACGCAGATGAATAATAAACAACTAATAAACAAATTAGGGAATCAAGGCTTATGGTAGGGTAAGGGAAGGGGGAATGTTAAACATTTTAAAACAGAATACTTGCACCATGGGTGTCATTCGATTGCAAATAACTCGTAGATGAATAATAAACAATTAAAAAACAATTTACGCAATCAAGGCTTATGGTAGGGGGAGGAGATTGGGGAGGTCAAACATCAAGAAACGTAATACTGTCACCATGGGTGTCATTCGATTGCAAATAACTCGTAGATGAATAATAAACAATTAAAAAACAATTTACGCAATCAAGGCTTATGGTAGGGGGAGGAGATTGGGGAGGTCAAACATCAAGAAACGTAATACTGTCACCATGGGTGTCATTCGATTGCAAATAAATCGTAGAAGAATATTTAACAATAAATACACAAATTAGGCAATCAAGGCTTATGGTAGGGGAAGGGAAGGGGGAACGTTAAACATTTAAAAAGCAGAATACTAGCACCATGGGTGTCATTCGATTGCAAATTACTCTTATGTGAATAATAAACAATAAATAAACAAATTACGCACTCAATGCTTAAGGGAGGGGGAGGAGAGGGGGAAGGTTAAACATTAAACAACGGAATACTAGAACCATGGGTGTCATTCGATTGCAAATAACTCGTAGATGAATAATAAAGAATAAAGAAACAAATTACGCAATCAAGGCTTATGGTAGGGGGAGGAAAGAGGGAAGTTTAAACATTTAAAAACAGAATACTAGCACCATGGGTGTCATTCGATTGCAAATAACTCGCAGATGTATAATAAACAATAAATAAAGAAATTACACAATCAAGGCTTATGGGAGGGGGAGGAAAGGGGGAAGGTCAAACATTAAGAAAGGTAATACTGTCACCATGGGGGTCATTCGATTGCAAATACCTCTTAGATGATTAATAAACAACAAATAAACGAATTACGCAACAAAGGCGAATGGCAGGGGGAGGAAAGGGGGAAGGTTAAAAATTTAAAAACAGAATATTAGCACCATCGGTGTCATTCAATTGTAACTTACTCGTAGGTGAATAATAAACAATAAATAAACAAATTAGGGAATCAAGGCTTATGTTAGGGGGAGGGAAGAGGTAAGGTTCAACATTTAAAAACACAATACTAGCACCATGGGTGCTTTTCGATTGCAAATCACACGCAGATGAATAATAAACAACTAATAAACAAATTACGTAATCAAGGCTTATGGTAGGGGGAGGGAAGAGGTAAGGTTCAACATTTGAAACAGAATACTAGCACCGTTGGTGTCATTCGATTGCAAATAACTCGTAGATGAATAATAAACAATTAAAAAACAATTTACGCAATCAAGGCTTATGGTAGGGGGAGGAGATTGGGGAGGTCAAACATCAAGAAACGTAATACTGTCACCATGGGTGTCATTCGATTGCAAATAAATCGTATGTGAATAATTAACAATAAATAAACAAATTAGGCAATCAAGGCTTATGGTAGGGGAAGGGAAGGGGGAACGTTAAACATTTAAAAAGCAGAATACTAGCACCATGGGTGTCATTCGATTGCAAATTACTCTTATGTGAATAATAAACAATAAATAAACAAATTACGCACTCAATGCTTAAGGGAGGGGGAGGAGAGGGGGAAGGTTAAACATTAAACAACGGAATACTAGAACCATGGGTGTCATTCGATTGCAAATAACTCGTAGATGAATAATAAAGAATAAAGAAACAAATTACGCAATCAAGGCTTATGGTAGGGGGAGGAAAGGGGGAAGTTTAAACATTTAAAAAGCAGAATACTAGCACCATGGGTGTCATTCGATTGCAAATTACTCGTAGGTGAATAATAAACAATAAATAAACAAATTACGCAATCAAGGCTTATGGTAGCGGGAGCGAAGCGGTAAGGTTCAACATTTAAAAACAGAATACTAGAACCATGGGTGTCATTCGATTGCAAATAACTCGTAGATGAATAATAAACAATTAAAAACAAATTACGCAATCAAGGCTTTTGGTAGGGGGAGGGAAGGGGGAAGGTTAAATATTTAAAAACAGAATACTAGCATCATGGGTGTCATTCGATTGCAAATAACTCGTAGATGAATAATAAATAATAAATAAACAAATTACGCACTCAACGCTTATGGTAGGGCGAGGAGATTGGGGAGGTCAAAAATTAAGAAACGTAATACTGTCACCATGGGTGTCAGTCGATTGCAAATAAATCGTATGTGAATAATAATCAATAAATAAACATATTACGCACTCAACGCTTATGGCAGGGGGAGGGAAGGGGGAAGGTTAAACATTTAAAAAGCAGAATACTAGCACCATGGGTGTCATTCGATTGCAAATTACTCGTATGTGAATAATAAACAATATATAAACAAATTACGTACTCAATGCTTAAGGGAGGGGGAGGAGAGGGGGAAGGTTAAACATTAAACAACGGAATACTAGAACCATGGGTGTCATTCGATTGCAAATAACTCGTATGTTAATAATAAACAATAAATAAACAAATCACGCACACAAGGCTTATGGTAGGGGGAGGAGAATAATATTTTATTCCATATTTTTTGACACATTAACTAATTAATAAATTTTATTTACATAAATTCATTATTAAATTCGGAGAAATTGAGACGCCGTGGATTGGAAAGGAAGAAACTGTCTACTTCAATAATTAAATCTATCATTTAATCAAGGTAATCTTAATAGAGGCTCACGGAAAAGAGTTCTCCTAATCGACGAATTGTGTTTCGGTGAATTGTGGTCGGTGAATTTTCCTGTACCGTTGATATATATAGCGAAGAATTTTTATTTTGTTTTTTATAAATGAACCAAAGGAATAACGCTTTGTAACTTCCATTGTTTTTATTTCTCTTACGACTGCATAACAATGCTATCGTCAGATGCAGATATGGTGAGAATGGGTGGTTTTAAAAACATTTACATTCCTTTGGTAGGGCTTAAATAGTTCTGCAGGCAACTCGTTCCAATCGACTATATTCTTATTTAAATATGAAAATTTTTTAATATCGGTTTTTTGAATTCTTCACTTGAATTTAAATTTATGATTATTTTCCCCCACGAAAGTTGGTTCTTCCACCTCCTTTCTTAGATCACCCCAAGCTCACTCATTTTTTAATATATTATACATGCCGCATAGCCTACTCCGTTTCGTCCTATTTTGTGATGTTTCCCAACCCAATATCTTAAGCATCTCTGTCACACTATCTGTCCTCCTAAACCTCCCCAATACATATCTGGCCGCTTTCCTTAGAACTTTATACAATTTTTTAACAAGCCCTTCTTCATACGGATCCCATACCATTGACGTATATTCCAAAATAGGCCGTACTAACGTTTTGTATGCCTTTTCCTTTGTTCTCATACTACTTCCTTGAATATTTCTCATGACCCAATGCAGAACTTTAAACGCTTTCTTTATCAAATATTCCACATTAACCCCCCACCCTAAATCCTTTGTTAAATAGGCGCCTAAATATTTACAACTATCACACTTAGGAATAGATTTTCCTAAAAATTTATATTCCATATTTGTTACTATTTTCCTATTAGTAAAAGTAATACACTTACGTTTTTTACAATTATATCCATCCCATTAATTTTAATCCAATCAGCCAATTTATTAATATCATTTTGGAGGGCTTCACAATCGCCGTCCTTCTCAATTCCCCTATAAATTATGCAATCATCCGCAAACAGTCTTGCCTCAGAATTAATATTTTCCGGAAGATCATTAATATAAATTAAAAACAAAAGCGGCCCAAGGACACTACCCTGCGGAACCCCGGATATAACATTTATCTCCTCAGATAAAGATTCCCCCACCTTCACTCTCTGAGTTCTTCCCATTAAAAAATCTTTAACCCATCGCACCACCCTTCTATCTATTGGCAATTTTGCCAACTTGAACAAAAGGCGATCATGAGGCACTCTGTTAAAAGCTTTTGACAAATCAACTATCATTGCATCAACTTCTATCCCTATATCTATAGAATCAGCAATATCGTGACACAATCCTAAAAGCTGGGTTTCGCAAGAATACCCTTTCCTGAACCCATGCTGGTTTTTAAATAGCCAATTTTCCCCAACCCACCATTCTCGGATATAATCCGCAATCAACTTCTCCATTACTTTACAAACCACATATGTTAAACTTACCGGTCTATAACTCTCGGCCACTGTTTTATCTCCTCCCTTAGAAATTGGTATAACTTGTGCCTTTTTCCAGTCATTAGGTAAGGCATAGTTATTCATAGTGACATTGAATAATTGAAAAATATAGGGAGACAGCGGTCGATCCCAGTTTCAACAAATCGGTCAAAATATTGTCTGGCCCCATTGACTTATTTGTCCTCATCTTACTAATTTTTTTCTTAAATATCCAATTGCATCACTTTAATAGGATTTAATCTCGATGAAACTTCCCCTATTTCCTGACTTAATGAATCAAATTTATTTTCTACAATTAATTAATTATTCGTTAATTTCTTTGTTTCCTAAACACATATACCATTCATGAAATGCATTTGCCTTCCTTCCATCATCAGTTATTAAAATGCCCTCTTTATTTTTCAATACTGCTATATTTTCCCTATTATCTTTCCTTCTCCTTATATATTTATAAAATGTATTGGCATTGTCCTTCAAAATTATATTTAATAAAAATTTTTCCTTTGCCCTTTTCTTTTCCTTATTTAAATAACGAACTAAATCTTTATAATTCTCTAATAATTCATTACTCACATCTCGTATTTTATGTGCTTTCCTTACTTTTCTTTTCAATTTTAAAATTTTATAATTATAAAATTCCGGGTTACTATTTTTTTTATTAAGAATCCTTTTTGGAACAAAAGTATTTAACCCTTACACCAATATTTCCTTAAATGCCTCCCATATTTCTTCCACACTCTTTCCTCTACTCACCCATTCTGGAAACTTATCCCTTAAAAACACTTGAAACCCTTCTCCATCCCCGCGCTTATATTGCCAAATCATCTTTCTCTTTACTTGTACCTTGTAACCTTCCCCAATTTAAATGCAGGCACACAGCTGAATGGTCACTTATTCCCGGAAAAACATCCACTCCAGTAAACATATCGATCGGTCTAAAAAGGAAGACATCGAGTATGTTCTGCCCACGAGTGGGTTGATTTACAACCTGTGTAAATCCCTCCTCATTAGTGAGACGACTAACCACATCTTGGGTTTTTCCACCCCCTGCCGAATCACCAGCCCACTTACTTTCCGGGAGGTTTAAGTCCCCAGCTATGAGGGTATGACCTTCATGGCTTTCGGAGCATATCTCCGCTAATGAATGCATTCCTTCATTTGAACTTCTATACATTGCAATAATTTTTAAATTATTTCTTCTATTTCTACCAACTATTTTAATACACATCATCTCACTACCGTCTCTTACCCATTCCAAAACACTAACTAAAATTTTATTTACAGAAATAAATATGCCTCCTCCCCGCCCATCGCGATCTCTTCTATAAACAATAAAATTTGGTGGGAAAATCTCATTTGACATAATATTATCACTAAGCCAAGACTCCCTGCCTATTATAATATCAGACTTGCATACATCTACTATAGTCTCAAATCCCCAGGTTTTATTTAAAATACTTCTGCAGAACTTTTAAGCCCTTACCTTTATGTGCCCTTTCTCCATTCCTGGAATTAGCTGTATCTTCGAATTCACATATCTCAATCACACACCCATTTTCCCATCTATTTATGAGCGCCCCTTCATCAGCATTTTTCCCATCCGAAACATAAGCATCCCTGTTTCCTTTGACGGCTTCCCTCCTAAGCCCTTGAAGTCCTTCTCCAAATTTTCCCAGCAATTTACTGCACTTGGGCTGTTTCGATCACCTCTATGTTCCTCTCTGTTTCCCCGCTGTATTGTCGAATTAATGACATTTTTCAGTAAATTACCAAATTTAGAGCAACCTCCTCTGTTCAGGTGAATACCATCCCGCCCCAAATCACTTACATTTAACCGGCAATTTGGATCTACAAAAGTAATTCCCTGTTTGCTACACACCCAATCAATCTCCTCATTAATGTAGTCTATTTTCCTTGCATTAATATCTCTTCTGCGAATCACACCACTCACCACCATTTTTGCTTGGCTGCATTTTTTCCTGGCAGCAGAGCACATGTCCCAAATGAAGCCCACTACATGGTCTTCTGATTTGGCACTTTTAACATCATTGGTACCGACATGAAGTAATACAACCCTTTCGTTACCATTGCATTCCCTCCCCTCTATTTTTCTCTCTAATTGTTCTGTTCTGATGCCTGGTAGGCACTCAACGGCAGCACCATCTTCTTCACATATACGCTCGGAAAACTTCAGCAGGGAGTCTCCAAACACCCTCACAACAGACCCTTTCCCCCAAGGAGCAGGTGCCGGACTCCTGCCGTGTTCTACCCTCCGGTTCTTAGCGTGATTTCCTACACGGTCCTTCTCGGAACTCCTTGAAGAGCTCGGGGTAGGGGCTCCTTGGTTTATTGCACCCTTGTTCTCACCTCCTTCCCATCTTCCTCACCAGTTTGCTATGAGGCCCCGGTCCGACTCTGTCCCACTATGCACGTGGTCCCCCCTGTGGCTACCCGTTCTTCAAAACACTTTTAAGTTTTCGGTTTGTCCGTCCATCCAGGAATAATCTCAAAAGCGGTTTAAGCTAGAGGCGCACTTTCTTTCTGATTATGTATGATTGTATATGTTGGTAAATGAATTTGAAGTGAATCCATTCAGAGAATTCTTAATTGATATGTAAACAACAATGAACATAAAAATCATGTTAGGATCAAAAATATCATTTCTTTTAATATAAATAAATGAAGATGATGATGGGATTGTAATATATTTAAAATATAAATTTTTTCTTTCTTTAAATAAATTCTTTCATTTAAAATAATAATGACTGCTGATTGATTTACTTACAGATTGATACTGAATGTGTAATTTGTTTATATTGGATAGAATACTTCTGAATAGTATTTCAAATGATTAATTTTGTTGAACCGAAACGAACCACTTGTCAAAATTCTCGTCTGAACCGAACCATGAACCCAACCACTTCCAAAAATTTAGAACCGAACCACTCCCAAATGTTGAAGTGGTTTGCAGCTCTGGTATATTCTGCAGACGCCCTAGAATTGGCGGCGAAAGTTGATCCGTTAAAATTCAGCGGGCACTTACACTTCTTCAAACATTATACGTCATATCTCAGCTGTTATCACTCCCATATGGATAATTATTTTTATTATGCCTCTTGAAAGATGACATATTACAACTGTATAAATCAAAGATACATATTGTCAATCAAACGCCTTTGAAAAATTATTAACATTACTCATGAAACCTTCCGCTATCTGCGTTTTTATTTCTCTTTCATCATAAAACGTCTTATCTCGGTTTCTACTGATCAAAAAAGGACAGTTTTTTTGTTATACCTCATTAAAGACTGCTTATAACAATGGTAGAAATCAAAAATACTTATTATTATTCAAACGCCTTTGAAGAACGAATAACTTCTGTCATTCACGGAAATTTTTGCTTGGGACATGAAAAAGTCAGTCTGCGGAAAACGTTTCTCCTAATTCATTTAGAGTCATACATTCAGCGAAGAAAATGTACAGAAATGTTGAAATTAACTTTTGGAAAAGACACCAATCCAATGTCATTTGTAGTTCTCATGGTATGTGTGTATAAACAAAAGCGCGGTCTGCGCCAGCCGATAAATAGACGGAAGCGATATTTTGTTTGGCCTCCCTAACTTTTTTAAGAACCAAGGCTGCCTAAAGACATTCAACATATTTTGTGGTATCCGCTTTGTCATTCAATTAGTAAAAGCTGAGCCTTATTAATTAATATATTTTCACTAGAATAATAATGAGAAGTTGTAATAATAAATAAGTATTCCCAAGTTGATGTAGACTTGTGATATCATTATAATGCCATTATTATTCAACTATAACCAATGGAAAAATCCGAAATTTTACAATTATAGTTTTGGGGTTGTTATTACCCCATTTCACAGAATAGGCTGAAATGCTTGTAGAATGCAAGAACCGCCCACTAGTATTCTATATGAATATGTCGTAATATAATGCAAAGAATATTTGTTTTTATTATGCAATATATTGTACTAGCAGAGAAACTAATAACGTCCCTTACGCTAAGATGTTAATTGAACAAGGATCTTCTTTATTAATTCGTAGAATTAGATGTGAAGAGTTTCTACATCACGGCTAAATGTTATAACATAAACATGGAAAATGAAATTTTCAACTTGGATTTTTAGAAAATTCTTCCTCTAATAAAATATTTAAAGACAAGTTATTACGATTAAGAATGAATGCTAAATAAAAAATCTGAAATATTCCCCAGTGATTTAATTGATTTATTTAACGATATACATTTAACAAATAATAATACATATTTAATAAATTACAATGTAAATATATTAATGATGGCGGCCATATAAAATTACTTGTATTCATATTTGCAAGTTATGGTTATTGGCTTAGGTATCCCAAACATTTGTGCACCAATTTTTCCCCTTAATTCCACGAAAGACGTTGTCGTTAGGATTTCTCTCAACAAATTTTCGGACTTTCCCAGCTTACATCTTCAATATGAAAATGCAAAGATTGCCCTTCTCTTCCCTCACGCTATGCCGCCTCGCCACTCAAGACCCACCGCTCACAGTCACACCCGAATGTGGAACCTTTTGTTTCGCACAAGATAAAATCTGCTGTGCAACTCAAAGGCAGGTATTTGAACTCTTTCAAAATCCTATCTATCCTGAACAATGTGAATGCTAAAGTACCTGCTTAGAAAAGGGTTTAATCCTTTCCGCCAAAGGGTTTTTCCCCAATTTAAACGCTAACGGACGAAAGTAGTGTCCACCAAAGAGCAATGCTCTAGAAATCTCACCCCTTCTCCAAATGAATATCAGGAATATTCTGTCACTCTTTCCTTGCCGTTCGTTCAGGAAACATCTATGTGATATCGTGCTTTATACGTATTTCCGCAGACCTTGTCTATCGTTGAAGGTGAGTACTTTTAGTTTCATTATGCCAGGATGTATTTTATATTTGTGAAAACGGGAGAATATATAAATTTAATTCGAATGTGATTTGTTCTAAAATTTTAGTCGGTCGGAGTTTTCCCTCAGATTACGGACTTTATACGTATTTCCGCTGACCTTGTCTATCGTTGAAGGTGAGTACTTTTAGTTTCATTATGCCAGGATGTATTTTATATTTGTGAAAACGGGAGAATATATAAATTTAATTCGAATGTGATTTGTTCTAAAATTTTAGTCGGTCGGAGTTTTCCCTCAGATTACGGACTTTATACGTATTTCCGCAGACCTTGTCTGTCGTTGAAGGTGAGTACTTTTAGTTTCATTATGCCAGGATGTATTTTATATTTGTGAAAACGGGAGAATATATAAATTTAATTCGAATGTGATTTGTTCTAAAATTTTAGTCGGTCGGAGTTTTCCCTCAGATTACGGACTTTATACGTATTTCCGCAGACCTTGTCTATCGTTGAAGGTGAGTACTTTTAGTTTCATTATGCCAGGATGTATTTTATATTTGTGAAAACGGGAGAATATATAAATTTAATTCGAATGTGATTTGTTCTAAAATTTTAGTCGGTCGGAGTTTTCCCTCAGATTACGGACTTTATACGTATTTCCGCAGACCTTGTCTATCGTTGAAGGTGAGTACTTTTAGTTTCATTATGCCAGGATGTATTTTATATTTGTGAAAACGGGAGAATATATAAATTTAATTCGAATGTGATTTGTTCTAAAATTTTAGTCGGTCGGAGTTTTCCCTCAGATTACGGACTTTATACGTATTTCCGCAGACCTTGTCTGTCGTTGAAGGTGAGTACTTTTAGTTTCATTATGCCAGGATGTATTTTATATTTGTGAAAACGGGAGAATATATAAATTTAATTCGAATGTGATTTGTTCTAAAATTTTAGTCGGTCGGAGTTTTCCCTCAGATTACGGACTTTATACACATTTCCGCAGACCTAGTCCGTCGTTGAAGGTGAGTACTTTTAGTGTCACTATGCCAGGATGTACTTTATACTAGACGATTTCATATGTAGGGAAACGGGAGGACATAAATATAGGCTTCTTAAGATTCGTTTTCTATGCTTCCCCTTGAAATAATTTCAACGTTCCTAAAGAAAATTTCAAAATATTTGTTTAATTTCTTTGCTGGATGTAGCGATAAATTCTTTGGACGTCACATTTTCAATCTTAAATAAACACAGTGAAATATTTCATTTATTATACGGTATATACAATATAAAAGATAGGAACTTTGATGTGTTTATGAAAAAATATCATGATTTGCAAATTGCTAAAGCGGATGGAGATGATATCGGCGGAGATGGAATATGTAATATTTGTTGGTTTATATTTTTTTGAAATTTATGAAAGCATAATATAGACTATTTTCATTTATTTTGATTTGGTTTATCCTTTTTTGTCTATAAAGCATAAATAAATGTTCTGAAAATCAAATTACATGAAACTTAAGTACAACTGGAACTTAAAGAAATGATATTGTAATTATTATTATAATTTATTATAATTTAATATAATTTACTAAAATAGTATGTAATTCTTTATTATTTCTATTTGTTCCATGATGAATGCGATGGATTTACGAAACCGGTTACGTGTGGAATATTATTTGTAAATGTGTAATGAAGAAACAAGGACTCGGTAGGCTTGCAGGTACTCAGTAAAGAATTGTGAGTGGCATCAGAATTCAGCTGTAGCCGTTAATAAAGTAAGTAATTCCATATACATTTCATAACAGTCAATTCTTATCATTTTCATTACCTTTTTTAATGATGTTACTGTCACGATTAGAGATTGTGACTTCTCGACTTTTTTTCGTTCTCGAGATTCCAGATTTCTATTTTTTCCCAATACTTTTTTTTTCTCGAAAACTCGAGAATTTATTTTCAGTCTCGAGAATTCTCGAGTGCGAAAGCAATTGCTCGTGAAATTTTTCATAAGATATTTTCTTCTTAAAAAGTGGCAATGGAAGATAATAATTCTGAATTAAAAAAAAACAATTTCCATTTATAATTCCCGTACAAAAGTGAGTTACTTACTATTTTCGATAATAACTTTCTTTAGCATTACAACAGAAATAATTTCGAAATGAATACCATATTTTTAGTCTTTAGATGATGTTTAATTGAAACTCAATAACAAACAAAGGTAATATGACTTAGAAAGGTCAAGATTAAAATACAGTTATCAGTGCATTACTTTTTATCACATCTTAGGAAATAATGTTTTAAAAAACACAGTCTATTGATTTGTCGGATAATCTTGCCCTTCTCTTAGAGACCAGATTTCCGGAAATAGAAAAATTCCTTTCGTTTTGGGTCGACGTTGGTTTAATTGTACTTAAGGCATTTTTCAGGTTTTCCAAGTTGGTTGTAATTTTTCCCGTTGCCTCATACACGTTCATTCCTTTTGATAATGAACGGAAGTCATCGTCAATAACTTGGCTTGGCATCTAGTATTTACAAATCGATTCTTCCAATTGTTGATTCAGGCTCAGACTATCACCTTGATCCGTTTTTAAGTTTTCTTCAACAGGTTCTTCAGCATGATTCAGTGTAGTATTCTTTTCATTTGAATAATGGTATAGTCTGTTCATGATTAATTTTGCTGTTTTGACGATTTCATTTTTTGGACTTGGCGCAAAGAAATCGTCTTTTTAGGCGCGTTTCGCTTACAGCGTGAGCGCCTATTATCGTCTGTCCGTCCGCATGTTCGTTCTCGGCTTCTTCTGAACGGATTTTCATGAAATTTGATATTAAGGACTTTCAATCAAATATAAGAAGAAAATCGCAAAAACGAATCACGTACGCCAATCAGGGGTACCACTTTACTGGTGACAAAAAATTGAATTTTCGTCATATCTCGTAAAGTATTGCTCATATCAAAATATTTTTCAAATAAAAGTTGTGGAACTGATAAAGCAGAGTATTTCCTTTTCTATATATTTTTATCGTAGGAGTAGCCGTTATCGATTAAATCAAACAAGAACGTCTTATATCGAGTTGAACAGAAAATTTCTTGCATGGGTACTTCATTGTTGCTAACATAAACAATCTCCCAAACAAACGTTTAATTTCCTTACATGTGCATTAAATAGGAAGAAAATGGATTAATTATGATGAAGGAAAGGACTTTAAAACGTTATTTCCCTTACGTACATGTACCTATATAAATGCTTTCTAACATTCCATTGCACGAAACGCGCCCATTTGTGATACGTTGTACACTTTCCTAACTTGTTTACATAGCTGTAGGCATTTTGGGTCTTGAAGATACTTTCTCAAATAAATTAAAGGCACATCTCTTCTGTTGGCTGCTGTAACGATTTTGATCAAATTTCGTACAGTTACCTGAGTTTACGTCTTCAATAATACTGTATAGTTCATATTTCTCAAAAAATGAATATAAGGCTAGTTTATTCTAGGCAACTTTAACAGCAATTCGATTTTCTCAAAAACGGCTCTAACGTTTTTGATCAAATTTCTTACAGTTACTTGAGTTTACGTCTTCAATAATACTGTATAGCTCATATTTCTCAAAAAATGAATATAAGGCTAGTTTATTCTAGGCAACTTTAACAGCAATTCGATTTTCTCAAAAACGGCTCTAACGTTTTTGATCAAATTTCTTACAGTTACTTGAGTTTACGTCTTCAATAATACTGTATAGTTCATATTTCTCAAAAAATGAATATAAGGCTAGTTTATTCTTGGGCAACTTGAACAAAAATTGGATTTTCTAAAAACAGGCTCGTACGATTTTCATGTTCTATAAATAACTAAACGACGCATTAGTACCTATATATGAGAAAGTTCGTACAATGTATGTTGTACCGATTTTTAAAAATTATTTCCCGTCAAGTTTCGAACTCGTCATTTAAATTTCGTAAAGATTTAGCGTAAATTGTTAGTTATTATCGGAAAAAGTTGAATCAAAGCCAGTGTTCAATCAAGGACAACGTTACCTATTCACGAGTTTCATGCTTACAAAACATAAAAGTAAACATTTCAGAAAGGCATAATTACACACGAAATGAAGCTGGATTTGGCGAAAGTGATATGATAGGAAATGAAATTATCGTCATATTTGAATACAACACACTTGGAAGCGGATTGTTTACAAATAAATGTGGTCAATTGTTAAGAAAAGCTAAGTGAAACAGTATTCTTTGTAGGTGGTTTCCAGTTTTTAGTAGAATAAAATGTTTTCGTATATTCTGCGTACGCCCTAGAACTGATAGCGAAACTAAATTCACTAAATCCGTTGAAATTCAACGGGCACTTACACTTCTTTAAACATTAAACATCATATCTCAGCTTCTATTACTCCAATATGAACAATTATTTTTTTCGTCATATAGCCCATGTTACCCGCGGGGAAAAATTATAGATCTTTGCTAGGTGTGGTCACGACATCTTCAAAGGTGTGGAAATCACAATCTGTGTAAAGTCTACCTCTAATTATTTACGTTACTGGCGCAGTTTTAAAAACTGTTTGCTTATGGAGAACTCTATTCCCCACGAAAATATCATTAAAACTATTTATTATTAACTAGCATAAGTGCCCGTTGAATATCAATGGGTTTAATGAATCTAAATTTTCGTCAATGCAACATTCCGGTTCCAAAAAATTGGTTCAATCTTCAATTGCCTCTGATAATACTTTAAATAGATTTTGGAATATAATGTACCTCAATATCTTTTATCGTCTGCTCAGCACTCTTGCCTTCTCATTTTCCGAAACAACCACTTTCACCAGTTTTAAATGGATTTCAAACTTAGAAGAGAACATGATTCAATTCAGTTAAAATAACTGCATAACAAACTTCTTATTCCAAAGAAAATCCTTTTATAATATGCAATGTTAACCTAGAATTCATTCATTCTGAAAAGTGAATAAAAATACCATGTAGGTACATATATTTCTTTCAACTAAAATAGCCACTCTTATCAGATTTTAATGGATTAATGCATTAGCATTTCGATTTCATGAAATAAGCCGAATTCCTGTAACAAAAAAATTTGATCGATCTTCAGTTGCCTCTGATAATGCTTCAAATAGATTTTGGAATAAAATGTACCTTAATATCGTTTAGCGTCCACTCACCACTCTGGCCTTTCAGTTTTCGAAACAACAACTTTCAATAGTTTTAAATTGATTTTTGCTTTGAAATATATGTACTTGAGTCAATTCAGTACAACTTCCACTTTACATACTGTAAATTCCACAGTAACTCCTGTAATAATAGGCAATGCTAGCCTAAAATTAATTCATTATGTAAAGTGAATAAATAAAGTTCTTTCTTTAAACTATAATAGCCACTGTTATTAAATTTAAATGGATTATAAGCCTTAGAACTTACTGTGTATTAAATAAGCACCAAGATTCATTTTATAAAAACAAATCAATTCATTAAAAGAGCCACTGTTGTTTCTTCGAAAATTGCCTGTTAACAGTTTTAAATGCCCTTTTAATTTTAATCGAATTTTAATTTATATTCGTTTCCAAACTTCGGCCATTGTTACGAAATTAATTCGAGGTATAACAATATAAATTCGTAAGCAGGTATGGTTTACAAAGAATTTAATTTAAGAATGGTTTTTATTTCCAATTTTTCTAAAATGACACTGTTAATACTTAAAAAAATTTATATTTACGTTAATATACTTATTTTCCACAAAACACGCCAATCTCTCCCCTTCCTTCCTCTCTCTCTCTCTCGTATTCACTCGTATTTGCTCGTATTGAAGCACTCAAGGCACGTTTATTCCCAGAAGGATGTATACAATAATAGTAATTTGAGGTGTAACAATGATAATGGTCGACATAGCAACATCACGTTAAAATGGCGAGATTTCCACAAAATATGCAAATTAAACATTTAACATGGAATATTTCGAACTGTGGGCGAAGAAAGACGAACGGAATAAGAAACTTTATTTCTTTTTCTTCAAAATGGTTCAAATCCGAAGGTCGTCCGTTAATTTCTTCTAATTTTAATTTGCTAATGAATAAAAGCCTGCACGTCGAAAAATCGCGTTTTACATGTTAAGTAATGGGAAATGGAAATGCCTCTCTTGGAGACGAACCAAGGAATTTTTCGCGATTTAAATTTGTCATTCTCTGAATAAGTGCTTATCAAGCATCCCTACCAAATTTCGAGTTTCTATCGTTACTATTTCTTGAGTTATTAGCGTTTGCATAGCGTGACCAACTAACCAACAGACGACGGCGATTATTATATAAAATACTGGCAATGCAAGCATTTTCAAAATTTAGAATTTTTGCAATTTCGTATTTTTCCAAACGGTTTTATCCAAAAACATATAACCGTTACAAATTTCAAGCTCAGCTGAAAGTTCCTTATAATTTTTATCCTCGTATCGGACAATATTATCATTAGAAACCTTTTATTAGTAATACTTAAAGAAATCAGCAAAATTAAAAAATCTGTACAACATACATTGTACAAACTTTCTCATATATGGGTACTAATGCGTCGTTTAGTTATTTATAGAACATGAAAATCGTACGAGCCTGTTTTTAGAAAATCCAATTTTTGTTCAAGTTGCCCAAGAATAAACTAGCCTTATATTCATTTTTTGAGAAATGTGAACTATACAGTATTATTGAAGACGTAAACTCAAGTAACTGTACGAAATTTGATCAAAATCGTTGAAGCCGTTTTTGAGAAAATCGGATTGTTGCTAAAAATGCATAGAATAAACTACTCTTAATACTGAGCAATGTCAAACATTTCTATGTCTACTCTGCTCAGTATGATAAAATGACTAAGTACGAGATTTCATTCATTTTCGCTCTACCGTCTAGGCTCCAGAGCCAGTAACAGACAGCATTGCGAAAACCACTTTTTCGGATTCAGCGACACCTAAAACGTATCATTCATAGTTTTCAACCCTAAGGTCGGTTTGAAATGACTAGGGAATAAGCACATATGATGTGGTGTTTTCCCGTTGCCTTCCACATCAGACACACACACGAGTGATGAAATTATGAAAACGACACAAACATCCATGCCCTTGGCGGGATTCGAACCCGCGACCTTAGTGATGGTAGGCCACTACCCGGGCCGGCCTAAAGCGTACATTTCCGTAGAAATCTCGAGGTCGAATTTTTTCGCGATAACAGTACTTTATCGATACTTCGTATGAGAAAGTAAAAACGATATTACCTACGTTAAATGTTTCCCCATTTTTTAATGCATTGGATTCAAATCCGGCGGCAATTGGAGTTGTCATGGCTGTTTTTAATTGGTATTGTCATAAAACTAATAACGTCTCGTACTTTTCTGATTCTAAATGTATTGTTAGGATAATTCGATCAGGATTCGGATTCTGAACTATTTAAGTCTGAAGTTCGAACTATGTTTCTAAGTAATATTAAAATTCAAATGAAAAATAAGCTGCAGTCATCCCCATGCTATTTAAATGGGGAAAATTAAAAAAGAAGATATTTAAAAAAAATTAGAATGATCAATCAAATCGGTTTAAAACCCGAGTAAACCACTCGACTCTTTATTCCGGTTAAAATGATACCCTTTTCTTGCTTCTAAGTGCTGTAATTGCTGATTTATAGAAAAACATACATACATACAAACACTTCTCTTTATAGATATCTATAGACTATAGATAGACTAGAGATAAGTAGATAGATGCATATTGCTATTTAACCACTAGCAAAATTGCCCGGCGTTGCTAGGGTTGATATGATATTTGGCACTTTCCAATGTTAAAAACCTAAAATAAATACCTTTTTTCATGATTAAATAATACATTTTACCGGAAATCGGTTTTGATGCGATTTATGTCTTTTAAAAATATAAAGTTGATTCTCTCAGATTAATATGTTTTTATCCTGAGTTCGTATATTCATTTTAAGAAGTATAAATTTGCAAAAGAATAAAATTTTGCGAGTCAAGCAACCGATTTTTACTTATCTTATGGAAAAATGTCTATAACCTTTAATGACAGCACTGACTAATCCCGAATGACCAAACCTTTATCATTCACTAATAAAGAAATCGCAATAAAATTTATTTTATAATCACTATTATTGTTATTTACATAATATATGTATCTTGCAGTATACAGTTTACAAGTGAAGTTCAAGTTTCCTGCTGTAAATAAGTCTATCGCGGAACCCTTGGATTTCCTCGGGTCACAGTTTGAAGACCTTTGTCGTAGAAAGCGTCGAAAGATTCTTCCAGGGATAAGTATGTGAAGGAGCGCGTCCCACGTCAGGAGGCAAAAGGAACGGTTAATGACCCTCTAGTTGGCCTTCCTCCACACCCTAACCACGCGGGAGGGGGATACACTTCGAGGTTGAAAGGGTAGAAAGTGGAGCTTCCAATGGCATATGGTCAGAATCGAAAATGTTCCTTCCCGCTGAAACGGAAACCTCAACGGAAAGGAAAACATTTAAAATAGCCTCCTCACGGGTAACACTAATTTTTATTGAAGATAGAAACCGAATCTTGACCGAATTAGCGGAAAAATGCGTTTAGAACAAGGGTCTCAAATTCGCGGCCCGCTTGTTCATTTTATGCGGCCTTCTCACTGGTCTTCTTCTAATTATATTATTCGGTCCGGCTCATTGTCGAACAATTTTTCCAATTTGGAAATATTTTTAGTCCTTTTGAAGTGTAATTTCTCATTTTTGGCCCGCGAACGATTTGCATTAGAGATCTCTGGTTTAGAATCAGAAAAAAAGAAGTGATTTCATCAGTTTTATTACAACAATTACAAACTACCTTTGGTGGTTGACAATTTTCGTGGGTATGTCACTCTAATATCCTTATGTTTCATTCTTGAATCATATAATTATTTATTTATTATGCATATATATTCCGAGTCATAAAAACTCCTCAAAATATTTTTTTAAAGATTAAATTTGGAAACTTTCCTTTAATAATATTTTGCATTTGACAACTTATGTATGGAGGAAGTCATGTGTTGTACACCTCCGTTTATTTATTAGTAAGGCCGGCGAAATTTCGTCTAATTCATTTCACCCGTTTTAAAATAATTATTAAAAAATGTATAAAATTGTCTTAATTTTCAAATTTAAATATGTATCAATAAAAATAATTTTAAAATTTCGATTAAAATAAACATCGAGAAAAATGTTGTTATAAAGGTAGTTAAATATAATTTTTATATCTTGCATTGAACGTTTGGACCAGACGCCAAAATTTCCGATAAAGTGATAAAGTGTCAAAATTTCCGATGAATATTTTTAAATCCTATGGGAAATTTATCGGAAAATTACTTACCACTCATTCAAATTTAGTTTATATAGTTAATTTGTGTTTTTATTTTTTAAATTTAAAATATATAAAACCAAATGCCAAATTTCCGCCCGCTCTGAATATTCCAATGAAAACAATATGAAATAGCATTTAAATAACGTAAATCAAAATAAGCATTATATTTCTTAATAAGTTCAATTAGTTATTTTTTTCTTTTCTTAATAGCGTGTTCTTGTTGTTAAATTTAGATTTGCCATTATAAACTGGAAATTATTCTGTAATAGGCTTCGCTTTGTTCTTCATACAATGATAAATCTAATAAGGAAGGTTTTGTAAACATTTTACGAAGGTTTATATTGAAAGCTTCAACCGAATTTGTTTATGGAGGAATTTTTTTGTAACAACTCTTCAAATGAAATTTCTCTTTTTACAATATACATAAAGGTTTTAACCTTCTTTTACAGTATTGGGTAACCAATATACAATAACGTTCCTTTATTTTAAATAACTGTTATTATTTTAAATTTCTTATCTTAGAGCATTTATAAGAATTAGGCAAAATTTCTCAGCGTCTTCATTTCTTATTTCTAGTAAGTTGTTCGACATAATGGTTGGTTTTGAGGTATTTATTTATTATTTTTCTCTTTTTTTAATTGTAATTTTTTTTCCATTTTTAGAGGCTGAAATGACTCTAGAATTCGTAAACACCGAAAAAGGCAAGCGTAAATTGTGTCTGGATGGTCACTTATACTTTAAGGATAAGGAAGCTGGAGAAAAAGTTTATTGGAAATGTGAAAATTATCAAAAAGCAAAATGTGGAGCTCGTGTTACAACATTGGGTGATGATGTAATAAAAATAAGTGATGGACACAACCATGTTGCTGATGCTGCACACGTAGAAGCAAGAAAAATAATGAACAATATCCGGACAAATGCCAAACAAACTCAGGATGCACCACACTACATAATTTCAAATGCATCTTTCGGGATTAGTCAAGCGGCAGCAGCGTCTCTCCCAAGGGTAGATAGCATCAAGAGGATAATAAGAAATATCCGTAACAGACATACTGCTGGACCAGCTGTACCTACCCGCCGTGCTGACATTGTTTTCCCAGAAGCATATACGAAGACTAAAAGTGGAGAAAACTTTTTGATGTTTGACTCTGGACCAGCAGAAGATCGCTTGCTGATTTTCTGCACCAGAAGAAATCTTCAACTATTATCGCAGTCGGAGCACTGGTACGCTGATGGTACATTCAAAACTGTCCCTCATCTTTTTTATCAGCTTTACACACTGCATGGATTAAGGCAAAACAAGGCAATACCCTTGGTATACGCATTGTTACCAGACAAAACAGAGGAAACATACAGTAAACTACTAAGGAAGGTGAAGGAGTTGCAGCCGTCAGTGGCTCCTCTAACAATACTGACAGATTTTGAATCTGCAATGACAAATGCAATAAAACGCGAATTCCCCCAAACAAGGAATCGCGGTTGTTATTTTCACTTCTCCCAATGCATATACCGTAAGATTCAATCCCATGGCCTTCAAAGAAGGTATGAAACGGAGGCAGCATTCGCCTTGCAACTACGCCTATTACCTGCAATAGCATTTGTACCCACAGCACACGTCGTGGAAGCATTCGAATCACTTTGTGACAATAATCTCCTTCCTCCAGAAGCACAAGCTGTAGTGGATTATTACGAAGATACGTGGATTGGTCGTCCACAAAGAGGTCACCGTCGCCGCCAACCACGTTTTTCTCACGACGTGTGGAACTGCTTTGACGGAGTATTGGAAGGTTTGCCAAAAACTAATAATTCAATTGAAGGATGGCATCGTGGTTTTGAGCAGCAAATTTCTGCCGAACATCCTAGTATATGGAAATTTATTGCTGCCATCCAAAGGGAACAGAGCTTTCACGAAATCCAAATCGAGCAATATATAAGCGGCCAAGAAGTTCCTCCTAGCCGTAAAAAATATAGAGATTGTGCGGAAAGAATAAATCGGCTTGCTTCAAATTTTGATGTTGGAAATATCTGTGAATATTTACGTGGTATTGCACATAACATAGGTTATTAAAATGATATGTAAAAATGAAAGAAACGTATTAAACAATACAGAAATAAATTGTTAAATTAATGAAATTACAGTTGTAAAATTTAAAAAAATCTATACATCAAAAGGCTTGGGTATGTTTCCATCCTTAACAACGAAATTCTTGCTTGTTATGTATAATGTAATGAACAACTCAACGTATAAGATTTTTGCTATATGTGCGTTTGCTTATTTGCATTTCATTGGATTAAAATTTAAAATAGTGTATTGTTATTTACTTCCATTGTGGATGAATATCTTTTTGTCATTTGGATATATATTATGAATTTTAGAACTAATAGATAATGATTTAACATGAACAAATTAATTATGCGGTAAGATGCTTAACACTAGGGATTGCAATCCCGGGGGGATTTTTCAATCCCGGGATTTCGGGATTCACTTTCTCCAATCCCGGGATTGGCATTTATTACGATTCTACGTATAAATAAAAAGAAAACGTTCTAGATGAATGAACTGCATAATAAAATATAACTCAGAATTAAAGCACTCCTATTATGTTCTACTGTAAGATTGTGAAATGTCATTATTGTTATGCACACCTATGCCATTTGAGCTATAAATTCAAACCAGAGCTGCGAACCACTTCAACATTTGGGAGTGGTTCGGTTCTAAATTTTTGGAAGTGGTTCGGTTCAGACGAGAATTTTGACAAGTGGTTCGGTTCGGTTCAACTAAATTAATCATTTGAAATACTGTTCAGAAATATTTTATCCAATATAAACAAATTACACATTCAGTATCAATCTGTAAGTAAATCAATCAGCAGTCATTATTATTTTAAATGAAAGAAGAATTTACTTAAAGAAAGGAAAATTTTATATTTTAAATATATTACAATACCATCATCATCTTTATTTCTTTTTCTTACCTGTAATACACATTATTTAGAGGAAAAAAGATTTATAACAATGGCCTTACCGTCCGTCTCCCAATATTTAACCTCTTTAGCTCTACCACCGGCACTTGCCTTTATTTTCCTTATTCCCACACACATACACACCCACTGCCGCTTTGATAATTTCCTCCCTCCTCTCTCTGGGGTTCACCCTCTCTCCGTCTTCCACAAGGCATTTCTTTTTAGTCCTTCCCCCATCTTTCCCAGAACCCTCCCGAGGTGGTCCCCCGCCTCCACCTTTCCTTTCCCCTCCCCTTTATCCCTTTACAACCTACCGCAATAACCCTCTGAGACTGGTTCCTCCTTTCCCTCCCCTCCATTCCTTTCCGTCTTACACACTACCCTCCCTCCCCCCTCTCCACCCATTTTTCTCCATATATACTTTTTCTATTCTCACCATATCTGCATCTGACGATAGCATTGTTATGCAGTCGTAAGAGAAATAAAAACAATGGAAGTTACAAAGCGTTATTCCTTTGGTTCATTTATAAAAAACAAAATAAAAATTCTTCGCTATATATATCAACGGTACAGGAAAATTCACCGACCACAATTCACCGAAACACAATTCGTCGATTAGGAGAACTCTTTTCCGTGAGCCTCTATTAAGATTTCCTTGATTGAATGATAGATTTAATTATTGAAATAGACAGTTTCTTGCTTTCCAATGGCGATGATGCACGGCGTTGGGGGCAGAGTGAGGGAGGAGGGAATTAGGGGAGAAGAAGGGTTATGCAGGAATGTAGTAATAAAGAGAGTAATGGGAAAAGGAGACAGGGTGAGGGAGGGAGGAAAGGAGAGAGGGGAAAGGGGAGAGACAAAGAGAGGAGAGGGGGATAGAGAATGGGGGGGCGGGGATAGGGAGAGAGAGAGGAAGATGTATCAGTAGTGCAAGAAAATAGTATAATACGTCTTTAATAGAATAGTTTTCTATGGGGATGTCATTTGCATCATTAATTAATTCACATTATTATTAATACAGTAATTGAAAGAAATCCGCGTAAACATTATGTGGGTACAGCCAGAATGCCTCCTCATGAACTGAAGCCATTATCATGCTTCTTAGAAACCTAATGCCATTGAGAGGACTGTGTAATGGTACAACACTTACTGTTACTCGTTCAGGTAAGTTAAGGTAATCATGAACTTTAGTCACTTTTATTATCGAAGAAGTTCCAAGCTAATGAAGTTTAGTCACTTTTATTATAAAGGAGGTTTTAGCACTCAAGAAAACCCTAATTCAATTTTTAAAACATTTATTACTTTCATGTTTAATAAAAATTCAAGTGAATCACAAAACATACTCCTCAATAACATGGCTTACGGAAAATTGAATTGTGGTCGGTGAATTTTCCTAGATCCCAATAACAAAGTAAAAAGCTATTGAAAAGATCTGAATCACGAAATGCGTTTCGACAAATAAATTACATTGGTTCCATTTGCGGCGCAACAGTGAAGAGGATATAACATAGAAAGGATATATTGACCTCGTTTTATATTAATGGGTAGTCGTCTCCGGGCGCTACCCGGAACGAAAGTATCCCTCCCCGTTATCCGGTGACTGGGTTTGTAAATGTCGAGACTGGCCAATCAGTTTCTGTTAATGTTGTCTAAAATTTTCGATAAATAAAATATTTTGGTTATCATGTATTTTAGTGTCTTCATTATGGAATGTAATATGCAGGAGGATGACCGACCAGTACGATGACCGACCAGTACCGAAATATATTATTTATAGCAACATGAACTGATTGTTGTTTGAAGTATACATATCAATTTACATAATAAAAGTGACAACTTGAGCTTGGAAACCCTTTGTAATAAAAGTGACTAAACTTAATTAGTTTGGAAATCCTCGGATAATAAAAGTGACAAAACTTCATGATTACTTAAGTTACTTACGTAGTTTTAAAAACAGTTCGCTTTGGAGAACTCTATGCCACACTTTGTGTTTCTTTCTTCGCAATTCTTATCGCCATCATTATAACCTATGTTACCTGCACGGTAAAATTATATACCTATGCTAAGTTTTGTGACGATTTCTTAAATACGAAAACTGTAACTAAAACTAGCAGGAACACAATAATCATAAAAAAATAAATCACTAAAGGAACTTACGAAATGATTAAATTTAATGAAATACAAAAAAGTATATAGGGAACGTTTAACAAAAAGAGTGAATATTACCCTCAGACCATTAGCTCGATTCTCTCATCCACGAGTTCTGTAACAAGAAAATTGACTACATCAACAATATTTTGGAAACAATGAAACGATTTATCCTATCACAATCTGTGGAAAATCTACGTCCAAATATTTAAGTTACTTACGTAGTTTTAAAATATCTTGCTTTGGAGAACTGTACGCCACAATGTAATCTCGCACAGAGAAATTGAAAAACGACATTACGCTAAAAAATTTGCAATATAAATGCTTTGGACTGTCAATTTCGGCGACAAAGGGATTGTCATGGTAGCTTATAATGGGGTTCTAATAAAACTGATAAAATCACGTATTTTATTGATTCTAAATGCTTTTTTATGTTAATCTGATAAGATTTCGAATTATGTCTCCCATAAAAATAAACATTTTTCTATTCTTCATAGAATAATTCAAGTCTCAAGTTCGTACCATATTTCTAAGTACATTTAAAATTCAAGTGAAAAAAAGTTGCAGTAGTCCCTATGTTATTCAAATGAAAAAATAAATTATTTTTTTAATTCGGCATTCCAATCAAATCGACATAAAAACCTTACTACACACACGTATTCGTGCTTCCGATTAAAATGTTACCCTCCACTTCTTTCTAGGTAACGTAGTTATTGCGCTATAAAATTACATACAAATATTATATACATATATCTATCTATAGATTATTCACCTACGAGTTATTTGCAATCGAATGACACCCATGATGCTCGTATTCTGTTTTTAAATGCCTACCCTTCCCCCGTACCTCCCCCTCCCTTAAGCATTGACTGCGTAATTTGTTTATTTATTGTTTATCATTCACATACGAGTAATTTTCAATCGAATGACACCCATGATGCTAGTATTCTGTTTTTAAATATCTACCCTTCCCCCTTTCCTCCCCCTACCATAAGCCTTGTTTGCGTAATTTGTTTATTTATTGTTTCTTATTCTACTGCGTGTTATTAGCAATCGAATGACACACATGGTACTAGTATTCTGTTTTTAAATATTAACCTTCCCCCTTCCCTCCCCCTAACATAAGCCTTGAGTGCGTAATTTGTTTATTTATGATTAATTATTCATGTACGACTTATTTGCAATCGAATGACACCCATGGTGCTCGTAGTATGCTTTTAAATGTTGAACCTTACCTCTTCCCTCCCCCTACCATAAGCCTTGACTGCGGAATTTGCTTCTTTATTGTTTATTATTCACCTACGAGTTATTTGCAATCGAATGACACCCATGATGCTAGTATTCTGTTTTTAAATACTTACCCTTCCCCCTTCCTTCCCCCTACCATAAGCTCTGAGTGCGTAATTTGTTTATTTATTGTTAAATATTCTTCTACGAGTTACTTGCAATCGAATGACACGCATGGTGACAGTATTCCGTTTTTTAATATTTAACCTTCACCCTCTCCTCCCCCTCCCTTAAGAATTGAGTGGGTAATTTGTTTATTTATTGTTTATCATTCATCTGTGTGTTATTTGCAATCGAATGACACACAAGGTGCTAGTATTCTGCTTTTTAAATGTTTAACCTCCCCCCTTCCTACCCCCTGCCATAAGCCTTGATTGCCTAATTTGTGTATTTATTGTAAATTATTCATGTACGACTTATTTGCAATGGAATGACACTCATGGTTCTCGTAGTCTGCTTTTAAATGTTGAACCTTACCTCTTCCCTCCCCCTATCATAAGCCTTGACTGCGTAATTTCCTTCTTTATTGTTTATTATTCACCTACGATTTATTTGCAATCGAATGACACCCATGATGCTAGTATTCTGTTTTTAAATTTTACCCTCCCCCTATCCCTTCCCCTACCATAAGCGTTGAGTGCGTAATTTGTTTATTTATTGTTAAAAAATCATCTACGAGTTATTTGCAATCGAATGGCATGCGTAGTGACAGTATTCCGTTTTTTAAGGTTTAACCTTCCCCCTTCCTTAATCATTGAGTGCGTAATTTGTTTATTTATTGTTTATTATTCACATACCAGTAATTTGCAATCGAATGACAGCCATGGTGCTAGTATTCTGTTTCTTAAGTGTTTAACCTTCCCCTTCCCTCCCCCTACCATAAACGTTGAGTGCGTAATTTGTTTATTTATTGTTAATTATTCATGTACGAGTTATTTGCAATCGAATGACACCCATGATACTAGTATTCTCTTTTTCAATGTTTAACCTTCCCCCTTCCCTCCCCCTACCATAAGCCTTGACTGCGTAATTTGTTTCTTTATTGTTTATTATTCACCTACGAGTTATTTGCAATCGAATGACACCCATGATGCTAGTATTCTGTTTTTAAATATTTACCCTTCCCATTTCCCTCCCCCTACCATAAGCGTTGAGTGCGTAATTTGTGTATTTATTGTTAAATATTCTTCTACGAGTTATTTGCAATCGAATGACACGCGTGGTGACAGTATTCCGTTGTTTAATTTTAACCTTCCCCCTCTCCTCCCCCTCCCTTAAGCATTGAGTGCGTAATTTCTTTATTTATTGTTTATTATTCATCTGCGTGTTATTTGCAATCGAATGACACCCATGGTGCTAGTATTCTGTTTTTAAATGTTTAACCTTCCCCCTTCCCTCCCCCATCCATATGCCTTGGTTGCGAAATTTGTTTATTTATTGTTAATTAATCATGTACGAGTTATTTGCAATCGAATGACACCCATGGTGCTCGTATTCTGCTTTTTAATGTTTAACCTTCCCCCTTCACTCCCCCTACCATAATCGTTCAGTACGTCATTTGTTTATTTATTGTTTATTATTCATCTAAGAGGTATTTGCAATTGAATGACACCCATGGTGACAGTATTACGTTTCTTAATGTTTGCCCTTCCCCCTTCCCTCCCCCTCCCATAAGCCTTGATTGTGTTATATCAGTATTTATTGTTTATTATTCATTTGCGTGTTATTTGCAATCGAATGACACCCATGGTGCTAGTATTCTGTTTTTAAATATTTAACCTTCCCCCTTCCCTGCCCTACCATAAGCCTTGGTCGCGAAATTTGTTTATTTATTGTTTATTATTCACCTACTAGTTATTTGCAATCGAATGACACCCATGATGCTAGTATTCTATATTTAAATATTTATTCTCCCCCTTCTCTCCCCTTACCATAAGAGTTGAGTGCGTAATTTGTTTATTTATTGTTAATTATTCATCTACGAATTATTTGCAATCGAATGACATGCGTGGTGACAGTATTCCGTTTTTTAATGTTTAACCTTCCCCCTCTCCTCCCCCTCCCTTAATAATTCAGTGCGTAATTTCTTTATTTATTGTTTATTATTCATCTGCGTGTTATTTGCAATCGAATGACACCCATGGTGCTAGTATACTGTTTTTAAATGATTAATCTTCCCCCTTTCCTCCCCCTACCATAAGCCTTGGTTGCGTAATTTGTTTATTAATGTTTCTTATTCATCTGCGAGTTATTAGCAATCGAATGACATCCATGGTGCTAGTATTCTGTTTTTAAATATTAACCTTCCCACTTTCCTCCCCCTATCATAAGCCTTGAGTGCGTAATTTGTTTCTTTATTGTTAATTATTCATCTACGAGTTATTTGCAATGGAATGACACCCATGATGCTAGTATTCTCTTTTTCAATGTTTAACATTCCCCCTTCCCTCCCCCTACCATAAGCCTTGCTTGCATAATTCGATAATTATTGTTTATTATTCATCTACGAGGTAATTGCAATCGAATGACACCCATGGTGCTAGTATTCTGTTTTTAAATGTTTAACCTTCACCCTTCCCTCCCCCTACCACAAGCCATGAGTGCGTGATTTGTTTATTATTCATCCACGAGTTATTTGCAATCGAATGACACCCATGGTGACAGTATTACGTTTCTTAATGTTTGACCTTCCCCCTTCCCTCCCCCTCCCATAAGCCTTGATTGTGTAATATCTTTATTTATTGTTTATTATTCATCTGCGTGTTATTTGCAGTCGAATGACACCCATGGTGCTAGTATTCTGTTTTTAAATGTTTAACCTTCCCCCTTCCCTCCCCCTTCCATATGCCTTGGTTGCGATATTTGTTTATTTATTGTTTATTAATCATCTACGAGTTATTTGCAATCGAATGACACCCATGGTGCTCGTATTCTGCTTTTTAATGTTTAACTTCCCCCTTCCCTCCCCCTACCATAATCGTTCAGTGCGTAATTTGTTTATTTATTGTTTATTATTCATCTAAGAGGTATTTGCAATCGAATGACACCCATGGTGACAGTATTACGTTTCTTAATGTTTGCCCTTCCCCCTTCCCTCCCCCTCCCATAAGCCTTGATTGTGTAATATCTTTATTTATTGTTTATTATTCATTTGCGTGTTATTTGCCATCGAATTACACCCATGGTGCTAGCATTCTGTTTTTAAATATTTAACCTTCCCCCTTCCCTACCCCTACCATAAGCCTTGGTCGCGTAATTTGTTTATTTATTGTTTATTATTCATCTACGAGTTATTTGCAATCGAATGACACCCATGGTGCTCGTATTCTGTTTTTAAATGTTTAACCTTCCCCCTCCCTTAATAATTGAGTGCGTAATTTGTTTATTTATTGTTTATCATTCACATACGACTTATTTGCAATCGAATGACACCCATGGTTCTCGTATTCTGTTTTTAAATGTTTAACCTTCTCCCTTCCCTCCCCCTACCATAAGCGTTGAGTGCGTAATTTGTTTATTTATTGTTAATTATTCATGTACGAGTTATTTGCAATCGATTGACACCCATGGTGCCAGTATTACTTTCTTTAATGTTTAACCTTCCCCTTCTCCTCCCCCTACTCCCGTGAGCGTAATTTGTTTATTTATTATTCATGTACGAGTTATTTGTAATGGAAGGATATCCATGATGCCATTATTTCATTTTGTCATACTATTCCATCTTCCTTCTCTCTTCCCCATACCCATTCCTCCTTAAACGTTAATGGTTTATTGTTACGTGTCATTGTTGCCAACATTCCGCTTATATTATTTCCGCTCTTCCCCGTCTTCGTAAGGTGAATTGGAAATTTCGGTGAATACTACATTCGATCAATTGTGGGTCGGTGAATTTACCTTTCGGTGAATTGTGGTTTCGGTGAATTTTCCGTCGGTGAATTGTGGTTTCGGTGAATTTTCCGTCGGTGAATTGTGGTCGGTGAATTTTCCTTCGGTGAATTGTGGTCGGTGAATTGTCCGTAAGCCTTGGGATATATCAAGTTTCAAATGGGAAAGGAAGGGCGCGCTGAAAAGGCTCATTTAACTTAAGTGAGCCCTCTCTCAGTCTTTGAAACGTGAAGACGAAGGAGCGCATAAAGGAGATGGGAAGGCGAATCTTTTTTTTGCAAGGAAAGGGAAAGGAGATAATGGAAGAAGGGAAGTAAAGGACTGAGGGAGAGAGGGAGGAGGTGGTGGAATTCGGGTAGAGGTGAGTGAAGGGGTTTTTGGAGAGGAGAAAGTTTTGAAGGACAGGATAAGATGAAGAATTTAAAGGCTTAGGATTTCTAGACGGCGAAAGTTAAATGGAAGGAGGATTATAATAAGATTTAAGGCATCGGGAGTTCCATCACTCTGAATATTAATGGTAAAAAATGGGAAAAAATTCGAAATTTTAACGGATTAAATATATATACATGTATATATATATATATAATTTTTTTTCTACGACTTTCGTTTGAACTAAATTTTCAAATGAGGAATATATCAAGAGATATTCAATTCTCTTCGAAATTGACGTTTAGTGGGCATCTCGCGCGCGTGGTAGTGACAACAATTGAATCGCTAGCGCTGAAGCACGTAAGTTGAACTGTTCCTATCGCCGTATTTATTTGATTTTGGTTGACAACTTACGTAATATGGAGAAAGTCATGTGTTGGACAGATCAATTAATTTTAATCTTTGCGGTGTATTCCCCGTCTTGCGTGTAACCACGTAATTGAACGTTGGTGGATATCTACGAATTTTTGAGTTATTTATTATTTCGATTTTTATGTAGTTTACAAATTTATTAGCCTTTAAATTCATTTTATGCTGTTACCCTTTAGAATCAACATGGACGAAACAGAAATGCAACGCATTTTGGCGCTTATTGCACTAAAGGAAAGAACCGAAAAACCAAGACAAGATGTGATCGTTGTGAAAAGCCGATGCGTAGAGAGCATACAACGTTCACTTGTTTCTCATGCTACCAACAAACGAATTTTGAAATAGAGTCTGAATAAGTAAATGAAAGGTTTTGTATTTCAATATTCCTGTTTATTCTCCTGTTTTTTAACTATATTAATTTTCAATCATCTTCATTCCTTATAAAATATGTAGTAATTACGAGTTTTTTTCATGAATATATTTGCACAAATATAATTTTTGCATTAATAAATTTGAAAAGTTAAGTTTTTAGTATTGGTCTTTTGCCTAACATAAGTGCCATGGTGTTAAAAGGGTTAAAGGTCAGCATGTTATTCCTCGGGAGTCCGCAAGTCGAATGCGACGGGGATAATGTTTATATTTATTATCTAAAACTAGTTTGATCCTGCACACAGCTCTGGTTAATGCTTCAAAGCGAAAAAACGAAGCGAACGTATGAAAAATCTATAAAAATTTCGTACTAAAATTGTGGATCTGAGCGAAAATGAATGAAATCTCGTTCTTAGTCATTTTATCATACAGAATAGAGGCTATGAAGACATGGTGGACATTGCTCAGTAATTAAGGATAGTTTATTCTAAACACTTTTAACAACAATTTGATTTTCTCAAAAACGGCTCTAACCATTCTGGTCAAATTTCGTACAGTTACATGAGCTTACGTATTCAACAATACTACATAATTCATATTTCTCAAAAATGAATATAAGGGTAGTTTATTCTAGGCAACTTTAACAATAATTTGATTTTCTCATAAACGGCTAGAACGATTTTGATCAAATTTCGTATAATTACTTGAGTATAAGTCCGCAATAATACTACATATTTCATTTTTCTCAATAAATGAATAATATATATATATAATATAATTATATTCAGATCAAGTTGTGTAGTGACAGCAATAGAGAAAAAACATATTTTGTCCGGTTGTTCATATCGTATGTCCATTTGAAGGAAAATATAGTTTATACTGCTCTTCACTTTGAATGAATACAGATTTTCAGTCAATTTCGTTTATATTGGGTTAGTTAGATTTACTCCTCAGATCGAGGGATACCGCTCCGCGCGTGGTATAAATAACTTCCTGTGCGCCTTTAAATAGCGTTGTCTGGTCCGAAGCCTCTTGTGTCCAATCGTGAATGCATCGATAGCGTGTAATGATGAGACTTTGCCCGAACTGATGAATTTGTTCAACGAACAATTCCTCTCCGCATAGGGGTGACTATGACCAGGCAATTTTTTACTTCTTATTCCCAATTCATTTATCAGTAGACTATTTAATATATTCCTACGATTCCACTGCAAGCTCTTTTGTCGCTATTAGCGAATTCTCGAAGCAATTTTTCAGTTGGAATAATGAATTTGTTGTAATTAAAAAAATAGAATAATACTTAATCTAACAGCATATTTGTGCAATACATATTTGATCTTCGGTAGGACAACCTACCAAACCCACAAAATAAATAAACAAGTTAGGAAAGTGTACAACGTATCACAAATGGGCGCGTTTCGTGCAATGGAGAATTAGAAAGAAACTATATACCTGTACGTAAGGGAAATAGCTTTTTAAAGTACTTTTCTTCATCATAAACAATCCATTTTCTCCCTATCTAATAATATTACATGCACACGTAAGGAAATTAAACGTCTGTTTGGGAGATTGTTTATGTTAGCAACAATGAATTAACCATGCACGAAATTTTCCAAGTTCAACTCGATATAAGATATTCTTGTTTGATTTTATCGATAACAGCTACTCCTACGATAAAAATGTATAGCAAAGGAAATACTCTTCTTTACCAGTTCTACAACTTTTATTTGAAAAATATTTTGATATGAGCAATACTTTACGAGATATGACGAAATTTTAATTTTTTGTCCCCAGTAAAGTGGTACCCCTGATTGGCGTACGTGATTCATTTTTGCGATTTTCTTCTTATATTTGATTGAAAGTCCTTAATATTGAATTTCATGAAAAATCCGTTCTGTAGAAGCCGAGAACGAACATGCGGACGGACGGACGGACAGACGGACCGACCGACGATAATAGGCGCTCACGCTCTAAGCGAAACGCGCCTAAAAATTCTTCAATTTTAAGCCCTATAGCAAGTAATGGTTTTTCTGTAGGGTATTCGAGTTCGTCTGTTGCTTCTGAAATATTGATCGTTGCCAACATTTATGAGAAATTGCATTGACTCTTGCGTCCATTCGTGATTGCCACTAATTTCTCATGTCAGACGAATTCGTTCCATATGAACGATTCCTCTCTGCATATGGGGGGGTGACTATAACTCCGTATAGCGTGACTGGGTTTCTTAGTTCATTATATAAAGAGATATCTGATTTGAAAATGTTTGCATTCCTTCCAAAATATTATATATAACATTATTCTTGGAAAACTTCAACAAAAATTAGATTTTCTAAAAACCGGCTCATACGATTTTCATTTTCTTAAGATAACTAATCGACGCATTACTATATGAGAATGTTTCTACAATGTATGTTGTACCGATTTTTTCTTTAGCATTTTCAAATATTTTAAAATGAGATAGCGACGCGTGATTTTCACAGTTAGGCCGAGAAAGCTATGGAAATGAATTTTCGTATCGTCGAAATTCAAATCTCATCACAAAAGAGCCGAAAATTAGATTTAATGACTATTTTTCCGTGATTTTTACGCATTTATTCAATTCATCGCCATGGCAACTACAATTGTTAAAGTCTATTGTTGGCTCGATTCTAACGCGTAAGGCCGGGCGCACACTGATAGAACGAAACAAGGCGAAACTGTCTCAAGCTATGAAGAAAGGAAACGTGTCGACACGTTTTAAACACCGGAGGTAGCACACTGGTAACGCTCAACAAAATAATAATGTACTAATGTAATTAACGCAATAAAAATACAGTTAAATGCATGGTATTTAAATATTCACCTGCTGCCTTCATCTCAGTCGCTATCTCATTCCACAATTTATCTATTACTGCTCTATTGCTATAATCTTTGCTGGTGAAGTCATAAATTGAGCTTCTTTCGTGCAAAAGGGTCACGAGTTTATCAGCGTCACACTCCATGGCTTGAGAGAAATACTGAAACGTTTCGACGAAACAAAGGGACGAGAAACAGCATGACACGTGATTAATCCTTTTTTAACCAGCTTGGAGCGGATGTTTCGCTTCGCCTTATCAATCCGCGCGCGCTCATTCATTTGTATGTAATTTTCGTATCTTGAAACTGCTTGGAGCAGTTTCGCCTTGTTTTGTTTCGTTTCGTTTCGCTGTACAAAAATTGTGATAAAATCGTGATAAACATCATTTTAAATGCCCGTGGCTATTATCACAACAGGCATACCTCCATTAAGGAAGCCTCTGGCAACGAAGCTGTCTTTTTTACGAAGTCAGCGCTTTAACCTTTAAACATCGGAATTTAAACACCCGGTTGAGGGTCCCGCTGCCGGATTTAATTTCGGCCATTTAAATATTTTGTGTACGTTTTCTGAAAGAAAGCGTGGGAAGAGGTGACACCCAAGCGCGTGAATAGTGGTGTAAGCTGTGGCCATATGCCGTCAAGGATTACGCTGAGTTTCAATTGGAGCTGCCAGCAATAAAAAATGATGAATGGCTAATGATATTGGATTCGACGAAGTAGACAGGAGTTTATCGACTCTCATGAAGAGACACAAATCGAGGAGTTGCAAGAACTAGCACAGGAGCAGGATACATATGTCGATGAAGACACAGTTACTGACGAAATACCAGCTGAAAAGGTGCTAACGACGAAGTTTTTGTCAGAGAATCTTGCAAAAATCACTGATGCCTTGGAGAGTTTCCCAGAAAATGATGCAAATTGTGAACGTAGCAGTGTTGTCAAAAGAGCTGTATTGCTATTCTGCTATCGTGAGATGCTTCAAGAAAGGAATAAGAACTCAAGACAGTCTACCCTTGATGCATTCCTTAAGAATAAATCGTCTACCCCACAGCCCCAAGATCCATGTCCGTCAAACCGGGATCCCAGCACTACTAACCCCCAGTAAGGTCTGAAATCCACCGTTGCGATGTTGGAGCAAAGACATTGGTAATTATAACGATGTAAGCTCCATCTAAAGTCCCTGATAAGAGATATTAAATGCTTTTTACTTTCTCCATACGTAGTAATGGGAAAGTATTGTATTCATGAAAAAAATCGACTTCGAGATTTCAACGGAAATACATGTTTTGAGGTCCCTAGAACACGTTTAGACTATTTTCGGAATGATGTCTGTGTGTGTGTGTACGTGTGTGTGTGTATGTTAGTGTGGGCGCTCTAACTCAAAAAGTACGTGCCATATCGTTACCAAACTTCATATCTAACACTCTTACATGAGCACAAAGAACTGATTAGTTTTTGGACAATAACGGATAACCGGAAGTCGAGGTTTATTCGAAACCCGATTCGGTTTTTGCGATATTTCTTCGTTAAAACATCATTATTTTATATACAATTCTATACAAAAGTTATAGAGAATGTCATTTCCTACAGTTTTCATTTGAAACAATTTTCTATAGGAGTTATTGTTTAGGAATTATTGTTTAGGAGTTATTTATAAATAACCGGTTTTTCGGTTTCCGTTAAATATCTCCTTAAAAACATCGTTATTGGTAATCTTCGTAAGGACCAAAGTTGTAGAGAATAATATTTCTTCCAAGTTTTACTTGAAACTAATTTTCGTAGAACCAACCATTTCGGATATATTTCGCTTTATCTTAATACCAGTATACAGCGCCAACATCATGTAGCGGTGAATTCTGTAAACATTCAAAATATACTTAATTTACGGCAACAAGGACGTGTCTTATTTTATGATACGAAATAATAATTTTGCCTAGTAATATTATTCATAATAATTTAAATATCTATACCCCAAATATGGAGAAAGTCATGTGTTGGCCACATCAGATTTTTTATCTTTTCGTTTGTTGTACATACATGTTTTAATTATTTTAAGTCATATACATCTTCTACAGTACGTGTAACGAAGTACTGGAACCTATCCCCTTTTACTACATGTTAAATCTACCTCTGGCAACGAAGTTTCTGAGAACGAAGTGAATGCTAGGAACGCAACTATTTCGTTATCGGAGGTATGTCTGTACTTTCTGGAACGTTCGATTATGTGGATTTTATATTAATTTTTTACGTTTTAGTGCACATAAAAGTTGGCGTCGTTAATTTTTATTTTATTTTAACGTAATACATTTGACTGGAAAATACGCAAGTTATATACATAATAATAGTACTTATCCTAATTCTGTTGGTCCGTCGGAACGCTCTATCGAATTACATGGGAGAATAAGGAAAACCGCTCATAACTAAAAATCTTTTAATCTTTTTCTATTAAACTTTCAGGAATCACTTGACCTTTCAACTTTTCAATTTGTAACTGCTCGCCTTGTACGTAGTAGTCCTGGATTCGACTCCAAGAGCATATAATTTCTCCATTTGAATAACATGGGCAGAGCTGAAACGAAGCGAGAAAGCCTTTTTTCTTTAGCATTTTAAAATATTTTAAAAATGATATATTGCCGCGAAATTTTCACAGTTGTGCCGAGAAAACTATGGAAACGAATTTTGATATCGTGGCCATTCAAACCTCATTCGAAAAAGCCAAAAATTGCGTTTTATTATTATTTTTCTTGATTTTTACGCATTTATTCAATTCATCGCCACAGCAACTGCAATTGTAAAAGTGTATTATTGGCTCGATTCTAATGCGTAAAAATATATAATAAATTGATGTGTCCAACACATGACTTTCTCCATACGTAAGTTGTAAATTCAGTTTTAAGCGAAATGTTTAAGAAAAACTAAAACTTTACAAGAGTAAACCACTACTTCCGTTTGACCGATTGTTGTCAAAATCTTTTCAAATCTTAAGAATATATGTAAAATCACAAATATAAAATTTCATGCTGATATGATGAACAGTTTTTGAGTTAGAGCGCACGCAAAACACATACGGACACACACACAGACGTCATCGAGAAAACGGTCAAAACGTGTTCAGGGTACCTCAAAACGTGTATTTCCGATTAAATCTCGAATTCGAAATTTTTCGTGAAAACAATACTTTCCCTATACTTACTACGTATATGGAGAAAGTAAAAATGCGAAAAAATCGGATTAAAACAATTTTTGGAGATTTTTTGGACGATATTTGAATTTCTACGATAGGGAAATTAATCTTTATAGTTTTCTCCGCATGACTGCTCAAGTTTCGCGTCAAAATCGTATTTTCGAGATGTTTCAAAATGTTAACGAAATAATGCCTGCACGTCAAAACAGTCGATTTATTAATGTTATCTAACGGGAAAAAGAAACTATTCCCTCGAGTCGTAAGGAAATACCCATAAAAATCAACATTTTCTCAAGAAATCTACAATGCCAAAAGCATACTTTCATCAGCGCTGCCGATATATTGGCTTAACAATTTTAAACGCTAAGCACGTATAATCACAGATATTCCACTATATAAAACCAATTCTGAATAACAATAGTAATAAATAACAACGTATTGTTTACCGTTATCCTTTAATTAATACAATTCATAACTATGGAAAGTTATGAAACTCAAGATGAAGGGAAAAGAAAACTTAACAGAGGGGCACAAATTCGCTGGAGAACTCGCCAAATGGATATATTGCTGAAGCTAGGAGAAGATAACCGAAGCAGGATAGACAGAAAAGATTGCACGGTCAGAACAAACGAAAAGCGAGGCATAGAGCTAATGAGTCACCAGAAGCAACAGTAAATCTATTGGGAAACAACAGATTTACAGATGCAAGAAATCGAGCTAATGAAATTTCATCACATACTGAATAGCGATTATTGCAGACTAGCAGAAATACTCGGCGTTGCCCGGGGAAATTTGGTTCTAATCCGATCGGAGTTCTAGATGATACATTGTATTTAAGAATTCAGTAGGCAGCCGTTTTGAATAAAACGGGAAGAGAGAAACAAAAACGACGTATGAATTAATTTCTGGGAGACCTCCACAATCGTACCAAATTTGAATCAAATCAATAGTAGGACTTGGGAAAACACGCGTAGTTTAATCAATCCCCGCCGTCCAATTACGGATAAGGAAATAGTCGTTTCCCACCTTTCTCACTGTGTATAAGATGTAGAGTTACCTGTTCTTTGAGAACAGGAAGTTTATGAGAACAGTTATTTTATTGAAGAGTTTAGGCATCAGAACAGTTCGAAAAGAATTGTTTTGTTCTTTCTGACCCATCTCTAGTGTTAAAATATTTAGCATTAGCATACGAAGTTATTTTGCTTTTTGTACAATTAATATAAAACATTTGGGATTAAAAAGTAGCCTACGGCATTCCTATTTGTGAAGAAAGTATCTGTTGAAAGTTTGATTACTCGAGCTTTAAGTGTGGAAATGTATAGATGCACAAATAAACAAATAAACAAACAAACAAACTTTCATAAATATACAGGAGATTTGTATATTTATGAACCAAAATTCTTATTATCTTCAACGAAAAATTCTTCATTAACATATGTGATTGGAATTTTGTGGGCGCTCTAACTCAAAAAGTAATAATCAGATCAGCATAAAACTTTATATTTAAGATGTTTATTAGTAAAAAAAGATTTTAAATGTTTTGGCTGAAACTGGTCCATCGAAGGTGGGTGTTTATTCTAGTCCCTTTTCCTTTTTTCAAGTATCTCCTTTAAAACACAATTTTTGTAAATAGTTGTTATCATAAAAACTATAGATCATGTAACTTTCTACAAGTTTTGTTTGAAACAATGTTTCATAAAACCGATAGTTTAAGTTTCGCTTCCAGCGTGAGCGCGTATTATAGTAGGTCTGTCCGTCCGTCCGCCCGCACGTTCGTTCTCGGCTTCTACGAAACGGATTTTCATGAAATTTGATATTAAGGACTTTCAATCAAATATAATAAGAAAATCGCAAAAATGAATCACGTACGCCAATCAGGGGTACCACTTTACTGGTGACAAAAAATTAAATTTTCGTCATATCTCGTAAAATATTGCTCATATCAAAATATTTTTCAAATAAAACTTGTATAACTAGTAAAGAGGAGTATTTTCTTTCCCATACATTTTTATCGTAGGAGTAGACGTTATTGAGAAAATCGAACATAAACTTCTTAAATCGAGTTGAACGGAAATTTTCTTGCATGGTTACTTCTTTATTGTTGCTAACATAAACAATATCACAAACAAACGTTTAATTTCCTTACGTGTGCATGCACTATTTTTAAATAGGAAGAAACTGGATTATTTATCACAAAGAAAAGAACTTTAAAACGCCATTTCCCTTATGTAAAGGTATATAATTTATTTCTAATACTCCATTGCACGAAACGCGTCCATTTGTGATGTTATATACTTTCCTAACTTGTAGATAGCATTGCATACGCTGCCAAGGGTAATTTTAATTGCGCATCGAAATTTTGTTATCCATAGAAAAAATTAACAATTTTCTTTACATATCGTTTTTTTAAAAATAAAATCTATTGAAAATGTTTCAAAATTATTCCCTAGCGTAATTGTTGATAAATATTTCTGAGAGCTCTGATGTCGGGAGAAATAATATTTATTGCTCTGTATGGAGAAAGACGTGTTGGCTACATTATCTTATTTTAACGTAATAATCTAGTCACTTATATCCGCCGCATTTAACGGGCAATTACTCTAGTTGAATAATAATTATCCATAAAATTGAACTTATCTTGGAACTGAAACAAAAACTTACAGTTATTATGACATTCGAGGAGAATTTGCGCAAAGTGTCACCGATGGAGAATCGACACAAAAATAACTTTTGAGCTTATAATCGATAGGAAAGAAAGTTATGAAGATAAGAGGAGAGGTCGCATTGCGGAATGCAAGAAAAGAAGCAATGGCAGGAGGATACCTATAGAGTCAGTGGTCTATGCGACGGCGCACAGTGGGGTTTTTTCCATTAAACGTGGTCATAATGTAAAATACAAAGTTGCAGATATCACTTATGTGAATACTTAGTCATTAGGAGAGACTACTTGTGCATTTAATACAGCTAATTAACTAGTTCCTATGGTAACTATCTCTTCCCTACTTCAGTACAAAGTTGACTGTTAAGCGAGTAAGACGGGTTGCAAAATTTCTAACGATATTTTGTACTTTGGAATCTGCTGTTTTGTGTGTGTAGTATTTATTCTGAAATCGTTTGTTTACATGAATCCAATACCTGGAGGTATGTCAAAAATTATACCATAGTTTGTATCTATTTTTCTGCATTAGTATTTATTTTTCTCTATGTTTAATTATGCAAAAATATTCGTAAATATTCAGCAAGACGAATAATTCAATTAGAGTTTTAGTTGTCTATCGGGCATTACCGGGCAGAAATTTTTATTGCGTCTAATAATACAGTCTGTCAGCTATACGAAACTGTAAGAAAGTTTACCACATATTACCACGTCTTTGAAAAAAACGTATTTGTTCCGTCACACTGTAGAGTAAATTTCTGTTCTGTATACGGCGAAATTGGTCGATCCTGTTTTACTCTCGTTGCGTTACGTCTTTTTTTCTCACAGGATCACACGACGAACGTATTCCTCTGAGTAGGAAGACAATGTTTGAAAAAATGTTTTCTTCGGATTAAAAGAAATATAGTGATAGATGTGAACATTTTAAGAACCGCGTTATGGAAATGACGAACTTTCCGCATGAGTCATCAGATGTCATTAAACGCATATTGGCTCATTTTACCTCTGATTTAAAAGCAAACTTAAACGCTTCTCACTGGAAGTAAGGTTGCAAGCTATATTGGACCACTCTGTTCATCGTATTGCAGAAGTACAGAAAGAAGTACTGGCAAAATTAACAACCGAACAACTTAACGGTTTACAATTAATATCTAAATGGGGATGCGATGGTAGTTCTGGACAGAGCCAATATAAACAACAATTTGAGAGTGGAACTGGTGCAGATGCAAATGTTTTTCTCACATCATTGGTACCACTTCAGTTAATAGTTGGCGATGCTGATTCCTCAAACAAAATTATTGTATGGCAGAATCCCCGGCACTCTTCGTCTCGTTTTTTCCGACCAATCCGACTCCAGTTTCTGCATGAAACTGTCGATGTTACTGTTGAGGAAGTGAAGTACAATGAAGATCAAATCAATTGCCTGATTCCAACTTCGGTGATGTGTGATGAACAGCATCTCTTAATAAGGCATAACTTATAATTTTCTATGGTAGACAGTAAAGTTTGCAATGCCGTATCATCAACTTCATCGACACAAAAATGTTACATTTGTGGCGCCACGTCCAAAGATTTTAACAATATAGAAGTGATACAACAAAAAAAATTGACACTTCAACATTAAAATTTGGCCTTTCCACACTCCATGCGTGGATTCGTTTCTTCGAATGCCTTTTACACGTTACTTATAATTAAACATCAGAAAGTGGCAAGCTCCAAGTGACACTGACAATAAAATGGTCGCGGAAAATAAGAAACAAATATAAGAGAAATTTAAAGCCAAAATGGGTCTTTTGGTTGATCGTCCTAAACCTGGTTATGGTAGCACTAACGATGGAGAGAGAGCTCGGCGTTTTTTGGAAAATGCTACAAATTCATCTAACACAACCGGGATAGATGAAGGGCTCAACTTACGATTCAGAATGATTGACTATTTCGAGTGGACATGCAATAAACATTGAAAAATTCAAAAAATATACTTTGGACACAGCTAATAAGTTAAGTTATTTGTGGAGAACTATGGTTGTTTGATAAGCCAACCACAGTACATAAAATCTTAATACACGGTCCTATAGTTATTTCTTCAGGAATATTACCAATTGGAATGCTGTCAGAGGAGGCACAAGAGACACGTAACAAAGACCTCAAAGCGTATCTGAAGGTTTTTCAAGAAATTGTTCCCGAGAAAAGAATTTAGAAGACGTTTTCAGCAGTCTTCTAATATCCTCATACCCTGTTGTATCAAGCATTCGGCATCTTCCAAAACGACAGACAAAGTCCTTCCCTCGAGAAGTTGTAGCCATGATAATGCCTCCAGACACAAACGTATCTTCGGCAGAATCGGAGGACTCAGATGTGAAGTCATCTACGGATTCTGAAGAAACCTCTTGCTCAGAGTCAGATTAATAATTTAAAATATTTTTGTTTAAAACATTTGTTTTAAACAAAAATATTTTAAATTATAGTTACACTTAATACATATGTATTAAGTGTAACTATGTACACTTAATACATATGTATTAAGTGTAACTATGTATAGTTACACTTAATACATATGTATTAAGTGTAACTATCCACTGTAAGGTAAACTGCAAGTAAAAATATTATAAGTATATAAATTAGTTTATATTTTTCTTGTAGACTATAAACATAATATTAATTTAAGAACCAATGTTTTTATGACTTTATTTTCATTAATATAGAAGTTGACTCTATGTTAGATACTTAAGCATAATTACGATAAATATATACCTACTTGTTAAAACACGTTTTTACGGCTACCGTATTTACTTCGATTTTTATTCTTCGTAACTTGTACAAATTTAGTTTTTAATTAGAAATAATCTTTTTTGTTTTTTTTCTTTATTATATATGTAATAAATATAATTTAAACGCTGAAGTATACATATATATATATATGTATATATATATATGTATATATGTGTGTATATATATATATATATATATATATATGCACGTAAGTATATTATGTAAGTAATGTAGTTTTAATATAAATGTTTTTTTCTTTATTATATATGTAATAAATATAATTTAAACGCTGAAGTATATATATATGTATATGTATATATATGTATATATATGTGTGTGTGTATATATATATATATATGCACGTAAGTATGTTATGTAAGTAATGTAGTTTTAATATAAATGTTTTCATGTTTATTTCCATTTATCGTAGAACATAAATAATTTAGTTTTGGGCAAAAAAATCAATGTTTTCATGACGTTATTTCCTTTCTTGATTAATGAGGAAGCAAAATGTAGCAATTGGTTTCGAAAAAAAATGTTAACTGTATTTTGGCCATGTTTTTTTAAAAAAACCCCACTGTGCGGCGTAATAGTTTTCCTAAGGATCCATAATCGGATTTAAAGGCCTCGGTTTACTATTTTCACACGACCTCTCACCACTTGGAGGCAGTTCTTCCATCTCTGATCCCCTTAAAAGGAATTGGAAATGAATTTCTTTCATTTTTTCGCCTTGGACCTCCATTGAATTTCGCACTTTTCTTAGGAAAAGGAAAATGAAAAGTCCCGGGATTTGAGAGATTTGAGCGAGGGCAGACTGTTTGAGTTGCTTACGTCACGCGTCGTCGGGAGGAAAAGTTGGATTCTCATTTCTATTTTAGGGTGATAAACGAAGTGGACTGAAGGTGGGCAAAGTAATGTTCCTTACAAAACCACAAGTAAAAAAAAAAAAAGATGAGGGAGAAACTTTTGGTATCGTTGAAAATTGTGACGGATTTTTCAACGACGTAATGACGATATGCAAAGTGTGCTCGCTATCTCAATTCCAAATTAATATTCCCATATTCCCGTTAAACTAATTTAAATCCAATAGGGACATGGTAGAAACGAATAAACAGAGAGCAAGGGGGGGGGAGGGATTTTCTCCCAGTATATATATATATGTATGTATGTATGTATATATATGTATGTGTGTATATATATATATATAACTTTTATTTTACATATGTATTATTGTAATTTTATCGTGTTTGGGAGGGGGGGTGGGGGCGCCAGTTTTTTGCAGATTCCAAAGGGGGGATTGGGGGTGAAGAGTTTGAGAATCACTGTAGTAGGTTAAAGAATCGCCATACGCTCGCCTTGTTGTAACCATATCCACTATATTTTATTAAGTCTGTCTGCCCGTTAATCTGTCTGTCTGTTCCTTTATGCACGCCCGCATAACTCATCCGATTCCGACAACATCTGGCACGACTGTGTGTTTTAGTGTTCGTCTGCCAGCTTGGTTCAAAATGGCGGCCGATTTAAACATTAATACTCACACATTGATTCGAATAAAATCTGATGCGATTGTGGAAAGCTTCCAGGAATAATTCATATGTGGTTTTTGCTTCTCTCTGTGCGTTTTATTCTAAAGGGCGGCCGACTGAATTCTTAAACGCCACGTATCATCTAGAATTCCGACTGGATTTGAAGCAACGCCGGGTATTTCTGCTAGTTGTCCATATTTACGTGAATACAAGGCCTCGTTTTAATTTTGCAACATCCGTAGCCGTGCGCGATTTTCGGTTAATGGTTCACAATTGAGTGGTGTCACGGAATAATTTTGTACGCCATCGCAATGTCTAACTAAAGATGGCGGGAAGCTAGTGTATTTGGTGCGCATTATTTGCTGGTATACATTGGTCGATCTTTAGTTGATATTACGAACCGAGTGCAAAACCACGTTTCTCGAAAAAGATAAATGTTGACGCGTCGCAATGTCGGCCCAGTGTCCCCTGCCACGCTTACATCCGAGAGGATTTCTCATTACCCCGAAAAATGCACCGTGTTATAAACTGCGAAACTTGAAAGACTCGCTTGTGAAAATACACGGAATAAAAATGAACCGCTTTAGTTCGAAAAAAATGCTACGTGCTTTATATCTGCTTGTTTCATTCTGGTTTCCCAGCAACCTGTGCGCACACATTCCGCTTAGCATCCGCGCCCACATCGACTCTATTTCGTAGCTGGCGCTGATTCGTATCCTTTATTTTTGCTCAAACAATCATACCGGGGATGGCAAATACGTGGAAAGCGTGCGATTTTACTTGGCTTGTATTTTCTGTATAAAATACGAGGTGTTTTTTAGAGGAGGGGTAAACTAGTGGCACGCGAAAAAGATTCTGACGGTTCGCATCACTTTCTTCGCACGCGAATCAAAAATCATTTTCCATCACTGTTAAGAATAATGCAACAAAAAATATAGTTTATGATAACGTTTATAATGATAAAATGTAAAATTGGTTGTTTTGTAATTCTTTTTTATATATTTTAATCCCTATAGAAATCAGTACAACTTTTCTACCATTCAAAAAACGATAACGGGCTACTGTTTTTCTAAATTTTGTTCCTCCGGGCAACGCCGGGTAACTCCAAGGAAATGCAAACGGTAAATAGAATAGAACGAATAATTTAGTTAATATTCTTCAATTTCAACTTCCTATATTTTGTAGATATACGACGATATTAATGACTCCGGTTCATGTGTGTGTGTATTTAATATTAATAACAATATGATGTGTCTCGCGTATGGCTTTCTCCATGGAGAGTAATGAATATGAATTCTCTCGACATCGGAGTCCTCAAGAATAATTATCGGAAATTACACCCTCGAATAGTTTTTAAACAATAATTATCACGGTGAAAAATAGTTCGAATCGCTTTTCACATTAAAAATATAAGTAAACAAAATTGTTAACTGTTGCTATCGCAAAATTACATCTTCAACGAATTTTGTAACTAAAAATATTTATATGAATTATGTTGCAAAGGAGATGCTATTTGGAAAAGCGGAATAATGACAAGAACAAACTTCCACTTTTTATGTAGTTTATTTTTAGGTTCAAACTAAATCTTTTCAGAACTTGAATTACTAATAAAAATCTTGATTACAAAATTTTGCGCTGATCTGATCTTTCGACTTTTAGTTATTACGCCAACAAAATTCCTATCCCACACAGACATAATCGAGAAAATGGTGAAAACGTAGTCAGGTGACATCAAAACGTGTATTTCTATTTAAATCTCTAAATTGCTTTTTTGTCCAAGGATAAAATACTTTCTCATACACTGCTACGCTCGGTGAAAGTAAATATTATTAAGTAGAATATCGATTACTCAATTTCGGAAACAAGGAAAAAGTTTTTGATGGCATATTTTCTAAATTCTTTGTCCCGATGTTTAACTTGAGACTTCTTCTGCGATTTCTGTCAAATACAAATCGGAAGTTATCGTATCAGATGACATGCAAAAAAAGTTATAAAAGGTGTCTCAACGAGCTAACATAAAATTCTGAACTCTCGTTTAACCTAATAAACGATGCGTTGCATCCATTTAATGGATTAGCGTTTAAACATACGAACTCTCCGAGAGAATAATATCCATTTTTATTACCGAAAAAAATAATAATATCGGCGCGCGTCTGAACTGCGCTGTATCGATTAGCAAAAACATATATCAAAAGCAAAGAGGTCTCCAGGAATGACTTTTTTTAAAACCTGTTTGTTCATGCGTCATTAAGCCGCTCAGCACGCGGAAGACGCTGTATTTTTGCGACGGTTAGTTATTCCTCGTCGGTATTCTGCAGCATGAACTGAGCCACGTTTGCAGTGCATTATATTCTTCAGGTATGAAAACCGCCGGAGTTGGCTCGGCCGCACGCAAATCCCACCGAAGAGGATATCAGCACGTTTTGGATTTGCTAAATAAACCCCTTTAGTTCGTCTCTCTTTGTATCCCGAAAATAGAGAGAGGGCGCCTAATGGAATAACACACGTGTCGCCCTCCCGTGGAGGTGCGTTTTTTTACGTGTCAGAGGAACGCCTTGCGCCACAAAGCCGCAGACTCAGGAGCAAAAATGGGGGAGGAAGAAGTGGGGAGAGAAAGATAGGGGGAGGGAGACGAAGTGGGGGGGGGGGGGTGGGAGGATTTTTATCTCCTTATTCGGGCCTGCCTCGTTTCCAACGCCTTCATTATTCACGGGTCATCGTACGGACGCTTAAAACACCTCGCATACGAAAGTAAGTCAACGTGCGTACTCTTAAAATAAGGGCACTCCCGGAGGCAGATTCATCGGTAAAATAATAAAATACTTGTTGTTAGTCCAAAAAACCTCTCTCCTGTTCGTTTTTAGAACTAAAGCCAAATTGTTTAAATATTTTTTTTTTAACCTCCCTCCCACTTCGTTGAAATTTTTGCGACCGATTAAAGGTGACTCGATGGAAAATAAAAATAAAATTGAAAAATATACACGGAGAACGTAAAAAATCTCAAAAGTTTTTTTCTGTCGAAATTTGACGTTCCAAATCAATGTGAATACATGTATCTTGTCTAGGGCGAATTTTCGTTTTCGATGGATTAATCGGGTTCCGTTGCGACATTTGTCCCATTCTAATTTCACGGAAAATAATAAAAAACCGCGAATCGCATCTAGACGCAGAATTGCAGAGCGCCATGTCTATAAATTAGCAAAAATGGAGGTGGGGTTTTGAAATTCACGTTACGGTCCCAAAAAAGTTAATCGCCCACGGAGTTAGGAAAGCGTACAGCGTATCACAAATGGGCGCGTTTCGTGCACAGGAGTAGTTGAAAGAACCGATACAAGTCTACGTAAGGGAAATGACGTTTCAAGTTCTTTTCTTCGTCATAAATAATACATTTTCGCATATTTAAAAATGCTGCATGTACACATAAAGAAATTAAACGTATTTTTGCAAAATTGTTTGTTGGCAACAATGATGAATTAACCATGCAAGAAATTTTCCAATTTCAACTCGAATTAAAACTTTCTTGCTTTATTTTCTTGATAACGGCTACTTCAACGATAAAATTATATAGAAAAAGAAATATTTTGCATTGCCAGTTCTACAAGTTTTATTTGAAAAGTATTTTGATATGGTTAACACTTCACGAGATACGACGGAAAGTTCATTTTTTGTCAGCAGTAAAGTGGTTTATGTGCCTTGACACGTAAGTACCGCCTTTACGGTGATTTGGAGAATTTTTCCAATTCTATTCATTGTCTTCACCGTGTCTCTTGAGTTCTTCATTTTATTTATTGGTTTATGTGATTCATTTATCCGACTAGCTGCCCGCACAGCTCCGAAATCGGAGCTCTGTCGGAGTATTATGGTAAGAAGGCCCTCCCCCGCCCAACCCGCGCGCCCCTGACTCCCGCCGCCCTGTGCTGCCGCCAGCGCCGCCGCGCACTGAGCTACCCGCGTGCCCTTCTCGCGCATCTCCTTCCCCTCCACTTCCCTTCAAGCTTCGCTTCGGGTTGTGACTGACACAGGCCTTCCCTTACTCAATATATATGTTGATTTTCTTAGTGTCTTTTGCTGTAAGTCCTTAATATCAAATTTCATGAAACCTCGTTCGGTAGAAGCCGAGAACGAACGTCCGGACGGACGGACGGTCGGACAGACTGACAAACGGACGCTGATAGACGCTTATGTTGGAAGACCGTGAGACGAAGTGAAAGATGAGGAGACGTAGGAAGCCTTGGTTAGTTCCTTCTTCACTCCCTCTCTCTCTCTTCATAGTGGTAATCGATTCACATAGCGCCGAGAAGTCAGACGTCCAATAGACAGTATCTGTTATGAGACGTATGCACTCAGTCGTTTTTACTAAAAGCAGGAAAGTGAGAGAGGGGGGGGGAGGGAGAAATTGCTTTTGTAATATGTAGTCAAGAGATGGTGGCAGTTCGCTCTACCAGAAGAATCCGTTTGAAGTACATATATCTCTCCAGGTTGGAGGAATTTGTTCCTAGTTGTGGCCTCTTTTCCGGAGAGGATGTGGATAGGTACATATTTAGAATAGAAGGAAAGCGTTTGCCGTATGCGAGTTGGGAAGGACGGCCCTTTCAAATCTTTATTACGCGTACATACATGCACTTATATATGTGTGCGTACATATTGTGCTGATGAAGGAAATACTCCGAAAGCTCCACTTTACGTGTGTAAATGCGTCTCTACGACACCGCCAGAGACTCTACCAAGGTCTGTATGCAGATTATAACGCAGGCAATGCAAAGATTCGACCGTTTGCTTAACGACTACATTGGCGTCTCTTTACACTGTTCCGCATCCTATGAGGTTTATTCAGGAATCACCTTCTCCCCATCGCCGGTGACCTTCCGTCCATCCCCTTCTCCTTTCCTTTCCCCGAATCTCCTAAGGGACCAACCCTACTACTCCTACTCACAGTGGCGCAAACAGGATTCTCTCAAGGGAGTGTCTGAAATATCTGGCAAGCACAAAAGTTGCATTCGAGTTATATCAATACCTACGTGTCGCGTATTGCATCATTAATTACATGTTTATGTTAAAAAAGAAAGGGGGCAAACCGTCTCCTACTCCGCTATGACGGCGTCCATGAACCCTAATTTAAAATAATTGTGTGTGCTTCTACAGTTTAGAAAAAGTCACAATTTTCCAAGGGAGGGGGGGGGGGGGGTCCGGACCCGGTGGACACCCCCCCCCTCCCCCCCGAGTGTGCGCCACTGCTCCTACTCCCTACCCCCGCCCCATACAACCCTCCCCTATTCCCGCCCCCTACTACCGATCGATAGACGCCCTATCACTCCGTCGGTTGAAGAATGCTGATAGGGAATCCTTCCATTCAGGGGTCGGCGACTTTGTCTATATGCCGGGCCGCATTCGTTGTTGTGAATGCTTCGGAGGGCCGCACTGGAAATCACGAGAGCGGCGACGGGCCGTATGGGCGTTTAAATCAGAAGCTAACTAGAGATTGTGTGGTCTCATATTAGTGGAAATCAATTCTAATTAGTTCACAAGCGTTAAAACTCCACAAGAAAAGGTTTCGGGATAATAATTTCACAGAAAAAATATGGAATTGACCGTTTTAAGTTATATCGATCACTTTTTCATCATGGATTCGCGGGCCGCATAAAACGCTCTCGCCGGCCGCATGAGGCCCGCAGGCCGTGAGTTGCCGACCCCTGCCATAGATAAATCCTTTGATGCTTTTACGCTCGGATGAAATATTATCCCTAAGGTGTTGCAGAAGACAGGAAAAATATGAAAAAGGTAAAAATGGAAGGAGTTGAAGAAAGACAGAAAGAGGAGTTGGTTGAGGCAGTGGGATTTTCGCGGTTTTCTTTTGTTTTACTAGCGAAGCGATAGCAGAAGAACGCCTTTTGGGCAGGTCTCGTCTTTCTGTTTAGATTAAATTACGCATGAGTGATTATAATTTATCGCCGTATTATGATTTTGATCTTCATTCCTCAATTAGGATTTCCGCTTTAAAATAAGCAATTAAATAAACTTAGACTCGTATATCGTTAAATGGTATCCGCCAAGCAAGAATTAAATATCGTATTTTCCTTTCTCTAGCTCCTATATAACCTGAAAGGCATAGATTAAAAAATTAATTCCGATAGAGGGCAACATTTTCCACAAAAACGTCCGCGAGAGCACATACCGTAATTACGGATCATAGTTTCGGATATATGAATTGGATAAAATCTCTAACATAAAAGGTCACATTTTGTTTACTTTGGTCGCTACCACGATTCTATAGGGAAACAGCAATAAAATAGAACCATATTTTTATCTTCCGAGATATTTTTATAATAATAATAATAAATATGATGATAAATAACGCCTTTGAAATATGTGTAATCCATTTCTTGAGTATGCCGTTCCGTCTCGTTTTCAGTAGGATTTTCTAACATTCCAATCCAAGACGTAGTCCATGTACTGTCCGAAAGGGGCACAAAAGGGCGGTTGCCATCGTTACCTCGGACGCGGTCAACCCTCCTTAGAAACGATAAAGCAACCGTGCAAGTATCGACTATTCACTCAGGCATCCCAGCTTGCTACATGGCGGTTTGATTGCGAAAGAATCGTGGAACCGATGCCCTAATAAGGACGACTTATGTTTCTATTTTTAAGTATAGCAAACACTCGCTAATGAACGAAGGTTATTATAAAACATGTCGCGTCTTTAAAATTCGTATGACAAATATAAAGGACGTTCTTAAGCTGCAATCAGAAACACGTCAAATTCAAAAGGTGTTTGGGATAGGGGAGGGGGGGTTCCACATTGGTTAAAAATAAAACTCGAAAAATAAACAAATAAACAAATAAACGAAGGGGAAAGGGAGCCACAAATCTCCAAATGCCTCTTGACTTCCTCGAAAAATAATAAAAGAGGAATTATATAAATACGAACTGCGGAATGCTTCTCGAGTTTATTTTATTAATGAAAATAATGATTCGAACTGTTCACCTTTTTAAATCCGAGAAAGAGTTCCAACTCATTCGACCTCCGCAGATATAAATTTGATTCAGCGACCCGCCGGGGATTCGATAGAGGAGAAGGATTAAGTTTTACCCCTTAATAAAGAAGGCTTAGAAGCTATGTTCCCTCTAATTTTTTATAGGCTGTGTGCGCAAAAACTTTCTTTTGTGGAACTTTTTTGAACCGGTGTTGAAATTTGTGCGCCGTTCGGCGAGCTCACCCAAGCGAGCGTAATGCAAATAGTACACAGACTTTTTAAACATATTTTTAAATTTGCGATTACAGTAACGTAGCCTTTTCTTCATGTAACAGAAATAGTCATACAAATTACAATTTGTGTTGTAATCTTCTTGTATAGACAAACATGGGCATATATAGATGATTATATAATAAAGACAATTTAATCAGTATATTATTATATGGATATTCAAACAGAAACATCACAAGTTAAAAAATGCAAAACACTGTCTGTGTTTCAACTTTCAAATTCCAGACAACTCAATAAATCCGCATGAAGCTACAATATTGTACACTGCAGATGCACTATAGTCTGTTATACAGCTGATTTAGTGGGCCTATTTACTTACAGACCAAATGCTAAAGACTAGAAAGAGAAAATATAACTCGCCTTATAGTTGTTCCCTGCGATCTTTGGCATTTGCCCATTAAGAATAAATTCTGTCCAGATCTGTTACTCCTCCATCAAGCTGGTAATTTTTAACACGCATCACCATGTCCAAATGATCTATTTGTAAACGATTCCGTAATTTGGTTTTTAAAGCGATCATTAAGCTGAATCCACGCTCTTACTCTGCATTGGACGCTAGGAATGTTCCTCCAACATCCATCAACTTTGCCAGATCCTGAAACTGTTCGTTCTGTCGTGCAAATGTCACCATATATGGATAATTTAAGACCGATTTGCTTTTGATTTTTTCGCCTACTGCAAACTTGAAGTCATTGTGCTGATCGACTATCACAGTATTTTCACCAAGAAAGTCTTTGTATTTCGTACATAGAAAATTGACCTGCTCAATACCAAAACTGAAGTCACACTGTGCTATTGCTGCACAGTCAAAAGCAGACCACTCCTGGACTTAATTCTCTGGATACCAGTCTGCCAAATGGTCGCACAGGATTTTTATGAAAGTTATTATAGAATTAGTAACCACTTGATTGTTTTCTTGAGAGCTCATATCTAGAAGAGCCTTAACTTTATCACTCCAATAAACTAAATCACCGAGGTATTGTCCTCTGTTCTTGTTCAATTTACCGCGTGCAAGATGAAATGCTTCAAGATGTGTCAGGCCGCGTTTTTGAAACAGCATGGATAATGAAGCCAGTTCTGACAAAACGTCATTCAAAATTTCTAAAGTTAGTCAGTATTCAAGGCTTCTTAGCTTTTTGTGGCAGTATTTAGAAATTAGATCGTTATCCTTATCTTTCTCAAAATATTCCAAAAGAGAATTGTAGTTGCGAATAATTGCTTGAAGTGCAAAGCGCCTAGACAACCAGCGCATCTCATTGAGAGGTCTGAAAGCCACTGATTCACATTCAGACGCATTCACTATTTCTTGAAATTCGCATTTCTTTGTGGAAGACCGACACAACACTGTGTAGACAGTTCTCATTAAAGTTTCGATGTCTCGTATTAGCTTGACCTCTTTCCATGAATCAGAAATTCCCAAGTCTTCACGGCGTGTAACACAAAGTTCCTGGACTGACTGTGGAATATCACGTTTCAACTGTGCATCTAACATCACGGAGGCATCGTCAAACGTCAACATGACCATTTTCATTAGGTCATGTTTGTATTTTTGATAAAACTCTTTGAATGCAGAGAATATTGCAACAGCATCACATGTAACATTCCACCAAACGAGATTTTATATTAAGTAGAATTTATAGGTTTAAATTAAAAGTGGAGTATCAAGTATTTGTTGACGGATATGTCTGTGCTTTCATCAGCAGATAAAGTATGAAAAGTTGCCGATGCTATTTCATTCATCATATAATTTCGTACAGTGCTGTTGATAATTTCTAGAAATACAAAAGCATAATTTTTGCTCCTCCAACTATCTGGTATGCGCACATACTTTTCCATGTGCTCATTAATATATTGAACGAAAAACATCGAACTATTCATTTTAATAGCCTACAAAACACTGTCAATGAGAATCTTGATTTCTTCCGGGTTTGAACGCTTGCGTTCAAGATTAATTTGCCTTTTCTGCATTTCTGCTGGACTTTCAAGCAGCATGCCAAGCAATCCTCCTCGTAAGGAAGGGTTTTTGTTTCTAAGTCTTTTTACACCGTCTATATGAGACTTAATCGGCAGATGACGCTTTAAGAAATACCCCATATTTTTCCAGTTGAAAATACTCCAGGAGCTTTGGCATCTCGACAATACAAGCAAACAATCCCATTGTCATTATATGCGAACATTTCACGAATATCAACACTCATCACACTGTGGGAATTCTCTATTCTCTTGCGCTTCAGACCTCTCGACAGTGACATTTTTTTGGATGGATTTTTTGACCGAATTGACTTTATATTTCTTATTTAAAAATTACTTTTACTGCACTTACTTTGATAGGCCAACTGCGTGGCTCGCTCTCAACAAAAGGCAGATCTGGAAGTTTGTTTTTGATGGGAGCCAAATACTATAATTACAGCTAAGTACGAGAAGCGACGCCATCTTTAATCTATCATCCATGATTAATTTTATGGCGCCATCTGCTGATCAGATGGTAAGATTCCGTGCGCCTATTCACGCTAATTAGCAACGCTTAACCATTAGAACTTAGTAGACGCGAATCGTTCGGTTTCGAGGTGGCGCTTTTATATTTCTTAATTGATTTTCGAACTTTGCTGAAACTATTAAAAAAATTTTAGCAATATTTTAATTTTGCCGTATGCGCTGTTTTCACGACCTGTGGGCGCGCGCACACCCGCAAAGCTTGTTAGAGGGAACAGAGCTTAGCAGGATTTGACACTAATAAAAGTGGAAGATCCTTTTCTGCAAGGACTTTAAGGGAGTCGAACGCGCTCCCATTCGTCCCTTGGTGGGACTTTATCGATTGGACCTAGTGTTTATGGGCCACCTATCTCAATGGAGTGCGAGAGAGTGGGAGGAGGATAGGGGGGAGGAGGGATAGGGAGGGAGAAAGGGGAGGGGGGAATGTGTGACATGGAGGGATCGCGTGCATCTTACGTGCATCCTATTTAAGCGGTTTTCAATTTATCCTCCTCTCAAACACATAGGCATAGTATTATTATCCGAAATTACACTCGCGAATAATTACTAAACACTTAAAGTTTTAGCAGTAGAAGTTTGACTATCCGACAACCACGGGGAATAAGGATTGCCGGATAGTAAAATTTAGTCATGAGGTAAGTATATTATCACATAATTAATGATCCTAAAGTTAGTAAGATAGAAAATACAGTGCAGGATAATTAGAAACAGTATTACCTTTGAGTTTTATTACATTGTAGTGAAGCGGTGAATATTACATTGTAGAATTAAGTGGTGTGCAATATATTGTACCGCAATCACCATTAAAGAAAAGAGTACATTATACAGAGTAAGACATCCTCATATTTTTCAGCACTGTCAGTATCAGCAGACCTTTTCCGCTGAAATATCAAGCCTTCTAATGCCATGACGAAGCTTGAATCATGCCCGCCAACCATCCGAAAACTTGCATGCATCCGTAATCGCCATCTACTCATAAAAAGACAACCTCCTCCATCAGCATCGGTTCAGGAAATTGGTGGTGCGCCTTCTCGTTCCAAAGTGAACCAATCATACAAAACCTTATCAAGTTCGGCTAGTTTAGGTTTCTGTAGACTACGACGGGTTTCAATGGTTTTGGTTGTTTCCGATGAAGCCATAAAGTCTAGTAATTGCGTCTTTTGAACCTTGACGTCGTAGATCGTCGATGTCGAATTCCCTCATCAAGTCATGCTTGTTTTCTCCCTTCTCCAGTCGATTAATTATCTCCAACTTTTGTGTGATCGTAAGCACAACACGCTTACGTTTTTGTCCTTGTCCTTTTGGGGTAGCCATTTTGATGGGTGATGTAAATATTTGTAGATAAAACTACAGTGGCATACTCTGTTGGCAATATGAGTGTTGTTCACAAAGACTGTCCGCACCCTGGCTGTAGCATCCAGGACTCCCGAAAGACAGCGGAGACACTAGATGCGCGCCGGATATAAACGGGAATTTTTGCTTTTATAAGAAATAATATTTTTGTATTATTATTTGAAAAAATTCAAAATCTGAAATTTTGAATATGAAAATTCTGGTTAGTAGAATGTTCCTGTTATTAGACAGCCGGTTAGTGAAGCTTATACTGTATATTGAATAAACAATAAATAAACAAAATTGTTAGCTGTTGCTATGGAAAAAAATACCGACGCGCAATTGAAATTTGCCTTGGGAGCGTATGCATTGTTATAAAAAATGTGAAAATTTTATAATAGCAACGGAAACAATGGCATTTCTTAAGTCACGTACAGAACATTAATTCCGTTGGAATTACGAATATGATTTAATTTGCGAATATTTACAATACTATGTCCTATACTACGTATGGAGAAAGTAATATTTGTTGTACATATGAAGCTCGTACATATTACAAATATCAAACACTGTCACAGTGAGACAGGATGTTTCATTTGGTAAATGTTGGCATGTATTAATAATTACTTTAAGCGTAACAGCCTCTCTGCCCGTACTCTTTGAACCGGTGGCCGTATATTGACCAAGACCGATTATCAAATGGGTCAGATAAGCCTTCATGATAAAATAACATTTTGGCGCTTTCGTGTCCATATTGGCTCTGATTAACCTTTTCCGGCGAGCTTGTCCAAAGGCGAGGACACTATCTGTCAATGCACAGGTTGCTGTGGAGACTACAGATCCAACGCTCGCCATCGAATGGGCGAAACAAGTTTTACTGGAGCAATTTAAATATCTAAGGAGGTTCATTTGAAAAAAATCGCTTCACGCGAGAGGCGAAAAATCCGTTTCGACCGGAGGCATGCATTTTGGAAATTTCACAGTTCATTTTTTTTTATGCTTCCTTGGTGAAAAGCATTTCGCGTTTTCCTATCAGGAGAGGCCTCTTTCCTGCTGGCTGTGTGCATTTTGAAAATTTATTGGGCCCTTAAAATGTTGGCTTAGTCATTTACCGATAAAACACGACCGACCTCGAAGCCCGTCGTCGAAGTTAACCTAAAATTTTGACTGCGCGTCGTTAAGCCGGTCTCGTGTCGTTTATCAAGCATTTGGTGCGACGTAAAATTAACCGCGTCTCGCATGGAAAAAAAATCTGATGTGGCCAACACATGACTTTCTCCAAGTTTGGGGTATATATATTTAAATTATTATGAATAGCATTATAAGGCAAAATTATTATTTCCTATCGTAAAAGAATACAGTCGTCGTTATTGCCGTAAATTATGTTTTGAATGTTTACAGAATTCACCGCTAGATGGTTGCGCTGTATAATGAAAATTTACGGATAAATCAATTGACTACTAAATGGAAGGTTCTACAAAAATTTGTTTCAAACAAAACTTGGGAGAAATATTATTCTCTACAACTTTGGTCCTCGTGAAGATTACCAATAACGACGTTTTAAAGGAGATATTTGACGGAAAACAAAAATATCGATTATTTATAAATAATTCCTAAACAATAACTGCTATGGGAAATTGTTTCAAATGAAAGTTGTAGGAAATTACATTTTCTATAATCTTTGTATCGAGTTGTATATAAAATATTGATGTTTAACGGAGAAATATCGCAAAAACCGAATCGGGTTTCGAATAAAACTCGACTTTCGGTTAACCGTTATTGTCCAAAAACTAATCAGTTCTTTGTGCTCATACCAAAGTGTTATATACTTTTCGAGTTAGAGCGCCAAAAATCACATAGACACACAGACATCATTCCAAAAATAGTCTAAACGTGTTCTAAGGACCTCAAAACCTGTATTTTCGTTGAAATTTCGAAGTCGATTTTTTCATGAAAACAATACTTTCTCTATTGTACTACGTATATGAAGAAAGTAAAAACAAGTAATATATCCTCCATTATGTAAATTTTTGCGACCGATTAAAGGTGAATCGATGGAAAATAAAAATAAAATTGAAAAATATACACGGAGAACGTAAAATATCTCAAAAGTTTTTGTCTGTCGAAATTTGACGTTCCAAATCAATGTGAATACATGTATCTTGTCTAGGGCGAATTTTCGTTTTCGATGGATTAATCGGGTTCCGTTGCGACATTTGTCCCATTCTAATTTCACGGAAAATAATAAAAAACCGCGAATCGCATCTAGACGCAGAATTGCAGAGCGCCATGTCTATAAATTAGCAAAAATGGAGGTGGGGTTTTGAAATTCACGTTACGGTCCCAAAAAAGTTAATCGCCCACGGAGTTAGGAAAGCGTACAGCGTATCACAAATGGGCGCGTTTCGTGCACAGGAGTAGTTGAAAGAACCGATACAAGTCTACGTAAGGGAAATGACGTTTCAAGTTCTTTTCTTCGTCATAAATAATACATTTTCGCATATTTAAAAATGCTGCATGTACACATAAAGAAATTAAACGTATTTTTGCAAAATTGTTTGTTGGCAACAATGATGAATTAACCATGCAAGAAATTTTCCAATTTCAACTCGAATTAAAACTTTCTTGCTTTATTTTCTTGATAACGGCTACTTCAACGATAAAATTATATAGAAAAAGAAATATTTTGCATTGCCAGTTCTACAAGTTTTATTTGAAAAGTATTTTGATATGGTTAACACTTCACGAGATACGACGGAAAGTTCATTTTTTGTCAGCAGTAAAGTGGTTTATGTGCCTTGACACGTAAGTACCGCCTTTACGGTGATTTGGAGAATTTTTCCAATTCTATTCATTGTCTTCACCGTGTCTCTTGAGTTCTTCATTTTATTTATTGGTTTATGTGATTCATTTATACGACTAGCTGCCCGCACAGCTCCGAAATCGGAGCTCTGTCGGAGTATTATGGTAAGAAGGCCCTCCCCCGCCCAACCCGCGCGCCCCTGACTCCCGCCGCCCTGTGCTGCCGCCAGCGCCGCCGCGCACTGAGCTACCCGCGTGCCCTTCTCGCGCATCTCCTTCCCCTCCACTTCCCTTCAAGCTTCGCTTCGGGTTGTGACTGACACAGGCCTTCCCTTACTCAATATATATGTTGATTTTCTTAGTGTCTTTTGCTGTAAGTCCTTAATATCAAATTTCATGAAACCTCGTTCGGTAGAAGCCGAGAACGAACGTCCGGACGGACGGACGGTCGGACAGACTGACAAACGGACGCTGATAGACGCTTATGCTGGAAGACCGTGAGACGAAGTGAAAGATGAGGAGACGTAGGAAGCCTTGGTTAGTTCCTTCTTCACTCCCTCTCTCTCTCTCTCTTCATAGTGGTAATCGATTCACATAGCGCTGAGAAGTCAGACGTCCAATAGACAGTATCTGTTATGAGACGTATGCACTCAGCCGTTTTTACTAAATGCAGGAAAGGGAAAGAGAGGGGGGGAGGGAGAAATTGCTTTTGTAATATGTAGTCTAGAGATGTTGGCAGTTCGCTCTACTAGAAGAATCCGTTTGAAGTACATATATCTCTCCAGGTTGGAGGAATTTGTTCCTAGTTGTGGCCTCTTTTCCGGAGAGGATGTGGATAGGTACATATTTAGAATAGAAGGAAAGCGTTTGCCGTATGCGAGTTGGGAAGGACGGCCCTTTCAAATCTTTATTACACGTACATACATGCACTTATATATGTGTGCATACATATTGTGCTGATGAAGGAAATACTCCGAAAGCTCCACTTTACGTGTGTAAATGCGTCTCTACGACACCGCCAGAGACTCTAGCAAGGTCTGTATGCAGATTATAACGCAGGCAATGCAAAGATTCGACCGTTTGCTTAACGACTACATTGGCGTCTCTTTACACTGTTCCGCATCCTATGAGGTTTATTCAGGAATCACCTTCTCCCCATCGCCGGTGACCTTCCGTCCATCCCCTTCTCCTTTCCTTTCCCCGAATCTCCTAAGGGACCAACCCTACTACTCCTACTCACAGTGGCGCACACAGGATTCTCTCAAGGGAGTGTCTGAAATATCTGGCAAGCACAAAAGTTGCATTCGAGTTATATCAATACCTACGTGTCGCGTATTGCATCATTAATTACATGTTTATGTTAAAAAAGAAAGGGGGCAAACCGTCTCCTACTCCGCTATGACGGCGTCCATGAACCCTAATTTAAAATAATTGTGTGTGCTTCTACAGTTTAGAAAAAGTCACAATTTTCCAAGGGAGGGGGGGGGGGGTCCGGACCCAGTGGGCACCCCCCCCCACTCCCCCCCGAGTGTGCGCCACTGCTCCTACTCCCTACCCCCGCCCCATACAACCCTCCCCTATTCCCGCCCCCTACTACCGATCGATAGACGCCCTATCACTCCGTCGGTTGAAGAATGCTGATAGGGAATCCTTCCATTCCCATAGATCAGGGGTCGACGACTTTGTCTATACGCCGGGCCGCATTCGTTGTTGTGAATGCTTCGGAGGGCCGCACTGGAAATCACGAGAGCGGCGACGGGCCGTATGGGCGTTTAAATCAGAAGCCAACTAGAGATTGTGTGGTCCCATATTAGTGGAAATCAATTCTAATTAGTTCACAAGCGTTAAAACTCCACAAGAAAAAGTTTCGAGATCATAATTTCACTGAAAAAATATGGAATTGACTGTTTTAAGTTATATCGATCACTTTTTCATCATGGATTCGCGGGCCGCATAAAACGCTCTCGCCGGCCGCATGAGGCCCGCAGGCCGTGAGTTGCCGACCCCTGCCATAGATAAATCCTTTGAGGCTTTTACGCTCGGATGAAATATTATCCCTAAGGTGTTGCAGAAGACAGGAAAAATATGAAAAAGGTAAAAATGGAAGGAGTTGAAGAAAGAGTGAAAGAGGAGTTGGTTGAGGCAATGGGATAGTGATTTTCGCGGTTTTCTTTTGTTTTACTAGCGAAGCGATAGCAGAAGAACGCCTTTTGGGCAGGTCTCGTCTTTCTGTTTAGATTAAATTACGCATGAGTGATTATAATTTATCGCCGTATTATGATTTTGATCTTCATTCCTCAATTAGGATTTCCGCTTTAAAATAAGCAATTAAATAAACTTAGACTCGTATATCGTTAAATGGTATCCGCCAAGCAAGAATTAAATATCGTATTTTCCTTTCTCTAGCTCCTATATAACCTGAAAGGCATAGATTAAAAAATTAATTCCGATAGAGGGCAACACTTTCCACAAAAACGTCCGCGAGAGCACATATCGTAATTACGGATCATAGTTTCGGATATATGAATTGGATAAAATCTCTAACATAAAAGGTCACATTTTGTTTACTTTGGTCGCTACCACGATTCTATAGGGAAACAGCAATAAAATAGAACCATATTTTTATCTCCCGAGATATTGTTATAATAATAATAATAATAAATATGATGATAAATAACGCCTTTGAAATATGTGTAATCCATTTCTTGAGTATGCCGTTCCGTCTCGTTTTCAGTAGGATTTTCTAACATTCCAATCCAAGACGTAGTCCATGTACTGTCCGAAAGGGGCACAAAAGGGCGGTTGCCATCGTTACCTCGGACGCGGTCAACCCTCCTTAGAAACGATAAAGCAACCGTGCAAGTATCGACTATTCACTCAGGCATCCCAGCTTGCTACATGGCGGTTTGATTGCGAAAGAATCGTGGAACCGATGCCCTAATAAGGACGACTTATGTTTTTATTTTTAAGTATAGCAAACACTCGCTAATGAACGAAGGTTATTATAAAACATGTCGCGTCTTTAAAATTCGTATGACAAATATAAAGGACGTTCTTAAGCTGCAATCAGAAACACGTCAAATTCAAAAGGTGTTTGGGATGGGGGGGGTTCCACATTGGTTAAAAATAAAACTCGAAAAATAAACAAATAAACAAATAAACGAAGGGAAAAGGGAGCCACAAATCTCCAAATGCCTCTTGACTTCCTCGAAAAATAATAAAAGAGGAATTATATAAATACGAACTGCGGAATGCTTCTCGAGTTTATTTTATTAATGAAAATAATGATTCGAAGTAACTATTCACCTTTTTAAATCCGAGAAAGAGTTCCAACTCATTCGACCTCCGCAGATATAAATTTGATTCAGCGACCCGCCGGGGATTCGATAGAGGAGAAGGATTAAGTTTTACCCCTTAATAAAGAAGGCTTAGAAGCTATGTTCCCTCTAATTTTTTATAGGCTGTGTGCGCAAAAACTTTCTTTTGTGGAACTTTTTTGAACCAGTGTTGAAATTTGTGCGCCGTTCGGCGAGCGCACCCAAGCGAGCGTAATGCAAATAATACACAGACTTTTTAAACATATTTTTAAATTTGTGATGAAAATAATTTTACAGTAACGTAGCCTTTTCTTCGTGTAACAGAAATAGTCATACAAATTACAATTTGTGTTGTAATCTTCTTGTATAGACAAACATGGGCATATATAGATGATTATATAATAAAGACAATTTAATCAGTATGTTATTATATGGATATTCAAACAGAAACATCACAAGTTAAAAAATCTGATGTGGCCAACACATGACTTTCTCCATATTTGGGGTAGGTATAGATATTTAAATTCTTTTTATAAGGCAAAATTATTATTTCGTATCGTAAAAGTATACAGTCGTCCTTAATGCCGTAAATTACGTAAATTTTGAATATGTATACATAATCCACCGCTACATAGTGGTGGCACTGTATACTGCAAATTAAGAAAAAGCAAAAGATCTCCGAAATGGATGGTTCTACGAAAATTAGTTTCAAACAAAACTTGGAAGAAATATTATTCTCTACAACTTTGGTCCTCACGAAGAATACCAATAACGATGTTTTTAAGGAGAAAACCGAAAAACCGGTTATTTATAAATAATTCCTAGACAATAACTACAATAGAAAATTGTTTCAAATGAAAGTTGTAGGAAATTACATTCTCTATACCTTTTGTATAGAATTGTAAATACAATAATGATATTTTAACGAAGAAATATCGCAAAAACCGAATCGGGTTTCGAATAAACCTCGACTTTCGGTTACCCGTTATTGTCGAAAAACTAATCAGTTCTTTATCCTCATGTTAAAGTGTTATATATTAAGTTTGGTAACGATATGGCACGTACTTTTTGAGTTAGAGCGCCCACAATAACATACACACACACACAGACATCATTCCGAAAATAGTCTAAACGTGTTCCAGGGACCTCAAAACATGTATTTCCGTTGAAATCTCGAAGTCGATTTTTTTCATGAATACAATACTTTCCCATTACTACGTATGGAGAAAGTAAAAATGCAAAACACTGTCTGTGTTTCAACTTTCAAATTCCAGACAACTCAATAAATCCACATGAAGCTACAATATGGTACATTACAGATGCACTATAGTCTGTTATACAGCTGATTTAGTGGGCCTATTTACTTACAGACCGAATGCTAAAGATTAGAAAGAGAAAATATAACTCGCCTTATAGGTTGTTCCCTGCGATCTTTGGCATTTGCCCATTCAGAATAAACTCTCTCCAGATCTGTTACTCCTCCATCAAGCTGGTAATTTTTAACACGCATCACCATGTCCAAATGATCTATTTGTAAAAGATTCCGTAATTTGGTTTTTAAAGCGATCATTAAGCTGAATCCACGCTCTTACTCTGCATTGGACGCTAGGAATGTTCCTCCAATATCCATCAACTTTGCCAGATCCTGAAACTGTTCGTTCTGTCGTGCAAATGTCACCATATATGGATAATTTAAGACCGATTTGCTTTTGATTTTTTCGCCTACTGCAAACTTGAAGTCATTGTGCTGATCAACTATCACAGTATTTTCACCAAGAAAGTCCTTGTATTTCGTACATAGAAAATTGACCTGCGCAATACCAAAACTGAAGTCACACTGTGCTATTGCTGCACAGTCAAAAGCAGACCACTCCTGGACTTAATTCTCTGGAAACCTGTCTGCCAAATGGTCGCACAGGATTTTTATGACAGTTATTATAGAATTAGTAACCACTTGATTATTTCTTGAGAGCTCATATCCAGAAGAGCCTTAACTTTATCACTCCAATAAACTAAATCACCGAGGTATTGTCCTCTGCTCTTGTTCAATTTACCGCGTGCAAGATGAAATGCTTCAAGATGTGTCAGGCCGCGTTTTTGAAACAGCATGGATAATGAAGCCAGTTCTGACAAAACATCATTCAAAATTTCTAAAGTTAGTCAGTATTCAAGGCTTCTTAGCTTTTTGTGGCAGTATTTAGAAATTGGATCGTTATCCTTATCTTTCTCAAAATATTCCAAAAGAGAATTGTAGTTGCGAATAATTGCTTGAAGTGCAAAGCGCCTAGACAACCAACGCACCTCATTGAGAGGTCTGAAAGCCACTGATTCACATTCAGACGCATTCACTATTTCTTGAAATTCGCATTTCTTTGTGGAAGACCGACACAACACTGTGTAGACAGTTCTCATTAAAGTTTCGATGCCTCGTATTAACTTGACCTCTTTCCATGAATCAGAAATTCCAAAGTCTTCACGGCGTGCAACACAAAGTTCCTGGACTGACTGTGGAATATCACGTTTCAACTGTGCATCTAACATCACGGAGGCATCGTCAAACGTCAACATGACCATTTTCATTAGGTCATGTTTGTTGTATTTTTGATAAAACTCTTTGAATGCAGAGAATATTGCAACAGCATCACATGCTTGCAATTGTAACATTCCACCAAACGAGATCTTATAGTAAGTAGAATTTATAGGTCTAAATTTAAAGTGGAGTATCAAGTATTTGTTGACGGATATGTCTGTGCTTTCATCAACAGATAAAGTATGAAAAGTTGCCGATGCTATTTCATCCATCATATCATTTCGTACGGTGCTGTTGATAATTTCTAGAAATACAAAAGCATAATTTTTGCTCCTCCAACTATCTGGTATGCGCACATACTTTTCCATGTGCTCATTAATATATTGAACGAAAAACATCGAACTATTCATTTTAATAGCCTACAAAACACTGTCAATGAGAATCTTTATTTCTTCCGGGTTTGAACGCTTACGTTCAAGATTAATTTGCCTTTTCTGCATTTCTGCTGGACTTTCAAGCAGCATGCCAAGCAATCCTCCTCTTAAAGAAGGGTTTTTGTTTCTAAGTCTTTTTACACCGTCTATATGAGACTTACTCGGCAGATGACGCTTTAAGAAATCCAGCTTCCATACACCCCATATTTTTCCAGTTGAAAATACTCCAGGAGCTTTGGCATCTCGACAATACAAGCAAACAATCCCATTGTCATTATATGCGAACATTTCACGAATATCAACACGCATCACACTGTGGGAATTCTCTGTTCTCTTGCGCTTCAGACCTCTCGACAGTGACATTTTTTTGGATGGATTTTTTGACCGAATTGACTTTATATTTCTTATTTAAAAATTACTTTTACTGCACTTACTTTGATAGGCCAACTGCGTGGCTCGCTCTCAACAAAAGGCAGATCTGGAAGTTTGTTTTTGATGGGAGCCAAAGACTATAATTACAGCTAACAATAAGTACGAGAAGCGACGCCATCTATAATCTATCATCCATGATTAATTTTATGGCGCCATCTGCTGATCAGATTGTAAGATTCCGTGCGCCGATTCACGCTAATTAGCAACGCTTAACCATTAGAACTTAGTAGACGCGAATCGTTCGGTTTCGAGGTGGCGCTTTTATATTTCTTAATTGATTTTCGAACTTTGGTGAAACTATTAAAAAAATTTTAGCAATATTTTAATTTTGCCGTATGCGCTGTTTTCACGACCTGTGGGCGCTCGCACACCCGCAAAGCTTAAGAGGGAACAGAGCTTAGCAGGATTTGACACTAATAAAAGTGGAAGATCCTTTTCTGCAAGGACTTTAAGGGAGTCGAACGCGCTCCCATTCGTCCCTTGGTGGGACTTTATCGATTGGACCTAGTGTTTATGGGCCACCTATCTCAATGGAGTGCGAGAGAGTGGGAGGAGGATAGGGGGGAGGAGGGAAAGGGAGGGAGAAAGGGGAGGGGTGTGACATGGAGGGATCGCGTGCATCTCACGTACATTCTATTTCAGCGGCTTTCAATTTATACTCCTCTCAAACACATAGGCATAGTATTATTATCCGAAATTACACTCGCGAATAATTACTAAACGCTGAAAGTTTTAGCAGTAGAAGTTTGACTATCCGGCAACCACGGGGAATAAGGATTGCCGGATAGTCAAATTTAGTCAAGAGGTAAGTATATTATCACATAATTAATGATCCTAAAGTTAGTAAGATAGAAAATACAGTGCAGGATAATTAGAAACAGTATTACCTTTGAGTTTTATTACATTGTAGTGAAGCGGTGAATATTACATTGTAGAATTAAGTGGTGTGCAATATATTGTACCGCAATCACCATTAAAGAACAGAGTACAGTATATAGAGTAAGACATCCTCATATTTTTCAGCACTATCAGTATCAGCAGACTTTCTTTCCCCTGAAATATCAAGCCTTCTAATGCCATGACGAAGCTTGAATCATGCCCGCCAACCATCCGAAAACTTGCATGCATCCGTAATCGCCATCTACTCATAAAAAGACAACCTCCTCCATCAGCACAGGTTCAGGAAATTGGTGGTGCGCCTTCTCGTTTCAAAGTGAACCAATCATACAAAACCTTATCAAGTTCGGCTAGTTTAGGTTTCTGTAGACTACGACGGGTTTCAATGGTTTTGGTTGTTTCCGATGAAGCCATAAAGTCTAGTAATTGCGTCTTTTGAACCTTGACGTCGTAGGTCGTCGATGTCGAATTCCCTCATCAAGTCATGCTTGCTTTCTCCCTTCTCCAGTCGATTAATTATCTCCAACTTTTGTGTGATCGTAAGCACAACACGCTTACGTTTTTGTCCTTGTCATTTTGGGGTAGCCATTTTGATGGGTGATGTAAATATTTGTAGATAAAACTACAGTGGCATACTCTGTTGGCAATATGAGTGTTGTTCACAAAGACTGTCCGCACCCTGGCTGTAGCATCCAGGACTCCCGAAAGACAGCGGAGACACTAGATGCGCGCCGGATATAAACGGGAATTTTTGCTTTTATAAGAAATAATATTTTTGAATTATTATTTGAAAAAATTAAAAATCTGAAATTTTGAATATGAAAATTCTGGTTAGTAGAATGTTCCTGTTATTAGACAGCCGGTTAGTGAAGCTTATACTTATATTGAATAAACAATAAATAAACAAAATTGTTAGCTGTTGCTATGGAAAAAAATACCGACGCGCAATTGAAATTTGCCTTGGGAGCGTATGCATTGTTATAAAAAATGTGAAAATTTTATAATAGCAACGGAAACAATGGCATTTCTTAAGTCACATACAGAACATTAATTCCGTTGGAATTACGAATATGATTTATTTTGCGAATATTTACAATACTATGTCCTATACTACGTATGGAGAAAGTAATATTTGTTGTACATATGAAGCTCGTACATATTACAAATATCAAACATTGTCACAGTGAGACAGGATGTTTCATTTGTTAAATGTTGGCATGTATTAATAATTACTTTAAGCGTAACAGCCTCTCTGCCCGTACTCTTTGAACCGGTGGCCGTATATTGACCAAGACCGATTATCAAATGGGTCAGATAAGCCTTCATGATAAAATAACATTTTGGCGCTTTCGTGTCCATATTGGCTCTGATTAACCCTTTCCGGCGAGCTTGTCCAAAGGCGAGGACACTGTCTGTCAATGCACAGGTTGCTGTGGAGACTACAGATCCAACGCTCGCCATCGAATGGGCAAAACAAGTTTTACTGGAGCAATTTAAATATCTAAGGAGGTTCATTTGAAAAAAATCGCTTCACGCGAGAGTTGAAAAATCCGTTTCGACCGGAGGCATGCATTTTGGAAATTTCGCAGTTCATTTTTTTTTATGATTCCTTGGTGAAAAGCATTTCGCGTTTTCCTATCAGGAGAGGCCTCTTTCCTGCTGGCTGTGTGCATTTTGAAAATTTATTGGGCCCTTAAAATGTTGGCTTAGGCATTTACCGATAAAACACGACCGACCTCGAAGCCCGTCGTCGAAGTTAACCTAAAATTTTGACTGCGCGTCGTTAAGCCGGTCTCGTGTCGTTTATCAAGCATTTGGTGCGACGTAAAATTAACCGCGTCTCGCATGGAAAAAAAAATCTGATGTGGCCAACACATGACTTTCTCCAAGTTTGGGGTATATATATTTAAATTGTTATGAATAGCATTATAAGGCAAAATTATTATTTCCTATCGTAAAAGAATACAGTCGTCGTTATTGCCGTAAATTATGTTTTGAATGTTTACAGAATTCACCGCTAGATGGTTGCGCTGTATAATGAAAATTTACGGATAAATCAATTGACTACTAAATGGAAGGTTCTACAAAAATTTGTTTCAAACAAAACTTGGGAGAAATATTATTCTCTACAACTTTGGTCCTCGTGAAGATTACCAATAACGACGTTTTAAAGGAGATATTTGACGGAAAACAAAAATATCGATTATTTATAAATAATTCCTAAACAATAACTGCTATGGGAAATTGTTTCAAATGAAAGTTGTAGGAAATTACATTTTCTATAATCTTTGTATCGAGTTGTATATAAAATATTGATGTTTAACGGAGAAATATCGCAAAAACCGAATAGGGTTTCGAATAAAACTCGACTTTCGGTTAACCGTTATTGTCCAAAAACTAATCAGTTCTTTGTGCTCATACCAAAGTGTTATATACTTTTCGAGTTAGAGCGCCAAAAATCACATAGACACACAGACATCATTCCAAAAATAGTCTAAACGTGTTCTAAGGACCTCAAAACCTGTATTTTCGTTGAAATTTCGAAGTCGATTTTTTCATGAAAACAATACTTTCTCTATCGTACTACGTATATGAAGAAAGTAAAAACAAGTAATATATCCTCCATTATGTAAGATGCACGTTTTATTTTTAAATTTCAGGTTTCTAGTATGCATTCCAATTCGAGTAGTACCGTTGAGATGTAGATCCTCGCTAAGCCTTCGCACCCGTGAAAACTTCACTCCTCTAACTTTTAGTATTTCAGTTAAAACAAACACGATTTTAAATGTTTGGACTCTTCCTGTTATGACACCACCCAGCGGTAAATTAATAAATTGCCTTGAGAATCCTATAATTGAGAAATACGGATACTATCTAATTCTAAATATTTTTCCCCAAATATCTCCTGCAATTTGGCAACAATACCATTTGGAAATTTTTATTATCAGGTTTCGGTGACACATAACGGAGGATCTATGACCGACGTGGGAAATCCGTAGATTGACAACGGCTATTTAATTTAAAAAATGTTTTTCTAAATGGTTCTTGAACGAAAAAAAAGTCGATTGCCCACAGACGACGAGACATACGGATGGACGGACAGTGTGATAAAAAAAAAGGACGTCTCCTTAAACGAAAAATAATTTTTTTTACGTGATCACTCTGTCTGTCCGTCCGTCACAACGCAACGGAACACGTGCTGCAAAAATAAACGCTATTCGAGCTTAGTTGCATTTCATCCGCTGAATTAATATTCTCCATTCTATTCTAAGTCGGGAGTTTTAAATTTAAATTTAAATTCCGTGCTTATACTACAAATTGCAGCGGCGTAAACAATGAATAAATTTTTTTTAATGACGGAAGAAACCATCAGGCAAATTAAACTCCGCCAGACCACATTGTCAGTCAATAACTGTCAGATTAGGAAGGAAGTGGAATAAAAAACGAAAAGGGAGGGATTGTGTCCATGGAAATTATTCGATTGAATCTCAGTAAAAAAAAGAGTCGAATCTAGAAGAATAAGAGGTTATTGTCAGAAGTTTTTTTTGGAGCAGAGTTAGGAGATTGGGATAACATCGGGGAGAGAGACAGAGAGAGAGAGATAGAAAGGCTGAGAGACAGAGAGATAGAAAGGTTGAGAGAGAGAGAGAGAGATAGAAAGGCTGAGAGAGAGATAGAAAGGCTGAGAGAGAGAGAGATAGAAAGGCTGAGAGAGAGAGAGATAGAAAGGCTGAGAGAGAGATAGAGATAGAAAGGCTGAGAGAGAGAGATAGAGATAGAAAGGCTGAGAGAGAGAGATAGAAAGGCTGAGAGAGAGAGAGAGATAGAGATAGAAAGGCTGAGAGAGAGAGAGATAGAAAGGCTGAGAGAGAGAGAGAGATAGATATAGAAAGGCTGAGAGAGAGAGAGAGTGAGAGAGAGAGAGAGAGAGATAGAAAGGCTGAGAGAGAGAGATAGAGATAGAAAGGCTGAGAGAGAGAGAGAGAGAGAGATAGAAAGGCTGCGAGAGAGAGAGATAGAAGGCAGAGAGAGAGAGATAGAAAGGCTGAGAGTTACAGAGATACGGAAAGAGAGATAAGGAGAGAGAGGCAGAGAATATAGGAGGAAGAGAGAGGAAGAGAGAGGGAGGGAGGGAGAGGGGGAGGGAGAGGGAGAGAAGGAGAGAGGAAGGGAGAGGGAGGGAGGGATGGAGAGGGGGAGGAAGAGAGAGGATTTGAGAGAAGAAAGTAGAGGAGAAAAGAGGAAAGAAAAGAGAGAGGGAAGGAGAGAGAGAGGAAAGTAGAAAGAAAGGAAGGATGTAAGTAAAGAGAGAGGGTGAGAGAGGTATGAGAGAGAGGGAGACGGAGCGCGAGGAAGGGAGAGAGCGTGGGAAAGTTGGAAAGAAAAAAAATTATGAAGAAAAAGTTTGAAACTTGTCACAAAACTCCGTTTTGGTTAGGTATGAGAAAAGCGGAGAGCATAAAAAAGGGTGGAAGTGGACGAGGAAAAAGTATTTATGGGGATAGTTTTGGTAAATGATTGCTTAAAAGTATACATACTCGTGTGGTTTAGACCTTTTATTTATATTGAGACGGCATCTGCTGGAACTTTTTTGCAGGTGCAGTCTGCAGAAGAATAAGTCATCCATCATATCCTGGGGACAGATCTTGCAACTGCTATTTTTGCGACATGTCCTCCTAACGAGCGGCGTCCGCGCCTACATTGTTTAAGGCAAGAAACAAACCCAGCCAGAAAAAAAAACCAGCTAGACGTCGCGTCGTAACGAAAATTTTTGTGGCTTATTTAAGCGAATCCTCAAACGCATGGCGAAAAAAAATCTGATATGTCCAGCACTTCCTCCATACAGAGTAATGAATGCGTTATCAGGAACAGTTATCGGAAATTATTTTTTACTTTCTCATATACGAAGTGTATTGAGAAAGTATTGTTATCGTGAAAAAATTCGACCTCGAGATTTTTACGGAAATATACGTTTTAGGTGTAGCTGAGTCCGAAAAAGTGGTTCTCGCAATGCCGTCTGTTACTGGCTCTGGAGCCTAAACGGTAGGGCGAAAATAAATGAAATCTCGTACTTAGGCATTCTATCATACTGAGCAGAGTATATGAAGAAATGGTTGAGATTGCTCAATAATTAAGGGTAGTTTATTCTACGCATTTTAAACAACAATTTGATTTTCTCAAAAACGGCTATAACGATTTTGATCAAATTTCGTACAGTTGAGTTCACGTCATAAATAATACCAAATAGTACATATTTATCAAAAAATGAATATAAGGCTAGTTTATTCTAGGCAACTTTAACAATAATTTGATTTTCTCAAAAACGGCTCTAACGATTTTGATAAAATTTGGTACAGTTACTTGAGTATTCGTATGCAATATTACTACATATTTCATTTTTCTCAATGAATGAATATAAGACTAGTTTATTTTTGGGCAACTTTAACAAAAATCGGATTTTCTAAAAGACGGCCAACACGATTTTCATTTTCTAAAGACAAAAAAACGACGCATTTGTATATGAGAAAGTTTCTACAATGTATGTTGTACCGATTTTTTAAACTTTGAATGATCTTCAATTTTTTAAAAAATTTGCATGGTTTTTCATATTGAATAAACAAGAAAATGATCAAAATTGATTGCTATTCATATCGCATACATAAAACATACGCCGGATACTGTAGCTAGTTCACTATAAATTTAGTGATAGAATTATACGATATAAAGCAGTTAATTCAACAGTTAATCAAGAAATGTTAACTTTCTACTCGTAAATATTTGCTCATAATTTTAAATCGAAAAACATGACGGAATCTTTTGCCGAACGTCGATTTAAAAAATTCTTTGTCACATTAATAAATGGCATCATAGATCACATACGCCTTGCACATTTCAGTCTTATATTTCTTAACGTTTACTTGCTATTTTTATTTTGTCTATTTCACATACAGACGGACGGACAGACAAAGCGAAAACATAAACGCGTTTATCTGTTATTTATATATAGATATCTATTAAGTAAATTGTTTGTATGTATGTATGTTTTTTTATAATTCATCAATTACAGCACGTAGAAACTAGAGGAAGATGTCATTTTTAACGGAATAAAGAGTTAAGCGGTGTAGTCGGGTATTTAAACTGATTTTATTGACCTATATAATTTTACGAAATATTTTCTTATTTTCTCCGTTTGAATAACATAAGGATGAGAGCAGCTTATTTTTCGTTTGAATTTTGAAATTACTTATAAACATGGTACGAATTTGAGACTTGGTTGTTTCTATGAAGGAAAGAACAAAGTTTATTTTTATTTAAGACAGAATCCGAATCCTTATAGAATTAGCGTAAAAGTGCGCTTAGATTCAGAAAAATACGTGATTTTATCAGTTTTACGATAATACCAATTACAAGTTACCATGACAACTCTCTTTGTCGCCGAATTTGAGAGTCCAATGCATTTATATTCGAAAAAGTTAAACGTAATATCTTTTTTCAATTTCTGTGTGCGATTTTGCTTTTTTACATGGTGACCAAATATTTGTTGATTTTAATCGAAATATTACTAATAAATGGTTTTCAATGATATTTTCTTGCGGCGTAGAGTTCTCCAAAGAAAACTGTTTTTAAAACTACGTAAGTAACTTAAATAATTAGACGTAGATTTTTCACAAATTGTGCTTGGATAAATCGTTTCATTGATTCCAAAGTATTGTTGATATAAACAATTTCCTCGTGACAGAACTCATTGTTGAAAGAATCGAGCTAATAGTCGGAGGATAATATTCTCTCTGTGATTCTTAAATATTCTCTATATACTTTTTTGTCTTTCGTTAAATTAATTAATTTCGTTTTTCCTTTGTTCATTCATTTTTTGTTGATTATTGTGTTCTTGCTGGTTTTACTTATAGTATGACGATAAAAAATTTGGGAGGTGGGGGAGGGGGGGGGGGGGGGGGGGGGTTAATTCAATAATCATTTTTCTATAAGTTTATACGTAATTTTCGATTTTTCCGAGTGCAAAGTTTTTTCCCTTCATTCATCAAAATATGAACATATTTTTTTCGTTTTTGCTTTATTTGATAGATAAAACTGTTTTTACATGTTACACTAACGAAGTTTTAGATTCACTAAATCCGTTGAAATTCAGCGGAAACTTCCGCTAATATGAGATAAAACGGACTTAAAATAAGCCCCCTTAACTTATTTTTTGTGGTGCTGCTGTAACATTTACGGGCTGGGAGAGGACGGAATGGTGCCTCGACTCCCTTCGCGTTTCGCGAGAAACGCATGAAAGCGAGGGAGCGTTAATTTGGAGCAGAGAACTAGATTTCACTCTTAAATTCGATCATTTAGGCTCTCAGAACAACAAACTTCCGTTTGCTAGTGTCTCCGAATATCTAGAGTCGCTCTCAACGTAATTGTGATGCGGTAATTTCACTCACAATCAGTGAGGGACCTAAAGACGCTCTCGGTTATCCTTGGAGACACACTTGGCGGGAGTCTAAGCCTTCCGCTTAGAAGTTGATAATTCCGCCGCGCGGGAATCAGAGAGGAATTACATTTAATAACTTTGGCGCATTCTCCTGCTAATTAGCTGAGATGGAGAGAGATGTTCCTTGGGAAATAAAGGCGCGTCCACGTTGTGATTCTATCTCTCAGGGAAGGAAATGAGCGAGAATCTAATTTTCGTCTTTTCAGATGGATCTCAGATTCATCTCTTTAGAAACCCTCAGCACGCAAAACTTTGGAATCCAAACGGCAGCGCCATCGTCATGACAGTTGATTCGATATTCGTTCAAACACGATCGAGTTTAAGTTTCGAGGGACTCCTTCGAAGGTCTATATGATTTTTCCAAAGGCGATTCAATTTTTAACGAATTTTCTGTTAAAAATGTCGTCTCTCGGTGTTATCTCAGCTATATATTCGCGATTGAATTATTTCAACGATGATATTGCTCCTGGAGCATGGAAATCTCACAAACTATGCGCTATGTTCTTATGCATTTATAACACGTTTAAAGTAATGACATTCAGGATCAGTATATTTTTAGTGCTGCTTAAGCATATTTTTCTTTGTCGGAGTACTTACAAGTAGTGTTTCCAAAACGGAATACTACTTCCAATTTGTCAATACTGGACGGTGCAATATATCGCAATTTTTTTTAGAATTTAACATTGAGAAATGCGAGCGATAAGAAATTAGCTCTGCCCTCCGTCTGTCTGTCTGTTATTGGCTGTAGAGCCTAAACGATATAGCGAAAATGAATGAAATCTCGTATTTAGGCATTATATCAAACAGAGCAGAAGTTTTGAAGAACTGGTTGACATTGCTCAATAATAAAGGGAAGTTTATTCTACGCGTTTTTAAGAACAATATGATTTTCTCAAAAACGGCTATAACGATTTTGATCAAATTTCGTACAGTTGCTTCAGTTTACGTCTTCGATAATATTACATATTTCATATTTCTCAAAAAAATGAATATAAGGCTAGTTGACTCGGGCAACTTTGACATCAATTGGATTTTCTACAAAACGGCTCATACGATTTTCATCAAATTTCGTATATTTATTTAAGTTGATGTTTATAACGATTCTACATAGTTCACATTTTTCCAAAGATAACTAAACGACGTATTAGTACATGAGAAAGTTTGTACAATGTATGTTGTACTGTTTCCACTGCGCTTGTCATTAGAAAGATATACGTAAAGGTCATTTTGGGTCAATCATACTAAAGGGATGCACTGTTAGGTCTATATATACCAAAAGGAAATTCACTCAAGTTTTACAGAGGACCAGTGTTCTCCAAAACGTTTGACTTTTCATACAGTTAAGGGTGCTGGGAAACACTTGGTAAAATATAGAAAATCAACAATTTGGAATGTTCGAAAGGCCGTTATATAAATAATATTCACTAGGAAAAAATATGATAGCCCTGTACCAAAAATGATTGCGTCCGACCGATTTGATATCAATATGCATAAATTTAAAGCCTTATTTCCAAGATGGTGCACCGCGATGTTCCGTGCAAAATTTTAATCTACAGAAATGTTCGGAACCACTGGTTTAGAACAGGGACCGGCAACATTTCACGGGTGGCTTGCCAAATTCACTTCACCGTATGGTCTCACGTGCCAATAAAAAAAAATTCAATTCAAATTAATAATAATATTAATCTAGTTTATCATAGCCGCTGTATTTTAACAAAGAACACATCGTAAACGATATTTATTTGTGCCCAAATTTTCGTATTTAGTGTTCCTTATTAACAAAGACGGCTAGATTGAACTAAATGAGAACAGCACTACAGAATTACAATGTGCAGAAATTATGTATATTATGTGTTATAGTATACATACTGTATAGATTAAATTTTTATGGGTAATTTTTTTAGAAAACGTGCTAATCTGTTAATTTAAAAACCCTTATTTGAAAATAAATTGATCTGTCCAACACATGACTTTCTCCATATTACGTAAGTTGTCAACTAAAATCAAATAAAGACGGCGATAGGAACAGTTCAACTTACGTGCTTCAGCGCTAGCGATTCAATTGTTGTCAATATCACACGCGGGAGCTGCCCACTAACCGTCAATTTCGAAGAGAATTGAATATCTCTTGAAATATTCCTCATATTAAAATTTAGTTAAAACAATAGTTGTAGAAAAAAATAATATCTACAACTTATATGTGTGTGTGTGTGTGTGTGTGTGCGCGCGCGTGTGAATGTTAAGAAAAATTCAGTTTTAAGCGAAATATTTAAGAAAAACTAAAATTTGATGAGAGTACTAAACCGCTACTTCCTGGTGACCGATTGTTATTAAAATATTTTCAAATCTTCACAATATATATATATATATATATATATATATATATATATATATATATATATATATATAAAATCGCAAATATAGAATATCAAGCTGATCTGATGAATATTTTTTGAGTTGGAGCGCACGCAAAATTTGTCTCACACAAACATCATCAAGAAAACGGTCAAAACGTGTTCAGGGGACCTCAAAACGTATTTCCGTTGAATTCTCGAATAATAATATCTACAACTTTTATATATATATATATATATACGCAAAATTTGTCACACACAAACATCATCGAGAAAACGGTCAAATCGTGTTCAGGGGACCTCAAAACGTATTTCCGTTGAATTCTCGAATAATAATATCTACAACTTATATATATATATATATATATATATATATATATATATATATATATACGCAAAATTTGTCACACACAAACATCATCGAGAAAACGGTCAAAACGTGTTCAGGGGACCTCAAAACCTATTTCCGTTGAATTCTCGAATTCGATTTTTTTCATGAAAACAATACTTTCTCTATACTACGTATATGGAGAAAGTAAAAACACTGGACGATTCTATAATGCCCATCCGGACGAGAATGACAAATCCGAATCCTTCCGCAATACACTTAATTCTATCGCATTGTTTAGGAACATCTCACTTCCTCGACGCGACGGATATCTGCGAATCACAACGCGTATTCCAACATCATACGTCAGATCGACACCGCTCGTTTCCAATGGCAACGGAACTGAGTTCTGCCTCCATCGTTTCGTTATTCGTAGTAATTTTCGAGGAGAATCGCATCATCGATCCATTTTGGCGAAGCACCTAAGGCAGGATTGGGTGGGACCTCTTCTAATAATCGGGCCGCATCAGCGGTAACGAACAAGTACTCCGGCGGGCCGCATATAAATTTACCGATGCTCCTGCGAGCCTGTTTAGAGTTTTGGAACGGAAGTTAATTAGAGATTCTGAGGCATCGTACAGGCGTAAACAAAGTATAGAACGAGAATTTTTAGGGATATGAATTTCAATGGTTTTATTATGATGGTTTTTCAAAAAAAAAACGGTACAACAAACACCGCAAACTTTCTCATATATTAATGCGTCGTTTAGTTATTTTTAGGAGATGAAAATCGTATGAGCGGGTTTTTAGAAAATCCAATTTTGTTAATGTTGCCCAAGAATAAACTAGCCTTCTATTCATTTTTGAGACATATGAAGTATGTAGTATTATTGCAGACTTATACTCAAGTAACGGTACGAAATTTTATCCATATCGCTAGAGCCGTTTTTGAGAAAATCAAATTATTGTTAAAGTTGCCTAGAATAAACTAACGTTATATTCATTTTTTGAGAAATATGTACTATTTGGTATTATTGAAGACGTCAACTCAACTATACGAAATTTCACCAAAATCGTTGTAGCCGTTTTTGAGAAAATAAAATTGATGTTAAAAATGCGTAGAATAAACTTCCCTTAATTATTAAGCGCTGCCCACCATTTCTTCAAAGCTAGTACTCTGTATGATAAAATGCCTAAGTACGAGATTTCATTCATTTTCGCTCAACCGTTTAGGCCCTAGAGCCAATAAGAGACCGACAGACGGCATTGCGAAAACCACTTTTTCGGACTCAAGTACACCTAGAACGTATATTTCCGTAAAAATCTCGAGGTCGAATTTTTTCGCGATTACAATACTTCCTCAATATACTTCGTGTATGAGAAATTGAAAAACATATGACTCAGTGGCGTGGTTGAAGGCATCAGTTGACCAACTTAAAGGATTTCTGTGTTTTTATTTATTTATGCGACGTATCCGCTACAAAAAAGAGAGGAAAGCAATTCAGTTGTTCTCTCGCAAAAACAGAAGAGAATAGAGGTGATTTCGTCGTATACGCTATAAAACTACTATTACAGGCTTTAACACGTTCTCCAAAAATAATTGCGCGCCGCAACTAAACGCGTTTTAATAATTTCTCCGATTAAAAAGTTTTCCCACGCCGCCTTGATTTTCGTTTTACCGCGCTCTCTTAAAGCGAAAATTAAATTAAAATATTCACCCTCGCAACACGTTCGCTCTAATTATCTTTAAAGATAAAAGAAACAACGAAACATTTTTCGCACCCCCCCCCCCCCCCTCCCTCTCTCATACCCTTAGAATGGAGCGTTTACAACGGGGAAAAATTCCAACGAAAAAAGGCGACGACCCTTTGGAAATAAAACCGCAATTTAAAGCCGTTTTCCCTTTTAATTTTGAAAATTAAGACGCGGTTGGAAAAAAAGAACCAAGAACCCTTTGTCCGTTAACGAAGGGCGTTTTCTTCTCTTTGGCGTTTCCCGGAAAGAGAGCGTTTTTATTATACTTAGCGTACTTCGAAACGAAACATATTTTCATTTTTTTTTCGTTTATAGCGATTCCTCTTTAAACGAACATCCGCCTTTTCCTCCTGCAGACGTGACCGTAGTAGACACAAAAATTATATTAAAAATACCCTTTAAGCCTGAAACGTTCGAAGTAATTTGGCAGTAAGGGAAAAAACAAACCTTTAATTTTGAACTTGGCCGGGAATGGAGCCAGTGTTTCCCACTTTTCGGGTTGATACTATAACAAAACTATCTGATGTGCCCAACGCATGACTTTCTCCATTTTGGGGTATAGATATTTAAATTATTATGAATAACATTATAAGGCAAAATTATTATTTCGTATCGTAAAAGAATACAGTCGTCCTTATTACCGTAAATTATATTTTGAATATGTTTACAGAATTCACCGATAGATGGTGGCGCTGTATACTGGATATTTACGAATAAATTAATTATCTACTAAATGAAAGGTTCTACAAAAATTTGTTTCGAACAAAACTTGGAAGAAATATTATTCTCTACAACTTTGATCCTCACGAAGGGAGACATTAGGCCGGCCGCACACCGACGCGTCAAGACAGAGACGTTAGACAAGACACGGCGTCTGCGACGTGACGCAAGGAAAGGAACACAATGCAACACAATGTGTAAATGAAAACCGCCGCACACTGGTCTTTCTTAGTCATGCGGCTGACGTCAGGATCATGTCTAAGACAAGCCCCAAAAGACACCGCGTGTTCCTTTTTCTGCGTCATGCTTCAGTCTTCTTTTAGCTGTCAGCGAAGGAGGAATCATGTCCGAGGAAGAAATTAATGTAAAATTAGTGCAAGCGGTGGAGAAATCTCCTATAATTTTTGATTGTTCATTACATGGGCATAGTAACAGGGATGAGCTCGAAAAAGCCTGGCGTGAAATATCTAAGGAAACCGGATTAAATGTTAATTCAAGTTTTACATATATAGTATTTACTATCAAAATGAATGATTTCCATATGATGTACAGCCTCGATTATACAGAATAATTAATGTCGCCCTTTTCCGGATAATGAAATAGTCTGCAAAATCTGCAAATATAGTCTGCAAAATGCCTTGGAGAAAGTGTCATGAGTTCATTCAATAAACATGTATTTTCTTTTAAAAATGCATTACAAGTAAAAATACCTTTTACATTAAATTGACATTAGATATGTATTAAAAATACATTGAAAAAGTTTCAAAAAATATATTTTTTCTACCTAAATTCTTTATATTATGTTAAAGTGTACTTGTTTTGCCAAGGAATAATTGCATTCGGTTTTAAAGAATAACTACACAAACGATTTCTCAGTTCTACGACCTCAGAATTCGCTCTTCTGCAGCAAGGTTGTAAATTTTGATGAGGTGTGTGGCGACTTTGTTCGTCGTTGTCTGGGAACATCCGATAGTATGGTTGAAATTTCTCGGGATCTTTCAACAAATCACGTGCCAAAATGTATCCATCACAAGACTTGCTGAAGTCGTGGATCCATTTCCTTTTCTTTCTACGTAATTTAAACCATGCGTACATTAAAATTTCATCCTCACTCGAAGAAGTCATAGTGCGAACTGGCCAAGTGACGTTCGTCTCGTTGCAGACATGGTGTCCTTCCAGTGTGCGGGGGCTTGTCTGAAGCATGACTTAAACAAAAATTGACTGTCTTGACGCGTCGGTGTGCGGCCTACCTTAGTATCCTTCTATATCCTCTATCCTCCTCTGTAAGAAGCGTCTATATATAATGATGATACTAGTAATATGTGCTTGCATTCTGCAAACAATTTATCTCACCTTATTATAAAGAGTATATATCCTCCTATATCCATCCTCCTCTGTAAGAATATCCTATAGCCTCCTCTGTAAGAAGCGTCTATATATGATGATATCATGTGTAAGAAGCATCTATATATTATAGATGCACTATATAAATTGAAGATAGCGCTGTGAAACGAGGCAGGAGCGTCAATAAAACGGGATCAGGATGAGGCCCGAATAGAGAGGTCTAAGGCTCTAAGGGATATGTAACTCCGAGATTAAGGGTTTTCTCACAATGACCCCAACCCCTCTCGATACCAAAAAACCCCTTATCCCACCTTTCTTTTTCACCTTTGTCCCTCAGAAGGCAGATCCCTCTGGCGGACCTTTTCCAAAACACATCTCCAACTCTCTACTTGCACTCCTTCCTTCAAGGTTTCGTGTCCCGCCTTTCAAACATGTCTTACTAAACGTCCACGTCTTCTTTTTTTTTTGGACTTCGCGCAAGGTTTATTTTCGTAATATTTTTGCGATGGTGGAAGGAAAAAAAAGTTTTTCTTTAGGCGTCCGCTGCGAAAACTGAAAATAATTAGTTTTTTATACGTGAGCATGGAAAAATTAGCGTGTTTTAATTTTTTCATGCGCTTATATACCGCCACATATACGGAACCTAGGGCATTGTTATTTTTTTTTAATTTTAAGCGTTTCCCTATCCGCTTTCCGTCTTTTATGCTTACAGAGATATTTAAAAAAAAAACAAAAATTTGAATGGGCCTTAACCAGAACTTGTATATTTTTCAAAACTTACATATAAAGAACAACAGATGGCAGCAGTACAGAAGTCTACCCTCTCTATCTTTTACGGTTTAGTCACAGTTTTAATTTTGAAGCTAACGCGCAGACAGGCATACGCCGAAGTGAAACTTTTTTCTCCTTTGAAGCAGCAGCATTGCAATAAATCCCATTCTTTAGTTTCGTTTTGCAAATCGCTAATAACTCTGGATATATTTTACGACATGATCCCCTGCCATAGTCCGTTTCAGTGCGCGATGTTTCACTCCATGTAGTCTCTCTCTCCCTCTCTCTAAAAGGTCCCTTTTTCCCCTTTTATGGTTATATTCTCCCCATTCCATTCCTTTCTTTCTATACCCTCCTTTTATCTTTCCTCCTATTCTGTCGTCTACCTACGTGTTATCCTCACGGAAAAGAGAATTCCCATCATTCCACGCGCCCATAAAAGACTATATATATTCTCTCCCTCGCTCTCTGTACATTACTCTCTCCCACTCCCCTCTCCCGCTCTTCCTCTACCATCCCCCCCCTCCTCTCCCCCTCGTTTTCTTCATCTTACTCTCTCTCTCTACATCTCTTTCTCACCTTCCTCTCTTCCACTCCCTCTATTTCGGCCGCTGCAATCTCTCTTCCGCTCCATTCCCTTCTAGTGCAATCAGGTTGCCCAACTCCCTCTACATTCAAAATCACCAACTACTTCATTTTTTCCCCTTCATATATATATATATATAGAGCCCCCAATCCTCCCTATCCCCACGCTCGGAATCAAGACACGTTGACGCGAGATATTCCTTTTCCCGTCTCTGTCTTGCTTTTCCATCACTATTTGAGGTCTTTCCTAGGTTTTTACCGCATTTACTCTGTCTTTTAATAGAAATTTTCCGAATTTGTAATTTGGTGTTTTGCTTGTGTTTTTATATTTATATTTTTTCTGGTTCTTTTCTGTGGAATTATTATTACTATTTTATTCTCATTTGTAATTGTTGACGCAGGGTCAAATGTAAGATGGGACTATATAGTCTCAATTTCGCCCTAATAAAGTCGTTCGTCTGTCTGTCTGCCCTGGCGTACCTACTGGTGAGGGCTTTGGCCTGCTTACGCTGAGCAACACCCGGTGCGAACCGGGTAACGAATCCTGCGAAAGTAAGATTTTTACTTTCTCATATACGAAGTATATTGAGCGAAAAAATTCGACCTCGAGATTTTGACGGAAATATACGTTTTAGGTGTACCCGAGTCCTAAAAAGTGGTTTTAGCAATGCCGTCTGTCATGTCTGCTGTTGGCTCTAGAGCCTAAACGGTACAGCGAAAATGAATGAAATATCGTACTTATTTTTATATGAAGAATATTTCAAGAGATATTCAATTTTCTTCGAAATTGACTGTTAGTGGGCAGCTCTCGCGCGTGGTAGTGACAACAATTGAATCGCCAGCGATGAAGCGTGTAAGTTGAACTATCGCCGTATTTATTTGATTTTAGTTGGCAACTTACGTAATATGGAGAAAGTCGTGCGTTGGACACACCAATTTATTTTAATGTGAAGATTATTGAAAAAGGGCTTAAAAATTAGGTGGATGTATGGAGAAAGTCATGTGCTGAACACATCGGATGTTTTTAAACTCCGAAAGACGGCATTATCCGTGAAAAGGATGGAGAACTTGTATTTTGAAAAACAGGTGCAAAACTCGTCGCAGAACTGGAACTTATAAACGACGTTATCTCGAAGTCTGATTCTCATCTCCCTTACTCTCGGTGAGACCGAAAAGAAAACAATGTCGCGCCAACTCTTTTTTTACTTTCTCATTTTCTAAAGGAAATTAAATGGGAAAATTACTTTGACAAGAAGGTTCCATTCCTCGAGAAGATGAAAATGTTTTATGCAGATCTCGGCGAAATGGAAAAATTACCGTGACAAGATCTCGGCGAAATAATTCAAATTCCTTTCTCTCTTTTGACTGCGTTACGTGTACTCGAGTTGATTACTCGCTATGAATCCATTGTCAATGTGAGAATGAAGGAATTTGTTGCTAGGAAACCACATCATCACCAACTATACTGTTTTATGCGGTTCACCCTCTTATCATAGTACATATTTATATTGTTTTAGATTTGGACGTACGTTTCATTGGTTTCATGAATACCGTTCGATATAATATGCAGAAAATTAGTCCAGCAATTTTACATATACTATATGTATTTTTAGGCGCGTTTCGCTTACAGCGTGAGCGCCTATTATCGTCGGTCCGTCTGTCTGTCCGTCCGTCCGTCCGCATGTTCGTTCTCGGCTTCTACTGGACGGATTTTCATGAAATTTGATATTAAGGACTTTCAATCAAATATAAGAAGAAAATCGCAAAAATGAATCACGTACGCCAATCAGGGGTACCACTTTACTGGTGACAAAAAATTAAATTTTCGTCATATCTCGTAAAATATTGCTCATATCAAAATATTTTTCAAATAAAAGTTGTAGAACTCGTAAAGAACAGTATTTCCTTCCCTACACATTTTTATCATAGAAGTAGCCGTTATCGAGAAAATCAAACACAAACGTCTTAAATCGAGTTGAACGGAAAATTTCTTGCATGGTTACTTCTTCATTGTTGCTATCATAAACAATCTCACAAACAAACATGTAATTTACTTACGTGTGCATGCAATAGTTTTAAATAGGAAGAAAATGGATTATTTATGATGAAGAAAAGAACTTTAAAACGCTATTTCCCTTATGTACAGATATATAATTTCTTCTCTAACTTGTTTACGTTTCTAAGCGAATGGACAAGTAAGGAATCTAAATATGAAGAACAAAATATCAATTCAAAAAAAAAACCTAGGCCGACTATACTCTGATTAATGAGAGTTGAAGGTCATCTGTCAAGACGAAGAGAACTTCTCGTGCGCGTCCAATGTTGCCTCTCTCTCTCTCTCAGGTCAGTTCCGTCAGTTCACTCTTCGTTTTTACCTGCTGCGCATCGTGTTTTCTTTTCACTTGTGTTTTTTCCACATATTTCGGATCTTCTCGTATTCTGAGTTTCGGAATTTTTCTTTTCCTCCCGAATTCGGAGTTTTAAAATCAATCGAGACGTCTCGTATTTTCCTTTCTCGCTTTTTTCATCTTGGATATGGATCCTCGACCTCGCTCGAGAAGAAGACGGGGAAGACGATCCGCAGAGAGAGGCAGATCTGGAAGACCTCCCTTTGGGCATGGAGTTCCCATCAGAAGCCAATCTCGGGAGATGATTTGGACCGTCAGGAATTTCTCTGAAAGGGAGTAGGTACGCTCAGGGCCGGCTCAACAATACAAGCAGACCAAGCGACCGCTTGGGGCGCCAAATTTTCCTGGCAAAAATTTTCGGAAAATACCTTAATTTAGTTTTTCCATTTGGCTTTCCATTGATATGTTTAGTGTTTGCAGCTTGCGAATAAATTGAAAATGTGACTTCGAGTGAATGCTCAGGGGCAGCTCTACTCCGAATGGTAAAATATTATTTCCGAAAGCGGCTTCCGAGAAAACTACCGAATACAGATGGCTGGATGTGGTTTTTCCAACATTTTATTGCTGTTACATGCCGGGGATCTTTGCCGACCGGGTGAAACCAGTTCGCACCGCCAGTAATATTTCTAGCTGATTCCCTCTTTGATTTGCCGCCCCCGAGGGTTTCTGTCCGGGTGCAATGCACTCCTTGCACCAAAGGCCGGAAGAGAGCATTCCCTTAGGTTGGAAAGGGGGGGAAGAAAGGCCGTACATCGGCTTTGTCCCCGCCTTACTAGCCTCTGCAGCCTCATCAGAAGTTGGCCAGCGGGAGACATTTGCAAGGGTGCCCAAGAGCAAGGAAATCTATAGAAAATCCGTGGAGGATACGGAATTTACCGAAACCCTTCCTCCTGCGGTTCCTCTTTTGTTTCCACGTGCATTCATTTAGGCACGTTCAAAATTCTCGGTTGAAATAGTATATATATATATCTTTTAGGTTTGTTTTACTGCTTCTTAGTAATTGCCGCGCTGTGTTAGGGTGTGTGAGGACGGGGTAAATATTCTAACACCACTTTTCAACCCCTTCACCTCAAACATTTCCTCCTCCCTCGTATTTTTCATTGGTGACATCGAAAAAGAACTATTTGTCCGCATTAGTTCCAATACGTCCATCGTTGTCGATTGGTCGAGTGGTGTGCTTCTTGTAGTGTTTGAAGAATGTTATCAAGTTATAGCAGGTTAGTTTTCCTTGGGCATAATTGATACGTTTTTGTCTTTGCTCAAGAAGAGACGTCAATATTTAGTGTAAATATTATTTTTCCCATTGATAAAAGCGGGTGTTTCACCCTGAGGATGGAGCTATACCTAGTCTACGATCAACGAAGATTTTCTAAACCAGGAAGTTATGTTATATATATTTTATTCGATCTTTTTATATACCGTATTTAATCGATTGTAAGCCGACCCCTACTATTCACAAGGGCACGCGAGGAAAATTCCATGTTGGGTGTACAGACATCCTAGTTTTCCGGGATTTGTCGCGAAAAAATACCGAAAAGTATGAATGCCCCGGTTTTTTTCAATTCGTAATTAAATAAAAAAGGTATCAACTAAAATTAGGAAAACACAAATTACATACGTTATATTCAAGCATCCAATACAATTTTTACTAAAATGTAATCTGTCCCGGTTATGTCCCAGATTTTTAATCTCGCAACAAAAATACCCCTGTTTCTCTCTTTGTCTTCTCCAACGCCTCGCACTCGACTCATCAATCCCGTAGCGCCATTGTGCAGCAAGATTTGATGTTTCTTCCGCATATGCTATCACTTTTCTCTTAAAGTCTGCAGAATAATGCGTTCGTCCCATTATATGATTATTAAAAAAACTGAAAAACGCCAAAGTAAATGGCAAAAATGTACGCTTACAAAGGAACGAGGAAATTGATTGACTCAGGAAATCCTAAGATTACGCGCGCGCGCATGCTAGAGATGGCTCAGGAGTTATTTATCGAAACATTTATTTCAATTTTTAATACTCGACTCGAAGCCGAGTGGCAATTTTTAATGCGGTAAAAAAGTAAAAAAAAAGGTCGGCTTACAATCGATTAAATATCTTTCACGTTGTATGGTTAAATTATTTTTTAGTTTAATTCAAATAAGTTTGTTGCAATTATACTCTTTCTTGAACCAACCTTTGATAAGTAGTTTAATGTAGAAGTTTTTCTATTTAATATTTGAGTTAATTAACTTTATTATTGGGAAATTTTATTTCCTTTTAAGAAATTCATCCTGAAGGTCGTTTTAAATTTTCAATTTTAAATTGGTAACAAATTTGTAAGCTGCTTCGGTAACGAAAATTGTCCTTTGTTGTACCGATTCCAAGTAATAGACGATGTTCATCTTGCTGTTGAAGTTCGTAATCAGTCATAAATTTGGAGTAAGTATCATTTATACACGATAAAGCCCGCTTTTCATCCCAGCCCATATTTTTTAAATCATTTTTTTCGGAACGTCTTTCCAAGATCACTTCCAAGATAAGGCTTGATTCCATTCGTTTTATCGCTTCTTTTTCCCCTGCATCTTTCCTTCGCAGTATTCACAGACTCCCAAGTGCATTTTGCAATCAAGGATCAATTTCATCCTTTCTATTTCATTCAAAGAGCAATTTGTACCATCAGCTTCAGATAAGTTCGTCACAGCCTTCATTCATGCGTTTTGCAACACGTCTATGAATAAGGCAATGTGTCGATGTTGAATTTTTGATGCCTTCTTTATGAAACTTACTGCACCAGCAAGTTTGACAACCATTGATTGAGCCCCATCTGTGCACATGTATATCGATGCAATAGTTCCAATCAACCCCATTGTCATTGAAATAAGTATCGCGCAGTTTATGATTCCTTGGTGACATTTCGAATTTATTTTTCTGTGAATAAAACCTTGTTTTTTTATTAAACTGTTTAATCACAAAAATACACTAAACTTCAAATTAATTCTGTCCTATTACACTAATGATCTACCGAATTTTAATGTAAAATTTATGTATCGATGGGGCGCCATGATTGAAATCTGCTTGGGGCGCCAAAATGTCTTGAGCCGGCCCAGAGTACGCTCATATCACCGAGAGAGGTTCCCCTATCATCCCCTTTAAGAAGATGGTGGAAAAAACATCAGCTGCACTCAACGTGAGCACGAATACTATTTGGAGAGTTTCAAAAGAAAAGAAAAGTTTGTCTGAAGTATCAGGTCCATCTCCCCTATCAACCCCGGGCAAGAAAAGACCGCGAGATTTGAAGATAACGAATTTGGATCCGTTCAAGGAAGATGTCTTCCGTAGACATATATATGGCTACCACAGACGGAATGAGCACCCAACATTATTTAAGGTATATCGATCGCTTCTCGAGGAAGATTTATACATTAGTTCCTTGAGAAAAATATTTCATAATCTGGGGTTCGAATATAAAAGGATTTCAGGCCGAACTTTACTTCTGGAGAGAGGAGATGTTGTTAGGAAAAGAAGTATTTTTCTGAGAGAGCTGATTGGCAAAGATTTCGAGCACATCATCTGGCTAGATGAGACGTGGGTGAATGCGGGTCACACTGTCATAAAGGGACGGACCGACAACACCCAGGGACCATCTGGAAAAGGAGGAAGGTTCATCGTCTGCCATGCTGGGACCTCAAAAGGATTTGTTCCTCGGGCTCTTCTTTTATTTCTCTCTAAAAAGACGGGAAACTACCATGAGGAATCATGCAAAATTTTACACGCGGTTCAGGGAAACACTACTGCCGAATATAAAAGAGCACAGTGTGGTCGTCATGGACAACGCTCCCTATCATTCCGTACAGATAAATAAGCCTCCCACGGTTGCTAGCAGGAAGGCCGTGATAATGGAGTGGTTACAGACAAATAATATTCCTTTCGATGAGAAGATGACGAAGGGAATATTGTTACATTTAGTGGGAAAAAATAAACCCCGGTTCCCTTCTTACGTTATTGATGAACTAGCAAAAAGTGAAGGACACGGAGTGATTCGTCTTCCTCCTTACCACTGCCACTTCAACCCCATTGAACTGATTTGGGCTCAGGTGAAAGTGTACGTAGCTCGAGAAAATAAATTATTTACCACAAAAAGAAGTCGAAGCACGTTTTATGCAAGGCATTCGTAATGTAACGCCGTCTGACTGGAAAAATGCTGTGTATCATGTGAAGATAGAAACAGAAGAAGCGCGGAAAAAAGAATGCGGCCGTTGACGAGCTCATTATACAATTAGATGAAGTAAGTTCCGACGGTGACAGTGAAGAACAGTCAGTGTCTTCTGAAACCCACGGTGATTGGGGAGATTTCATGGAGGGTGTTGAACCGATGGAATCAAGCGTTTAGAAATTTATTGTTATATTTTCGTTACCGACAATTTCTTGTGCCGTTAATTGTACTGATAATAAATGTAAGCCTGCTTATGAAAAAACCTTACTCGTAACATTTTTTCACACCCTTTTTCATTCTCCGTTGATCGCGTCTACGTTTGATATGCTAATGACTGTTTGAAGCGGCGCGCCGTGCCTCAACGGCCGCTCGTGTGCAAGTCTTTCATCAACCATCTTTCTTAGGGTTGGGTTTTCTGTCTCCTGCCTGAAGAACACCCCCGTCTTCCTTTTTCCCACCCTTTCGTTTATTATCCCAAACGGCCAGGAAAAATTTTAGTGCGACGAAGGCGGTCTCCTTCGGGCGGCAAAATTCTCTGGAGACCCCACGGGTTCATGACCGGACCTTTTCATGCCAATTCCACCCCTAATGTAGGGTACAAAAAAAGTGGCAAGGGCAGCACCCGGAGGCAGATTTTTATGGCATGCAATTCCTTTTCAATGGAAGCATCCTCGTGTCACAACTACTGCGTTCTTCGGCTGTCCGTTTATGAAAGCCGTTCTTTCCTAGCCTCCTCCACTAGAGGATTTGCAATACGGTGTTTAGAAGTTCAATCGTTGATAAACTTTCGTAAAAAATACATTTCAAAGAATATATGGCACATTATAATATAATCCGCGCTACTTAAAATTACCCTACATGCACGACGATAAAACGGCCGGGTGCGTAGCACACATCGCATTGATACGATACTGGATTTGTTGGGAAGTGCAGTTTAGAATTTTAATGTTTTATGATTTATGTTTTATTTTGATCTCTATATATGTATGTGATAACACATTCAATCGACGATACTATAATCATTAACTTTACAAAGTAATCGGTCGACGAAAAACCTTTTACCTCATTGGAGTCCGCCTTCTCGGCTTCCGCTCGCCCGTTTCATTTGTTTATAAACACGGAGCTCGAAAACTATTTCGCGTATCTATTTGAAGTCTCTTTCAGAAACTTATTTAAAGCATCCTCTTTGTTTCCTCCGCAGCATATATGCCTGTAAAATGCATTGGTAAAAGGTTTGACGCAGGTCGAAAATTTCTCGTCCCGAATAAGAATTTTATGTGCACGCTCATTTTAAAAATTTATTAATAAATAATTAAAAAATGTTTTCAACTTTATAATAAACCCTTCGTTGCGAAGACTGAAGTAGGAAGGATCAGAAAAAACTTTGACCTCCTCTGACCGATACGAGCCGAGATTACAGTTTTTTAAATTAACAGTGTGACAATTTGTGGAAAATGCAAGATTTCTTATTTTCTTTCATTTACAGAGTTTAGCTATTGTTTTATATGATTGAAATCTGGACGTTCAGATGCAAAATTGAACTTACTAAAGGAGTCGTTAAATTTTTTTCTGAATCGTGCCAACTGAAATCAGTTAAAAATTACGGAATAAGCGAGAGGCGGGGAGATAATAGAAGATAGGCGGGACATTGTGTGGGGATAGAATAGTGGCAACACTGTAGCTGTGACAGAAGACCTTCAGATCCCAACTCTTATTAATCAGAGTATAGAAATTAGAGAAAGGCACGATGACGCAATCCTTTTGTGAATCTTAAAACAATGTTTAATCGAACTACAAAGTGAATTATCGGCACTCGTTCAACTTGGAATTGTTTTCTATAATAAACCGAATCAAAATATATTATTTTCTGTTCAGAGAGGCTAAGCAAAACAACCGGATTTTGAGGCCATTGACCATAATTAAAAACAAATGGAATCAAAATAAGCCAGTCATTAGCTAACGAACAGTGAAATGTAATATTTGTATATTTTAATTAGTAAAACGCAATTGCAGCCTTCATCCATGCAAATGTATTAATTTTTGATGAAAAATCTAATTTTCGAGCATTTTCGCAGTTGATATTATGCATGGCGAGTCCATCAAAAAGGCAAATATGGGCCCCCTTATATCTTGAAGTCCAGGAAAAATGGTCCTCCTGGCCCCAACCTCCCATCTGAGATGCCCTCTTTGTAGCTTTACCAAAGTGTTAAGTTAATACGAGAGTCGTAACTCATTTGAAAGCAGTAGATAATTACTCCCTTGAGGACCACCACGGTTCTTGCTTTTTATAACAAAGGCAAGAGTTAACCGCCGCTAAGTAGCTGCAGGCGAAATCCAAAAGAAGAGGCTCTCGAATTTATAGCAAGTTATAAAAGTTCAAAATGTGGGAAAGACGAAAGCCCTTTTGGGTGTCCACGAAAACTCGAAAGGAGAAACTGTCGTCAGAGCTGAGCGTCACGGGAAAATTATCGATCGCAAATAATAGCAAAACGAAGAGTTTTCTATTTCCAGCGATTGCGACTCAATTAATCCCGTCCAACGCACCTTATAGCGCTTGCGACAGACAGACCGACTCGCCATATTCACCGATAACCTTGTCCAGCTCTATGATGTGACTGACTTGTCGCTTTACCTGTTTGGCCCCAAACGCGCGTTCGTTGACGGGATGCTTCTTTGTACGAGAGAAGTAACAAGTGCGGATCTTTTTTAAGTCGTCCATCTTACGAAAAAAAAAAGAAAAATCCTTTCCCTTTTGAGGTCGAAATTCTATCCGAGAGACAGCGCGCGAGTTCTCACTTTTATTCAGAAATTCAATAAAATCCATCTACCCAAGCCTGATATAATATAATGCGTCAGATTCGGAGCCATTAGTGAATACTTCTCGGTTCAAATAAGTTCTTTTTAATGTTGTTTTTGACCCTTTCTCAAAGTTATTCCAAAGGTTAGAGTTCATCTTTATTTTTAACACTTTTACGCACGCCGAATAATGGTGCCGATGCCTTCCTTTTGTATTAAAGGTTAAAAGTTTTTAACGGCAATTAATCTCATATGTGGATTCCTCACATTCATCTATTCATATACATCCGTATGCGTGGTGCTAGGGTGGGAAACCTTTCCGACACGTTGGGCCGCATTGGTGACAGTTATTCCTTCGGTGGGCCGCATTGGAAACCTCCAATTCTTCGGCAAGCGGGATTTATGTTAATTAAATAGGAAGTTACGAAGAGGTTCTTAAGCACGGTCTGAGTGAAAATCAAGTTAAAATTAGGTTTTTAGGGATAACATTTTCAGTGTTAAAAATAAAGGTGAACTCTAACCTTTGGAATAACTTTGAGAAAGGGTCAAAAACAACATTAAAAAAACTTATTTGAACCGAGAAGTATTCGCTAATGGCTCCGAATCTGACGCATTATATTATGTCAGGCTTGGATAGATGGAAACAGAAAAATGAAAAATATTGCGCACTAAGAAACAATGTCAGTGGGCCGCAGTTTCGACACTCGCGGCTTATATTAGCATAAGATGAAGCGGAACATCCTATAAAAGCACTTAATTTGCGAATGTATGTATACCAATCTAGATACGTAGATATTCGTCTGTTTTTCCTCTCTGCGAGCATACAACTCGCAGAAGGAAGTTTTTAAAAATTTGCTTCTTCATTCGAGCACGTGAGGAGGAGAAATAATTTTTAAAAGTACGCCTATCCCTTAATTTTGCGGATGATAAGCGATCTTGTCAGTGGTCCAGACGCCGCGGCGGTCCGAGAGCGACTGTGGTTTGGAGGGCGAAATCGAGCGTCTTTTGTGTTTCGCAGAGGAGCACGGACTACACGGTTTATTTTCACGGCGGGCGAATGTTTCACGTGGTCATTACCGTCAAATTTCCGTTCACAATTCGCACTCAATAACTCTCATTTACGATGGACAATCGAAATGACAGACAGACAAACGACTTTATCAGGGCGAAATTGAGACTATATAGTCCTTTGTTACATTTAACTCTGCGTCAACAATTACAAATGAGAATAAAATAGCAATAATAATTTCACAGAAAAGAAATAGAAATAAAAAAAAATAGAAAAACATAAAAGGAAAACACCAAATTACAAATTCGGAACATTTCTATAAAAAGACAGAGTAATTGGGGTAAAAACCTAGGAAAGACCTGACTTGGCTATCCTAGTAAAAGACCACGCAGGAATAGGAGAGGAATGCAGAGCGAGAACGCAGGGAATACAAACGGGAGTTGACTGAAAAACTGTGCTCTTGTTTTGGAAAAGGCAGCGAAAAGTGTGCACCTCTTGTATGACGAGATTCAGCATGTGGTAAAAAGAGAATTTGACGTCGGAACGCAATGCGGGGGAAATCATTCGAAAATCAGCTGAACGCAACTGAAAAAAAAAGACTCAAGTTAAGAGCCTTTCTTCGAGACAAAATGCCTCCAAGACAGCGAACGTCGCTGCTGAGGCCTCTACAATGGCAAGTTACTGCGCAGCAAAAGTCATGATTTTTTGATCGACCATTAACCGACGCTGATTTTGCGAAGAAATATTTGGTAGTGATTAGTGGAGATATGTTTGAAAAAATCTCTTATAATTATATAATATAGTATATAATATAATATAAAACATTCTGATGTATCATTCATCACAGATGAAAACTTGTCCAAAAGTACAAAAATCACTCGCAGCATGAATGCTATTCTTTCCTATTACAAGACAGTTGCGATATTAAAAGATACTGGCCAGTTGTTATTTCATATATGTGGGCTAAAAAACAATAATCTAAAATAAACAATAAAACGAACACCTTAATTGTGGTGTCCTGCGTCACGCGCGAGGGTACTTATTTACGTCGACAGGTAAATTCGTCGTTCAGCCGACAGGTGGCAGAAGCGTTCACTTAACTGAAGAGCTTACTTGGCGAGTATTTGCGTAAATATTCTAGCGATAATATCATTACACCTCTTTCGATGGTTATCACTGGATTGTTTCCAATACGCACTCTCTCGAGCACCCATAAAGTACCAGATTTAGCTACAATTCGATTCATCACAATGGATACCACTGAAATCAACTTGTGGCACATAGCGAATGCTTTGATGTTTGGGACTCGACTTGTTTTACGTCTGGCCTGTTTATCTGGCCTTCTAACTTCTTCTGCAATAACGGTGTAACGCGTCACATTGTAGCAGTAACTACATCGCTTGCCTACGTCTATGATTAACTTTCACTTCGACAAACGTGCAAATACCTTCGGCTCTCCTTAACAGCTCGCGCAGTGTTCCCTGACGAGCGTGTCGCCATAGAAACTACGTATAGAGAAATACCGCCGCTCACTCCTTAAAATAAAACACAATCCAAAAGGAAAATACTGGTTACATAGAAATAATGCGTCGCTCACCCTTGACGATGGTTGGAATGTTCCAGCGGCGGACGAACTCTGCTCTCCCTCGGTGTCTCCTCTTCAGGCAACTCTGACTGATTCGGAAGGCCAAGCCGTAAAACACACACAGAAATAGAACACATCGCACAAGCATGGTAAAAAAACACTGCCACCAAATGCACCTCGCGCTCCTGAAAGTAAACATAAACGAACGTATATAACCAAAAAGAGGTAGTGACATCAGAGTCTAAATACAAGATTAAACCTATCTGATTTGAAAGCTTTCTGGAATTTAGAAAAAACAGACGAGGTCGGAAAGTATAATTTTAGATGCAATCTTCCCAAAAATATGTCGATTTAAGCGTATCCTAACTTCTTAAGGAGCTGCCGTATATACTACTGAACTTTACGATCAAAGGATTAATCTCACACTTATGGATGCCAAACGGTATGGAGGCGGTTTAAACATTAGATTATTTCACATACATGCACGCCTCAGAAGACTTGGCATTCCTTTGGAAAATCGGACTGCATCGAGACTCCAGACGACTTCTCACGCAAGTAACAAGACGAGACTGCGGCACGACCCCGGTGCATGCCGGGAAAAAATGGCAGACCACGGGGAAAAAATAAATAAATTTATCCTACCTCTGTAGGTGTAGTTCCGAATGACGTATGCTGTTCCCGGCATGCAATGCGTAGCACCTGTCGCAGAAGAGGTTAGCTTGGAACGGTGTGAGTGAGTCCGTCGAGGTTCTGTCCTGATTTTGGGTGTAATACGAGATGCTCAAAGGAATTTTGTTATTACGATGCCCACTTTTGATGGCTTGCTCACCCTTACGCGATGGAAAACGAAATTCGAGCCTGCTGTTTTCCGATGCTAGGACACCCTTGTCATTGACACCTGCCTTGTCTCGTCTTAGAAGTGTACATATTGAGAGGGGATGCGCTAGGAACGTTCTGGAAGCAGGATTTGGTACTTGAAGTGCTCTGGAGCAACGGTAAGTACATTTTATTCTTTGTTTTGTCAGAGATGTTTATTAAAATGTGACTCCGTTGTGGAAAATAACTCGTACTAAGCTTAAGGAAGCGTCACGAATCGTCGCGAATTGGCTGTACTAGGAATGCTTTGAAAACCTTCAGTCGCCCCGAATAAATACAATAAATGCCGACGTTTAATATCTTAAGCGATGGAACATTGTGGGTGTTTATCCTGCGTGAATTAACTCGTTTCCTTAGTAACTGTGAAACTTTATAACATTAAATCAAGATGGCGACCGGAACTTGACATAATTTTAGTTTCGCTAATTAAGAATTTTTCATTTTGTTAAGTAATTATCGCCATCTGAGTTTTATTATTGAATTTCGTAATTATTGCAAACTTTGGTAAAAAAATAATGTTTTCTCGAAGTAACTATGGATATTTATGCTCAATTAATTGCGATCAAAATGATTTATCTCTACGGTTGACAACCAGACGCGATCTGTTCCATTTCGAATACCGGGCGGAAAGGTCGCGTAAACAACGTATCGCGTTTCACATACCATTCCTTTATCCATTAACATTCCTTAATATCTTCTTCCTTCCTCTCTCCATCCTATCTTCTTTTATGACATTTAACGACACGTTCGCACGAATATGATAACGCGCGCGTTAAACAATCCTGCGAGCGAAATTCAACGGAAATTAACTGAAATCAGACGAAACGCCTTTTCTTCAGTAAAATTAGGAGATGAAAACGATCACGAAGGAGAGATTAAGGCAAATAAGGACGCCGAAAAATTCTTTATCTCACATAAAAAAGGTCCTTATGAAAAGATTTTTAAAAATTCTTTTGGTTTCCTTTACCTTCGTCTCTCTCTCTCTCTCTCATTCTCTCTCTCCTCTCTCATACCTCTATCATTCTCTCTCTCATTCTCTCATTATCTCTCTCATTCTCTCTCATCTCTCTCTCATTATCTCTCAATTTCTCTCTCATTCTCTCATTCTCTCTCTCATTTTCTCTCTCATTATCTCTCTCATTCTCTCATTTTCTCTCTCATCTTCTCTCTCTCATTATCTCTCATTATCTCTCTCATTCTCTCATTATCTCTCACTTTCTCTCTTATTCTCTCTCATTTCTCTCATTCTCTCTGTCATTTCTCTCATTATCTCTCTCCCTTTCTCCCCCTCTCTCTCTCTCTAGGTCCTCTCCAAAATTCTCCCTCTTTCTTTCACCCAATCATTTCTTTCCGCCAACGCCTTCAATCCTTGAACGAAAAGAAAGTGAGAGAATGAGAGAGAAAGAAACAGCATTTCAAGCCTTGATCCATCAATTTCAGCGCTCGCTTCATCTTCGCCTCCCTTCCTCCTCAAGTGCCTCTTCAACTCTTCCCATTCTCTCTCTGACTCTTTCTCTCTCTGACTCTCTTTCTCTCTCTGACTCTTTCTCTCTCTATATCCCAAAAACTTCCATTTGCCAAGTCCTTTAAGTTCCTCTATCAATCATCTCTCCCTATCATTCCGCCTGTTATCTCTCTCTTTCCGTCCTATCTCTCGATTTTTCACATTCTCCTACTAACTTACTCTTTTTTTTTCCTGTCCCTCCAATTTCTCTCGCTTTCACCACCCTCCTCTCTACATCTCACCCTCTTCGGGCAAGTCCTTTCTCCTCTCCCACTCTCTCCCTCCCATTCTCCTCCCCTCTCTCCCTCCCCTCTCTCCCTCCCTCTCCCTCCCACTCTCCCTCCCCTCCCTCTTTCCTTCCCCTCCCTCTTTCCCTCCCACTCTCCCTCCCAGTCTCAATTTCGCCCTAAATAAAGTCGTTTGTCTGTCTGTCTGTCCCTCCCCTCCCTCTCCATCTCCCACTCCCTTTCTTCCACCACTTCTTCTGCTAAATATGTAGCATGTTTTCGTCTTATTTATTTTTTTAATTTTCTTTAATTATCTTGTTCATTACTCATAAAATTAAAACATTTTTGTAAATCTTATCTTGTTAAACTTGTATGAATTATTATAATTCAACTATTGTCCTTTCATGTATCTAGGGTTTTCGCAGGTTTTTTCCACCCCCCCTTTTACCGCAGTTACACTGTCTTTTAATAGAAATGTTCCGAATTTGTAATTTGATGTTTTCCTTGTATGTTTTCTATTTTTTTATTTACTGGTTCTTTTCTGTGAAGTTATTATTACTATTTTATTCTCATTTGTAATTGTTGACGCAGGGTTAAATGTAAGAAAGGACTATATAGTCTCAATTTCGCCCTAATAAAGTCGTTTGTCTGTCTGTCTTCGACCTCCCATATACTCTCTTTTCATCTTCGATTTCTCTTCCCTTAATTTTCCTTATTTAATTACCCAAGAAAATTATACTTATATAACTGAGCAATTCATTAGAGCGATTCTCCGATCCCAACGTTTATTTATTTTTCACTCAGAGCGTCCTAAAAGTCGATCCAAGTAAAAAAACATTTTCTTTCATAGGTTTTTAATTAGAGGTGAATCTCTGTCTCTTAAATTTCTTTGATTATATATCCTCTCATATTGCGACCCGTGTTTTTTTTTTGTTGTCAATCATACGCTGCGGTGATACTTGTCTACGTCATTATTTTTTTCTTGGTGACGTGATACCGGAAATTTCTGGTTCGTGAAAAAATGTTCGCATTGAGAGTTATGTAGTTAAATTACATATTATCTTGCTTCGAAAGTTTTCAAGCGTAACTTCAACAAAATCGGATCGCGTCTCAGAATTATTTGATTTTCTGTTAGGCTAATTCCCAACAGAACACGGTTGCTGTTTGCTTCTGCATATTTATGATATTTACGCTGCTTGAATTGCTTCTTTCTAAAATTCCTTTATTATGTTCTGAAAATAATTGTTGGTGTCGCTTCTCTTAGCGATCACCGGTTGCGATGTTGCCACATCTATATGGAATCCACTGGTAAATGATTCAATTATCAGCTCAAATATCCGTAACCTTATGTGAATCCATATTATTAGTTTCTTAGAGGTTATGTGGTGCTTTTTGGTAGTTGAACGGTTTTATATTAATTGTTATGATTCAAGGCTTCGACGTGGTAATACGAAATCCCATAAGAAAAAGGTAGCAGGCGATTCTTACAGCGAAAAACATCGTTCCGTCTTCGTAACATAAATCGATCGATCATGTGGCTCAATGATATGTCGTTAAGAGATATATATTTACGAGTATAAAGTATCATTTTCGCAAAAACCCGAAGCATGGAAGACGGTGATGTATTAGTTTAGTTACCATGGAGTTCCGATCCAAGCTTTCTTTATGCTTCACTTTTTAATCACCATCTTTCTCCTTCATATACTATTTTTCCTTTGCCCATCGCCAGTGGCGTAGCTATGAATTCTGCCACCCCCCCCCCTTCCCCCGCGATGTTTACCTGCGGGTTCCCCTCATAGACGTTTGTTAAGAAAACATCGTAAAATACAATAATAAAATAAGTACTTATTTTCTTGAAACTGAACGAAAAATGTATTTTTAAAAAATTAATAACACTGAAAATAGGAGTCTGTGAAGCATAGGAACAAAAAAATTAGTCACAAAAATGTCTTCTTCCTTGACTTAGCCTCGTCAAAGTCCTATTAATAATTCTTTAAGCGTAGCAGCCGATTCTTCAGATTTTATTGAAAGAATTGATAAATTATTGAGACGTTGCTGGGAGGAGATATTCCGTAGGTAGTTTTGAAAATGACCTTTGTGCCGAAGTAGCTGTCACAGGAACTGTCAAAAATAATAAAAGGGCTGTTACGATTTCGGCAAAACTATATGTTAGACTATTGTTTTTCATCCTTTTTGCTTTGGCGACACACTTTTTAAATGATCCAGCTCTCGCGACACACCATGAAATAATCGCGACACACCATGAAATAAAAAGTGAATTTTCTTGGTTAAAATAATAAAAATACTTAAAATTCATCATTTAACAATAAAACATAAATATAACAAAAAATATAACAAAATGTTTGTTTTTATTAACATCAAATTAGTACAAATATGACCGAGGTCATTTCAGAGTATGTACAACGAAATCTATATACACATATATATATGTATGTATATATAAAATTCATTATTTAACAAAATAAAGAAAAAGAAATAAATATCTGTCGAATAACAATTTTTTTAAAATTAATGTGAAATTTGAGCCTTTTTTCTAAGTTTCCGTCACACACCGGTTGGGAACCACTATGTTAGACTATTGTTTCGTACAACGAAAAATTCGGCAAATTCTCCCATATCTTTCAATAGAGAGGTTTCATTAAGGATACAATTTTTAAAGGAAATTCTGGTGATATATCATTCTCATAATATAGCTGTAATGTCTGCGCCAATTGGAAAAGTTCTTCTTCGTCTAAATAGGTGAGGGTTTGCGGATTCAAAGAATTAATTTTTTTTGTATTACCCTCTGCATTGCCTCAAACCTGGAATCAATTTGTGTAGTGATGATGTCGAACATTCTGTAGTACACATTAATTTTAAAATTTTGTTCTACACTAGAAAATCTACAATCATCACAACATTCATCGTACTCTTTTTTTCGTTTAGGCTGTCTGTTTTTCTTGAAAGATTGGGTTAACGTTCCACTTATTTGCAATATCTATTGCTTTAATTTTTAACGCCCAATACGGTACTGTTTAATATTTTCTCTGGCTAAGTTCAAAGAGTTTGTCGCTTTCATCAAATGTAATTCATTTGACTGCAAAAGCTTAGACACAATATTTATTTCGGGCTGTGGGCCCCCTGACCGTTCGGGCCCCCATCGCCGGTCTAGGACAACTGGCCACGGCCGACTGGCCGCGGCCGACCGGTCGCGAGACAACTGGCCGCGGGGTCAACTGGCCGCGGGGCCAACTGGCCGCGAGACAACTGACCGCGAATAAGTTTCTCGAAAATGGTCTGCGATTACTGAAATACTGTGCAATGGTTGTGAACCCGATAACATTGAAATGGGTTTATTTATTTTTAAAATTACAAACAATATTTTACAAAATATGAGAATAGAAGTTGATTATAAAACATAATTATTTGTAAAATTATGATAAGTTTTTTGTTCATTACATGTGAAAAGAGTATGAATAATAGATTTCGGCAGAAAATAAAAATAGCAAAGACAAGGTTACATATCAATGAAATTTATTATAAAATATCAAAACGTAGGAATTAATAATAATACAGAAAAAATTAAAATATAGGTAATATCGTAATACAGATAATAAAAAAAGTTAGGCGTCCATTTCAAAATTATGAGCAATACCCCTTAAATATTCGACGTTGTCTCTATTTCCGTAATCTGCAACAATTGCTAAAATTCTAGCATCCCAGCTCTATACTTTTTCAATTTTACGGGAGGATTTTGTCCTGCAATTAACTGCTCATAATAAAAATCCCTCCCACTCTGAACTTTACGTAATCCGTCGATAAATTTCCAGATGTTAGGATCTCTCATTGTTGTTTTGATCGGAGGATTACATTGTCTCACATATGTTTGACGATATTAATATACTTTAAAAACACGCGACTATTATACATTTTAATGCATTATTACTGACTTATTAATTGCTTTTTATAATGAAAATATGAAATATTTGAAAGCAAAAAATTAAATGCGTTATAAAATTTTTCAAAATTAAATTACTTGGGTAAATGAGGAACTACAAAAATTTCTCACATTTTACTCGTAACATGTATTTCCGTTGAAATCTTGAAGTTGATTATTTTCATGAAAACAATACTTTCTCTATACTACGGTATATGTATAAAGTAAAAAGAAATAATTTTCATAAACGCACTTGAAATATTCACATGAATTCCTTCACCGAATTACATTTTAGCCATTGGTTCGAAAGACGGGTTGAATATTTTTGTTACAGTGATTTTTGGTTGTTTCTGAAGTAATCAGTTGACTGTGGAGAAGGGACATGTATTTCAGTGTTATCGGGTTCACAACCATTGCACAGTATTTCAGTAATCGCAGACCTTTTTCGAGAAACTTATTCGCGGCCAGTTGTCTCGCGGCCAGTTGGCCCCGCGGCCAGTCGGCCGTGGCCAGTTGTCCCATTCCGCCCACTGCGGCCGCTTGGGTGCGCTGTATAGTTGTTAGGCCACTGCCCATAGCCTATCCCAGGGGTTCTCAAACTTTTTTGACGTCCCGTAACCCTTGCATTCAACTATTTTTTCTCGAGGAACAATAACTAAGAGGTGGTAAGCCAAATAACAAAATTTATTTCATAATCACTGTAATTGTTATTTACATAATTTATGTATTATGCAGTTTTCAAGCGAATTTCAAGTTTCTTGCTGTAAATGAGAGACTCAAGAACGTATAGGGTGTCTTCCTCAAGTCTATCGCGGAACCCCATTTAGATTCTGCCGAACCCTAGGGTTTCCTATGAACACAGTTTTAAAGACCTGTGGCATATCCTGTCTCCTTAGCTACAATAACTACGCATTTGTCTTGTCCGATTCTACAGAGTTTTCTTCATCTCTTCCTTATCCTCGATCGCTTCTATTATTCATTCTCCTCAAAATAAATATTCTCTTCTTTCTCTCTCTCTCTCCCCCTCCGATCCCTGGATCCATCTTAAGATTTTTTCGATTCCAGTACATCTGCCGCATATTTTAACATTCATTTATTTTCATTAATCTTCTATATAGCTTCTCTTTTTCTCTCTATTTCCTCTTCTCTCTTCCTCCTCCCTCTATCCCGCTCTTTTTCTCTCCCTCCTCCCTCTTTCTTCCACACACTACCTCCTCTCTCTTCCTCTCTCTCCAACTCCTCTCCCTCCCTCTCCTCTCTCTCCCTCTCCTCTCTCTCCCTCTCCTTTCTCTCCCTCTCCTCTCACTCCCTCTCCTTTCTCTCCCTCTCCTCTCTCTCCCCCTCTCTCTCCCTCTCCTTTCTCTCCCTGTCCTCTCCCTCCCTCTCCTCTCTCTCCCTCTCCTCTCTCTCCCTTTTCTCTCTCCCTCCCTCCCTCTCTCTCTCCCTCTCCTCTCTTTCCCTCTCCTCTCTCTCCCTTTTCTCTCTCCCTCCCTCTCCTCTCACTCTCGCCCTCGTCTTTCCTATTCCTTTCTCTCACCTTTCTAATCTCTCTTTTCCCTCCTCTCTCTCCTTCCCATTTATCCCTCCTCTCTGTTCCTTCCTACTCTCTCTCTCTCTCTCCTCTCTTTCGAGAAGAGAAAATTCAATGCCTTGAGCAGTTTCACAGAATATCCTATCACGTTAACAAGCAAATGTTGATTTTTAAGAAACTCATTCGAGTCAAGATTTGTTCTCCTGAAAACCCTTTGGTACTTTGCATAAATGTAAAGTTCGCGACTCTCTCATGTAGAAATCAAAATATATTATTGTTGCGGCCTCCTCATAACATAAGGCCCTTTTCCACCTATGTGTTCAGATATGTTTTAAACGAAAACATTAGTCTTAAACGTTTCAGAGGTCCATGGCGAATGGGAAATTAATGACACCTAAAATTCAATATTTGGCTATTCACTTTCCATTTTAACTTGCATCGTAAGCTATTAGAGTAGTTTTTATAAGTGTTAAACAAAAAAATTTGTAATGGTTTTCAAATAATAGACTATTGCATACTGTATTAAAGGACATTGCAAATGTAAGTGTATATTTCACGGATTTCGCTTATGGTCGAAAGCGTTGCTTACCTGACTTGATTGCTGAAATAAATGGTCTTTTATTAGCCCTTCGAAAATTCTTCATCACCAAAAGAATTATTAAACTGACCCACAAACATGTTTCTCCAACTTCACGTCTTATATAATACGTAATGGAATGCATATTTGGAGATAGTTAATATATGTATATATATATATATATAAATACTTAAGGAAAAGGAAAGGCAACAATAAAGGTAGCAACAAGGTGTTGGAGGAAGCCCAGTGGACACTTACCTAGAATGAAGAGCTGCTGGGGGTGCTGAGGACACACGAAAAACACAAAAGAACAAAAACTACACAAAAAATGGAGCTTTCGGGCTGATGCCCTTCTTCAGTGACGGAGAAACATATATATATATATATATATATATATATATATATATATATATATATATATGTGTGTGTGTGTGTATATATATAAATTTATTTATTTATTCATGGTAATTGGCCCATTAAAAACTCACACTCCATATTCCACTCTCAGTCTTCGCCACATAAAATCGGAACTCTGAAAGTTTTATATACGCTACTCGTAACGAGTGCGCATACACCAAATCGAGAGAAAGCTACGTTTCGGAGACCACGTGGCAGTTGGTCTGACCATGGTGTCCGATCGGCAGAAGGGTGCTTGCGTGTGGTGAATGGCACATCAATGCGCACATCCATGAGCACATCCATGCGCGATCGGTAAAACAAGTAGCGTACGTAAAACTTTCGGAGTTCCGATTTCGTGTGGTGAAAACCGTTTCCTTGTAGCTTTATTTAATTTCTCGGTAAAAATGTTTTAAATGTGTCCACTCTTTCTCGGGCACCCTGCATCAGAATTAAGATATTATAGATATGCGGTGACATTGCCTGACTTTTGTCATTTAAAACCGTGGATCGCATTTCTTATCGGCGTTAAATGTTAACTGTTCTCAACGACACACTGCGTTCTTTGCCGTTTTGTCGTCAAACCGACTGCTTCTTTAATAGCGCCTCAAAGAAGTAAATTGATGGAAAGGATGATCCGAAGATCCTTATGCGACAGAAATAAGCTGATATGACGGGAAATGGGGAAACAGGTGAATAAGTCTTCTATGACCGGGAATCAGAACCCGGGTCTTCCACTTGCCGGGCGGATATTCTACCACTGAAATACCGTGACAGACTGATTCTCACGTTTCAGAACTGGAATATTTTACGCTAGTATCAATCAGCCTCAACGGATGTCCTCAAGGAGATACATAAAAGAATAACCCCTACCCTCTCAAATGGTGAGAATGTCATGATATATAATTGATGGAAAGAATGATCCGAAGATCCTTATAAGAAATATTATTCTATACAACTTTGGCCCTCACGAATATTACCAATAACGACGTTTTAAAGGAGATATTTGACGGAAACCGAAGAAAGCGATTATTTACAAATAATTCCTAAACAATAACTGCTATGGAAAATTGTTTCAAATGAAAGTTGTACGAAATGACATTTTCTATTACCTTTGTATAGAATTGTATATACAATAATGATGTTTTAACGGAGAACTATCGCAAAAACCGAATCGGGTGTCGAATAAACCTCGACTTCCGTTTAACCGTTATTGTCCAAAAACTAATCAGTTCTTTGTGCTCATGCTAAAGTGTTATATATGAAGCTTGGTAACGATATGGCAAGTACTTTTTGAGTTAGAGCGCCCACAATCACATACACAAACACACACACACACATACGCACACACAGACAACTTTCCGAAAATAGTCTAAACGTGTTCTAGAGACCTCAAAACGTGTATTTCCGTTGAAATCTCGTAGTCGATTTTTTTCGTCATCACAATACTTTCCCTATACTACATATGGAGAAAGTAAAAATGGCGAAGACTTTCCTTCATTTTTGGAGACTTTTCACGCCCATTATCCCGTAAAAACCCGTGAAACAGCATCGGCAGGTAAGTGAACGGCGAAGAAAATAATCATTAAAACGAATGGAATCGTGAATTTTAACGTGGTGTTTGACTTCGTTAAATTTTTTGTAGTTCGCCAAATGGCCGTGTTCTTCTGCGCCTCCGCCAAACGACTCTCCCGTCCTTCCACAACTTTTATTTGCCGAATCATTTCAGCTCCAGGAGCGTTGTTGCCTTTCCACCTCATTTCCCCGATATAGGCATTCCGAAGTTTTTCTCTCAGAGCTTCGAAGGGTGTTTTCTTGGTTTCTTTATTTCTTTCGTTTTTGGAGCGAAATGGCCGTGCTAGGGTCATTTTTGGGATTTTTTTAATCGGCAAAACTTCCTTTTCCCGATTGTTCTTCTCCTCGGAATAGTCACGCATTCCTTTCGCTATAGCAGTTGTTATCGTTTCTTGACAAATGTATATAGTGTATATCTCCGGTGCGGCATATTTCTCTTGTATTTTTAGAGAAATCGTGGCTTTATTTTGTTAGCAAAGTTTTAAAAATTCACCTTTTTTTATGCGTTTGCGAATAAATTGGAGCTTAATTTGCTGACCTCGATAACCGTCGTTAATTGGTTCCTGGAATCCCCGACGATTACCGAAATGGCGGCAGTCGAAACCGATTTTCCCATATAAACAATGTCATAGATCTATAATTCGTTCAAAAAGACCTTATACGCATCATATAAAACTGAATTTTTAGGCCTCAGTTTAGTTGAAATTGACTACTCTGTGTCATTTTCATTCATTCATTCCTAGTTTTATTTTAAGGGATGTCCTTTTAGCATCATTGTCACTAACGATGCTTTTTGGAACCATTTTTATCACTTGAGTTTTAATACAGTAAAACCCCGCTATACGTTGCCCAGCTATACGTTGCCCAGCTATACGTTGTTTCGCATATCCGTCGTTCGTGAAATACTAAAAGCAGAATTTCAGAAAATCCAATTGCGGTGCATAAATTATAAATATAATAATAAAAACCCCCTATTCGGCTTTTTATTTCATGTTTATTATTATTAATATGAATTAATTTAATTTCATGTTTATCAATTCGTGTAAAATCATACTCAGAATAAACATTTGCTGGCCATGTGTTTGAGAGATCACGATGGGTTTGGTGGTTCACAAGATACACGGGTGACAGTTTTGTCTAACATTTTGCGTGTTTACGTTTGTGTTGATATCTCATGAGATATTGGATATACTTTGGATTGCGAAATCTGCATGAAAAGTGCGCATCAGTGTACGTGCAAGTAAATAAGCAATTTTTGTGCTCCGTCACATTATAGACAATTATTTTCGGCGATTTCTGAAGTTATTATTGCAATTGGTCACTCGTTACGATTAAATGTATATTAAACCCTAGTAGCAATGAGTGGTAAACACATACTAGTAACGTAGTACTGTATGTACTTTATTGATGTGTATTATTTGGGAAACAAATGTGTCAAAATATCGCCAGGACTTTTATCATAGTTCTCATGGTAATCTTTTTTTCGCTATACGTTGTTTCGTTATAATTCGCATTTTTCAGGTACGCGTCTCCGATGTATAGCGGAGTATTACTGTATACTATTAAATGTTTAAGAAATATGTTAACTGTTGACAAATTTTTTGACAGTTGCACTGCAGCAATCCGCGAAGAAATGTTTTACTGTTTGATTCTTACATTTGAGGGAAAATTCTAAATAGTATTAGTTTCCAATTTACACGAAATTTTTTCACTCCAACACAATCGACTAAATGTTCTCCGAGAACAGCCGCAACGCACCGTTTCGATGGATCAGGGGTGCACAACAGTCGGCCCACCACCAGTGTTTCATAGTTTTCAAAGACCCTTTCATTTGTTTTAATTAACTGCAAAATATTATTTACCATTTAGTAAAATCTGTTAAAATATGTAACGTTGAATTGCGACCTCTTAGTAAATATTTCTCAATTCAAGTAAGATCTTTTTCATGCGTCTCTCTCTAACCATATGCTTATAGTAATCTTAAACTGGAAATTTTGAAGGCACCCCCTGCCGCCCATCGATGTCTTCGTAAATGTTCTTTTGGCATACCAATAAATGTCATTATAGTTTACATACTCCCTGAATATTTCGGCCTTCCATCTCTTGCCGTTTACTTTCTAATTTGATTTAATCGATTGGACATAGGGACAGACAGAGTTAAAACACGAACGCGTTCATAAAAAGGAGGAATTGACTACTCCATGCTGCCTTTTTAGTTTCTCACATACGAAGTATATTCAGAAAGTATTGATATTCGCGAAAAAATTCGATGCCAAGATTTTGATGGAAATATACGTTTTAGGTGTAGCCGAGTCCGAAAAAGTGGTTTTTGCAATGCCGTCTTGTCGGTCTGTTCGATTTTTTCAAATGTGGCAACATTATGGCATCTAATTAACTATCATCGTCTATTATGGCCGATATGAACGAGTGCATGATCCTTTTCAAGGACGATTTTAAATATGTTGCTATATTTCATCTGCGACGTGAATTACTTCAGTCCAGGTTTTTATTCATGGCCATGCTTCATTAGGGTCTTTCTTCTCAAATAATTTTCCTCCAACGTAAACTTTTAAAACGTGATTGGGAACGCTTCGGATAGGCATGTTCTCGGTATTTTGTCACAGTCACGTCGCTAATAAATATCGCACAAATTCCGTGACGGCTTGTTATAACTGTTAAAGACTCACGGAGGGAAGATTTGTCAACGAGATCGGGACCGTCTCTAGAGAATTACGGGGCAAATAGACCAGCGCGAGATCTCCTTTATATATTTAACACCGAATTTAACTTGGACTCGCTTAACCTATGTGCCGGAGCGCGGAAGACGGAACTCGGGGGGCGGGAGACGCCGCGCGCCGCAACCCGCTTCACCCAGCCCTAAGGCAACCTTTTTTGCTCCACGGCACACCTTCATGCATGCTTAAAAACATCGCGGCGCACTAAACCATCCCTAATTAATTTCACTACGTATATACACATTTTTAAAGAAAAACTGGCATAAAACAAGTAAAAGTCGCAATCGTATCATATTGTTATGATCGGTAAAGTAATTCAACGTGTAAAAATGTTATGCTCTTAGACGGAAAATTTTGGTACAAAAAGAAAGCTACAAGGAGTTCTTCATCTAGGTTCTTTAAACATGCCCTTTAATATTTTTAATAGGAGCCGTTGGAGAACAACTAAATTCGCATAAATACATTGATGAACGTCATAGCGATGGCATATTCAGATATTGAAGGATATACAACTTTAGCTTGTAGCCAAAATAAATCTAGAAGTAGCCTACTAATTGTATGGTGTATCAATACCTCTCGTAGTTTCATGATAAATTCCGTGGATGATAAAATTGATGCGAATTTGTTTTTCCCAAACGCTTCCGTGAAACTTAAACATCCTCAGAGTGTGCGGCACACTAGTGCCTTCCTCGCGGCACAGCGGTTGGAGAGCACTGCCATAAGGGCCCCTTTCATGAGAAGAGGGAAAATCAGCCCCTCGGCGATTTAATTTTGAAACGAAATTGAAAATTTAATCCTTTCGCCCGATTCTGATCTTAGACATTCCATAACGACAGACACTTATTTGCCTCCTGAGACATTTCATTACCATGAATTCCGTGTTTTCTTGTTCTCTCGGAATCGTTTAAGAAAAATAACGGTTTGGAACAAATTCTCGCATAACTTTTATCTCGACACTTGCGAAGTTTCTTTCTTCCCCCCTTCCCCCCCTCTCTCCCTCCCCCCTCTCCCCCTCCCCCCCTCTCTCATCAATCCAAGTTCATTTCGTGTCCATTTGAATTTAAATTTACCATAGCGTTCCAATAGAAATTTTAATTGCTTAAATCGCGATGTCGTCGCGATTGTGATGTTTCAAACGTAGATTGATCGAGAGAGATCACCACCGCCCATCCTCCCATTGGTGTTACCGTCCCAGTTGAGAAGTTTTCCTTATCCAATCCGCCGCTGGAAAACTTTTGTAAACATTTCGTTTATTTAAAACGCCGCCGTCGAAATGTGTCGCTTTGACTGTTTTTATTTTCTCGTACGAAGTATCGAGAATGTATTGTTATCGCGAAAAAATTCGACCTCGAGATTTTTACGGAAATATACGTTTTAGGTGTCGCTGAATCCGAAAAAGTGGTTTTCGCAATGCCGTCTGTCTGTCTGCCTGTTACTGGCTCTGGAGCCTAAACGGTAGAGCGAAAGTAAATGAAATCTCGTACTTATGCATTTTATCATACTGAGCAGAGAAATGGTTGACATTGATCAATAATTAAGAGTAGTTTATTCTACGCATTTTTAACAACAATCCGATTTTCTCGAAAACGGCTCTAACGATTTTGATCAAATTTCGTACAGTTGCTTGAGGTTCCGTCTTCAGTAATACCATATACTTCATATTTCTCAAAAAAAATGAATATAAGGCTAGTTTATTCCAGGAGACTTTAACAATAATTCGATTTTCTCAAAAACGGCTCTAACGATTTTGATCAAATTTCGTACAGTTACTTGAATATACATCTACAATAATACTACGCATTTCATTTTTCTCAGTGAATGAATATAAGACTAGTTTATTCTCGCGCAACTTTAACAGAAATTGGATTTTCTAAAAACAGGCTCACACGATTTTCATTTTCTGAAGATAACTAAACGACGCATTAGTACCTATATATGAGAAAGTTTGTACAATGTATGTTGTACCGATTTTTTTCTGGCGGCATGAAAGTAGGCGCAGTTTAATTACCGATTTTGGACGAAATTGTCAACAGTTAAACAAGCGTTCGTTACAGTGCACGAGATATTTGACCGTCAGGTACAGGAGGGGTGATATTCATAGCGGTTTTGAGGTCCCCTGAGTATGTTTTTTCTATTCTTCTGATGAAGTCTGTGTGCGATGGGAATTTAGTATATTCGCTTTAACATAAAAAACAAATAAGCCGATCTGCGCTAAACTTTACATTTAAAGTTTTTATTAGTTGATCAAGACCTGAAAACGTTTTAACTGAAACTGGTCAACAGGTTGTGCATATTTATTCTTGTCATATTCCAGTTTTTTTTCAAATATTTTCCTTAGAACTCAATGTATGTAATGTAATTATCGAAGTTGTAAGCAGTGGAATTTCTACGCTTTTATTTAAGCATTTTTTCATAAAATCAACTGTTTGATTTTTCTTCTAAATTTATGATAGGTACGTCGTTAAGCGATACCGTTGTATCTCTTGCTATTATAAATTCTTCTAATTGTTGTTAGCGATATGTAAGTTTCCAAGGGTAATTTTAATTGCGCATCGATATTTTGTTATCCATAGCAACAGCTAAACAATTTCATTATTTATTTATTCTTTCAGTGTGAAAAGCGATTCAAAGAATTTTTCAACGTGAAAATTATTCATAATATTTAAAAATTATTCACAAGTGTGAATGCCGGTAATTATTCTTTGGACGCCGATATAGAGAGCAATCATATTCATTTCCCTGCATGGAGAAGGTCCTTCGCTGGACACGTGAGATTTTTTGACGTCACAATGAAAACTCACCATAAGTATACTAATTTACTACCTGAATTAACGTTTATTTTATTGATTAACGAGTGTAACTCATCAGCTATACGCAAAGGTTTAATGAGTTTTTATTTTCTGTTTAGATATAAAGGGCGCTTATTCGTCGTTCATTTTGGAGGCGCAAAAGTTCGGCTCCTACGATATAGGTGGTATTAGAATATTTTCACAGGAAGTTCAGAGATTATGCCGCCAGAGAAGAGATTCGGGTTTTAATAGCAGGTAGGAAAAGTTTCAGAGGGAGTATATATGCAAAATAAATCTCTGAAAGCAAACAACTTTCAATCTCAAGGGGCCGTTTCGCCTCTTATTATTCGGCGCGTAAGCTCTGTGGAGATTCGTCGATTTCGATTCGATTATAACATCTGTTACCTATGTACCTATGGATTCTTACGAAGTTTCGCTAAGTAATATTAATTCCATGATAATGGATAAGGATTTGCATACAATTCGCACACACACACGAAATGACATTATGCAGTAAATTGCCTTGAGAAATAGTATGAGTTCAATATACGGGTTGACGAGGCCACATTTTAAAGCCAAAACTGTAATTTAGTTATAAACAGACCGGTGTCTTTAATAAATCGCTATCAATTAAACCAGTAATTGTAGTGGAATAAATTAAAATAAATTTAAAATTCGTTTTTTACGATAACTCTTCAGCCCAACTTGTTGATAAAAATATGACAGGAAAATAGAAATTATACGAAACCATTCTGTCTCATACTTAGGCTAATTTAACATCGCTGCGTGTTTCATAAAAATATTCCCTCAAATAAAGGAGAAAATTTAATTTCGGTTAAAAATGGCAGGTAAACCAGTTTACGTCACATTTATTTTTTACTTTCTCATATAGGAAGTATATTGAGAAAGTATTGTTATCGCGAAAAAAATACGACCTCGAGATTTTGATGGAAATATACGTTTTAGGTGTTGCTGAGTCCGAAAAACTTGTTTTCGCAATGCCGTCTGTTTGTCTCTTACTGGCTCTAGAGCCTAAACGGTAGAGTGAAATTGAATGAAATCTCGTACTTAGGCATTTTATCATACAGAGTAGAAATTCTGAAGAAATGGTGGACATTGCTGAATAATTAAGGGAAGTTTATTCTACGCATTTTAACAACAATTTGATTTTCTCAAAAACGGCTATAACGATGTTGATCAAATTTCGTACAGTTACTTGAGTTTGCGTCTTCAATAATACTACATAATTCATGTTTCTCAAAAAAGAATATAAGGCTAGTTTATTCTTGGGAAACTTGATCAACAATTTGATTTTCTAAAAAACGGCTCATACGATTTTCATCCAATTTTGTATTGTAGTTTATTCTTCGACAACTTTAATAATAATTGGATTTTCTAAAACACGGATCATACGATTTTCATCAAATTTTGTATAATTTTTGAAGTTGATGTTTATAATGATTCTACATAGTTCATATTTTTCTAAAGATAAGCAAACGACGCATTAGTATATGAGAAAGTTCGTACAATGTGTATTGTACCGATTTTTTTAAAGAAAGAGCTCTCTCAATATTGTCTCTTTGATGGATTCGTTATATTGAACCGATTCATTATCGAATCTTTTATAAGTACTACATATACCTCAGTATAAATGACTTCATTGTCCTCTTCATTTTCCATATCAAGTGGGAAAATTGAAACTCGCTTCAGAATGCCCCTTTAATCTGCCTTGCGGCAATTAAGGTCTTACTGCATTCGCGGTATAACTATTCCTTAGCCGTCATGAAATCCAAATATCGTTCTAGGTTGAACATTAAGAAATAATTAAGGATAGTCATTTCTGAAATGGAGCCACGATTTGAAAAACTTTGCTCAAGAAAACAAGCCCATCCATCACACTGAACATATTGAAAAAGTAAACTTGTCTCACACATAATTTTTATTATGGCTATTTGTTTATGTTTCTAACCTGTACTATTTTCACGCTAAAACAAAAATAAAATAAATAATTGCTTGTTTTTTCCTTTAAAGCTTCAGTCAGGCTGTTACATAGGGTTGCCACCTTACGAGTAGTTGCTTCCGGGAGATTTTCATATTACGAGTAGATAATTACGGGAGAATCTGCGAGATTTGTCTCTGGGTTGAAAAACAACTAAGGCGACCGATGAAAATTGTTTTATTTATTGAGTAGAAAATATGATTATTTATATTTAATGAAATTTCTACATTTAAGATTGCTACTTTGTAAACTGCTGAGATATCCACCATATTAGTAGTTAATTGCGGATGATTTTTTGTAGGTTAAAAATATGTGATGAGAATAATAAACTTGTTTTGTTTATTATTGGGGTACATATGAATGTTTAGCCTCAATTCTGTTTTAACATTATTCTATACATTATAATAACAAACTCAAAAGTGGCATTAATCCAGAAACCAACTTCATTTATTAAATTTGAATTTCTGTTTGGAATTGCTTCGGGCAGCTTCCAAAAGATTTTGTTTTGACATAAAGAAGAAATGAAAATCTTTACAGGAATAATTAAAATTGATGCATACTTGAATTTCTGCCTCGACATGATCAACACTTAAATTGTTTCGACCTTTAGACCACAGTTCATTAATAACATTGAACAAACGTTCGCAAGCTGCGTTGGATACTGGAACTGAAACCGCAAACGCTTTAATTTTTTTATATTCTCCGCCAACTCTATCCATTATTTTCGAAAAGAAATCTACCCATCTTAAGTCCACCCTTTTGGTATTGGTCACTACAGTTTTACGGACGTCTCTAGGTACACAAAAATCTTCGTATAATTTATCCACCTGAATAGGTAATTCAGAGTTCTCACGAGTTTTCTGAGGTCAGGGTTAAGCAGATGAAATTCCTCCACGCCTCTCTCCAAGACCTGTAAAAGCAGATTCGAGCTCAGAAAATCCGTCGCCTGAGGCGAGATATAACGCGCCTTTAAATTTGTAACGAAGTCGTTTATTCGACCCTGCTTTGCGTGGGTAGGAAGTCCGCCACAAAGATGCAACTACACAATCTCAGGTGTATCCATCAATATGATCCTTTGTAAAAAAAAGTACATTTCTCCATTAAGTATCCCTTCATTCAAATCAAAGGTATGAATGATTCGATCAAAATATCTACCTAATATTAAGTAAAAAGAGCAATAAATGTGAATATTACTAAATTCCGGGAGATTTCGGACTCCCGGACAAGTTATACCGGGAGCCGGGAGAAACGTATCTACAACGGACCAGTTCCGAGAGAATCCCGGAATTCCGGGAGAGGTGGTACCCATACTGATACATGTAGATATGCATTTGTACGATTGTACATTATATATGTATATTTATTTTAGAACTTGCTTATGTGTGTGCATATATATATATATATAAATACTACGGAAAAAGAAAGGTAAGTAAGGATATTTAAGGCAACTAGGTGTTGAAGGAAACCCACTTACCGGAAGTAGAGCCGCTAGGGTGTTGGAGAGACACATTTGTAGAGGTTAGAGCTTTCGGGATGATCCCTTCATCAGCACAAGAGAGACACAATATATATATAATATATATATAATATATATATTATATATATATATATATAACTCTTACACATGTATTGTAATAAAATTGTGTTGGGGGGGGGGCAGTTTTTGGCAGATTCCAAAGGGGGGCTTGGGAGTGAAAAGTTGGAGAACAAATACGTCGCGCGCATTCTTCCCTAAACTGCATCGCAGCATTCCTTGGGCAACTCCGCCTTACGTACCAATCCACTTTTCGTTGAATCAAGAGAACACGAAGGGCAGAAAGAAAGAAAGAAAGATGGCGAAGGAGATGCTCATCCGTTGGAAACGCTCGGTGTGATCCTTAATTTAAGTTCGGAATTCTCAACGAAGGGAAATTTCCCATCTATCCCGCTCCCTCGAAAAGGTTATTATTCATCAATTTGGTATTCATTAGGTGTTTTCCCCCTCGGGGGAATAAATTCCCGGTAATTAAGATAGGGAGCGCCATCTTTTAAGTGGAGATTCCTCTGTTTGCGTATGTATATACGGAATGAAATTCGAAGGAAGAAAGATAGAGGGATATATAAAAAAAGTGGTTTTTCCCCTTTAAACCTCCGTTTGCCTCTCTTTTTTTATTATATTTTGGTACGAATGTCTGATGTCTCTTCCAGGCCCCCTCCTTTTTCTCTCTCTCTCTCGGAACTTTCTCCTATCCTATCTTTACTCCTTCCCTTTCCAAAAGATATCTCTTCTTTATCTTTACGTCTTGCACTCTGTCAAATTTTTTTATTCATCCGAACGGTCTTCGGCGTCTATGTGGTGCGATTTTATTTTTCTTCCTGAAGTTCCCTTCGCCCTGAGTTCGTTTCTTGACGCAAAAGAGAGAGAGGGAGGGGGATGGGGGGGAGAGGGGGAGGGAGAGAGAGAGAGATAGAGGGCGCCAAAAAAATAAGACGATTTGGGGTCGGTTTAAAGAGGACCAAGGTTTGTTTGCCCACAGAGGAAAGGAAGGTTTGGAATACGTTTCCCTCTAAAAACAAAATATATTACACTCTACGGTTTAGAATTTTATCCCCACGTTATTTATTTTCCGAATTCGTAGCATAGGAATAAATCGAATTCGGGATATCGACGGAAATGCACGTTTTGAGGTCACCTGAGTACCTCTTTGAATGTTTTCTCCGTGATGTATGTGTGTGTGTGATGGGAATGTTTATTGTCGTCGTTTACCCGTGTTTCCCTCTGCGGCTTAATTTATGTAAATACAGGGTGATCATTTTATCAGGAAACGCGCTAGCGCCGGCCCTCGAGCGGCTAATTCCTCCGGACTTCAGCACGTATCGGCCGCATGTGGCAGTATGCGCGGTTGCGATATATTATTGGAAATATCCATATTGTCTTTCTTCATCTGTTAGCTGAGCAAAAAATGGTTCCGATATGTTCCTAATGGAGGAATTAGCCATGTGAGAGCCGGTGCTAGTGCGTTTCCTGATAAAATGATCACCCTGTATTTGTTAAAATCACAATCATTTATTTATTTCACACAAACAGGTTTCCTTAATTGCACGTGTTGTAATTCATTTTTTGACAAGCACAAACGACCATACCCTCGGCAGGATTCGAACCCGAGCCCCTTGCATTGGGGGGAGCATTAGACACGCTAACCACCCCCCCCCCCCTACGATGGAATCCTTGGAAAATATAATTCTCCAGAAGTTTTGTTTGAAACTCTTTTTCATGAAATGGATTGTTCGAGGGATGTTTCGATATTTCGTCTGAATTTCTATTAAATACGTCGTTAAGTAATAACAACTTTTTCGATGCTATGACAGAATATTCGTATCGCTGATAGCGATGCTCACTATGCTAGGAGTGATTCAAAATATTGTGAAAATGATACAGTGTTTAAAAATTATTCGCGATTGTAATTTCCAGTAATTATTCTTGAGGACATTGATGTCGAGAAAAATCGTATTCATTACTCTCTACATGGAGAAATTCACGTTCTGGATGAATCAGATTAAAAAAAAATGAAATCGAAAGCGTCAAGTATGTACCTAATCGAGAAAGCAAATTTTACGTCAAAGACTGCAAAAAGTAGTCCATTGAAACAACATCATTCACTCCAGGGATTATCCAGAATTATTCCGCCTCCTATTCTCACCGATTATTTCATTTTTCGAATCTTACGTGGAATTTGAAAGGAAGGGAATTTCGTAGCCATGGAGATTCGAAATCGTTAACGGTGATTCCGTGTTTTCCACGATTTCCTTAACTCCCTCGATCTTCTTCTGTTTTTTTTTATAATTACGCCGTGAGATTAAGGTTGAATGAATTAATGGACACGCTCGTTCTAATGTCGCAGCGTTGATTTTTAGCTTCTTTGCTCTGAATTGCGGCACAGGTCAAGAGAAAATCATTTCTACGACTGTTTGTTGGGGGCATGGCATGTTTATTTTTTCACTGAACTTCATTTCATAGTCTTCCGCCTCAAAACATATTGAATTTGAATTATTTATACACCTGAACGGATATCCACGAAACATATTGAATAACCATATTTATGCAGTTGACCATTGACGGCTTTTTTCTATATTCCATTATGAAAACGGTTATGGTTGACATGTTGAATTTTTCCGACCAACATCGAAACCGATATTCCTGTTAAACTTTGAGACACTTAAGTTCGAAAGTCTTCCGGAAAACTCGCAAGAAAATTCATTTGAAATTAAGTTTAAAATTGTTAGCCTAGTTACTCAATTATTAATCAAGAAAAAAATGTTCTTGTAGAACAGCTGAGATTCGCATTTTCATTCTTCCCATTTGCCGCGCCGCGACGCGATTTTTCGTTGCAACTCTTAATTCCAAAAGGGTTACTTTTTTCCTCTCTTTTAATAAGCTATTTTTTTCGTGTCATTCCGTTCGCCGTGCCCAGCCCGTAAGGAAAAGCGGAATATTTAAAAGTGTTCACCGTAACTCATACCTCGTCCCATAAAGCGCCCTAAATGGAACTTTAATTATTCATTTTCTTGGGTTGTTTATCTCAGTTTTAAATTTATGTGGCCTCTAGAGAAAAATAAAACAAGCGAGGAAACAGTTGCGGAGCAATTAACACGAGGCGCTTTTTTAATTAATTTAATAAAAGTGGTTCTTTTGCTTTTTAAAAAACTCCCTCCATCAGCGACTTCTTAATCTTAAGACTATAGGATTATGATAGCTATATTTGGATTCATTAATTAAACTTTTTTATATTGCGAGAATGAATTTTTTCCGAAAATTTCATCATCTGATTCTCTATTATCAGAGGCATTTATAATTTGCTTTTTGATTGTTTACGTAACAACAAAATCCTTGGGTTGCAAACGGTGCAGCATGTATTAGAGAAATTATGTTCTTTAAATTAGGAAACATAGGAACGGTAATTAATAAGTTGCCATTTACTGCTATTGTTGTTCAACATTTTTTTAATAGGCTAGACGTTGACGTCAATTTCGGAGCGTATGCCCGTTATTAGCCATTTATCTTCATATATGTGTGTGCGCGCGTGCGTGCGTGTGTGCGTGTGTATAATATACATTTATTGCTTTACCAATCGTAACAATCTAATATAACTGCGACTTTTACATGTTACGCTAGTTATTATCTTTAAAAATAAGTATTTACGCAGTGAAATTAATTAGGGGTGGTTTGGTGTGCCGCGATGTTCTTAAGCATGCATGAAAGTGGAGCAAAAAAGTTTGAGAACCACTGGCCTAGATGTTTGTAGAGCAACAAATGGTGCTCGGATCGAGACCTATTAAAGTCATCATTATCATAGGCAGTCTGGCCGTAGAGAGGCCCGTGATTATTCATGGTTAAACTTGGTTCTCCGTATACTCCTATTTTCCGCAGTCTTCTTCATGCCTAGATAGCTCTTTCCCTTTCAAGTCGTCTATCAGCTGAACCCTTTTCCTACCTCTCTCTTTTTCCATACAGTTTTCATTATTAAAGTATGACATTAAATTTTGAGGGTTTTTACACACTTTATAAAAATGACAAGTTAATTTAGTTCTCTATTTAAGGAGATATTAAATTTTGAATTCTTTTTCGATGACCCTGTATTTCGACAAGAAAAACCAAACTTTGAATCGATCGAAGTATGTAGAAGACAAATCGGTACAACATACATTGTACAAAGTTTCTCATATACTAATGCGTCGTTTAGTTAACCTTCGAAATATATGATCCATGTAGAATATTTATAAACATCAACTTAAATAGCTATACGAAATGTGAAGAAAATCATATGAGCCGTTTTTTCGAAAATCCAATTGTAATTCAAGTTCCCCAGGAATAAACTAGTCTTATATTCATTCTTTGAGAAATATGAAATATGTAGTATTATTGCAGACGTAGACTTAAGTATCAGTATGAAATTTTATCAAAATCGTTGGAGCCGTTTTTGAGAAAATCACGTTGTTAAAGATGCCTAGAATAAACTAGCCTTATATTCATTTTTTGAGAAACATGAACTATGTAGTATTATTGAAGACGTAAACTCAATTAACTGTACGAAATTTGATCAAAATCGTTAGAGCCGTTTTTGAGAAAATCGGATTGTTGTTAAAAATGCGTAGAATAAACATCCCTTAATTATTAATAAATATCAACCATTTCTTCGTAGTTTCTACTCTGTACGATAACATGCCAAAGTATGAGGTTCCATTCATTTTCGCTCTACCGTTTAGAATCTAGAGCCGCGAACAGACAGACGGTATTGCGAAAACCACTTTTTCGGATTCAGGTACAACTAAAACGTACATTTCCGTCAAAATCTCGAGATCGAATTTTTTCGCGGTAAGAATACTTTCTCAGTATACTTCGTATATGAGAAAATAAAAAGGCAGCATGGAGTAGTCCTTTTTATGAAAATCAAATTTAATTAACTTTTATCTCTCAATGGCCCTTTTTTAAAATAAATTTGCCTCGTCTTTGTTTGTTTTTTTTCGCATTGGAGGCTTATAGAACACGAACCTTTGGTTCAAGATGTCTGTTTTTCTTCCTCTACGGTGGAACTCAGGCGGCTCGGAATGGATTGGGATTCTCTGAAGAGGGATAGATAGAATGAGGACTAAGGATTGTGAGTGGGCGACGTGTTTTGCTGTCTCATATACTACAATAAGCGGAGACGGTGGCTGGCTCGGGCTAATAAGGAATACGATTGGACTAGGGATATTGGGATTTTGGGAGAAAGATTGGATTGAGGCTAACCGAACTAATTTTCGAGCTGAGTTTGTTTGTTTTTTCTCCTTTTATCTCTTCCTTGCGAAAGACCTCTTTTTTATCTCTTCCATTCACGTCCTCTCTTCTTTTATCTCTCTCTCTATCTCTCTCTCCCACTCTCCCGCCTTCCCTCTCTCTCACTCTCTCCTTTTAATTAGGTTTTTTCGGCTCTACAAAAAAACTGTTTCCGTCTGTCGGACAAATTAGGCTCGCAATACTTTATAACTGTTTTTTTTTTGCTTCAACATAGAACTATCGAGCTCGTCTTATTGTTGAAAAAAATCAAGAAAAAGCAGTTTTAAAAACATGCCTATCTCGGGTAGGCATCTTTTGCTGCGGCCATTGTAGATAACTGACAATTCGAGAGCCTTACAGTATGGCATTACTCTTCCTAAACTTATTCTACTTTCCCTCTAATGTCTGGGTCGCAATGCGGGAATCAGAAAAAAATCGGTACCGCATACATTGTACAAACTTTCTCACATACAACTGAGTCGTTTAGATATCTTTTAAAAAATATAAACTACGTACAATCATTACAAACGTCAACTTAAATAACTATACGAAATTTGATGGAAATCGTTTTAGCCGTTTTTTAGAAAATCCAATTGTTATTAAAGTTCCCCAAGAATAAACTAGCCTTATATTTATTCCTCGAGAAATATGAAATAAGTCGTATTATTTCAGACGTAAACTCAAGTAACTGTAAGAAATTTGATGAAATCGTTTGAGGCGTTTTTATTAAAATCAAATTGTTGTTAAAGTTGCCTAGAATAAACTTTCCTTAATTATTGGTCAATGTCATCCATTTTTTCATAGCTTCTATTCTGTATGATAAAATGCGTAAGTACGAGATTTCATTCAATTTAGCTCTACCGTTTAGGTTTAGGCTCTAGAGCCGCGGACAGACCCACATACAGATAGACCCACAGACAGACGGCATGGCGAAAACCACTTTTTCGGATTCAGGTACACCTAAAACCTATATTTCCGTAAAAATCTCGAGAACGAATTTTTTTGCGATTACAAAACTTTCTCAACATATTAATTTTAAAGATGCTCTCCGTGGTCAGAAGGACATGATAATTCTATTGACACATCATGGGGGCTTGGAAAAATTGGGCAAGTCACATCTTCCATTATATAAAGTCACTTTTTACATGTAATTATCTAATTATATAAAGCTGCTTCTTACTTACGATATATGGATACATAAGTCATATAGAATCATACAAATTTATTTATTTATTTATTCATCATAAATACATGTCCAGTGAGCCTAGGCTCTTAAGGACTATATGAAACACAAAATACGGTCAATTGCACAAAAGAAAAATCACAGTGAGTGTTTGAATACCTTATATCAGAGATTATTTACCTCATTTAATCCATTTAGATTCCTATTTAAAACCCAAATTTTATAAACAAGTGCATAAACTTTTTGTATATCCATCAAAAAAGAACAATGTAAATGAACAATATTATGCTTCTAATTAAAAATGTTCACTTGAAAATGTTGACAAATGCCATTATAAAATTAAACAAAACAGAATAAACAAAATAAACTTTCAAGTTGGGTAAAAGTGTAGAACCTATTACTTAATACATAAGATTAATGGCAGAAAAAATTACATAAATCATATACATATAGCTGAGAACAATAAAACATAAAACAAATGTAACAGTCTTATATTGAAGTAAAAGTAAATTACATTACATAAATGTGACTATAAAAAGACAAAGCAATAGAGTAGCTATAAATAAGTAATTAGTAACCATATAAAGGAATAAAGAAAAAATTGGTACAACATACATTGTAAAAACTTTCTCATATATAGGTACTAATGCGTCGTTTAGTTATCTTTAGAAAATGAAAATCGTATGAGCCTGTTTTTAGAAAATAAAAATTTCTGTTAAAGTTGCCCAAGAAAAAACTAGCCTTATATTCATTCATTAAGAAAAATGAAATACGTAGTATTATTGAAGACGTAAACTCAAGTTACTGTACGAAATTTGATCAAAATAGTTACAGCCGTTTTTGAGAAAATCGGATTGTTTTTAAAAATGCTTAGAATAAACTGCTCTTAATTATTCGACAATGTCAACCATTTCAATGTATACTCTGCTCAGTATGATAAAATGGCTAAGTACGAAATTTCATTCATTTTCACTGTACCGTCTAGGCTCCAGAGCCAGTAAGAGACAGACAGACGGCATTGCGAAAACCACTTTTTCGGATTCAGCGACATCTAAAACGTATATTTCCGCAAAAATCTCGAGGTCGAATTTGTTGGCGAAAACAATACTTTCTCGATACTTCGTATGAGAAAGTATAAACAATTAGGATTCTAGGTATTCAGTATTCAGTGTCAATGAGTCTTTTCTTAAATACAATTACATTTGAAGATTCTTTCACATGTAGGGACAAGTTATTATAATAATAAATAGCTTTGTATATTAAACTTTCAGATAATATTAATTAAAAATATAATAAGATTAAATATAGTACGTTAATCATAAAAGTATTTGTAAACAACCATAAAATGCAAATGAAGTGCACAATAGCATAGACTAACCTGAGAAAATTTACGGAAAAATCAGCTTTCCCCATCCTCAAGATCAAAAATTTACCCGCAATGCACTACCCCTAAATATTTAAATATTGCACTCAAATTTCGTGTGGAATATTTTTACTCATAGTTGCACCAAATGAGGGAGCACCATCAAGAAAATGTTTAAACCTTTTTTTTAATTCCGTTTGTGGGGCACCGTAATCTATATACACAATCACATCATGTTAATGAATAAGACTTTATTCAAGGTATATGGTAGGAACTGCCTATGACAAATTTTTAAAGTATCCAAGGTACTACGATCTCAATTTCTTGAGTTTTTTCTTCAGTTACCTATCATTTACATGATCATTCATTTGGCTATTCAAATGTTTTATTCTTATAAATGTCCGTGTCCTTACATAGCATGAAGTGACTTCTTCTGGCCATTTTGAGTCAATTTTTTTCGTTACTAATCCAGTCAATTTGGAAAAAATATATTTGTCTTGACAAATATGTTCACCATGGAAGTTTTCAAATTCGCAGTTCACAAATTTAATAATTACCAAGAATTCCTCTGTGGGGTGTATCAAGCCTCCTCTGGACAGTCGCATGATCCATTCATTTCTGCTGAGGCTGGAGCTAATTATCATAGATGAGTCTCCTAACCAAGGCTACTTTATTTTAAACCTTGAGGCTACATAGCCTGCTAAGTATGCTAGAGATTCTTCCTCCAGATCACCCTCCACCAACCCAGAACCTTTCAATTCCCCCTCCTCATAGTGATTCCCCTCATCAGTTGGGCTCTGAGGAAAGAGACCTTTCAGAACCTTCAAAGTAATGCACAATTCATCTTGAATTTGTGAAAGACTCTCATGTGCATTACTGAAATCAATTAGACAATGTTCTTTGTCATTGTCAATGGTATTGCTGTTTACAGTGAAAACAGCTTCAGAATGTTTTCCCGTAACACATGCCCTTACTCTGTACATAAAATCCATAGGATTAAGGTGATCATTACCACTACCCAAACCTCTTATATAAGAGAAGAAACATTCCAAGACATCTTGATTAAGCTTTGTTGTCGTAATAAATTCAACACAATGATTTCTATGTACATACATGTAGAGGTCTTTCAACGACTTAATGTTAATTAGGATACCATGCTGAAATGGTTGCAAGCCTTTACATCCCACAATACGTAGGGTCTTAACCAAGTCCTGTACAGTATTTAATACATGAATCTGGGTTTGCAAATCAGTTCCATAAGCATGTCTGGGTCCATGCTTATCCAAATATGTACAAGAATTAAAAATATCAAAATAATCATTCATCGATTTGATGACAGCAGCAGTAACAATGACATCAGGGAGCAAATTTCTGTCATAACAATGTAGTAAGGCAGAGGCAACTGTGTTTGAAAGTACTTTCTGCCTTCTGAATGGAGAAGGATCTAAATGCTCACTAGTGATTTTTGGAATCAGGTTTATCTCCTTTTTCAAGGACAGCAACTTTTCCAACACAGAGACTGAAACTTGTTTCCCATTGCTAAGAACATAGCCTTTATCAACAAGATGATTCCTAAATAATTTTATTAAATGTGGAGCATCTGCAAAAACAAAGATATCTCTCGTTCCATCGTATGGGTTATTGAAAGAGGTTTTTCCATCATTAATTTCAAGCTGAGACAAAAGAGCTCTGTTGCATGGACCAAAGTCACAAACTGTAGCTACAACTACATAGCCATTCTGCTGTAGAGATACAACAAAGTCAAAGTCAAAGAACACTGGCTGCTTCCATTTCCCAATCAAACTACGGACCATTACAATCTGAGCTTGATGATAAGGACCAAGTACTTGTTCTTTTTTTCTATTTAGAGTTAATTCACATTTTACTTTCATTTCATCAAATGAAATGACTGCCAATTTCTCAATGTCAGCCAAATGGTTACTTTTGATGTTCATTATAGAGAGAATAGACTTTTGTAATCCACAGTCTAAATCATATTTTGCCACCCAAGACTTTAAGGTAGTTAAGCAAGGCAGTGGGTAACTAAGGTGGTTTCTTATATATCTATATGCTTTGGCATTTACATACCGCAATGATATAGCGGCAGAAATATCTGATTGTGACCAATCCTTTTACCTGGATTGAAAAGGCATTTTATCTGGTGCAGAGTAAACAATTTGGGTATATCCATAGTGCTACTATTAGTTTTATTAGCTAACTCCTTTTATTGGGTATCAATGTGTGATATAAGCTCCTCATTTTCTTTCTCCAATTTCTCCACTCTCTCTCTCAAATGTATAATTTCATCATCTAATTCACTTGCCCTATTCTTCCAAACCTCGACCTCACGATGTAAATCTACATTCTCTGATGTGTCAGTGACATTATCGTGTTCCCCAGAACCAGGAGATCTGAAAAGTTAAAAATGTTGTTATAATATGAGATGAACACCAGGTCTCAGACTATATTTCAGAGTTTGTATTCCAATTAATTCATTGTTGATACAAAATATTCATGGTAACTATGCATAAGTAGTACTCACAAAATTTCCATTGGCTCATCCCTTATGCCATCATCTACCAGACACAAATTGCCATAAAATGATGTACCCTTGGTGCTGGAAAATAAAAATGAGAAAATATAACTAATATCACAGTCAATATGACTCCATTACCACCTATTTTTGTATCATCACGAGAACTACAGAGTAGCAAGAAAAATATATAGTACAAGGAAGAATAATCTGTAGCCAGTATAGGCTATAACAGTTGGGTACATGGCAGCACAAGTGCACCCTGCTGGAGTTCAATGATAATAATTTCATGATAATTATAATCTATAAGGAGAAATTAAAACAAAGTACAGCATTATCAATTTTTATTTTAAGATGAGATGAAAAAACCCTCATTCACCCCCTCATGATAAACCCTGCCATCACCCAAGATAACAAGCAAAATTACTCACGTGTATGCATCTTCTCTTTCATTATATCCCATCAAAGATTCAAAAAGTTTCTTTCGTGCCCTGTTGGCAAGCCTCCCTTTTCTTTGGCTGCTGTCTTTTGCCCCAGTAGATATAGGTAAGCCTGTCATAGGCACAGCATCTTCCTTCAGCTTTCTGCACCTCTTTGGTGAATAACGCAGCAATTGTTGCTGGAGACTAAAAAAATGCATCTGCACCAAAATGTATCAAGCAAATGCGAGCTATAATACCAGTAAATTAAAAGGAATACATCAGGATTCAAATGCAACAATAGATAGGTACTCCAGAATTAAATATACATTAAATTTAGTAGTACAGTTATAAACATCCATATCTAATTAGAGTGTAAGATATATCATCATAGCAGCCAACAACGTAGAGCTCAGCTTTAATTAATAACATGTGTGACCCCTTCCTGGCCAAATTCCTTATCCTTTGGTATTTCTCACACCAACCTATGCAAATATTCATATCCATGTAAAGATCTAGGGTGACTCACTTATAAAAGTACTTTTCTGTACGATAAAAATTTGGTAGTGCTCCATTGTGACCCCAGGAATTCAAAGTTCATACATTTTATATCCGTGGGCGCACTATAGCGTAATTGGTGCTGTTGCGTTGTTATTTTATTGGAATGAGACAGTGTAACCGGTTAGTAGTAAAATTGTAAAAATTATATTATCCTGTTAGTAGTACAATTTAAAAAAGTATATTATCCTGTTATTAGTACAATTTTAAAAAGTATATTATCCTGTTAGCATTAAATATTAACACGATAGCGACGATCTTTCTATAGCACCTGTCACGCGCATGTGTGCTAGCGCACGTGTATTGTACTACTCTTATATTTCAACTACTCTTGTATTTCAATATAGAATTTTAGATATATTATCCACTGGAATGAGTATAAACTGTTTTACGTAAATAAATTACATTTCGCTTGATGGTTTGATTATGGTCGCTCTTGCGAGGCCAAAATTGAAGAGTCAATTTGGTTAGTATGTAAAGAGAATAGTTGTACCAAAAAATCTTGGCACGTACTCATTAAATTCACCACAGGAAAGAATTTACAACCGATATCATACATTCTTTAGTACTATTGAGGTTTAAAATAAGGCATTTCCTTACCTGTTTTCACATTAATGTCATCCTTCCTTCGGCATGCCTGAATCCACTTCTTTTGGACCGAAACTTCTCTAGGAAAACGAAAAAACCTCAACTTTCCTTTGGTATTGCGATCCGTATTGTTGCAGCCAGATACTGCACAAATAGTCATATCTAAAAATCGCTTTCACACTCGCAAAAAAAACGCACTTACGTGAGACAAGTAAACTCGGTAACCACGTGAAACACAACACTACTTGCGGACCAGGTGACGTCACGCGTTCGAGACTATCGCATAGCACAGCTATCGATTCTTGACACGGATGCGCAACGACCTACCGCATGGGTATGGGCACAAAGAACTGATTAGTTTTCGGACAATAACGGTTAACCGGAAGTCGAGGTTTATTCGAAACCCGATTCGGTTTTTGCGATATTTCTCCGTTAAAACATCATTATTGTATATACAATTCTATACAAAAGCTATAGAGAATGTACTTTCCTACAACTTTTATTTGAAACAATTTTCCATAGCAGTTATTGTTTAGGAATTATTTATAAATAATCGGTTTCCGTCAAATATCTCCCTAAAAACGTCGTAATTGGTAATCTTCGTGAGGACCAAAGTTGTAGAGAATAATATTTCTTCCAAGTTTTGTTTGAAACAAATTTTCGTAGAACCATCTATATCGGAGATATTTTGCTTATTCGTAAATTTTCAGTATACAGCGCCACCACCATGTAGCGGTAAATACTGTAAACATTCAAAATATACCTAATTTACGGCAATAAGGAAGACTTTATTCTTTTACGATACGGAATAATAATTTTGTCTTATAATGCTGTTCATAATAATTGAAATATGTATCTATATCCCAAATATGGAGAAATTCATGTGTTGGCCACATCAGATTTTTTTTAGCGGTATCATGGTAAAAGGAGATATGCCACAGCCATAATTGTTGGCACACAAATAGATAAATGTCAGAATATAGTAGATCTGCAAAAACATCAAATTTCGTAGGCATGTGGCATATCTCCCTCTCTGACTGGACCCCTCAATTGCATCAGCTTACAAAATTATTTTTTCGCAAGATTTTAATATCCCATTCTTTTTATCTAGAAGAGATGAAATCTCGTTTGTAACTTTTCGTAAACGGGGGTTCATTTCTGTAAACTCTTCATACATTACATTAATTACGTTCTCGAAATGGAAAATATTACGAAACGGAACGCCCGCCGGGGAGGAAAATAATACAATTCGGAACTAATCGCCGATATTTTTCTATACATGTGCGATCTGATTTGTTCCGGCTCTTTCAGAGCACTGCATTTATGACATTAAAATACGGTACATGTGGTTTTTCTAATTGCATCTGAAATCAATATATCTATTTTAATAAAAAAAATACGGGACAAAGTGCGTCCCGTATTGATTTTACAAGGGACGCGAGACTTTTGAGGAAAAAATATGCCGAAAAACGGGACGTCCCGTAAAATATGCGGGACCTGTGGTCACCCTAAGTCTGGCTGACCCGACTCTGATTTCACGTTCGTAGTACTCATTGTCTGAGTCACGATTGACGGTTCCACCTGCCTGGCTCTATCGGCAGTTTATTTACAGGGAGATCCCGGCGTCAAATTCCGAAAATTACGAGTGATAAACGGAAAAGTCTAAAACGCTCGGGTCAACCAAACCCCGATGTGCTGTTTTAGGGTTAATCGATAGTAAATTTTACCAAGATATAGTCTTAAGTGGACGTTAAGTAAGCGGCGGCGTATGGTACTCAAGAGGCGAACCAAGAGAAATCGTCAAAATTCGCTGAGATTCTTTTAGACTTTTCCTCTCTTTACAACGGAATGTAAGGACTCTTATATAAACTTTACATTTCCGTGCTTAGATCATGGTCTTGCTGTAATTCGTCAGTGTTTCCGACTCGCCTAACCGGCATTTGAACCTTCGCCTTCCGTTCACGAAGCTTAGTACACTTGCATCTGCAATCGGGGCTAACTGTTATTTCTATAGTCTGTTCACTATCTAAAGTCTCTTGGCCTTCATAGAGCAAGTAGCCAATCACGAACGTTTCCCCTTCCATCGTCCCTCACAACTTTCGCGCGGGAAGACAGATACCCAATCACGAACAGCAACAGCAAGGAAACGGCGGTAGAAATGGCAACGCAGACCAATGTGAACGCTTCAAAATCAAGAGTAACACTGAGTTCCCCCCACTACCTTCCCAAACGAACCGTCTCCTATTGGCTGCTGCTAAGTGGCATACGCCCCTTCTTCAAGGCCAAGAGACTTCAGATAGTGAACAGACTATAGGTCAAAGTAACATTTAACTTTGCCTTGTAAGATGGAAGTATGATACGTAGATGCATGCCAGTTAGTGGGAGAGAAAGGGCAAATCAGATTTTTGGGGGGCATTTTTTGCTGAGGTCCAGGGATGGATACAATGAGGTAAACGAGGTAATTACGCCCAAGATTTCTGAAAACTAGAAGAAATTCATCCCTAAACCTAGTTCTACGTGCTGAGCACATCAGGCGAGGACTATACTAAATTCATTTTTCTGTACAGAAAGTTTTTCTGTATTAAAACACGCGAATTGCGATATTCTCAAATGGTTTATTTTTTCATTACTGATTACCGCACTGATTAATCCTGGATCCGCCCTTGCTGGGAGCCACCTTATACACATCGTATTCTGCATGCGGATCTATATGCAGAAATTACAGTGGGACTTCTATAAGTCGAACATCGAGGGAAACAAAAAGAATATTCGACTTGTAGAAAATTCGAGTTTTTAGAAGAAAAATAATGCGAAAAAGGTTTCATTCTGTAAAACGAATTCGCTTCGAGTTATGGAAAATTCGTGTTATAGACGTTTATTCTTGTTGAAGATCGGCTCTAATTTTAAAGTTTGGGTATTTTAAAGATGATCCGATAAGGTAGAGATGTTCAATAATCCTTCGTTAAACATTTCCTTATCTTTCATTCCTCAAAATCGCTTAGATTTTGTTCATATTTAAATAAGACACTTCTTACTTTTCCACAAACTTTTTATTCTTGCGATCGGTTTCGCGCGTGATAAGGCATCATCCGGCCTAGGTTTTGACTAAAATTGGTCAAGCGGAAGACAAGGTTTAAAATCGCCATTAATTTAAATCTTTGTCGTTGACAGAGTCTTATAAAATTTAATATTCCACAAGTTTTCTTTGAAATATTTTTCCACATAATGGATTGTTTCAGAGATGTTTCGATTACCCGTCTGAATTTATATTCAGCGCGTTGATTGTTGCTAGGAGACAGATTTGTTTCCGTTGTTATAGTAAAATCTTCGAATCGTTGACAGTGCCGTGAGCGCTGCTTTCAGCGATAGTTTTAATCTCGATCAAAGTTATCTCAATACCATCTGTTTTGTAAAAAATGTTGTAAATATAGACAGCGATGCCGCGCCGACATCGGCAATATTAATCGCGAATGTCTTCGCTCAATAGTTTGACATATATGCACGACACACATCGATATTTTGTTATACAAAGCAACAAATAAGAATTTGTTATTTATTTTTCAATGTGTAAAGTTTTCATTGTGAAAATTTATTCCGAGTTTTAAAAAATCATTCTAGACTGTAATTGCCTATAGTTATTCTTGAGGACGCAGTTGTCTATAGCAACTTATAATCGCTATTGCAATCATATTAATTACTCTGTATGGAAGAAGGCATGTTATAAATCACTAATTTTTTCCTTAAAATAAACCTCGTCTCTTTTTCAATCCACCACTCCGCTTTATTCTTTTTAAATCAGTAAATGCCTTTTAAATCTTCAACGCTTTCGCCAGTGACTATCTTTACCTTTTAACTGTGTCGTCTTTCTATTTATCTTTCTTTCGGTATCTAATCGATGCATTCAGTTTCGTTACGTTTTTCAATCTGGCGTCCATTCCTATCATTTAGTCCACAGAATCCCTTGCTCTGTTGACGGAAGCGGATTTCATTTGTTAAAACTGAAATCGTATTGGCATTATCATTCTCTATAATAAAAACGTTCTGTAAGGAACGCAAGATGGCCGACAGCGAAATGTAGTTCTCATTCTGCCCGATAGGTCGGCGACACATGTACGTCAACAACTCACCTTTCTTTCGGTGAAAATGACTGGAATATATAATAAACACTTGTTTATTTATGTAACGGTTTCTACGGTAAACAATTAGTTAATTTTTTTGTCAATAAGGATCTCCAATACAGTGATCCATTCAATCCTCAAGAGAATAGTTTACAATGTTGAAATAAATTGGTGATTTGTTTTTGTTCAGATAGTATTCAAAGAAATTATTCCGTTGATTGATTAATTAGTTAGTTTTAATTTAAATCTTTTAAAGAGTTTTATTTACATAACGACGGAGAACATTACTGAGGATTCGGGTAAGCTTTCTTTCTTCGTAAGTAAAGAGTACAATTTTAAAACAATCATAACGTTAAGTACACGAAATTTAATTATTTTCCCTACGTTATATATGTATACATATAATTATTTCCCTGTCTTTGCCCACCGATAATTATATGCAGCATTGACGAGAACAAGGTGGGAGAAGAATATCAGAATTTTATAGCAGAAAATAAAAACAAAAGGCATTCACTAAACGACAACAGAATATTCACTAGAAATGTAATATATGACGAAATATTTCATATGTAAGTAACAGTGTGCTATTAATTATTTTAAATGAAATATTAATAATCAATCTATCTATAATTCTTCCGTTGATATTTCAACGGGAATTACACTAGTTGTAGCATAAACTTCATAAATCTCCCAGCTTAATGAAAAAAAAGTTTTTCGATGACATCGAACGGTTTAAGACAACCGCTAGCTATCATGGTTTCGACGGTTTATTTGCATAAATTCGGCATTTCGTATGGCGCAAAGGAAATCACGATCCTAAAACTTGATTATATTGCCTTAAATGACTACACACAAGGAAATTAATTTCTTTAGCTTGTGACCCTAAGGGTGAGAAAAGGAACGGAGAGGGGTAGGTTGAAAGAGACGGCAAGAGCGAAGGGATTATGGGAAAAAGGGGGAGGTGGGGGAGATAAGATTGGAATAGAGGAGGTGGGGTGGGGGGAGTGGGTTGTGATAGAGGAGGTGGGGGGGGAGGGGTGTTGAACGTGCATGGAGATCACGGATGAGTGGACGTACCGAGATGCAACATGAAAGAGAATCGCGAGGGAGAGGAGCGGTTGCCGGGGCGACGGAACCGCATGGCTCTCAGCCAAGGGAACGCTCTAATTTTTTTGTTTTATAAAAACCCGAAGGAAAAAAAAACACGGAAACTCGGGAGATGGAAGATAAAATCCATTTTCGTCGCTTTTTTGCTTTCCTCTTCCTCTCTCTCTTTCTCTCATCCTTCGACGCTTGTTTTTCCTGTCTTCCTTATTAAAATGGAACGGAGAGGTTCTTCTTCCTTGAAGGATACGTCCGCAGCGCCGTTTCGTTCCGAGCGGTTGCTCCCTCTGCGTCCGCATCGGAAAGTGTGCCAAGATGGCCGCGAAATGCGTTAAATGGCGGTCGCCCGAAATACCGAAATATCCGAAGATAATGATACAAATCCGGTTTAAACGCCAGTCAGATTGCGATCGCACGAAGAACTAGTCGTTCTTTTAGCAGCCGAATTCCACCTTCGGACATTTATTTTGATTCTGTTATCTGGGGTAAAAAATATTGTTCACCCCTTGCGTTTTTCCTGACGCAGCACAAACGAATGTCCGATGAGGAAATACGCCGAGTTTTTAAAATAAATTGCTAAATGAAATATTTTTCTGAAAGAAGGTTTTCAAATTTTTAATGCAGTGAATAGATGGCTATATATTGACAATCAATATACTTCCAGATGTGGATATGTCAGCGGTAGATCAATATAGAAACCAAATCCGTGGGTCTACATTCTCTACATTTTGCGAGTCTTACGAGATCAATGTTAATTAATCCGTCAACGGTATAATAATTTCTAGGTTTTCAAATTTAAAATCAAATTTACTTAAACAATTTTTCGGGCCGTTTTATTCGGATAGCGTAACAAAAATTACTGTTGAAATAAAGCCAACAACTTATCGTTTGTTATTAAAAAACAACAACAACTAAATTATTTAAAGCAGTGGAAAATCGGATATTTTCCATATAAAGAAATTGGGCTCGAAGATTAGTTGACAACGTAGGTTGCCATGGAAGTGAGAATTCCTTAATATTAAAACGCGAAAATTTTTCTTTTTTTCCGATTCTTTAGTAATTCTTTGTGGTAATTAGGAAAATATTCGAAATATGTAAGCAAGAATAATAATAAATTTCGTTATATTTCCCGTCTACGGGTTCAAATATAGTCTTAATATCTCTTATCCAATGTGATGCAATGTTTAACTTTCAATTTGCGAGTGTTCTTAGTTTACAAATCTTAATTGAGTCGCCCATTCTTTGGATGTGTTTAGCAATGCCCGAGTTTTCAAATCTAACATGTTTTTAAGCGTGCAATGTTTTCTTTTAAGCGCGTTTGTGCTTTTCTTTTATTTGTTTGCCCCCTCTAGCATTTCCGGCATTGCGTGCACTTTGTTTTTATTTTTTTATTCCCAATTTCTCGACACTTGGAATTTATCGATATCTCTTTGCTGAATTAAAGATAATTTGGATTAAAATGTAAGTGTCACTGTATTTTTTTTATTTCACGAAATTTGAGCTAACATATTAAGAAAGACAATAAGTGCATTAATTCAATAAGACTGTTTTTACTATAGACCAGTGATGGCGAACCTACGGCATGCGTGCCGTAAGTGGCACGCAAGACAATTTTGGTTGGCACGCCAACGAAAGTCGAAAACCAATCAAAGCATTTATCGTACTGATTTAGTGTCGCAAAAACATTTATGTTATTTAGTTAGCTACTGTAAACATTAGTTTTATGTTTATAAATTTAAAACTCTTATGTCTTGTTCACGAATTTAGTTTAGTTGGAACTCAAGAAAAATCAAGGACTTTTTGTGGCACGCGAAGCGGAAAAGATTCGACAATTTCAGTAATATTGTCACCCGGGCAATAGAAGGTTCGCCATCACTGCTATGGACTATATTAAAAATCTCTTATATATATATATATATAAATGCTTAAGGAAAAGGAAAGGTAATAATAAGGTAGCAAAAAGGTGTTGGAGGAAGCCCAGTGGACACTTACCTAGATTGAAGAGCCGCTGGGGGTGCTGAGGACACACGAAAAACACAAAAGAACAAAAACGACACAGAAATGGAGCTTTCGGGCTGACGCCCTTCTTCAGCGACGGAGAAACATATATATATATATATATATATATATAAATCAGAGACGTACCTAGGCGATACGGTGCCTATGGCAAAATTTTAGGAAACACCTTAGTTATTTAGGATATATCTTTTTCTGAGTGTTAATAAAGAATAACAGTGTTTTATTACATATAAATTAACGTTTGAGTATTAAAATAATACTTACGGGAAAATGGCAAAATTTTGGGAAACACCTTAGTTATTTAGGATATACCTTTTTCTGAGTGTTAATAAAGAATAACAGAGTTTTATTACATATAAATTAACGTTTGAGTATTAAAATAATACTTACGGGAAAATGGCAAAATTTTGGGAAACACCTTAGTTATTTAGGATATACCTTTTTCTGAGTGTTAATAAAGAATAACAGTGTTTTATTACATATAAATTAACGTTTGAGTATTAAAATAATACTTATTTATGGGAAAATGAACTTTTTTTGGGAACGTTTGGCGCCTTTGCAAGCGGCGCCTATAGCCAATTGTGTCAGTTACAGATTCAGTTTAAAATAACTTGGAAGTGTTTCAGGTATTAATTTAATGCAAAATAAATAAAATAAAATAGTGGATAAAACTAAAAGTTAACGTTCCCATCATTCAACGTTTTCCAATTCGAGCACTGCCCACACATTTTTCAGGTAATTTCAGACATTTTTTCTGACGCCCTATGCACAATCTCCTGGAAACAGGTGGATATATATGGATGCTAAAGTTTTTACATCAAAATATTAAAAAATCAAAATCTTACGTGCAAAATAAAATAATTTAAAAAAAATTTAATCATTTTTTTTTTAAAATAAAAACAAGTTTATTAAACGAAGCGAGATCGATGTGATAGCGAAAGGTGGAGCGGGAGGGAGGAGCAATATCATTACTTGCGTGTTCTAGCGCACGATTATTTTATTTTCGGCCATAAATCAACTCGAATTTACGTTACACTCTTCCGAAGTAGAGTTTTGATCTCGACACGAAAGCGTTCAACACGTTGCAGGAGATAAAAGGGTTGAATGGGAAGGAGATTAATGTGAAAAGGAGAGAGAGAGAGAGAGAGGAAGGGGTCGGATGGAAAGATTCGCCCGAAGAGGGACAAAAAGGGTAACCATGGCAACGGTTCTCCTTCCTTTTCTCTCACACTCTTTCTCTCTCTCTCTATCACTCTCTCGACGGCTGGCTCTGTCACCTTCGCATGTTGCCTCTCGTAATGAATGGGAGGTAGAACACGAGAGAGAGAGAGAGAATCGCGCGGCGGGAAAATGTGTCTGACCCCGCGGAAGGAAAACACGCTCCTATATGATGAATACAGTGAGGTTCGTGCAACGCCTGTCCTTTCTTGTGTTATAATGCGAGAGGAAAAAACAGGACACGTTCGAGCGTGCTGCGCGAATCGTGGACACATGGCGAACAAAAAAGAAAGAAAACACAAGCGTGTGGAAGGGTTCGCGAACATGAAAAGAGAGAGAGAGAGAGAGAGAGAGAGAGAGAGAGAGAGAGAGAGAGAGAGAGAGAGAGAGAGAGAAAACACCGATTCGAAAAGTACGCCCTCTACAGGAAAAAAATGCAAGAGAGTCAAGTTTCGCAATCTTTTTTTAAAAAATCCCTCGTTAAACGTTTTGTTTTCTGCGAATGCGAATAAATGGTGGTGTTTTTTTGTAATTCCGTGGGATTTTTCGTGTGTCGGAGAATTCCAGAAAAGGAGCTGTCATTGTCACGATGACCGGCTTTTCCGCCGACTGCCTTGACTTACATTTCACTAATAATAGAAAACCTCTCGGTACATAGCGACTTAAACTGCGCGGATGATGTCCAAAGAGAGAAAATTTTATTTATATGTTATATTTTGTTAGGTAGGTAACCTACGTCCCTTGAGAAAATCGCGTAACTACGGCAGCGAGAAAGTTGAGCGAAATCCACTTGGCCGATCACACCCTATACAACTGAAACACGGATCCGTTCGACTTATATTTGGTCAACTCTTATCGCTGCAGATCCTGCTGGCGTTACTCCCTTAGTCGTTCGTTACATAATATCTTCCTTTGAATTTTAAAAAATTCAAGGCGTGATTTTTAAGTTTTAAAATAATCTATTAGAAAAAATGAACGTCATAACGAAGGACGGACTTGGCGACAGTGCCTGTGAATCTAGAGTTTTCTCTGAAATACCGCAATAATCACAAATATTTCGCAGTGTTATAGTTTTACAAATTACAGGAAAGATACGACGTAGTGCATTTCTTATAAATTACCTTTTTCAAAATCCTTTATATTGTTAGACAAGGTAAGGTGACGCTTTTTCCAGCTGGAGTTCGTTCTCTAAGCACCCGGTAGAGAACGTGCATGTCAAGTACAGATAGTTTACCCTAACGTAGCGATTGAAAATTACTAGAAACTATCGGTGATCGGAGGTAATATGTAGAGTGGAGGGGAGCAAATTCCACGAGAAAAGATGGACATAGAAGGTGCGCGCGCAACCTAGAATGGAAATCACCGTGCACGCTAAAGAGGCGACTCCTTAAGTCAGTTACAAACAAATGTGATTGAGGTAATTAAGGTGATCGGAGGTAATATGTATTTTAAAAAATATTTATCATTATGAGAGAAAGCCGCTTTCGGGGTTGGCGCGCAGAGCCCATAGTACTTATTTAATACATTTACTTGCTTAATATACCTACTTAATACAATTACTTAAATATATACCGTTTTTGACGTTTGATATCTGGGCCCTTGATTCCGCGAATCGGCGAATTATTATTAGTTTGAATTTCGTGCATCACATTCGCCATTCTAGCTGATTTAATTCCCACGGATGTCTAATTTTTTAATGGGAAATAATAAGTGTAGGAGAGAAGAAACAAAGAAACGACGCGAAAAAATTCGATATCGAGATTTTGATGGAAATACATATAAGTTTTAGGTGAACCTGAGTCCAAAAACGTGATTTTCTCCATGCCGTCTGGCTGTCTAGAGCCTACACGGTAGAGCGGAAATGAATGAAAACTCGTACTTAGGCATTTTGTCATACAGAATAGAAGCTACGAAGAAATGGTTTACATTGCTCCATAATTAATTGAAGTTTATTCTACGCAACTTTAACAACAATTTGATTTTCTCAAAAACGGCTCCAAGAGTTTTTAATCAAATTTCGTACAGTTACTTGAGTTTATGTCTGCAATAATACTGTATAGTTCATATTTCTCTAAAAATGAATATAAGGCCAGTTTATTCTAGGCAACTTTATCAACAATTTGATTTTCTCAAACGCGGCTACAACGATTTTGATAAAATTTCGTACTGTTAGTACTTGAGTATACGTATATTTCCGTCAAAATCCCGAGGTCGAATTTTTTCGCGATTACAATACTTTCTCACTATACTCCGTATATGAGAAAGTAAAAAGAAGCTGCGGCCGCCATAGTTATTCCCGAGAACATTTCCCGACGACCTTTACGTCACCGTCGAAAACACACACGCGCATATGTGCGCACGTACGCGCACACAGACACATCTAAGAGGAGGATTAAAAACGAAAGAACGAGGATAAATTTGTTCCGCTGCGCAAACCGTTTTCGGCCCGCGATAAGTTTTGATTTTTAAAAAATCTCCGCTCTTAACGTTATCAACGAAAGCGGGGCTTTGCAGAAGTAACGCTGGGAAAATTAAATGTTCTTGCAGCTGCTTCTCTTGCCTTTGGCGTTGAGGAATGCTTCCGGAAGAAAATATATCTCTGTAACATGTTAATCTAGAAAAAATAACGCCATCTGTGTAAAGAAATTATCTCCGCGCCTTATGATAGCGTGTGGAAAATGTTTCTTCTCTTAGTCAAAAAAAAAAAAAACAAATTAAAACTGAAATCCATAAACTTCTCATCTATTCTGGCTCCGAGTGTTTTTTAGGCGCATTTCGCATCCAGCGTGAGCGCCTATTAGCGTCGGTCTGTTCGTCCTTATGTATGTATGTCTGGCTGTCTGTCCGTCAGCCCGCATGTTCGTTCTCGGCTTTTACCGAACGGACTTTCATGAAATTTTATATTAATGATTGCAAATCAAAGGTAATAAGAAAATCGCAAAAATGAATCACGTAAGCCAATCAGGGGCATCACTTTACTGGTGAAAAAAAATGAACTTTCCGCCATATCTCATCAAGTATTACTCATATCAAAATATTTTTCAAACAAAACTTTAGAACTAGTAAATTAGAGCAGGGGTCGGCAACCTACGGCCCGCGGGCCTCATGCGGCTCCCGAGAGCGTTTTATGCGGCCCGCGAAGCCACGATGAAAAACTTATCGGTATAATTTTACACAGTCAATTTCATATTTTTCAGCGAAATTGTGGTCTCAAAACCTTTTCTGGTGGAGTTTTAACGCTAGTAAACAAAATAGAATTGATTTTCACTAATATGAGACCACAAAATCTCCAGTTAAACGCCCATACGGCCCGCCGAAGCTCTCGTGATTTCCAAAGCGGCCCTCCGAAGCATTCACGACAACGAATGTGGCCCGACTTATAGAAAAGGTTGCCAACCTCTGAATTAGAGTATTTCTTTTCCTATATATTTTTATCGCAAGAGTAGCCATTATCAAAACAAACAAGAATGTTTTAATTCGGGTTGAAGAATATTTCTGCCTTGTTGCTAACATAAACAATATCACAAAAATGCGTTTAAAATCCTCACGTGCGCATGGAATATTTTTAAATAGGAAGGAAATGGATTATTTATGATGAATAAAAGAACTTTTAAAAGCCATCTCCCTTACGTACAGGTATATCATTTTTTCAAATACTCCATTGCACGAAACGCGTCCGTTTGTGATACGCTGTACACTTTCCTAACTTGTTTAAAGATACCAGCTGACTAATATCGCATTTAAATTTACCAACTGTGTGGTCGTGAATTAAGTATTATGGGTTTGACCTAATCTCGCGACCTTAATTGCGATTCCATTATCATTAGAATAGAGTACATATATTTTCGTAGCAAAATTTATTTGAAGCAGTTTGATAGTTTCTGAGTACAGGTATACCTCGCTTAAAGAAGCGTCTGGGAGCGAAACTCCATTATAACAAAGACGGAAATTACGCATTGAAAATTAGAAAAATTCGGAAATGTCGCAAAGTAGTATACGCAAAAGTTAAGGTGGCCGAGACAGGTGCTACTTATATACATTTCGAAGATTCACTAATATAGTATGTAGCTATCATATGTTCACAACAATGCAGCTACTAAATTAGAATGTTAATATATTATCGATCCCGATGTATTCCATAAATACGTGAAGTACAATGAGAATGAGTTAGTTTGACTCTTTAACTCGAAGTAGCCACTTCCGAGTGCGGTAGCTTAAGAAACCTCTCATTTTCATATTGAAGGGACGTGCTTTCATTTAACATTTTTACTGTTTGTTGATTGGGATCAAGTCAGTTATTACCCCAGTATGTCCTCCAAACTTCCTTCGAGTGAAAGTGGGTTTAATAAACAATAAATGCAACATAAATCTATTTATTTAGAAACGTAGATTGAAGTCATAAGACAAGTCCATCTTCGAAACAAGTACAAAGGCTTCTTCCCTCGGTTTTACCTCTGTCATCTACACTACCACCGATGCGAAATCGGAGGAAATGGACCTCTGAAAATCCCTGTCGTTTTGTTTTAACACTCATTGTAGCTTTTGAAATTTAAAAATGCTCATTTATTTATTTATAGTTTACAATGCAAATAGACATTAAGTCCGGTGGCAAGGTAAAAAAGCATGAGTGAAGTGTAAAGAAATTAGAAATGGATATACTAGAACAAATATAATTAAGAAGCATTAACATTACAAAGTATCTTTCGTCTCAATCTATACTTCAGTGCCTTAATACTAGAAGGGAAAGGGTTTAAGAATTCTTCAGGGAGAGAATTCCATTCTTCTATCTTCCGATTCACAAATGAATATTTACATAGATCCGTTATGCGTTTGCCAAAAAAGTTTGGTTTTTCAATCCTCTTACTAATATCTTCCCAGGCTGGTTTGAGAGTATATGCTTTATAAAAACCCACTATTCTGTTTAGTCTTCTTCTATCAAGAGTTTCCCACTTCAAACTTTTAATCATGCTCGTAACACTATCATGTTTCTTGTGCCTCGCCAAAACAAATCGCGCAGCCTTCCTTTGAACATTCTCTAGCTTCAAGATTTGCCCCTTTTCATACGGTCCCCACACATTTGTTGCATATTCCAACCCAGGTCTTACTATTGTTTTATAGGCTAACTTTCTAGCTTCCTTAGTACTATTCCCTAAGTTTCGCATTACGTAATGTAAATTTCGGTATCCTCTAGTAACAATATCGTTTACCTGCTAGAATAATTCCCAAATACATATTTCGTTTTTTTTGTACAAGGTATTTTTTCACCCATAATACTATAACTAACTTCGCCACGAATTTTCTTTCTCGAAAAAGCATAAATAATTACATTTATTTACTTTTACCTTCATATTATTATCGTTAACCCACCCAGTAATTCCATTAAGATCACTTTGTAGTAACTATCTGTCATTTGTGTCACTAATTCTTCGATGAATCATACAGTCATCCGCAGACAGCTTGTCTACCAGCAGCTTCGTCCGTTTCTTTTATTATACGCTGAAGTTTCCGTGCTAAAACCCCCTTTTCTGAAGCCCTAGAACGCATCCCTACCTTTCGTATGTAATTTATATCTCTGGTAACGCATCTACTTCGTTAACCGAGGTATGCCTGTACATATATTATCTCCACAGAATCTTTTATCCGATAAAGCAATTCTGCTAATAGTAACTTTTTTTATTCACTTGTGCGTGCATTACTACCGTAGAAGAGAACCCGTTGCCTAAAAAATAAAAGCCTCGCGTGATAGCGTTTGCCGTCGAAACCGAAATCCGCCTCCACATTTTATGCGGGAAACGCCAGGAGAAAATAAAAACGCCTTTTAAACAGGGGAGCTGAAAACGCCTTTGCCTTTGTTTGTTTTTACTGATAAAAATTGCCAAATTATAATGTTGATTGGGGTCGAGAAACGTGATTATCTCTCATCTACGCTGAAAAATCTCCTCCGAAATATGACGCAGTTTTATAGCAGGGGAACTTTCAACGGGGGAGGTGACGGCTTCAAAAATATCGGCTGTTACGTATTGTGCTCCGATAAAAAAAATAAGGCAACGGATTTTTTTTTAAATGTCGTACGGTGGCGATAACAGACTGAAAATGGCCATTGATGAAGTTTGCTCGCCCGATGGGAATCTAACGTAGACGCAGCAAAACGCTAGCGTTATCACATTATAATATTAATGAGATTCATAAGATGGTCTACCCGTAAGTTAAACGACAAGATGTGCAGTTCTAAAACAAATTTATTTTCGAGGTTCGCTTGCATTTGTTTTAATGGCATTTATCCTGAACTATTTTTCCACGCGTTCACAATATCGGCTGACATGTTTGTCCCATTGAGGAAACAAATTTTCAACAATTCCACCATTTCATAATTTTTCCGTCTTGATTTTTTTGAACCACGCTATTACCGCTTTTGTAAACCAGATTATGTATGTAACGGCATGACATCCACCGGAGCGTTACTTCAAAGGAGCTAATAAACGGTCGGATAGTTATGGTGGGATGGCTGTATTTGTGGCGACCACTCCAGCCTTCGTCTTTTCGCTTTCTACTTAAGTACGTAGAATATGAGAAAATATGGTATTCGTTAAAATAATAACGGGAATTTAGACGTGTCACAGTTTTTTGTAATTAATATTTAGCGAAGTTTTGTTGTATTAAAACTAAACATATAATGTCATAAATATAAAAGTATATGATTGTGCTAATTCTGGAATGAACTTTTATAAACAACACAGCCTATATCCTAGTTGTGGACCTGCAACCGGCACATCATCTACCACTATGGTCCCGTAAATGCAGAACAAAACAAATTTTACTATTGGTTGTCCACCGTTTCGAATTAATGTCTCCCTTATAACATTCTTAACTGTCCAGGTTCCTATCGGTAACAAAATCTGATGTGGCCAACGCATGGCTTTCTCCATAATTGGGGTATAGATATTTAAATTATTATGAATAGCATTATAAGGCAAAATAATTACTTCGTATCGTAAATGAATACAGTCGTCCTTATTGCCGTAAATTATATTTTGAATATGTTTACAGAATTCACCGCAACGTGGTGGTGGCGCTGTATACTAAAAATTTACGAGTAAACAAAATATCTCCGAAATGGATGGTTCTACGAAAATTTGTTTCAAACAAAACTTGGAAGAAATATTATTCTCTACAACTTTGGTCCTCACGAAGACGAATAATTACGACGTTTTTAAGGAGATATGTTACGGAAACCGAAAACACCGATTATTTTTTATAATTCCTAAAAAATAACTGCTATGGAAAATTGTTTGAAATAAAAGATGTAGAAAATTATCTTTTCTACATTTTTTGTGATGATCACTGTATACAATAATGACGTATTATCGGACAAATATCGCAAAAACCGAATCGGGTTTCGAATAAACCTCGACTTCCGGCTAACCGGTATTGTCCAAAAACTAATCAGTTCTTTGTGCTCACCCTAAAGTGTTATATATGAAGTTTGGTATCGAAATGACAAGTACTTTTTGAGTTAGAGCGCCCACAATCACATACACACACACGCACACTCAGACATCATTCCGAAAATAGTCTAAACGTGTTCTAGGGACCTCGAAACGTGTATTTCCGTTGAAATCTCGAAGTCGATTTTTTACTTTCTCCATAATGGGAAAGTATTGTATTCATGAAAAAAATCGACTTCCAGATTTCAACGGAAATACATGTTTTGAGGTCCCTAGAACACGTTTAGACTATTTTCGGAATGATGTCTGTGTGTGTGTGTGTATGTTATTGTGGGCGCTCTAACTCAAAAAGTACGTGCCATATCGTTACCAAACTTCATATATAACACTCTTACATGAGAACAAAGAACTGATTAGTTTTTGGACAATAACGGTTAACCGGAAGTCGAGGTTTATTCGAAACCCGATTCGGTTTTTGCGATATTTCTTCGTTAGAACATCATTATTGTATATACAATTCTATACAAAAGTTATAGAGAATGTAATTTCCTAGTTTTTATTTGAAAAAATTTTCTATAGGAGTTATTGTTTAGGAGTTATTTATAAATAACCGGTTTTTCGGTTTCCGTTAAATATCTCCTTAAAAACATCGTTATTGGTAATCTTCGTAAGGACCAAAGTTGTAGAGAATAATATTTCTTCCAAGTTTTGTTTGAAACTAATTTTCGTAGAACCATCCATTTCGGATATATTTCGCTTTATCTTAATACCAACCTACAGCGCCAACACCATGTAGCGGTGAATTCTGTAAACATTCAAAATATACGTAATATACGGCAACGACGTGTATTCTTTTACGATAAGAAATAATAATTTTGCCTTATAATGCTAATAATAATTTAAATATCTATACCCCAAATATGGAGAAAGTCATGTGTTGGCCACATCAGATTTTTTCATGATCACAATACTTTCCCATTACTACGTATGGAGAAATTAAAAAGTAAATTCAGGATTTCGACGGACGGGACGTCCAGTAAACTCCCGATATACGAACATTCGGTTTACGAACTTTAAGGTCTTACGAACAAGAAATTTTACGCCGCAAATTTGACTTACGACCTCAAAATTCGATCGCGCGTACTATAATTTATTCAACTTCATTTACTACCCTCATTTTAAAATACTGTACGAAAAAGTTACATATATTTCTGGCATACGTAAAAAGAAAATGCTGCTGGACTCTTTCAAGGGCGTTTGAAAGATTTCCTCATTGCTTTGCGTGTCTCCTTGGATGCGTTTTTCATTCCTTTGCAGCACTCTTCTGATATAAAAGTTGCGCACCTCTTCTTCCACGTGATCACGTCTGCTAATCTTCCCTCACGCCCGTTAGGGCTCTCCTTCAAACCTCCGCTTCAACGAATGATTAAGATGAATCTGTTAAAAATCTATTACAGTTTCTTCCGTTCTCCCTTTTCTTGCAAGTGCAGGAGGAAAACTTTGCTCTCGAACACATCCCATGATTTTAACGTTGCAATAATGGGGAAATCTCTCCCGGTTTACCAACTTTCTGTTTACGAACGAACTTTTCAGAAACTCATGGCGTTCGTAAATCGGGAGTTCACCGTGCGCGTTTTGCGGTCCCCTGAGTGTGTTTTCAATATTCTCTCTATGGTGTCTGTATTCATGAGAAGAATTTTGTGGGCGCTCTAACAATCGAATCAGCTTTAGAATTTTATATTTTAGATTATTATTAGTAATTCAACACCTTTGGTTTTGGCTTAAACTTAAACTTAAACTGCATTTTTCCCGTTATTCCCAAATATTTCCCATAGGTCTCAATTGATGTTGAAAAGGTCAATGCTTAAGTTGTAGACAATTTTCTGCAAATTAGGTTCGAAAAGTTTAAGAGAAAACCGATTTTTGAGATTTATTTTGATTTTTCGTCTGGATTTATGTTAAAATTCCGTTAAATGATACATTAGTTTCCTTTGTTATGACACAGTTTTCTAATTGTTGATAGCGTTAAGTGCACTGCCAATGTTAATTTTAATTGCGCATCGATATTTTGTTATTAATAGCAACAGCTAACAATTTTGTTTTCTTATTGTTTTTTGCACTGTCGTAATCGTGGTAGAAGTTAGAACCACAAGCATTGTCCTGTCATTTTTCTATCTCCCGTAAAACAGATGAATTATTAAACGCAATGGGATTTTTATTTTCTTACTCAATAATAAAGGAGCGTTTTATGTAGAATAGAAAACTTAAAATTATTTATAAATGTTGTAATATAATTATACGACGCAAAGTAATTTATTCAATAATTAATTAAGATAATTTAGTAATATATATATATATATATAAAGCCATTTACTCATAATCTTAATATGTAAATTTGGATGGCGCCCCCTGTCGCCCACAGAGTATCAAAAAAATATTCTTCTTTTCTTCCTCAACGTTATAGACGACATTAAGGGTCACACAAATCGTGAAAAAGTTTTAAAATCTCTATCTATGTATAACCATTTGCTCACAATCTCACTTTAAAATCTTCATGGCAATCACTGCAGCCCGCCGATTTCCCCAAAAAATATTTCTTGGACAGCGTAATAAATGGCTCCATAGATCACATACACCGTGAAAATTTCAGTCAAAAAATGCTGCATTCCTGCGTTGATGTGAAATAAAATATCGTGCGGGAATGACGTAGAAAAGCATCCCGAATGAAAACGCGTAGAATGTTTAAAATGAAATGCATTGAAGCGAAGGAAAAGAAGGAGAGAACGCGAAGGGAGGAATAAATATACGTAGATAGGGAGTATTCAGAGAAATGAAGGGAGAGAGGGAGAGAGAATAAAGGAGAAGAAAGGATATGGAGAAGAGAGAGTTTTGAGGGAAGGTATATGCTCAAGGGATGGAAAAAGCGTGGAAGGGAGAGAGAGAGAGAGGGAGGGGAGGGGGGGGAGAGAAAAAGATACGGGAAAGAGGTTTCATGAAGCGTACCAAGCGGAGGCTTTTGTCTGGGAGCGTGGTTTAATATAAAAAAAGAGAAAAACATTTTTGTATAACCGCTAAGACCGATGTCGTCAAAAGTTCCAGCCGGACGTAATCTCATGCAAGATCCTCGCGTATTTTTATTTTTAGCGTCACAATAAATCCGAGGGACGTATATCGTAAAAATGTCCGGCGGAGCAGTCTATAAAAAATGGCGGAGTGGATGAGGCTTTGTCGGGTAAGAAAAGGAAAGAGAGAGAGAGAGCATATGGAAGCTCCATGTGGAAGAGGTATATAGGGAAGAGGAATGCGGAAAAGAGCCGGAAGGAGAAACATTTCGAACGGCGGTCGTCGACTTTTTTTTCGACGCGACACAAAATTACGGTCGATGCTCACGTGCGCGACACCACTGTCCCCTACGAAAAGAAAAACAAACGAGTAGTGTTATTTAATGAAAAGTCTATTAATGTTAAAAATTGCAAGAGAGAGAGAGAGACTTACCTATGCCCGTCAGTATTTATTTTATTAAATCATTGTTAAAATTTTCGGAGGCGCGTTACAGGGTTTTTAGAGGGTAAGAAACAGGTTGGAATATAGAAGGAAAGAATAGAAAGTGAGCAAAGTGGTATGAGAGACTGGTTTCCTCCATTACGCGATCCTCCTAAGTGAATTCGCCTCAGCAAAAAACCTTTTTAGAAACTGGGAGCCTCATTTGCCGACGCATTATGAAAACAGGGGGTTTCATTTATTGAGGTTTATTTAGAATTGTAAGAATAAAGATATTAATATACTTAGTAATATAACTGTATGACACAAAGTAATTTATCCAATAATTAACTTAAAAATTTAGACCTCATATCTATAACAATTTCCTCAGAATCTTAATGAGAAACTTTCGGAGGCACCCCCTGCCGTAGATCTCTTTTCACAAACATTTCTTCTGCAGTGTCATAGGTGGCATTTATAGTCACGCAAATAGTAAAAAAAATTAACTTTCTATCTGTAACAATTTGGTCAGAATCTCAACATGAAAATTTTGATGTCACCCCCTGCCACCCACCAATTTCTCCAAAAATGTACTTTGACAGCGTAATAAATATCATTATGGATCACGATAAACCCTGCAAATTTCAGCCTTCTATCTCTCTTACCGTTTACTAGTTATTTTGATTCAATCGGTGGCACAGACGGACAGACATACAGAGGGAAAACATATAAAGCGTTTACAAAATAAAACGCGCTAAAAAGGGACGTAAATTTCGACGCTTTAAAACAGTTTCTTCTTAAAGAAGATTTTTCCTCTCCCGCGTTTCGTATCGAACAAACCCACGTGTGACATAGTTAAGTCTGATCGGGATTTCTTGATCTCCTAAGAATTTTCGTTATTAATGAGAAAATCTGTCGCAGAGTTATTTTCGTCACTAATGTGCAGGATTTTTTAAAAAATTATTTTGGTGGATTAGTGAGTTGTTCTCGGATTTCACACAGGGTGATGTCTTGAATAGAATTCAACGTTTCGGCGTATGTCACATCCGCCATCTTCAGGAAAAACTGAGTACTCAGTTTTTCCTGAAGATGGCGGATGTGACATACGCCGAAACGTTGAATTCTATTCAAGACATCACACGGTGTGAAACCCGAGAACAATTCACTAATAATATTCGCCGGGAAAGTTTTAAATCCTTTTTTATTTTGGTGGAGTTTCCGGAATATGCCAGAATTTCGCGTCCTTACAGACCACAAACATTTCGCCGTTGTGTTAGCCACGCGCGCGTAATTTTCCAACGAAATTTGCAGGAAAGACTCGCAGCAGTTTTGAGAAGTAAAATGGCATATTTCCTCCTCTCTCTCTCTCTCGCATCTAAAGCAACGGAACGCGGAAAACGTTTCGCTGCAAGTAATTTCCGTGCCTTTATTAACTTTTATGGAACGAGTCTATTTATTTTATGTAGGGTGTACGATCAGTGTGTGTGTGTGTCCGTGTGTGTCCATGTGTGTCTTTGTGTGTCTGTGTGTGCGAGCGCAGACGGATGAAGGAAATAGATAAGTATGGATGGGGTAAATGATCTGGAAATCTAAGCCGGATAATGTCCATGGATGAATATGAAAGAAAAGAGGCTGATAGGTAAGAGTGGAGGAGGTGAGAGAGAGAGAAGAGATGAGACAGACAGACTGACAGACAGACAGACAAACATACAGACAGAAGACTTTATTTAGGACGAAATTGAGACTGAAGAGAGAAGAGAAGAGAGGCGAGGGAAAGATTAAGGAGAGCGTTGAAGGGGAGTGTGAGGTTTCGGAGGACTAACTGAAAGGAGGGAGAAAAAGAGGAGGAGAGATTGAGGGAGGGAGAGGTTTGTTGGTGGAGGGGGAGAGATGAGAGATAAGGAGAGAGAGGGACGGTGAAGGAAGACTTCCTTTGGTCGACACCCTTTGCTGCGGATAATAACCCTTACTTATTTTAGCGACGACCTCTCTCTTTCTCCCTTTATCTCTATTTATCTCCTCTTTCTCTTTTCAGCATTCTTATTCACTTCCTTTGTCTCCCTTGCGCTGTTCGCCATTTTTTCGATCTCTTTACTCTTCTTATCTACCCTCTCTGTCTCACTCTCTGTCTCTCTTTTCTCTTTTTCGCTCTCCTCCTCCCTCTATCTCCCTCTTCCACTCCCTCTCTCTCCCTCTCTCTCCTCTCTCTCCCTCCCTCTCTTCTCCACACTCTCTCTCCCCCCTCTCTCCCTACCTCTCTCCCTCCCTCCTCTCTCTCTCTCTTCTCTTTCTCTCTCTCTGCCCTACCATTTTCCTCTCTCCCTCCCTCCTTCTCCCTGAAAATAAAGACAATTATCTATCTATCTATGTATCTATGTATCTCCCTCTCTCCCTCTATCTCTCTATCCCCCTGTCTCTCCTACCTCTCTCCCTCCCTCCTCTTCCTCTCTCCCTCCATCTCTCTCTCTCCATCTCTTCTACCTCAGCCTGTCCTTTCACTCCCTCTCCCTACCTCCCTCTCATTCCCTCCCTCCCTCTCTTCCTCTCTCCTTCCATCTCCCTCTCTCTCTCCCCCTCTCACCCTTCCATCTTCCCTCCTCTCCTATCACTCCCTCTCTCTCCTTCCCTCCCTCTCTTCATCTCTCCTCTCCCTCAACCTCTCACCTTCATCTCTCCTCACTCTCCTTCCACTCTCTCTCTCTCTCTCTGACCTCCCGCCTCTCTCTCCTTCCATATTTCCCTTCCCCTCCTTCCACCTCTCACCCCCCTCCCTCTCTTCCGTTATCTCCCTCCCTCCCTCCCTTCCACCTGTTCCTCCTTACTCTCTTCCCCTACACCTCCCCTCTCACCCCTCCCTCCTCGCTCTTCCCTATCTCCCTTCACCTTTCCTTATCACTATTCCTCCCCGGTCTCTCATTATTCTCTTTGTCCCTTACTCTCTCTTATCTCCTCTTTCTGTCATTCACCGTCATGACCTCCCATTGTTATCAACCCTATTCTCTAATTTAATCATGTGGAAAATATAAGATTAACCTCGGATAGTCCAAGGGAAGCTGTTTTGCTGTCGCTATGAGTTAAGCATTTGCGACGGAGTAAACGTCTAAGCATCCAAAATGCATGCGAGTATTTCTGCATGTTAGCATACTTCGGATCGATGCGCATAATTTCTTGAGCTATTTTCGAGGAAAATATTTGGTGCATATCTGCTGTTACTTTCTCCATACGTAGTAACGAGTGTTGTGATCATGAAAAAAATCGACTTCGAGATTTCAACGGAAATACACGTTTTAAGGTCCCTAGAACTCGTTTAGACTATTTTCGGAATGATGTCTGAGTGTGTGTGTGTGTTATTGTGGGCGCTCTAACTCACAAAGTACTTGCCATATCGTTACCAAACTTCATATATAACACTTTAGGGTGAGTACAAAGAACTGATTAGTTTTTGGACAATACCGGTTAGCCGGAAGTCGAGGTTTATTCGAAACCCGATTCGGTTTTTGCGATATTTGTCCGATAATACGTCATTATTTTATACATTGATCATCACAAAAAATGTAGAAAATATAATTTTCTACATCTTTTATTTAAAACAATTTTCCATAGCAGTTATTGTTTAGGAATTATTTATAAAAAATAATCGGTTTTTTCGGTTTCCGCCAATATCTCCTTAAAAACGTCGTAATTGTTCATCTTCGTGAGGACCAAAGTTGTAGAGAATAATATGTCTTCCAAGTTTTGTTTGAAACAAATTTTCGTAGAACCATCCATTTCGGAGATATTTTGCTTTTTCTTAATTTCCTGTATACAGCGCCACAACCATGTAGCGGTGAATTCTGTAAACATATTTAAAAATTTCTAATTTACGGCAAAAAGGAGGACTGTATTCTTTTAAGATACGAAATAATAATTTTGCCTTATAATGGTATTCATAATAATTTAAATATCTATACCCCAAATATGGAGAAAGTTACGTCAGATTTTGTATGATTTTTTAAAGTAACCCTGGGTATGAACCCTATCGTATAGAAATCTATCCTGTCGCCTGGATTTTTTAAATTGTTTCTAGAATTGGACCTGATAGATTGGCGTAGTAAGGATGTTATGAAGGGGGATGTTGATGGCACAGGACTTAGGTATTAAATGCTAATATTCACGATCACGAATAAGTGAAAAACTGCTATTTCGATTTCAACCAACCTTTTAAAGTTCGCCCGGTTTATCTCAATCACCCCTTTCTATGTCAATCGTCGCATGAAATAAAGTTAGGGGTTCAATTCAATGGGATATTTCTTTCGTGTAAGATACAGTGTATGTTATATTAACAATTCAAATTTAACCACAATCGCTTAATCGCCGCATTTACGACTTTTCAGTGGTTTAACTTTTAAAAAAATTGTTTGTTTATTCAGTTTGTCTGCCTGTCCGTCCGACTGCTATCTTTGGAATCCTGCAACTCGTAGATGCCAAATTTTCAATGATAGAACTGTCTACACGACGACTAAACGTGGTGTAAATTTATTGGATCTAGGTTTAGCTGCCTATTCCAACCCATTTGTTATATCTCTTTCCCTTTAATAAGAAAACAATGATATCGATGCAGACTTCAAATCCGTGTCGAACGAGAGGAATTGTTCTCAGCTCAGAAGATAAAACTGCCATGGCAACAAGTCCACTGCTTTTAAATGGGAAACGTATTGTTGCGTAGCATTCGTATAATGATTTTAAATTGAATCAATATGATTACTGCATGAAAGTAAAGTGATCATTTTAAATGCCTAAAAAAGAAATTTACGACGCTGTCTGGGACATTATTTAAACGATAATTTAATTAGTAATTGTTAGTTCGGGTGTATTTTACAAGCGAAATAGAAATATTTTTATCTCACACTAGAAGGAGGCTGTTATAACATGTGAACATCCACCTTGGTTATGCCACTGTGTGTGTGTGTGTTTGTGCATATTCATTTATTTTCAATAGCTCTAAAACAGTACATCTACGGCTTTTTACAAATACCTATTAAGAGCAACAAAGACAAACACATACATCCGTGCCAAAAGCAGGATTCGAACCCGCGACCTTATGATTAATAGTCAGACACGGTAACCACCCTTCTTCCTCCACGGCCGTGTTTATGCAAACGCACACTCACGCATGAAGCAGCACCAAATAGGTGTGTGTAGGAGGCGCGTACGTAATGGACATTTGGAAGAATCAGAAATTACCCTTATTTTTACTTTCTCATATACGAAGTATATTGAGAAAGTACCTATCGTTATCGCGAAAGATTTCGACGTCGAAATTTTTACGGAAATATACGTTTTAAGTGTACCTGAGGCCGAAAAAGTGGTTTTCGCAATGCCGTCTGTCTGTCTGTTACTGGAGCTAGAGCCTAAACGGTAGAGCGAAAATGAATGAAATCTCGTACTTAGGCATTTCATCATACTGAGCAGAGTATATGTGGAAATGGTTAACATTGCTCAATAATTAAGGGAAGTTTATTCTACGCATTTTTAACATCAGTTTGATTTTCTCATAAACGGCTCTAACGATTTGATCATATTTCGTACAGTTACTTGAGTTTACGTCTTCACCAATACTACATAGTTCATATTTCTCAAAAAATGAATATAAGGCTTGTTTATTCTGGGCAATAATTTCATTTTCTATAAAACGGCTCCAACGTTTTTGATATAATTTCGTACAGTTACTTGAGTATACTTCTGCAATAATACTACATATTTTATTTTTCTCAATGAATGAATATAAGGCTAGTTTATTCTTGGGCAACTTGAACAAAACTTGGATTTTCTAAAAACCGGCTGATACGATTTTAATTTTCTAAATATAACTAAACTTCGCATTAGTATATGAGAAAGTTTGTACAGTGTACGTTGTACCGATTTTTTTCTTTCTCATCCACTGTTCGACTATCTCATTAAAAGTGTCTTGAAAGGGAACATTTCATTTTGCATCCTCTCTATAAATCCAAAGGGAGCATTGTCCGAACGCAGGTGGTCGTGTCTTTATTTGGGGCGAGATTCAGACTAAGGACTAACCCCTCGTCATGATACGAATATAATATTATAGTATACTAGAAATAATAATATAATACTAATACGATACTATAAAAAGATACTGTTGTATGGAAACATTGCACATTGCCCGAAATGGAAAATGTTAGGAAACGGAACGCTTGAATTGGTGGTGGAACGGAATTTTTTACGAAACGAAACGCATGTTATAAGGGACGGTATTTCTAAATGTCTGACGAAACGGAACGGTATCATCGGCGCTTATGACGAGCCCGGAACGGCGTTCCGGTGCGTTCCGGTTCATTCCAAGCACTGGGACCTCTTGCAATCATATGAAAAAATCCGCTGCAAGAAAAACACCCACGTAGAAGGTTGGTTGTGAAAAATATTCACTATACAAATCATCATATATTGTCTATAATATATGGGAAGAACATACATAACGGGAAGAAATAGAAAAGAGAACAAATAAATGCACTACATGATAGCACCCGCACAATAAGGGGCGCGCGGACCTGTGAAATCTTCTGAGGTTCTCTTTTAAAAAATCTGTACAACATACATTGTACAAACTTTCTCATATACTAATGCGTCTTTTAGTTATCTTTAGACAATGGAAATCGTATCAGCCGGTTTTTAGAAAATCCAATTTTTGTTAAAGTTACCGAAGAATAAACAAGTCTTACATTCATTTTTTGAGAAATACGAACTATACAGTATTATTGCAGACGTATACTCAAGTAACAGTACGAAATTTGGTCAAAATCTTTAGAGCCGTTTTTGAGAAAATCAAATTGTTGTTAAATAGGCGTAGAATAAACTTCCCTCAATTATTGAGCAATGTCAACCATTTCTTCATATACCTACTCTGCTCTGTATGATAAAATGCATGAGTACGAGATTTCATAGACTTTCGCTCTACCGTTTAGGCTCCAGAGCCAGTAACAGACAGAGAGACGGCATTGCGAAAACCACTTTTTCGGACTCAGCCACACCTTAAACCAGCGGTGCGCAAACATTTCATGTCGCGCGCCCCCCCCCCCCTTTCCTCCACGAGAACGGTTTCGCCCCCCACTCATTTTAATCTGAATTTGTTTTATTGTAATTTTGACATTACATACAAAAATACATTCAGAGGCTACTGGCGTTTTAATATACGCAAAAGAAGAAAACTTAACCGTAAACTATATTCCAATAAAAATATTATATAGTTGAAACTTAATAGATTAGTAATAAAGTACTTACTTAATAAGACTGATGAGCCTGTTTACCAGCTGCAAGTACAGTGGTGGACATAAAAACTGCACACCCTTGCGAGCGCTCCACCGAAATTTCAGTGAACTACTAGTCTCGAACGAGCTGTCACGCGATATGGCAACAGAGATGGTAGAGGAGGGCGTGAAGGGTCTTCTTCCTCTCTCTCCCCCCCCCCACTTAGAGAAGGGTTTACGGTTCTCTCCTAGCTCTAAAGCAGTGGTCTTCAAGGTGGGCGATAGCGCCCACCAGTGGGCGTTTTTGGATTTTTGGTGGGCGCTAAAGAACTCACCAAATGCTATTCTAATTTTTACACTGAAAAATAAAATTCTATAAAAAAGCTTAATGATATGCACACACAACTATTACAGTTCGTTTGTCGTTAACTATAGTATCATATCATACTATACTAGCGACAATGTATCCATGCTGCGGTAAAATCGAAAGGCCCATGAGGGTGGTCGGAGTCTCTCGCAGAGGCAGCGAAGCGTTCAAGTTTAATTTCATCAAATATATAAAATCATAAATTTTTAAACGCTGTTATTACCGTATTCGATAATCTCATCTAACGACAATCCCACTAGTATAAGGGTTACTATACCTCCGTAAATCGCTTTGCTACTGGGGGCGCAAAATTATTCTTTGCCCCGGGCGCCAGAAACCCTCACTACGCCACTGGCTGGGCGGTGAACTTATTTCAAAGGGCAACATATGGTAAAAGTGGGCGGTGACTCAAAAAAGGTTGAAGACCACTGCTCTAAAGGATCGGATATTTTCCCTCAAGATAATGGTTTTGAATTCAGTAGCGCTTACTTTCCCCATTGCGGTAACACGTGAATGAGTGTCAGATATAATTCTTTTCATTTCAAAATAAGTTAGAATCGAGACATGAACTCAGGAGTTTAACATACGGACGTCAAAAAGAACGATGTTTATTTTTCCATTCAAGATTAAATTAATTAAATTCCGAGTTAGCATAAATATTTATTAGGAATCGAAAGGAATACACATTTCAACGCTTTAACAATGAGAAATGTTTAGTTGCGACTACTTCACGTATTATTTCATTGCTTCGACGCCCAATATCTGTTTATGAATGCTATAAGTTGAATTTGAACAATATCTTTATTCATTTACATAGGAGGAGAATTTTGGTCAGTTATATGACGGGATGCCTAGCACTTAGATAAGCAATTTTAAAAAAATAACAAAGTATAGAAAACTACGAAAAACGTAACATTTCAGGAATTAAGTGAGAAACTATTAAATTTAAGTTTATGAATTATGTGTAACCAAAGGTTAAGTAAATAACTTTAATAAACGAAACATTTTTTTAAACGATAAAATTACTAGCATTCTTAAATAGGAATTACCGTATTTACTCGTGTACCCCGCGCACATTTTTCCCGAAACGCCGGGGAAAAAAGGGGGTGCGCGTCTTACACGAGGATTTCTGATCAGGTTATATAAATTGTGAGTATCGATAGTAAATTCTCTGCAATATGATTGCATCTACGTTTATTTTCGTAATTCTACGAAGTATACGCGTATTTATGCGACCAAGCAAACGTGTAAGTTACGCCAACGCTGCAAAAACTCGCAAAAGTCGGCGGAAAGAATACGCCGACTATAGTCGATCCGAAATCGGAAGACTCCTGGCCTCGGAAAAGGGGCGGAAACCAGTTAGCAGCAGGCAATAGGAGACTGTTTGTTTGGGAAGGTAGTGGGGAGGAAACCAGTCTCACTCCTGCTCTCGAAGAGATCGCATCGGACTGCGTTGCCGTTTCTACCGCCGTTTCCTTGCTGTGGATCAAAAAGAAGGATGGGAAGTATTTTATTTAGAAACGAAGGATGGGAAGTATTTTATTTAGAAACTGCGTAGTATATCAGCTGAGCAAGAGCTGGCAGCGTGCACCGATATCTGCTCTCCCGCACGAAAGTTGAGAGGGGCGATGGAAGGGGAAACGTTCGTGATTGGCTACTTGCTCTAAGTAGGCCAGGAGTCTTCCGATTTCGGATCGACTATAACTGATAGCTATAGTTCAATGACTACTGAGTGTTTGCCATTTAGGTTCAAGTTCGGTCCTTTTCCCTCATCCACTTCAAGGAATTCCGAATGGTGAAATTTTGTTGCGAATGAAAGATTTCACCGTTCGAAAGGAAGAAGGAAATCCACATCTCAAGTGTTTGGACTTGTTTGTTCCTAACCTTCCAATATTTACTCATGAGACGATACGCAAAAAAAACTCCATCCGCGTAGGGAAGTTCTATTGCTTTTGTGTCGTTGAACAATCAAAACCTTGAATATTTACTTCATTTTATATTTTAAATGAAATTATAACAACCTAACTAAACTTTTTTTAAAAAGAACTCCATTTGATCTGTGGACAATAACGTCGTTGGAGCAAAACCTCAAGAACCTCCTTTTCTGTGGAAGCCCTGCATGTGGTAAATAAGAGCCACCTTGAGAAAAACTTGAGATAACTCTATGTTCTTCCAAGAAATATTGCTTCCATTATCCATGAGTACACTTTTCGCCACTCACCCCCCATTGCTTGCTACCTGCAACCTTTCTACCCATCTACGAACTCTTGTCGGCATCTCCCACCGGCTCCCATACCCGTCTCCACCCCTTTATCCTAACCCACTCCTGCCTAGCCTTCCAAAAAAGATTCCTATTGCGCTATTGTAAACTTATTCTTTCATTTTGCCTATCTGAGTGATTGTAATCCCGACATATAACTGAGAAGAATCCTCAAAAGCTCTTTCGTGTATAGAAAAACTATAAATAAATGCTTTGTAAAATAGCATAAAGATATTGTTCAAATTCAACTAATAGCTTTCAAAAACAGATATGTATTTGGCGTCGAAGCAACGAAATAATGCATTAAGTAGTAGTGGTAAATAACATTTTTTCATTGTTAAGGCGTTAGAATGTGTATTCTTTTCGATTCTTATAGCCGCGTTTACACGAATCGAGAAAGCGGTCGTGAATTCTCGAACGACTAATCACGAAGTTTCTCGCCCCATATAAACACTCCCTTGAATGGAAAAATAAACATCGTTCTTTTTGACGTCCGTATGTTAAACTCCTAAGTTCATGTCTCGATTCTAACTAATTTTGAAATGAAAAGAATTATATCTGACACTCATTCACGTGTTACCGCAATGGGGAAAGTAAGCGCTACTGAATTCAAAACCATTATCTTGAGGGAAAATATCCGATCCTTTAGAGCTAGGAGAGAACCGTAAACCCTTCTCTAAGTGGGGGGGGGGGAGAGAGAGGAAGAAGACCCTTCACGCCCTCCTCTACCATCTCTGTTGCCATATCGCGTGACAGCTCGTTCGAGACTAGTAGTTCACTGAAATTTCGGTGGAGCGCTCGCAAGGGTGTGCAGTTTTTATGGCCACCACTGTACATCCATCATGGGTGCAATTTCAGACAGAGCTACTCGGAGTTCTGGTTCCACATTCAAGCGTGCACGTTGTTCGTTTTTCAATAACGTTAATTTTGAGAATGCTGCTTCACAAAGATATGTTCACTCAAATCGTAAAAGCACATCTATAAGTAGCCTTTTCAGAAATATCTTGATATTCTTCCCTTCTTGATATTCATAACTCCGCAAGAGTTTTCTTTTCAAATTCAATTTTTAAAAGAGAATCATTTGCTAAATCTATTAACTTCTCTTGATCGGCAATTGCGACTAATTAGTTATTTGAAAAGCGCGAGAAGCTAGGTTCTACAATGTAGTTCTTTTTAATCTCTTGAGTAGAGAACGCATTGAAAATAGTGTGTATACTTTTTAGCCACTCTGCGGGGAACGTTCCCCCCAGTTTGCGCAACTATGCCTTAAACGTACACATATTTCCGTCAAAATCTCGAGGTGGAATTTTTTCACGATTACAATACTTTCTCAATATACTTCGTATATGAGAAAGTAAAAAGGAAGGAAGGAGAAAGAAAGTAAATAAAATAGAGGAAAGGAAGAAAAGAAAATAGAGGGAATAAAGAAAACAAAATAAAGAAACAGGGAGGGAGGGGAGTGAGAGGGGAGGAAGGAAAAATATGAGACGGAAAGAATTCTGGGACATTTCCTCTCTCTTTCTCTGCAAGAGTCACTGAAGAGTGTAGAATCCATCCTTTTCAGGGACATGCCCCTCCCTCCCCCCCCTTTCCGCCCCCACCTTTCCCATTCCACCCTCGTCCTTTCTGGGGCTGCCACCTTTCGAGGATTTCAAAACCGGAGATATGACCTTATGAGTATTCCAAAACCGGAGATATGAGCAAAATAATTATATTAAGTATTTAGGTACATGAAAAAATCGGTACAACATACATTTTACATACTTTCTCATACACTAATGCGTCGTTTAGTTGTATTTTGAAAAACATAAACTATGTAGAATCGTTATGAACATCAACTTAAGTAACTACACGAAAGTTGATGAAAATCGTATGAGCCGTTTTTTATAAAATCCAATTGTTGTTAAAGTTGCCCAGGAATAAACTAGTCTCATATTCATTTTTTGAGAAATATGAGCTGTTTGGTATTATGGAAGACATAAACTCAAGTTACTGTATGAAATATGATCAAAAACGTTAAATCAGTTTTTGAGAAAATGAATTTATTGTTAAATAGGCGTAGAATAAGCTTCCCTTAATTACTGAGCAATGTCAACCCTAAGTACGAGATTTCATTCATTTTCGCTCTACCGTTTAGGCTCCAGAGCCAGTAACAGACAGACAGACAGACGGCATTGCGAAAACCACTTTTTCGGACTCGGCTACACCTAAAACATATTTCCGTAAAAATCTTGAGGTCGATTTTTTTCGCGATAACAATACTTTCTCAATATAAGTCGTACATGAGAAAGTAAAAATGCTCATACAACGATGTATGGCTCTTCAATGATGTTACAACATTGTATAACATTGCGTCGCGCATCTGTTCTCTGTGGCTTGTGAAATCCCACGCGGAGTCCGAGTTGATCAAATTGTCTTCAAGATACGTAAAAAAGAAGATTCATTGGAACGACTTATATGTGAGCAAAATATAGAAGAAGTCATAATGTAATAATACGGGACGCACTTTGTCACAAACTCCGTCTCGTATGGATTTCACGCGGGATAATGGACATTTGAGGAAAATTTGCCGAAAAACGTCCCGTAACCGGAGACTGGTTATTAAAACCGGAGATGAACTGCGAAAACCGGAGTCTCCGGACGAAAACCGGAGAGGTGGCAGTCCTTGTTCTTTCCTCTGGCTCTCTCTCTATCTCTCTCTCTCCACTCCTCGTACTCTCTCTCTCTCTCTTTTTCCTCACACTATCTACTTCTCTAATATTTCCTCTCCTTTCTCTTTCCGTTTTCCACCTTTCCTCCTTCCTGTCTTCTCCCTTTCACCCTCTCTATTTTTCTTATTCATCTATCTCCTACATTTCTCCTTTTCATATAGTACCGTATTAGCCCGAATATAAGGCGCGGATTTTTCTCAAAAATTGTCTTTCAGGAAAGTGGGGATCGCCTTATATTCGGGTCCTTAAGTATGAAGAAGTTACTTTTTTTTGGATTTTCTCATTGGGAAAATGAGTTGCCTTATATTCGGGGTCGCCTTATATTCGGGCTAATACGGTATTTGTCCAGACCTCTTTCGCTTTCACAATTTCTCTCTTCGAATTCCATATTTCTTCCTTTCTCTTTTCTTCTACCTCTCTTTCTCATTCTTTTTCTTTTTCTTTCGTCCGCTTTTTGTATTCATCCTACGCATTCCATTTTACTCTCTCCATGCGGAGTGTAGGGGAAAAAAGCATGCGTTCGCAAAAAATCGGTACAACATACATTGTACAAACTTTCTCATATACTAATGCGTGTTTTAGTTATCTCTTGAAAAATATGAACTGTGCAGAATCATTATAAACATCAACTTAAATAACTATACGTAATTTGATGAAAATCGTAGGAGCCGTTATTTAGAAAATCCAATTGTTGTTAAAGTTTCCCAAGAATAAACTAGCCTTATATTCATTTTTTGAGAATTATTAACTATTTGTTATTATTGCAGACGTATACTCAAGTAACGGTACTAAATTTGATCAAAATCGTTACTGCCGTTTTTGAGAAAATCACATTGTTTTTAAAAATGCGTAGAATAAACTACCCTTAATAATTGAGAAATGTCAACCATTTCTTCATATACTCTGCTCAGTACGATGAAATGCCGAAGTACGAGATTTCATTCATTTTTGCTCTACCGTTTAGGCTCCAGAACCAGTAACAGCCAGACAGACAGACGGCATTGCAAAAACAACTTTTTCGGACTCGGCGACACCTAAAACGTATATTTCCGTCAATATCTCGAGGTCTAATTTTTTCGCGATAACAATACTTTCTCAATATACTTCGTATATGAGAAAGTAAGAAATCGAATTCTGGACTGTATTGTGTAGAACAGAATAAACGAAACAGTATGTCAGACATCCAAAATTTACAACTTTCACCTGTTAATCCCTTCCTAAATATAGTACGATACTATACAACTTACATGTGACGTTTTTAAATTACACTAACTAAATATACGGTTATAACATTCGTAATTCTAATATTACGTATTAATATAATGATAATTTAATGAAATGATATTCAGGATTCCTTATAACTCTCCTTTTCATTTCTCATCTCCATTTACATTTCAATTACTATTCTCCGTCCCCTTCTATTCTTCAGGCCTTCTTCTCTTCTTTACATCACCTCTTTTTTTAAGTCCCTCTCTCTGTTTATCTTCGTCCTTTCTTTCTCTCCTCTACCTCTCATTTTTCTCTTTTCCAGTTGCTTTTGTCTCTCTCCTCAATCTCCCAATATCCCTTTTACTCGCTTTTGCTTTTTCTCGTCTTCTCCATCTCTCTCTCTCTCTCTCTCTCTCTCTCTCTCTCTCTCTCTATATATATATATATATATATATATATATATATATATATATATATATCTTTATCTCTCTCTCTCTGTCTCTCTCTATCTCTCTCTCTTTATCTATCTCCCTGTCTCTTTTTCCCTCCCCCCCCTCTCCCCCATGCCTGGCTCTACCTGGGTTTTTACCACAAATATTATATCTTTCTTAGAAACTTGCCTAATGTCCAATTTGATATTTATTGTTCTGTTCTCCGTGTATTTCTACGACGTAACTTTTTCTTTTGTTCTAGTATATATATATATATATATAAATATTTAAGGAAAAGGAAAGGTAATAATAAAGGTAGCAACAAGGTGTTGGAGGAAGCCCAGGTAAGTGTCCACTGGGCTTCCTCCAACACCTTGTTGCTACCTTTATATATATATATACTTATTAATGTCATTATCTTTCGATCAATAATGAAGTGTTAAATGGAAGAGGAGACCATATGGTCTCAATTTCGCCCTGAAAATAAATACAATTATTCTCTCTTCAGCTCTCTCTCTCTCTTATATATACACACACACAGGGCCGTGCCCAGACATTTTGTCGACTGAGGCAAGATATAATATGGCGCCCCCTGGCCTCGCTAGCCTTATGAATTTATTTTGATAGGTGTTCATTTTTGTCAAATTTTGGTGCCCCCCTTCGAGAGGCGCCTGAGGTTGTTGCCTCGCCGCCTCACTCATCGGCACGACCCTATGTGTGTATGTATATATATATATATATATATCTTCTCTTTATCATATTTCTCCCTTTCTTCCATCCCAACCAATTCTCCGGTCTCTCAACTCTCCCTCCCCACCCTCCTCCCCCCTACTCCCACTCCCTTAAAAGACTTCATGATGAAGATGGAGAAGAAAACGCACGAGATATGCGAGTAATGAAAAAATAAAAGAAAGAATGAAAGAATGAAGGCTTCTCAGCAAGAATGTAAAAAAAATAACCAAGGGTTTCGGTGAAGGATATTGAATCACAAGGGAGAAAAATAAGGGATATTAAGCTAAAAGTTGCCCGGTGATTTGTAAATTTTGAGAAATTACGCTGCCAGGGAGAGAGAGGGAGAGAAAAAGACATCAATTTGTATTCAAGTATTCTTCTGCGAAAAAAATAGGTTTATATAAAAAAAAACAAAAACTGTCCCGTGCACGATTCGTTGCTACGCGAAATTCATTCCACGTCGTTTGAGATAAGCTGGAGTCGCTTTGGCGAATCTTTTGTCTCGGAAACCGTTGCTATGGTGTTCCTATAATCAACAGAGAAAAACGGCGCACCATGAGTGGTTTTTGTATTGTTTTAAAGGCTATCACCAATAAAACTAAGGTCGCTTTCCCAGTTTTGAAGGATGATGGTAGAAGTCGTCGATGGATGCGACGGCGCACCAACCTCGTGCTTAGAGAATGAAATAGAAAGGGTGAAGTTTATTTCCAGGAGATTTTAAACGTTTGTGTTAATACTGTAATTTCGGTAAAAATCTTTTTAAAAAAGGATTTTAGGTTAATGTTTTGCTTTTGTAAAAAAATCGGTACAACATACATTGTAAAAACTTTCTCACATACTAATGCATCGTTTACTTATCTTTAGAAAATGAAAATCGTTCGAGCCGTTTTTCAGAAAATCAAATTATTGTTAAAGTTGCCTAGAATAAACTAATATAAACTAATAAATAATATTACTCGTAAAATGAATATAAGGCTATTTAATTCTAGGCAACTTTAACAATAATTTCATAAACTCAAGTAATTGTACGAAATTTGATGAAAATCGTTTTAGAGGTTTTTGAGAAAATCAAAATGTTGAAATTGCGTAGAATAAACTTCCTTAATTATTAAGCAATGCCAATCATTTCTTCACAACTAGTACTCTGTACGATAAAATGCCTAAGTACGAGATTTCATTCATTTTCGCTCTACCGTTTAGGCTCTAGAGCCAGTAACAGAAAGACAGACAGACGGCATTGCGATAACCACTTTTTCGGATTCAGCGACAGCTAAAACGTATATTTCCGTAAAAATCTCGAGGTCGAATTTTTTCTCGAATATATTATACTTTCTCAATGTACTTCGTATGTGAGAAAGTAAAAATACTCGTGAAATTGAAATAATTACCGATATTCTCATTATTCAAGCGATAGCTGGCGGAATGACTCCATTAGTATTCTCATCGATGGAATTCTAAATGTTAGACTCGCATCTAACAACAACAGCAACAAAAAAGGTGGTTTTAATTTTAGTATTTAACCTCGGTTAATTAAGCTTTTAATTGGAAAAAATGCACTCCCATCTTCCATTTCCAAAGATCAAGTTCTATACCTCCTTAAGGTACAAGATTCACTGTCAAGTGTCAAAGACGATAAAATACTTAGAAAATATTTTTTTTTAATGCGAGGTAAACTCCGATGGTCTCCTAGTTATCTAAATTCTTCCTATGAAGCGGAAAAAAAACCCAACGTAAATAGGATCGAGACTGGGATCATTTTCGAAAGAGGGAAAAAACAAAGAGATGATCCCGAGGCTTCGTGATATCGGACAGAGGTGGCGTTAGCGTTCCTCTCTTTTATTTTTTTCTCCGCCGCCTTAATCAATCACAGCTTGTCGCCTAGGAGCATCACAAGGGCTTTCGAAAGGAGCGATAGGGTGAATCGACAGATTTAAAAAAGGGAGCGATCAGTCATACGCGATGAGTGTCGATTGTGTTTTTTTTTTCCTACCGCCGCTTTGGGTCCTTCTCTCTCTCTGTTGGCAAGTGATGGCGAATGGATGAGATAAAAATCTCCGTTTCGGCTGAATCATCCCTTGACTCCACCTTTCGGTGATCCGTGCACGGTCTCGGATGCGTCGCGGGCGTCCATTTTTTACTTTCTCATACGTAGTAATGGGATAGTATTGTATTCATGAAAAAAATCGACTTCCAGATTTCAACGGAAATACATGTTTTGAGGTCCCTAGAACACGTTCAGACTATTTTCGGAATGACGTCTGTGTGTGTGTGTGTATGTTAGTGTGGGCGTTCTAACTCAAAAAGTACGTGCCATATCGTTACCAAACTTCATATATAACACTTTAACTTGAGCACAAATAACTGATTAGTTTTTGGACAATAACGGATAATCGAAAGTCGAGGTTTATTCGTAAACCGATTCGGTTTTTGCGATATTTCTTCGTTAAAACATCATTATTGTATATACAATCCTATACAAACGTTATAGAGAATGTAATTTCCTACAACTTTTATTTGAAACAATTTTCTATAGGAGTTATTGTTTAGGAGTTATTTATAAATAACCGGTTTTTCGGTTTCCGTTATCTCCTTAAAAACATCTTTATTGGTAATCTTCGTAAGGACCAAAGTTGTAGAGAATAATATTTCTTCCAAGTTTTGTTTGAAACTAATTTTCGTAGAACCATCCATTTCGGATATATTTCGCTTTATCTTAATACCTGTATACAGCGCCAACACCATGTAGCGGTGAATTCTGTAAACATTCAAAATATACGTAATATACGGCAACAAGGACGTGTCTTCTTTTACGATACGAAATAATAATTTTGCCTTATAATGCTACTCATAATAATTTAAATATCTATACCCCAAATATGGAGAAAGTCATGTGTTGGCCACATCAGATTTTTTCGTCCTTCCCATCATCCGCGATTCACGCCCCAAGTGAATCCAGAGAGATATTTCGGGTTTGGAGAGGAAGGAAAGGAACCTAAAGTGTTCAGCGAGTATGGAGGGTGTGATAATCGATGTTTTTACTGCATCAAAACAGATAATTGTTCTTTGGAATCCAAGAAAAGATATGAATTTGAGCCCTAAGGTTAACCGATGATGATGAATGGAGAAACCTCCTAATAACCATAAAAATATTTTTTTAAAGGAAATTACTCTCATGCATATATATATATAATGGGAATTTGCTCCACGCCAGGGACCAAACACGCACGCAATCTCACGCACTTCGGATTTAGGGGGAATTAATCCAACGCCAGGGACCCTTTTCGCTTTCTCATATACGAAGTATATTGAGAAAGTGTTGTTCTCTCGAAAAAATTCGACCTCGAGATTTTTACGGAAATATACGTTTTATGTGTAGCTGAGTCCGAAAAAGTGGTTTTCGCAATTCCGTCTGTCTGTCTGTTACTGGATCTGGAGCCTAAACAGCAGAACGAAAATGGATGAAATGTCGTACTTAGACATTTTATCATACAGAGTATATGAAGAAATGGTTGTCATTGCTCAATAATTAAGTGAAGTTTATTCTACGCATTTTTAACAACAATTTGATTTTCTCAAAAACGGCTCAAATTTCGCACAGTTACATATATATACATGTACAGTTACACACACACACAAACATATATAAGTTATGTGTGTGTGTGTGTGTGTGTATATATATATATATATATACATGTATAATATAGAATTTCTGTCGGAATTGAGCCAAATTTTCCCGGGCAACGCCGGGTATTTATGCTAGTACATTATAATTCAAAAAGCGTCATTGTATCAGTCGCTTTTGTTTCGATTTGTTTACCGCAAGAGATCGCTACGTCAAGCATCAATTGACGTCATCCTTTCCTCGTGTCCTTTGTCTTTATCCTTAGCTACCTACCTACCTATTTAAACAGGAGCTTCCCGAATTAGGTTCTTAACAAGAGCTGGCAAATAAGCTACAATGTCGGGCCAAGAAGTGAGGGCCGTAACATGCGGGTGCCATATCCACGGCGAACTTATTTATCCTTCCTCAAAGAGATCGTCGTGGAATCCTTTCAGACTATCCACTGCGACGACATCTTCCTTCTTTTGTTATCCCGTTCAGCCTCTTTCACGTCTCTCTCTCATTCTCTCCGCCACTCTCACTCCGTCTATCTCGTTCTGTGTATATATATATATATATATATATATATATATATATATATATATATGTATATATATATATGTATGTATGTATACATATTTATTTATTTATATATATAATATTTCGTGGGGTTTTCGCCTCGTTATATTTTACCGCTCATCCCTTATCCTCTTCATTTTCCTGTCATCTCCTTTTCTCTCAATGCTTTTATTCAGTCTTTCTCTTTTTTGTCCATCGTACGTATATAGCCCTTCTTTCATCATCCATCCTTAACCTATTAGGTCTCTTCAACTTACGTTTCTCCATGCTGAATGTATCCTTAAAATTATTTTGTCTGTCGGAAATTTGAAAGTGATGTAGCTGATTGATTTGCAACGGGTTGGTCCTATAACCTTATGTGTGTACGTGAGTGAGTGCGCGCGCGTGTATTCTATGACTATCGGATCGCGTCCTAGTCCAATCTGGAAAACTTGAAATATGGTATTATAGTCAAGAAAGCAATAATTCGTTTCGACAAAAATTTTACCATGAGATAGGTACCTACGTTTCGTCGCCATTTATATCGCGATAACATTTGTTTTCCGAATTAAGTAGAATTAAGATAAAAAATGGAGAATGGGACAATTTTACAACCGAAAGAACTAATTATATGTTTCAAATGTGACGGTAGAGAAGGAGAAAAATTCTGAACTCGACCGGGAAACGAACCCGGGCCTGAGTTTAGCCCTTTCCTCGCCGTAAATACCGCAATTCGAGAATGGAGAATTATGCTTTCTGGATAGCTTACCTAGTTGTTTAAAGCAGTGGTTCTCATACTCTTTTACACTGAGGTCCCCTGGATGTGAAAAAAAGAATTCAGCTCCTCCCCCCCCGCCCCCCCTCCCCCCGACTTATAAAATTTACTTATGTATTATTTAGCAATTTCGAAGAATAATTAATAATGAACCTTAACGATATCTACATATTAAGTACTTTTTCTATTAAATTGTGCGTTTATGATTAATTGTGGTTTTTGTTATTAATGCAAAAAAATCCTCTCGACTGACTGACGTCGTGGGTGTTCTCCCTCACCACTTTAATATGGTGATTGAAAAACAGTGCCGTAGTAAAAACAACAGGATAGTCTTTCGACATACTGTATCATTTAATCAATTAAACATATTTTTATGAGCTTATTGTTCATTTAGGATTAAATTGAATTCAACATATTAGTATCGGTACATTTTTCGCCCCCGCCCCCGGAAAAAGCTTCACACTTTCAGAAACACCGGTTTACAGCACTTACCCGGGTTCGATTCCCGGTCAAGTTAAGAACTTTTCTCCTAGTCTATCTTCACATTCGTGATCAGTCCTATGCACTTACGCATATAAGTTAAACGTCCTTCCTTCCACTCTTGTTGTTTAATTATATACTGTTTTAGAGGGAAAAATCCGAACCTTTACTTTAAAATTCGTTTGTTGACATATAAAAAGGGAATTCGTCAAGATTATAACAATGAGAAATTCCGACGGCATGGAAACGAATGCAATGTTTTAAAATTGTTTAATGTTTTTAAATGAATAACGAGAGGGAGGGAGAGGAACAGATAAAAAGAGGAAGAGAGAATAAAAACGAAGCATTTTATATCGAGAAATGTAGAATCGAGAAGAAATATGGAAACATGCAATATTGCAATTTTAAGTAACGTGATTCGATTATTGCTCTAGTTTGGTTTATTTACATTACAGTTATAAGATAGAGAGCTCCGTAGTTGAGAATGAAATCGTCTTTTCTTATATTTAAACTCGATATTCTCGTCCCAGCCCTTTGGTTTTTCCGAGTTTGTTCCGCTCTCGCTTTCTTTCTCCTTTTGAGTGTAGCTTCGTTTTCTTCTTTTCTCTTTTTTCCTCCACTTTCCTCCCTTTTTCCCTTTCAGTCTTTTTCCCATTACCTTCAACCTATTTAAATGAGAGACGGACGAAGAGTTATTTGTTCCTCCCGTCCTAGCGGATTCAATTTCCATGGTTCTCGGAATTTCCGTTGCGGACGACGACGTTCTTTTTTTTTCTCTCCTCCTCTTGTAGGGGAACGTGATTGGGCATCATCCTTTCCTTTTGTCGCGTTTGTTTCCTTTTTTTATGTTCCGCAAACAAACTTTTTTTTTTTGATTGAAAGTTTACGAAAAATAAAATCGTTAATCTTCGGGACGTGTTTCTGCGGGCCCTCGTGGGATTATTTTTCTTTTTAGTCCGTGGAACTTTTGGAATAGATGGCGGGATTCATTCTCATTCTTTAACGTTCTGAAATAATTCGGGTTAAAAAACATCCGAAATGGAATATCGGCTGAGGATGCTGAGAGCCACTACTTGGTCCTCCGACATGCAAGTGAAACTTTATTTTGTGGGGATTAAAGACATCGATATCGTCCCCTTCGGGAAATTCCGTCTTTGTGCCCGATGTCCCGACCCACAAGCGCTCGGAGTGTCGTCGTACGGTCAGTTCTAAAGAACAGTATTGTTTACTCCTAATTGTTTTTAGAGATGTGGTAGCCTTTCTTTCTATATTGACCATATTTTATAACGTTGAACTTGGAATATTTAAGTACACTTAATATCGCATATAACGCTGACGCGACGATAATTTCCATCGAATTAAACTTTACTAAAAGCGCATAAATACGTGACTTCGTTGAATCGTACAATTACGAAATCGCGACCATTCAATAACAAACTTAATGTTACGCTATTATAATATACAACCAAATTTATACGTAAATATTATGAAGGAAAAAGTTGCGATGTTGGTAAAAATCAGGAGGAATCTAGAAAAACGCCTAGAACGCAAACACAGAACGATGATGATGGGAAACCCTCCTTCGGGGATGGATTATACGTATGGCCCCTAGAAATGTAAATTTTGTGAGAATTTATTCGTTAATGTACTATAGGGACATCTTGCGATCGGTAATCATTCATACCTATTGTAAGATCTACTCTCATGTAATTCGTACTTTTGGACTCTGTTGTGGCGCAAGATACGCAGTTACTTTAAAATGTCAGGAGGGACCTCATAATGAAACGTGAAGGAAATTTCGATGCAAATGTGGTCGTCTGTTATGGCAAGTACCGATTTTCTTTTACGCGTTGCTTTTCTGGTATTAAAATACGTTATAGGTGTTAATTTGGAAAACCAAATTTGAAAGCCATGACATGTAATTTCGCAAAAAAATTAGTGATGAAAAACTTATGGGCGGAAATTAAATTTCGTCGAATATTTGATTTTTACAAATTCGATGTTTATCGACATTAACCGAATCATACCAAGTCTATACATATAGTATCAACATATATTTTATAGGTAATTTTGATAAAAATTTTTAATTGGATGGAATTTGACAATTTCTGCTTATAATATTGCGAGTCAATACCGCAGAGAAGGGGGGAGTCGGCTATCCTGGGCCTGCCGAGGTCCATTTTTGAACAGAGAAAAGGGGCCCGGCAATGGTATATGCCCCAGGGCCCGCGCTGGCTCTTTGTGGCCCTGGCCAACACGACCATAGTTTCCAATTGGAAAACGGAGATTTCGGATTTCGATCGTGCGACCCGACGGAGAACCATCGCAGTGCCAGCCTGTTAATGTCTCTCAACCAGGGCCGGATTTAAGTTTTTGGCGCCCATTGGCACTGTGTCTTGATGTGCCTTTCTTTCATCGAATCGAAAAAGAAAATTGCTTATATGAAAGGCTTATTCTGTGTGTATCCTTCGGATTTTTGCCTTAGTACTACCTTGAATGTAATGAAAAATATGAAATTTAAAATGTTTATTTTTTCGAAGAATCCCGTCATTACTGACGTACATTATGCTAGTGTATTCTTAAATGAGGTTATATAATTCATATTTTTTATACTATTTAAAGAAAATTTAGATATTTTGAGTCTTTCGTAATTTGGTACCTTTCGTAATTTGGTGTTTTTCATATTTTGGCGCCTTAACAATTTGACGCCATAGGCAGTTGCCTATGCTTCCTGTGCGTAAATACGGCACTGCTCTCAATCTGACCTGGGCGATCGAACTATTTCAGGCCCTTGATTGTGTTGGATCGTTCTGAATATAGGGTTCACATGTTAAAACAGGGAGGTCGAGGGGTAAAATGCGAGAGTTTAAGTGTCGGAGACGAGAGTGTCGGACAAAAGTGTCGAAATCGCTCGGTTTTAAAACTTTTTGAGGCAGAGCCGAGCCAATTGATTCCAGGCGTATATTTTTTTAAAAAAAAAGGCCGAATCAGTCTGCGGTCCAGTTCTCTCTCTACTCCCGTCGATGGCGAAGCCCATGAGGGTGTGTTTAATCGGTTTCGCCCCTTCCAGCCACCCTCTCCCCCCAAACCAGCTCCCCTTTCAGCACTCTAGCACCCCTCCCTTTCTCTCTTATCCTCGTATTTAATCGGAATAGATAGGTGGTCCTTTTTATACAGCTCTAAAATTACCTTAAGGCTGCGAAAGGATCTAGGACAGTGATGGCGAGCCTTAGGCACGCGTTCCGTAAGTGGCACGCAAGACGATTTTGATTGGCACGCCAACGAATTTCGAAAACCAATCAAAACATTTAGCGTATTGATTTAACGCCGCAAAAACATCTGTGTTATTTAGTTAACTGTTGTAAACGTTAGTTTTACGGTTAAAATCTTATGTATTCATCACGAATTTAAATAAGTTGGCACCCAATAAAATCAAGGACTTTTTGTGGCACGCGAGGCGGAAAAAATTCGACAATTTCGGTAATATTGGCACGCGGACAAAAGAAGGTTCGCCATCACTGATCTAGGATATAAAAGTATCCGAAATTAAAACAAGGGGATTGGTGTGTTTCCTTCTGGACGTTCCCGATAGTAAAAAACAAGATCCTGCGCCTATCTGATTTAAGAGTTTTGGATTATTTATATAGTATGTCTTTTGAATAGTGCGAGAACCGGAAGTGTGTGTATGTGTGTTTACGAAACCCTGAAAATGTTAATTATCATCGTATATCAGAAGCAGTGCCGTAACTGGGGTGTGGCGAACGTCGCATTTGCTCTAGGCGCCACATGTTCCCTCAAAACATGCAAATGTGTATTTTCTGACAAATAAGTATAAATTTAGTACTCACATGCTAAAGGCATCGCCAATAAAATGCTACCGTTCTATTTTAAAATGCAGGAAAAATATATTCTCCTAACTAAGGTGTTTCCTAAAATTTTGCTATAGGAGCTATATCTTCCAGGTACGCCTCTGATCAGGACTGGCCAACACGTAGCTTCATAGCTAGCCACTTGTGACTCGCAATGGATAGTTAAATTTTCCGCGTTGCTTAGTTATAAACGCCGAACTGTGATGACGCTTAGCTTATATTGTCCATTAACCAAATCTTATTGTACTTGTTTTCAATCCTCTGATGTAATGAACACAAAACTCGTGTGAAATCCATAGTTTGGTTATGTCCAGAGGCGGACTGGGCACTGGTAGAATAGGAAAGATATAATTTGTTTAGAGAAACTTTCCAACGAATGAACGCACGTTTTGAATCAGCTTATTTGTGCGAAAGTGTCTTCTCAACAATGAAAATTTTGAAGTCCAAGCACAGATTGAAATTAACCGATAGCCATCTCAATGACTGCGCGACACTGTCTGCAACTCCGTATATCCCGGAGTATAACAAAACTGGCGGACAGCGTGCAATGACAAATTTCACATTGTTTACTTAAAAAGAGCTAATGTTAAATGTTATTATTGTATTAAAATAAAAAATAATAATATACTTTTATATTGTTTGATAAATATATTTCAGTATTATTTTGCCCATCATTAATTTGTAATCTCACACTTTTCTTCTATACCTAACCCATAGGCAGCTCGCGAGCCATGTCGAATCATTAAAGTCGCTCACGGCAGGCTAAAGGTTGGGAACCCCTGGCGTATAGTACCATCCCTTCTTTTTTTAGAGACGGATCAATGTAACAGCGCTGGCGTGTTTTTATTTTCCCCTTTCGAGTGGCGTCAAAGCAAATAAATGAAACACGGCGCGCGGGATGAATGCTCAAAAAAAAAGAAATCCCCACTACTGATGAGCACTTAAACCTTTCAGTCGGCGGTCGCTCATTCCGATATTTTTTTCTTGCTTCCCTCTTCGCTATAAACCTCTATGCACTGAAAAGTATTCCTCTTCTTTCTTGCCGTTAGATTATTTTGATTTCTTTACGCCTGTTTTATTTTTCCTCCACAGTCATTTGAAAATTCCTCTTCCCCACACATCCATTTAACATATCATCTAATATTCTCCATAAATATCTCAACTTTTCATTTTAAATTTAATTCTTTACCTCTTTTTCTCCTAGCATTCCCGCTCCTCCTATATCCTCCTCTATCCAACACACACGCATCCCTTTTTCCACGTAGACACTCATCGATTTCTTTTTTGCCGTTCCAAATTCTACGATGCCCTCCGGTTTCCTGATGCATCTTTCCGCCATCCCATGATTCCTAGCGGCTCGACTTCTCATAACTTCCCATTCCAAATCCTATCCCCCTCGCATTTCATTTCTCACCGCCGTTTCCCACGTTCGCCTCGTTTTTTTTTCGTTTTTCTTCTTCGTTCTCGCCTCTCTGCCTCCCTCATTTCTCTCTACTTTCCCGCCTTTTCCTTATTTCCTTTTCTCCTCCTAATTTTCCGTGCCTTTTTTTCTCTTTCAGACGCCTTCTTCACCGCCTCCCTCTCTCTCTCTCTCTTGTGACGCATACGCACACACGCACAAACAAGAAAGACACACTTCTTTTCAACAAGTTACGCCCCCTTTTAAACTTGGTCCCTCCGCATCCTTTCTCCTCTTTTGAGCCAATATTTCACCTCCCTCCCCTTTAAGAGGCTTTTAATCTCCGTTTCGCGTTTTATTTTCCTCGCGAGCGAATAAGGCCGTAAATTTGCGCTTAAAAAGCCGCGTCACGGCGTACTTTGCGTGCTCTTTTTTGCTTTATCTCCACCTATCTTTGAGGTTTCTACCGCCTAAAATATTTCCATATATATACACACACTCGCACACACACACACACATGTATGCTTAAAGAAATTTTAAAGGTGGCAAAAAGGCGCTGAAGGGAGCCCAGTGGACACTTACCTAAATTGGAGAGCCGCTGGGGGTGCTGAAGACACACGAAAAACCTATTTTCTACATTCACAAAATTAAATGGATATCGAAGAATTATATCTATATGCATATATATAATTCTTTGATATCCATTTCATTTTGTGAGTTTAGAAAAATAGGCTATGTAATATTGCATTCTTTTTTCTCGCGCGCTTAGTTCAGAACTGCGGCAAGGTAGGCGCGAATATACTATAGGAAAATACCGTAGAATCGGTCGAATTTAGGGTCGAATATTAACGTGTTTATCGTTTTTGGAACAAATTTTTAATTACCGAATTCCGTATTTATGAAATTTGAGGGCGGTGCTTTTAGGCGGTGCAAAACTTTTTTGCCACGTTGCTCCCTGAGTTCATTTGTTTAAATTCCATAACTGGTCTAACCAGTGCCGTAACTAGGGCGGGGCAAGCGGGACATCTGCCCCGGGCGCAACCAACAAAAGGGCCCAAAAAAATCCAAATAATAACTAAATAAACAAGAGAAGATAATTTATTTAAGAGGGAGAGGGCGCATATTTAGTAGTTTTCCCCGGGCGTTAAAATATCTAATTACGAGGCTGGATCCAACATGAAATCCTCAATTTATTTCCATAATTACTAGTTTCCAGTGTTGTTTTCTTTTTTAAACCTTTTTTTCTACCTTTCAATGCTTAAGTACTATCCGAATATTTCACCTATGCTCCAAACTAAAGGTTCACGCTCCCTTTTTTAGGCGCGTTTCGCCTCCAGCGTGAGCGCCTATTGTCGTCGGTCTGTCCGTATGTCCGTCCGTCCGTATGTTCGTTCTCGGATTCTACCTAACGGATTTTCATAAAATTTGAAATTAAGGGCTTACGATCAAAGATAATAAGAAAATCGCTAAAAATGAATCACGTATGCCAATCAGGGGTACCAGGTTACTTGTGACAAAAAATGAACTTTCCGTCACATCTCGTAAAGCATTGCAGTTGTAGAACTAGTAAATGAAAGTATTTCCTTTCCTATACATTTTTATCGTAGGAGTAGCCGTTATCGAGAAAATCAAACAAGAATGTATTAATCCGAGTTGAAAATTTCCTGCATGGTTACTTCTTCGTTGTTGCTAACAAACAATCTCACAAACAAACGTTTAATTTCCTTACGTGTGCATGCAGTATTTTTAGATAGGAAGTAAATGGATTATTTATGATGAATAAAAGAACTTCGAAACGCTATTTCCCTTACCTACAGATATATCATTTCTCTCTAATTCTCCATTGCACGAAACGCGCCCATTTGTGATAGGCTGTACACTTTCCTAACTTGTTTAATTTCGCACGCAACGTAAACTGATCTAACCTTTTTTCACGTATTCGCTCTTTCCCCCACCGCATTAAAATCTGACGCGGTCACAACGCGAAAAAAGATTGCCAGAATTTTAGTAGGCATTCGCGCGTTAGGCAAGCATCGTAGAGTGGCGGGAAGCGAAATGTGCTATATAGGATCTGCTATTTATTTTTAAAAAACGGAACAGGTCTGTTATTAGTCACCCATCATTAAAACACACCGTTGCCACTAGAAACCCGTTTCTATTTACCTAGAGAAAAAAAGTAATAAAGAGGGATATAGAAAGAGAAAAATGATGTTTGGGAGAAGAAGGAACGCCGTCAACATTGTTTTTCTAATATATATATATATCATTGAAAGGATATACTGACGAGCCTTCGGCTCGCTTTGTTTTAACGGATAGTCGTCCCCGGGCGCTACCGCGCCTTCGCCTCGGCTGTAACGAAACTATCCCTCCCCATTGTCCGGTGATCGGGTTTGTAAATCTCGCGACGAGACGATCAGTCATGGGTTAGCAAGCTTTAAATTAACTCAAGTCAAGCAAGATATAATTCCTCTGTAGACTACATATCCTTGGTTACTAGACAAATTAAAAACATGATCAGTAAACAATTCGTTGCGGGAGACTAATAATAGACCTAAGCCAAAAAATATAAATAATGCAAAATAACTCCTCTTACTAGTACTAAAAGTGTAGTGTAGGAAAGTGGTTCTCAATCTGTGAGGCGCGAAGCATTATAAATTTCACCATAGAAGGTGTTGGAGATGTTGGAGGAAGCCCAGTGGACACTTACCTAGATTGAAGAGCCGCTGGGGGTGCTAAGGACAAACGAAAAATAAAAAAACGACACAAATATGGAGCTTTCGGGCTGACGCCCTTCTTCAGCGACGGAGAGACATATCCTTCCTCCAACACCTTGTTGCCACCTTTATTATTACCTTTCCTTTTCTTTAAGCATTTATATATATATATATAAATGAGTATATGTTTCTCCGTCGCTGAAGAAGGGCGTCAGCCCGAAAGCTCCATTTTTGTGTCGTTTTTGTTCTTTTGTATTTTTCGTGTGTCCTCAGCACCCCCAGCGGCTCTTCAATCTAGGTAAGTGTCCACTGGGCTTCCTCCAACACCTTGTTGCTACCTTATTATATATATATATATATATATATATATGAAACTGAGTTTTCTGCGGTTGCAGCTATTAAGACGAAATATATATATATATATATATATATATATATATATATATAGAAAATAAGTACCGAAGGGTATATGAGATTGTCACTAACTAAATTCATCCCCCGTTCTAATAAAAATTTCGGCGCAAAACATTCTCACTCTTCTCATTATGTAGGTACGATAGCTGCAAAATGTACTTTGAGTATTTCAATTTTTAATTATTACCAATTGTTCGAGATGTAAACTGTTTCTGTAATTAAAATCGCAATTAGATATTATTTCACAAACGAAGCGATGCGTTTAAAAGTTTCTTCTACGTCTTCCGTGCAGGCGTCGTTTTGAGGACTGCTGTTGTAGGAGGTTAAAGGGGATATATACATACACACATACACACATACACACATACACACACATACACAAACACATACACATGCATATATCGAAATGGCTTTCTTTTTTCTTTTTGGGTCCAAAGGGAGCGTGCAGGATCAAAGTGGGGATGAGGCCTCCTTCGAGCGGCACCAAACTAAAAAGGTGCTTTAAATCTCCCTCTCATAACTCACTCCCATTTTCCTCCTCCCTCTTTTTTTTCAGTTCTCAACTCCTCTCTCTCTCGCCCCAACCTTCACGCCCTCCCTTTCTCTCTTATACCTTCCATTCCGTCCCAAAATGGTGAGTCGCACCCTTGGAACGTAAGCCGGAGAGCTTTTAAGCTGGGTGTGGCGGGAGTAAATGGATACCACCACTCCGGTGATGCATGTTGAGCTCGGCAGTCAATTGGCCATTAGCGCTCATTTGTTTTTTTTTTTTTTTTTTTGGGGTTCCAGTGAACAAGCTGTTTATTTTTTTAGTTTCATTTTTTTTTAAAAGTCTCTCTCGCTCGATGGGAAGATTGCAGCGTCAAGTTACTTTTTGAGGTCATTGCAGTCAAGATTAGTTGCGTAAAATGAAATCGTCTAGTTTTAATAGCGCCTAGTAGGGCGTTGATAATGTAGTCCTAAGTGCGTCTTCGTGTTCGAACTGATTGTGTGATGTCAAAAAAATAAATAAATAAACCATATTATTCTGCAGGAGAAATGTTGTGCAACAACCAGGGTTGATCTTGTTGTATGGCCAGATATATATGATTGAATTGGAAGGAGGAATTATTTTTTGCCCTCACTACGAGTTAATTCCACAAGTTTGATCCGTTTTAATGGATTTTAATTGAAATTGTGTGATATTTATAATTTGATCTCAATTCTTACAGCGAAATATGATCGTGATTACCTCCAAAAATTTAGTTTGATTCTGATTTGAATGTTAATTTAAAAATTTGGAAGCCAGCTGAGATATAGTTACTCGTGATGTCAGCCTTAAAAGCAGTCGCCCTCATATAAATAAAGGAGAACGAAAATCATGAGGATCGGTATTCTGTAGTTTCACTTTCCGCTTGTGCGTGTGTTGTACTCTTGTTGAAGACAAACGAGGAAGCAACGAAGTTTTTATCATGTTTTACCAAAAGCAAAATAAACGCAGTACTAATGTGAGCAGTCTCGCTGTCGGTAATCGTTTTTTTTTTAAAGAGACATTACGAAAATGAATTTTGTATTTATCTGTCTATGAATTTTCCACCCACTGGATATTACCTGTGGTTCATATATTTTCCGTTAGGTGGCTTCAAAGTCGGAAAATTTAAAACTTTGAAATGGTATTATAGCTTAAGTACTGAATGTAGATGCTTTAAGTTTTCATGTATGGGAAGATCTATTAGGATACATTTTTTAGAAGCTCATACATACTGAAATAGCACAAATTTCAAATAATTTTCCTTCGAAGGAACCTTTTCTGAAACGTGGGTTGAATTGTTCTTATCCAGCTCTGAATTTTGAACCGGATGAGTCGTTTTCGCAGCCCGTGTAGTTACCCGATGGGGAGGCAGGGAAAGGGGGGGGTGGGGGCAGCCATGATGCACGGGAGCATAAAAAGAACACCATTTGCGGGGCGCGCATGCATTCTCTCCGGGCGTAAAAACAAAAATGGGGCTCTCATAATTAAGAGTCTTTCCCAAGGGCTGCTGCCTCGTGAATTCCGAAGGATTCGTTTGTCTTCGAGCCTTTCACGCGATTGTGAGCGTTCATTCGCCATCGCTTTCCACCCCCTCTACCTCCCCTCTCTCCCCCACCCCTCCCTCCCCCATCTCCCTCCCACCCTCCCTCTCACTTTACCCCTTTGGGTTAAATGGAAGGAGGGACCTTATGGTCTCAACTTCGCCCTGAAAATAAAGACACTTATCTATCTATCTCCCTACACCCTACCCCTTCACCCCCCCCCCTCCCTCTTCCAGCCCTTCAACCAACCTTTCCCCACCTCCAACCCTTTTCTTCCTTACTTCTTACAACCAGTCCTCTTTTGTGAAGTTTCCACAATCTTCTGGAAAGCGCACGTCTTCGCGCGGCACATCCGATTTCCGATTCTCGCTCTTTCCGATATTTGCAGCTTTCTGCATTCCCTTTCGCCATCACGGATTGGAGTGCACGGCCTTAAGTTTACTCGCGACAGAACATTCGAGAGGGGAAAAGTTACCAGCCTAAGAATACGGGACTGAATTTTTAAAACATTTTCGCCGTCTGTCTGACCGTATTGCGCGCACGATTCTCAGCCGACGGCAGGATCTTTCTCATTTTATCCCTTGGATGCGACACATTCAATTCAATTTTCATGGGATAATTTTATCGTTTCCCGTTAAATTTTCGATTAAAAATGAGGATGTTTGTAATTTTCATTCTTATGACAACGAGCATGATTTAAACTCAAGTTATTCCGCCATTAAAGTAAGCCCATTTTGTTATTTGCCCGTTAAAAAGGAGATGGAGGACGTATTTTCTTTCATAAATAGAGGCCTAGCCTGAGACTCCATTGCCTCATTGTATTTACATCTTGCCGGGGCTATAGGCTATAAGATCAACCGCATGAAGATGGTGCATCTTTCTTTAAGAGATCGAATCTCTAAAGCTGGCTTCTCTATATGAAGAAACATATTTATAGACGGAGTATTTTAGAGGAAGAGTTTGGCAGTACTTTTTTATTTTATCACCTTAATGAGGGTTAAGCATTTCTTTATTTTTGCTTGGCGACGATTCGCAAAGTGCTTCTAAACAATTCATGATTTCAATGTTTCCATTTTAAAACGAGGAATCTTAAAATGCATTTCTATTGGCATACATCGAATGTAGGAATTAGAGTGAAACGCTCGTGCGAGAAACGTTTTTTTACTCGATCGAGCTCAACACTTACATATAATGAATACAATTTTTATGAGAATATCATAAAACACCTAGTTTTGAGTCTATATAAAAATCGATATCCCCTAAAATATGAAGAATAGTGAATAATTCTCGGCTATTGATTGCTTTTCATCATACAGTCGAGTGAGAACACGAATTCACGCGCGAATATGAATCGCTGGATTTCTAAGCTGAAATACGTTAAGACTGTGTGGCAGCCCGCGAATAAACGAAACCGCGAACGAAGATACCGCGAATCTCCAGGATTTCATGCGGTTTGGATTTTTTTTAGCGAGTTTTATATTTTCCCGAGTAAACACATTTCTGTGCTCATGCGCGCGCCGAGGATATTTTCAAAAGGAAAATAATTTTCTTGGAATTTATCCGTTCACCCTCCATCCCTCAAACTCCCCTCTCTCCCAGGAGAGCCGTATTTGATGGCGAGAGGGGAAACTCACATAAATAAGAACCTTTAAAGCCCCATTTGGACAGCGGTTAGATTTATCCCTCTTACCTCTCTACATGTTCCACCGTCTCCAGACTGCCACTCTCCACTCCATATATCACAATCTCTGCTGCGAAATTCCGGAATGAAAGCGAAGGAGAGAGAGAGAGAGATACCTCGGGTAGAGACATATTCTGCATCTAGAATTAAGAACGCCGTCCAACGCCAGCCCCGCTTATTGAAACCGGTGATATGGATGCTTTCGCGTGGAAAGGTTTTTAACTTTTCGTGTCCCAAGCATCGAATTCGTGAAGCTTGACCTCTTGAAAAGAAAAACACTATAACGTGCCCATATAATGCAAAAATGATATACACATACTATTATATAGAAATATTATATATATATATACACACATATATACACACAAACACACACACACATATATATATATATATAAATCATATACGTACATGTGTGTGTACGTACGTACGTGTGTGTATAAAAGTATACATACATGCATACATACATATGTACATGTGTGTAATATGATCCTAATTCCTTTTCGGAAGTGAATTGAACGTGTTCATAAGTCGATTTTACTGTTGTTGCAGCGTAAACGAAACGTTGCCATAGTAAAGCCTCGTTTACACGGTGAGAGTGGAACGCGATAGCAATTCTCGCGAGAGTTTGCGATAGTTCACTATGCTGAGAGTTAGTGTTCACACGTGTGCTACGACTCAAGTGCGAGAGCTCTCACAAAGAATAGTCACCGAGTCTCGACGGCTAATGAATGCTATGATTCGCGTTGTTGGGGAAGTGATAGCTGTCAAAGGAACGAAAGAAAGAGGAAAAGACTTTGTCCCCGTGTCAGTTCTTATGGACGATTTCGTTTTTGTTACCTCCTTATTAGAAGTGCAATTAACATTTCTTATTTTTTTCGCAGCTCTTTTACATCAGATAATCCGGGAATATGTAATAAAGCCTCTTCTGCGGCATCTTTTTTTTGCCGAATCTTACAGTCCGGGTGGCTTTTGTCCCATAAGCAAGGAGAGTTTTTATATTATTCTAAAAACTGAAAGGCATCAAAAGCAGACATTTTCAAAAAAAGAACAGCAACAGACACGAGAACCACCTATCAACTGTCGTGTTGGCGTGATAGTCGTGTATAGACGATGAGAGGCCTATCACGTATCTAGCCGGGCGTGATAGTGCGATAGTCCTCTCACGATAGGTCGATAGTGACTTTCGCGCCTTCTGCCAACACCCTCTGTACAATATTTCGGAATAATTCATTACTAATTGGAAACCCAAAATACAATAATTCTTTAAGTATTACACTGATTGATATAGAAATGCAATTTAACTTACCACAGAATATTTAGAAGGAGAAAAATTTTCTCTCGGAATAGCTCTTATCCATTTCTTCTTCATTTCGCCATCTTTGGGAAACCGAAAAACGTGGGCTTTGTTTTCAGCATCATAATTTCCCCTACACCTCGGAACACAACACTTTAAAACCATTATTATATAACCATTAACCAGATAACGTAGTGAAAGTGTATAAACTATTAATTGCTCATAATTTTCACAAAAATATGAAGGTTTCACAGGCAACACAAACTAGACAACACCAGTGCTTCTACGTAGCTTCACTCGGCTTCACTCAGCTTCACTCGCCTCTTTGACGTGACGTCACACTTTCTTTTCTTCGAGTTGTTAGGCCTTCTTATATAGAGGGTGTTGCTTCTGCACGATGGTAGTAGCGTGAGAGTTACAATCATGAGAGCTACTCTCGCGTCCTACTCTCACCATGTAAACGAGGCTTAACGGACCATTTTAGATATAATCCTACTTAAATGCAAACGGACAGGCAGAGTGATGGTACCCAAAATCAATATTGTTCATGTCTGTCGCCAACCAAAACTATCATGAGAATCATAGCTGATTCAAAGTTCTGCTCACGGATGGACGGACAAAGTGCGATTAAAAAAAATAAAACGCTAAAAAGGACGAGATTTAAGCTGCAGTGTAATTCTGGAACCGCTGTATTAGAATTCATGCGTGTTTCGACGGTAAAAACAAGAAATGCTCACGTAAATCCTTTTAAGCATCGTGTGCCAATTTCGCAGATGCGCCACATCAGGGGTACGGAATATATAAAATTTGGTTTGTCGTTTTAGATAAATAAGATTCTGGATTCTTTGGTATGCATCTGAGTATTTAGGATAGGCGATTTATATATTTATTTATTTTACCATACGAGAAGGCCATAAGCCTGGTGGAAAGAAAATATAAAGAACAATATCAGGCACACATATTACATATGTTATTAAAATATAGAGTACCCGATAAACACACAAAATGAATAGAATGATCAATAAAAAATAACAATCAGTGGCAATGAAGATTACGTGGAATACGTTAAATTAAACAGCGCAATTCTCAGAAAAAGATTCGACAAAGGATAAAAATTAACTAAATAACTCTTGGCTTCTTAAGTCGAATGAGCGGCAAATTCGTCACGGAAAATATATTCCATAAATCTTTAATAGCGGAATTTTGCTCTGAAGCGTTGCCGGAATGTGATATGTAGTCATGTTAATTGGAGCTTTTTTTTTATTGTATAAGCATTATAGAAATCGCGGTTTTTATTTTCATTTCTAAAATTATTTTTAAAAAGGTAAGACCTGAAAAATAAGGATTTCGACATTATTTATGACACCCAGATGTTTTAAGTCCTGAATTCCCCCTTCGATTCGAACTGATTTTTGAAACTCTGAAGAATTGTATCATGTTAGTAATGAAACGGAGAAAGTAAAAACACCTGGTTTTATAGATTCGTGCTATTAAGATGCGCGACGACACATTAAAAGCATATAAAGGGCTCTGCGAAAGATTCCCTCAAAAATATCATCTAGCACGGAGTGAGATAGTATTAGGTTTCGGCAAATTTAGATTCGACGGGCGAAGGCGGCATCTGGAGGACCCAGATTTCCTTCCCTCGTTTAGTATTCTGCTCGTTCGCCCCTTCGGACAATCCTACGCGCTTTTGGAAAGTAACGAACTTTCCTCATCTGCTACGAAATGATTTATTATAACGCGAAAAATAAAATCACGCAAGGGAGACTTGTTACTTATAGAAATGTGTGTCTTGTGCTATTTCGCTGCCATGGTCACCACTTGCTACTGAAAAACTTAAATTATATTTTTTAAATTTCTTGCGCGATTCTTCGTTCGTTTCGGCCGGATGGAATAACCTAATAACCTTCTAAGTTCACTTATGTAAACGGATATTTGTAAAATAATAAACACCTGTTTGCGCGAACCATTTACTCCCATCCCAACGCTATGATCTGTCTCAAAACATAGTGGTTATATTTGCCGTTTGTTGTGTTTATTACTGGACATGTTGTTTCAATCGATTGTCGTTCAACTGTTTCCGTTTGTCGTTTTTTTTTTTAAACCTTCCATTTTAACGTGGACATAGTTCCCGTTTTGAGACTCATTTCTAACTTTAACAAAAATAATTAATGCGCAAACTCTTACAGCTTTTTTATTCAGATATGAAATACCTTCATAAATATATCGTCTGACGGTAAAATTAAATCGATTTGGAGAAGGAATGCTCGCATTAAACCTTTTCGGCCATATCACGGAAGTTAAGTGATTTGTATAGGAAATTGTCGAAGGAAGTGATTGATGAGAGAAAGGCAGGAACGAGGAAGGCTGGACTAGACTGGCGATATCTGGCGCTTTTCAATGGGAGGAGGGATTGTGTAGACGGACGGCGAAAGGTATGGACCCATAAATAAACCCGGCGAAGAATTGAGAGAAATGGCGGAGAAATTATCCTGTCGGGAGTTGAAAAAAATCGGATAATCCTCATGCGCTCGCTTTCATTTAAACTCGCCGCATTTCTGTAATGTCGCGATGCTCGATAGGACAAATGGTAATGTACTGTACAAAAGATAACTGCATGTAATGAAAAATATCATCGTTCGTCATTTGATTTTAAAATTCAAAATGTTAAATCAAAATCGAAATGTAAATATACAAAATGGCGATATATCGCCAACGGGCTTAATTTCCGCGTAGTACTATTATCGCAATCTAAAATGAGATGGCCATGGCTACAGGAATTTATCATACTGAACAGATTTGTTTTTTCCTATTAAAAACCTATTTTAGAGGGCAAATTCAGAAAGTGATTGTATTGCTTTGGTAACCAAAATGAACCTCATGTCTTTTATCTATATACGAGTATCAGTTAAAATCCCAATATCACATCTCGGTTTTATAATGCTATTTTATAATACCCGAAGCTCTTTGTTACGTGGATTTTAGATGTATTTTTGCATTTTAGTGCATATAAAGTGTGATTTCATTAATATACATTTTATTTTTCTGTTTTCGCAGAAATTTTCCTCAAGGAAATTAAAAAATACAGCAATTTAAATCTCTATATTTCACTTCGTATTATTTATTGCAACCAAGGTGTTGCTTAAACTTCAAAACAGCGTATAAATTTAGTAAATATGTCGATAGATGGCACGTGAAGTTATTATCCGAGATAATGGCACTCGATTACACGAAAACGGCAACAATGCAATTCACTCTAACGATGGAAGTTTCTAGAAGAATAAGTCACATTTTCGCCTTAAAAGCTAATAAGACAACCACGGTATAACCGAGGACATGACTTTTCATTTTTTAAATTTCTATACTTGCTACAAACAACAAAATTCAAATAAAAACATTATATAGTGAGTAGAATAAATTTATTTAATCGATTCCTTAAAACGTCAGTATATTTTGTTTTTACTTTAGTAGTATACTAAAAAAAAACGATAGGACTTTCTATCCAAGAAGTAAGGAGGAAGACCCGCGGTATATCCGATTCCGCGGTATAACCGACGGCGTTATAGCCGGGGAGCGGTGTATTTCGAGTTATAAGCGGTTTTTTGGGGGTCCGCGACGCCGGCCACAGCACTTTCTTCAAGTCTTTACTGAAATTCTTATTTTTTCACCCACTGTAAGCAGAGCGAACGAGTGTTCACGATCATTGGCTTCGCCATTCTCTTAAGTTAATATCTGTTGTCAGGCTCCAAAATTACAATTATTTTTAATACGTATCAAAACATCTAAATAAAAAATAAAAGGAAAAATAGCGAATTAAGAAATTATTTTCTCCAGTTTATTTAGTAAATATATGGATTTTTTTGGGCCCCTTACTTACGTAATGCGTGTACGTAAGGGAAATAGCCTTTTAAAGTTCTTTTATTCAAATTAAATAACTCATTTTCTTCCTATTTAAAAATATTGCATGCACATATAAGGAAATTAAACGTATTTTTGTGAGGTTGTTTATGTTAGCAACAATGATGAAGTAACCATGCGAGCAAGTTAAACTCGAAATAAGATATTCTTGTTTGAGTTCCTTGATGACGGCTAGTCCTACGATAAAGAAGTATGGGAAAATAAATACTCTACATTACTAGTTCTATAAATTTTATTTGAAAACTATTTTGATATGACCAATACTTTACGAGATATGACTGTTAAGTTCATTTTTTGCCTCCGTTAAAGTGGCACAATTGATTGACTTACCTGACACATTTATGTGATTTTCTTATTACCTTTTCTATTTGTGGGAATTTAGTGTAGTCTTTTGAATGCCATCAGCGGAATCCTATTCTGAGGATTCGATAAAAAAAAGTCATTGGGCGGTCGAAATTTTACACAGTCGAACCTCCATAATCCGGCATTCCGTAATCCGGCAACTCTATTAATCCGGCAACTCCATTAATCCGGTATATCATCCGAATTCGCTTTGTTTTCTGTGAACCGCAATGTTTAAAACCGGCGATCGCCAAGTTCAATGCGTTATTTATTAACCCTCAAGGGATGAAAGAATTTGAATGTGATTTCCTTTATTACCAACTTTTACATTAACTTCGCTAGGTAAACATTATATGTTTTATTTATATATATATATATATATATTTATTTATATATATATATATATATATATTCAACCCTTCAGATATCAGAAAAATCTTCCTATTACTGGTTGAATATCATTTCACCTCCCGTGAGTGGTTGCCTATCGAGCAACCACCTTTTACAGTAGAAATCGCGTTATCTGTGTAACCGTCGTACATACTTAAAAATTTCTTGCGCAATTCGTATTTGTTTTTCGCTACCTTGATTTTGATGAGGATTTTTAACATTGGCGTTTATCAATTATTTATGTTATCAGTGCTTAAATAAACGGAAGAAACATTACGCTGAAACTGTAAAAATCGTAATTCGGACACTAATATACCCGCCAGACGCTGATTTTCTCAATTATATTCGACAATATCCATTTTGTGCGAGCTTCCAAAATTTTGAAAAAACGCGGTATGTACCAATTTATCATAAAAGAAAGCGCAATGCGTATATTAATTTTTTGTATATTATCATATTATTGTAATTTATGATTATGTAACATTCTATGCATTTGATTTAATATTTATTATATTACAACGTGTAATATCATGAAAAGATGGGCTAGGCTTAACTTTATGATTATATACCTCCCGTAATCAGGCAAATTCCCTAATCCGGCTTCGGTCAGGTCCCAAGGTTAGGGAGGTCCAACTGCATAAGAAAAATGAATGATGGGATTACATTTATAAAGAAAATCATCCACTTGCGTTACTTAGTTACCCTACTCAGTAGAGCTAAATAGAGCTGAGGTATATTTTCTCTTACCCTTTTCTCTTGAAATCTTAACAAAATAAATTCCATTTGAACTTTGACCTTTTAAATCCGAAAGCCTTTTAAATCCGAAACGTTTGCGAAAAAATCCGTTTATTTTTTCAATTCTCTTCCTGCTGATAAAGTAGGATTAAAAATAAGGAAGATGGAGCTGCAGTCGTTCGAGCGGATTGCACCTTATTATTTTCGTTCGATGTCCTCCGTCGAAGGTTTCGAGAGGCAAGAGAGGCTTAATAATGGACTTTCGTAGAGCTCCACCGAGTCCGAAGTTCATTTCCGCCCTTTCTTTTTTGACTTTTGCAGAAATCGTCGCCTTTTCAAAGCTATCGGACGCGTTCTGTTCTATCTACGAATAATGGAGGCGAATGTTGATTGCTAAAGAAGGGAGAGAGGGATAAATGATTGGATTTCTAAAATATCCTGGAAAATACTCTCTGCTTTCATCGTTCGATTATTTTTTACAATATAAAATCCGGCAAAATGCTAAAAAGCTCATTAATAAATAAATAAATGTGTGTATATGTATATGTATATATATATATATATATATATACACACACACACATATACATATATATATACATATACATATATACACATATATATATATATACATACACACACACATATACATATATATACATATACATATATACACATATATACACACACACACACACACACACACACACACACACACACACGTACATACGTACGTACGTACGTACGTACATACATACATACATACATACATATATATATATATATATATATATATATATATATATATATATATATATATATATATATATATATATATATCAACGTTGTATCTTTCCATCTAAATCAGATATCTATTATATATAGAGGCGTCTGACATAGGATATAGGAGAACGAGGATACAAATTATGAGCTACAGACTTGAAATTTGGTACGATGAGAGGTTTTCGGTTACAACCGATAAATAAAATCAGATATTATATTAATTCCAATTTTTCGGGGCTATTTCGCCCCGTACGAGGATAAAAATTATGAGACGTTTACAGATGAGTTGGAAACTTGAAATTTGGCAAGACTGTACATATAGGTTTGGTCACAACCGATGGAAGAGATACGATATTATAAAACTTCCAACTTTAAGGGGCTGTTTCGCCTCATTTTTGCCCCATTCGAGGTTAAAAATTACAAGGAATCAACAGATGAGCTGGATGTTTGAAATGTGGCAACTCGATAAATTTCAGATCAAAACCGAGAGAAAACTCCGAAATTCTAAAAGTTTCAATTTTTTGGGTCCGTTTTGCCCCATTATTTTTCCCATGCGAGGATAAAAATTATCAGGCGCTTTCGGATGAGCTTGAAAATTGATGGGAAAAATACGGAATTGTAAAAATTCCAAATTTCGAAAATGCTTGCAGATGTTTATGAACTTTCGATAGAGCTAGGGAGCTGGAAAATGTCAGAAAGTTAGAGACAGGTATTCCAGAGGCAAGCAACATTGAATATTACAGTGAAGTTTGTTATTGTAGCCTTTAAAAATTCATAAATTTTATACAATTAAATCCATATAAATTCATTTCTAGAGTTGTTACAACATTAAAATTTAGCAGTTACGTGTTCCGTTTGTAACAAAGATGGGATAAACTGTAAAATTCATACAATTGCAATTTGTAATGGCTGTTTTGCCGCATTATTGCCCCATACGAGGATAAAAAATTACGACGAGCTAGAGACTTTGGCGCGGTTGTATGTTCTTGTTAACAACCAATGGAAAAATTCGACATCGTTAAAATTCTAATTTTTAGGGGTTGGTTTCGCCCCACTGTTGAAAGTAGGGTGAAATGCTTGGAGAATGCAAACGCCGTGTATTAGTTTGTGTGTATGTGTGTGTACTTACGGAAGAGGAAAGGTAAATATGGATATTTAGGGCAAATAGGTGTTGAAGGAAACCCAGTGAGCACTTACCGGAAGGAGAGCTGCTGAGGTGTTGGAGAGACATACATAGTACTATATGTAGACGTTATTGGAGCTTTCGGGATGATCTCTTCGTCAGCACAAGAGAGAAACCTATTATTAATAGTTGCCCTACACACACACGCACGCACGCACACACACACATATATATATATACATACATACATATATATATATATATATAGATGTGTGTGTGTGTTTTGCAAGTTGAGGTGAATAACTTTCAATCTATATAGTATTTCTAAAAATGCTGTTTGAAAAAGCTTTCGTAGCAATATCGCCCCTTTCTCAGGTTTCTGTTTCGGCATTTCTAAACAGAACACCTGCATCCGCTCCCATTCTAGGGAGGAATGGAGGAATACGGAGAGAGTGGATAAGAGGGAGGGGGATTAGTTGAGCTGGCGGCGCAATAAAACGCAATCGGAGACGTAGTAATATAACCAAAGTGGACAACAGTAGCCGTCTCCATCTGGAGTTTACGCGTATTCATTAAAACCGCCGGGCCTAAAAAGAAACGAACGAAACTGCTATTACGTGTTTTTTCTATATACTATACCACCAATCCCTAATGGGTTGCGTTTCTCTGCCTTTTTCCTCCGCGCTCTCTCATCGGAATGAAATGCCCAGCCTCAGGTGCCATGCAGGGAGCCGGACGAGGGTTACCCTTTGCGACCGCAGAGCCTAAGTCTACTATCTCTCTCTCTCTCTCTCTCTCTCTCTCTCTCTCTCTCTCTCTCTCTCTCTCTCTCTCTCTCTCTCTTCTCTCTCTCTCACTTGCACTCTCCGTGTATAGACCACAATTTGTGGGAGGCACTCAAGGAAGGAAGGAAGTGAGGCTAAGTGGGAGGAGTAGGACCAGCTGCGGGATGAGAAGAGGCAGAGAGAGGCAGAGAGAGGTAAAGAGGGAATTAGCGGGAACGGGAGAGAAAATCAATGAAAGAAACAGGGGAGAGATGAAGGAAATAAAGAGAAAACGGTCCACACTAAAATAAAAAAAGTGTTAAGGGTAGAAAGTGGTTTTCGGAGGGTATTGTATTAGAGAAGAAGGATAGCAACGTAAAAAAAAAAGAGAGTTGGAAAGAGCGAACTGAATTAAGGAGGCGTGGTGCTTTTTTGTGGAATCGAGGTTTTTGGGGGGGGGGGGGGAGTAAATAAGGGGGAGGGGGAGTGGAACGGAGGGGAGAACGTGGGACGACACGGTCGTGGATTCAGGCTCGGTCGCAAATAGTATACTTTGGGTCCGTTCAAATAGGAAATGCGGCTGCGTAAGGTGAAGTGGAAAAAAAACAGGAGCATGGAGGATTATCCTGAGGGAGCTGTGGCTTGGTGGTGGATGGCGTATAAGGCAGGAGTTGGGAGAAAATGGGAGTTTTAAGCTCGAGTTGAAATTGAAGCAATTCCTCCGGAATTGGATTAAACTCGATTGGTTGGGTATTTTTTGTATTTTCGCGACCTTTAGATGTAGTTATAACTGGGTAGTCTCATTCCGGTTTAATAAGACAATTGGTCCGGCCTTCTACCGGGAGATGGTGTTGGTGTCAACGAACTCAAAAGAAATACGCGACCAAAGGTATATAAATTTCGATTACTTAAGGTTTTTGAGCTTTAACGAACGAGGTAAATGTGTGGATGGAATTTTGGTTTAAGAAAACCGCGAACTCTTCCTTCAATGCCAATTATTAAGAAAGTTGGGAAATCAGCCGCCATCAGCGGCGAGTCCTCGGTGGAACATTTCGAAAAATGTTATCCAAAATGTGCATATTTTTTCCCAACCATTTTTAAGACAGATGGGGAAACACGACTTTTAAATTTTGTTTTAAACCATAAGGCGAGTCCCGACAATCTTTCTCGAACGTACTCTGTGGCAAATCGCTTCGAATATTTTATTATTTTCGTCTGAATATGACGACATTTTTCATTCGATTCTTGCCATTTTTCTCGAGAAGGCCTGTCATGGTAATATCCAGAAAGTCGACACTCAGAGTGAAGAGTCCCGTTTGTCTTGCGGTCCATCATCTCTCTAGAGAGAAGCACGCATGCTGTTTTCTTTTTACTTTCTCATATATACGAAGTACATTGATCAAATATTGTAATCGCAAAAATATTAGATCTCGAGATTTTGATGGATAGGTATATACGTTTTAGGTGTACCTGAGTCCGAAAAAGTAGTTTTCGCCATGCCGTCTGTCTGTCTGTCTTTTCGCGGCTCTAGAGCCTAAACCAGCGTTTTTCAACCTTTTTTGGAATCGAAACAAGAAAAAATATTTTTTTAAGTACTTTAAAAGAAAAAAATTTTAATTTAATGTAACGAGGATCGTCGAACCAGCTTAAAAATAATAGAAATTGAAAAAAAATTGCTATAATCGAAATCGAACACGAGACCGTAGCGTTACGAAGCCACCGCTTATCACACTACACCACCACCTTCGCTAAACATACTCACCATATAGTTGTTAATGTAAAAACCCTAAAAATAAATTTGAAACAAATAAAACATCTGTCGAAATCATTTTAAAAAATTTTAAAAATTTGCGGAACACCTATATACATATGCATTTATAGGTACATATATATTTACATATAACCTTCATTTTATGCACTTAATAGAAGTACTTTCTGCTTCTACGATAGATGGAGTTAGGATGTGAGAGCAAAATAGAAAAACTTTTTATTTTTAAATTCATTAAAATATCTAAATTTATAGAAAAATTATTTTCGTTGGAATGTTTCGCGGAGCACTTAGGCATTGCTATCGGAACAGCAGTGTTCCGCGGAACACCGGTTGAAAAACACTGGCATAAACGCAAGAGCGAAAATTGATGAAATCTCGTACTTAGGCGTTTTATCATACAGAATAGAGCTATGAAGAAATGGTTGACATTGTACAATAATTAAGAGCAGTTTATTCTAGGAAACTAACAACAATTTGATTTTCTCAGAAACGGTTCCAACAGTTTTGATCAAATTTCGTACAGTTACTTGAGTTTACGTCTTCAGTAATACTAAAAAGTTCATATTTATCAAAAAATCTGATGTGGCCAACACATGACTTGCTCCATATTCTCCATATATTTAAATTATTATGAATAGCATTATAACGCAAAATTATTATTTCGTATCGTAAAAGAATACCACCGTCCTTGTTGCCGTAAATTACGTATATTTTGAATGTTTACAGAATTCTCCGCTACATGGTGTTGGCGCTGTTTACTGGTATTAAGATAAAGCGAAATATATCCGAAATGGATGGTTCTACGAAAATTAGTTTCAAACAAAACTTGGAAGAAATATTATTCTCTACAACTTTGGTCCTTACGAAGATTACCAATAACGATGTTTTTAAGGAGATATTTAACGGAAACCGAAAAACCGGTTATTTATAAATAACTCGTAAACAATAACTCCTATAGAAAATTGTTTCAAATGAAAGTTGTAGGAAATTACATTCTCTATAACTTTTGTATAGAATTGTATAACAATAATGATGTTTTAACGAAGAAATATCGCAAAAATCGAATCGGGTTTCGAATAAACCTCGACTTCCGGTTAACCGATATTATCCAAAACCTAATCAGTTCAATGTGCCCATACCAAAGTGTTATATATGAAATTTGGTATCGATATGGTAAGTACTTTTTGAGTTAGAGCGCCCACAATAACACACACACACAGACATCATTCCGAAAATAGTCTAAACGTGTTCTAGGGACCTCAAAACATGTATTTCCGTTGAAATCTCGAAGTCGATTTTTTTCATGAATACAATACTTTCCCATTACTACGTATGGAGAAAGTAAAAACGGCTCATACGATTTTCATCAAATTTGGTATAGTTATTTAAGTTGATGTTTATAATGATTCTACATAGTGCATATTTTTCAAAAGATAACTAAACGACGAATTAGTATATGAGAAAGTTTCTACAATGTAGAGCGTACCGATTTTTACTTTCTAATATATTTGTATTGGCTTGAGATCGTCCTTTTCGTTCCGCTGTATTTTTTTTAATCAAACGGAGTTAATTTTCTGAGCGACATCTAAACCACTCGGGAAGGAGTTTCGAGTTCCGTCGGATTCGAAACAAAGTCTCTTATCGGACATGGTTGTTCCACTGGCTTCTTCTTAATAAAAGAACGCTTTATTTTTTTTTTTTTAATGAGAAGGTGACTTCGGAGAGGCGAAATGAATTGCGGGGGAGAGGCATTTGAGCGTGGTCGGAATTCGTAGCGTGTGGAAAGGCTGGCAGAGGTCACAAGGAGGTCAGGAAATGGCGTCTTGTTAGCGGTCAAAGGGGTAATGTCCTCTCGTTTTAGAGGTGCCGATGGAGGGTTGGGAAGGGATTTGTGGATGGATAGGGAAAGAAATTCACGCCAGATGAGAGTCGTTTCCGCCTTGAGATGGAATCGAGCCCCGAATACGAAAGGGAGACGATGACGTACGACGTGATCGGCCTTTTTTAATTTTAAAAAAACCGGCACAATATACATTGTACAAAATTTCTCATATACGAATGCGTCGTTTAGTTATTTTCTGAAAAATGTGAACCATGTAGAATCGTTACAAACATAAACTTAAACAATTGTACGAAGTTTGATGAAAGTCGTATTAGCCGTTTTTTTTAGTAAATCACATTGTTCTTAATGTTGCCCAAGAATAAATTAGCCTTATATTAATTCTTTGAGAAATACGAACTATGTAGTATTATTGAAGACGTAAACTCGAGTAACTGTAAGAAATTTGATCAAAATCGTTCGAGCCGTTTTTGAGAAAATCCAATTGTTGTTAATAATACGTAGAATAAACTTTCCTTTTTTATTCTGCATTTCTTCATAGCTTTTATTCTTGTTGATAAAATGCCTAATTACGAGATTTCGTTTATTTTTGCTCTACCGCTTAGGCTCTGGAGCCAATAACGGACAGACGGCATTGCGAAAACCACTTTTTCGGACTCAGTTACACCTAAAAGGTATATTTCCGTCAAAATCTCGAGGTCGATTTTTTTCGCGATTACAATACCTTCTCAATATACTTCCTAAATGAGAAAGTAAAAAAAAAGCCATATGCTTCCTGTTTCATCGTTTATTCCTTTACTTGTTATTAATTATCAACGCAGACCACTTCATTTCGACGCCATAAAACGTGCATCCCATCCAAGCTATATATTTTGTATTTGCACAAGGAACAGAATGAAACATCCGATATAGAGAAAAATCGGTACAACATACATTCTACAAACTTACAAACTTTTAAGATACAAATGCGTCGTTTAGTTATATTTTGAAAAATATGAACCATGTTATAAACATCAACAAATAGCTACGAAATTTGATGAAAATCGCATTAGCCGTTTTTTAAAAAATCTAATTGTTATTATAGGTACCAAGAATAAACTAGCCTTGTATTCATTCTTCGAAAAAAATTCTTCCTCGAGATTTGGACGGAAATATACGTTTTAGGTGTAACTGAGTCCGAAAAAGTGGTTTTCGCAATGCCGACTGTCTGTCTGTTTTTGGCTCTAGGGCCTCAATGGTAAAGCGAAAATGAATGAAATCCCGTACTCACGCATTTCATCATACAGAGTAGAAGCTTTGAAGAAATGGTTGACATTGCTCAATAAATAAGGGTAGTTTATTCCACGCAGTTTAAACAACAATTTGATTTTCTCAAAAACGGCTATAACGATTTTGTTAAAATTTCGTGCCGTTAATTGAGTATTCGTCTGCAATAATACTACTACATGCTTCATATGTATCAAAAAATGAATATAAGGCAAGTTTATTCTGGGGCAACTTTAAGAAAAATTGGATTTTCTAAAAACCGGCTCATGAGATTTTCACTTTCTAAAGGTAACTAAACGACGCATTAGTACATGAAAAATTTTCTACAGTGTATGTTGTACCGATTTTTTTAACTAATAAACCATAAAAATGGCCACTTTTTTATTGAAAGAGAATATTTCATGATTGCGAAAAACTTTAAAATGCTCAATGTGTAGAAAAATGGCGACACTCCGTTTATTTGAAATGAAAAGAACAAGTTGGGTGATTGTACAGTGCGTAGGCGCGCTTCGTGCGGTGAAATATTGGAAACGAAACGATAACAATTTGAACGGACGCGCACAGCATAAAACAGCGATACACCGCGAACCGAATATATCTCTCTTTTTATTAAAATTTCTTCCTTGCCCTAAATCGGTGCTTTAATACACTCAATTTACGTAATTTTATTACAACGACTAAATACTGCAAAGCGAAGTGTCGGAAATTATGCCGGGGAAATGACGAATTTACAATATTACCGATTAACTTTCCAACCGGTTGCAATTTTAATCAAACAATCAAAAATCATTGAAAACGTAGCTCACTCGAGTTAAGTAGCTCTAATATTTAAGTTTTTCTCCTAGAAAGAAATTCGAACCTTATCAATCGTCTAAACCACTTCTTCTGGAAGTATTTTTCGCATCGAATAACCCATAATTTCATTGCGAATAATAACGCCTGTTGTTTTTCCGTCGCTTCTCTTTACGATTAAGGAGATTTTTTTCATGCTACCCTTCACCAATCATCTCTCCGCGATGCCTGAACATCTTTTCCCCCCTCCCCCTCCCCTTAGAGTAAAGTGAATTCGAGCTAAACTCATCATCTTGGGTTCGCTTTTTGAGAGCTGGAAGCAAGCACTTATTCGGATTAGTTTACGATAAAGAATACCATGTTTGATGACGGGCCAATAAAAACATGACGGTTTTCAGAGCTGCTTCTGTGTACTATTCTTTCCCGTTGCGCATTAGGATTCCCGTCTCCTTCAGTTCTTCGCCCTCGCCTTCACTTTCTTACTCCGGTTATTTTTATAAGCGGGTTAGCGGAGCTTGAATAAATATTTTTCCTCCTCTTCCCGACACGCTTCGTTTTTTCGCATTATTATCCACCTTTTTCTTACCGCGTTTACTTTCGTTATTTGTCTCCCGTTATTCGCATCTTCTTTATAGGAGAAAATACGTCTCTTCCTGTCCTTTCGTCTCATTCCTTTCCTTCTTCGTGGCATCGATTTCGCTTCGGTAACTAATTTATTCCCTATCCTTCAGTAATGCTATCATCGACTGTTTACAGAACTTTTTCTTTGTTTGTTTTGCTTGTCTTTCCCCCCACCTCCATTCTTCTCCTCCCCCTCTTCTCCCTCTCCTCTTTTCTCCTCCCGAATTCTCCCACCACAGGCCCTCCCCCTACCACCCCATTTCCTCCCCCTTCCTCTCCCTCCCCTATTCTTCTTCCCTCCCTCTTCCACCCCCATCTCTCGCTTTTCTCCCTCTCTCCATCCCCCCCCCCCTTCCCTTCTCCCTCCGTTTGCCATAGAGACTTCATTTCCTCCGGCACGCGCAAAATGAATATTAAATAAAACTCTATATCTTTTTCGGTGTTTAATTTCTTATGTTCTTTTTTGCATATATGTATTATATGCATCTATCCGCTGACAACGGTACTTCATACTTCGAAAACACTAAAAAAATGGCGAAGGTAGCCGGATTTCAGAAATTTAACAAAATCGGGTATTAATAATAATGTTATAAAATAACGCCTTCACATACTTATATGCAATAGATCTAGCTAAGTACTATTAAAGTTTCAATTTGATTCATTGCAGGGTTTTGGAATTGTAAGCATTCAAAATAGTATTATCGGGTTTGCATGCCTAAAAAAACGTGTTTTTATTCAAATAACGCGCAATATAAAATATTTTAATGCAAATTAAAATTTTGGAATGCACATTAGTTAGCGTAGAAATAAATTCTCTACCCGAAAATTTTCACCGCATCAAAATCGCTTTTACCGTTTTCGAGATATACCTCTTTAAACTCGGGTATCTAGACTTTTTGAAAGGACAGTAGTTCTTCCATTTCTCTTGACCCTCCCGATTTCCGTTCCACTTTTCTCTTTCCACCAAATCTACATTCCACCTTCATATATTTACCTCTCGTGTTTCTATGCCATACAAATTCCCTTGTTTTATAAACTGACTACTTGTTTTATTGGAGATTTTTTCCTTATAACCCTTTCTCTGAATTTAGCCGATGGGCGATTTCTTGGATCATTTCCCGTCATTTCATCTCCGTGTGGCAGGCATTGGCGGCAGATAGACTCGTTCCTTGACGTAACTACTACCAAGGGAAGAAGTGTAAGGCTGTGGCTACACTGCAACCGTATCAGACCCGACAACAGATATGTAGGGAGGAATCAAACACAATGTGCCCTGTCGACGTGGCTACGCTGCCGCCGACAGACTGCGTCAGACATTGAGTCATCACTCCAGACCACTCCCGACTGTCTGGATGAACCAAGGTGTTTGAATTTCTTCAAACTTACTCCCCTCTTCCTTGGTTACGCACGGCGACTTCACTCGTTCCATGGAGTCAGTGAGAAATTACAATTCTAGTTTTAATATGGATAAACCCATACTAATACATTTAGTGCAGGAGACACCAAAGGGATAAACATTACCACAACAAATTAAAATATTCACCCCCTTAATGTACCCAAAGATCCACCTAAAATCGCTTTGTTCTTTTCCCTTTCAAAAACGAATTTTCTAATAGATATTCATCCCAATCTTCATCGGAACTTGAAGAACTCATGATTGCAAGGCAGCCGACGCCAGACTGGTCTGTCGTAATGTAGCCACACATGTCTGTGGTGGAGAACGGTCTGGAGGTCGGGTCGGGTCTGATACGGTTGCAGAGTAGCCACAGCCACAGGGTGTCAGGTCTGGCGACCTCGGGAGGGCAATCCTTTTGGTTCACAACGTCCTGTCCATATTTCGGGCTAAGTCCTACAGAGGAGACTACTTACTTCGTTATGAAAACGGAAAAACAAATCGTCGCCTAAATTAAATGAACTCAAAGCCAGAATTGGACGTGCTGTTCAGTCTGTCAGTCTCCAAATTCTGCAAAATGCGCGGACGGAACTGTAATACTGTTTTGATGTGTATAGGTGGTGCACATATCGAACACCTCTTAAGCGGTAAAAAAACTTTGACAATTGTAGTTTAATAAAAAATATTAATTACTAGCTGAAAGTACCCGGCGATGCCCGGGTTATGCCAGACATGTAACCAAGTGACCAAGAGAAAGTCGCCTTTACACTGTAATCAATAAATCTTAAGAATTTTAACTTGTAAGAAAATTCAAAATGGGATCGAATCTTTAATAAAGCATACTTACCTTCTAATTACAGCAAATGCCCCATATATTGCTGTGTGGTATGTGTGTCATTTACGAACCAAAGAAGCATTTGTCACTTTCTGGGGAAATGTTGGCGTCCTAGAAAAACTTGTATAGATTAGACGTTTTATTCACAACCACAAACTTATATCGAATGACTTCTATGGAGAGTATTATAAATGTGCGTTAGTAAGCATTACAGATGTATAATATAGAGGTTTCACTTATTAACTATGTACGTTGCTATACATCATTAATTTCGATGCTTAAACAACAGTTCGAAGCGAATAACGCTATTCTTTCACGTATTTGAAGGTTTAATTGGCATTAATTTAATCGGAGGCAACAATTATGGTCACTTTGACAACGTCCGGAAAGAGTACGAAATATCCGTAAAATTTCGAAAACAATTGCGTATTTCTGCATGATTCGACCGTGTAACATGTAAACACCGCAATAATAAGATAGTATAGAGTTTTAGACATCGAATAAATCAAAAACGAAGAAAATCGGTCCATATTTACATGTTTTTATGAATGAAGGAAAAAACCTTGCACTCTGAAAAATCGAAAATCCCGTGTAAACTTATGGAAAAATAAAATTCACTCCTGGACTCGAACCCGGGTCGATTTTGGAAATCCCGGGTACCCTATGTTACTCATGGAGTCATATGAAGTCAATTTGCAAAGTTTGGTCCCGATAGCTCAAAGGGCGTGGGAATGTATAAGGAACAGACGGACAGATGGACAGACATTCAATTTTATTATATAAGATTAGCCCTATGGTTGATCAATGAAGATGAATGGAGGAACCTCCTAATAACCATACAAATATTTAAAAAAAAAGAAAATACATACACACAGGTTTAGGGGAATTGATTCCACGCCAGGGACCAAACGCACGCAATCTCACACACTGCTGGTTTAAGGAGAATTACTCCAACGCCAGGGACCCTTTTTTTGTTGGTGTATATTTGTGTGTGTGTGTGAACAAAGAAAAAGGGTCCCTGGCGTTGGAGTAATTCTCCCTAAACCCGGAGTGTGTGAGATTGCGTGTGTGTTTGGCCCTTGCGTGGAATAAATTCTCCTATTGAGTGTTTTCCTTCTTAAAAAATATTTCTATGGTTATTAGGAGGTTCCTCCATTCATCTTGTACTTCAATGTCTTAAAGTTTGGACGTCGCGTCTTGACTGATTGCTTCACAATAAATTTCCGAAATGGTAAAAGATTCGTTTGTACTCGTCCTGTATTAAAGTGCAATCACCCGAGCTTGCTCCAATTTAATTCGCGAAACTGTCGTTCCCTTTCACATTTCTCTCTTTTTCATACGAATTTTCATCCCTTTAGATACTTTCCGTCAATAGCCGTGGATCCAATTATATAAAAGAGAAAAAAACCCGCACCGTTGCGAATGTTATTTCTCGGAAGCCTCAATCTGCCTGAAATATTTCCTTTCGAATGCCCTCCTTCCTGGAGTCCCTCGAGTAATTATTTAACATGGGTTCTCCGCAGTTCTGAAAAAAAAAATCCCCGAACGCTAAAGTGCTCTTTGCCGCAGTAAAGAACTTATATTTACGTTATATTTCGACGCGAGGAAACTTTGTCCCGGCTGCGAATGAAATAAAAGCTGGTAAGAGAGTTTAACGGGAAAAAGCAAAGAACGAGTAGGCGCAATATTACGCGATGTGTGGGGTTTCAAGGCAGTTCTCGAAAACGCCCATATTATTATAGTCTCTAACGGAATTAGTAAGCATTAGGTAAAAAAGCATATGCATGTGCCCTTTTCGGTATACGAATAATCCGTCACCAGTGGCTGTTCACCCGTAGTAGAAACCAAACGTAACTATAGACACAGGCTGTATTTTCTATCGAGCGCTATTTCTTAGGAATAAGTTTTACTGCTTAATATTTTGTAGCTAAATAGTGTTGTAGTGAAATAGAAGTTGGGTGTGATCACTGCCCATTTCATCACAAAGCTGAGAAAAAAGCCGTGCATTCAGAGGAAGGCCTTTTACATAATTAATAATTTTAAGAGATTCATCAAGCACTAATTTTAGATCATCACGAATATTCTGGATGGCGAGTGCTTCTCTATGTATACAGCAATGTGTGGATTTTGCTTCCGGCACAACAGCTGGAATACGTGCAACAACTCCTTTCTTAGAACCAATCATGGCTCTTGCACCGTCCGTGCTTATTCCAACACAACGATTGCAATCCAAGCTATTGTCATTAATAAAGTCATTGATAACTTTAAAAATTGCTTCCCCGGTTGTTATGTGTTGGCAAACTTTGGCAGAACAAAAGATCATCGTGGATTTCATTATTCAGCTCGTATCTGACAAACAATAAAAGATTAGCAAAATTCACAACATCTGTAGATTCATCAGCTTGCAGTGCATAGTAACGACTCTGGCGAACTCGTGACAATAATAGCTGCCTTACACTTTCGGCCATATCTATGATTCTACGATGAACAGTTTTATTTGAGAGGGTCTATAGCTTCCTTTGCTTTATCTCCAATCATCACTTGCACCATTACTTTCGCTGCAGGTTTTACTAATGTCTCGCCAATTACATCGGGAGCTCCGGATTTTACTATTAAGTACGCCGCTCTATGTGAAGCTTCACAAGCTTTCATATTTTCACCTTCTGTCACACTCCGCATTACTTTCTGTGAATTTTGAAGATCTTTGCGCCTATTATCGAAGAATTCTACAGGCTTTCCATGGTACTCTTTATGTTTTTTTGGAAGTGACGTTTAAGGTTTGAAGGTTTCAAACTTTCATTTGTGTCTCGTAACAAAACACACACAGCGGAACAGGCTCTAACTCATCACCAGTACATGAAAATCCCAATTTAAGATAATCTTCATGATATTTGCGGATTTTTTTCACTTTCTTTGTGTTGTGTTCACACACTCCACTTAGTTTATCACCAGATATGCCCGCTGCAGGTATATTGCTGCGTTTTTCCTGAAAATTGTAATTAACACGTTCATTTTCTTCATTATTATTTTCACTTTTACGTTTCACACATCCAGTTTTTAGCCAACGATCCATATTAAAGGATTAAATAAAAATAATAATAAAAATAGAGAAATTCTGTCAATTAATACACATGACAAAATCCGATTTGATGGCATTCCTTTTTAAGAAAATTAATTTATAATAATACAAATTAATATAAAATATTTTTCCTTTAAGTTTCAGTAACAATTGTCAGTATAGCTGTTACGTATCTACTGTAAAAGCAAGTATATCACCCGCACAACTGATGATATTCCGTTCAGCTCCACTACTAACGCATTCGTTGCAATCAAGAACACTATGCCGGCGATGACGCACATACTTTGTCGCCGATTTTCGAGCGTTCACCGGTACAGATGTAATATTTTTAGTGTGAATATAAGTTGACATGGAACAAAACAGACAGAAATCATGTCGGCATAATGAAACGGTCACTTATTCCGAAGAGCACAAAATTTTTATGACCAGGGCGGAGCGAGCGGGCGAGCGACTAATACGAAAAACAAACTGGCTTTCGCGTGATATCAGCCTAATGTTTCTCTACTTGAAATACAGTGTAATAATATGTATCTCTCCCGCATTGAGGCAGCAGTTATATATCTTTTTTTGTATTCAAAATAATACATTCTACATTCGAATTGGTGAGATGGAGGGTTGTTACCACGCTTTAGTAGATTCAGTCTATTGGTTAACATAGTAATAATTTTGTCTGGCATAAATTCATAATGATAGGATTTTACTTTCAATTTCTTCACGATCGACCATTTGCCGCCTCCTGAAATTTCTTCTAAAGTACCCCTTCAAATTCTTTCGCGTACTACTCCCTGGGGTACGCGTACCCCACTTTGGGAAACAATGTCGTAAAGTATTGCTCATATCAAAATATTTTTCAGATAAAAGTTGTATAACTGGTAAAGAAGGGTATTTTCTTTCTTATACATTTTTATCGTAGGAGTAGCCGTTATCGAGAAAATGAAACAAAAATGTCTTAATTCCAGTTCAACTCAGAAAATTGGTTACTTCATTGTCGCTAACATAAACAATCTCACAAACAAACGTTTAATTTCCTTACGTGTGCATGTAACATTATTAAATAGGAAGAAAATGGATTATTTATTATGAAGAAAAGAACTTTAAAACGCTATTTCCCTCACGTACAGGTATATAATTGTTTTCTAATACTCCATTGCACGAAACGCGCCCATTTGTGATACGTTGTACACTTTCCTAACTTGTTTTCTTCTTTAGCACTTTTGTGACATGAAACATTAAAAGCTACTGCATTGCAAGTATATTTTGAGCATGCGACATATTATATTATAAGTATATTTTATTATAATTTAAATTATATTTAAAATACTTGGTTATTTATAATTTATAATTCTTATTTGCTGAATTAATCCGTTGGTTCAAACGAAGCGTCATTGTATTACGTAATTACCCTATTGTAACTTCTCATAACTGAAGGTGCACTGCAGCATTTTTTCTGAATATTTCAGAAGATAATTCCTCTCGGCACGGGGGAATAATCGTTTTTTTTGTTGTTCTAAAATTTCCTGCCTTTCAATACAATTTACAATATATTTTTAAGTCCAAACTTTGCAATCTCAGAGTGTCAATATTAAAATGTAAAATTGTATTGTAATTTTCTCTTTTTTTTTGGTCTCCAGGTTGGTTAGCGGCTTTTATAAGGAATTAAAATCAGAAGACGATGACGTTTAAGTGAGAGTGATTTTCCGGCGTTAGACCAAGAGTTTTTCCCGGAAGCAGCGACGGAGGTGGAGTGGCTTCCAATTGCCTTCCGCCGATGGAACAAATGATCCGTAATTAATCATCGCAGATGGCGCTCCCGGCGTTGGACCATGGCCTCAACGAACGGTAGAGGAATTTTTTTCTTTTCTATTAAACTAACACTTAACTAACGCGGTGTAGGATTAGTGTGCATGACAGCTGCTCGCATTTCTCGTAGGCGCGTTATGTTATTGCATTTTATGATCTTTTAGTCAGGGAGAATTTAAGCGGATAATGTGTTTCGTGATTAGATCCGTAATCAATAACATTTTTACCAACAAACGGTTTCACGTCTTCTATTCTATCGATCTTTTCTCTTATAAACAAAAGAATGTTTCCTTTTCGCACGCCTCCAATCTGACTCTTCCTCCAAGGAAATTGGACTGCTCTTATGAAGAAAGGCAATTATATTAATGCATGTAGTACATTATTAGCTTTCATATAATTCGTTTTCGTTCTGATTTTCACTAAATATTAATGCGAGCCTTTTTAAATACTTTTTACAGCGCTCCTTCCTTAATTGACGTAAAGATGTATGTCCTACTTCAATCTGAAAATGGAAACAATGATACAGAAGCAGATGGAACTTTCGCAGATAAGAAGTCTTTTAAACTTCTAATAAATTGAACGTTTCTAACTGCCGATATGATTATTTATTCACAAGTCAACAAGCAAATGAAAGAAGAATTGCACAAGTCCTCTTTTTTCATGTTTAAGGATTATGACGTCGTCACAAGATTAAATCTTTTGTCGATATCGACGGCCTTATAGTCTATAAATAAATTCCCTTTAAAATCGTTACATCAGTGCTTTCCAATAACATGTTTCCCATTTAAAAGTATCGAATTGGTTGCTATGGCAATTTTATTTTCATCTGTTAAATATAGGGAAATTTTCCTTCTCCACAGTTCTATCGAAAATCTTAGCAATAATGTTTCAGCGCCCGTCAATCCACACAAAGCTTGGTGTCTATATATGTTGTAACTATTAATTAACTTGGACTTTCACATGTATATGAGGCACCTAAATATACTGTTTAGGAGATATTTTTGTCCATTTTCTAACAGTAGGAATTCCTTCCAATAAAGAAAGAATGGTCTCACTTGCAATGTATATATAGTGCAGATCATTCGCGGAAAGTTTTCTTCCTCTGGTGGTCATCAGAGAAAACGTGATTTGATTCGAGTTTCAGCGGTCCTCCATTACTGCCGCTTATTGCCACCGTGTCCCACTGACGGTCTACAGCAGCGGTTCTTAACTTTTTTCTTCTCTTGCCCCCCCCCCCCCCTTCCTGATCTTCTAAAATCCTCACACCCCCCTCCCCTATACATTTTTCTTTAATGTTCTTAAGGGATTTATCAAAAAATATTTGTAAATTTTGTTTTATTAGTTTTTTTGACCGAGATCAACGGAACAAGATTAGAAACGAGCCATTTTTCCGAATTAGACATATTTTTGTACAAACTTACCTTGCAAACACTTCCCAGTTTAGCATAAAACACTAATATTTTGACAATTAGACGAAGGATTATGACAGTAATCACCAAATCGTGAGGCGGTAAGGCACGCTGTTGCCACCCGATATAGTGCTTTCTCGTTAGGCACAAATTGCGTAAAAATTATTTTGGTGCAAAACCACTGGCCTGCAGTTTCTCTTCTTCATTATCCATCACATTTTTAACGGACTTTATTTTATCAATTTATATAATGTTTTCGCTTCTTCTGTCTTTCAGCGCAATCGATTAAATGAAAATGACTATAATGCGGCAAGAGGGAGAAAACTGATATTTGCAGGATTTATCTGATCTATTATGCCATTCATTACGCCATAAATTAAGTTACGAATGAAATGTCACCAGATAGAAAGTTAAAATTTGCACTATTTGTGTAAATTTTAATACCTTCAATAAAGGCGAAGAATTTCTTTTTTAAATCGGTGGGTGCGTTTAAGATAAGAGTGAATTGAAAGAGGTTCGTAATTTCAATCGCATTTCCTGATATTATTTATAGTACTTATTTCTATTGGCGCAGATTTAAAATCTAGACCAGGGGTGGGCGACTTATTTTTCAACGTAGCCACAGGTGTGGCGAATGAGAAGTGAAATTCGACACACCATGCAAAAATTAGGTGCAAATTAGGTTGCTCAATCGAAAATTTAAAAAACGACACACCGTCTGAACACGTTTATTCAAAACGTACATTTTGACTACTCAGTTACAACTGCCTTAGACGCAAATGATGAAACAAACTGCCACACCTTCATGGTTAATTCGCTACTTGTGGTGATTGGCGACCGGGTTGCCCACCCCGGATCTAGATAATTAGTTTAAGATTAAAGTGTTTTAGTTATTACTTAATATGAAGCTTAAGAACTGGAAGTGAAACATCCTAAACCTTTTTATTCTTTGCCCATTTTAGCTCCTTTTTTACTTTCTCATATACGAAGTATATTGAGAAAATATTGCCATCGCGAAAAAAATCGACCTCGAGATTTTTACGGAAATATACGTTTCAGGTGTAGCTGAGTTCGAACAAGTTGTTTTCGCAATGCCGTCTCTCTGAATGTTATTGGCTCTAGAGCCTAAACGGTAGAGCGAAAATGAATGAAATCTCGTACTTAGGCATTTTATCATATTGAGCAGAGTATACGTAGAAATGGTTGACATTGATCAATAATTAAGAGTAGTTTATTCTAGGCAACTTTAACAATAATTCGATTTTCTCAAAAACGGCTGTAACGATTTTGATCAAATTTGGTACAGTTACTTGGGTACACATCTACAATAATACTACATATTTCATTTTTATCATTGAATGAATATAAGATTAGATTATGCTTGGGCAACTTTAACAAAAATTGGATTTTCTAAAAACCGGCTGATACGATTTTTATTTTCTAAAGATAACTAAACGACGCATTAGCATATGAGAATGTTTGTACAATGTATGTTGTACCGATTTTTTAAATTAAGAAACCGCTCATATACTTGGTTTTTCTATCCGTCCGTCCGTCCGATCGGGAAATATATTTGGAATCCTGCAACACACATGACTAAATTTTCAACGTATGCGAGGACTTGGCATGGCCAAAATTTGATTTATATAATGCTTTTAAAAATACAATAATTATGTTTTAACGGAGAAATATCGCAAAAACCGAATCGGGTTTCGAATAAACCTCGACTTCCGGTTAACCGGTATTGTCCAAAAACTAATCAGTTCTTTGTGCTTACGCTAAAGTGTTATAAATGAAATTTGGTATTAATATGACAATTACTTTTTGAGTTAGAGCGCCCACAATCACATACACAGGCACACACACACACATCATTCCGAAAATAGTCTGAACGTGTTCTAGGGACCTCAAAACGTGTATTTCCGTTGAAATCTCTAAGTCGATTTTTTTCGTGATCACAATACTTTCCCTATACTACATATGGAGAAAGTAAAAAGAAAAAGAAATAAGCTGAGGTAGAAATATTCGAAGGTGCGCCCAGCCATTGCTTCGAATTTCCTTCATATTTTATGACGCAGGTTTAGAAAATGTTGTCGCGAATGGAGGAGTATGACAGAGAAGTCCCGCCTGATGAACCTGCAAAAGGTGTTCATATCGTAGGAGAACCGGTTTCAAATCTCCACTATGTCTCTAATGCAGGTCATTCACTCCGGCGGCGATGTCTATGCAAGAATCGGAGGGGATTGGGGTGGGTGACGTCATGCATCACTGACAACATGGCAAATCCCAAGCGAGGCCCGCACGCTTGCACACACACACACAAACACACACACACACACAATAAACATCATGCGGCTCCATCTGGCGGCGGTCTTTCATTATTCATTCCCCTCTTTCGCTCTTTCTATCCGCTTTTCCTCTTCTTCTCTGTAAACACCCCTCTCTTTCCCCATTTCTCCCTCCTACCCCATTTCACTTCCTTTCCCTCCCCTCTCCTTTTTCACCTCCCTATTTACTTTCTCCATACGTAGTAATGGGAAAGTACTGTGTTCATGAAAAAGATCGACTTCGAGATTTCAACGGAAATACACGTTTTGAGGTCCCTAGAACACGTTTAGACTATTTTCGGAATGATGTCTGTGTGTGTGCGTGTGTGTGTGTGTGTGCGCGCGCGCGCGTGTGTATGTGATTGTGGGCGCTCTAACTCAAAATTTACTTGCCATATCGTTACCAAACTTCATATATAACACTTTAGCATGAGCACAAAGAAATGATTAGTTTTTGGACAATAAGGGTTAACCGGAAGTCGAGGTTTATTCGAAACCCGATTCGGTTTTGGCGAAATATCTCCATTAAAACATCATTATTTTTATATACAATTCAATACAAAGGTTATAGAGAATGTAATTTTCTACAACTTTCATTTGAAACAATTTTCCATAGCAGTAATTTTTAGGAATTATTTATAAATAATCGGTTTTTCGGTTTCCATCAAATATCTCCTTAAAAACATCGTTATTTCATCCTAGTTTTGTTTGAAACAAAATTTTCGTAGAACCATCCATTTCGGAGATATTATGTTTTTAAAAATACCAGTATACAGCGCCATCACCATATAACGGTGATTTCTGTAAACATATTCGAAATATACGTAATTTACGGCAGTAATGACTACTGTATTCTTTTACGATACGAATTGAACATTTTGCCTCAGAATGCTATTCATAACAATTTAAATATCTATACCCCAAATATGGAGAAAGTCATGTGTTGGTCACATCAGATTTTTCTAAATATGGACGCAAATGATAATACGGCCTAGCCACTTGAGGACTAGAATTTGATGGATGCATATAATAAGTATCCAATTAGCATAATTAAACGGAGAGTAAATGTACGCATGTAAAATTCTCTCCGATATTTAGACTGTGGACCTCCAAAAAGGAGGTCGCCCTCATATCTATATCTATCTATCTATATCTGCAGTTTACCCTGCAAGCCAACGCAATGATGTGTGGCAGGGGGTGCAATAGCACCAAGGGAAAGCGCATAATAATGAATAGTATCACTCTACGTCGGCTGATTTCTTATCGTAACTTCTGTTCTGCTCAGCTATCGTTCTAGGGAAAAACGAGCCTTTATACCTCTCAGTCCTACAGGCTATCTCTCTTATTTTACGAGGATGGTCCGTTCTACCAATATAAGTTGGCGCTCTTATTATTTATTCCACATCGCTGGAGAATATATGCGTTCTAAATCTTTCAAGAAGTTTTAACTTGGAGCGTGATCGGCGCTCAGTTAGTTATTCCCATCCTAAGTCCCGTATCAAGCCTGTTACACTTTTGTTTCTATCGTAACAGTTTTTGACGAATCTAGCGGCTTTTCGCTGCACTCCTAACTCTGAGATTGAGACATAATATTACATATACATAATATTACCCTCCAATGCAAAAAAATATTCAATCCTATTTAAGGCTTTCTTGTTTGATTTTCTTGATAACGGCTACTCCTACGATAAAAATGTAAACGGAAATAAATACTCTAATATACTAGTTCTACGAGTTTTATTTGAAAACTAATCTGATATTGATCAATATTTTACTAGATATGACGGAAAGTTTTTGTCACTAGTAAAGTGGTACCCCTGATTGGCTAACGTGATTCATTTATGCGATATTCTGATTTTATTTCTTTGTAGGCCTTTAATACAAAATTACATAAAAATTTATTTCCGTTACCACCTTTTTATTTATCGCAACCGACGTAAGTATTGTTTAAACTTTGAAATAGCGCCCAAATTTCGTGAATATGTTGACAGATGAAGAGTAATAATTGTAATTGCGCATCGGTATTTTTTCGTCCATAGCAGAAGATAAACACGCGAATACCTGCCGAACTTGTTTCAAAAGTCCCGAATTTCGATTTATTATGCGAGTCTTCATTCTTCCTTCGGTCCGGCGCCCTTTTACGCACCTTACTATAGTTCTACTACTTACGCAAGTGCGTAAAGTTTTCAGAGGAGCACATTTGAAAGGCCAATCTCGTTTGATACCTACAAAAAAATCTGAACAACATAGTAGGAACTTCCTCATATATTAATGCGTCGTTTAGTTATCTTTACAAAATGAAAATCTTATCAGTCGGTTTTTAGAAAATCCTATTTTTGTTCAAGTTGCCCAAGAATAAACTAGCCTTATATTCATTCATTTAGAAAAATGAAATAAAAAGGTTTATTGCAGACGTATACTCAAGTAATTATACGAAATTTGATCAAAATCGTTAGAGCCGTTTTTGAGAAAATCAAATTATTGTTAAAGTTGCGTAGAATAAACTAGCCTTATATTCATCTTTTGATAAATATGAACTATGTAGTATTATTGAAGACGTAAACTCAAGTAACTGTACGAAATTCGATCAAAATCATTGTAGCCGTTAATAAGAAAATCGCATTTTTAAAAATGCGTAGAGTAAACTTCCCTTAATTATAGAGCAATGTCAACCATTTCTTCACATACTCTGCTCAGTATGATAAAATGCCTAATTACGGGATTCCATTCATTTTCGCTCTACCGTTGAGGCCCTAGAGCCAATAACAGACAGACAGCCGGCATTGCGAAAACCACTTTTTCGGACTCAGGTACACCTAAAACGTATATTTCCGTAAAAATCTCGAGGTCGAATTTTTTCGCGTTATCAATACTTTCTCAATATACTTCGTATATGAGAAAGTAAAATCATAAGCGGTCAGAGGCAATCTTATGATCCCATTAATTTCAACTAATCCATTAGCCATTAACGCGTTTTCTACGTTTCCGCCGAATTAATTCCCGTCGGCTCGGCTCGGATCCCAATCTGAAACCTCTAATTGTGCCAGATCCATTGCGGGGGAAGAGCAGGAGGGGGGAGGGGACCTCTATCTTTACCCGAGCCATGAGAGATCCCTATGCAATTAAATTGATATTAAAGCCACGGTTGCCACTAGAGATGTGGCATTAAGTAGGACGTGGGAGAACCTTGACTACCCTCTCTTCCCCTCCATTCCCACCTCCCCTTAACCCTCCCTCCCCTGTTCAGCTTCTTTTACCCCCCCCCCCGCCTCAATTTTCTTCGTATTCCCATGCCACATTATATCCCCGCATTCACTATCGCCACCAATATCTAAGACCGTGTGAAAAGCTCCCCTTCCAGACCATCCGTCGCGTTTTTTACCTTCTCCGTACGTAACGTAGGAGAAAGCATGTATCGCTTCGCTAATCGTCGGGGTTTCCAGGAACCAGTTAACGACGGTTATCGAGATATTACTTTTTCTATAGGTATGGCCACAACCAAAATTAATTGAATTAAAATAAATATACGCATACAACAGGTGATCAAATTCGCCCAAGGTCATCTATTAGGTATTAATATTATAAGAAATCATCATAACAGAACGAAATGTCGAAGACGTAACTAGGCGATATGGCGCCTATGAACATTTTTTTAGGAAACCGAGGTGTCTATTTAAGATGTAATATTTTCTGGGTTTTAATAAAGAATAATAGCCTTTTTATTACATATAAATTAAAGTTTGAGTATTAAAATAATACTTATTTATTGGAAAATCAACTTTTGGCACTTTTTTGGCTTGGCGACTTATGCAAGCGGCGTTTATGGAAAAAATTCACCTTAGCCAAACCCTAGATACGGAACTGAGAAATGTTACGAAATTACATAATTCTATCCACGATCATGAATAACAGTAGAAATTTACTTCTACTTTGAACCCTCTTACCGTTCGAGATGGACCAAAATTATGAAAAGACACCTGCTAATTTTTGAAATTCATTAATATTGAGGGCAGTTTGATAACACGAATGAAATATCGTTAAATCTCGAGGCAAAAACTCCCTCGTTTAATGCTATTTCCGTTGGAGCTCGATATTTCAGAAAAGAATTAAAAGCCCTAGTCTTATGCTTAATTCTTCAGTTCTATTTAAGAAAATCGTTTAAGAGACAATAGAAGAAAGAAGAAGACTTCGTAACAAGTGTTAGCAATATTTATTTAATATATAAATAATGTATACCCGTCAATTTTGACGGGAATTTACAATAGTAACATAATAATATAATTCAATATCAGTACACCAGGAATAACAGCTGCAAAAAAATTAAAAGTATCCCAAAATAGAAATTGAATAAAAAACGATCAAAAGTAAATCAGTTAATTTACAGTGGATTTTATTAAAAAAACATTGAAATGTTAAAAAAAGTAAGCAAAAATCGTCGTAGACATTTATATGTGCTTATTTTAATAAACGATAACTTTACTTCGGATGCCTTTACTTATTTATTTATTTATTAAATCAACAAGTCGTATGAGTGTGAAATATTTTATTAGAAGAACATGCTTTCAAATTGTAAACGTACCCAGCCAAAATATCAGTACAAAACCCATTGTACAAACTTTCGCATATTCTAATGCGTCGTTTAGTTATCTTCAGAAAAATATGTACTACTAGCAGAATTTCCCGTTTAATTTCAACGGATTTAGTGAATCTACTACAGCACAACATACAAACTCTTTAAAATATGCAGTACATACTTTTTTACTTACTATTATTTTTTCTTAACAATTAATCATATTTGCTTTTAACAATCCATTTCCAAACGCATTGTATTAAAATAAAACGATAATTTTATTTCCTATCATATCACTTTTGCCAAATCCAGCTTCATTTCTTGTGTAATTATGCCTCGCTGAAATATTTACTTTTGTATTGTAAACCACCCGTGAAAAGGCAACATACAGTTGTCCATGATTGAACACTGACTCTGGTAAATGCACACCAGATACGTGAGCTTATTTACGTTACTAAACATTATAATGTAGAATATAATGATTTTACTTACAAAAAGGTAAAATTCCAGTATTCAATAGATGAAAGAAAGTTTAGTTGCTTTCGTCAATCGTTATAAACACTTTCCACACGCAGGTTCCTGAATAATAATAAGTATCTTTTTACGTTGCTATGTAGAGATTGACATTGATAGTTTCGTTGCTTAAACAAAAGTGCGAAGCGAATAATGCTAAACTTCCTCTATTTGTAAGCTTCGTCGAAGCTAATTGAATCGAAGTAACAATGGCGGCCGCCTTGGCAATGCCCGGAAAGAGTAAGAAAAATCCATAAAATTTTGAAACAAATTACGTATTTCTAAAAACTTCGACCATGTAACATGTAAATATCGCAGGTATAAGATAGTACAGAGTTCTATTATCGAATAAGTAAGTCAGTAAGTCACTTAGTCATGCCGTTGTACCTAAGGAATGGAAATTAACCTTTATAACGCCGTTACACAAAGGTGGGAAAAAAGAAGACAGAAAATTACAGGCCAATTTCGCTTACCTCCCTATCTTGCAAGGTTCTCGAGCACATTGTCGTTAGCTCCGTGATGGACATCTTAGATAGTCAGAACTTGCTAAGTAAATATCAACTTGGCTTCAGGAAGACGAGATCTTGTGAAACACAGCTCGCTCTGTTCGTTCACGATATACTAAGATCAGGAGACCGTAAGACTCAGTTAGATGCGGTTTTACTCGACTTCAAGAAGGCTTTCGAGAAAGTTCCGCACATTAAGTTAGTGAAGAAATTAAATGACTGTGGAATTAATCGAAAGATAATCGAGTGGATCAGGGACTTTCTTAATGACCGTGAACAATTAGTAGTTATAGATGGATTTCAATCAGATTCAGTCAGCGTAGCCTCAAGCGTTCCACAGGGAAGTGTAATCGGCCCCCTACTATTCCTATTATGTATAAACGACTTAGATAAGGTTATTAAAAGTAAAATCAAGTTATTCGCGTATGATACAGTAGTTTACAGAGACATTAACAGTCCTAATGATCAATTATTACTTTCTGATGACTTAAATGCAATTCTCGAGTGGTGTAAAGAGTGGGTTAGAATTGAACTTAGGAAAGTGTTCCTTTATGAGATTCTGGGGAAACAAAAACATTGACGCGACGAATTACAATGTTGAAGGCGTCCAGCTAAAACGAGGCGATTCCGTCAAATACTTAGGCGTTACTTTAACAAGCAATCTCTCATGGGATATGCACATACGAAATATATGCGGGAAGGCTAAACAGAAAGGAGGATTCATCAAACGCATAGTAGGTACAAGTGAGGAAAAAGTCAAAAAGACTTACCTACTTACTTCTCTTTAGTAAGACCGCGTCGAATATATGGGATCCGTACGAGAAAGGATCAATCTCAGAGTTAGAAAGAGTGCAGCGAAAAGCCGCTAGATTCGTCAAAAATTGTTACGATAGAAACAACAGTGTTACAGGCTTGATACAGGACTTCGGATGGGAATCACTAACTGAGCGCCGATCACGCTCCAGGTTAAATCTTCTTGAAAGATTTAGAACGCATATATTCTCCAGCGATGTGAAGAAATAATAAGAGCGCCAACTTATATTGGTAGAATGGACCATCCTCGTAAAATAAGAGAGATAGCCTGTAGGACTAAGAGGTATAAAGGCTCGTTTTTCCCTAGAACGATAGCTGAGCAGAACAGAAGTTACGATAAGAAATCAGCCGACGTAGAGTGATACTATTCATTATTATACGCTTTCCCTTGGTGCTATTGCACCCCCTGCCACACACCATTGCGGTGGCTTGCAGGAGGAACTGTAGATAGATATAATAAAGCAAAAACGAAAAACTCAGTCCATATTTAACATATTTGGATGAATGAAGGAAAAAAACCTTGCAAGTCGGTAAATCGATTCATACGTGTTATCTTATGAAAAAAGGTTAATCCCCTATATTGGCAGCAGTGACTAATCCCAGTTGACCAAATCGTGACCATCCACTAAGTTAGGATATAAGCACTAAATGCACCAAATTTGGTTGTTCTACATTCTATCGGTTAGGAGCAGTTCCATGAAAAAACCTACGAACACACCCAAATATTTAAGAGATGTAGAATCATTATAAATATCAACTTGTATTGTAATTGATGAAAATCGCTTGAGCAGTTATTTAGAAAATTCAATTGTTATTAAAGTTGTCCAAGAATAAACTACATTACAAAATTTGATGAAAATCGTATGTGCCGTTTTTGAGAAAATCACATTCTTGTTAAAGTTGCCTAGAATAAACTAGCCTTATATGCATTTTTTCAGAAATATGAACTATACAGTATTATTTAAGACGTAAACTCAACTAACTGTACGAAATTTGATCACAATAGTTTGAGCCGTAGAATAAACTTCCCTTATTTGTTGAGCAATGTCGACTATTTCTTCATAGCTTCTATTCTGTATGATAAAATATACTTCGTATATGAGAAAGTGAAAATAGTGAATTCCTTCGAATGAAATATAGAAATGCAAAAAAAATCGTTAGAACAAACATTTAAACTGCCTTTTGTGTGCATGAGATAAGTGAAATTGACGATGAAAGCTGATTATATAACACACATTCCGCTGAATACACTAACTGCACCACGAAATCCAAAAAACATGGAAACGTGTGAAAATATGGATTGAATTCAAGCGTATTTCATCACACTGAACCATTTTTCACTTATTTCCGGTACTTCAGAAGCGCCAATTACAGTAAAATTAGGAGAAATCTTTCCCATTTTAAGTCCTAGGGCGATGAGTAATCCGAACGATTTCAGTTGTTGATAAGAAGGAGGATTATTATCAAGGAAATAATATATATTGAAATCACTATCTCTAAGTTTGTCCCAGCCTATTCCTTCGTATACAAGACCGTCTCCACCGGAGTAAAAGTTCTGCTGAATATCACCATAATTTGGAATATCACCGTTTTGCTGCTTTATCATAGCAAGTTTGCATATACTAATATTAAAGCAAGGTGAGTAATAGGAACTCACAAACACCCTATTCCACGGTTTGACCCTGTCTTCGATATATTCATTTCCATACCTTGCGTTCCACTCTTCTCGAGAAACAATCGTCGTTTCATCTCCTATTATAAAGTTGAACAATATCCTACTCTCGATTGACACTCTCAAATCATTGATAACTACGAAATTCGAACAAATCTTTCCCAATTTAATTCCTTGGGCGATGAGTAAAGAGAATTATTGCAGTTGCTCTGGGGAAGGAGGGTTTCCTCCATCAACGAAATATATTAGGCTAAATATATCACCTATCAGCTTTTCCCAGCCCAATCCTTCGTACACGAGTCCGTCTCCACTCGAATAGAAATTGTGAGGAATGTCACCATGAGATGGAATGCCATCGTCTTGCTCCTTTAGCATCGCTAGCTTACATATCTCATTATCAATACAAAGTGTATCACTATAACTGACATATATCTTATCCATTGGGTCCACCCAGGTGGCGATTTCTTTTGTTGGCTTCCTTGCTCTCCATTCTCCTCGAGTAACAACCCGCGTCTCCTGCGTTCCATTTTCACCTGTTGGCATACAAAATATATTAATTATATAATTATACATATGTAAGTAGCTGTACCAGCACATTGTTTGCGCGTATTTCTTTAAATTAATTTATTAATAATAATGTGAATCAGTTACTGGTGCAAATGACATCCCCATAGAAAACTATCCTATTAAAGACGTCTTATTGAAATACCTCCCTCTCTCTATCCTTCCCCTCTCCCTATCCCTATCCCCCTCTCCTTCTTCTTTGCTTTTCCCCGCCCCATCTTTGCCTCTCTCCTTTCTTCTCTTTCCCCTCCACATCTGTCTTTCCACCTCTCTCCTTTTCCCCCTCCCTTTATCACCCTCTCTCCTTTATCCCTTACCCTCCCCTTTGATATATATTCCTCTTCGTCTCCCATATAACCCTCTCTCTATATCTCGCTGTCTCCAGCTTCCCCCTCCCCTACTTTGTCTCTCCCCTTTCCTCCCTCTCCCATTCACCATTCTCTTTTCCCCTCTCTCATTTTCCCTTAGCCTTTCCTCATTTAAACGTCTTATGAAACACGTGAATTTTGCGCTCGTAAGTTAAGTATATACGTTTTTACAACAATAGGACCTCCAAGCACAGAACAATGTTCGGCATCAGCGTCAAGTGGCAAATTTAGTGTAAATTCTGTGCATTAAAATTAAAATGAGGACGATTTCGAAAAGTAAACGAGAAAAGACGACAAGAATAAGAATCTTTAATTATTCTTCTTTAAAACGACCCAGATCCGAAGTTCGCATGCCAATATTTCGAATTTATATGAACAAATTAATGAAAGCCTGCAAGTCGAAAAATCGACAGTTACGTCTTATCTTATGGAAAAGATCAATGATTCCTAGGATTCACACCCGGGACATTATGAAAAAAAAATATTTTTCCAGGGATGTCCTACACAGTAGAAACAAAGAACTTACTGTAAACCGTAAAAATACGAAAATGTTTTATCCTATCGATAAAAAGTATTTTTATTTATTTCACCTATTTTGGCGTATTCCATTCTATCGAGAAACCAAGAATATCGTTGAATAAAAAGATAGTGGTTTAAAATACTAAGTAACTTATTAAGAATTTTAGTTATGAAATTTGTTTGGCATTCATGAAATATTAATGAAACAACCCTAGGTGCAACAAATGAAATGTCGTGGGAGAATTCGCATGATATATAATACCTTTGCATTTTCTGCTCAAATCGCCATCACTATGAATTATTGTTTGGGATCCATGAGAAACATCGGTAACCACATCCTGTGCGGGAATATAACCGCTCGTCATGTTCACGTTTTCTGTAATATAAAAGAAATTTAACTTAATTGAGGAGGCTATTCCTGTGAAATTAATAGAAATGGACACCGTTGTTATATAACTGTATCATGCAGACTTTGAATTTGAAAAATAAGGAACGGGATATGGGATTTATCTACATATCTGATTTTTAAATCAGTTATGCTAAAATTACCTATAATTTCATTCCATTAATGCAATAATGTCAATCGACTAGCTATTTTTGTTTTAGCCATTATCTATACTATATCTAATGGCGATAATTTAAAAAAGTAAAGAATAAACATATGATTCCTGATGCAATCGGATTACAACTACCTTAACCAGGAATATTTTAGAATTTGAAATATTAGTTATTTAAAAAATTCTTTTAATATGACCAGGATCTCATATAGTATCTTATAACTGCATTTAGGATGCATGAGTAACAACTAATAATTATATATTAATCAGAATACTTTACCTGTGAAGAATCCCCTAAGGTGCACGTGTCTCATTCCTCCACTTTCCGTGATATTCTTTTCCACTATCAACTTCCAATTCTCAGTTGAGTCGCAGTGGAGCTATCTAAAGAATAAGATGTATTCCACTTCTCATCGTACGTTTTCCTTCCGAAAAGGGATAATTTTAAAACTCCTTTTCCACAGGTGTCTGGAGATTTCTAAGCCTCGCAAAGAGATTGAGAAATGGCGAGAACGATGAAATAAATGAGATAAATCTTCTCCATGTTGTCCGTCCGTTCGACTTCTTATGACAGCCGATGTGTTATGTGCCAAAGAGTCCAACCTCTAGTCCTTATATACGGATTTGATGAAAAAAAAATCCAGTGCAGACTGCGTCACGGAGAGGATGTTCTAAGGAATAAAACAAAACGCAATACTGATAAAAATAGAATGTAGTGATTTGCGACCCTCTGGCGCATCTATGAAATAAAATAAAATTCAGTTATCGTCGCAGTGTCGAAGGTTGTGATTTTTGCACTTCCTCGTTCAAAGACAGAATATGGATTTATCAAAGCGATCAATTATTTTCAATTACTTTTTTTGGCGGGAGCAATTTCTTTATCGTGTTGACATTAACTTGAGATTCGCCAGTTGTAATTTGCTATTTCATTCCATTGGTAATAATTAGTAATGCAAGGGGCCCCAACGGATATCATCTAAAAGTCCTAAATTAAGATAATATTGCCGTTCCGAAACAGTAGAAAAATGACTGCTAGGGTACTTCAGTGGTAGATTATCCGCCCTGCAATTGGGAGTTCCTGAATCAATTCCTGGTCATAGCGGTTTTTTCTCCTGCATCCACATTCTCCAACATTACAGCATATGTCTGTCGTATAATACTCTTAGGATTATCCATTCCATCAATTATAACCGAATCACACCCCACTACTAGCCTAATGTCAATTAACCTATTCTTTTTGACAGTATCTAAGCGCAGACAATGTAGAAATGCGCCGTAAAGTGCGTTGCAAGTGACCTCTGCCTAAATGGAGGCCAAAAAAATCTTCCAGTTTTATGCCAAGAAAATCGAAAGTGTCCAGCACATGACTTTCTCCATACAGAGCAATGAATATGACTCTTGTCGAAATCAGCGGCCTCAAGAATAATTATCAGCAATAGCACTCGTGAATAGGTATAAAAATATTTTCAATATTCCATATTTAAAAAAGTAAAGAAAATTGTTAGCTGTTTCTATGAATAACGAAATTTTGATTCGAAGTTAAAATCACGCTAATGAACAATATGAAAGTTTTATCATAGCAGGGGAAAAATGGTATCACTTAGCGATCTATTTAGCGTAAATTTAGAAGAAAAATCTATATATCTCCTAAAATATCGGTTTTATGGAAATATGTTTCAAACAAAAGTTGTGAAAAATGTCATTATGTACAACTTTTATAAAAGCAACCATTTATGAAAATTGAATATTAAATGAGATATTTTGAAAACACGGAAAAACGACTATATTAACGTCAATTTCAGGTGGACCAGTTTCACCGAAAAACCTTTTTAATTATTCATTTACTAATTAGAAATTTAAGCATAAAGTTTTGTGCTGATCTGTTTATAAGTTTTTTTAGTTAGGGCGCCCACGAAATTGTCACACATACGCACACACATGCAGAAGTCGCGAAAATAGTCAAAATCTACTCAGGGGATTTCAAAACGAGTATTTCCGCGGAAATCTTGTATTCAATTTCCTTCACGAATACAATACATTCCGCTATACTACGTATGGAGAAAGTAATAATGCAATCGTGTTTTTCCTATCTGTTTTCTATAAAAAAAAAGATGAAGGTTCTCCGTTGCTTCTGATACTTTTTTAAATTTCCTGCGGAAGGAAAGATTTTCTCGATGCAGGCGGACTTAGCTACTTTTTAACCACAAAAGCTTAATATTCGCCCGATCTGACTAAAAGGATAGGCGAAGGGTATTTCGTTCCAGGAAGACCGAAATGAATGGGGAAGCTAATGAAAAGCGAGGGAGAGAGAGAGAGAGAGAGAGAGAGAGAGAGAGAGAGAGAGAGAGAGAGAGAGAGAGAGAGAGAGAGAGAGAGAGAGAGAGAGAGAGAGAGGGGTGCCATTTTAGAAAAGGGTGTGCGCTCGCTCCGACGTGATACGGATTGGAGTGCCTGATTGGATCGGATGGACGGGAGCGAAAAGGTGTCTAATGAAATGTATATGGGAAGAGATATATGAGAGAGAGATAGATGAGGAGGAGTATGGTTGTATGAGATATCCGAATGCTACGTTAGGGAGAGAGAGAAGAGATGAACAACTACACACACACACACAAACTGTGTGTGTATAATATCTTTTTTAATTCAAACAACTTTCAATAAGTGTATAGAATGAAGACGAAACACCAACCGAAACCAACGGTTTGATTCGATGATTTTACTGTCAATTAAATATTCTGCGGTCCTTTATTCATCACCAAAGATTCGCATGTATATTCTTCACGTGTCGGAGTCATTTTTATAGGTCGATAGTAGACCGTAGTTCGGTATGTGGTCGTTGCCGTTTGCGGCGCCACAATCAAGAGATGCCACTACCTTCAAGCCAACAATAAGAACTCCGTATTTTACTCTCCCTCGCACTTATTTGATCTGTAAAGTATCGCTTAATAAATTTAGTTGGATTGAGGACAACATTTGCAACAAAAAGTGCGCGAGAGCATAAAATTACGACTTAAGAGTTTAGGTGATAAAATATTCGAGAAGTTCCCGCCAGTGTCATCCTATTGGGGGAATTAAACGTTCCTGGAATCGAACTCGGGTCGCTATTTTGTACGGTGATTATTCATAAAGTCTTTATGTACCACACTCTTGATAACTGAAAGAAAATACATGCCGCCGTTTTCGAGTTATCCTATATATAATTCTGGAAGTGTCCGTCCGTCCGTCCCCCACTGTATCTCAGAAGTCGTTCGTCGTAGAGATATGCGGTAAACTGCGTTTTGTTTCTACAAGATAGGAGGTCCCTAGAAAACTATTCTCATTTTCATTAAGTCCCGAGTTCGAATCCAGTAGACAATTATATGTTTCCTTAAGTTTACACGGGATTTTCGTGTTTTCAGAGTGCAAGGTTTAGATCCTTCATACGTTAAAATACGTAAATATGGACCGATTTTCTTCGTTTTTACTTTATTCGACAGCTAAAGCTCTACACTATCTTATTTTTGCAATGTTTACATGTTATACTGTCGAGAATTTCAGAAATACGCAATTGTCTTCGTATTTTTACGGATATTTCGTACTCTTTCCGGACGTTGCTAAGGTGACCGTCATTGTTGATTCCGATTCAATTAATACCAATGAAACCTTCAAATAGGTGAAATAAAAGCGTTATTCACTTCGCACTTTTGTTTAAGCATCGAAATTAATGATGCATAGCAACATAAATATTTATGGATAATTATTCTGTTGACTTCGTATGGGAAGCGTTTCTAACGATTTAATCAAAGCAGTTGAATCTTCCCAATCTTCCTTTCATCGTTTGTAAGTAGAACCATTATATTATACATCTATAATGTTTATTAACGCAAATAGACTCACGCATAAATTTAAAATTAAATGAAAATAGGGACATACGTTATTTTTTAACACATTACATGGTTATCTCCTCTTAATCTAAATAAACGGTTGCATTGACTATTATATAAAAAGAAAGGACATACGATTCAATAAAAAGAAACAAAGAAAATTAAAAACATAAAATTTCGCGATCAATTACTGTATAGCATTAATATCCTCTCTAATATGACTTAAAATGCAGATTTCTGACCGACTTATGGGTTATTCCCCCGAATGGATATGGAAAAGCGACTGGAGACTTAACATATTAGCTCTTAAACAGAGCTAGAAAGGTATGCTGTATTTTTGCCACCAATCTCAAGGGTGTAAACCGGGTAGCGGTAAGGGGCAGAGCCCCTTTACTTAAAGAAACCTCTAGAGCAGTGGTCTTCAAGGTGGGCGATAGCGCCCACCAGTGGGCGTTTTTGGATTTTTGGTGGGCGTTTTTGGATTTTTGGTGGGCGTTAAAGAACTCATCAAATGCTATTCTAACTTTTACACTGAAAAATAAAATTATATAAAAAAGCTTAATGATACGCATACATATTCTGTACAACTATTTTATGTAAAACTATTACAGTTCGTTTGTCGTTGACTATAGTATCATATCATACTATACTATTTTTTTATAGCGACAATGTATCCATGCTGCGGTAAAATCGAAAGGCCCATGAGGGTGGTCGGTGTCTCTCGCAGAAGTAGCGAAGCGTTTAAGTTTAATTTTATCAAATATATAAAATCAAATTTTTAAACACTGTTATTACCACTGAGACCGTATTCGGTAATCTCATCTACCGACAATCCCACTAGTATTAGGGTTACCATACGTCCGGATTTTCTTAAAATTTACCGAGATGTTACCAAATAAAACCCATTTTTTTCTGGTTATGCCCATCAAAATCTTAACACTATAGACAAGCAATTAGATACCTTGTTTTTTAAAAAAAATATACTAAATTTTAGGTTTAAAATTAAATTTGTCCGGGTTTTATTATCAGAATATGGCAACCTTAACTAGTCTGTGCCATTTAGGAAAGAAAGTATGATCGAATTTTTCACCAGCTATGCCAAGATAATGGTGAGCAGTTTGTTCGCTTGTTGCTACATACTGAAGTTCGTTGGTTCTCGAAAGGGAATTGTTTGACACGTTTTATAGAATTATACGATAGCGTGTTGCTATTTTACCTTAATGAAAACAAAATCGACATTTGCAATGATTTAAAGTCAGTGAAAAAGGATGCTTTTTACTTGGCTGGAATATTTAAAAAATGTAGTGAAGTTAACTTACGACTTCAAGGAAAGCAAGTGACACTCATAGATTGCAAGAATGTTATTTCAGTATTCATTGACAAATTGGATTTATTCAGAAAAAACATCCTGCAAAAAGAATTTTACCAGTTCCCGGAACTACAGAACAAAGATAATCTTACAACCGAAGACATAAGACTAGTTTGCAGATCACCTTTCTGTCATTAGAATTGATATGATGACTCGTTTTCGCGATGTAATAGACTTGAAAGTGGATGCCTGGATGGTGACTCCATTCATCACAAATGTGTGTGATGTGGATATTGAATACCAAGAGGAGATAATAGTATTAATTGATGATGATGAGTGTAAAGCCAATTTCAACCAAGGTGGATATGTACAACTTTGGCAGAACAAGAAAATGCCCTCTCTGTATCCATGCTTGTGGAAGAAAATATCGTTGCTCTTGTTAGCTTTCCCAACTTCATATCTAGTCGAGAAGGGATTCAGTGCAGTCGACAATCTCCTGTCCAAAAAAAGAAACCGCTTACAAATAACAGAAAGAGGAGATCTTCGAATGACCCTTACAGACTTTAAGCCAGACATCGATTCCCTGGTTTGTAGGCACCAAGCACAAAGTACGCATTGAAATGTATGCCAAATGCTTATTTTAACATTGTTTTGGGGTTTAATAAACAATTAAATTTTGTCTTTTTAAACATTTATTTTATTAAAAACTTTATTGTTAAGTTGATACGGTAGGTGAGCTTAGTGGCGTAGTGAAGGGGGGCAGGGGGGTGCATTTGCCCGGCCGCCGAGTTCAGGGGGGCGCAAAAATATCAAATTAGCACCCGTCGGGTCGAGATCCCCCCGTAAATCGCTCTGCTACTGGGGTCGCAAAAGTAGTCTTTGCCCCGGGCGCCAGAAACCCTCACTACGCCACTGGGTGGGCGGTGAACTTATTTCAAAGGACAACATATGGTAAAAGTGGGCGGTGACTCAAAAAAGGTTGAAGACCACTGCTCTAGAGGAAGGAATTGAATTGAACTATATGATCATATGACTTGAGTGCATAGTCCCATAATATTAGTTACTAAAAAGAATACTTCAAACTTTAGTATATATAGAAAAGTAAATATTTACGGATAATTATTCAGTTAAATGCATATGTGAAGCGTTTCTAACGATTTATTCAAAGCGGGTGAATCTTTATTTCATCGTTTGAATGCTGGAATCTTACATTTTAATACGTAGAACCATTATATTATACATCTATAATGCTTATTAACGCAAATATCTCACGCATAAATTTCAAATTAGATGAGAATAGGGAAATAAGTTATTTTTTTACACATTACGTGTTTATCTTCTCTTCTTTGAGATAATGGAAGTGGAAAAATATACCTCTGTGGAGTTGTATTATCCATTATTTACTTTCCTCTATAAACTGATCTTACCATTTCAGTTACCCTTTTATTTTCCACTTGAACTCCAGTATTACATGCATTAAACGTTTAAATAGAGCTATTTCGAACTGTAGGCGGAAAATGATGACCAGAATAAGAAACTTTATAATGTTTTATTCAAAATGTTTCATAACCGAAATTTGAGGTCAATACTTTATTATTTTTATCTCAAAAGGAATGGAAGCCGGCAGGTTGAGAATTCCATTTTTACGTGTAGTTTTGTGGGAAATGGAAAAGTTCGCAATAAATTACTGCGTAGCATTAATTTCCTCTCTAATATGAAATTTAAAATATAGATTTCTGATCGACTTCGCATAATAAATTGTCAATACGCAAACGCAGCCGTGCCCTCAGCGAGATTCGAACCGGCGAATCTTACCAATACCTGGAAAATACATTAGTATAGTTAAATGTGAATTATTGAGTAACGTTTTTTACACAATCCTTAATTTTTGATAAATTAATTGAAAAAACGCGCAAATATTGCTCTGGTTCAGCTAGTTAGACATTATTTGTGGTGTCTTAAAACTTACCTACGAAAATATCTATATACATACATATCATTATCATCATCATAGGTAGTCTGTCCATAGACAGGTACGTGGTTAAACTTGGTTCTCCATATACTCCTATTTTCTGCAGTCTTCGTCATGTCTTGATAGCTCTCTTTCCCTTTCAAGTCGTCTACCAGCTGAAAACTTTTCCTACGTCTTTCTCTTTTTCCATCCAGTTTTCCTTCTAGCACTTCTTTAATCATGCTCTCTCTTCGCAGGTAATACCCAATCCAGTTCGCCTTCCTCTTTCTGATAGTCTGTATAATCGTTCGCTTCTCTCCTATTCTTCGTAGTACTTCCTCGTTTTTCACCCTATCTGTCCATTTTATCTTCAGCATTCTTCTCCATGTCCACATTTCGAAGCTTTCCAAGTATTTTATATCATTTTTCCTTAGCGTCCATGTTTCTGCTCCGTACAAAGCTATACTCCGTACATAGCATTCTATCAACCTCTTGCGGATTTCCTGCTTTATATTCCCCGTTAGTAGGAGTTTCTTTCTTCTGAAAGCGGCTTTTGTTTCTGTTATTCTAGTCCTGATTTCATCTGTACATTTTTCTTCTCTCGTTATGATGCTTCCAAGGTATTTATAATCTGAAACTTTTTCTAATGGCTTTTCTCCAATACTTATGTTCAAATTTTCTTCTTCTTTACTTGATATTCGCATGACCTCGGATTTTTCTGTATTAATTTGCATACCACATTTTCTACCTGTTATCATTAGTCTATTTATCATTTTCTGGAGTTCCTTTTCCTTTCATGCTAGAAATACTTGATCATCCGCGTGTTTCCCTTTTCTTATAATCCTTCCTCCCATTTTGAAATCTCCCGTGCCTTCTAACGCTTCCTGCATTAGCCTCTCTCCATATATATTGAATAGGATCGGCGATAGGCAACAACCCTGTCTTACTCCTCTACCGATATTTACACCGCTGGTGTCAGCATTCTCCAACCTGGCCTTTACAACTTGGTTCACGTATTGATTCCTGATCAGTCTACTGTCTTTCCAGTCAACATCTATATCCTTCAATATTCTCATTGGCAATACACAATTTACTCTCTCAAAGACCTTCTGACAGTCGATGTATTACACACACACACATGTGGAAGAGGAATGGTAAAATGTGATATTGCGGACAAATTAGGTGTTGAAGGAAACCCTGTGAGCTATTACCGAAAGGAGAGCCGCTGGGGTGTTGGATATACATATATATTTATAATATTACACTAATTATCTTTTTTGTATGTTTCTATTAGTCTGGGAGATTAAACCAATAAGATGAATGAAATGTGATTCTTCTGAATTCACCCTTAAAAAATACCGTTTTAATTTTGCCGACGCGCCATAAGACGAAGATTAATTGTAAATCAATATATGCAATTAAAACTAAGAAGAAACAAATAACTAAATAACGGACTGGGTGTCAAACGCTAAATATCCAGGAGATATAGCCCTATAATAGCGCTACATATTATGTAAATTTGACATATCTAAGATCATCTGATGAGGATTTATCGGGAAAAATCGCTGGAAAGTACATACCTGCTGCTGAAAAGGTAGGCGACCAACAATGCATCTCGTCTGCTATTCTTTGCTCCTATGGAAAATTTGAATTTGGCGAATTAAAAAATGAAGGGCCTAATGCAGTTGAATCCGCAATCATTCCCTCAACTTGGCGTTATTATTTCAGCGTCTATTGCGGTCTCATACTTGGGCGAAACATGTGATCTTTCGACAAATTTTACCACTTAAATGAAGCAGGTGGTTGCAAGTGTGTTTCAACGGCTTTCTTTGGAAAATAAATTTTTAAAATTGCTTGCTGGGTTTGTTCTAACCTACTGTCACATAGTAAAATCGTACATGCGCAGCACTTTGGATTTGCCTTTATTAAACCTCAAACTGCCTATTTCAGCAATTCTTTCTTTTCATTTTGAAGTCATATATTTACTTTTATTTCATTCGTTTTACGACCTGTCCAGGTGGACAGTTGCGATCTAGTGGATTCGGATTTTTTTTTTAAATTGAGTTGCAGGGCACACATTACGATGCACCGAGGCGGAATTTGTGCTTCTCCGAGAAAATAAAGGGGGACAGACAACTGCGAAAGTGAAAGTGCTGGAGGATAAATAGCTCGGGAGAGAGATGGTGGTATGAGAAATTGAAGTGTCAGAGCAATGGGTCGAGCGTGTTCTGAGAGAGAGAGATGCTAATTGGTTAGATGAATGGACTCTGTTATGCTAAGGACGTGGATGGGATGTGAGTGTGTGTGTGCACGCGTATGCGTGATGGTGATAGAGAGATAGACGGGGAAGCGAGAAAGAGCCTGAGTCAGGAGTGATAGAAGTATAAAGCATACGGCTAGGGCAGGGGTCGGCAACCCGCGGCTCGTGAGCCGCATGCGGCTCATTGAGGAATGACCTGCGGCTCCCGACGCTCACTCTCCCGCTTAAAGCGCACCAGACGACAATGAATGTCTCAATTGGTAATAATATAATCGTTTTCAATTGAAGGATCCAGTATGGGCTGTTGAGTAAAAAAAATCATTTTCAACTTTCTCGTTTTCATCTATTGTAGATTCGTTTTGTCAAAGAATCTCTTTATTTGCTTCATTTGAATACTTATTTATATTTTCATTGAATTCTATAAACTTATTTAAAATATTCTTTTGTTTCTCAAGTTATTTTCACAAATTATCTCCAAAACATCATCGCATGGATATGTGTGTGCAGATTTTAAATAAACATATCTCATTTAATATGACTTGACGGTATTCAATACGTATTTTTTCATTATACATGTTCTGCGGCTCATCTTATGTTGGATTCTATACAGATTTTGGGAAAAATGGCTCTTCTCTTCAAAAATGTTGCCGACCCCTGGTCTAGGGAGAGAAGCAAGGAAGAGTTATTATTATGGTGTGCATACAGAATCTGTTTGGTCTTGCTATGGTAGGCAGACGAAGACCAATTTGCGCAACTTTATGAGCAATTGCAAAGGCCTGATGATTGGGACGTGAAAAAAAATAGTGACGGGAGAGAGACATGGATTCGTGACTGGGTCACGTTCTTTTACTTTCTCCATATGTCGAGTATAGGAGAAAGTTTTGTATCCGTGAAAAAAATATCGATTTTGAGATTTCAAGGGAAATAAACTTTCTGAGGCCTCCTGAGCGCGTTTTGACTATTTTCTCGATTGTGTGTGCGTATGGCGGAATTTTGTGGACGGTCTAACTCAAAAACTGTAAATAAGATGGGCACAAAACTTTAAATTTAATATTTGATTAGGGATTCAAGATCTGAAAAGGTTATTTTTTTTATTATATATTTACATGATATATTTTAATGTTGTAAGTAGTTACAGAAGAATTTGGAAATGTTACATTCTTTAAATTTTAAATTAATTTGTTAATGTGTTAAATTTTATCTCATTATTGTTATTACTTTCTCATATACGAAGTATATTGAGAAAGTAATGTTATCGCGAAAAAAGTCGACCTCGAGATTTTTACGAGAATATACGTTTTAGATGTCGCTGAATCCGAAAAAGTGGTTTTCACAATGCCGTCTGTCTGTATGTTACTGACTCTAGAGTCTAAACGGTATATCGATAATGAATGAAATTTCGTACTTAGGCATTTTATCATATAGAGCAGAGTATATGAAGAAATGGTTGACATCGCTCAATAATTAAGGGAAGTATTTTCTACTCATCTTTAACAACAATCTGATTTTCTGAAAAACGGCTATAACGATCAAATTTCGTAGTTACTTGAGTTTACGTCTTCAATAATAGTAGATAGTTCATATTTATCAAAAAATTAATATAAGGCTAGTTTATTCTAGGCAACTTTAGCTCAAAAACGGCTGGAAAGATTTTGACAAAATTTCGTAGTTTCCTGAGTATACGTCTGCAATATTACTACGTATTTCATTTTTCTCAATGAATGAATATAAGAGTAGTTTATTCTTGCGCAACTTGAACAAAAATTGGATTTTCCAAAAACAGGCTCATACGATTTTCACTTTGTAAAGATAACTAAACGCCGCATTAGTATATGAGAAAGTATGTACAATGTATGTTGTACCGATTTTTTTCCTAGATTTAGTGACCCATAAATTACGGTGTATTCAATTCAGGGGCCCGTCTTATTTGTGTCAACCTGTATAATTAATGTTCATTAGTAATTATTCTTTGAAATTCCTAAATCACATTTTAAGTCAATTTTTATAAATTCGGGGGGGGGCTCGAAATATTAGGTTCACACCAAGGGAGCCTCAGAATAAAAGACATTGGGAACCACTGCTCTCTACACACCTCTAGTTCACATTACGATGGAGAAGCGAAGAGAAGGAAGAAATGAGGGGGAGGGGGGGGGGGAGATAGGCATTGGGTGGAAGAGAATGGAGTGAGTGAACGAAAGGAGGGGAGGCGTGAGAAAAATAGAGTAGGGAAGCGTGGAAAGTTATAGAGGTTACAAGAACAAAGCCTTCGCGGAGAAGAAGTGGAACATAGAATAAAAGCGGTCCTGTTTAGCATTTCCTCTTTCCCGATCACTTTAGCCTAACTGTCCCTCGACTGAACACTAGACGCTTTAATAGAAGGGACATATGTGATGAAATCTAGCCTCAGCGCCATCACTTTTTATTGAGAAATGTTGAGCCGATACAGTTTTTGAACTTACATTTGGAATTTTTTTTATCGAGCTATGCAGGTGATTTTATAATCGTGCAAAAATTAAGAGAAAGTGGAATGCATAAATAAAATAATGCATATATATCTCGATATCAGTTCTCGCTATTGTCGCAATAAAAAAGACTTATACTTCGTAATTCCAAATAACCAAGTAAGTCATTTTATTTCAACGATATGAAAAACTTCCATCAAGTTACGCCTGAAACAGCTAACTACGTATATCAGTTCTCGCAGCGAGACACGAGCGTATCGATGTTTATCGACCCTGAATATGCTCAAGGGTGACTCGATATTTGATGTTCCAATAGCGAATTACTATAGCAAAAACAAAGGTTTGAGGAAACCTGCGACTTTATGTGTAACTCTATTAAATAACTAAAGTTATATTTTGGTTGATTTCTTCCTTCTGTATATTTACTTAATTGCCTTTTTCTTCAACTTCGAATAGATTACGACTTACAATTAGTAATACATTGAATTATCACGGTAGATAAAATTTTAATAAATTTCATTTGAACTAAAATATTCTCTTGTACAGGACGAAAACTCGAATTAATCTTTATTCGAGCTTGTTTTACTGGAATAAAAATTTGTTTGCGATTAAATTGGATTGACGTGTTATGCAGGATATTTCGGGTTGTGACGCTGGTTTCGATGTCTCTGAAAGTTAAGGAGAAATTTCCTGGGATTCTCCCCTCCACTTCACCCTTCCCCTCCCCCCTCAACAGTATTTCTCGTATCAAGCCTCACCTCGCTGGGTAGATATTCGGTAAATTTACAAATGAATAGTAGATCTTTTGTGTTGAAACTTTGAAGACCCCTGGCTTATGTTAGCGTTCAGCTGACAGACTCTTGACAATTGGCGGATTAAGGTATCTGAATGCCCCAGGAGCAAAGAATTCCGGAGACCCCCAACTGACCGGGAGGGTGTGTACTCAAGCTACAAAGAATTTTACAGCTTACGAATGGAAAACATGTATGCAGCAAGTTCAATAAATCGAATTACAGAAATGCATAAATAGAAATTTTAGTATTTATTATATATAATTGCAAATATCGAAAAACAAATAAAAAATGAATTTATAAGTGTAAGATGTGTTTTCGAATGACGTAAGTATAAACAAGAGATGTGTACAGAAGTAGTAGATTATACTGATTTTGAAATATTTTACTAAATAAAATACTGAAAAAAATCGAGTTTTGATTGTTTTGAGGCCCCCAAGAGTGTCGAGGCCCCTGGCGAGCGCCTCATGTGTCTCTGCGGTAACCCGCCACTGCAATTAACCAGTTCCAATAATGGATTCTTTACGTTTTACCCACTAGATTTTTCAGCCGAAGACATATCAGCCCTGATTTTTTACCCATGGACTTTTCGTCCGCTATTCAGCTCACCCGTCAGAAGTTTCTTCCGTACGCGAGGTTTCACACGTGCCGTTGCTAGGATACGTGGAAAAGTAGCGTCCGCCGATTTTTACTTTCTCCATCCGAGGTAAAGGTGAAAGTATCGCATTCGCGAAAAACATCAAATTAGAGTTTTCAACGGAAATACGCATTTTAAGCACGTTATCGCTATTTACTAGACGATGTTTTTGTTTGTATGTGATGGATTTTCGTGTGCGCTCCTAGTTATAACCTAACAATCAGATTAGCTAAAAACAGGAGCTGGAAGATAAATATGCACCCGCAAACAAAAATTAATGCTTTGGGTTTACGCTTATTTTATATGGCGGAAAAGCGATTAAGCATGTGCGATTCTATTTAGCGCAAATAGCAAATAACAACATAGGAAAGTGTACAGCAAGCATGTCAAACCGATTGCTCGCGGGCCGCATGCGGCCCTTTCCTGTCTTACTGCCTCTCGAACGCTAATTTTTCCCTCAGCTTAATCGTTCGAGATTTTATATAAATACTTTATTTTATAAAAAGTACTAGAGATTTTGTCTTAGTTATTGAGATACAACAGAACGTGGTTTCTAAATCATTGTAAAACAGGTGACCAATCTTATAGATAAAATCAATTTTGCCAAATCTGGCCCTCATTAATCAACCCTAATCTTAACACCCATCATTTCAATGCGGCCCTGATGCTTTTTCTAGTTTGACATGGCTGGTGTACAGCGTACCACAAATGGGTGCGTTTCGTACAATGGAGTATTTGAGAGAAATTACATATATGGAAGTAATACGTTTTCTGTACTCTAAAGTTCTGGGGAAAATTAACGATTAAATAAAGCGACCAATCGCGCACGTTTTTAGTCGTACGCGGTTAGAAGTACGAGTATCTCCAAGTTATTCATTCATTCGTAGAGCGAGAGAACAAAAACAAAAGAAATTGGAGCAGCAATTTTTATGACGTGAAATGAAAAGAACGTTTTATTCATTTGTGTTTATCTGTAATTGTAAACTCGAAATTCTTTAAAAAATTAGAAACATAAATATATGACAAAGTAATTTATACAATAATCAAGTTAGGAATTTTAACTTACTATCTAAAACCTTTTGCTCGGTACCTACCTTAATTTGAATTTTTTTCAATGCGCTCCCAGCCGCCCAGCGATTTTTAGAAAACATTTCTTCTTCAGTCCTATTTATGGCCTTATGCGTCATACAAATTTTCATAATTTTAAACTTTCGATATCTATCGATTTGCTCAGAACCTTAATTCACTATCGCCACCAATAGGCCGCGTGGAAACCTCCTGTTCCCGACCATCCGTCGCGTTCTTACCTCCTCCCTACGTAATGTACCAGAAAGCATGTATCGCTTCGTTAATCGTTGGGGTTTCCAGGGACCAGTTAATGACGGTTATCGAGATCTTGCTTTGTCTATAGGTATGGCCACAACCAAAATTAATTGAATTAAAATAAATATACGCATACAACAGGGGATCAAATTCACCTATGGTCACCTATTAAGCATTAATATTATAAGAAATCTTAATGACGAAACGAAATGTCGGAGACGAAACTAGGCGATATGGCGCCTATGAACATTTTTTTAGGAAACCGAGGTGTCTATTTAAGATGTAATATTTTCTGGGTTTTAATAATGAATAATGGCGTTTTTATTACATATAAATTAACGTTTGAGTATTAAAATAATATTTATTGGAAAATGCACTTTTATGACAAAGATGTCACCTTAGCCAAACCCTAGATACGGAACTGAGAAATGTTACGAAATTAGATAATTCTATCCAAAATCATGAATAACAGTACAAATATACTTATTCTTTGAACCCTCTTACCGTTCGGGATGAACCAAAAATATGAAAAGACACCTGCTAATTTTTGAAATTCATTAATATTGAGGGCAGTTTGATAACACGAATGAAATATCTTTAAATCTCGAGACTAAAACTCCCTCGTTTAACGCCGTTTCCGTTGCATGTCGATATTTCAGAAAGGAATTAAGAGCCCTAGTCTTTTGATGGATCCTTCTGTGCTATTTAAGAAAATCGTTTAAGAAACAATAGAAGAAAGAAGAAGACTTCATAAAAAAGTGTGTGCAATATTTATTTAATATATAAGTAATGTTTTCCCGTCAATTTTGACGGGAATTTACAATAGTAACATTATAACATAATTCAATATCAATACACCAGGAATAACAGCAGCAACAATGTTTTAAAATATCCCAAGGTAGAAAATGAATAAAAAACGTTCAAACGGAAATCAGTTAATTTACAGTGGAATTCATTAAAAAAACATTGCAATGTTAAAAATAAGTATGCAAAAATCGTCGTAGATTTGTATGTGCTTATTTTAATAAAAGAAAACTTTACTTGGAATGCTTTTACTTATTTATTGATTTATTAATTCAACGAGTCGTATGAATGTGGAATATTTTATTAGAAAGAACATGCTTTCAAATTGTAAACGTACCCAACCAAACTCTCAGTACAAAGCACATTGTATAAGTTTTCCCATATGCTTATCCGTCGTTTAGTTATCTTGTGAGAAATATGACCAATGTAGAATAATAATAAACATCAACTTAAATAATTATACAAACTTCGATGAAAATCGCATTAGCCGTTATTTAGAAAATTCAATGTTTATTAAAGTTGTCCAAGAATAAACTACATTACAAAATTTGATGAAAATCGTATGTGCCGCTTTTGAGAAATCAAATTTTAAAGTTGCCTAGAATAAACTAGCCTTATATTCATTTTATCAGAAATATGAACTATGTAGTAATATTGAAGACGTAAACTAAAGCAACTATACGAAATTTGATTAAAATCGTAATAGCCGTTTTTGAGATAATCAAATTTATGTTAAAAATGCGTATAATAAACTTCTCCTAATTGTTGAGCAATGTCAACCATTTCTTCATAGTTTCTATTCTGTATATTCTATTCGTATATGAGAAAGTGAAAACAGTGAATTCCTTCGAATGAAATATAGAAATGCAAAAAAAATCGTTAGAACAAACATTTAAACTGCCTTTTGTCTGCATGAGATATGTGAAATTGACAATGAAAGCTGTTTATATAACACACATTCCACTGAATACACTAGCTTCACCACGAAATCCATTCAAAAAGCATTGAAACGTGTGAAATTGTGAAATGAACTCAAGCATATTTCATCACACTGAACCATTTTTTACTTATTTCCAGTACTACAGAATTGCCAGCTACAGTAAATTTACGAGAAATCTTTCCCAATTTAGTTCCATGGGCGATGAGTAATCCGAACGATTTCAATTGTTGATCAGAAGGATGATTATCTCCATCAAGGAAATAATTTATATTGAAATCACTGTCTCTAATCTTGTCCCAGCCTCTTCCTTCGTATACAAGACCGTCTCCACCGGAGTAAAAGTTCTGATGAATATCACCATGTTCTCTAATGTCAACATTTTGCTGCTTTAGCATAGCAAGTTTGCACATACTACCATTAAAGCAAGGTGAGCTAGAAAAATTCACATAAACACTATTCCACGGGTTGACTCTGTTTTCGATACCTTTCGTTGGATGCCTAGCGTTCCACTCTTTTCTAGAAACAATCGTCAACTCATTTCCTTTTATAAAGTTGAACAATTTCCTACTCTCGATTGACACTGTCGAATCATTGATAAATACGAAATTCGAACAAATCTTTCCCAGTTTGACTCCTTGGGCGATGAGTAAAGAAAATGAGTGCAGTTGCTTAGGGGAAGGAGGGTTTCCTCCATCAATAAAATATATTAAGCTGAAATCATTACCAATCAGACTTTCCCAGCCCAGTCCCTCGTACACGAGTCCGTCTCCATTCGAATAGAAATTGTGAGGAATGTCACCGTGATATGGAATGCTATGATCTTGCTCCTTTAGCATCGCTAGCTTACATATGTCATTATCAATACAAAGTGTATCACTATAACTGACATATATCTTATCAATTGGTTCCACCCAGGTGGCGATTACTTTTGTTGGCTTCCTTGCTCTCCATTCCCCTCGAGAAACAACCCGCAGCTCCTGCGTTCCATTTTCACCTGTTGGCATACAAAATGTTTTTATTATATCATTATAATTACATAACTAGCTGTACCAGCACAATGTTTCCACGGATTTACTTCAATTAATTTATTAATATCTAGTGTAATTCCCGTTAAATTTCAACGGATGAATTATAGATAGATTATTATTATTTTCATTTAAAATAATTAATATCACACTTTCACATATGAAATATTTTGCCATACACAACATTTCTAGTGAATATCCTGTTGTTGACGGGCTATCTTTAGTTAAACTTGAAATAGTTGCCTCCCTTTCCCTTCCTCTCCCCCCTCTCACACCCTCCCCCCTCCCCCTCTTACCCCCTCCCCCTCTACTTCCTTCTCTCCCCTTCCCGCTCGCTTTCCCCACTACCGCTGTCTCCGTCCCCCTCCCTCCCCCTCCCCTATCTTACCATCTCTCCCTCCCCCTCCTCATTTCAACCCCTCCCCCTCTTACCTCCTCCCCCTCTACTTCCTTCTCTCCCCCTCCCGCTCGTATTCCCCTCTACCGCCCTCTCCCTCACCCTCTCTCTCGTATTAAAAGCATTCAAAGCACCTTTATACCCATAAGGATTGAATTAACAATATGATATAGAGGTCTAACAATGGAATTGGTAGGAAAGGCAACATCCCCTTAAAATGGCATAATTTCCACAAACTGTGTTAATTAAACGTTTACATTGAGAAATTTCGAACTGTAGGCGGAAAAAGATGAACAGAATAAGACACCTTATAAAGTATTCTTAAAATGGTTTATATCCGAAGATTGTAGGTCAATTCTTCTAATTTTAATCTAAAAAAGAATGAAAGCCTACACGTCGAAATGTTCTTTTTACGTGTTACATTATGGTAAATAGAAAATGTCACCAGGAATCGAACCCCGGTCTTTGATCTCAAGTTTAATACGTTAAAACGTAATTTTATTATATCATTATGCTATCCTGAAAATCACATCAAATTCGGTTATTTAATTTACGGGATATTAAGCTACAGCCTTTGCTGACAGACTCACGCAGACATTGCCTTTTATTATTATTAATAATAATGTGAATCAATTAATGGTGCAGATGACATCCTCATTGAAAACTATTCTATTAAAGACGTCTTATTGAAATATCTCCCTCCATATTCCCCCTCTCCGTCTCTTCCGCTCCCCCCACCACTCCTTCTCACTCCTTCGTACTCTCACCCTTCCACCTCTCTCCTTTCCCCCCTCACTACCTCACCCTCTCTTTATCCCTCCTCTCTCTATTCCCCCCTCTCCCTCTCTTCCGTTCCCCTCCCCTTCTTTATCTCAACCATTTCCCCCCTCTACCATTCACCATTCTCTTTCCTTCTCTCCCTCCTTTTCCCAATCCTCTATCATTTTCCCTTTACACTCTCCTCTTTTAAACGGCTTATAAAACACGTGAATTTTATGCTCGTAAGTTAGGTATGTACGTTTTTACAACAGTAGGACTTCCAAGCACAGAACAATATTCGTCGTCAAGATATTTAGGGTTAAATGGCAAATTTAGTGTAAATTATGTGCATTGACTTTAAAATGTTGGCGATTTGGAATCGTAAACGAAAAAGGACGATATGAATAAGATCTCTGATCATTTTTCTTTAAAACGATGGAGATCCGAGGTTCTTATGCCAATATTTCGAATTTTCAGGAGCAAATTAATGCAGGCCAGCACGCCGAAAAATCTACATGTACGTCTTATCTTAAAAAAGTATAAATGATTCCTCATACTCGAATCCGGTACTTTATGAAAATAAAAATATTTTTTCAGGTATCTTCCAGCTAGTAGAAACAAGGAACTTACTGTAAACTGTAAAAATACGAAAATGTTTTATCATATCCAAAAAAAGTATTTTTATTTATTTCACCTATTTTGGGGTGTTACATTCTATCGACAAACCAAAAATGTCGAATAAAAAGAGAGTGGTTTAAAATACTAATTAACTTATTAAGAATTTTAGTTATGAAGTTTGTTTGGCATTCATGAAATATTAATGAAATAATCCTAGGTGCAGCAAATGAACTGTTGTGGGAGAATTCGCATGATATATAATACCTTTGCATTTTCTGCTCAAATCGCCATCACTATGAATTATTGTTTGGGATCCATGAGAAACATCGGTAACCACATCCTGTGCGGGAATATAACCGCTCGTCATTTTCACGTTTTCTGAAATGTAAAAGAAATTTGACTTAATTTTGGAGGCTATTCCTGTGAAATCAATAGAAATGAACACCGTTGTTATATAACTGTATCATGCAGACTTTGAATTTGAAAAATAAGGAACGGGATATGGGATTTATCTACATATCTGATTTTTAAATCAGTTATGCTAAAATTACCTATAATTTCATTCCATTAATGCAATAATGTCAATCGACTAGCTATTTTTCTTTTATTTATCATACTATATCTGATGGCGATATTTGAAAAAAGTAAAGAATAAACATATGATTCGTGATGCAGTCAGATAACAATTAACTTAACCAGGAAAATTTTAGAATTTGAAATATTTTTATTTAAAGAATTCTTTTAATATGATCAGGATCTCACATTGTGTCTTAAAGCTGCATGTAGGATGCATGAGAAACAAATTGTAATTATATATTAATAACAATACTTTACCTGTAAAGAATCCCCAAAGGTGCACCTGTCTCATTCCTCCACTTTCCGTGACATTCTGTCGAACAATCAACTTCCAATTCTCACTTGAGTCGCAGGTGGAGCTATCTAAAGAATAAGATGTATTCCACTTCTCATCGTACGTTTTTCTCCCGAAAAGTGATAATTTAAAGACTCCTCTTCCGCATGTGTCTGGAGATTTCTCACCCTCGCAAAGAGAGAGAGAAATGGAGAGAGCGATGAAATAAATGTCATTATGTACAACATTTATAAAAGTAACCATTTACGAAAATTGAATATTAAATGAGATATTTTGAAAACACTGAAAAACGACTATATCAACGTCAACTGCTGGAGGACCAGTTTCACCCAAAAACCTTTTTAATTTTTCATTTACTAATTAAAATTTTAGCATAAAATTTTGTGCTGATCTGTTTAAATTTTTTTAGTTAGGGCGCCCACGAAATTGTCACACACACGCGCACACATGCAGACTTCGCGAAAATAGTCAAAATCTACTCGGGATTTCAAAACGAGAATTTCCGCGGAAATCTTGTTTTCGATTTCGTTCACGAATACAATATATTCCCCTATACCACGTATGGAGAAACTAATAATGTAATTTTGTTTTTCCTATCCGATTTCTATAAAGAAAATCTGATGTGGCCTACACATGACTTTCTCCATATTTGGGGTATAGATATTTATATTATTATAAATATTATTATGAGGCAAAATTACTATTTCGTATCGTAAAAGGATACAGTTCTCCTTATTGCCGTAAATTACGTATATTTTGAATATGTTTACATCATTCACCGCTACATGGTGCTGGCGCTGTATACTGGTAATAAGAAAAAGCAAAATATCTGCGAAATGGATGGTCGTACGAAAAGTTGTTTCTAACAAAACTTGGAGGAAGTATTATTCTCTACAACTCACGAAGATTACCAATAACGGTGTTTTTAAGGAGATATTTGACGGAAACCGAAAAACCGGTTATTTATAAATAATTCCTAAACAATAACTACTATAGAAAATTGTTTCAAATGACAGTTGTAGGAAATTACATTCACTATAACTTTTGTATAGAATTATATATACAATAGTGATGTTTTAACGGAGAAATATCGCAAAAACCGAATCGGGTTCCGAATAAACCTCGACTTGCGATTAACCATTATTGTCCAAAAACTAATCAGTTCTTTGTGCTCATGCTAAAGTGTTATATATAAAGTTTGGTAACGATATGGCAAGTACATTTTGAGATAGAGCGTCCAAAATCACTCACACACACACATACGCACACACACGCACACTAACACACTGGCATCATTTCGAAAATAGTCTAAACGGGTTCTAGGAACCTCAGAAGTTGTATTTCCGTTGAAATCTCCTTCGATTTTTTCATGATCACAATACTTTTCCATTACTTCGTATGGAGAAAGTAAAAAGCAAAATATCTCCGAAATGGATGGTTCTACGGAAATTTGTTTCAAACCAAACTTGGAAGAAATATTATTCTCTACAACTTTGTTCCTCACGAAGATTACCAATAAAGATATTTTTAAGGGGAAAACCGAAAAAGCGATTATTTATAAATAACTCCTATTCAATAACTACAATAGAAAATTGTTTCAAATAAAAGTTTTAGGAAATTACATTGTATATAACTTATGTATAGAATTATATATACAATAATGATGTTTCAACGAAGAAATACCGTAAAAACCGAATCGGGTTTCGAATAAACCTCGACTTCCGGTTAACCGTTATTGTCTAAAAACTAATTTTTTCTTTGTGCTCATGCTGAAGTTTTATATATGAAGTTTGATAACGATATGGCAGGTAATTTTTGAGTTAGAGCGCCCACAATCACATACAAACACACGCACATACACACACACAGACATCATTCCGAAAATAGTCTAAACGTGTTCTAGGGATCTAAAACGTGTATTTCCGTGAAATCTCGAAGTCGATTTTTTTCGTAAACACAATACTTTCCCATTACTGCGTATGGAGAAGGTAAACGTGAGGGTTCTTCGTTGCGTCTATTTTTTTAATTTCCGGCGTAAAAACGATTTTCTCGATGCAGACGGACTTAGCTACTTTTTAACCACAAAAGCTTAATATTCGCCCGATCTGACTAAAAGGATAGGCGAAGGGTATTTCGTTCCAGGAAGACCGAAATGAATGGGGAAGCTAATGAAAAGCGAGGGAGAGAGAGATAGAGAGAGAGGGGTGCCGTTTTAGAAAAGGGTGTGCGCTCGCTCCGACGTGATACGGATTGGAGTGCCTGATTGGATCGCATGGACGGGAGCGAAAAGGTGTCTAATGAAATGTATATGGGAAGAGATATATGAGAGAGAGGGAGAGATGAGGAGGAGTATGGGTGTATGAGATATCCGAATGCTACGTTAGGGAGAGAGAGAAGAGATGAACAAGTACACAGACACACAAACTGTGTGTGTATAATATCTTTTTTAATTCAAACAAATTTCATTAAGTGTATAGAGTAAAGTTGATGATTGGGACGTGAAAAATAATAGTGACGGGAGAGAGACATGGATTCGTGACTGGGTCACTTTCTTTCCTCTTTACTTTTTCCATACGTCTAGAGTAGGAGAAAGATTTGTATCCGTGAAAAAAAACGATTTTGAGATTTCAAGGGAAATAAACTTTTTGAGGCCTCCTGAGTGCGTTTTGACTATTTTCTCGATTATGTGTGTGTTACGGAATTTTGTGGGCGGTCTAACTAAAAACTGTAAATATGAAGGGCACAAAACTTTAAATTGAATATTTGAATAGGGATTCAAGATCTGAAAGGGTTATTTTTTTGAATATATATTTGCATATTTTATTTTAACGTTATAAGTAGCTACAGAAGATGTTGGAAATGTTACATTATTTAAATGTGGAATTTATTTGTTAATGGTTTAAATTTTATCCCATATTGTTATTACTTTCTCATATACGATGTATATTGAGAAAGTAATGTTATCGCGAAAAAATTCGACCTCGAGATTTTTACGGAAATATACGTTTTATGTGTCGCTGAATCCAAAAACTGGTTTTCACAATGCCGTCTGTCTGTATGTTACTGACTCTAGAGTCGAAACGGTAGATCAATAATGAATGAAATTTCGTACTTAGGCATTTTATCATATAGAGCAGAATATATGAAGAACTGGTTGACATTGCTCAATAATTAAGGGAAGTATATTCTACTCATTTTTAACAACAATATGATTTTCTCAAAAACGGCTCTAACGACTTTTATCATATTTCGTACAGTTACTTGAGTATACATCTATAATAATAATACCTATTTCATTTTTCTCAATGAATGAATATAAGGTTAGTTTATTCTTGGGCTACTTTAACAAAAATTGGATTTTCTAAAAACCGGCTCATACGATTTTCATTTTCTAAAGATAACTAAACGACGCATTAATATACGAGAAAGTTTGCAAAATGTATCTTGTACCGATTCTTTTTCCTAGATTTAGTGACCCATAAATGATGGTGTATTCAATTCAGGGGCCCGTCTTATTTGTGTCAACCTGTGTAATTAAGCTTCATTAGTAATTATTCTTTGATATTCCTAAATCACATTTAAGTCAATTTTTATAAGTTCGGGGGGCCTCGAAATATTTGGTTCACATCATTGCTCTCTACACACCTCTAGTTCTCATTACGATGGAGAATCGAAGTAATGAGGGGGGGGGGGGGGATAGGCATGGGAGGCGTGGAATGTCGCGTCAATCGGGATTTTTCATTTTTACTTTCTCGATATACGTAGTATAGAGAAAGTATTGTTTTCATGGAAAATATCGAATTCGAGATTTCAACGGAAATATAGGTTTTCAGGTCCACTGAACACGTTACGTGTCGATCTGATCATTAGTTTCTTATTAAGAGTACCCAAGAAATTCCTTTCAGGCGCAAAACCATCGAAAAAATAATGAAAACGTGTATTTCCGTTTAAATCTCGAATACGATTTATTTCGCGAACGCAACCCTTTCTCCTACGGAGAAAGTAAAAACTGCAAAATATTAAGCAGTAAAACTAATTCCTAAGAAATACTGCTCGTAATAAAATACAGCCTGATCCTAAGGTTCAGTTTGGTTTCCACTACAGGTGAATAACCACTGGTGAGCGAAATGGGTTATTGCATATGCTTTTTTACAACATGCTTAATTCCATTAGAGACTAATAATAATTTGCGCGTTTTCGAGAAGTGCCTTGAAACCCCACACATCGCGTAATATTGCGCCTACTCGTTCTTTGCTTTTTCCCGTTTAACTCCCTTACCAGGTTTTATTTTATTCGCAGCTGGGATAAAGTTTGCTCGCATAGATATATAACGTAAATATAAGGTCTTTACTGTAGCAAGGAGCACTTTAACGATCGGGTATTATTTTCAGAACTGCGGAGAACTCATGTTAAATAATTACTCAAGGGACTCCAGAAAGGAGAGCATTCGAAAGTTAATATTTCACCTCCCCTTAACCCTCCCTTCCTTATTCAACTTATTTTACCCCCCACCCTCCTCAAATTTCTTCATACTCCCATGTCCCATTATCGCCCCGCATTCACTATCGCCACCAATATCGAAGACCGTGTGAAAACCTCCCCTTCCAGACCATCCGTCGCGTTTTTTACCTTCTCCGTACGTAACGTAGGAGAAAACATGTATCGCTTCGCTAATCGTCGGGGTTTCCAGGAACCAGTTAACGACGGTTATCAAGATCTTACTTTCTCTACAGGTATGGCCACAACCAAAATTAATTGAATTAAAATAAATATACGCATACAACAGGTGATCAAATTCGGAGACGAAACTAGGCGATATGGCGCCTATGAACATTTTTTTAGGAAACCGAGGTGTTTATTTAAGATGTAATATTTTCTGCGTTTTAATAAAGAATAATAGCTTTTTTATTACATATATATTATAGTATGAGAATAAAAAAATACTTATTTATTGGAAAATGAACTTTTGGCACTTTTTTCGGGATCGCTTGGCGCCTTATGCAAGCGGCGTTTATGGAAAAAATTCACCTTAGCCAAACCCTAGACACGGAACTGAGAAATGTTACGAAATTACATAATTCTATCCACGATCATGAATAACAGTAGAAATTTACTTATACTTTGAACCCTCTTACCGTTCGAGATGAACCAAAATTATGAAAAGACACCTGTTAATTTTTAAAATTCATTAATATTGAGGGCAGTTAGATAGCACGAATGAAATATCGTTAAATCTCGAGGCCAAAACTCCCTCGTTTAATGCTATTTCCTTTGGAACTCGATATTTCAGAAAAGAATTAAGAGCACTAGTCTTTTGATTGATTCTTCTGTCCTATTTAAGAAAATCGCCTAAGAAACAATAGAAGAAAGAAAAAGACTTCGTAAATAGAGTGTGAGCAATATTTATTTAATATATAAGTAATGTATACCCGTCAATTTTGACGTGAATTTACAGTAGTAACATAATAATATAATTCAATATCAGTACACCAGGAATAACAGCAGTAACAAAATTAAAAATATCCCAAAATAGAAATTGAATAAAAACGATCAAACGGAAATCAGTTAATTTACAGTGGAATGCATTAAAAAAACATTTACATGTTTAAAAGTAAGCAAAAATCGTCGTAGACATTTATATGTGCTTATTTTAATAAAAGATAACTTTACCTGGGATGCCTTTGCTTATTTATTTATTTATTAAATCAACGATTCGTATGAGTGTGAAATATTTTATTAGAAACAACATACTTTCAAATAGTTAACGTACCCAACCAAAACAACGGTACGACATACATTGTACAAATTTTCTCATATACTAATGCGTCGTTTAGTTACTCTTTATAAAATATGAGCTATGCAGAATCATTATAAACATCAACATAAATAATTATACAAAGTTCGATGAAAATCGCGTTAGCCTTTATTTAGAAAAATCAATTGTTATTAAAGTTGTCCAAGAATAAACTACATTACAAAATTTGATGAAAATCGTATTTGCCGTTTTTGAGAAAATCGAATTGTTGTTAAAGTTGCCTAGAATAAACTAGCCTTATATTCATTTTTTCAGAAATATGAACTATACAGTATTATTTAAGACGTAAACTCAAGTAACTGTACGAAATTTGATCACAATAGTTTGAACCGTAGAATAAACTTCCCTAATTTTTGAGCAATGTCGACTATTTCTTCATAGCTTCTATTCTGTATGATAAAATATATTTCGTATATGAGAAAGTGAAAATAGTGAATTCCTTCGAATGAAATATAGAAATGCAAAAGAAATCGTTAGAGCAAACATTTGAACTGCCTTTTGTGTGCATGAGATATGTGAAATTGACAATGAAAGCTGATTATATAACACAAATTCCGCTGAATACACTAACTGCAGAACAAAATCCAAAAAACATGGAAACGTATGAAAATATGGATTTAATTCAAGCGTATTTCATCACACTGAACCATTTATCACTTATTTTCAGTACTTCAGAGGTGCCAGTTACAATAAAATTAGGAGAAACCTTCCCCATCTTAACTCCATAGACGATGAGTAATCCGAACGATTTCAGTTGTTGATCAGAAGGAAGATTATCTCCATCAAGGAAATAATATATATTGAAATCATTATCTCTAATCTTGTCCCAGCCTCTTCCTTCGTAAACAAGACCGTCTCCGCCTGAGTAAAAGTTCTGATGAATATCACCATGTTCTCTAATGTCAACATTTTGCTGCTTTAGCATAGCAAGTTTGCACATACTACTATTAAAGCAAGGTGAGTTATGAAAATGAACATACACCCTATTCCACGGTTTGACCCTGTTTTCGATATCTTTCGTTGGATACGTAGCGTTCCACTCTTTTCTAGAAACAATCGTCAACTCATTTCCTTGTATAAAGTTGAACAATTTCCTACTCTCGATTGACACTCTCGATTCATTGATAACTACGAAATTCGAACAAATCTTTCCCAATTTAATTCCTTGGGCGATGAGTAAAGTGAATGACTGCAGTTGCTTAGGGGAAGGAGGGTTTCCTCCATCAACGAAATATATTAGGCTGAATTCATTAGCAATCAGCTTTTCCCAGCCCAATCCTTCGTACACGCGTCCGTCTCCATTCGAATAGAAATTGTGAGGAATGTCACCATGAGATGGAATGCCATCATCTTGCTCCTTTAGCATGGCTAGCTTACATATGTCATTATCAATACAAAGTGTATCACTATAACTGACATATATCTTATCAATTGGTTCGACCCAGGTGGCGATTTCTCTTGTTGGCTTCCTTGCTCTCCATTCTCCTCGAGTAACAACCCGCGTCTCCTGCGTTCCATTTTCACCTGTTGGCATACAAAATATTTTAATTATATAATTATAAATATATAAGTAGCTGTACCAGCACATTGTTTGCGCGTATTTCTTTAAATTAATTTATTAATAATAATGTGAATCAATTACTGGTGCAAATGACATCCCCATAGAAAACTATCCTATTAAAGACGTCTTATTGAAATATCTCCCTCTCTCTCTATCCTTCCCCTCTGCCTATCCCTATCCCCCTTCTCCTTCTCCTCTGCTTCCCCTCGCCCCATCTTTGCCTCTCTCCTTTCTTCTCTTTCCCCTCCGCATCTCTCTTTCCACCTCTCTCCTTTTCCCCCTCCCTTTATCACCCTCTCTCCTTTATCCGTTACCCTCTCTTTTGATATATATTCCTGCATAACTCCTTTTCTCCCATACAACCCTCTCTCTATATCTCGCTGTCTCCCGCTTCCCCCTCCCCTACTCTGTCTCTCCCCTTTCCTCCCTCTCCCATTCACCATTCTCTTTTCCCCTCTCTCATTTTCCCTTTGCCCTCTCCTCATTTAAACGTCTTATGAAACACGTGAATTTTGCGCTCGTAAGTTAAGTATATACGTTTTTACAACAATAGGACCTCCAAGCACAGAACAATGTTCGGCATCAGCGTCAAGTGGCAAATTTAGTGTAAATTCTGTGCATTAAAATTAAAATGAGGACGATTTCGAAAAGTAAACGAGAAAAGACGACAAGAATAAGAATCTTTAATTATTCTTCTTTAAAACGACCCAGATCCGAAGTTCGCATGCCAATATTTCGAGTTTATATGAGCAAATTAATGAAAGCCTGCACGTCGAAAAATCGACATTTACGTCTTATCTTATGGAAAAGATCAATGATTCCTAGGATTCAAACCCGGGACATTATGAAAAAAAAAATATTTTTCCATGGATGTCCTAGCTAGTAGAAACAAAGAACTTACTGTAAACCGTAAAAATACGAAAATGTTTTATCCTATCGAAAAAGAGTATTTTTATTTATTTCACCTATTTTGGCGTATTCCATTCTATCGAGAAACCAAGAATGTCGCTGATTAAAAAGGGAGTGGTTTAAAATACTAATCAACTTATTAAGAATTTTAGTTATGAAAAGTTATTTTGATATTCATGAAATATTAATGACATAACCCGAGGTGGAGTAAATGAAATGTCGTGGGAAAATTCGCGTAATATATATTACCTTTGCATTTTCCGCTCAAATCGCCGCCACTAGGAGCCTTTGATAGAGATGCATTGGAAATATCGGTAACCACATCTTGTGCGGGAATATAACCGCTCGTCATGTTCACGTTTTCTGAAATATAAAAGAAATTTAACTTAATTTTGGAAGATATTCCTGTGAAATTAATAGAGATGGACAACGTTGTTATATAACTGTATCATGCAGACTTTGAATTTGAAAAATAAGAAACGGTATATGGGATTTATCCACATATCTGATTTTTAAATCAGTTATACTAAAATTACCTATAATTTCATTCCATTAATGCAATAATGTCAATCGGCTAGCTATTTTTCTTTTATTTATCATACTATATCTGATGGCGATAATTGAACAAAGTAAAGAATAAACATATGATCCCTGATGCAATCAGATAACAATTAACTTAACCAGGAATATTTTAGAATTTGAAATATTAGTTATTTAAAAAATTCTTTTAATGTGATCAGGAACTCACATTGTGTCTTATAGCTGCACTTAAGATGCATGAGAAACAAATAGTAATTATATATTAATAAGAATACTTTACCTGTGAAGAATCCCCTAAGGTGCACGTGTCTGATTCCGCCACTTTCCGTGACATTCTGTTCCACTATCAACTTCCAATTCTCACTTGAGTCGCAGGTGGAGCTATCTAAATAGTAAGATGTATTCCACTTCTCATCGTACGTTTTCCTTCCGAAAAGGGATAATTTTAAGTCTCCTTTTCCACATGTGTCTGGAGATTTCTCAGCCTCGCAAAGAGATTGAGAAGTGGCGAGAACGATGAAATAAATGAGACAAATCTTCTCCATGTTGTCCGTCCGTTCGACTTCTTATGACTGCCGATGTGGTATGTGCCAAAGAGTCCAACCTCTAATCCTTATATACGGATTTGATGAAAAGAAATCCAGTGCGGACTGCGTCACGGCGAGGAAGTTCTAAGGAATGAAACAAAACGCAATACTGATAAAAATAGAATGTAGTGATTTGCGACCCTCTGGCGCATCTAAGAAATAAAATAAAATTCAGTTATCGTCGCAGTGTCGAAGGTCGTGATTTTTGACCTTCCTCGTTCAAAGGCAGATTATGACATGTTATACTTATCAAAGCGATCAATTATTTTCAATTAATTTTTTTGGCGGAAACAATTTCTTTATCGTGTTGACTTTAACTTGAGATTCGACCAGTTGTAATTAGCTATTTCCTTGCATTGTCAATAATTAATAATGCAAGGGGCTCCAACGGATATCCTCTAAAAGTCCTAACCTAAGAAAATATTGCCGTTCCGAAACAGTAGAAAAATGACTGCTAGGGTACTTCAGTGGTAGATTATAAAAATTTTTACAACTTACGAATGGAAAACATTTGTGCAGCAGGTTAAATAAATCGAATTACAGAAATGCATAATTAGAAATTTTAGTTTTTATTATATATACTTGCAAATATCGAAAATAAAAAAAAAAATGAACCAATAATGGTTTCTTTACGTTTTACCCATTAGTTTTTTCACCCGAAGACATATCAGCGCTGAATTTTTACCCATGGACTTTTCGCCAGCTATTCAGCTCACCCGTCAGGAGTTTCTTCCGTACGCGAGGTTTCACACGTGCCGTTGCTAGGATACGTAGAAAAGCAGCGTTTCTCCGATTTTTACTTTTTCCATCCGCGGTAAAAGTGAAAGTATCGCATTCGCGAAAAACATCAAATTAGAGTTTTCAACGGAAATACGCGTTTTGAAACACGTTTTCGCTCTTTAGTCGACGATGTTTTTGTTTGTATGTGATGGAATTTTGTGTGCGCTCTAAGTTATAAGCTGACAATCATATTAGCTAGAAGACAGATATGCATCCGCAGACAAAAATTAATGCTTTGGGTTTACGCTTGTTTTATATGGCGGAAAAGCGATTAAGCATGTGCGATTCTATTCAGCGCAAATAGCAGATAACAACTTAGGAAAGCGTATCACAAATGGGTGCGTTTCGTGCAATGGAATGTTTCAATGAAAATGCATATATACGTTTTCGGTACTCTAAAGTCCTGGGGAAAATTAACCATAAAATAAAGCGACCAATCGCGCACGTTTTTAAACGTGCGCGGTTAGAAGTACGAGTATCTCCAAGTTATTCGTTCATTCGTAGAGCGTGAGAACAAAAACAAAAGAAATTGGAGCTGCGATTTTTATGACGTGAAATGAAAAAGAACGTTTTATTCATTTGTGTTTATCTAGAATTGTAAACTCGAAATTCTTTAAAAAATTAGTAACATAAATGTATGACAAATTGATTTATACAATAATTAAGTTAAGAATTTTAACTAACTATCTAAAACCTTTGCTCAGTACCTACCTTAATTTGAATTTTTTTAATGCGCTCCCAGCCTCCCAGCGATTTTTCAAAAATATTTCTTTTTCAGTGCTATTTATGGTATTATACGTCACACAAATTTTCATAATTTTAAACTTTCGATATCTATCGATTTGCTCAGAACCTTAATTTGTAATTTTTAGATGCACCCATTGAGGACCGCAGATTTTTCGACAGCGTAATAAATGGCACCATAGGATCACATAATATATATCCTGCTATCTCTTACCTTTTTAGTTGCTATTTTGATTTAATAGCTCTCACAGACGGACCGACACAGCCGAAACATTAACGCGTTTATAAAATAATGAGCGCTGTGAGCAATCGAAAGCATTTTGAAAACTCATTTTTTTGCGATCGAGGCGAATAAATTAGTCGTTCAATCGCAGTCACGCAGTGAAAATACGACGCAATATCGCGTCAATCGGGATTTCTCATTTTTACTTTCTCCATATACGTAGTATAGAGGAGTTATTGTTTTCATGGAAAAAATCGAATTCGAGATTTCAACGGAAATACACGTTTTTGAGGTCCCCTGAACACGTTTTGACCGTTTACTCGATGATGTTTGTGCGTGACAGGTTTTTCGTGCGCTCTAATTCAAAAACTATTCATCAGATCACCATGAAATTCTATATTTGTAATTTTATATATATTCTTAAAATTTGAAAGGATTTTTATAACTATCGGTCAACCGGAAGTAGCGGTTTACACCTGTCAAATTTTAGTTTTTCTTAAATATTTCGATTAAAACTGAATTTTTGTTAACACACACACATATATATATATATATATAAATTGTAGATATTTTTGTTTTCTACAACTTTTGTTTGAACCAAATTTTCATATGAGGAATATTTTAACAGATATTCAATTTTCTTCGAAATTGACGGTTAGTGGGCAGCTCCCGCGCGCGTGATAGTGACAACAATTGAATCGCTAGCGCTGAAGCATGTAAGTTGAACTGTCCTTATCGCCGTATTTATTTGATTTTAGTTGACAGCTTACGTATGGAGAAAGTCACGTGTAGGACGCATCAATTTATTTTTATCGTAACCGTAATTGATTCGATTATCGCGGGCAAGTGAATCCGTCCACACGCTGCCCAACGTCGACCGCCATAAGGAAAAGGGGAAGCGTGAGAACGCGGCCACTGCGGGATTTATGACGGAGCAGCGAGGAGGAGGAGCTATGTAATGTGTAATTGAAGCCCATGAGGGGGCGTTTCGATCCTCGTGATTAAATTTTCCGGCGGACCACAATGGCTGCGGCGAGGAGAGAACGTGAATGCGGGGTGTGATTGAACTAGACGCTACCCGGAGGTGGAAAAGGGGGGGGAATGGTTTTTGAAGGGGGGGGGGGGAGGAGGGTGGGAAGAGAGGTGGCAGTTTGCGGTAAGTTCCAAAACACGTGGGGGAGGGGGGAGGTAAAAAGGTCTTATTGTCGATGCGGCGGAGAGGATGGGGGATAGAGAATAAGAGGGTGAAGGGTGGTCAGAACACGAGACTGTATTATGGAAAGGTGTGTTGCGTCGCCGTGGAGACGAATGGGCTCCACCAATGGTCGGATCACGTCAGAAGAGAGAATTTCCTAAGTCAGGGCTCTCCAAACTATCCCATTGAAAGTGACCATCGAGCCTATATTGTCTTTTCTATTTTTCACTAGAGAATCAAGCATCGTTTTTAAACGTTATTCATAAAAGACCCCGTGCACGATCACTTAAAATGCGTATATTAACTGTGTGTCATCATAACTGAGTTATAGAATGAGTAAATTGCACATTTCTACAGTTAAAAGGATAAGTATTTTAACTGAATAACCCTTTCACCATTTTCTCGGTAAAATCCACAATCCTTCTGCTTTCCCCATCGCAATCCCAGCCAACAAAGCACTCAGATCACTCAGAGGCTCTGTTCAAGTCTAAGGAATTCGGAATTTTTTTACATCTCGTGTAAGGACAACAAAGACTCATTTATCACTTCAGCTAATTCGCATATTATTTTAAAAGTTAATTTTCGTATCTTAACTGATCGTGTGTGGGGCCCTTAACGAAATGATTTTTGAATAACGTAAAGAAAAACGTTAACTAACTATCAAATATATCTTTATGAAATTTTGTTTGTTGTTTTGTTTGTTGGTTTGTTTGTTTGTTTGTTTGTTTATTTGTGCATCTATACTTTTCCACACCGTTAAAGCTAGAATAATAAAACTTTCAACAGACACTTTCTTCTCAAATAGGAAGGCCGTAGGCTATATATTTAATTCCAAATGTTTTGTATTAATTGTACAAAAAGCATAATAACTTTGTATGCTAATGCTAAATATTTTAACATTTTGTTAATATGCGTCATTTTGAAATAAAAATATAATATTAGCCTCGCGCCCTCAAATAAAGCCAACTTTATATATTCAAAATGAACGCAACTCTTCTAACCCATAATAAAAATGATTCCGTTTCATTTAAAATGTTTGCACATAGAAACATTTTTTGTGTTTTTCCCCGGGCAACGCCGTGTACTGTAGCTAGTTCAAAATACCTGTAACGTTACTTCTACTGTGTGACATTTCGTCCCTTGCTTCCCATCCCATTACTTTTCTTATTATCCTTCGCCACGTGCAGTTATACCGTCATAAAATACTCAAGAGGACGGAATGATTAATGGTGGTATTTTGGTCCCAAATATTTGTGCAACATTTACGTCTGACTACGGTTCGTATTCGGTGAAGAAAAAAATAAAAGGTAGATTGGACAGGTCGAAAAATTTCCCGTAAGAAACGTAGTTTACCCAATTCACCAAACCACATTTAAATACGAAAATAACATGCATTTGTATATTGTGCGCCCTTATTTTCAAAAAGTTTTTCATGTTGATACTGAGGCCCGTCAGCATAAAATTTATTGACCAAGTGGCCAACTTGTAAAAAGTTTGGTGACCCATGTCCTAAATGAACAAAATTCAACCGGCTATTAAACTCGGACGTTCGATGCCATATGACGTCACTTACCATAGACGTTTCTCACAAAATAATGAACGTCTAATGGTCATCTCGTGTACATCTGTCTGTCCTTCACTGGACACCTGTTATATGGCGATTCGGATGAAAGGGCCATCGGGTGCGTAGGGAAAGGTGCCCGGGAAAGCAAGGCGGGGGTTTGGGAGGGAGGGAGCGTTCGTGAGGAAAGGGACTAAATTACGTCAATTCCCTCGTGTTGCTCAGGTCTGCACGAGTTGCCGCATAGAGGAGACGCTTCGAGGAATTCCTATTAGTAAGTTTTGACGTTACCGAAGAGATGGAATTTCCCGATTAAAATCCACAAAGGAGAGCTCAAGGTCATGGCTGCTCTGTACATACTTGATTCCTGAGGCTTTTTCGAGTGAATGGTAAATAAACAAGCAAGTCTTTCGCCGTAAAAAGGAAGGGAATATACATTCACGCAGCAGGTACAATAGCCGGTAACGCCGTCGCAGGCCCTATCGTAATTTTACGTGTATACTAGGGGGAAAGCCTCCTGCTCGTTGACGTTCGCCAACCCCTCCCCCCTCCCTTTGCTCGCCGTTTCTTCGTTCCTGCCATGTAGTACCTATTGGATTTAAGTTTAACGGGAATTTGTTTTGAATATGAGTTTAATGAATATATTTAATAAAGAATGTATATTTGGTTTTTAATAACAAATTAAGAAAACTAGTTAACTCGATAAAAAATAAACTTAGAGGGCTGAAATTCCCGGAGATTAAAAATGGCTGAGGTATAGACCGTTAAAGAGAGAAAGAGACAATCAGAAATAGGATTTTAATAATATAGATAAAAAATATAAATAACGTGATTACTGCGTTCGATTTATTTGCATTAAATTCATATCTTCGGTCATTTCGAGAAAGTTTTAATCTTATTTTTGATCTTTAAGCATTTATTTAAGTGCATATGCACGGAAATTACCGAAGACAACAATATCGGTAACCATGGAATCTTATTATTGAAATGTTAAAAAATTTACCAAAACTCCAGTATGAATACAAAATATTAGCGAATTCGAATGAGATTGAGTATTCAACGGTAAGAATAAGAATCCTCATTCATTTTGGCGTGTTTTAGCGCAAATTTCGTGTCGATAGCTTAATTTTAAGATATTTTAAAAAGTAAAAGAATGAAAAAGGCTTCAAACCAAAAATGTGATTTTTACGTGTTATCTTATGGGAAACGACATTCATCCTCTGGAGTCGAACCCGTGACTTTTTTCGAAATTTTTTGGTCATAACGTAAATATTCATCAACACTGAAATCCTGAGAAATTTCAGGATTCTTAAGTTTATTTATAATCGAGTTATTCACAAAATTAGAGCGTTACGCATCATGATGACCATTACGATTTTATAATAGGTATAGAGAGAAATGGGTTTTTACGTGTGAAATTGTCTCCTCAACATGTATTATCGTACACACCTAATATTTTGTAGTTATTATTAGATCAATGCAACCGAATAACGGAAGGGAGAGAAATTAGTAGCCGTTGCGATTTTGGGAGCGTATCTCTCTACCTATCTTGAATTATTCGATTAAACTAATACAGAATGACAATTTATATGCATTTGTGAATGTTACTAATAAACTGGAATATAAATTAAACGCAATTTCACTGGATCAAAAAATACTACGTGTAATAAATAAATAACAAATTAGGAAAGTACTACGAAAGCAGATATTGCAGGGCGAATTTATTACATAAAAATTCAAGATTCAAATTTTAAGGGTACATTTTGAAAAAAATATTAAGGGCATCGTCAAAATAAAAATTGCACATTTCGAGACCAATTGTACCGAGATATCCCTTGCAAACAGTCTGGTGTAGAGTCATCCCCATTCTGCAAGCATTTCCACCTATTTTGAAGGTACACTGTACTAATGAAAACGTTGAGCTCGTTGCCGTGGTAGTTATGTGTTTCCCAGAAACATTCCCACTTTTTTTCCGAAAAAACTAAAAATGCACGATAAATCTGCAGGGATTTGAATTCAGTCTTCGCAAATAAGAAACTATTCCGATAGCTCAAGTTCCGAGTTCGAATTCGAGGGGTTACCACCTTATGATGGGTTAATTCCGGGAGATTTCCACCTTAGGAGGAATCAATTCCGGGAAATTTTTCATGGCCGAAAAACAACTAATCTGAGCAATAGTTATTTATTTATTAGTAAACATATAATGAGGATTCAACCTGAATTTTGTTGTGATCATACTATACATCAACTTGCCAGAATATAAATTGACTTCGCTTGTGATCACAGAAACGAAAGAGCGCTAACCGCATAAACTAAGGTTGCCACGTCAGGAATTGCAGATTCTTGGAGATATCCACTGTGTCTGCTCTCTTGGCACATTAAAAATAAAAATAAATCAGTAGTAGCTAAATGGAATACTTACTGCATAACCTTTTATTTACGCTAAAACATATATTGACTCGATTTATGACACTGGAACGAGGAGTGCAACATTTTGCTATGATTTCTCACGGAAAGCTGCCTTCTAGTGACCACACTCGTAGTGAAAAAGAACACAATGTATTTACAGGCACGGCTAGGTTAATTGCATTTTCTGCAAGGTCTGTATAAGCAGGACATTCTCAAGCCGTCGTCCGACGCGAGATAAAACGCTACTTTAATTTACAAAAAAAATTTAATAATAAGCAGGCTGAAAAATTCCGCTTCAATGCTGGTACTCACATAAAAGTGGCAACTCGTGGTAAAGATTAAAAAGATATCTCTCTTTGTTATTGATTAAGAAGGAGCGAGGGCTAAAATAAATAAATGTTTGTAGGTAGGTTTAAATCCGGCACCTGAGTTATCGTCGGTACGATGCTGTGTAAAAGTATACATTCTTGCATTATGTTTTCATTAATTTCAATCAAATCTATTGTCTAGACCAAAATTTCAGTACTCTAATTACGTAAATATAGGAATGAATCTACAGATTACTAATTTCCGAGAGATTTCGGCCTCGCAGGCAAGGTCCGTCGGGAGAGACGTATCTACATACGCCTGCTTCCGGGAGTGGTGTCAACCCTACATCTCACTCTATTTTCACTCTGAAGCCTACATTAACTGAATTATACCAAATGTTCTCCTGATTTTATGTCATCAACTTACATTAGGCTGCCTCTAAAATCTAAACCACCAAATGGGATACACTACCCCTGATTTTATGCAACCCAAAAATACACTGGCCTGCCCCTGAAATGTATACCAACAAACGGACACCGTCCCCCCTGATTTTACGCCACCCAACTTACATTAATGAGATAAGATGGGTTTTAATCCGGCGCCCCCGTTCAGAGGCACCTGAGCTATCGATTATAATTGATTGCTTTTTTACGACTCCCTTTAACATTTTTTCGTTTTTTAATGAAAAAATAACCGCGTATTGCGCACGTAAATCTATATGTTTAAATGGCTAATGTACATACATAGTAAGGAATACCGATGAAGGCCGAGCGTGGCAGCACTGGTTGCGGCTGGGCAGCGGAAGGCCTTGCTTACTATAATACTCACACAGGTACAGTCTCGCTGAGATCTATAGGCAGCTAACACAGCTCTGATTTCAGAGCTGAATGGGCAGCTAGTTTGCTCTTAAAAAGAAACGCGCACGCAGACACACAAATCTCTCTCACCCTCTCTGCCTAAAGGCACTCGAAGGTTTTCCAACCTTCATTGGGACAAGGTCGCATTCGGCTTTAAAGCGAAAGAAGCTGCGAAAAAACCGCCAGTTAAATCTTTAAAAACATTATGTAAATTTTATTCTATTAGACGGAGTCATGAAGTCTTATTACGTTGGTACTTCCCAGCATTCTGTGGGCGCTAAACACCGTTAGTCACACGGACTGAAATTGTTAAGGAGGACAGAAGAACAAACCTCAGAGTGCTCCACAGCGTTGGGGAACCCCTTCTCTAACCGAACTACAGAACAGATGTTTCGACAGCTAAGCTGTCATATTCATGCACAACCTAATGTGCCTTTTGACTGATGAGTTGTGTTTCTGAGTGCGCTTTGCTTTTGACTTTATGTCCTGCTACGTTTTATCTTCTTTTGTTTTGACGGCGAATGTTTTTTCTTTTTTATTAACTCCTTGAATTGGGGCGCGACAAATGTTAACGTGCACAACCGGGCGGAACCAGCGTTGCCAACTGCAAAAAAATAAATCCGCTAAACAATTGTGAAAAATCTACTACATGAAGACGAAAATAAGCTAGGGGTCAGTTAAAAAAGTTTGGAATTTAGCATTTTTTTATTAAATAAAAATTTTATTGTAACATATTAATGCAAAGATTTCAGGGTGTTTGGAGTTTCAAATAAACGATCTTCTACTGTAATGTACTCTACGTCTATAATAGATTTACGCTTCTTAAATAGGATATAGGAGGAGGAGGATACAAATTATGAGGCACTTCCCGATGTGATAGAGACTTGAAATTTGGCAGGATTATAGAAATTTCTTCTCAACCGAAGGAAAAAATTCTATATTTAAAAAATTCCTATTTTTGGGGCTGCTTTGCCCTATTTTTGCCCCATAATAGGATAAAAATTATGAGGCACTTCTAGATGTGCTAAGGATTTTTAATTTGGCACGATTATAGGTATTTGATTACAACTTATGAAAAATTCGAAATTTCGGGACTGTTTTGCCCTACATCCGAGTATAAAAATTACAAGGCTTTTCTAGATGAGCTAGAGACTTAAAATTTGGAACGAGTCAAAACAGATGGCAGAAATCATATATTGTAAAAGTTCGAAATCTTAGGGGCTGTTTTGCCCCATATGAGGAATTATATAGCACTTCCAGATGAGCTATGGACCTTAAGTTTGCTACGATTATAAGACTTTAGTTGCATTTCTGTACCCCAGATGGCCAACGAAATAAGCTAGATCTAGCGGAAAATACCCCAAATTGGCAACATTGGGCGGGATCCGCTTCGTACCCTTTGTTTATTTGCCGTAAAAATGTAGGAATATTGTATTTAACGGTGCAATATTCATTGTCGTCATGACTGCATTTTTGATCGTTAAATTGGTTAGGAAATATTTAGTGGTTTCCATGACAAAATAAAGCGATAGGTTCATCGGATGAGGTTCATGTTTAAACCCTTGTTTTATTCCATAATTCGGATGATTTTTTTTGATTCTCTTGAAGTTCGACTTAAAGGAATTCCGCTGCACGTTTGACTTTTCCTTCCCACTTCTGCCTTCTTTCCATTCAAGAATTTTCCTCCCACGAAATCTTTAACTTCCAATCGGGATTCCTACGCATCACCATCTGTTTTGCCACGCGCCACTTTATTGTTTGTCAATGCCAACCTTTTTGCTTTACCGGTTGTCCGTTCCATTCTCGGGCAAGATGAAAAAATAATAATAATCTTCTTCAGAGAAGCCATTTTCTACCAGCCGGGTTATGCTTGCCTTCGAATCCCGCTTCGGGCAAGGATGTTGCTATCCGTCTTGGGGTTTTTCCCCTACCCGCAGACAAGCCTTTGGATTTGCGGAGAAAGCATCTTAAAAATAAAAACATACTCCAGTTTTCGTAGTGGCGCTAAAGACAGTACCAGTCGCTAGAGAATATGTGCGTTTGAATAAGGCACGAAAACTCTTTAAGCATTTTTAAAAAAAAAAGTCTATTACGCCCACTCACGGATAGGATAATTTACAAAACACGGGATCCTCATATCATTTCCAGGAGCGGAGATAATTGAGGATAGGAACGGGCGCTCATGTCAGCTTCCATTTATGGGAATCCCACTTGGCATTTCATCCCAAGTGATAAAAGCGACCGCTGCGCCGTTATTGAGGATGAAAAACGAATTTGCAGGAGGAGTAGTAAGGACAGAGGAGGACCCATTGGATCGTCCAAGAGAATGACGGGAAGAAGAGTGGAGAAGGGCAGAATATAATATAAGAAGAGGGAGAGACAGAGATATAGAGGTAGGTTGGACCCTTTCCCTTTTCAAAGCTGTGCCCATTAATCATTTCAGTTCTCTCTCTCTCTCTCCCTTTTTATTTCACTCCTCACTTTCTCTCTCTCTCACTTTGCCTTTTCCCAGCGGACAACAATGGGGGAGGAGTCATGGCAACGCAAACGAGGGAGAACATGCGCCACATAAAAGGAAGCGTCAAACATTTTCATCTTTTCTGAAGATTTCTTTTCTCTCGTCTCACTCTCATTGTCTCTCTCTCTCTCCCTCCCTCCCTCCCCCCTCCCTCCCTCCCCCCCTCTCTCTCCCCCCCTCTCCCTCCCCCTCCCTCTCTCTCTCTCTCTCTCTCTCTCTCTCTCTCTCTCTCTCTCTCTCTCTCTCTCTCTCTCTCTCTCTCTCTCTCTCTCTCTCTCTCCTTCTCTCATATCGCTCAAATTTTATATATATATATATCCATGTCTATCTCATCTCTTTCTCATTCTCTCTCTCCCATCTCTCCCCCATCACTCTCCCTCTTTGTCATTCTCTCTCCTCTCTCCCCCATCTCTCTCCCTCTGTCTCTTTCTTCCTCTCTCTTCCCCTCTCTCCCTTTCTCTCTCTCACCCCCCCTCTCTCTCTCCCTCCCTCCCTCTCTCTCTCTCCCTCCCTCTCTCTCTCCCCTCTCCCCCCCCCGCTCTCTCTTTCTCGGGAGAAAACTCTATAATCGCCGAGGACCTAGGGTTGAAGAAAAGTCTGAAGTTTCTTAACGTTTGATGTTCTTTGTTAAGATTTCTTTTATTTTCAACTACGAAGTTCTTTAAAAAATTTTCGAATGGCGGAGTGAGTCGCGCAACGTTTTTCGTGGACTTCCGGTGAGTTGCAGTCGTTTTTTCGAATTTCTGCGCCAGAGTTTCGGGGGATGGACCTTCCTAATGTCCAGCTCCCAATCGTTAAGCGGGATGAAAGGGATGGAACAAACGACACACAACCGAAATTATGTACTCGAGAATTAAATATACTTCGCTAAAGAACGTTAATCGTTGATCGAAAACCGGTGATTATTTTTTAGCGCCTGAAAAATCCATCGACCTCAGCGATAGCAGAGCGACTTTTCAATCGGTAATCCGCGAACAATTCTTCAGCGTGCCAAGGACTTCAATGGCCAAATGGGTTTTTGCTTCAATTACTAGTGATTTAAAAAAACAAGTTAGTAAAGTAGTGGTAAAGCAGATGTTATAAGGCGATTTGTTTTTTTACAAGCCCCGATACTATTGGTCTCCCCCATTCCCTGCAGCTGATCTGGGATTCTTGCAGCATGTTGCTCTCATATGTAGTAACTTATACGGAAAATATGGTTTTTCTAGGTTGAACAGTTTAAGAGATATATCGCCTGCGCAGACGGACGGACGGACAGACAAAGTGAATATGCACGTAAGCCGAATTTTTGTAAAAAATAAAAGTGGCTGAAAAGTAACGAGTTTCAGCGATCTGGCTAAATGTTTTAATCTTCCTGCCAATCAACTTTAAAGTAATCGCGGGATTTATTTTTGCATGCGAAGGATTTTCGCCCAATGAACACGTGCAGTAAAAGGGATTATTATAAGGGATCGATTATCCATTCATCTAGAACGGTTGGAATAGCCCTCGAAAGGAGAAACTTGACGGGGAATTTAAACACTCGTTCTGAATTTCGTGAAAGAAAAGATAAACATGCCATTACTGTCCAGATTCTAAATAAAAAACAATTCTGTTGACTAAGTTCCCCGTTCTAACTTTCTATTTTATTTCTCAACCTACTCGCATCGAATAAGCAACCGATTCGCAAAACGGTCTACGCGATAAAAATCTTCGCACGGTTTAAAAGGTTTAATCACACCCACGGTCGCCTAGTAACAATAATAATAATAATAAAACGATCGATTTTACGCCCAATTAAAGTCACTTGTTTTTACTTCTTTTCCGATACTTGCAAAACTTTTTTTTTAATTCGGCTCTCTAATTTTTATTTTTATTTTATTTTGAAGGAGTGAACCAGACGACCCTCCTTTTTTACGAGCCATGCTCTGCAGCTTTCATTATATATATATATATATATTAATTCCATCGCCAGCTCGCCATAGTTTTCAAGTTCATAAAGTTTCTCGCCTGGGAAAATGCGGTAAGAATTTCGCATTTCGTCTGTTTTTACGTAGGGGGGAGGAAGAGAGTCTAGGAAAGATGATGCAAATGTAATTTGAAGACAATTGCTTCTCGGCAGCAAAAAAAGAGAAAAGAAAAGGAATAAAAGGAGCACTTCAAGGACGGCAGAACGAAAGTCGTAATAAAAAAAGAAACTTCCTTTGCTGTTTTTCTTTCCTTTTTTTTTTTAAGGGGATCGCCAAGGGGGACTTTAAGCCTGACTCTATCGCCCCCTCGAGAACAACTATCTTCTGGAAACGTTACGAGAAGAGATGAGGCTGGGGAAAATATAAACTGGCGCGTTTGTTTGTGAGTGTGTGTGTATCTATAATATATAGACGCTTTATATGGGATATAGGATATATATGTATTCATTCGTTCACACACACACACACACACACTATAGTCTGTTCACTTTCTCAAGTCTCTTGATCTTCATAGAGCAAGTAGCCAATCACGAACGTTTCCCCTTCCATCGCCCCTCACGACCTTCGCGCGGGAGGACAGATACCGGTGCGCGTTGCCAGCTCTTGCGGATTTTCGCATTCAGCTGATATAGTACACAATTTCTAAATAACTTCCCTCTTGTTAGCCATTGCAGATCAAGAACTCAGCAGGGTAACAAAAACAACAAAACTAATAACAAAAAATAACAGTAACAATAACTTAGAACTCCAAAGCAACAGCAAGGAAACGGTGGTAGAAATGGCAACGCAGACCGATGTGAACGCTTCGAGAGCAAGAGTAAGACTGAGTTCCTCCCCACTACCTTCCCAAACGAACCGTCTCCTATTGGCTCCTGCTAAGTGGCGTATTCAAGGTCAAGAGACTTAAGATAGTGAACAGACTATAGTAGGCGGCGATTGAATTCTGCAAGCATTTCAGTCTGAATAACAATAAGAATTTCTTATTTTTACGGTATTTGTGACGAAAAACCTGTAACTGTGCCAACCTTCAAGCTTCTAGCTCATCTCTGCACCGATTTATGTGATTTTCTTATTGGGCATTAATGGTACAAGGAATTCCCCTAAAAATTAATTTTGAGATTTTTCCAATCAGCTGTGATCATAATTCTATAATCGTGCCAAAAATCCAAGTCTCTAGCTCGTCTAAAAGTGCCATATAATTTTTATCCTCCTTTATAGGGCAAAACATCCCCAAAAAATGGGGATTATTACACCATCGGATTTCTTCAATTGGTCCAAGTTTAATATGAATGACGTTATGATAGAAGCCTCTGATTCAAGTACCGTGTTCGAATCTTGATGGGAAATAATTTTAAAATGTTTATTATTTTGGCTGTTAAAAATTCATTAATTTTAAACAATTAAATTTATATAAATGCACTTCTAGAGGTGCTAGAAATGACGAAAACCTATAAAAAATTTTATAATTATAAATTTTAGTGGTTTTTTTATTCCAATATTTTCCATAAAGAAATCACGTAAATCGGTGCAGAGGTGCATACTGTTGCGTTTAAAAATAATTTGTCTGCTCTTACTCTTTATATTAAGGTGAGAGAAAATGCTTGCTGAATGCAAGCACACATTCACTAGTATCTTATAGGAAGATACCAATTGAGGCACTTCCAGATGTGCTAGTGACTTGAAATTTGGCACGGAGGTAGGACGAGTAACACAACCGATGAGAAAAATCGGAAATTTCAGAATTGGCATGGCATTTATCTGTTTCCATTGTTACAAACCTATAAAAGCACTCCTTTTCACTACTAAAAACTGAATTGTGCGCTAAATCGGCTTAGATTAGAATTTTATCTTTTTAAAAAATATGAAGTTGATCCTTTCAGCTTAAAGCATGTTGTCGTCACGAGTTCGTATCTTCATTTTAAGTAATTGAAATTGTCAAAAGAACAATGGCCTGCACGTCGAGGAATCAATTTTTACGTGTTATCTTATGGATAAATGTTAATCCCCTATATATATACAGCACTTAGTTATTCCGTTATTCCGGTTACCCAAACCTTGACCATTGACTATGTTATGATGCAAGTAAGAACCGTACAAAATTTGGTTGTTCTAGGTGTTATAGTTTTGGGCGTGCATAATGAGACACACAAACAAACATCAAAGATATAATAATTGTGTGTGTGTATATATATATATATATATATATACAACATAAAATAAGGGCTGGCGCACGAAGCGATCCCCATGGGCACCACTTTGTTGAGATACCGCTAGAAGGCATATGAGTCCCGCGTAGCTAACACGAGTGTGGATTGCACGAGTTTTCTCGCCGGTAAATGAAAAGATGGCAAACTCCGTGGATTAATAGTGGATCATTTCCTTCATAATGTGTGCATGTGTACATGTGTACATGTGTGCGTGTGTGTACAAAAACAGCATTCTTCACGGTCGTTGAAATGAAGGTTTTAAATTTGAGAATAGTAGGAAAGGGCAGATAGATACAATGGCAAGAATAATCTTGTTTTTTTATTAATATTTAAATTTAAAAAACTCTTACTTCTCCCTCTCCCTCCCTCTCTCCCTCTCTCTTTCCTCTTGACTTTCTCTCCGTCTTCATTGTTGGCGCTGGTTGCGAAGCGACTCATTAATTCACTCCGGCCTCGACTCCATTGTGCGACGTCCCTTTCTTCCGAATCCAGAGCTTTAATTCATTAGATTTTTATTACTTTCAGAAGACCAACGCGGAGAGTTGACGCGCCTGAAAAACTTCTCGCCGCCATGGGAATTGCACTCTTCTGTCCTCCATAGCAAACAGGCTACCAAGAGTTCACTCATTGTTTCCTCGCGCTCGTTTCGGAATAGGGATGGGAAGGAGATAGGGGAAAGAGGGAGGTGGGAGAAGAAGATACGCGAGTCGTCTCGGCGTGTTAATGTAGCGTATCCTTTTGCACCCCTCACCCTCTTTCTCCCTCGTCCGTCCGTCCGTCCTTGCTTATCTTTTCAGAAGTCATTGACGCGCGCGCGCGCGTATGCTTTTGTTGTAATTAACGAAGGTATTTTTTCCCTTGCCACTCGAGCGTATGTGCGGTATGCGTGGGACGCACACGGGCTTATCTATGTGTCAGACACGTACAATATTTTCAACGATACAGTATTGTATCACATAATATGCCGTACGTTTTTACTTTCTCCAAGTAGGTATAGACAAAGTATTGTATTCATGAAAAAAATCGAATTCGAGATTTTAACGGAAATACACGTTTTGAGGTCCCTAGAAAACGATTTGACAATTTTATCGATGTTGTCTGTGTATGTGATAGGAATTTTCCGGAAAACCGATAGTTTATTAGATATTTTGATCCCTAGAATAAGTTTAGACTATTTTCGGAATGATGTATTCGTGTATGTGATTTTGGGCGCTCTAACTCCAAAAGTACTTTCCATATCATTACCAAGTTTCATATATAACAATTTAGTATGAGCACAAAGAACCGATTAGTTTTTGGATAATACCGGCTAAGCGAAAGTTGAGGCTTATTCGAAACTCGATTCGGTTTTGTCGAAATATCTCCGTTAAAATATCATTATTGTATATTCAGTTCGATACAAAGGTTATAGACATGTAATTTCCTGCATCATTTTTTTCAAACAATTTTCCATAGTAGTTATTGTTTGGGAATTATTTTTAAATAATCGTTCTTTTAGGTTTCCGTCAAATATCTCCTTGAAAACGTCGTTATTGGTAATCTTTGTGAGGACCAAAGTTGTAGAGAATGATATTTCTTCCAAGTTTTGTTAGAAACAAATTTTCCTAGACCCTATACAAAGCAATTTCTTTTTTTCTCACATACAAATCCCTAACCTACGTGTTTTGCACACCCATTTGGTGCAATGCGGCTCAGCTGCAGTGCTGCAATGTAGCAAAACGACGCGATGTTCCTCTAGCAGGTATGCGCTCAGCCTTAAATTAGTAAATCAGATGGAACGAATACTTTAAATTTATTTTGATCCTTTTCATTGTCTTTCATCTTGTTGAGGCTGAAGTTGCTCCAACTATCCCAGGGATAGCAGCCATTCTAAAATTCTTCAAATTCAATACTGGAGTTTCCATATTCTTCTTGTAAATTATGAAAGCATTCACTTATCGAGGGAATTCCAAAAGATTCTTAGCCGCCACTTTTTTCTCCACCTCATAAAGGGACTTCAGAATATCAGATCTGTCAAAGTAACTGATATTTTCATTGTAATCTTTCAAAATTAATGGCATGGCATATCCGTAGTGATTCCGTCTTTGTTTTTCTTGTCACTTTGTCCGTAACTTTGGGATCGTGGAAGTTTAAGAGAAGCGAATTCCCTTTTCCGTCTTTCCACGACTTCCCTTTATTCCTGAAATCACCTTCTACCTTTACCATAGCTTATCTTTCCAGTGGCTGTGTATGATAACCTCTATAATTCATTGTTATTGATTGATAGTTAGTAAACAAAATGTTATCGATGTTGCTTAGAGTCAATGAACATCATGTAGTAATTGTGATTAAAGCATTAATCACACCTTTTGCTTTCTTCATATATACGTAGTATAGAGAAAGTATTGTTTTCATGAAAAAAATAGAATTCGAGGTTTCAACGGACATACACGTTTTGAGGTCCCTATAAAACGTTTTGACCGTTTTCTCGATCATGTCCCTGTGTGTGTGTTCTTGTGTGTGTGACAGAAATTTTGCGTGCGCTCTAACTCAAAAACTACTCATCAGATCAGCATGAAATTCTATATTTGTGATTTTGTATATGTTCTTAAGATTTGAAAAGATTTTGATAACAATCGGTCAAACGGAACTAGCGGTTTACTCTTGTAAAATTTTAGTTTTTCTTAAATATTTCGCTTAAAACTGAATTTTTCTTAACACACACACACACACACACATATATATATATATATAAGTTGTAGATATTTTTTCCACAACTTTTGTTTGAACTAAATTTTCATATGAGGAATATTTCAAGAGATATTCAATTTTCTTCGAAATTGACGGTTAGTGGGCAGCTCGCGCGCGTGGTAATGACAACAATTGAATCGCTATCGCCGAAACATATAAGTTGAACTGTTCCTATCGCCGTATTTATTTGATTTTAGTTGACAACTTACGTATGGAGAAAGTCATGTGTTGGACGCATCAATTTATTTCAAAATAAACTGCGGTAATCAAATAAAAGTTAGGAAGCAAAAGTTACCTGCGGTTAACGTAACGCGCGCACACATACCTAGGACTTCAACAACTTGACCATGAATTTCTACTGCGGAAATATTTTTTTTTTGCCTTTTAAAGTCGAATCGCAGCACGCACCTCATCAGGAGCCATGTGATGTGCATGAGATAGCAGCCATTTTAACTAAGTGTACGCCAATTAGTCTACACCTATAGATCTATATATCTCTATAAAGTGTTTGTATGTATGTTTGTGTGTATGATTTTTTATAACTCAGCAACTACAGCACGTAGAAACGATCGTAAGGTGTCATTTTAATCGGAATAAAGAGTTATGTGGTGTAGTCAGGCTTTTATACCGATTTTATTAACCTTTTTATTTAAAAAAGTATTTTCTTTTTTCATTTTCTTTATTTGACTAACATAAGGACGAGTACAGCTTATTTTTCATTTGAAATTTAAAATTACTTAAAAAAAATTGGATGAACTTGAAACTTGGATGGTTCTATGGAGGAAAGAACAAAGTTTATTTATTGAAGACAGAATCCGAATTCTTGTATTTGTTGATTTTAATTGAAATATTGATAATGAACGTTTTTGTTGACATTTTTCTATCGCGTAGAGTTCTCCAAAGCGAACTGTTCTTAAAAATACAAAACTTAAAGAATTAGACGTAGATTTTCCACAAATTGTGATTGTAAAAATAGTTTCATTGTTTCTTAAGTATTGTTGATATAAACAATGTTCTCGTAACAGAACCCATTGATGAGAGAATCGAGCTAATAGTCGGAGTATAATATTCACTCTGTGATTCTTAAACGTTCTTTATGTACTTTTTTGTCTTTCGTTAAATTAATTAATTTCCTTTGTTCATCCATTTTCTGCTGATTATTGTGTTCTTGCTTGTTTTACATACAGTTTTCGTTTTGAAGATATCTTCACAAAACCACGCTTAGGTAGGTACATATATAATTTTACCCCACGGGTATCATAGGCAAAAATATTTGTGGGAGGGAGAGCTTAATTCAATAATTATTCTCCCATAAATTTACGAACAATTTTCGATTTTTCACAGTGCAAGATTTTCTTCCGTCATTCATCTAAATTGGTAAACACGGAGCGTTTTTTTCTTCATTTTTTGCTATATTCGACAGTTAAAATTGTATACCACCTTACCGTTGCGATGTTTACATGTTACACGGTCGAAGTTGTAGATCCACTAAATCCGTTGAAATTCAACGGGCACTCCTGCTAGTGTATATATAAATAAATAAACAAATGTCATCATCATCGGTAGTCTGTCCGTTGACAGGTCCGTGATTATCCATGGTTAAACTTGGTTCTCCATATACTCCTATTTTCCGCAGTTTTCTTCATGTCTTTATAGCTCTCTTTAACTTTCAATTCGTCTACCAGCTGAAACCTTTTCCCACCTCTTTCTCTTTTTCCATCCAGTTTTCCTTCTAGCACTTCTTTAATCATGCACTCTCTCCTCAGGTAATGCCCAATCCAGTTCGCCTTCCTCTTTCTGATAGTCTGTATAATCGTTCGCTTTTCTCCTATTCTTCGTAGTACTTCCTCATTTTTCGCCCTATCTGTCCATTTTATCTTCAGCATTCTTCTCCATGTCCACATTTTGAAGCTTTCCAAGTATTTAATATCATTTTTCCTTACCGTCCATGTTTCTGCCCCAAACAAATCTATACTCCATACATAGCATTTTATCAATATGTAGCGGATTTCCTGCTTTATATTTCCCGTTAGCAGGAGTTTCTTTCTTCTGAAAGCAGCTTTTGCTTTTTTATTCTAGTCCTGATTTCCTCGGTACATTTTGCTTCTCTCGTTATGATGCTTCCAAGGAATTTATAACCTGAAACTTGTTCTAATGGCTTTCCTCCAACACTTATGTTCAAATTTTCTTCTTCTTTTCTTGATATTCGCATAACCTTGGATTTTTCTGTATTAATTTCCATGTCGTATTTTCTACCTTTTATCTATTTATCATTTTCTGGAGTTTCTTTTCCTTTCTTGCTAGAAGTACTTGATCATCCGCGTATTTCACTGTTCTTATAATCCTTCCTCCGATTTTGAAATCTTCCGTGCCTTCTGACGCTTCCTGCATTAGCCTCTCTCCATATATATTGAATAGGATCGGCGAAATACACACACACACACACATATATATACACACACACACATATCATCTTTTAGGGAAAACCTAGAACTTATTTCAGATGGAATTTGCCTCCAGAGGATCAGGTGGCCGACAGAGGAGGAGGATGGAAAGGGGGTGGAGAGGAGGTTTAGAAGTACGTGTCTACATAATACCCTGCAAATCACCAGCATGGTGGGTGGCAGGGGGGCGTAGCATGCGCGGGGGGGGGGGGGGGGGGCAGGAGAGAGAGAGAGACTGAGCGCTGCCTCCGGAGATCCCATCCGAGGCAGAAATTCGGCTGGTAGTCGATTCCATCCCGTTGAAGGAGTTTGCGGAAATTCCGATGAGAATGCTTACTCTCGCGCCAACCGGTATTTTCCGAGGGAATCGAAAATATTTTTTCTCCTCCCCCTCCCTCGATGGGCGGAAGGGGAGAGGGGGAGCGATCGAAGTACAATGGAAAACACGTGAATGGAATAAAGGGAGCGGTCGGGCCGATATATTATTGAATAATCCGATTTATTTTTGATGCGGGAGCAGATCCCTTGAGGGCACGAAATTCGACCTGGAACCCGGGCTAGGAGATCACAGCGGGAAGGCCGTGGAGGGGGGGAGAAGGGGGGGGGGGAGGGATATACAGAAGAATGGAAGTTTTGAAAACGCGCTTTATTTTTGGTGGAATAATTTTATTTTTCGCGAAAATGTCTATAATCTCGCAGAGAAATTCATCGGAATGGCCAGGGGAGGCGAAGCGGTATTATTACGAACTAAATTGATTTGTAGCGTTTCATTTTTCAATAATAATAACTAGGGGCCTATTTTATTTTACCCTATTTAATTTTCAAAATTTCTTTATATACAATATTATTTTTTCACAGACGCTCCTTTCTTGAAACCTGTTATTATCTGAATTTTTAAAGAATGTTTATTCTGAACTCTTGAGCATCCCATATATAATTGACCATATGTAAAGCAAGGTTCATGCGGAAAAATACCTGCTTTGCCTGAGGTTTGGAATTGTGATTTATTTATTGTCATGGCATATTAGAGTTTTATTGAGAATTGTCTGCGATGCATGTTAAAAGGAATGGATGAATCATTTGACCTGTCAAATGTTATACGTGGGAGAAAGTGTAGGATTCCTGCCATGGAACCAGTAATGGTTTCTAGCTTAATCACATTTGTTTTTAACTGACTTAAGAAGTCGCTTCAGATTGCACGGCAATTTTCCTTCTAAGATGCGCGCGCACCTTCAATGCCCATCTTTTCTAATGGGATTCGCTCCCCTCCGCTCTACATACTACCTCCGATCACCGAAGCGTTAAGGTACCTTCTAGTAATTTTCATTCACTACGTTAGGGGGAACTAACTGTACTCTCCATGCACGCTCTCTACCGGAAGCTTAGAGAACGAACTCCACCTGGCAAAAAGCGTCACCTCACCATGTCTAATAATATAAAGGACAATAATCTTTCAACATACGCTAGTAAGAAAGCTCATTCTTACTCGTGGGTGAATGGGCGAGAAGGCTATAACGCCAAATAGCGCAGGCGATCTGAAAATTACGCAAGGGATCGCGAAAAAACAACCATGCCAATAGCGAAGGCGCTATGATTTCGATTCTGGCAAATAAACTCCATTATTTTTTACGCAGTTAGGTTCTTGAAACGGCAAATTATGGAGGAGGGAAATGTTCGTTGACGCGAGGACAGTAATCGATACCCACTTTCTATTCGGAAAATTTTACTTTCACCATACGCTGCAGAGCAGAAAATATGGTTTCCACGGAAATACGTTTTTAAGTCTTCCGAAAACATTTATTTTCTCGATGACGTCTCTGTGGGATAAGAATTTTATGCGTATTAATTAGCATTAATTTTTGTTTGAAACAGTTTTTCATAGGATGAACAGTTTCAGAGATTTTCTTCCGTTGCTATGATACAGTTTTCTAATCGTTATCTGCTATGCTAGCGCTGTCGATGCGATCAAAATTATCCCAGTTCCTTCTAGCGTCTTATTTTGTAAACTAATTTTCTTGTAAATATTTACAGCGATGCCGGCGCCATCGCCAGCGGTGTTTAATCGCGCTTCGATATTTTTTTATCTACATCAGCGAATCATAATTGCGTTCTTATAATTTTTCAATGTGGATGGTGATATTGTGTTTTTCACGGTGAAAATTATTCAGTTTAAAAGTTATTCACGAATGTAATCGTCTTTAGTTTTTCTCGAGGATGCCGTTTTAGAGGGCATCTTATAAACAACATTTGAATCACATGCGTTACTTTGTATGGAGAAAGTCATGCGTTGGACAATCCTGATTTTTTTGATCTCGTAGTTCGTCACACTGGTGTGGAAGTGATAATAAGAGAGAACCTGAAACCTGACAAGTACGTAGAGATAAACGTGAAAGCATCAGATATCTGAAAACCTTTAATTATAGAATAGTAAGTAACGAAGTTATTATTATTTTTAATAAATAATTTCACATGAGAAGTACCTACATTGCGTTGGCCATTCAGATCCGTAATATCGTTTAATTAAATTAGTTAGGATAAGGATACGAACTTGTGTCTTTAGACACTTGTACGGCCGAAAGAAAGACATTTTTTTCTCGAATAGATGATTTGAATCCGCGTCTAATTAGCTTAAAAATTTGTTTGATTCCGGATTGAATAAGGCAATTGTTCACGTTTTTTTTAGCATCGGGAACACAAGTAAACAGGTCCAATGATTTTCAGTTGTGTTATACTTACGAATGTGAAACGGTAGGGACTATGGCATTATTAAGTTTGTCGAATGCCGCGTCATCTGGCGGGAGTATGATGCCCTTAAGTTAGATTAATGTCTTCTCCTGCATGCATTGTAAATTTTCTAGGACAGCATCCAAAGTACTAAAAATTGAAATTGCAGGCAACCGACGGAATGAATAAAGCTTGTTCGTCGTAGTTCATGGGAGTTGCTTCGTCAACTCGGAAGCGTAGCAATAAACGAAAAGTAAGTGATGTCTGGGTATACTGCGATTTGTGTGACTTTGTGACCTCGAACGACTTCAGTGTCTATCACATATGATATAAGGAGAGAAACCATATTAGCCTACTCTTAACGAGAATCACCAAGGGGACCAACGGTTTTACGTCCCTTCCGAAGGACGGAGCGCTGAGAACGCCTTCTCTAAACACGCAAATGTAAATCACGGATGTCTGCGAAAAAAAGTACCGTTTTAAGGATTTAAAATAACTTAACCTGTAAAATGGTAAAGCGATCCGGATACAATCCGACATTTATTTCTATTTTTTTTAAATTAAAACAGCTCACATATGCTCAACCCACGCCCTAAATAAAACCGTTATTTCCGCATTAGCCGATTTGTATAACGCACGCGAAAAACCTTGAAACGGCTCAATCTTGAGGCCTAAATCCCAAATTATTTGTCCCGAACTACTACTTCTTACGTCTCAATCGATACAATGGTTTTTCGCCACCGTTTCGATCCTTAAATCTCGTGTTATCTGAGGCCTCCCTTCCGCTTGACCTCCTCTCGATCCTCCGTTCCATTCTTCCGTGTAACTATCAAATAAGAGCAGAAATTTTAGATGCAATTACATTATTAAAGGCATTCTGTCGCTTCCCAGGATGGTATAAGCGTGCAATTTAAACATGTTAAAGATCGGTACGATATACATTTTACAAACTTTCTCATATACTAATTCGTCCTTAAGCTATCTTTTTTTAAATATGTAGAATCATTATGAACATCAACTTAAATAACTATACGAAATTTGATGGAAATCATATGAGCCGTTTTTGAGAAAATCTAATTGTTATTAAAGCTGCACAAGAATAAAGTAGCCTTATATTCATATTTTGAGAAATATTAACCATGCAGTATTATTGAAGACGTAAACTCGAGCAACTGTACGAAATTTGATCAAAATCGTTAGAGCCGTTTTTGAGAAAATGAAATTATTGTTAAATTTTTCCTTAATTATTGTGCAATGTCAACCATTTCTTCGGAGTTTCCATTCTGTGTGATAAAATGCCTAAAAACGAGGTTTTATTAATTACTGCTCTACCATTTAGGCTCTAGAGCCGCGAACAGACAGACAGGCTCACAGAGACAGACGGCATGGCGAAAACCACTTTTTCGGACTCGGATACACCTTAAAACGTGTATTTCCATCAAACTCTCGAGGTCAATTTTTTTTCGCGACTACAATACTTGCTCATTATACTACGTAGTATATGAGAAAGTAATAAAAAGGAGTGTTCTACATGATACGAGATGAAATTCATTCGTCTCGGATAAATTTTTTTGGAAGTAAAGTTTTCCCTACCTATTCAATAACTCATTAAAAAACTTAATTGTTTATTTTTAGGCGCGTTTCGCTTACAGCGTGAGCGCCTATTATAGTCGGTCGGTCCGTCCGTCCGTCCGCATGTTCGTTCTCGGCTTCTACTGAACGGATTTTTATGAAATTTGATATTAAGGACTTTCAATCAAATATAATAAGAAAATCACTAAAATTAATCACGTAAGCCAATCAGGGGTATCACTTTACTGGTGACAAAAAATGAACTTTCCGTCATATCCCGTAAAGTATTGCTCATATTAAAATATCTTTCAAATAAAAGTTGTAGAACTGATAAAGAAGAGTATTTCCTTTCCTATACATTTTTATCATTTGAGTAGCCGTTATCAAGAAAATCGAAAAAGAATGTCTTAATTCGAGTTTAACTTATAATTAGAAATTTTCTTGCATGGTTACTTCTTCATTGTTGCTAACATAAACAATCTCACAAACAAACGCTTAATTTCCTTACGGGTGCATGCAATATTTTTAAATAGGAAGAAAATAGATTATTTTTTATGAAGAAAGTAACTTTAAAACGCTATTTTCCTTACGTACAGGTATATCATTTCCTTCTAATACTCCATTGCGCCAAACGCGCCCATTTGTGATACCGTTGCACACTTTCCTAACTTGTTTAGGTTAGTTCGCGGTTTTTTCTCCTGGTTGTACTCCACGTTAATCTCGATCCTCCAGATGCATCATCCTTTCTTTTTCTCTCCGCGGACCGCGTGATCCCCGATAAAGAATCTTGTTCCGCTAATCCCATGGCCGTATCTTCTCGTCCTTCGCTACAAGAACGGTGCGTCTCTCTCTCTCTCTCTGTCGGCACCGGGAGAGGGAATTTGTGGGCCTTTGCTACGTCCGCCCTCTGGATAGACACAAAAATCTACTGCGACCGCATTTTTTTTTATTATATTCATTCCTCACGTAAAGAGGATTAGCCGAAGCACGACCGATGTTGAAGTTGGGTCCTTTTCGCTTATTCCTCTCCCCCCCTCCCCGCCAAATCCTCTTCCCGGCGCGGTTGATGGTACCTGCAGCCGGATGTTACAAATGCCTCAAGGTTTAAGGGGAGAAAAAAATAGCCGGAAAACCTTTTTTTTTTCTCTCGAAAATTTATGAGGCCGGGAAAGATAAACTCAAACGAAACTAAACAAAACAGAGGCGCGAAAGGGCAGAAATAAAACTATCATCAAGTCTCCGTCACTTTTATGCGATTGAATTATTTTTATTAAGGAAATTGGCATTTCAACAGGAAGAATAAAAAAAGCATGCTCCATAAATGATATATACACATACGCAAAGATTTACGTAAAGATCGTAATCGAAAGGTTGTGCGGTTCTCGAATTTTTATCTCCGAAAATATGTCGTATGTATGTGCTCTCGCGGTTTTTAACGAGACATATATGCTGTAATCTTTCAGAATAAATTTTCTATCTAAACGAATAGGAGACTTTGCGGGAGAGAAAATATTGGTTTTCAAATGTTGTTTGCCGATAAAATTGTAAGAGCGACCGATGTAAACAAAATGTATGACGTTATGCTTGGGATTTCCGCAGACCCATCTCTCTTAAGTTTACCTTTTTGGTAAATATTGTCTTTCATCAGAATACATTTTTTAATCAATTCCTTTCAGATCGTATAATATCTAGGGAGATGAAAATACGGCATTTAATTATTGCTTGACGGATGCCATTTAACGAGATACGAGTATAAGTTTATTTAAGCGCCTATGTTGAAGCGGAAATTCCAATCGACGGATGAAATTCAAAATCATAATACGGCGATAAACGTTAATGAGGTTCATTCGAACTTAATTTAATCAAAAACCTTCAATCTGTTCAAGAGATGAAAGTTGCAACATACAGGCAGACAGAGGAAGTCTCCCGCTACGATCGCTTCGCTGATAAAGAACGCCTGAAAACCTTGAACGTTATAATAAACAAATGTATAACTCGTCAATCGTCTTTAGAAATTTTTCATGTGCATTCCATTGCTCTCAAATAATTTTTAAAGGTGTTAACCATTGCAATTTTCCCAGGGCTGAAAAAAACACAATTTGCAATCGAATCATCGAGTTATTTCTTTCTTTCTAGGTGCGTTTCGCTTCCAGCATAACCGCCTATTAGCGTCGGTCCATCCGTCCGTCCGTCGGCATGTTCATTCTCGGCTTCTTCCGAACGAATTTTCAGGAAATTTGATATTAAGGACTTACAATCAAAGATAATAAGAAAATCGCATAAATGAATCACGTACGGCAATCAGGGGTAATATTTTCCTAGTGACAAAAATAAACTTTCCGTCATATCTCGTAAAGTATTGGTAATCTATTATAATATATTTTGAAGTGTGTGTTTGTTGGTTTGTTCATGGAATTCCTCCTAAACGATAAAAGCTAGAATAACCAAATTTGGTACGATTCTTCCTTACATCCTAACTTAGTGAATGGTCAAGGTTTGGTGAACCGGAATTAATCAGTGCTGCCAATGTGGAGGATTGACATTTTTCCATAAGGTAACACGTATGAATCCATTTATTGACTTGCAAGGTATTCTTCCTTCAAGCATTAAAATACGTAAATATGGACCGATTTTTTTTCATTTTTGCTTTATTCGACGAATAAAACTCTATACTATCGTATTCCTGCGAAGTTTACATGTTATTCGGTAGACGTTTTCAGAAATACGCTATTTGTTTCGAAAATTTGTGGATTTTTCGTACCCCTCCAGGGCGTAACCAAGGCGGTCGTCTTTGTTACCTTCGATTCAATTAGCTTCGATGAAGCTTACAAATAGACGGAAGTTTAACATTATTCGATTCGCACTTTTGCTTAAGCAACGAAACGATCGATGTTTATGGTTAGCAACGCAAATAGATACTGAATATTATTCAGGAAGCGTTTATAAAGATCGATGAAAGTAATTGAACCTTCTTTCGTCTATTAAATACTGGAATCTTACATTTTTTGTAAGTAAAATCATTATATTCTACATTATAATGTTTATTAACGTAAATAAGCTCACGTATCTGGTGTACATTTACCAGTGTTCAATCATGGACAAATGTACGTTTCTTTTTCACGGGTTTCTTGCTTACAAGACATAAAAGTACATATTTCAGCGAGGCATAATTATACAAGAAATGAAGCTGGATTTGGCGAAAGTCATATATATATTATAGGAAATAAAATTATCGTTATATTTGAATGCAAATGGCTCGAAAACGGATTGTTACAAGCAAATATGATTAATTGTTAAGAAAAGCTAATTGTAAGTTAAAAAGTATCTACTATATATTTTAAAGAGTTTGTATGTTGTGCTGTAGTAGCTTCACTAAATCCGTTGAAATTCAACGGGAAATTCTGCTAGTATCAAAATATTTTTCAAATAAAACTGGTAGGACTAGTAGAGCATTTATTTTCCTATACGTTTTTATCGTAGGAGTAGCCGTTATCGAGAAAATCAAACAGGAATACCTTAAATCTAATTGAACTAGTTGAAAATTTCCTGCATGGTTACTTCTTCATTGTTGCTAACATAAACAATCTCACAAACAAACGCTTAATTTCCTTACCTGTGAATTCAGTATTTTTAAATAAGAAGAAAATGAATTATCTATGATGAATAAAAGAACTTTAAAACGCTATTTTCCTTACGTACACATATATAATTTCTTTCAAATAATTCATAACACGAAACGCGCCCATTTGTGGCACGCTGTACATTTTCCTAACTTTTTCAAAAATAAAAGATAGTGCTGAAATTATTCATCGTAACTCGTAAAGATTCAAACGCTGATCTACGTTGCCCTGGGATAGCCTTTCTTCACGTTTCTGACGTCGGACCTCGAATTTCATTATGAATCTCTTTAGTAAAACGCATGGATGCACTTTTTCTCGCTGAATTCCGTTACACACATTGCAGTTCCGTTATTAATCCATTTAGTGCAATGAACGCCACAGGAAACCGTGACCTACTTTCCTCCTAAGACGATTTTTATCATAGAAATTCCCGCCGCGAAAACGGAGTTCCTACACTCTTATCTATCCTTTTGCGTAAAAACAGAGTGTCTCATTTGATATCTTACTGAACGAGAGAGGATGATCTAAAGAGATTTTTTTAGAAACTCCCTCTGAATCCCTTATCAAATTAATTCGCGTATCTTTCAGATGATCAAATGGCCTATCGAACTTGCCTTGCTTTCCAGAACGCTTAACGTCTCCCTTTCGTATCGAGGTTTCCGTTGAATGTACCGGGTCTATTAGATGTTTGGACACATTTTATTTTTTACTTTCTCCATAAACGAAGTACCGTATATTGAGAAATTATTGTATTCGCGAAAAAAATCGATCTAGAGATTTTGATGAAAATATAAATTCTAGGTGTACATGAGTCCGAAAAAGTGGTTTTCGCCATGCCGTCTCTCTCTGTGGATCTGTCTGTCTGTCCGTCTGTCTGTTCACGGCTCTAGAGCCTAAACGGTAGAGCAAAAAATGAATGAAATCTCGTACTTAGGCATTTTATCATACAGAATAGAAACTTTGGAGAAATGTTTAGAATTGCAATATAATTTAGGGCAGTTTGTTCAAGGCAATTTTAACAACAACATTATTTTCTCAAAAACGGCTTAAACGATTTTGATCAAATTTCATACAGTTACCTGAGTTTATGTCTTCAATAATACCTTGTATTTCATATTTCTCAAAAAATGAATATAAGGCTGGTTTATTCTAGGGCAATTTTAACAAAAATTTATCTCAAAAACGGCTCATACTATTTTCATAAAATGTCGTATAGTTATTTAAGTTGATGTTTGTAATAATTATACATAGGTTTTATTTTTAAAAAGATATATAAACAACGCATTAGTATAGGAGAAAATTTGTACAATGTATATTGTACCGATTTGTTAAAATTGCGTTGTTGTTTTTTTACGTATTTAAGGAAGTACAACAACATAGTGGCTGAATGTATCAATCGAGAAAAGTTGCCGTCTTTTTAACCCTAAAATTGCAATGACTATTATGCCTTAGACTTCTTTGGACACATAGCATGTTATCGTGACCGCAAAGTCGGTGGCAGTCGCAATTGTAACGTCATTTTTTTCTTGATTCCGGGAATTTTCTTTTTTTTTATGAATTCAGCATTACACCGAAAATTTGAAAGGGCAAAGAAGTTGAAAAAAGATCAATATAGTGAAAGCAATTCTTTTTATCGTTATGTAAAAAACCAAACATTTTTATGCGCTGTCGCTATGCTCCACGCATTTTTTCGCGTCGGTATTCCATCTTCGACCTGTAACTACATTCCGTACCAAAGGTTGTAATCGAAAGAAGTTATAATCTAAAATAAGGATACAACAGCGTCAAAAGTACGACTCTGGTAACAAATACACAACTAATTTTTTTTAAACTGCAAAGAGAAAACAAGCGTACTCGATCATTGTAAAATCGGCCTGAAAGTGTTAAATTTCTATGTTTAACACGTGCGTCGACCGTATTAGATTAAAAATGCTGAGGATGGTAATTCTGCGTTTGTAAGCGTCTCATGATAACCGATGAGGAATCCATCGCCATAGACAATCCATCTACTTACATTGAATCGTGATTCTTCTCATCGGTGGCGGCTTTAGGTATGCTTGGGCCCCTGGCGCTAAACTATTGGGAGACCTGCAATCTAAATACCGTATTTACTCGTTTAATATCCAGACTTTTCCCCCAAAAGTTCCCATCAAAAAAAGGGTGTGTGTGCGGACATGAGATTTACCCATTCATATTTAGGGGTAGGCCACCCGCGAAACGCCTTCTCAATTCTTCACGCCTTCTCAATTCTTCGCGCCTGGCGTGAGGTATTGAGTCGGCATTTTTCGGTAGGCGCAATATACCGTGCATTTTATTGCCCCAATTTTTAACCAAGGTATTTTTTAATGCGTTAAATAATATAATATTATTATTTATTACATATTTAAAAAAAAAAACTTTGCCAGCTGTCAGTAGGAAACCTAAGTCACGTAAATATTCCGTGTAAATAGAATAGGGTCAGAAATAGTCTATCCCCATAGAAAAGGCAAAGAAAGAGAAATAAAAAACTGAATTGCATATATTTATCATTAGATACAAAGGAATTATATAAGACTACCTTTTAAAATTCGTGACATGCTCAAATCATATTTTACCGTAGCTACATTTTTTGGGTTCCTTTGAAAATAACGCAGTTTAAATTAAATAACTTGAGAATGTGTAACGACTCAAAATGGGACCTTTCTGCGAGATTAAGGAGCTATACTCCAAAATAGGTTTTTCGAGTAGTCTCCGTATAATATATTGACATTGAATGTCAATTTTTCATGATTCCGTACTTTAAAAAGTGTATTAAAAAGTCATTCTTATATGTCACTTCTTAAGTATTAGCTTGCTGCCGTAATTGTATCATCAAACCCGGCTTCAGATAGATTATTCAACCGATGTTGCCGCAAAATACTATCACATTCGAAATTTTGAAAATGAGGGCATTACACGAATTTCTTTTTTTCCGAATTCTAACCTAACAGTTGCCCGTTTATTTGAACCCTATTAACGATCGCTTCGACAGCATCCCATCGTAGGTTTTAAAATGAGATATTTACTATTCCGAAATTATATACAGAAACATTTTTTTCGGGCCCCTTATTCCAGCCGACTGCGACTTCTCTTAAATCCGCCAATGTCCGTAATGCCTTTTATTAAGGACTAGTGTAATTCCCGTTGAAATATCAAGGGAAGAATTAAAGATAGATTGATTATTAATATTTGCAATTAAATATAAAACAATGAGGAAATAGCCTGACCGTCTTCTGAAAGCTCCTAGCAGTTATAATAACTGCCGCAAGGTGGCAGTACCAATCTATGAGGTGAAATATTATTTGCAAAGAAACAGACAAAACGACAGAAACTGAAAATTCTAATAGGAATGTTCCTGTTAGAAACAGTCACTACAAACTTCAACTGTGCCTGGATTACCTCATTGCTCGTGCCACAGGAAAATGAAAGAGTTCAGCGGGAAAAAAAGGACTCGATATCGAGTCCAGGAAAGTTTAACCACTCCGGAATGGAGGAATTGAATCAGGATACTTGCGATGCTAGTCTTTTAAAAATTATGGATGCTATTTTTATTCTTTCTCCGATCTTTCTTCACATTGGTCGGTTTCCTACTTTAAAATTAAGACTGAAGTTTGCACTTGACGTTCCATGAAATATTCGAGTACAGTGATAGGGAATGAGAATTGACGGGTATTTGCGAATGCGACTGCTGACTCCTAATGTGAATCAATCGCAGTTTCACTAAATTTTCAAAATAAAATCTCCAGATTTTAAGTATACGGGTAGTAAATAATAAAAATTTGTTAAATTCATCATCTTCTTCTTGAGTGCAACTGAAAATCACTTTTATAAAGACTAAAAATAAGAGATTATTCTCGTTTTTGTCCTGAAACAAAAATAAAGAAAGGAAATTCCATCGAAAAGCAGTCAGTGACAAAGTTTCGTGTAATGACTGTCATTGAATGTATCGAAAAAAAAAGTGCTCGCATTTGCTGCCATGCATAAGCACGCGGCTTAAATATTTCTTCGGATCGATTTTTCGTATCCACGCGTGCGAAGTGCGCGTCTTTACTCGCTTGTTATTTCTAAAAGAGCGCATGCCATCCGATGGAATTAGAGCCAAAAGACACCTACATAAAGGAAGGAGGAGGCTTGAGGCGTACATACATATTGGGAAGGGTTTTCAGAATGTTGCGCGGAGGGAGCGTGTTCTTGAGAGATATTGCCGCGTGGCGTGCAGCGGAGAGGTTTAGTCGATTCGCCCTATAAATCTGTCAGCTACATTTTTCGTCTTCCTCCACCCCCACCTCACATTATCCCTCCTCCCCCACCCCAACTCTTCCCCTCCCCTTCACCCTCCTCCCCCCTCTTCCCATACCCCCTTTGCCTCACGATGGCTCGACTCGGAACAAGGAAAGTTTTCCGCGAGGATGTGATTTATTGTCTCCGCCATCCGCCTCAGATGGAAAAAGTTCGGAGGATTAATCCCGCCGCGACGTGATTGGTTAATTCCCGCAATGTCGTCGGAAGACCACGATTGAAAATCCGGGAAAAAATGTATTCCCCGCGGAAAACTCCGTTTTCTTCCTGATCAAAGATGGCACCTCCTCGGAAGTTTGAAAAAATAGCGCCTCTGCGGAAGTTTGGCAATCGTCTCGTCGTAATCATCTTTTCTGAAGTATATGCATTTTCGTGCGACGCTAATGAAACATTTTTTTTGTCTCTTTTCTTATCCCTGAGCCAATTTCGACTTTGGCACCTCTCGAATTGAGATTCCTGAATGCCGTTCAAAAGTGTCTTCGGGTGGTGATTTCTTTGGGATGCATTGTTTTGGGATTCTTGTCAAACACCGTTAATGGTCGAAGGAAATTGAAGAAGTATTTCAGTTTCTTTGAAAATGAAACGTAAAAGCTTTATGGTTGGCATACAAGGTAGGTAGAAAGAGAGATGGGAAAAAATTCCTTTTTTAAATTATATTAAAACATCTAGGGGATTCTCATTTTAAAAATCACGTCGCGGTCTCCATCCAGCGAGGTCGGATTTTTTCACGTGAATTTTAATCTAAGTTTGTTGCATTTTTTTTTCTTTTTTAGAGCTCGAGCGAACTCCGTTGATATTTCATTTGACCTGAAGGTTACGGAACGATTTTAATTTTTCTCAACTGTCACAGTGTAGACCGGAGTGGATTCGAGACTCTTTTCCATCGGAGATAAAAGGTATGCTTGGATTGGGATTTTTCGGAGATAAGTATGCGTTGTAGAATGGAAGGAAACGGTCGGACTACTTTAGAGAGAAAACAGGTGAAGAGCGTTCTATTATTCGGAGGAGTGAAATGGTTCGTAAGTTAGTTTAAACCAGGGGCGTGCAACCTTTTTACGTGGTGGGCCGCATTCACGCATGTGAGTGGTTTGGAGGACCGGATTAGAAGTCACAAGTAGCTTGGCGGGCCGGATGAGAGTTTACATAGGAACTTACTCAAGATATTTTAAATGTGAAAATAAAGTTTTAAACCATTCTTACCGTGAAAATTTCCCCAGGTTATTTATTATGACAACGGCAGTTCTTAATATGTACAAAATTGTCTGTAATAAATATCGCAGACCATATATTCACCAATGCTTCGCGGGCCGCAGAATATGCGCCGGATGCGGTCCGCGGGCCATAGGTTTCACGCCCCTGGTTTAAACCAAAACTAAACGCGGGAGGTTTCTTTATAACAAATTTACACACACACACACATATACCTGAATGCTTGCAAACGTTTACAGAGATCGGGAGAGAGAAATATTTGCCTTAAAATTGCGTTAAATCGTGATTGTAATCTGTTTTCGAATAGGTTATCGATTGAATTATGAGCAGCTCAAAAAGGAACGGACATGAAATCTATTACATCCAGTCGAATTCAAGATTTTCGAAAAATGCACCTCATATTAAAACGGCTGATGATGACTTGCATTTCAGCTGCTGCCGGAGTATTCTTTGCAAACGCTTTTAGATAATAATTCATCTTATGCACAATTTATTTACGCTTTTCCTGCGTTTCTACGACCTTTCTCTTCAAATTGTAATTCCTTCTTTTTTAAAGTCGTATTTCGTGCTTTCACAAGGCGTATATTTGTTAAGGCGAAGTTAATACAAAGTTTTACAAAGGATAGAAAGGTAACTTGCAAGCGTGAGTGCATAAGAATAAATACAAATGTGAACTTGGAGGAGGAGGAAAAATTCAGAACTTGAGAGGGAATCGAACCCGGGTCTTCTGCTTGCAGGTTAGATTCTTAACCAACTAGGCCATGGGTCACCAAACGTTTTAATAAAAGGGCCACATGAGGCTTATTGTACGACTCTGCTGGCCACATATCACCTTTCAAACGACTGATCGGGCGGTGTGAAAATTTCTAAGAGCATATTTCGTGAATTTTTTTTGTAATTCTGTAATTTATGTCATATATTAAAAGTATCTTGCATATAGGCACTCGGAAAATACTGTTTAGATATAAAAAATTATGTCTAATAAAAACTCCTAAAGATAAATACACAAAGCTTAAAGAAATTGATGGGCCCGCGGGCCGCAGTTTCAAGCTTCCATTCTCGAATTGGAATCATACTTCCGCAAACCTTCGCAGCATATTTCAGACAGCTGCTATATGGATTACGCACAATGCGACCCTGAATGTTAAGAAAAAAATCGGTACAACATGCATTGTTCGAACTTTCTCATATACTAATGCGTCGTATATCTTTAGATAATGAAAATCGTATCAGCCGGTTTTTAGATAATCCAATTTTTGTTAAAAATGCCCAAGAATAAACTAGCTTTATATTAATTTTTTGAGAAATATGAAGTATGTAGTATTATTGCGGACGTATACTCAATTAACGGTACGAAATTTGATCAATATCGTTAGCCGTTTTTGAGAAAATCAATTTATTGTTTAAGTTGCCTTGAATAAACTAGCCTTATATTCATTTTTTGAGAAATATGAACTATTTGGTATTATTGAAGACGTAAGCTCAAGTAACAGTACGAAATTTGATCAAAATCGTTATAGCCGTTTTTGAGAAAATCAAATTGTTGTTAAAAATAGCTAGAAGAAACTTCCCTTAATTATTGATCAATGTCAACCATTTCTATGTATACTCTGCTCAGTATGATAAAATGCCTAAGTAAGAGATTTCATTCGTTTTCGCTCTACCGTTTAGGCTCTAGATCCAATAACATTCAGAGAGACGGCATTGCGAAAACAACTTGTTCGAACTCAGCTACACCTAAAACGTATATTTCCGTAAAAATCTCGAGGTCGAATTTTTTCGCGATGGCAATACTTTCTCAATATACTTCGTATATGAGAAAGTAAAAACTGCAAATTACGATACATTTCATTGTATTCCTCCACAAGTCTTAAAATAAAAACTTTTAAAATCTCCACACTCACAGCCTTACTTCCGTTACGATTTTATACTGGTGCTGAGTTATTATCGATTTTATGTGGCCTAATACGAACCGACATAAAACTACATATTGTATGCATGCAGTGACCTTAATATAAAAGTCATTAAAAAGAAGTAATATTTCTTCGAGTAGCACAGGATTTTTACCATCCATTCAGGGATAATAATTTCGTTTGTGATTCAGATTTTTGTTTTTATTTCGAAAACAATTCGCCACTGCGGAACATGCTTTATTGTCTTCTGAAAGCTCGCAGCCTCCTCTTTCCGAAAGCGATTTATTGGATTTCCTGAAAAGTAATATACCGCCTCGTGGGCTATCGTGCCAATTCAGAGACCGACAAATATTAATCGTGCGGGTGTTTCACACGCCTCGTATAAGTATCTGCTTCCATTATTATTTTTTATGATGGAGAATGATTTTGTTTTGCTGTTCCCTTAATCACGGTTCCGTAATGGAATTTGCGAAATATAAACACGGAAACATGAATGGATTGCCCTGCGTTATTCATTCTCTCCGCACGAATTAAGTGAGACTGTTTTTTTCCCTTCCTTCCCTCAATTACATTAAAAACCAGAAATTTTCATTCGTTTGTCTGTGTCGAGTAGCGTGTTTAGGTAATGGAGGTATTCAAATTTTATGTACCTGAGCGCATTAATGAATTGAATAAATTTGGAAAGGAGTGCCATCGCGTACTGTTTTCAAATTAACGTCTGAAACTCGAAATTTTAGAGCTTTTTATGTAAAGAAATAGCTTATGTTTTCGGTTTTTCTATCCGTCCGTCTGTTAAGATAAATATCTCTCGAATCCTGAAACTTGGAGAGTTTAAATTTACGTTATAAGGCGGGCTACATGTAAGGTAGACGTGATACAAAATTGGTTTATCTGGGATCAGCTGCTTTCTACCACTTTAATAAGAAACTCGTTGCAGGGCATCATAAATTAGCATTTTTAAATTAGTTAAAATTAAGATAGGAACTATGGGCATGGGCAGTTCTATAGCTGAAAGACTGAGGTTTATATTTTTAAGGACAGAATTCAAATACTTGTAGAATGAGAGCGAAGAATTGTTTTTACCAAAAAAATTATGGTAAACATTCCGATTTTTTACGATGGGAAATGTAACTGTCATAGCAACGAGTCCTCTGCTTTTGAATGGGAAACATATTATTGCGTAGCATCGATACAATGCAACAAATGGGGATTTATAGGCCATCAACTATCGATATCAACTATATATGTAATCTTATGATGAAGTCATAATTTTAAAAGAAGTAACAGTTTCTACCCCATCCAATCTCTCTCCTTTCAATTCCTCCCTAAATTTATATCATCAAAATAGTGTAAACTTGTTTCAAAATTTAACCAAATCCCGAATTCTTACCGCCTTCAATTCCTCCCTCCAGTAGACTATATTCTTTCTGAAATCATTTTTATTTTGTAAAGTGGTAAATGTGAAAATGGACTGTCCCGAATTACATGCCGTTATAAAATTTCCTTCTCCTGCTAGAAATGCTCGCCTTCATTCTATATTCGACGTGGACACTTCCTGCTCATCCTAAATTCGCCGTTCTCTTTTTTTTTACAGAATCCTCCTTCTTCTTAACCGCCTTCAGTCTCATCCTAACTTTGAAAATTTTCATGCTTCTCTGCGCGCGCGTGTGTGTGTGCGTGTGTGCTACCAATAACTCGAGAAAGAATCGAGATGGATATTCTAATGCTGGCATGAATGCTCGATTCACATATTTTAAAGGTTTGACGAAAAAAAGTCTCGAAAAAAGTCCTGGGTTCGACTCCAAGAAAGACATTTCCATTGCCCATAAAATAGCACGTAAAAATCGACTTTTCGACGAGCAGGCTTTCGTTCTTTTTTATATTAAAATTAGAAAGAATTAACCTGCGATCTTCGGATCTGAACCATTTTGTAGAAAAAAATATAAAGTTTCTTATTCTGTTCATCTTTTACCGCCTACGGTTCTAAATCTCTCATCTTAAACGTTAAATTCACATATTTTGGGGAAATCTTGCCATTTTAACGGGATGTTGCCTTGCCTACCAAATACATTTTTACACCTCGAAATCCTATTGCTATTTTAATCCTTATTAAGCGTGCTTTTAATACGAGAGAGAGAGATAAAGAAGGAGAGGGAAATATTTTCATAGCAACCAAAGTAAACAAAATTCGTAAATTATTATATTGAATATACCTACATTCATTCTCATTCGTGGAAGAATATACGCAACTATGTTAAGTGTAAGATATAATTGTTCTCATTTTGGAAGTTTCGGTATGATAACATAATTTTGTATCTTCTTTACTCCCGTCATTTTTGACGGACTGTAACCTAGTATGTATATAAATGCGTGAGGAAAAGGAATGGTAATAATAAATGTGGCAACAAGGTGTAGAAGGGAGCCCAGTGGACACTTACCAGAATTTGTAGAGCAGCTGGGGGTGCCGAAGAAACACGAAAAACTAAACACAGTATCGGATGCTTCGTCAGCGACGGAGAGAGACGTTGGTGACTGCATTTCGCATTTTCCATTGTTATAAACCTTTTTAAAAACATTTTTTCATGGCTAAAAACTACATTTCACGTTACATCGGCATATATTTTAATATTGTCTTTAACAAATATAAAGTAGATTCTTTCAGGTTAATACATATTTTTGTCCAAAGTTCCTATCTTCATTTTAAGTTGTTAAATTTGCAGAATAATAAAAGCCTGCACGTAAACCAATCAATTTTCACGTGTTATCTTACGCGATCTTAAACAATCACATGGAAATACGTTAACTCCCTGTATTTGGCAGCACTGACTAATCCCGGTTAACGAAACCTTCACCGTTCGCTAAGTTAATGTGTGAATAATAACTGTACCAAAGTTGCTTATAGTTTGGCCGTGCATAATGAGACACACAAACAAACAAACAGACATTCGGAAATACAAACACACGAACTAAACGCTTCTGCTGATTGAAGCTTTAACACTCGGCACATTCGCTCGGCTTTAACTCCCGAGAGACCGTTCGTCTGGGGGGGAGCATCATGAATGGATACAAGGTGGCGTGCGATGGGCAAAATGGGAGGGGAAGAGAGAGAGAGAGAGAGGGAGAAAGAGAGAGAGAGAGCAGAGGGGTAGACGAAAAGGATATCGCCTCTTCACGCCTTCTGCGAATTCCACCCGAGCGAAGCCAGAGCCAGCCCCCCTCCCCCCTCCCCCCCCCCCTCCCCCCACACAAAAAATATATACGCGTATACATATTTAATACGGTCGTTAAATGAGATTCATTATTATGGTTGGATAGAGAAAAAATTCGTATAGTGATTTACGGTAAGCAGAATAGGCGAAGCGTGTGCCTCACAAGTGCAAAATTAAATGAATTCTTCATAACCTCGCGTCGGGATTTGTTTACAGGCTATTCTTATCGTCTAGTGTCCCGTTTGATTTTTGCGAACTAAAAGGAGTGCATATTCATTTAAAAAAAAAGAAAAATGTAATAACGCGCTATAATTAACGTTGGTCCACGGTATCGTCTTTGCGATGTTTTTGCATTTTTGTTCACGATATGTGCTTCAATGGCTTAAATCCTAAATCAAACCTCCATAAGCGGATGCCGTGATAAGTAGTTGTGTGCGCACGGCGAATTTATTGTGCGCAAAACGTATGTGCGTTATGTCATAAAATATGCGCAACTGCAGGTGGCTTTGATGGGAAAAGAAAAATTTAGTCGATTTATATCTAAAAGAGCGATTTTGTCCATGCTAGGTTTTAACATCAATCGTTCATTTGAAGGTGGAGATATGAGATCTTATTGCCAGAGTATTTGATGGATTTAATGCATTTCTTAATAGCCAATGCACCCGACGAAAAGAAGTTATACCCGAGTGGAATTGGTTTGATTAATCAAGCGGAAATCATAAAGCTTTTGCGTTCTTTGACACCGCATGGCACACCGAAACCAGGATTCCAAACAGAGCGGTGTTTTTCTGGAAGGTAAAAATGTCACATTTAACGCCCACGAATGAATTTTGCGTGATTGATGCGTAAAATGTTGGATCAAAAAGTCTCACTTTGGGTGGTCGTGAAATTTTCGTAATGGCACGAGTTGGTGAAAATTTCGTCGCGACCTCTACGGAGAAAAACGAATGTTCGCAGTCCTGGAAAAGAATGAGATCGTTCTTAGCACGATTTCTTAATAGAAAAATCGGTACAACGTACATTGTGCAAACTTTCTCATATACCAATGCGTCGTTTAGTTATCTTTAGAAAATGAAAATCGTATCAGCTTGTTATTAGAAAATCCAATTCTTCTTAAAGTTGCCCAAGAATAAACTAGCCTTATATTTATTCATTGAGAAAAAATAAATATGTAGTATTATTGCAGAAGTATACTCAAGTAACGGTACAAAATTTGATCAAAATCGTTAGAGCTGTTTATGAGAAAATAAAATTAATGTTAAAGTTCCTAGAATAAACAAGCCTTATATTCATTTTTTGAGAAATAGGAAATAGTATTCTTGAAGACGTAAACACAAGTAATTGTACGAAATTTGATTAAAATCGTTAAAGCCGTTTTTGAGAAAAAACAATTTGTTGTTAAAAATGCGTCGAATAAACTCTCCTTAATTATTAAGAAATGTCAACCATTTCTTCATAGACTATTATACATGATAAAATTCCCAAGTACGAGATTTCATTCATTTTCGATTTACCGTTTAGACTCTAGAGCCGCGAACAGGCCCACAGACAGACAGACGGCATTGTGAAAACCACTTTTTCGGACTCAGCTACACCTAAAACGTATACATATTTCCGTAAAAATCTCGAGGTCGAATTTTTCGCCATAACAATACTTTCTCCATATACTTCGTATACGAGAAAGTAAAAAACGCGCTTGTGTTATAACTCTGTCTGTATGTCCGTCCGTCTGTGAAAATCGACTGTTTTTGTACTAAGAGATACCTACGTACTTGGAAAATTATTTTTCAAATTAGTAATTTATAAATTTTCCAGTGAATAGATTTTCCGAATAGTTCATAGATCTTCCGCAAGGAGTCTTCAAATTAGGAAAATTGCAAAGTTTGAATCGACATTGTATACAAACGCGAAATTACCTTTGAATAAGATAGATGGTGTCAATCTATGAATTTCGCCTCCGATTGGAATATTCCATTGTTGCACAGATTTTCCGTTAGGATGGCTTCATCAAATTCGGAAAATTCAAAACTTAGAAATGTCGTTGAATCTAAACTATTATTCGCGGATAATTAGGTCTATTGAGGATTTACATTCCAATGTCACGATGAATGAACGTGGTTCCACCTCTTACTTTAGCGGTGCCGTATTACCAATTGAAATCAGGGAATGCCGAAATTTCTAAACACGAGTCTTGAAAATAAGAGACCTTTTACAGCGGAGCATATTCATTTGCATAAAGCGACTTTGATTCAAGTCCCGCTTGGTAGTCATACGCTCTTGACGTGGAGTAAACGAGCAGCGATTTCAAAAACAAATCTGATGTGGCCAACACATGATTTTCTCCACACAGAGCAATGTATATGATTGTTATCGACATTAGCGCCCTCAGAAATATTTATCAGCGATTTCGCTCGAGAATAATTTAAAAGCATTTCAATAGTCTTTCTTTAATAAAAACAAGTTAGGAAAGCGTACAACGTATCACAAATGGGCGCGTTTCGTACAATGGAGTATTAGAAAGAAATTATATATGTACCTGTACGTAAGGGAAATAGCGTTTTAAAGTTCTTTTCTTCATCATAAATAATCCGTTTTAATCCTATTTAAAAATAGCGCATGCACATGTAAGGAAATTAAACGTTTGTTTGTGAGATTGTTTATGTTAGCAACAATGAAGAAGTAACCATGGAGGAAATTTTCAACTCGAATTAAGACATTCTTTTTTGATTTTTTAGATAACGGCTACTCCTACGATAAAACTGTATAGGAAACGAAATACTTTTATTTACTAGTTCTACAACTTTTATTTGAAAAGTATTTTGATATGTGCAATACTTTACGATATATGACGAAACTTTAATTTTTCTCACCAGTAAAGTGGTACTCCTGATTGGCGTACGTGATTCATTTATGCGATTTTCTTATTATATTTTATAGTAAGTCCTTAATATCAAATTTCATGAAAATCCGTTAAGTAGAAGCCGAGAACGAACATGCGGATGGACGGACGGACGGGCAGACGGACAGACCGACGATAATAGGTCCTCACGATGGAAGCGAAACGCGCCTAATAATATGTAAAGAAAATTTTGACTTTCTATGGATAACAAAATTTCGATGCGCAATTAAAATGACCCATGGAGGCGTACGCACCGCTATCGACAAATAGAAAGTTTTATCACTGCAGCGGAAACAATGCTATAACTTATTTAACATAAATTTAGAATAAAAGTCAAGATATCTCTTCAACTATCCGTTTTATGAAAAATTGTTTCAAACAAAACTTGTATAAAATTTTATTCTTTAAACGTCTTATAATAACAACTATTTATGAAAATAGAGTTTTAAAGGAGACATTCGAAAAAAAACGGAAATGCGACATGTATAAACATCCACTTCCGGTTGGTCTATGTTGTTAAAAAAAAACTAATCAACTCTTGTCACTGTTATGAAAATATTATATTTGAATTTTGGTACTACTGAAATGACAAATAATTTTCGAGTTAGATCGCCCACATAATTCCTATAACATACACACACACAGACATCATCCTATCACATATAGACACACACACAGACATCATCGAGAAAATAGTCAAAACGTGTTCTAGGGACCTCAAAAGGTGTATTTCCGTTGAAATCTCGAAGTCGATTTTTTTCGTGAATACTACTCTCTCTATATGTGCTATATGGAGAAAGTAAACAAGGTGAGAGAGAGAGAATGACGTAATCGTATCTCGAAAGAAGCGAGAATCTCATCAACCTCGAGCCCAGCGTCGTTCCCCATCTAAAGTTGTCCTTCCTCGGCGGACGGTTCGTCGTGTCTCACGCGGCGTAGCTTACAGCAGGCGGTTCCTTTCGCGAAGATTATTCCATCGCGCCTTTTCAAAGCACCGTAATTCTTTCCCCGCGTCGTTCGATCGAATAAAATGGTCTATTCAGCCCCAGACCTCCAAACCCTTTCCTTCCACCTCTCCGCGACTCCAACGTTAATTTCCCTTACTCTCCACCCTTTCACGTCCCGACGCCTTTCTCCAATCTAAAATTCATCGGGACCATCTCTTGTCCCTGGTTCATTTTATGCCTCTCCCCACCCCTCCATCCCCTCCACTTCTCCCTCCCCCTCCCTCCCCCTCTCCCCTCCTTCATCTCCCCTTCACTTCGCTCCCACCTCAATTATTCAAGCCGAGTCCTTCTCCCTTTTTATCTCAGGATAAAATTCCCATTCTCTACATTCCTTCCCATATTTCCCTCCCTCTCACGCAAGCCTTCGCATAAAAGGTTACGATCATAGAATGAACGCGATGTTATTTTTTCCTAATTTATTATTTTTTTCAAACCCTCCTCCGTTTTTTTTATAAAAATCTCTCTCTCTTTCCGCTTATGAGGTGCTGTGGAGGACGGAAATCAGGGCATCCAAGCGATTATCCAATTGGAGCACAAACGGGTTAGGAGTGGCGAGCGAAATATTCGTATCCTTAAATTTAGGAAGAGTTTCTCTAAGGCAGGGGTTGTGCAACTTTTATCTGCGTGGTATACTATATATATTAGATATATATATACACACACACACATAAGTTTCAGATCATAACGAGAGAAGCAAAATGTACCAATGAAATTAGCACTAGAATAACGAAAGCAAAAGCCGCTTTCAGAAGAATCTCCTACTAACGGGAATATATAGGAGGATATCCGCAAGAAGTTGATAAAATGCTATGTATAGAGTATAGCTTTTATGGGGCAGAAACATGGACGCTAAGGAAAAATGATATTAAATACTTGGAAAGCTTCGAAATGTGGACATGGAGAAGAATGCTGAAGATAAAATGGACAGATAGGTTGAAAAACGAGAAAGTACTACGAAGAATAGGAGAGAAGCGAACGATTCTACAGACCTTCAAAAAGAGGAAAGCGAACGGGATTGCACATTACCTGAGGAGAGATAGCATGATTAAAGACGTGCTAGAAGGAAAACTGGATGGAAAAAGAGAAAGAGGTAGGAAAAGGTTTCAGCTGGTAGACGACATGAAAGGGAAAGAGAACTATCAAGACATGAAGAAGATTGCGAAAAACAGGAGTATATGGAGAACCAAGTTTAACCATGAATAATCACGGGCCTGTCTACGGACGGACTACCTATGATGATGACGTATACACACACTCATGTGGAAGGTAAATTGCTCACTGGGTTTCCTTCAACAGCTAGTTGCCCTATATGTATAGTTTCAATCTAAATGATTAGGATACTGGTTCATATTTGTATTTTTTTACAAATGCTTATTTATTCGATTAATTGTGTATGTAAACTTGCGTCAAAACGAAATAGAGTAAGGTCCTCAACTTACGAACACAGGTACTTACGAACGATGCTCCGTATGTTTTGATAAATCGAGCAAAAAAACGCCAACTCGCCAACGCCTTTTCTCTCGCGTATTACTTGAAACGGCGGAGCGCAGCGTCAACACTCCGCGGGATTTTGTTCGGCGCAATAATCCGTTATACTCTTTAAGTTATGAGTTACTTGCGAACTTTTGAAACGCAACCCGTTCGTTAAGTCGAGGGCCTACTGTACATCGTTTCAAATATGAGATTTGTTGTGATACGATAAAATGTAATATTTAATAATATTTCGCACTTAATAATAATCGAGGATTTAGGCATCATAGAAATCTACGCTGTGGAACATTCATTTGTTTGAGGAATTTCCTGCGGCGATGGTTTTAATACGTGATCAACGGGCCATGCTACGAACAGACAAACAAACGTCAATAAATAAAAGTTAAAAAAAATATTTATAAGCACCGAGTGTCAAAAGAGACGTACATTGAGACACCGTGGAAGATCCGAGTTTGAACTACACATTAGGTCAATCTAAGTACGCGAAACGTTTATGAAATTAAAATTGGCGTTGGGTTTTCTTAGATCCAACCAAAAGTTAACGTAAAGCGATAACACTAAAAGATACATTTAGTTCTTCACAGCACAAGAAAAATTTACCTATTGCTTTCGTGAGTAGGTTTTTTTCTCCATACGTAGAGTTTAGGAAAAAGTATCGTATTCGTGAAAAAAAAATCGAATTCTAGAGTTCAACGGAAATACACGTTTTGAGGTTCCCTGGGTACGTTTTGACTATATTCTCGATGATGTGGGTGCGTGTGTGTGTGCACGTATTGGAATTTTGTTGGCACTTTTAACTCAAAACCTTACAATCAGATCAACACAAATCCTTATACTTTAATTTTTTTTAGTAATTCGAGATCTGAAAAGGTTTATCGTTGAAATTGGTCAACCGGAAGTGGAGATTTTTCCGTTTTTCCATTTATCTCTTAGTCAGAGCAGTGGTTCTCAACTGGGGATCCGTATGTCGTCTCCAGGGGGACCGCGAGTTGATTTTGGTACCTTATACATATATTAACCCTCAGATTACCGAACATTTTTTCTTCTATTTTTTACCAACGGGGGTACAAAATGTACCCCATTAAAATTTGTAAAATTTTCTTTAATATTTATATCTGAGGCTGTTTTAGAATAGAAATATGATTTTTAAGAACATGTTCACAATATAACATGCAAGTTACGTTTTTATTTGCATTTTTAATACATTCATCTGAATCACTTTTGTGCGGTGGGACATACTCATTATTCAATAAATATTCGTCCTCATCTAAGTAATCACCTTCTAATTACTCTTGCAACAGTTAAAAATGTCTATCGAACATTGTAAGTCCGAGAGCAAGCTCGTTGGTTTACGTTACAGTATTTACAAATAGGGGTACATTTTGGACCCCAGTTGCTTTTTATTAACTTTTTCATTTCTTAAATATTAAGTGAAAAAAACTTTGTTCACATTCTTACTTTTGAATAGGTTTTAAGCGAATATAAAAATTGAGAATTAATTTTAACTTAAACTGTGCAAATGATTTGAAAATACGACGCGCGAGGTACAGAATGGACCCCATTGGTAATCCGAGGGTTAAAGAGATGCATGATTTTCCTTAAGATTCGTTTTGATCGTTTAGAGTGGTGGAATAACGTTCGGAAATGCCTTAAAAGAAAGGTCTCATAGCATAGTAGATTACGTTCTTTATTACGTCAAGTAAGATCTCGGCTGCTGTCCAATGGATTTTAGAAGTTTTGGGTAGACGGGCAGAGATGAGATAAATGAATGAAAAATATCCTAGAGCAGAAGTCCTATTAGCATGCTAGCTATGTCATATTAGCGTGTATTTTTAAAAGAGTAGAAACCGTAGGTACTATTTGCAGTAAACTGAATTTGTGACCCTCTCTTGTAGAAATATTATTTGCCAAGATCAAGTCTGTGCCCCAACCAACAATCGTATTCATTGTTCTGTATGGAGAAAGTCATGTACTCGACACATCATATTTTTTTAAAAAAATAATCATCAGTTGATAAATTATTTCGTGGTAACATGCAATGGATGGATTCCTTTCCAGCTGGAAATTTTGAATTAATTTCGTCATCTTGAGTGAATTCATTCGCTATCTCGTACCATCTCTAGCCGTGTCTCGTGCGTTAAGCCCAATACGACCCTGCCAGTCCCTTAAGGCGTATACCTGCCTTCCATATATTCAAACATCTCCCTGATACGACCACTTTTATCGATTAATTAATTTCCAGTTCAACCTATTATTACTGCATATAACTCACAAACTTTATGACAGCTAAATAATTGTCTAATTACTCATAGTAATGCGATTACATGTACACACATGTACCCACACACACACACACAGCCGCTGGGTTGTCTGGAGAGACACATTTACACACGTAAATAGATGTTTTCGGGATGATCCATTCGTCAGCACAAGAGAGAGAAACAGCTCTTATAAATAAGTTACTTATAAATAAATAATAAAAAGTTCGAATTTGATGTAAAAGTTACTTAAAAAGTGAGAAATTATAAACGCTACAACAATAAAAAATTATGGTAACTATGACTACTTAATAGGTCCAAAACATATATGAATTTCGACGTATTTATAAAAGTTATATTTAAAAAATCGGAGGTTAGGGAGAAATCTCAGAGAAAATTACGTAATGCGCTTCTTTTATTGTTTTAGGATTATGACCTCATAATTAGATTACTTCTTTGGTTGATATCGACGGACTCATGGTCTATAAATTCCCTTTTGAAAGAATTATATCATTGCTATGCGATAATATGTTTCCCATCCAAAAGCAGTGGAGTCGTTGTCATGGTAGTTGATATTTCCCATTGCTAATAATCGGAATATTTTTTATTTTATTTCAAGCAGTTTTTTGCCCCCCTCCTGCACGGATTTGAATTCTGTTATGAAAAAATATAAATCATAGTCTTTCAGCCATGGAATTATTCATTCCATGGGCTACTGTCTTAATTTTAACTAATTTGAAAATGGAAATATAATAACGCCACGCGTCGATTTCTTGCCTTTCATATGTGGTAGAAATGAAACAAATGTGTTAGAAAAAGAATTCGATTACTCCTCTGCAGCGGATTTTATATCCGCCTAAATCGCACCTTGTCTAGACGCCGTGTGAACCCATTTATCGCGAAATTTTGGCTTCTCAAAGTCGCGGAAGCCAGATGAACCGTAGCCACGGTACATGATGAAATGTCAACAATTACAACAGTCGCAAAGTTCTTGAAGAGAGATAGATAGATAGAGAGAGATAGAGACAGACAGACAGACAAACGACTTTATTCAGGGCGAAATTGAGACTGTGAAGTCCCTTCTTACATTTAACCCTTCATCAACAGTTACAAATGATAATGATAGAATGAGAACCATTAAAAAAAAAAAAATCTGATGTGGCCAACACACAACTTTCTCCATATTTGGGATATAAATATTTAAATTCTTTTTATGAATAGCATTATAAGGCAAAATTATTATTTCGTATCGTAAAAGTATACAGTCGTCCTTATTGCCGTAAATTACGTATATTTTGAATGTTTACAGAATTCACCGCTACATGGTGTTGGCGCTGTACACTGGTATTAAGATAAAGCGAAATATATCCGAAATGGATGGTTCTACGAAAATTAGTTTCAAACAAAACTTGGAAGAAATATTATTCTCTACAACATTGGTCCTTACGAAGATTACCAATAACGATGTTTTTAAGGAGATATTTAACGGAAACCGAAAAACCGGTTATTTATAAATAACTCCTAAACAATAACTCCTATAGAAAATTGTTTCAAATGAAAGTTGTAGGAAATTACATTCTCTATAACTTTTGTATAGAATTGTATATGCAATAATGATGTTTTAACGGAGAAATATTGCAAAAACCGAATCGGGTTTCGAATAAACCTCGACTTTCGCTTATCCGTTATTATCCAAAAACTAATCAGTTCTTTGTGCTCATGTTAAAGTGTTATATATGAAGTTTGGTAACGATATGGCATGTACTTTTTGAGTTAGAGCGCCCACAATAACATACACACACAGACATCATTCCGAAAATAGTCTAAACGTGTTCTAGGGCCTCAAAACATGTATTTCCGTTGAAATCTCGAAGTCGATTTTTTTCATGAATACAATACTTTCCCATTACTACGTATGGAGAAAGTAAAAATAGAAAAACACAAGCAAAACACCAGATTACAAATTTGGAAAATTTCTATATAAAGACAGTAATTGTGGTAAAAACCTAGGAAAGACCAGACTTGGCTATCCTAGTAAAAGACCAAGAGAGGGGGGAGGGAGGGAAGGAGGGCCTGGGACCGCGGAAAAATATATTAGTTACTCTGCCACCCCCCTTTTCTTTTTCTGCGGGATCTCCAGACGTCGATGCGAATCCCTCGGGAAATCAAGCGACCCTCGAAGGAAGCCAAGAGGTCAAGTTACGAGAGTTTAACCATTTCAAAAGGGACGGGAGTTGAGGCCAGGGGCGGATTGGGAGCAAAGATCGGCCCGGGCAAATACTCGGATGTCGGCCCACCTAACAACTAAAATAATGTTGCGGCCCCCATAGGAGACCGCGGCCCATATTTTGAGAAACACTACTTTAGAATACGGAAAAGCAACAGCTCCTGGCCGAGGCAGCAACCACTCCCCCGGCCCAGGAGCAACATCGGCCCACCGAGACTTTGCTCGGTGTCCCGGCGCGGCCCAATCCGCCCCTGGTTGAGGTTCAGAATTTTCACGTCGGATGTCGGACTTTTTCCGTTGGTTTTGACTGAAAACCTATAATCGTGCCAAGTTTGATGTCTTTGGGTCATCCGGAAGTGCGTCATAATTTTCATCCTCGCATGGGGCGATAATGGGTCAAAAAACAGCCATTAATGATTGAAATTTTAAGAATTTTGTATCCTTTCCGATGTTTGTTACAAATTCCACACATTGCTGCATAATTTCAACGATGTAGAACCTCTACGAATGCTTTTATATTGCTTTAATTGTTAAACGTTTGGGATCTTTTAGCGGCCACAATAATAAACTTCATTGTAATTTTCTGTGATAATTGCCATGCGCGCTTTCCAATGTAAAAGGTGGTTGCACGATAGGCAACCACTCACGGGTGGTGAAGGGATGTGCAACCTGTTCGAGGAAGATGTTTTTTATGATATCTGAGGGGAAATGATAAAACAGGTGAAAAAATCTGCTGTGACTTGCCGGGCGGATATTCTACCACTGAACTACCGTGACAGACTGATTCTCATGTTTCTCATCATTTCAGCTTATGCCTTTCGCATAAGGATCTTCGGATCATCCTTTCCATCATTTGATATCTGAGAGGTTGAATATATAAAACGCGTATAACTAGTGAAGTTAATATAAAAGTTTGTAATAAAGGAAATCACATTAAAGTCCTTTAATCCGTTAAGGGATTAATAAATAACGCATTGAACTTGGCGATAGACGGTTCTCAACATTGCGGTTCACGAGAAACAAGGCGTACTCGGAGACTATGCCGGATTAGGGGAGTTGCCGTATTACGCAATGCCGGATTATTGAGGTTCGACCGTACAATATATTATAGAGAGATACATACATCTATGCAACCATACACACAGACGCGGCTTTGTAAAATACAAAAGCTACCTCAGAACTATCTCCATCCACTCTTAAAAAAAAAAAAACGCATCGGAATGCTAATGCTTTTCGCTGGAAAAACTAAGCGAGGGTAGCAGCGGAGGCACACGTACGTGTTTTTAAAAAACCAGCGTCGCTGGAACTTTATGAAGGCTTTTTGCGAGCCCTTCCTTCTCGCTTTACCTAATCTCTTTACGCTCTCTGCGCCTTCCTTCCCTCGCGAATTTACGCCATCGTGAAGAAAAAAAAAGAGAAGGGAAACTGGCATAGCGAGTAAGAGAGAGAGAAAGGGAGAGAGAGAGAGAGAGAAAGGGAGAGAGTGAGAGAGAGAGTGAGTGGAGTCCCCATCCATTACAAGTTTCCCCATCTTGATAATCCATTTTCACCAGAAACCGCATCTCAATCATTCGGACCGTTTAATCCTTTACCCCTCCCACCCTATCATCTCTCTCTCTCTCTCTTCTCCTCCCCCACCCACCTTCCTCCCATCTTTTCCTCCCCTTTTTTTTGAAATCCTAATGCTGCCTGTCACCTGTCATTACTTCAAATCCTTCCACCCCTCCTCTCTCACTCTCTTTCTCAATGTTTGTGCAGATTTTTCACACGCACACACACCTATTTTTCGGGGTTTTTCCTCCAAGTGGGTTTATATTAAATATGACGATGAAAGACTTGTCATGCTTAACTGTCCCGACTTTAAATTTAAATTTCATTTAATTTCGCTAAAATTTTCCGTTTTAAAATTTTATATTCTGATTGTAATTACTTACCTGTCTGATTACTTCCGATTACACTTAATTTACAAATTTAATCTTTAAATGTGTATTGATGTTATGCGTGTAAAATTATACATGCCATATCTGACAATTGGGTTTATGCGTAAGAGGGAGCTTAAAAGTCTCAACCTCGCCAAAATAAAGTGACTTGTCTGTCTGTCGGTCTCCCTCCCTCTCTCTCTCTCTCTCATTTCCCTCTTGCCTCCTCCGGATACGCCCATTTCCCTTACTCTCATTCATCATCTCTCCGTCGGCACATCCTCCGGGGGTGAGAGATTTTCGAAGTTTGAAAATGAAAAAAAAATAGAAGGCGAGGATTGTTGCCGCCTCCGGGAACAATTCCGAAATTCTCCCGTTGTGCGTTCGAAATTCTCAGATCCGGAAATCCGTCTTCCGGCACCACTCGTTTTCCGGCTGAATTTTAAAAGAAAACGGTCCCGAGAATGGGCAAATTTAGTTCTCGGGTTTGCCGCTCGTCAAAGCGTAGTAAAAAACAAAAACATGTCAAAGAAATGCGCAGATTAATTATCCTAACCACCGACAATGTTTATCAAGGTTCCGAAGAAAATTTACACAAATATTCAGCAAATTGAATCTCTATATCTGACATAAAAACAGTCACTGTGAATAATGGAATGTGTTATTTTTCTTACCGTCCTATTTTATTGCAAAGTAGTTTCCCCTGTGCTTGGTCTAGTACTAGACTTATCACAATTAAAAAGGGTTGGAGACTACGGCGAGATGGATGTTTCAAAATTAAGAAAAACTCCTTAACCGTACAAAGCAGAATATTTTATAGACAATACAACCGATAAAAGTTTAAAAGAGTAATGAAAGAAAAAAAGAGAAACAAAAAAAAAGATGTTACACTTACAAGTTTAAGGGGAAAACTCCTCGCTAGTGGCCTGATGTCGATGGCTCTTAGAATGGGCCATTAGATACGTATTTGATAGAAATGCTCTTATCGTCAGCAGCTGATGTGAAGTCTCTAATTATTCTGCTTTTTACGGTTGAGTTTTACTTAATTTTGAAAAAAAGTAAAATGGGGATTTAAAAAATTGCGGAGAAAGTTTAAAAAAACACCATTCCACATCAACAGCTGACGATGAGAGCATATCTCTCGAAATATGTACCTAGTGTCCCACTGAATATTTGGAGATTCCCGTTTGTTGAGTGCGTGTGTGAGTGGGTGTTTTTCTGACAGGATTAGTTGTTTTGGGAGTGAATGACTGTACGAGCGATTGACATCAGGTCACTAGCGAGGAGTTTTCCCGTAAACCTTTTTTTTGTTTCTCTTTTTTTCTTTCATTACCCTTTTTACCGGTTGTTTTGTCTCTAAATATTCTGCTTTGTACGGTTAAGGAGTTTTTCTCAATTTTAGACTTATCACATGTAAATTTTTCCAAATATCTCCTTTTGAACTCAATTTTTGTTAATATAATATGTATTTAATAACGTTGTAAAAAAAATGTAATGCCACACAAATTTTGAATGAAATATTTTTTTCATCAAACCGATTATTTAATAGGTATTTTGAATTTCTGTCGAGTTTTGCTCGGAAGGTGACTTAAGTGATTGCTAAATTAGGTAGTATTCCAGAATCCGATAATGAATCAAGTGCGTTTGCGATAGAAAAGGACAGAAGAAAATAGACCGTAGATTAATGTTCGTAATAACAAATATCTAAATCAACGTGTCTTTCAGCATTTATCCCGCAGTTTTGCATTTTTGGTGCGATTAAATGATAATAAGTGAATATACAAAATTTTAATATCGCTATCCTTCTTATTTGTGAAAAAATATGCGCAATATGCAGACGGTGTAACTCTTCTGTAATTAATGTGTAAAAATGAAACTACATGCCACTACACTGAGAGGTTAAGTAAATTTTTAAATTGTACAGAATAATTTAGGATTTTGTAAACAAAAAAGAAAACATTCGTTGACATTAACTTAAAAGCAACAGGATAAATGGAAGATTCTTGAAAATAACATTTAAAACAGAAATTTTAAGCTTGAAACTTTGATTTGATTTCCATGATATCATTATCAAATACGCAAATAGTTGCATCAAAGACACATCAATGAATTACTTTGCATTAATTTCTCACCATACAAAATATTCTCTTGAAATCTAAGGACATATATAGAAAATGAGACTTATTTATTCCGCGCTGGATGATTTATCTTTTCCTTAATGCTGGAAACACTTTGTTATTCACACCGATAAGCTAAATATATTGAAATAAGAAATATGCATGCATTTTTAAATCCTATTTTAAGTAAGGATTAACATCCAATATAGAATTGAATTTTTCGAGTTTACAGTATATACCGATTTAAAATTACTAACCTGTAACAAAGGGCAACTAATGCAGAAATATGCACTAGGAACTAGCGTGCAACAATCCTTCTTCAATAATTAGCTAGGCCAGACTGTTGAATGCTAGTTCATACGAAGGAATGAAAAGTTGTGCACATATGCAGCAGACGAAACATTGGGGAAAAATTCCCTTCTCCCACTAGGCATTCATAAGGTTCAAGTAATTCTCAAATGGGTAAATTTCCACATCGAATTGCCGGAAGTCGGTACATATTATCTTAGAAAAAACTTAAGGTCGTATTCGTGGAACGAACCAAAGAACTTGAGGATTAGTGAACTTGATCGTTGTTTGTGACCCCATGGGGACAGGATATGGTAGGGTGAGGGAGGCGATGACCATTTGAACGTGGAAGGCTGCTGAGTGTTGGGAAAATTTCGCCTTTCGCTTACGCTGTTTATGCAAACCGAAATAAGGGAGTGAAATAAATATCTGTTTTCGGTTTTGGTTCGGGTAAAAAACATTTAGTTTTTTCGTTTCGGGTTCGGTACCACTCCAGGCAAAAATATCGGTTTTTTTCGGTTCGTGTTTTCGGTACGGTGCCCTGCGTACAACAAACAAGACCGTAATCTAGTGGCGTTTTTCGCGTGTCGAGCACGTGGAGCTGAAATCGAACAAGTTAAGGATGTACTCAACGTATGTACATTCAGAAGAAAAATCGAATATTTTCTGAAACTATTGAGTTTATAAAAAAATATTTCAAACAAACCTTGTAGAAAATGTCATTGTCTACAACTTTTGTAATGAGATCTATTTAGATAAATTGATTTCTAAAGGAGCTATTTTAGCCAAAACCTTTTCAAATCTTGATTTACCAAAAAAAATCCTAAGTATAAAGTTCTGTGCTGATCTGAATATTATTTTTTGAGTTAGTGCGCCCTTAAAATTCCTATCACACATACACACATCGTTGATAAAATAGTCAAAACGTGTTTTAGGGGCCTCAAAACGTGCATTTCCGTTGGAACCTCGAAATCGTTTTTTTTCATGAAAACTTTATTTACACTACGTACCATATGGAGAAAGTAAAAATGCGTAACTTAGAGTGTTGTAACTCTTGCTTTGGTTGAACCACCACTCGCCGATTAATATGCCAATAAAACTTCATATCTTCTCCGTAAAAGGATAAGTTATAAAGGAATTCAATTTATTATACCATTGTACAGAATAATATAGGTTACAGGTATGAAATTAAAGTTTCGGAAAAATAAAGAACATTGAAGTGCGGAAGTGTGAAATTATAAAATGTAGTCTAACATATTTCATAACATAGAACCATTTTTTACTGATTTACATTATTCTTGAATTACCACAAACCATAATAAAATTTTGAAAAATTATTCCCATCGTGATTCATTAACGACCTGCATTTACTTTATATACTGCGTGCAATGCGAGCGGAAAAATGCGTATTTTAACAAAAGATAACTTTATTTAGAATGTTTCTCCTGTTTTAAGGATTTATTAAATTAAACTTCTCGTATGATTGTTAAATTTGTTTTAACGGAAGAACGTGTGTGCAAATTAGAACGTTAACAAAGAAAAACAGCGACTTCAATGACACGAAAGACAGAAAGGCAAAAGAAATCGTACGTAAAAACATTTAAAACCTCTTTTGTGTGCAAGAGGTGTGTGAAATTGACAATGAAAGCTGTTTATATAATACACATTCCACTGAATGCACCAATTGCACCACGAAATCCATTAAAAAACATTGAAATGTGCGAAATTATGAAATGAAATCAAGCGTATTTCATCACACTGAACCATTTTTCACTTATTTCCAATACTTTAGAAGCGCCACTTACAGTAAATTTAGGAGAAATCTTTCCCATTTTAAGTCCTTGGGCGATGAGTAATCCGAACGATTTCAGTTGTTGATCAGAAGGAAGATTATCTCCATCAAGGAAATAATTTATATTGAAATCACTGTCTCTAATCTTGTCCCAGCCTCTTCCTTCGTAAACAAGACCGTCTCCACCAGAGTAAAAGTTCTGATGAATATCACCATAATATGGAATATCACTGATTTGCTGCTTTAGCATAGCAAGTTTGCACATACTACTATTAAAGCAAGATGATCTATAAAAACCCAAGTACACACTATTCCACGGGTTGACCCAGTCTTTGATTTCTTTCGTTGGCTGCTTTGCGTTCCACTCTTCTCGAGAAACAATCGTCAACTCATTTCCTTTTATAAAGTTGATCAGTTTCCTACTCTCGATAGATCCTCCAGTGAAATTCGAAGTAATCTTTCCCATTTTGATTCCTTGGGCGATGAGTAAAGAAAATGAGTGCATTTGCTTAGGGGAAGGAGGGTTTCCTCCATCAAGGAAATATATTAGGCTGAAATCATTACCAATCAGCCTTTCCCAGCCCAGTCCTTCGTACGCGAGTCCGTCTCCATTCGAATAGAAATTGTAAGGAATATCACCATGATATGGAATGCCATCGTCTTGCTCCTTTAGCATCGCTAGCTTACATATCTCATTATCTAAACAAAATGTATAAGTATAATTGACAAATATATTATCCATTGGTTCGATCCAGGTGGCGATTTCTCTTGTTGGCTTCTTTGCTCGCCATTCCTCTCGAGAGACAATCTGCAGCTCCAGTTCATCCTTTCCACTTTCACCTGTTGGCATAAGAAAACAGGATTTATTTCAAATAAATGATATAATTTTCGGACCGCAAATATAAAGTGTTCATAGGGAAGAGGATGTTTAATTCTTTTAAACTGATGACATGGGCTTTTCATCTATTAAGCCCTCGCTGTTATAACAATCATTACTAAGTAAATCGTTACGAAATGAAAGAGTAGGTCAATCCAAAGAAACTTTCCTACAAAGGAATTAATGCTAGAATGGAATGAGTTTATTTAATATTTCATTATAGACTTATAATGCATTCTTTATTTTGCAAAGGTTAACGAGTAATTGAAAATATTTATAAATACGGAGTCTCCATATTGCCTTTTCAGTTATTAAAATTATTCAAAATAGTAGGTCAAAGTGCATGTAATGAGTGAAACCACTAGATTATTACCTTTGCATTTTCCGCTGAAATAGCCGCCACTAGGAGCCTTTGATGGAGATACACTGGAAATATGGGTAACCACATCCTGTGTGGGAATGTAACCGCTCGTCATATTCACGTCTTCTGAAATAAAAAAGAAATGAAATATAAACTTGTGGTAATTATTATTATGAAATTGTTTTCGCACAAGAGCACGTAATTTTTAATACGACGTACAAGTTTCCTTCCACATTAAGACGCGAACAATACGTAATATTTTCCCAGAAATAATCGCAAACTGATTTGTTAACTAATCATCTTTAAATTTATAATTAACTTACAAATTTTATTTCCTTCCATTAGTACACCAAAATAATATTAACAATAGTATACTATACAATAGCACCAGTTTGAAACAATATAGCGTCAACTCTTATTTCGTCATTAATTAGAAAATCAACTCACTTTAAAACAAATATTTTAAAATCGTAAATAGTTTCTGAAAAGCTTTTAACAGGCTCAGAATCTCTACTATGACCTTATAATTGTTAGTAAGTTTTAACAAAGAACAAACAAAGTGAAAGACAAATTTTAAATGATATTTTCGGATTACTTTACCTGTGAAGAATCCCCTAAGGTGCACGTGTCTCATTCCTCCACTTTCCGTGACATTCTGTTGCACTATCAACTTCCAATTTTCACTTGATTCGCAGGTGGAGCTATCTAAATAATAAGAAGTATTCCACTTCTCATCGTACGTTTTCCTTCCGAAAAGGGATAATTTTAAGACTCCTCTTCCGCATGTGTCTGGAGATTTCTCATCCTCGCAAAGAGAGAGAGAAATGGAGAGAGCGATGAAATAAATGAGACAAATCTTCTCCATGTTGTCCGTCCGTTCGACTTCTTGTGACAGCCGATGTTGTATATGCCAAAGAGTCCAGCCTCTAATCCTTATATACGAGTTTGATAAAAATAAAATCCAGTGCAGAGTGCGTCACGGTGAGGAAGTTCTAAGGAACAAAATAAAACGCAATAGTGGTATCACTACAATGTCCGAGGTCGTGATTTTTGACCCTCTGGCGCCACTAAGGAATAAAATGAAAGTAATTACAGATATCACTATAAAGTCGAAGGTCGTGATTTTTGCCACTGTGGCGCCTCTAGAGAATAAAATAAAATATAGATATCACAACAATATCAAAGGTCGTGAGTTTTGACACTTCAGCTTCTCTCATGAGTTTTTTTTGTTGAAAGATAAAATGGCATGCCGAATTTAGCAAAATATTCATTTATTTCCTTTTTATTTTCGTCTCTATGCACTCTCATGTAATTCTGCATCGACAATTAGGAGATATATACATATATATATATTTATATATAGATACACATATATATGTTGGCTCTTTACATTAAGGTGAGAGAAAATGCTTGCAGAATGCAAGCACACATTAACTAGGAGTATATATTTCTCCAAAGATAAATTTATGGCTAGTTTATTTATGGGCGGCTCTAACAATAGTTTGATTTCGCCACGCTATAAAAGTGAAATTTTATAAAGTTTTTCGACTCCTAGGAGGAGTCTGACAATCATGTGAATTTAGTAAATTTCTAATTGGAGGATATTTATGTGATTATAGGTTATGAATCACCATCCACAGCATATGAATTACTTGAAGAAATAAAAAGAGAAATAATGAATAATGTGTCAACCAGGTGTAGTAGAAAAATTATAATTTTAGGAGAGTTTAACTTTAACATATTTAACAAAACTTTTTAGGCAACTCTTGCAGAAAACACCTTAAATTTAGCTCTACCCTAGCACGAATCTACAACCAATCAAGACACGCAGATGCATGTTTTATTTACGGATATTAATGATTTAATCGGAGTTGTATAATATGAAAGTTATTTTTCAGATCATAAACCAATAAATTGTTATCTGCCAGTTGATGAAACTGATACTTTCTAATAAAATTTCGATTTGCTCAAACGACGCATTAAGATTTGAAAATGTTTGTGCAATATACATATATTGTACCGATTTTTTTCTCGATGATGCCTGTGTGTGAAAGTGCGCAATGCATTTCTAAATATCCTTCCCGTAACACAAATATATATTAACTCATTTTGCTATGCTTGTCTCCTCCAGACTATTCTACATAATTAACTGTGCATAGTCAATTTAATTCTTCGTTTGTAACACTTGGCATCTATAGGTAAGGGCTTAGAGAGTTCTTCAGGTAACTTATTCCATTCGCTGAACCCCCTGTTTAGGAACGAATACTTTGCAATATTTGACTTCCGCGGCCTAAGTTTAATTTTAAATTCATGGCTATTCAGTCGTCCACTATTTAACACCGTCATTTCCGTATCCGTCGTCGGTTCTCCGTCTTCATGTCGCCACTTGTCTTACGCGTCATTTACGTCGCTTCCTACTGCTCAGTAGTGTCAGTCTGCCAGCAACACTCGTAGCCAGAGAGGTTCTCTGGACTTTTAAGTTACTGATCTGTAGATGGAGGATGATTCACCCCTCAAGGAGTTAATTGATACGCACGTTATATGTTTAAATCGATGAAATTATCGTTAAACTAGTCTTTATTGGTATTTATTTACAGAAAAATCAGTTGAGTGCTCAATCATATGACTTTCCTGGAACGAGTTATCATTATAACATGCAAGCCTATTTATTGCTCCTTATCCGTCGAACTTTTAAGGAACCAACTAAAGGACGGATATCGATGACCCACTGTATATTTTTTACGTGTTCAAAAACTCAATAGAGCTTACACGATGTATTTGGCAAAAAATTGAACGCATCGAGTGTATTATTTATTTATTTATTTATTTATTGACATGAATTCAGAGACGGCACTGGGCCAATTATACTGAATATCCTAACAATAACAAGTAACAACAAGAACGAACACACAGGACCGAGCCCTCGGCAGGATTCGATATTTCACTCGGCCGATGACGCAGAAATAAACGGGTGTCATTAGCAAAATTGTAATGCAAATACGTAATTGCTTACATACACATGTAATGTGTATCGCTTAGAATGCTTTTAATACGAGATAGAGGGGGAAGGAAGGAGAGGGAAATAATTTTCAATATAATTGATGTTTCTGATGTCAATTTGATCTCCATAATTAGCTTGAGCGATTGAATCTTTACTCCCGTCATTTTTGACGGGCTACGCAGTAATTGAGTTGATAAAAAATTTCAACACGCACCTATGCCAGATATTTTATGGAATTATAATAAAAAATTATAATATTTCCTTCGTCTTTTTATATTTAATAATATTCACAACCTCCAAATTTCATAAATAACTCACGAAAACCGTTTTCCGCATTTATCGCTTCGTATGCGGCACTTTCAATTGTTTACTGCTTGCGCTGATTCAGCGAACTTTCTTGATTTATTAAACTTTGCGTTGGATATAAACCGCTTTCCGCTTCCTAGTCAGCCCGGATTGATGATTCAATTCTCGTTGTCTTCGGCTGAATGGGGAGTAAGCGTTTTTTTTTGGAATTTTCTGCCTTTGTTTCGATTCTATATTAAATTATTTTTCGATCCATCTCTCGAATTCAAGCAAGCTCGCCTACGAATGGATTCTTCAATTCCGTATGTTTTCACCCGGTCTTGGATTTTCCGTCAAAATAGAGCAAGTAAGGGAAGAATTGCAGTGCACATCGCTATAAGGATTTTTTTATTCTCCGACTATTTTCCTTCCATCGGAGTAAACATCCTGGATTGCCTACGTAATTAACAGCACGTATGTACTTTCTAGCGATTTTTTTCGATTTCTCTGCAGCAGCAGATCAAAGATCCACCAAATTCTTACCACGTGTAGACGTAACTAAAAAAATCAAAGAAATTTTGACGATTGTAAAATGCGTCGTACATGAGTTAGCTAATTTCGTATGCTGGCAGACAGAGAGACAGAAGAATGGACCTACTATGTATAAGATATTTTTTTTGGAAAAAGTAAGATACCACCGCTAAAGAAATTTCTGAATCTTTCCAGAAGTTCGACTACAATACCATTTCAAACGTTGGAATTTTCCGAGTTTGAAGCCACCTAGCGGAGAATCTATCAACTACCGTATAAATACAAAAATTCGTAACCGGTAAATTCGTCTAAAGACAATTCGTCTAACGGAAAATTCGTCTAAACCAAATTCATCTAAACACAATTCGTCTAACGGAAAATTCGTCTAAGGAAAATTCATCTAACCAACAATTCGTCTAACGGAAAATTCATCTAAAGAATTTCTGTCGCATTTCTAGTACATATCGCACCCTTGCTTCGAAAGTAGCACAACTCGAAAACGTAAATTTTAAAATGAATAAAAATTCTTCGAACACAGTTTTTTAAATTGAAGTAATTAATTAAAAATAATAAATAATTAAAATTAAATTAATTCATTAATAAATCTACTATAATATATTTTGAAGGGTTTGTTTCATTCATCTAAAATCGTTTTTGCACAGGAAAAGTTATCTAACCAACAATTCGTCTAACAAAAAATTCTTCGAAAATCGTTTTTGCACATTACTAAAGATAATTTCTATTAATTCTGTTGTTAATTAAAATTATACTTTAATATTTGTAAACATTTATTTATTAAAATTATGATAAAAACAATAAGCATCCATGATACCAATACATTTTTTTGAATGTTGTAAACCTTAACACTTTACTACCCTACCATATGCCTTGAGTGAGTAATTTGTTTATTTATTGTTTACTAGCAGAATTTCCCGTTGAATTTCAACGGATTTAGTGAAGCCACTACAGCACAACATAAAACTCTTTACAATATATAGTAGATACTTTTTAACTTACAATTAGCTTTTCTTAACAATTAATCATATTTGTTTGTAACAATCCGATTCCGAACGTATTGCATTCAAATATAAAGATAATTTTCGCCAAATCCAGCTTCATTTCTCGTGTAATTATGCCTCGCTGGAATATTTACTTTTTGTCTTGTAAGCAAGAAACCCGTGAAAAGGCAACGTACAGTTGTCCATGATTGAACATTGACTGGTAAATGTAAACCAGATACATGAGCTTATTTACGTTAATAAACATTGTAATGTAGAAACTAATGATTTTACTTACAAAAAATGTAAGATTCCAGTATTCAATAGACGAAAGAAGGTTAAATTACTTTCATTAATTAACGCTTCCTGAATAATAATCAGTATATATTTACGTTGCTATCCTTAAACATCGATCGTTTCGTTACTTAAAGAAAAGTGCGAAGGGAATAACGCTAAACTTTCGTCTATTTGTAATCTTCATTGAAGCTAATTGAATCGGAGGTAACAATGACGGCCGCCTTGGCAACACCCGGGAGGGGTACGAAAAATCCACAAAATTTCGAAACAAAAAGCGTATTTCTGAAAACTTCCACCGTGTTACATGTAAACTTCGCAGGAATAAGTTGGTATAGTTTTATTCGTCGAATAAAGCAAAAACGAAAAAATCTGATGTGGCCAACACATGACTTTCTCCATATTTGGGGTATAGTTATTTAAATTATTATGAATAGCATTATAAGGCAAAATTATTATTTCCTATCGTAAGAGAATACAGTCGTCCTTATTGCCGTAAATTAGGTATTTATTTTTACATAATTCACCGCTAAATGTTGGTGGCGCTGTATACTTTAAAAAGCAAAATACCTCCGAAATGGATGGTTCTACGAAAATTTTTTTCAAACAAAACTCTATCACTTTGGTTCTTACGAATATGACCAATTAAGACGTTTTTAAGGAGATATTTGACGAAAACCGACAAAACCGATTATTTCTTTAAATAATTTCCAAACAACTGCTGTGGAAAATTGTTTCAAATGAAAGTTGTAGAAAATTACATTCTCTATAACATTTGTATAGAATTGTATATACAATAATGATGTTTTAATGGAGAAATATTGCAAAAACCGAATCGGGTTTTGAATAAACCTCGACTTTCGGTCAACCTTTATTGTCCAAAAACTAATCAGTTCTCTCTGCCCATACCAAAGTGTTATATATGAAATTTGGTAACGATATGGCAAGTACTTTTTGAGTTAGAGCGCCCACAATCACATGCACACGCACGCACTCACACACATCCATACACACACAGACATAATTCCGAAAATAGTCTAAACGTGTTCTAGGGATCTGAAAACGTGTATTTCTGTGAAATCTCGAAGTCGATTTTTTTCGTTATCACAATACTTTCCCATTACTACGTACGGATAAAGTAAAAAATCTGATGTGGCCAACACATGACTTTCTCCATACTTGGGGTATAGATATTTAAATTATTATGAGTAGCATTATAAGGCAAAATTATTATTTCGTATCATAAAAGAAGATACGTCGTTGCCGTAAATTACGTATATTTTGAATGTTCACAGAATTCACCGCTACGTGGTGTTGGCGCTGTAGGCTGGTATTAAGAAAAAGCGAAATATATCTGAAATGGATGGATCTACGAAAATTAGTTTCAAACAAAACTTGTAAGAAATATTATTCTCTACAACTTTGGTCCTTACGAAGATTACCAATAACGATGTTGTTAAGGAGATATTTAACGGAAACCGAAAAACCGGTTATTTATAAATAACTCCTAAACAATAACTCCTATAGAAAATTGTTTCAAATGAAAACTGTAGGAAGTTACATTCTCTATAACTTTTGTTTAGAATTGTATATACAATAATGATGTTTTAACAAAGAAATATCGCAAAAACCGAATCGGGTTTCGAATAAACCGCGACTTCCGGTTATCCGTTATTGTCCAAAAACTAATCAGGTCTTTGTGCTCATGTTAGAATGTTATATCTGAAGTTTGGTAACGATATGGTATGTACTTTTAGAGTTAGAGCGCCCACAATAACACACACACACACACAGACATCATTCCGAAAATAGTCTAAACGTGTTCTAGGGACCTCAAAACATGTATTTCCGTTGAAATCTCGAAGTCGATTTTTTTCATGAATACAATACTTTCCCATTACTACGTATGGAGAAAGTAAAAATCGGTCCATATTTACTTATTTTGATGCTTGAAGGAAGAAAACCTTGAAAGTCAAGAAATGGATTCATACGTGTTATCTCATGGAAAAATGTTAATCCCCTATATTGGCAGCATTGATTAATCCCGGTTGACCAAACCTTGACAATTCACTAATTTAGGATGTAAAGAAGAATGATAGAAAATTTGGTTATTCTAGCTTTTATCGTTTAGGAGGAGAAACAAGCAAACACACAAACAAACCCTTCAAAATGTATTATAGTAGATTTATTAATGAATTAATTTAATTTTAATTATTTATTATTTTTAATTAATTACTTCAATTTAAAAAACTGTGTTCGAAGAATTTTTATTCATTTTAAAATTTACGTTTTCGAGTTGTGCTACTTTCGAAGCAAGGGTGCGATATGTACTAGAAATGCGACAGAAATTCTTTAGATGAATTTTCCGTTAGACGAATTGTTGGTTAGATGAATTTTCCTTAGACGAATTTTCCGTTAGACGAATTGTGTTTAGATGAATTTGGTTTAGACGAATTTTCCGTTAGACGAATTGTCTTTAGACGAATTTTCCTAAACCCACAAAAATTACCTGAAGATCAATGAAAAAATATTGTGGAATTTAACAAAGTGTTTTTCGTTAATATTAATGGACAAATAAACCGAAAAGTTTTTTCCTGAATAAATCTTGAAACAACAAACATGCTAGGAAAGTATATAGCATATCACAAATGGGCACGTTTCGTGCAATGGAGTGTTTTAAAAAAATTATATAGGTGTACATTAGGGAAACAGCGTTTTAAAGTTCTTATCTTCGACATAAATAATCCATTTCCTTCCTATTTAAAAGTACTGCATGCGCACGTAAAGAAATTAAACGTATATTTATGTGATTGCTTATGTTAGCAACGATGAACAAGTAAACATGAAAGAAATTTTCAACTCGAATTAAAATATTCTTGTCTGATTTTCTTGATAACGGCTACTCCCACGAAATATTTGGAAAAGATATACTCTACCAGTTCTACTAGATGAGCGTTTGAATCTTTACGAGTTACGGTGAATAATTTTCTTTTATTTTAAAACAAGTTAGGAAAGTGTACATCGTGCAATGAAATATTTGAAAGAAATGATATACGTGTACGTAAGGGATATAGCGTTTTAAAGTTCTTTTCTTCATCATAAATAATCCATTTTCTTCCTATTTAAAAATACTGCATTCACACGTAAGGAAATTAAACGGAATTTTGAAGATTGTTTATGTTAGCAATAATGAAGAAGTAACCTTGCGAGAATTTTTCAACTAGTTCAACTAGAATTAAGATATTCGTGTTTGATTTCTCGTTAACGGCTACTCCTACGATAAAAATGTATAGGAAAGGAAATTCTCTACTTTACTAGTTCTACTAGTTTTATTTGAAAAATATTTTATATGACCAGTATTTTACGAGATATGACGGAAAGTTAATTTTTATCACCAGTAAAGTGGTACCCCTGACTGGCTGATGTGATTCATTTATGGGATTTTCTTATTATCTTTGACTGTAAATCCTTAATATAATATTTCATGAAAATATGTTCGGTGGAAGCCGAGAACGAACATGCGGACTGACGGACAGAGGGGGGGGGACGGAGAGACAGACAGACAAACGACTTTATTTAGGGCGAAATTGAGACTGTGAAGTCCCTTCTTACATTTAACCTTTAACGGACAGACCGAGGCTAATAGGCGCTTATGCTGGAAGCGAAACGCGCCTAAAAATTGATCTTCCGGGGAGACAGATCGACTGTATATTATAAGAACGTCTTCTTAAAAAAAAAAAAGGAATTCGTGTTAAAAAAAAATAAAACGCGCTTAAAAAGTGGTTGTCAATCGTCGATTTGGTTCATTCATTTTAGATCTAGGGAGCGTGCAGTTCCGGACGCAAAATTGATCTGTATCCGGTGAGCGAACAAACGATCTATATGGGAAAAACCTCATTTTTGACCGTGACGCGCCTTCGTTCTCTTTCCGTCTAGGCTGTTTTAAAAGCGCGAATCCAACCCCAGGCTGAAATCTAGGTCTCGAAATTTCGCCTCACTTCCCCGAGGGATTTTGAAATTCGAGATAGGCATTGTTTCAACTACTCCGAATATTTTTCGAGCATCGCAAGGAATTACCTGTCTGGCTTTCCCCCCCCCCCTATCGGCCGGCATTTTGTAATGACGCAAGCAGGAGAATTAAAAAAAAAAGAAGGAAATCGCTCGCCGCAAGCCTCTCATTGTTCCCATTGTCTCGTTTTTTTTTGGGGAGTTCCAATTTTTCATTATTACGGACCGAATTTTTATTTCGTTCGAATATCTCCCCCACTCCCCCACTCCATTTGTTTCCATAGTCGAAAAATCCGCTTCGAAGGATAGCCATATGGATTCGCAAATGGACGGGAGGAAAACATATCCGAATTCTTTTATATGAATCCACATGTCCTTGGGCGGCACGGAATGAACATTTTCTGGGAAATTTTTAATGTATATAATTATAATGCCATTTCTTCCGTAAAAAGACTTTTCATTCAGCCAAAGGCGGATGATCTCATGCCCTAGCTTAGGTTTCACGTGTGGAGTTGCCATTTTTACTTTCTCCATATACGTAGTATACAAGAGAAAGGATTGTTTTCATGAAAAAAATCGAATTCGAGTTTTCAACGGAAATACACGTTTTGAGGCCCTCTGAACACCTTTTGACCGTTTTCTCGATGATGTATGTGTGTGTGTGTGTCCCTGTGTGTGTGACAGAAATTTTGCGTGCGCTCTAAATCAATAACTATTCATCGGATCAGCATGAAATTCTATATTTGTGATTTTATATATATTCTTAAGATTTTAAAAGATTTTGATAACAATCGGTCAAAGGAAAGTAGCGGCTTACTCTTGTAAAATTTTAGTTTTTCTTAAATATTTCGCTTAAAACTGATTTTTTTAACACACACACACACATATATATAAATGCTTAAGGAAAAGGAAAGGTAATAATAAGGTGGCAACAAGGTGTTGGAGGAAGCCCAGTGGACACTTACCTAGATTGAAGAGCCGCTGGGGGTGCTGAGGACACACGAAAAACACAAAAGAACAAAAACGACGCAAAAATGGAGCTTACGGGCTGACGCCCTTCTTCAGCGACGGAGAAACATATACTCCATTTTTGTGTCGTTTTTATTCTTTTGTGTTTTTCGTGTGTCCTCCGCACCCCCAGCGGCTCTTCAATCTAGGTAAGTGTCCACTGGGCTTCCTCCAACACCTTATATATATATATATATATATATATATATATATATATATATATAAGTTGTAGATATTATTTTTTCTACAACTTTTGTTTGAACTAAATTTGCATATAAGGAATATTTCAAGGGATATTCAATTTTCTTCGAAATTGACGGTTAGTGGGTAGCTCGCGCGCGTGGTAGTGACAACAATTGAATCGCTAGCGCTGAAGCATGTAAGTTAAACTGATTTTAGTTGACACTTTACGTATGGAGAAAGTCATGTGTTGGACACATCAATTTATTATCTTTACGTCCGTTGCACGTGAGAGGTATTGGTATTAGCAATGTGGGTAATACCATAGGAAAGGTGAACATGGATATCGAGGGCAACCAGGTGTTGAGGAAACACTTACCAAAAGGGGAGCCGCTGGGATGTCTGCGAGACACATTTGGGTGTTTCCGATTGTATTCCAGGATGCTTTCCTAATTAATCGAGAGCAGCTTCCATCCACTTCCTCGTCCTTCGGCCGCCATTTTTGAGATACGGTCACTTTCCCGAAAGATACGTTCCCTAATGCCCCCTTTCCAGAAACTACCATTTTCCGGAATGCTCTCTTTTTTCTGGAACTACAGTTTCCCCGAAAATCGCATTCCCTGTGAATTTAGATAGTACTACCTACGTGGGTTTCATTTGAAAATTTGAATCGTGACTCAGAACTATTGGTTGAAATGCAGCGAAATAATTAGAACGGTATTTTAACACTTACAAAGGGAGTCCAAGACATTCATATCGCCGATTTTCTTCAAATTTGGACGGTTGGTAGCAGGCTGTGAATAATGGAAGTATGTAAAGTAAGAAACCACGGCAGATAGATAAGGTCTGCGACCGTGGTTCGTCTCGTTAGCAACTAGTCTACCGTAGATACGTTTCGTAAGATGATATCTATTGTTAATATCAAGCCATACGAATTTTTTAACATTTTAAGATCGTTTTTCTCGAGAACAAGAAAGAGTTGCGTTTTCCTACTTTACATACTTCCATTATTCATAGCCTGCTACCAACCGCGCAAATTTGAAGAAAATCGGCTATGTGAATGTCGTGGACTCCCCTTGCTAGTAAAAGTTTGTTGTAAATAATATGTAAATTAACAGAATACCACGTATTGTGGACGGAATCAGTTTGCGAGTCTCCTGTTTTGCACCCATCTCGATATTGATGCAGCATTAATATATTTTTTCCATTATTCTGTCTCCTCTCGCCATGGAAACTTGATTTGTGTTGTGATTTTCAGGAAAATGGTCCCCCTGAGTTCCGGCGTCTCCTTGTTCTTCAGGATGACGAGGAATTTCCTGGTGTTCTCCTGAAACTGCCATTAGGGGTTCGTTGTCTTCCTTGGCTTCAGGATTTGTCAAAAGAATGGGCGCCGGAGTATATCCCGTGTTTCATTTGGTGCCGGACAGTAGCGGATGATTACTGCAGGTAAGATGATTACCTTTAATAAGAGCAGGCGGAAGTTAATTGGATTGGCCGGCATCCTTTATACATGGACATGCAGTGTAGCACCATCTGTGATACCATGCTGTAATGGCATAAAATATCGGACAAAGTTTCATTCCACGACGTGGAAATAACCCCAGTCATAAAACAACAAGTTAGGAAAGTGTACAACGTATCACCTGTACGTGAGGGAAATAGCGTTTTAAAGTTCTTATATTCTTCAAAAATAATCCATTTTCTTCCTATTTAATAATGTAGAATCCACGCGTAAGGAAATTAAACGTTTGGTTGTGAGATTGTTTATGATAGCAACAATGAAGAACTAACAATGCAAGAAATTTTCTAAGTTCAACTCGATTTAAGACGTTTTTCTTTGATTTTCTCGATAACGGCTACTTCTATGATAAAAATGTATAGATGAGAAAATACTTCTTTTTACCAGTTCTACAACTTTTATTTGAAAAATATTTTGATATGAGCAATACTTTACGAGATATGACGAAAATTTTATTTTTTGTCACCAGTAAAGTGGTACCCCTGATTGGCGTACGAGATTCATTTTTGCGATTTTCTCCTTATATTTGATTGTAAGTCCTTAATATCAAATTTCATGAAAATCCGTTCCGTAGAAGCCGTGAACGAACATGCGGACGGATGGACGGACGGATAGGCGGACGGACGGACCGACCGACGAGAATAGGCGCTCACGTTGTAAGCGAAACGCGCCTAAAACGATTCGGAAACATCAAACCTAATGACTGTTCGCCGAGAGAACACATGAAAAATATCACTGTAAAACGTTCAAAATATATTTCCAATTCAGGTGAGCTTATTATTTTATAAATCCTCAAAGGTGAAGAGTTATCTGCGATCCTTATTATTACTTAGAAAAATTCGAAAGTAGCATTTGTATCCTCTAAATATCACGCATAAACAGGTATTAAATCAACAACCGGTGGAAAATGCAACTTTTAACGATGACGGTAATAATCAACGATATAGAGAAAAATCACAATAGACATTTTAATAAACCGAATCTAAAAAGGAAGAAAATTGAAAACTATACAAATAGATTGAAGGTCGAAGAATCTGCTTCTTCTTTAGTGAGCCAAGAAAAATCCAAAATTTTATTTATTTCATAATGACTTAAGAGGTGTTATCAATAGTAAAAGGAGATCATCATTCATCCCTGTTGTGATTTTGTATTGCAAAAAAATACAAAGCAAATATTACTAAAAAAATCTGTGGCAAACACTTGACTATCTCAATACAGAGCAATGAATATAATTGCTCTCGACATCAGCGTACTCTGGGATAACTGTCAGCGATTACATTCGAGAATAATTTTAAAATATTTTCAATAATATTTATTTAAAAATAAAACAGTGATAAAGAAAATTGTTAGCTGTTCCTATAGATAACAAAATATCGATATACAATTAAAATTATCCTTGGCAGCGTAAGCAACGCTATCAACAATTAGAAAATTTTAACATAGCAACTGAAGCAACGGTATCATTTAGCGATGTATTTCGCGCATACATTTAGAAGAAAGGCATTTTCACGTTAAAAACGCTAAATTTTGTCAAAATATGATATTAAAACGTTAAATTCGAGAGATTTAGATTCGAAAGCAATAAAAGAAGATAAGAATAAGAAACTGCATTTATTTTTCTTTAATACAGTCCAAGTCCGAATATCGTAGGTCAAATATATGAATTTTGATAAGCAAAATAAAATAAGGTTGCAGGTCGAAATATCGATTTTTCCGTGTTATCATATGAGGGATTGAAATTACTCTTGGGAATCGAACTCTGGTCGATTTTGGAAATTTGTTTTCGTAAATGGCTTCTACTTAAAGAACCGCACATTCCTACCAAATGCCAATCTTCTAGCTACTCGGAAAGTTTGTTAAAAATAGCATTACAGACAGGGCCGGCTCTAGAAATTGCGGGGCCCAATTAGAAAACTTTTGGTGGGGCCCCTACATCTAAAAGGTGTGATTTGAAAAAAAAGATTTGGGAGGGGCAAAGCAAGCGAGGTCCAAAGGACCGAAGCACCGAGGCCTAAATGGCCGAGCCAGGGGGTGGGGATTCGGGGTGGATTCCAGGGCCACAGGGCCCGATTGGGTCCAATAGGTACAATTGGCCCGAGGCCGGCCCTTATTACAGAGTTCCAATTTCCCGCCGACGACGACGAAGTCAATTTTATATATTAGATTGTAAAAATGTAATGCGGCAAAACCTCTATAAGTCGCATTTTCCGTAACTCGAAGTGATTTCATTTTACAGGACAAAATATTTTTCATGTTCTTAACATTTAATATTTTATGTGTTGTATTGTAAAGTTTTACCATTAATATAATTACGCATTAACGTCTTACTTAATATTCACATGGATAGATGCATCGAAGTCTTTAAGGCAGCAATAAAATTATGTGGATTATGTCAATACTATTAGCCAAAACGTAAACAACATCTTCGTTACCCAACATATGTAAGTAGTTGTATCGATTTATGTTGCGATAAATCTTTCAATGTTAATGGTAAAAGATAACAATGTTCTAATATTCCTTAAAAATCATTTGACTCACTTTAAAAGTATTCATAGACTATATTTAGGCATGAATCTATTGTACCCTTTATCTTGGCCTTAGCTATTCTTCCTCTACGGCGTACCTCGGCGTGTATTTTCCTTGTATTAATCTTTCCGTGTATATCTCCCTTTGAAGAGGACAACAATTAAGAAATTTAGCTTTGTTGCCGCCTGGAAAATGATCATCTAAACCGATAAATTTTGCGCTTAAAGTAAAATTTCGTGCGATTTAGCAAGTAATACGACAAAACATGAACAGAATTAAAATATTCAATCTTTCGTGCGTAAAATAATCCATTTACCGTGACTGTAAGTTAATATTTAGGTGTATTTATATCCACATCAGTGAAGGGCTGCATAGCATTTTGGGGGTTTCTCCACACCATTTCCCATGCATTCTTATGGAAATAATATTTTGTTGACCCCGTGGGGTATAAGAGACCCCACGGTCTGCAAACCTAGACCAAGTTCTTCCTTTGGTCCATAGGATGGCCCATGAAACTTTTGAATTCGATAGCTTCAACGGTGTAAAAACGTATAAAGAACATACACACACACACACATACACACTAAAATATTTATAAGATTATTTTTATTGTTGTTGTTTTTCCGTTTTTTCCAAATGTCTCCTTTACAAAATTCAATTTATATAAATATTTGTTATTATCAAAATTGTAGACAATATAGTTTTCGTCAAGTTTTGACCAGGTAGTTTAAGAGATATTTTGATATTTCGCCTGTATTTATGTTGTGCACGTCGCTAACATAAGTGATACCATTGCAATGTAAAATTTTCTAATCGCTGACAGTGATGCGTTTGGAATTCTCACGAGCGTAAATGCCGAGAATGATTAATCCTGAGGACGCTGATATCGAGAGCAATGATATTCGTTGCTCGTCACACCGGTTTTTTTCTTTGAAAAATAAAGAGAGATAAAATAAACCGCATGTTTGCGGCAAAGGAGGCTTGCGATGACCTGAGAGTTTGATCGTTATTATTCACATATCAGCAATGCTAACGTCACCGAAGCGATTAATGACTAGCAGGGGTCTCGAAGAAGCTTATGCACTACGGAGGTTTTCGGCAGCGTTCCGCCAAAGTAATCCCATCCTGTACACAGAACGTCAAAGGCTTTTGCATTTCTCCTGCAACTGACGCGAATACCTCTTACAGCGGAGGCTGAATCCGTTACCGAGGGAAACGAGGGCACGGGAGTAGATGCAATTATCTGCAGGTTTACGTCATCTCCTTACTCGAATATTTTTTAAGAATCTTGCTGTAAAGGCGCTTGAAGGATTAAAAAAAAAAAAACTAAAGGAGCAAAACACGATGACAAACCTCCCTCTACATTGCGAAGAAAAAAAATCTGACGCGTCTCCAGCGCATGAATTTCTGAGTACAGAGTAATGAACATTATTGCCCTCGACATAAGCGTCCTCAAGTATAAATATCGGAAATTACACTTTTGAATATTTTTTAAAAAGTTTCGACGTTCTTTACATTGAAGAAACAATAAGTAAACAACATTGATAGCTATTGCTGCGGATAACAAAAATATTGATGCGCAATTTAAATTACCCTTGGCAACGCACGCATCGCTACTCACAATTGGAAAATATCTTTTATAGCAATGTTATAACTTAGCGGCGTACTTCAGACGAAAAATCGAATATATCTATCAAACAATATGAAAAAGCGTTTCAAACAAAGCATTCTCTACAACTTTGACAATGAGAAATGTTTGCCTATAGATTTGAGTTATAAAGGAGATATTTGATTAATTCTTTCCAAAGAACTCCCTCTGACGCGTCCTTACGGATGGTTAGCGAATACGTTTTACCTCTCGAGAATTAAAAGCTTAGAGAACGTTTTTATTTTAAACTAGCTGGAGTGCCCGTTGAATTTCAACGGCTTTAGTAAATCTAAAACTTCGACCGTATAACATGTAAGCATCGCAAGAATAAGATAGTACACAATTGTAACCGTCGAATAGAGCAAAAATGAAGAAAACCGCTCCGCATTTTACTATTTAGATGAATGAAGGAAGAAAATCTTAGGAAAATAACGTATAAACTCCCTCCCCCTCCCTCCCTCTCTCTCCCTCCCCTCTCTCCCTCTCTCTCCCTCCCCTCCCTCCCCTCCCTCCTCTCTCTCCCTCTCTCTCCCTCCCCTCTCTCCCTCTCCATGCCGGCCGGGTTAGACTGGTAGACAGTGCGCCTGCCTTCTAACCCAAAGGTCGCAGGTTCGAATCTCGCTTCGGGCATGGATGTTGTGATGTATGTTGATTGTTGACGCACCTAAAAACCTAATTACTACTACTATTCCCTCTCCATCTCCCACCCTCCCCCTCCCTCTCTCCACCCCTTCCCTCTAATTCCCTCTCTCCATCTCCCCCCTCCGTTACCATCCATCTCTCTTCCTCCCCATCTCGTATTAAAAGCATTCAAAGCGGACAAACTTACAAACATTCTCCTTTATATGTTATATTAGAAGATAATTCAATTAAAAACCAAATATTTGGTTTCAATGTAAACAAATTAAAATCGTACACAGAAATTGACTTACGATATTACGTTAAAATTTTTCCCATATAAATGCATTGAACTCTCAATTTCGGCGACAATGGGAGTTGTCGTGGTAGCTTATAATGGGTATTGTAATAAAAATGATAAAATCACGTATTTTATCGATTCTAAATGAATTTTTATGCTAATTCGATAAGGATTCGGATTCTGTCTTCAGTAAAAATAAACTTTTTCTTTTCTTCGTAGACCCATTCAAGTCTCAAGTTCCTAAGTAATTTTAAAATTCAAATGAAAATAAGCTGCACTCGTCCCAGTCTTATTCAAATGAAGAAAATGAAAAAAAGAAAATATTTCTGCTGTCTGTGGGGGGTGGTTGTCGGGGTTCCCGGGTACCTTATGTTACTCGTAGAGTCATATGAAGTCAGTTTGCAAAGTTTGGTCCCGATAGCTCAAAGGGCCTGGGAATGTATAAGGACAGACAGACATATGGACAGACAGACATTCAATTATATATATATATATATATATATATATATATATATATATATAGATTATTTATTTTTACTTTCTCATACGACGAATTGAGAAAGTATTGTTATCGCGAAAAAATTCGACCTCGATATTTTTATGGAAATATGTATACGTTTTAGGCGTCGCTGAATTCGAAAAAGTTTTTGCAATGCCCTCTGTCTATCTGTCTGTTACTGGCTCTGGAGCCTAAACGGTAGAGCAAAAATGAATTAAATCCCGTACTTAGGCATTTTATCATACTGAGCAGAGTGTATGTAGACATTTCCCAATACTTAAGGGTAGTTTATTCTACGCATTTTTAACAATTCAATTTTCTCAAAAAAGGCTTTAACGATTTTAATCAAATTTCGTACAGTTACTTGAGTTTACGTCTTCAATAATACTACGTATTTCATTTTTCTCAATGAATGAATATAAGGCTAGTTTATTCTTGGGCAACTTGAACAAAAATTGGATTTTCTAAAAACCGGCTTATACGATTTTCATTTTCTAAAGATAACTAAACGACGCAATAGTACATATATATGAGAAAGTTTGTACAATGTATGTTGTACCGATTTTTTTTGGAGGTACGTACAATTCGTGTTTTAAATTTTCAGTTATGATCAAAATTCCCATTCAAAACCAAACACTTAAGAAAATACTTGTCTAAGGTTATCTCCGAATGGTCACAATACGATAAAATGAAATAAACCAGATGATCATTTCCGATACAAAGCAGTCGCCTTCAATGGTAATATTGACCGAAAATAATATTTTCGGTGAATTGCCGCTGAAGATGGCTGCTCTGTATCCGAAATGAATATCTGTTTTAAAATATGTAGCCGAAATGCGCATCTATTTTTTTTTCAAATAGCCTTCTTGTGGCTCTTTGCTATATATCTAAGATAATTAATTTCGTTTAATCCCCTCTTCCTTAACTTTTTTCCAGCAATAAGACGAGCTCGTTAATTCTCTGTTCAAAGTTCCCATCGTACAATCCCGTGAGAAATTTTCTTATTAAAACGCGATAAGGAAATTTCAGAGTCGATCACGTAGATGATGAGATTTTTATCGAGTTATCCTATAGGTTGTTGTTGTTCTCTGGTTGCCACAATAGTTTTGTTATCAATTTATTTCACCTCAAAATCGCTTCATGATTAATGAACTATCGCATTGTTAGGACCATGAATGCTGACGGATTTCTGACTTGAAATCCGTGGTGAAAAATCGGTTTATTTTGCTGACGCAAAATGAAAAAAGATTGTTTCATTAATTGACGTGTATTTAGTATTGTAACTTTAAATAGTTTATAAATTTAGTGATATGATTACATGAGATATAAGATAATAATGACTGAGTAATTAATAGTTGAGTTCCGCGGTTTATTTTGCTGACGCAAAATGAAAAAAGATTGTTTCATTAATTGACGTGTATTTAGTATTGTAACTTTAAATAGTTTATAAATTTAGTGATATGATTGCATGAGATAAGATAATAATGACTGAGTAATTAACAGTTGAGTTGAGTACATTAATTTAATCTTTTACCTTAATCAGAACTAAAACGCCAAGTTGTCCATTTCATTCACAAAGTAGGTTCATCAGAATTAATAATCTGTTCGTAGACGCATTCCACATAGCAACCAGGAACTGAAGTGATCCTTATCGCAACTCAGCACCGCGTTCTCCCCCCCCCCCCTCCTGGTAATGACTCTGTATAATGGAGTCCGATTGGTGATCCACAGAAGGGGGGTAAGAAGGTGCACGCAAGCAGAAGGAAGCTCGCTGCAAAGGATTTGATGAAGGAAACAGCATCGTCGCGTATTCCATAGCTCCAAAGCGTCTCATCGCTTCCGCTTTTCGCAGTTACCATAGAGTATCACTAATGCTATCTCTGGAAGGCATATCGAGCTTAACGTTCAGTATGGAGCAGGATATCTCAACCTGCAGCCCGATAAGATATTTTACCTTATACTTTCTCAAATACGAAGTATATAAAGTATTATAATCGCGAAAAAATTCGACCTCGAGATTTTGATGGAAATATACGTTTTAGGTTACCTGAATCCGAAAAGGTGGTTTTCTGTTACTGGCACTAGAGCCTAAACGATAGAGCGAAAATGAATGAAATCTCGTACAAAGGCATTTTATCATACTGATTGTGAGCAGAGTATAGGAAGAAATGGTTGACATTGCGCAATAAGTAAGGGGAGTTTATTCGACGCATTTTTAACAACAATTTGATTTTCTCAAAAACGGCTAAAACAATTTTGATCAAATTTCGTACAGTTACTTGAGTTTACGTCTTTAATAATACTACGTAAATCATATTTTTCAAAAAATGAATATAAGGCCAGTTTATTCTAGCCAACTTTAACAACAATTTGATTTTCTCAAAAACGGCTCCAGCGAGTTTGATCATATTTCGCATAGTTACTTGAGTTTACGTCCGAAATAATAAGACATAATAGATCATATTTCTCAAAAAATGAATATAAATCTAGTTTATTCTTGGGTAACTTTAATATCAAATGGATTTTCTAAAAACGGCTCATACGATTTTCATAAAATTTTGTATAATTATTTAAGTTGATGTTTATAATTATTCTGCATAGTTCATATTTTTCAAAAGATAACTAAAAGACGCTTTAGTATATGAGAACTTTTGTGCAATGTGTATTGCACCGATATTTTTCAACTGTTTTCTAAACCAGTTGTTTTTTTATTTCTACCTTCTCTATACGTAGTATAGGAGAAATTATTGAATTCGTATGAAAACTCGAATTCGAGATGTCAACGGTATTATACGCTCTGAGATCCCTTGAGTACATTTTGACTCTTTGCTCGATGATGTATGCGTGTGTGATAGGAGCTATAACTAAAGAAAAAGTCTTAAGCTGATCAGTGCAAAACATTATTTTTATGATTTTTATTATTAGTAATTAAATGTCTGAAAAGGTGCTGGTTGTCACTGGTCAATCGGAAGTGGAGATCTATTCTTCTCGCTTTCTTCGTTTTTTCCTGTGTTAAATGAAATTCTGTTTTTCTTTGTCCGCTATACAAATCCACAATTATGAAGATATTGTCCCAAAACTTCGTATATAATTTCACCCTGCGAGTAACATATGACGATAAAAATTTTTGGGGAGGGGGTGCTTAATTCAATAAATACTGTTTTCCATCTGGTCCCGGGTAACGCCGGACATACCAGCTAGTTATTTCATAAAACTGATTTTTAAAGAGAAATTCAATATTTCGTCTGAATTTACGTCGAGAACGTCTGCAAATGATGCCATAGTTTCCGTTGCTACGATAAAATTTTCCGACAGTTGATAGCGATGGCTACGTTTTCAAGGGTAATTTCAGTTACGCATCTATGTTTTTTATCCATAACAACAGCTGAAATTTTTGTTTTACTTATTGTTTTTTCGATATAAATATTATTGGGTTTAAAAATGAATCTCAAGTGTAAATTCCGGTAATTATTCTTGAGTACGCTGTTGTCGAGAACAATCGTATTGGTCACTCCGTATGGAGAAAGTCATGCGCTGGACATATCAGATTATTTTTAACGCGATAAAAAAGATTTTTTACAGCCATTGCTTGTCCTTTTCATTCGCTTTGCGCTGTTCCCAACTTATTCCATTTACGTTTCTAATACTCTTGTTTCTCTCTACTTTCTCTCTCTCTCTCTCTCTCTATATATATATATATATATATATATATATATATATATATCACGCAGTTTTATTCGACCCTTAACCTCTACGTTTTTCTCATTCTTCCGTGATAAAATCATATCTCTGTCTGTCTTTTCGGCCTCTCTTTGTCTCTCCTTTTTTCTCACGATTTGTCCCGCTTGTGTCGTTGCTACGCAACACCCTTCCCCCGACTCCCTTCTCCTCGTTTGATCCCCGCAACGCGCCTTCTTTCCATCTCGATGCTTCCCTTTGTCATTCCACTCCGGAAATGGAGGAAGTCGAGCGATTATTCCGGCCTTTCTGTTATTGAGGGTTTTTTTCTTTCTTCGCAATTCAAGGTATAAGACTTGCGTCACTATACGCGCCTTCTTGGCCTTGTGTCTTTTGATCCTATGATTTTTTTAAAATCTATCGGATCTGGCGACGAGGAGAGACTCCGCGATGATGCTCAGTGAACCATAAAAAATTGACAATCAAGGATACCCTTGCTGAATCAAGAGGTGGAATCACGTTTTATTTATAGTTTTCGGGGCTAATGTTTGTCTACCCGTTTTTGAGGAGGGGACAAACCGAACCGTTGGAATTTAGATCCTCACTAGACATCCTCATCCGTTAAAAATTTTAGTGTTTCGTCTAGAACACAATTTCAGAATTTTCCGAATTTTCTGCCGCGTAACGGAAAATCTACGAAACACTGAGAAATTCCAATCTGAGGTGAAATTCATAGATTGGTACGAGCTATCTCATTCAAAGGTAGATTCACGAACATATTTTTAGTAGTTTAGGCTACACTATCATTTCAAACTTTTCCTGCTTGAAGCCACCTTGCGGACAATATATGAAACTAGTGGAAGTATCCGGCGTTGCCCGAGGAAATTTTGTTAAAATCCGATCGGAACTCAAAATGATACATGGTATTTAAGAATTCAATCAGCCGCCGTTTTGAATGAAACAAAAACCGCTTATTAATTATTCCTCGACAGCAGGACGCGGGAAAATACGCATAGTTCAAAGTTTAAATCGGCCGCCATTTTGAATAAAACGGGCAGACAGAAACGGAATCCTGCGCTGTCATTTCTTTTGCTGCTTCCTATAACCGTGCAAAATTTGGTCGGTAAATAGCTTACGTAAATAGCTATAATACACATTACGCTGTATGGAGAAAGTCGTGTGATGGGAACACATCAGATTCTTTCGTATGAAAGCAGTTGTGTCATTCTCCGTTTAAGTCTATTTCTTCTGATATTCTCAGAAGACGGGATGGAGGAATGAGCAGATTAAGGCTGGTTTCGAGACGCTGGAAGCAATGGCGTTAATCAAATCGGAGGAAGGATATTGGTGTTTGGCTCGAGGAAAGATTGGATTGGTTTTAAATAACTCGATTTACGGTTTCCATTATTCTCCGACGCGAAGGCCCCCATTTCCTCCCTTGTTTTCTCATTAGATTGGCTCGCTTCTGATGGGAAAGTAGATTTTCTACCCTCGCGAATTAATTAAAAAGACGACATTGAAAATTTGAGCCTCCTTTGCGAGTAGGAATACGTAAAAATGCGCAGATATTCCGGGAAAGACGCCCCCTTGTATGAAGAATTTTCTTTTCGTATAGGCACCGAGTTGTAGGAGAAGGTAAAATAAATTGATGTGTTCAGCGCATGACTTTCTCCGTACGTAAGTTGTCAAATAAAATCAAATAAATACGGCGATAGGAACAGTTCAACTTATATGTTTCGGCGATAGCGATTCAATTGTTGTCATTACCACGCGCGCGGGCTGCCCACTAACCGTCATTTTCGAAGAAAATTGAATATCTCTTGAAATATTCCTGATATGAAAATTTAGTTCAAACAGGCGTTGTAGAAAAATACAATATCTACAACTTATATATGTGTGTGTATACATATATGTATGTATGTATGTAAAGAAAAATTCAGTTTTAAGCGAAATATTTAAGAAAAACTAAAATTTTACGGGAGTAAACCGCTACTTCCGTTTGACAAATTTCCATCAAAATCTTTTAAAATCTTAAGAATATATATGAAATCACAAATATAGAATTTAATGCATATCTCACGAATAGTCTTTGAGTTCGAGCGCACGAAAAATTTCTCTCACACACATACGGACATAAAGACACACACGCAGACACAGACATAATCGAGAAAACGGTCAAAACGTGTTCATGGGACCTCAAAACGTGTATTTCCGTGGAAATCTCGAATTCGAATTTTTTCATGTAAACAATACTTTCTCTATACTACGTAATATGGAGAAAGTAAAATATCGGAATTGTATTCGTGAAAGAATTCGAATTCGAGGTTTCAAGGGAAACACACATTTTGATGCCCACTGAGTACGTTTTGAATATTTTCTCGGTGCTGTCTGTGTGTGTATGTGTTTGACAGGAATTAAGTTCGCGCTCTTACTCAAAAGATAATAATCAGACCAGCACAAAATATTATATTTAAAAATTTCCAAGATCTTAAATGTTTTCCGCTGAAACTGGAATTTGAGGTTTATTCTAGTAATTTATTTGTTTTATTTCAAATATTTGTCGTCATAAAAGCTGTAGACAATGAAATTTTCCACGTTAAATATGTTTTCATAAAAACGATTGTTAGAAGAAATATTTCGATTTTTCTTCTGAATATATCTTGAGCTAGTCACTAAGTGACACAATTGTTTCCGGTGCCATGATAAAATTTTCTAATTGTCGATAGCGATTCATACGCTCCCATGGATAATTTTACCATCGCATCGATAATTTTTATCCAACAGCTAACGATGTTGTATATGCACTTACTCCTTTTTCAATGTAAATAGTGATTCCAAATGTTTTTCACAGTGAAAGTTATTTAGTGTTTAACATCTACTCACGAGTGTAATTGTCGAGAATCATTGTTGAGGGCACTGATGTCGAGGGAGCAATCATATTGCTCTGTATGGAGAAAGTCCTGTGCTGGACACATAAGACTTTTACTTTCTCTTATACGAAGTATATTCGGAAAGTATTTTTATCGCGAAAAAATTCGACCTCGAGATATATACGGAAATATAGGTTTTAGGTGTCGCTGAATCCGAAAAAGTGGTTTTAGTAATGCCGTCTGTCTGTTACTAGCACTAGAGCCTAAACGATAGAGCGAAAATAAATGAAATCTCGTACTTACAATTAGTCATTTTATCATACTGAGCAGAGTATATGAAGAAATGTTTGACATTGCTCAGTAATTAAGGGAAGTTTATTCTACGCATTTTTAACAACAATTCAATTTTCTCAAAAACGGCTTTAACGGTTTTGATCAAATTTCGTACAGCTACTTGAGTTTAGGTCTTAAATAATACCAAATAGTTTATATTTCTCAAAAAATCAATATAAGGCTACATTATTCTAGGCAACATTAACAATAATTTGATTTTCTCAAAAACGGCTAGAGCGATTTTGATAAAATTTTGTACAGTTACTTGAGTATACGTCTGAAATAATACTATGTACATATTTCATATTTCTCAATGAATGAATATAAGGCTAGTTTATTCTTAGGCAACTTTAACAAAAATTATTGGATTTTTGAAAAACCGGCTGATACTGTTTTCATTTTCTAAAGACAACTAAACGACGAATTAATATATGAGAACGTTTGTACAATGTACGTTGTACCGATTTTTTCTTGCGTCACTAATAGTCTCCTAGTGTTAGTTGGGTTGCATAACATCCGGGATTCGAAATGCCATTTCATTATTCTTTGCAGCACTGGACGAATTTACGGGAATAATAATTGCGTAAATGTCCTTAAATACTTATATTTTCGCCGATTTCGGCCTAATTTTTATTGCATTCGTGCAAACGTTATTTATTAAAAGTCGTGGCATTCCAAGTCCGACAGATACGCGGGATTCTCTCAAAGTAAATCTAGCCACTGATTCGACCCTAGCATTGATCGATTTTCTGGGGTTAAATTACGCGTCCGAAAATCGTTCATGTTTGCAGTTTTTATCCTTCTTTTAAATTTTACGGGATTTTCAGGTACATTGTAATGGACAAGGAGTGGCGAACGTTTTTGGGCATAGAGCGTTACGTTTCGCTTGGAACATGGAGCGAAAAAACACCAGAGAGTACATATACTATTCTACTTCTGACGTCGCAATTCAATTTGTCTCGACTTCGCCCAACGGCGCTAATGTTTACCGAAAGCTCTGGGCTGGAGAGGGGGTGGAAAGAGCGACACGGCGGCGTTAAAAAAACCCACTCCTATAGTAGGGAAAAAAATTCTCTCTCCAGAGGCGGCGAGTGTGACAAAATTTCATCATATTTCGCACTTTAGTTCTCTCTGAAGAAGCTCGAGACTTTATTTAAAAACTTCGCCGTAGATAGAATGGTTATGATGCAGTTTAACTTATAATACGATGGCGAGTTGAATTTAATAAGTGTTTTTTATAGACGAACTAATGTAGGTAATTTCCCGTAAAATATGACGGGTATGTGTAAATGAAGCATTAAGTTGAAAATTAAAACAGGTTGGGAATGTGTACAGCGTATCACAAACGGACGCGTTTCGTGTAATGGAGTATTCGAAAGAAATTATATACGTGTACGTAAGGGAAATTGCGTTTTAAAATTCTTTTCTTCTTCATAAATAATCCATTTTATTCCTATTTAAAAATATTGCATGCACCCGTAAGGAAATTAAACGTTTGTTTGAGAGATTGTTTATGTCAGCAACAAGGAAGAAGTGGCCATGCAGGAAATATTCAACTCGAATTAAGATTTAATTTTCTTGATAACGGTAACTCCGACTATAAAAATGTATAGTAAAATAAATACTCTTCTTTGCTGTCTCTACAAGTTTTATTTGGAAAATATTTTGATATGAGAAATACTTTACGAAATATGATGGAAAGTTCATTTTTTGTCAACAGTAAAGTGGTACTCCTGATTGGCTTAAGCGATTCATTTATGTGATTCATTTTTGTGATTTTCTTATTATCTTTCATAGTAAATCCTTAATGTCAAATATCATGAAAATCCGTTCAGTAGAAGCAGAGAACAAACAGACGGACGGACAGGCCGACGATAATAGGCGCTCACGCTTTAAGCGAAAGGCGCCTAAAAAAGAATCTGACGTGTCCATCAGGACTCCATACAGAGTAATGAAAATGACTGCTCTGGACATATGCCTTCTCATAAATAACTATCTTTGAGATGGACATCCTCTCTCTCTCTTGTTCTGACGTAAGGATCATCCCGAAAACTTCAATTGACGTGTTTATCTCTGACAGCCCAGCGGCTGTCATTTTGGCAAGTGCTCACTGGGCTTTCACTCACTCAACACCTATTGTGCGTTCGACCAGTGCAGTATTGGAGATACTATAGGAGCTAAAGGAGATGTGCTCCCTCTCTCTCTCTTTCCCATGTTATTCTTCGTGTAGCTCTATCTCTTTATAAAGGTAGCCTCTAAACAAAGTGCGCATAAGCAAATCTTGCGGACAAAATCATTACTTATTGCTCTATTTTCGTGTTTTTAATTTTATTTTTCGTGATTTATAGGAGAAAATTTGTCCTTTAATATTTACAAATTTTTAAATTACAAGGAAATTCCTGAAATAGCGTAATAACTGAAAACCCTACGTTTTTTCCCGCGTTGACACTGATATAAAACCAAAATTGTAATATATCTGGCAATTTCTATTCCAAAGTACATAACGATTTTTCATATGGTACTTCTTTAAGGTTGTAGCCAATGAATATCTCCTTGTACGATAATTGTTTTGAAATAGTTTAAACCAAAACATAACTTGACAATACAACGAAATTTTCAGTCTGTAGCTGATTTTTGTTCTGTTGGTTTTAGATGGGTACAGTGTGCGGGAGAAATGCGAAGAAAGGTTCATATTTGAAGATGCTGTAATGAGGAAGTAATAGTGTTCGATGGTTATCGAAATATCGAATTATATTTTAAAGAGAAAGTGAGCGAACGGCCGTCGCAGTTAATGGTTACCGCAGCGGAGAAAAATGGGTCTAGGACATCTCGACGCAGCCATCTCGCCGCGGCCATCTCGCCGCGGCCGTCTCGCCGCGAAGACCTTTCGCCGCAGCCGTCTCGCCGCGAGACCTTTCGCCGCAGCCGTCTCGCCGCGAGGACTTTCGCCGCGGAGACTTTTTGCGGCGGATGTTTTTAAGTGCATTCCAGAGTTGAATTTTTAGAGAAGATAGATAAAAGTTTACTTCCGAATTGTAATTTTTACCTATGGTATTATCTGCAATACAAACGATATACAAAGCATATAAAATGTATAGTGTGTAGTAGTTTAATGTTTTTACTTTTCTAGAAGCGAGTCCAAGTTGAAAAACATCAGTATGTATTGATAAACTGAGAGAAAGTCTTTGAATTTTAGTAAGTCGAGTGTTTAAGGGAATTTTTATGGTAAACGAATGTGAGTTAAACTAGAAACGAAACTCTAAAATTCAGAATAACCAATTAAATATTCCGAAATTCTTTTTTATTAGGTTATCTTGACTGTAAAATTAAATTCTTTAAGTCAACCCGCATGAATGATCATCATGAGTTACATTCATTTTTGAAATGCATATAATTATAAAATGTGCTTTTACGCAAATTATTATCTCCTCTTTTGATCTAGAAAACTTTATTAAAGCGTCTATTCAGTACATTTTATTCGTATTCTGAAGAAATTATTTTCTGTATCATTTGAGTTTATAATGGAACTAGGGGTTAATCCAAATTAGACTTCCTATATTGTGTACGTGCTTGATATCAGCAGTCATAGGAATGGTTGACTGGCGGCCATTAATGTAGAGAAGTTGTCTTAAACTTTTGAAAATTATTGCATGATTTTGCCTATCAAAAAGCACAAAAACAAGGTTTTTGTATAATTACCATTTGAATAAATTTTTCTTTCTGAGAGGATACCCTATTTTTAAAAATCGACTTATTGAGATGCACTAATGGCTTCAAAAAATTCTCTCGATGAGATTCATGCATAATTTGCCGTGGTTATAGCTCGATCGTTTTACAATGGCAGGCGACGACGCAGGAGTTAGTGGAGGAGAAACGTAATTTAATAGGTGAAAATGAGTGGAGAACAGTATGCCAGAAAAAATACAGAAAATGAGTACATTCAAAGAGAATGTGTAATGAACGGAATTGAAGAAATACTTGTTAATATAAATTTGGAGAATGAAAGTGATAGCACTGAAGCAAGTGACTAATAAATATCAAAATAATTATTAACTATTATTGTAACTATTATATTTTGCATGTATAAAATGATAAATAAAGGTTTCCTTAAAAATATATTTCAGTAGTTGTTATACTTTGTATCAAAGAAGCTTCCTCCTCTATTGACCACCTGCACGAGGAACTGAACTAGAAAATAAAACTACTCCCACTAGGCATTCATAAGATTCAAGGAATTCTCAAATGAGTAAATTTCCCCATGGAATTTCTGGAAGTCGTTAGATATTATCTTAATGTCAAATTTGTGGAACGAACCAAGGGACTTGAGGATTAGTGAATTTGGTTGGGGTTTGGACCCCATGGCGACAGGGTATGGGAGCGTGAGGGTGTCGATGACCATGGAAGGTAGGACAATTCGGCCTTTCGCTAAACAATCGAGCTATAGCCTAAGATCGACCATGATTATGGCAGTCTTATCTTTGCTACCGTATGGTAAACATCCGTCCTCCGAGTTCCCATTCACGGTGTGATATCGTCTGTGGATCCTTGCTAACTTGCTCAGTGAACATTTTTATTCACTTTACAATAACATTCCGAAAGTTTTTCTAACTTTTACTAATCCCTTAAAATGGAAATTATTCTGTCTATCCGTGGAAAGGAGAAACTATTAGTGGACGGTTTTGTGTATCTGTTTGAGCGGTTAAGTAGCGATGAGCGTGAGAAATTTTGGCGTTGTGAAGAACGTGGAATGTGCAAAGCTAGAATACCCACTTGTATTCCAAAGTGAATCACATATTAACGAAGCGGCAACTTCGTATTTTAAGAAAATCAAATTATTGTTAAAGTTTTCTAGAATAAACATGAACTATGTAGTATTATTGACGACGTAAACTCAAATAACTGTACGAAATTTGATCAAAATCGTTAGAGCCGATTTTAAGAAAATCAAATTGTTGTTAAAAATGCGTAGAATAAACTTCCCTTAATTATTAAGCAATGCCAACCATTTCTTCATAGCTTCTGATCAGCGCCAAGCTTATGGTGTTTCGCGCTCGGGTGCAAGATATCTCTGTGGCGCCCTCCTACTAGCGAAATTTCGTGGTATAATCATACACGGTTTTTTTCATCGGTAGAGTGTGGAGATGTATCTCATAAAGAAATGACTGAAGAAATTAGCTGCATAATTGTAAATATAAACATTTCATTTAATATCTACTTGAAGGAAAATTATAAAACCCGCCACACATATGATTATAATTCAGAACTCTGTCCGTTACATTAATGATCAATCAAAAATTCCTATATTTCTATATAATTGAAGTTTTGTTTTCTTACTGTCAGAATAAATATCGAATCTAGTTTGGCTTGTCAATACAAGCCAAACTAGATTCGATATTTATTCTGACAGTAAGAAAACAAAACTTCAATTATTTATGCATTCCTACGTCAAAGTCCCAACTTCGTATTTTCATTGTAAGATATTTTAAAATCCAATGAAGAAGTAGATGTCAATAATTCTCTCAGTATTTGGAGAAATTGTTTCAATATTTGAATTTGGTACTATTTAGAAACGAATATGAACGTTAACGTATGTGGGAGATCGTGAAGGAGTAAGGAAAGCTAGTTTTTGCAAAAGCTATATCAAGCCGATTCAAAACAGATTTAGGATTTCCAAGACTCCATAAGTGTGAGAAAAAGGGTAGGCACCTGGTATTCTTCCAGCGAAAGGATTTGTGGTAAAGGTCGATGATACTTTACGAAAGGACTGCCGCCTCAGCTGGAGCTTCTCGCTAGGGTCGGGATAGCAATTGGTGACTCCTACGGTAAACCCATTTTCGGTCGCCGCTGATGCGTGTTCTAGCGACCCTGAGCCATGCGACCGCGTATCGCAAGGGATCAGAAAAATTTTGCCTACAAATACTTTGACGAGAAACGCCCCGGCAAGTTGGCGCCCGAGAGCATTGCATCCACTGCACCCCGGGTAGGCGCGCCCCTGCTTCTGATCAGTAGGATAAAAGTACGAGATTTCATTCATTTTCGCTCTTCCTTCTACTGTCCTTTCAAAAAGTCTAGATACCCGAGTTTAAAGAGGTATATCTCGAAAACGCTAAAAGCGATTTTGATGCGGTGAAAATTAGCGGGCAGAGAATTTATTTCTACGTTAATTGATATAAATTCCAAATTTTTAATTTGCATTAAATATTTTATACTGCGCATTATTTGAATAAAAACACGTTTTTTAGGCATGCAAACCCGATAAGACTATTTTGAATGCTTACAATTCCGAAACCCTACAATGAATCAAATGGAAACTTTAATAGTAATTAGCTAGATCTATTGTATATAAATATGTGGAAGCGTTATTTTATAACATTATTATTGATATCCGATTTTGTTAAAATTCTGAAATCCGGCTATCTTCGCCCACTCGGGTATCTAGACTTTTTGAAAGGACAGTAGGCTCCAGCGCCAGTAACAGACAGACAGACGGCATTGCGAAAACCACTTCTTCGGATTCAGCGACACCTAAAACGTATATTTCAGTAAAAATCTCGAGGTCGAATTTCTTCGCGATAACAATACTTGCTCAATATACTCGTATATGAGAAAGTTTAAAATCGGTACAACATACATTGTACAAACATTATCATATACTAATGCGTCGTTTAGTCATCTTTAGAAAATGATAATCGTATAAGCCGGTTTTTAGAAAATTCAATTTTTGTTAAAGTTGCCTGGAATAAACTAGCCTTATATTCATTCATTGAGAAAAATGAAATGTGTAGTATTATTGCAGACCTATACTCAAGTAACGTTTCGAAATTTTATCAAAATCGTTAGAGCCGTTTTTGAGAAAATCAAGTTGTTCTTAAAAATGCGTAGAATAAACTTCCCTTAATTACTGATCAATGTCAACCATTTCATCATAGTCAATGCTCAGTATGATGAAATGCCTAAGTACGAGATTCCATTCATTTTCGCGTTAACGTGTAGGATCCAGGGCCAGTAACAGACAGATAGACAGACAGACGGCATAGCGAAAACCACTTTTTCGGATTCAGCAACACCTAAAACGTATATTTCCGTAAAAATATCGAGGTCGAATTTTTTCGCGATAACAATACTTTCTCAATATACTTCGTATATGAGAAAGTACGAAGCATGCATGAAAACAATTCATAGTTTTTATCACTTCAAAACTCCATATTTGGGTACTCGTATTTGAAAACTCAACGCTTCTTTTTGGTTTGTCGAAATCTTCTTGCTTTATCTCAATTCACTCAATTTAATAGTGTTACATGTTACATGTTAGACGAATCGCACCCAAAGCATTTTTATCAAATTAGCGATGGATAATCGATTAAATTTCTTCGCGATCGTCAGAGTTTTGTTGCTTCGGTAGAGCAATATGTTAATTGCATAGGATAATCAGCACGTTTAATATTAATATTATGTTAAACACTTATTATTACTAAAAAGACGAAAATCAGACAAACACGTGAACGTCATGTTTTACAGAAAGTAAACTCAGCATTGCTCACATAGGCCGTGAGATTTTCATATATACCTACTTAAAAATAAACGTATAATGTAAAATAAAACTAATATGGAATATTCAACGTGATTTTCTGTTAATTTTTAATAAATCACGGCGAGAGAAGTCCTCGCGGTGAGATGGCCGCGGCGAAATGTACCTTCGCGGCGAGATGGCTGCGGCGAGGTGGCCGCGGCGAGATGGCTGCGGCGAGGTGGCCGCGGCGAGATGGCTGCGGCTAAAAGTCCCATTCCCGAGAAAAATACGCATTTCCTTCAGGTTGAACTGTTGATCTAAACTGTAAACACTTTAGATGATTTGATTTTATAAAAAATTATTTATTCTTGTGGGAGTGATTTTAACGCATAGGTAATTGCTTTATTATTTTGTTTCGATGTCAATTCACTTCAGGTAACCGTAATATTATGAAATATTCCTCTACATTTTATATGCGTAAAAATGTTATAACTTGTAAATCACCCTTCGAGAGCAACCTGTCGCTTTACTAGTTTCCTATCCGCTTCACTCACGTAAAACCTTGATACATGAAATAATATCCGCTCCCTTTATTTTATAAACATTTTAGAATTATATGCAAGAGATTATTTTAATATAAACAAGAACAATTTCAGGCCCTCATTTTTAAAGATTTCTTTCAGGTCGCTTTCGTTGTTTCTATTTATTTAATTTTCCTCACTCGCATGTTATGGCATGGGTTAGGTAAATTGCTCCAGCTCCTGAAAATCCCTGTGTCGGCTAAAGATGATATCACCATTCCCACAATATCGCTGCCACACAAAATTGCCAGTAGAAGCACACACACGCACGCTCGCGCACATACATACTTACATACAAAGGTGGCAAGAAGGTGCTGGAGGGAGCCCAGTGGACACTTACCAAAATTGGAGTTCCCCTGTGGGTGCTGAAGCCACACGAAAATAACATAAAGTAGAAAGCCCTTCGTCATCTTGACGCGACCTTCAGGATCCAATTGCGTCGTAAGTGCGAGGACATACTACGTTAAACCAGCATGAGTGAGATATCGCTCGTGCGACGTGTGGCAAAACCCTATTTTTCTGTCGACACGCCGCGGAAAAATGGAGGAAATCGAACAAGGTAAAAAGCCGATACTTTTCCCGAATCCGTTCCCCAGCGCGGCGATACCATCGCCTGACTACAACATCTCGTACGGTTTAATGTCGCTGGAATTCGTCCATCTAGCAGTCGATTCGGTACGAGACCTTGTTTTTTATTTAAGTCCAGCGACGCCGTCAAATCTATCACCCTCGCGGAAGCAGGTCCGTGTCCTTTCCTCTCTCTCTCTCCCTCTCTCTCTCTTTCAGCCCATTTCTCTCCAAGCACCATTCCCTTTTATCCGCCTCTTCCTTTGCTCTCCTCTTCTCATCCCTCTCCAGCACCCTTTGCGTTGCTTATTGCCTTCTCGTCCCGTCTCTAGGCGACCTCTCTCCTCCCTAACAACCGGTCCTTTTCCTTTCTTAGTCCGATACGTTTCCTCTCTCTCTCTCTCTCTTCTCCTTCACCCATCCTTTCCGCCCGAGATACAATCGTCCGCGCGACGACCATTGTTGTCGTCCCATTGTCCTGCCGTTGTCCACACCCATTAAATTCTCCCTCGCTCTTCCTTCCTCTTGGGACGGACGTAATATCTGCTCTACCTCCATCCCTCCCCCATCTTTCACCTCTATCTCTCTTTCCCCCTCCTCCTCCATTTTTTACTTGAACGGTTTATATATTTATGTTGTGTATGCTTATGCATGTGTGTGTGTGTGTATACTTTTGGAAGAAGAAAGGTAAATAAGGATATTTAGGGCAACTAGGTGTAGAAGGATACTCAGTGAGCACTTACCTGAGGCCGGTAGGTAAATGTCTCCACAGGCAGATCAGTGTTGGGATTTCAAGCTTTCGTTTTTGCGTGAAAGGGTTATCTCAAAAAATTATTTTACAAAAGGGGTCCGGGATAGCCGAAGAGAACCCATTTTCTTTGAATTTTAACATTTAAACTTGGGTCCCCCTTTAATACATAAGTACCTTACACTCAGTTACACTGGAATAATTTTTAAACACTGTCAACGATCATTAGATTTGAAAACCATAAAGTATACATAGCTGTTGATATGGAGATAAAATCAATTATTGTTATTATTACCATAGCAACGGAAACAATTCTATCACTTAGCGACGTGAGTGTGTGTGTGTGTGCAGTACGTTTCTCTCCGTCGCTGACGAAGAGTTTCTGCCCGAAAGCTTCTACTTTGTGTTATTTTCGTGTTTGTGTTTTTCGTGTTTCTTCAGCGCCACAAGTGGCTCTCCATCAGGACTTTGCAAATGTTTAAACGTTTCAATTCGTTGCATGTTTATACCTCGTCAGTTTACTTTCAAGACTTTTATCGGATGCTTCCTTACCACGAAAGCCGAGGAACAAAGCGTTTTTGGATTAAATCACAAACGACGTGACGGAAGTTGCATAAAAACACAATAATGTCGCCGCATAGTCGCCCACAGATTTATTGAGTTTTTTTTTGGCAAATAAATTCGAAACCAAACCTAGTTTCGATGCTTGCTTGAACTTTCGTTTGCTTCGAATATGAAATAAGAGACGTTAATGGTATTGAACATTCTTCGATCTTGTAGATTCTTATCCGTCGTTGTTTTTGTAATTCCGAAGGTAGTAGTAGACAGTTTCGTTTGAGGTTCTGCGCTATGCCTTCGAGGATGCTGTTGTGCTTCTTGAACTCTTCTCCTATGTTCTTAACCTCTTCGAGCGTCTTCACGTGGTCCTGGAGGTGAGCCATTGTTCTCCTCATTCCCCGGTCCGTGAGTACGAGAGGAAAGGGAGAGTTTGACTCTTCGGTCCCGTTCTTCTTTTCTGAAATTGCGAAAGGAAAGTCTTTTAAAGAAAAGCGAGCGATTACCCCAATCAACAATTAGAAATTTTTATCATGGCAACGGAAATAATGGTATCACGTAAATTCGGAAAAATGACCGAAATATCTCTTAAACAATCCTTTCCATGAAAAAAATTTTCAAAAAAAACGCGTAGAAATTTAACTGAATTAAGTTATAAAAGAGATATTTGCTAAAAAAAACTGAAAACTGACAAGATTAAACCTCCACTTCCGGTGGACCAGTATCAGCCGAAACCTTTTCAGACAATTAATTTCTGACAAAAATATCATAAATATAAAGGTTGGCGCTGAACTGGATAATAGTTTTTTTACTTAGATCGCCCGCGAAATTCTCATCACACACATACAAACAGCGTCGCGGAAATGGTCTAAACGCACGTAGTCATAGGGGGCCTAAAAAAGCGTATTCCGCAAAATGACAAAAGCCATTTTGTGTTTGTTTTCGGTAACATGTTCTGTCTTGTGAGCCATGTGTCTACCTTTTTCCTACCCGCCCCATTTTGGGTTCTGGTCGAATAAATGCGTAACTTTCTGCGGATGCGGTTCGGATATATATATATATATATATGGCCTGCAGGTGTGGATACGCGATTTTCATAAAATATCCGCCGGTACTATAAGTACTTACCCGCAAACTTATCAGCAGACAAAACGACGAAAGCATGGTCGTAACCGAGGGAAGAGCGGGCGAGGGTGGACTGCTAACTTTGACCTGACCGCAATAAAACTTTCGCATTGTTCACCCTCCCTTTGGCGACCCAACCCCACATCTGGGTGCACCAAAAATAACTTCAAATATATACCTACAACTTCCTCGCTTATTGTTAGACCATGAAAGTATCTTTAAAAATAAAAAAGTTTCTCACAGACAAACTTTTTCAAGTCAGGCTGGAACACGCAAAAGGAACTTTTGTAATTAAATGCAGAAAATAAATATTTAAAATCAATTTATTAAACTTTCAGTAGCACCATTACGATCCTTAAACTTTCCTGAACCTAATGCATAAAACTACATTACATTAATTTAAAATAGAATGTATATATCATCGATTGAAACAAACGTGACCGTAAAATGTCCATTTCAGATCAAATATAGTTTATCGCATTTTGTATAGAATATAATTATTAGTTTTCATTTAAAAGCATATCATCAGCTTCTGCGTTAAAAATAGCGCAATTAGAAATTTTGAATTTTTATTTTAATGCAACATTAAATGTTTAGTGAGATTTGGCAATCCCGGTGTCGTAGAGGAGGAGGGAGCGATTGGATTTTTAAGTCTGCAGGAGAGGGGAGAAACGATGCCGTATGAAACCGTACTGACACTTGAAGATGGAACGCTGTATAGAATAAACTAGCCTTATATTCATTTTTTTTTGAGAAATACGAAGTATATAGTATTATTTAAGACGTAAACCCAAGTAAATGTACGAAATTTGATCAAAATCGTTGGAACCGTTTATGAGAAAATCGAATTGTTGTTAAAAATGCTTAGAATAAACTTTCCTTAATTATTGAGCAATGTCAGTCATTCTTCATAGCTTCCGCTCTGTTTGATAAAATGCGTAAGTACGAGATTTCATTCATTTCCGCTTTACCGTTTATGCTCTAGATCCAGTAACAGGCAGACAGACGGCATTGTGAAAACCACTTTTTCGGACTCAGCTACACCTAAAACGTATATTTCCGTAAAAATCTCGAGTTCGAATTTTTCCGCAATTACAATACTTTCTCAATATAGATACTTCGTATATGAGAAAGTAAAAATGTGGTGTCCAGCGCACGACTTTCTCCGTACAAGGTTATTTATAAGATTGCTCTCGACGTCAGCATCCTCAAGAGTTAATTTTGACAATTACACTCGTTAATACTTTTTAAACACTTTCATTAATCTTTTTCACACTGAAAAATACTTTGAAAGAATAAATAGGTAAACAATATTTTTAGCTGTTGCGGCGGATAAAAAAATGTCGATACTAATATAAAATTACCCCTGGCAGCATTCGCTTCGCTGTCATAAATCAAAAAATGTTATCATAGCAACGGAAACTAAGGTATCACTTAGCGACTTGCTTGACATAATTTAGAACAAAATCAAAATATCTCTTTAAAATCGTTTTTGTAAACAAACGTCTTAATGCAAACATGTAGACAATTATATTTTGGGCAACTTCCTACGGAAGAAATGCTGGATCTTTTCCTTTATGGTGTCGCCTTGGCTTGGCCTTCGATTCGCTTTGTTTTTAGTCGGGTGCAGATCACTTAGGGCGCTGACGCGCCCTTCGCTACCCTGGCCCTGGAACGAAAGTAACCCTCACCATGATTTGGGAGGGTAAATGTCGAAAAAGGAAACAGTAGACCGCATACGACAATTCTGTTTTCTCACTGATGTTTGCTGGGTAATTCTTATGCTCAGGTGGTGGTGCTGTAAAGGAATAGATTGGTGGATATTTATATATATATGTATGTATACGTATATCTATAATATATAGACGCTTCTTACACATGATATATATATATATATATATATATATATATATATATAGGAGGATACCTACCAAAGGAAAAAATCCGAAAATGGCGAAATTCCTATTCTGAGGGGCTATTTTGGCCCCTTTTTGCCCCATTTTTTGCCCATAAGAAAACATGTAAATTGGTGTAGAGGTTTTTATATTTGCATTTTAAAATTACTTCCCTTCAAGATACGAAGTCGAGACTTCAACTATCGGATAGGATATAAATTGTAGTTTCTTATTTTTGAAGACAGAATTCAAATCCGAGTAGAATTAGCGTAAATTTATAGTTTTTGTCGCAAAAAAGTGGTAATTTTTCTGGGCCTAACAATAGGCTTCCTAGCAACAGGCTTAATGCTTTCATATGGGTAAGCTTTTAATGGAAATCAGTGGCATATATTTTAAAGCCTTTAATGTTAAACTATGCCTAATGAAGGAATTCCGATATTGTAATAATCCCTATTTTGGGGCTGTTTTGCCCCAGTATTGCTCCATACGAGAACAAAAATTATGAGGCAGCTCCATAAGACGTAGAGACTTGAAATTTAGCCTGGTTATAAAAATTTTATTGCAACCGAAGATAAAATAAAACTGCGAAAATTCCAAATTTTAAGGGCGGTTTTGCCCTATATATGACCCATACCGGTGTGATAATGATACGGCAATTCTTATTGAGATAAAACATGAAATTTGGCAGAATTATGGGTTTTAATTACAACAGAAAGACGAAATCCAATATCGTTAAAATTCGAAATCTTAGCTACCGTTTTGCCAAATAATTGTCCTATGCGACGAATAAAATTGTAATGCACTTCTAAATGAGCTACAAAGTTTAAATTTGATACAGTTATATGATTTTGAACAAAATTCATTGGGAATAATTTGAAATTGTAAAAATGCTTAACTTTATAAATGCTTGCAGAATGCAAGCACACATTAACTAGTATGTATATATATATATATATATAAAGGAAAATATTCAAAATTTTTATATAAATTAAGATATTTGGAAAAAACGGAAAATATGACAAGAATAAACTTTCACTTCCGATTGGCCAGCTTTAGCTAAAACCTTTTCAAAAAATCTTAAATATAAAGTTTTGTGGTGATGAGTTTTTGAGTTAGAGAGCCCACAAAACTTCTATCACACACACACACACACCATCGAGAAGATAGTAAAAAAATACGTACTCAGGGAACCCCCATGAACGTGTTTCCGTTATAATTCAATTTTTTCACGAATTCGATACTTTTTCCTACACTACGCATGGACAAAGTCAAGTCATCCATGTTCTGAAACGTGGGAATTTGTCTTCTTCTGGAATACCCTCTCGGGGCAGGTATGAAGGCGAAGGTTTGGATCCCCGTCCGAAAGCGAAATTATACAACTTTTATTATAACTTGACGTGTACGTATTTATGCCCCGTTTCAAAACCCAATTTCGGGCACTTCCATATGAGCTAGGAGTATGAGATTTAGTCTTATTGTAGGTTACGGTATGTCCCCAACGTAAAAAAATCGCAAATCTCTAAAAAAAAAGTACCGCGTTCGATTCAAGGGTATAATTTCCATTTCCCGCAAGATAACACGTAAGAAGCCATTTTACGAAGTGCAAGCTTCCATTCTTTCGCAAATTTAAATTGGAATAAATTGACCTACGATCTTCTGACCTTGACTGTTTTAAAGAAAAAATGAATCTAGGTTCTTATTCTTATTCGTCGATTTCCGACTTCAGTTCGAAATTGCTCAAATTATACGTTTAATTCACGTATTTTTACCTTAATAGCATGGAATAACGCCTCACTTTGATGTAATCGACGCACGTTTCGCTTTCGGTCTCCCTGAACATGAGCTATTGCACCGTTGCGATGATTCCTGTGAGTTGCGTCAGGGAATGGACGGTCATCTCGCAGCTCTGAACTCCTTGTAACCGGACCAACTGCGCAAGAACGTGTCTCCATAGCTGAAAAGGATCGAGCGATCAAGGAAGAGGTCAAGCTCTCCTTCCCGCAGTTGTGTACTTCTTGGAGATTTCGTCTGGAAGTCACGCAAAGAGAAAAATGAATGCCCGCGCAGATTTTTGTGGGGCACGCGTTGTATATGACGGTTCGTGAGGCTGAATTTTACGTGGAAAAACTAAACATTTCTTCAACCTTGAAGAGAACAAACTATGATCTTACTGGTTATACAAACTAAACGGTAGAGCAAAACTGAATGAAATCTCGTACTTACGTATTTTATCATACAGAGAAGAGGCTATGAATAAATGCTTGAAGTTGCTCAATAATTAAAAGAAGTTTAACCTATGCATTTTTAACGATTTGATTTTCTCGAAAACGGCTCTAACGATTTTGATAAAATGTTGTACAGTTACTTGAGTTATACGTCTGCAATAATACTACATAAGGCAAAACCGGGTGACGCGCCGCACTTTTTGAAAATCCGTTATAAATCGATACAAATTTAAAGACCTAAAAAACCTATATGTATATATAAAAGAGTGGTCTTTGAACTACACATTTCGACTAGAAAAATAATTTTTTTAAATTATTTAGATGGCATTTACTGTGAAAGAAAAGAAGTTAGCACACAGGGTGAGTTGCCGCATTGCCGGATGCTATGCCGCACCCTTGAGAGAGTTGCCGCGCACATGTAAAAAATCGAAATGCCTTTCATTTTTGCGATAATAAAATAAATTTTAGAATAGAATGTGAAAAAAAGAATAAAATGATTTGTGAGAGTAGTATTAACTGTTGAAAATTATTTATTGAACACATTTTCAAAGGGAAAATTCAAAAACATACAAGGCACTTAATCAATTTGAAAGTGTAATTACAGAACTATGTGATTGGCCTCAACAATAAAAAAAAAGGATTTAATATTATCCTAATGTTCAGTTTTCAAAATTAAGAAAATTTTCAGAAAACCTTTAGGTCTAAAAATTACAACTTCAAAAATTTGGCAAAAGGTAAACAAAAAAGTTTCATTGTTCTCTTGATAATACACAAATACAATTACCTAATGAGAAAACAAATGAAAATAGAAAATAATATAAATGAGAAAAATAAATTAGCAGTTTTCTGATTTTCATGCCGTACTTTGGTTCTCCCACAGTTGCCACACAATTCACCATAAACTGTGCAAGTTTCATTTACAAACTTTACACCTAATCCAGTCTGCTTTGCTTTCTGTCACATAATAATTCTCCCAACATTCTAGACATTTGTTACTGTCAATACTATTGGGTGCGGCATGTCGCCCTTAAAAAACCGCGGCAAGTGTCCCGAACTCCCGGGATAGATGCCGTACCTAGCTGATAAGCTTTCAATTGTGTTGTAATGGCGGACTTTGAACGAAGAAGCATCAGTACAGCGACTATTTTCGTTTAAAATAATTAGCTACGGTAAAACTTTGAAAGAAGTAGTTTAGAAAACGATAAAGCAACTATGAATAAAAAGTTTCATGATAAAATTTGTCCACGTACCTAACAAAAACAAGAGCCACGACTAAAAAACACAACGGAGTTTGACCACGTGTCATCACAATACTGTTCTTCACTCAACGGAGCTGATACCATGGTCAGTGGAGCCATATAGTTTCATACTTAAAAACTACAGCTAGTGCGGCAACTGTCCCGGTGCGTCGCGTCACCCGGTTTTGCCTTACATCATATTTTTCAAAAATTAATATAATGCTAGTTTATTCTTGGGCAACTAACAAAAATAGTATTTTCTAAAAGCCGGCTGATACGATTTTCATTTTCTAATGATAACTAAACGACGCATTAGTATATGAGAAAGTTTGTACAATGTATGTTGTACCGATTTTTTATTTTGGAAGACGGAATTCAAATCTCTGTAGATTTAGCGTACATTATTAGCCCTTATCTGTAAAATGTGGGAGTTTTTCTGGACTTCAACAAAGGAAATACATAACTACCATGGCAAAGAGCTCAACGCCTTTATTTGTACAGTGTACCTTCAAAATAGACGGAAATGTTTGCAAAATGTGACCTTTAAATTTTTAAGTATTTCGTAAAAGTTATTGTTTTCGCTTACAGCCATGTAGCACCTTGGATTGGGATCCCGCGGCGTTAATTGCGACGAGTATGAGACTGAAGGAGATCGGCAAGGCGAACATCTTCGGTTGGAGTTGCACACTGAATACGCTCGGGCGCATCCTCTAGATACGCGCGGCGGGCAAGCGGTGAGTCAAAGTGTCAGAGTCCATGTATGAACAACCGATGAAAGAGGATGTTGTTTTAAAATGCTAGGGGACGACGGGGGAGTCGCTGTAAACTGATTGTTTATCGGTTAGGCGGACGGCATCAAGAAAGATGATAAAATTCGGTTTCAGAGAACTTAATCAGCTCTCTGTGTACTGCGCCTTGAGTCCGCAGAAGACAAATATCATTCTCGCAGCCGTTTTTAACAGATGTTGAGCAGTGAGAATACGGGCTCCGGTTTGTCGCCTTTTCTATTGCTGCTGCTCAATTATGAGCAAGATTCCAACCATGGTTCCCTCTAAGCTGCGCGACTGCCCGGTCGCGCAGCAGTTTTTGAAGTGCTACAGTTTTCAAGTGCGCATGATTGTGTGTATTTTAGAATATATCGGAACAGGACAGCGTCAATCCCGGTGCATATCCGCGCACTATCGTCATGTAGGCGCGCATAACGATATTCATTCCACCCATGGATGAAAAAAATTAGAAGGATCTATGATTCCAACGCAGAGCAGCCAGATTCGTTAGACAAAAATATGAGCAAAAGCTAAGCGTGACATAAGTTTTGAAGGAGTTGAATTGGATGTCGCTAGAGAAGTGGTGGGCAACCTTTTCTGCATGGTGGGGGCCGCATTAGTGGCAGTGAATGCTTCGGTGGGCCGCATTGCAAATTGCCAATGGATTATAGTGAAATCGTAAGTTACCTAGAGATTCTTAGGCACCGTAGGGGTGGAAATCAAGTTAGAATTAGCTTTTTAAGGCTAGCATTTCAATATTAAATATGAGAAAGTAAAAATCGGTACAACATACGTTGTACAAACTTTCTCATATATTAATGCGTCGTTTAGTTATCTTTAGAAAATGAAGATCGTATCAGCCGGATTTAAAAGTATCAAATTATTGTTAAAGTTTCCTATAATAAACTAGCCTTATATTCTACAGTTACTTGAGTTTACGTCTTAAATAATACCAAATAGTTCCTATTTCTCAAAAAATGAATATAAGGCTAGTTTATTCTTGGGCAAATTTAACAACAATTTGATTTTCTCAAAAACGGCTCTAACCATTTTGATAAAATTTCAATCCCTTACTTGGGTATACGTCTGCAATAATACAACATACTTCACAATTCTCAAAAAATTAATATGAGGCCAGTTTATTCTTGGGCAACTTTAACAAAAATTGGATTTTCTAAAAAGCGGCTCATTCGATTTTCATTTTCTAAAGATATCTAAACGACGCATTAGTATATCAGAAAGTTTGTGCAATGTATGTTGTACCGATGTTTTGGTAAAGGGGTATTCCTTCGGAAACGTAAAAGTCTCTTCGTTTTTGTTTATTTATTTATTAATTTTTTTTTCGAAATAAGCTCCCTATAGAGATCTGAATCTCACTTCGGACTTGTTTTGTTAGGGAAGTCGTCTTCCGACATCCATTACATTTGAAATGTCTGACTCTGGGCAATATTCTTCACTCGTCCCGAGAACGGGATTCGGAGGTCGGGTTTCTTCTTATCTCCTCACGGAGGAAGGAAATGCGATTGGAAGGGTTATGTGAGCGGGAAACCAGTCACCAAGGTGACCGCGGAAATGATCTAAAGTGATGGATGCGAATTGGATCGGCGGAGATCTCTCTCTCTCTCTCTTTCTCTCTCTCCTCCTCCTCTCTCTGCTAAGATGGTAGAAGTGACTGTGCAGTCTCAAGCTCGCCCATAAATAAAGACGATATCTATCTATCTCTCTCCCTCCCTCCTCTCTTCCCCCTTCCTCTCCAGTCTGCTCTTTTCTCTTTAAAACTGAAACTGAAGCTTTGAGTGTGGATTCCTTTACTGCTGCCATTTTTTTAAAACTTTTATTTCAGTTTTGAAAAACGTGCAGGAACAAATTTAGAGTCGATAAATAGATTTTACTTTTCTTTGATATCTCCGTAGGCAAACCATCGAATACAGGGCGGTGCGACTTGGTAGATACATTAATTGATGAAAGCTAAATTTAAGCGTGTATAACAGAGTGGTCATATTCCAAATTCTCCTCATTTCGTCATTTAAGTCTATGGTGGAGATATTCATTGCTAAATTTTAAACAAATCGTTGTCGAATTAAATAATAGTGAAAACAAATACGCTAATTTGTTTGACTCGACTAAAAACCGAACACCAGATGCTGAGAATTTTTTTCCCTCTAAATTTTAAGCGATAATGATCAACCAACAATATTTTATTTTATTGTTTTTCAAGCGTCGCCTTAAAATATATCTGCCTTCGCGGTACTTGCCCAACTTGTTTTAATATCAACACAAATGTTTACTTAAGCTGTTTTTAACATTTTTAAAACATGAATTTTAGCCATTCCTTCAATTTTAAAGAGAGCCTCACATAAAGATTCTTATGTGTAATCACCGTGCAAAATAACGACCCAGAAAAGGCGTCTCTTGACTGTGGCGCCGCAAACAGCAACGGTCACATACCGAACTACGTCCTACTAACAACCCTTAAAAATGATTCCGACTCTTGAAGAATTTATGCGAATGTTTGGAAACGAAGGAAAGACCGTACAATTTTTACTTCACAGTAAAATCATCGAATCATACCGTTAGGATGGGTTGATGTTTCATCTTTACTCCATACACTTCATAAAAGTTGTTTAAATTAAAAAAGTTGCTGTATATATGTGTGTGTGTGTGTGTGTGTGTGTGCGTATGCATGTGTGTGTGTACTTGTTCTTTTCCTTAAAACTTCGCGATTCAAGCCTTCACGCCATGTTAGTTTTTATATATCTTCTCTGGGGTCACAGTGACTGTGTGTCCACTCCTTTTATGGTATGCATTTTCCCTTGGCGTTTATGCCTTACTATTCGTAGCATTTATTTTCATCTACGTCAGGCGCTTACGTCACGCAGAGGACGCCTTCTCTAGTTTCCGTCGAAAAACGCTCCGCTTTTTTTCTACTTGCGTAATTCTTCCATGTCGTCCATAACTCTTTTTCCCTGGAGGTCTCTCCGCCTCTTTTTCTCTTCGTTACATTCGTATTTTTTCCACCACGCGAAATACATAACAAATTGTGTGTATATTTTTCAGGTGTGTATTCAGTTCCTCTGTCCGGTTGTCCTGGATGTACCTCTGGTGTCCTGCATTTTGGAAAGGCCAAATTTTAAGCATAGGACGGCCGTTATAATGGCTAAAATTGGTACAAATTTCGTGGGGGGAAAATCTGGTGTGTCAAGCTTATGACTTTCTCCATACAGAGTAATGACTATGATTTCTCCTGACATCAGCGTCATTAAGAATAATTATTGGCAATAACAGTTGTGAATATTTTATAAACACTTTCAATAATCTTTGTATTTAAAAAAACAAGTTAACTAAGTGGTAACTGTATAAATGGATGAATAACAAAACATCGATGCGCAATTAAAATTACCGTTGGCAGCGTTCGTATCGCCATCGACAATTAATACAAAATTTTTTCATAGCGACGGATAACAATAATATCACTTAGCGACGAACTTAACATAAATTCGTACGCAAAATCAATATATCTCGTAAACAATCAAGTTTATGAAAAAATTTAACATCTGATACAACATTGATAACGACACATACTTACATAAATTGAGGTAAAAATGAGGTAGTTGAAAAAAAAATGGAAAACTACAGGTATAAACCTCCACCTCCGGTTGACCAGTACAGCCAAAACGTTTTCAGATCTTCATTTGCTGATATAAAAAATCGTAAATATAAAGTTTTGCGCTGATTTGGTTTTCGAGCAAAAATAAAGCCTGCAAATCCATGACTGATCTGCATGTGGCGACATTTACCCACGAGATCACCGGACAATGGGGAGGGATAGTTTCATTCCAGAGAGGGGAAGGGCGCGATAGCGCCCGGAGACGGCTACACCCGATATAAAAGGCATTATAATCTAAAAAATAAAGCGAGCCGAAGGCTCATTTTCTTAGTTTATTTGAATGTTTTCCACGGGAAAGTGTTATCGCAAAAAATTATTTTTCAAAAGGGTGCCAGGATAACCGAAGGGAACCAAACCTTTCTGGGCGCTATAACTCACACACACACACACACACACATGCAGACATAATCGAGAAAATTAGTCAAAACGTGTATATCCGTTAAAATCTCGAATTCGATTTTTTTTCAAGTGTGGAGAAAGTAAAATAGAGACTTGCGCTGATTTAACGTTTCCTACAAAAAATTCTCGGCCGATATACGTAATCCCCCTCTTTCCTATCGTCGCCCATTTAAAAATGGCCAGAATCGTTGCCGAGAACTGGACTAATAATGCACTCGAGTTTAGTGTAATCATATGCAATGTAACGATTCTTTGGGAGGAAAAAGAGGTGCATATTACAGGAAAAAATTCGCCCATTAAATAACGTACTAAACGAATATATATTAATTATATAGTATTTAAACAAAGTTTATAGAAGACCTTAGTGGAGATTAAATTAATTTGTTAATTCGCTATGAATTTACACAGAAGGTTATGCATTAATGTGCGAAATGGACACCCGAAAATAGCAGTTAACGTAAACATTAGAAATAATTAAATGCCATTAACAACATGGAAAATCTGAGGGATGCACGTTTTTATATAAGGTATCTTTGCTCCTGTCTGTTGCATTGTTATACGCGCAGGGAGTTCGTATTTTTACCAAGACATGATTCTCAGTGTACTCAAAGCTTTCCGGCAAGCTTTTTGTTAAATTATCTTTGTTCAGTTCGTTGATTATGTTTTCTTAGCTAGAATAAATGTTTTATTTTCTCCTTGATTATATTTGTTTGTTTTCTGATTTATTAAAATTCTGGTTTAAACAGCGTGCAATATATCCCACCGTATTCCTCAAAAAATTTTTTTCGTAAAACAAAGTCAATTCACTCCTGTTCACTTAGTTTTTATCGGCAATGCAAAGGATTTGAGTGATTTTAGTAGGTTTTTGTTTCAATGTATGCTAGTTAAACTCTTACAGCTTCCTATTGCTTGTTTGGTTTTTCCTCTATCAGTGAATTGTGAAGAAATAGTTATATACTGTGTCCTGCCTGAGTGAAAATTGAATAGCCGCGAATACTTTATTATTATGGTAATATAATTGTCTCATTTTAATTTACGATATAATCTTTTATTATATTGATTTTTAAATCTTTGTTGTAATATCCTACGAAATGCCTTCAACCAAGAAAAGAAAATGTCACTAAAATCTAACGTTAGCTTAGGAATTTTCATATTTAAGACATGTTGGAAATGATAATACTGTCATTAAATGCTGTATGTGTTCCGCAGTATTTAGTATCGCAGCTGGTGGGCGTTCAAGTATTACGAAGGAAAATCTTTCTCAAAAGCACCAAAACGCTCTTCATATAGCATCCCCTCACATAAAAAGCCTTATTTTATTTTTTTTAAATGTGAAATAAAGCATATAAACAGTTAATGAAATGTGTCCTTCCTTTTTGTGTAAAAAATTGGGTTATGTACTCCCTTTTGGTCAAAAATATCTATTCACCTTACAGACAGACAAACCAAATACATAAAGCGCCAAAAATCGGATGAGAATATTTCGGTTGCTGATATTTTTTATGAAAAAAGTCCTGTCCGCGCCTGAGAATTTATTGAAATAAAAACCACGAATAAAAAAACGTTTTAAAATATTTTTCGCTGAAAGCCAGCGTTCCCGTCGTTAAAAATTTTCCAATCCGAGCACCGAGTTAGTTTGGAAGAAACATATTCCACACGCGGTCAAGAGTCACACCTCTTCATCTGAAGGATCAACACCGTCCACCTTTTAACGTTGACGCTCGCTCCTTCCAACGGAGAGAAAGGAGAAAAAATAATAATTCCTCTACAGGGGTTTTTATGTTCATCTTTATAAAGAGAGAGTGGAACGTAAAGGGCGCTCTGGTCCATCCCCGAGGCTGTTTGATCTCATCTTTCTATTCAGCGTTTGTTTTTTTCTTGGAGTGAGGAATGGAGTGGACTTTCCTCCCTCTCCACAGTATGCAAGGGGATTTGTTAACCCTGTGACGTGCCTAATGCTTTAACAAAATAAAAGGTTCGCGAACCTACAGATTTCGACGCAAAAACCTCGTTATGGTGACTTCGTAGTCTTTAAAACTGTCTAGTGTCGTCGGTTTTTTAAAGCGGTTTATTTTATTTTTTTGAACGAGCCGAATGAAGAGCTGGAAAGCTTAACTCTGAGAATTCGGAAGTGGAAGTTTCGATTTTTAGGCGCGTTTCGCTTCCAGCATGAGCGCCTATTAGCTTCGGTCTGTCCGTCCGTCTGCATGTTCGTTCTCCGCTTCTACCGAACGCATTTTCATGAAATTTGATATTAAGGACTCGCAGTCAAAGATAATAATAAAATCGCTAAAATGAATCACGTAAGCCAATCAGGGGTACCACTATACTGGTGAAAAAAATGAACTTTTCGTCACATCCAGTAAGTATTAGACATATCAAGGTAGTTTTCAAAAGAACTTGTAGAACTAGTAGAGTATTTCTTTTCCTGTATATTTTTATCGTAGGAGTCGCCGTTATCATAAAAATCAAACAAGAATGTCCTAGTTCGAGTTGAAATTTGAAATCTTCTTGCATGGTTACTTCTTCATTGTTGCTAACATAAACAGTCTCACAAAAATACGTTTAATTTCCTCACGTGTGCAAGAAATATTTTAAAATAGGAAACGGATTATTTACGCCGAAGAAAGGAACTTTAAAACGCTATTTCCCTTACTTACACGTATATCATTTCTTTCAAATACTTCATTGCACGAAACGCGCCTATTTTTGATACGCTGCACACTTTCCTAAATTGTTTTTGCTGTCCTAATATAGACGCGAGATTCGAATTCGGTATCGTAGGATTGAATTTTTTAAATATTCCCAGGAAACATATTTAATAAGTCTCTATGATTGGATCAAGGAATTGAAAATATTTTTTTTTTAATTTTTCCTGGAAATATTGCAGCTCTGGCCGGGTGACCTGACTAGACCTACGCCTACGTAATAGCCATCGATTCATCAGACAGGTTGTCGGCTAGGGGGTGCACTGCAAATAATTTGGCCAGTTTTAGCAGAATTCTAATCCGTGGCCGGTAAACTCACTCCCGGTAATTTCACTACGGTAATACTTTCAACAAATTCAGAGTAAAGGCCATGATTAGTATTTACGCCTATCATAAACTAGTTTTAAATAAATGTTACATTTAGTGCTGATTTACAAAAAGAATTAAGTCAGTGGGAGTGAATTTACTTGGAGTGAAATTGAGCGGCAGTTAAATTACTGGGAGCCAAATCACCGCAGTGAAAGTACCGGGAGTGATATTACATAGAACAAATCTAATCAGGTTTTCATTTTTTAATTATGCTCTCCATTAAAACAATTCGTGTTGATTTTTTTGGTAGTTTTTTTTTGAGTTAGGGTACGTACAAAATTCCTATATCACACACAGACATAGTGGAGAAAAAAGTTTTAACGTATTCAAGGGTAACATAACAAAGTAGCTTTTCCGTTGAATACAATTTGTTCAGGAAAACGAAACTTTCTCCAATACTGCGCACGGAGTAACTAAAAATGTGTCAGGCACTAAACGTCAACCGATTCACCTCCCCATGCTTTGAAACGTACATTTGAACACGAGATGGAATGTCACCAACATTGCATGGCCTTCTATTTCCTCTGGGCCGGCGTGAGGCGTGTGCTGTCGGCTTCCCCCGAACAGGGACCCGCGCTTGCTTTATTAAGGGGCCCGCACAAGGTTCAATTCTCATTCATTGAGATTTAGACAATTTTTTATTACATATTAATACATTCCGGATGGAGAGCCTGGCTGACGGTTTATCTACAACAAAATTTCCACGATAAAAAGAGTCCATCACAAATCGGAAAAATAAAAGAATGTCATAGACTCTTTTGTGAGAAAGTCCACTCCTCTTTTGCAAGAAATTATCATTGTTCTTTTAAAAAACGTTATTTTTTGCGCTCACTATCCAACTATACCCCGCAAATAATCACGCCGGCCCTGTATTTTCCATTGGGAATGAATACTCCGTCATTCATTCCCGTACAGAGGTTAATTTCACCCACGAGGACTCGCAAAATCTACAGGCTGTGGAAACAAAGGTGTGCTCGTCGCCAAGGCAGCCAGGCATTAAACGGAATATGCAAATCATTTTGATTAAATTAAAATTTTCGCTGCGGAACATTTTCTAAATTCAGCCAATAAACCTTGTATATATTTTCGACGGTTCAGAGCGTTAAAAAAAATATTTCTTTTAGGGAAACGTGCCAGCCAATAAATTCTTACTAGTGAGTCAAGAGGGTTGAAACGTAATTTTAACGTGGGAAAGGAATACTTAAGCCCTGTGCGGAAAATTACCGCATTCCTTTATCGTTTACTTTGGAGAGGTTTTATTGCGGACAAGTTGAAAACGCGTCGCGCTTCCGGATTCTCCTTGCCTGGGACGAAGGGCGAAAAACCAAGCGTGTTCCCTTTTCTATAGATTAGACTCTTCCACTCTTTATAAAAAGGAAAACTCCTCTCCCTTTCCGACCGGTGTGTGTCACGTGGGATTGAAAAACTCCTCTCCTAGGAACCGCGGTCGTGTCGAAGTGGGCGATTCTTTCGAGGCTGACTCCGCTGTCGTCATGGCAATCGGTTGGACGAGGATTCTTAACGGAGCCGCGGTCGCTTTAAGTGGCGTCCTTAACCTAAAACTCATCTCTTTTTGTTTGTGTCTGTGTGTGTGTGTGTGAAATGTATATTTACCCTGTATTCAGATGTGATACGTAAGCCATTGAAATGTCTCCGGGAACTTTTCATAATCTCGTCGGCTCAAAATATCCTTCAGATGTCATCGTCCCATACGGAAAAAATGACAGGAGTGAATCTCCAATTCCGGTTGACCAGTTTCACCCAATGCTTTTCAGACGATGATTTACTAATAAAAATCTTATATATAAAGTTCTATTCTAATCTGAGCAATGCTTTTGGAGTTAAGAGCACCCACAAAATTCCTATCACACACAGACGTCATCGATAAAATACACCTGTCCCTTCTATAACAAAGGGGGATGTGTTCTGAAAAAGCACCGTGCAATGCGAACCCTGTTTTACATAGTGAAATGGGGGTTGCGTTCCATACCCTTTCATGCATCCTCATCCAGAACCAAAATTCCAAAACCTTTCTCTCTTACGCACATTCATGTACAAAACCCATTGCAAGAAAACCAAATATAATATGAAAAATAAGATAAAAACGTATGTTTTTCGAACGCCGCCATTAAGTGGCTCGTCTGTAGCAGGCCTAAAGCCGAGAGCGTCAAATATGACCGGGTCTATAGACCGGAGAAGATGGCTGGCGGTTCTACTGCGTAGTATTTTCCCTATGAACCGTGCTTAGTTGTTTACCTAAGCTGATAAGGGTGGTCCTACGGCCCTCCAGCTCGTACCTCCCTCGCTTAGCAATCGGGAATTCCAAGTCTGACCAAACCGCGTTCATGCGAACCGTAACCCGCGTTGTATTAAATTTTTACAGTAAAAAACAAATCGTGATGTAGCGAATCCCTGCTATAAGAACTCGTGTTGTAGGGGGAACCAGGTGTAGTGAACACGTACTCAAGAGGATTTCCGTTGAAATCTCGAATTCGATTTTTTTCACGAATACAAAACTTTCTCCTAAACCCTAAAAGTAAAAACCGGGAGCGAAAAGCGCAGAAAACGATGACATGACATTGATTCGGCCTTGACTTTGGTTGCTCGTCTGCGTCAAGGGAGGCGCTGAATCATTTCCTCTACCATTGATCCGATCTCTTTGTCGAAAACGAATTATTCAATCTTTTACCCTACTTACTGAAGCGTCTGGAAGAGAGAGCACATGCCTGTGATATCCTTAGCAAGCTTTTAAACCAGTGATTCGAATATTAGAATTCGGATCTCAGACGTGTCTAATGAAATTTACGTCGATCAATGTTTTATGGAAAGCAGTCCGTCGATAAATATTTCAATGAACTTTTACTTTAGTAAAATCCAGGTTATTCGGATAGCGAATGAACGCAATCTTTCGAAACTGTAACTTATAAACTGGGTATTTTATATTGCACTATTCACATGAAATTGTATGGCATTTCCCTTTTTCAATATTTGACATATATTATAATAGGTATTGCAGCATTACTTGGAATTTGAACCTATTTTATGCAAAGTTATGAATTTATATTTTTCTTTGCCTTACTTTAGATTAGCACACATAGTTTTGCGTATTATATAAGAAAAGAGAGTATCAGAATCTAAAAATACTAAGACGTTTTTCACGGAAATAAACGTGTTATGTTTCCCGAGTCAAAAAAGCTGTATTCGCCATGCCGTCTGTCTTTTATTGACTCTATAGACCAAACGGTTAAAAATAGATCGAATTATATTTCGTATTTAGGCACTCCATTATCCAGAATAGAAACCATTAAGAGGTGAACGATATACACAACATTACAATATAGTTTAAACTTCTATTTTCACAGAATGTGGATTTATTTAAAAGTGACTCGCAATTTTCATTCAGATTCATTCGGTTATAAAGATTGCTGTTATAAACGATACTACGTAATCCATTTTTATCAAAAAAAAATAACTATATAGCGTCCAGGAAGATTACGTATATTGATTTTTACCCATATCTCCTCAGTTCTCTCGACAATCCTCCTCCAGAAATAATGCTTCAGCGTCTGTGTCGCTTCGCCATTCCACGTAATACTTTATATTCATGTGTTGTTTGACTGTTTATTATGTTTGATTTTCACGTATATTAGGCAGTCAATGTGTTAATACCTTATGAGTGCAGAAAACATTTTCCTCTGTTTTGTTTGTTTTTCTTTTTTAGCATTAGTACATTCAATCAGGAAAGAGTGTATTGAGAACAGACGCATGCGTAGTATATGAGAAGGTTTATGCAAGGTCCGTATATTTCACCGATTTTATCATCCGCGTGTGGTACGGTACGTGCAAATAGGCATTTCGATCAACCGGAATAGTCTCGAAGATTACCGTAAAAAAAGATATGACTCGTATACAATTCAGAATTTGAAACTATATTATGCGTTTTTATGCTTCCAAGTGCATTTATCACATTCATAAGCTTATATGATATTCTGAAAATATATTAACGGTTAATAATTATTTCAAGCATTCATGCCAATCATTTGCCAGTACTTCCAATGAAACCACGAATAATTAAAAATTAATTATTCATCGCGAAAGCGTTCGTGGATCACCTGCCGGCAAACGCAAACATTACATCCGTTGAAGGAGTTGTTTCTTTTTACAATCATACGAGTACGTAGTGAATGAAGACGTATTTCATGGGTTGACTCAAGACTTGATTAACCGTTTTAAAGCAATGACTAATCTGATTTCGGCGACGTAAAGCGAGGATAAGCGAAGGGAATTGTACCAAACGATTCGCGGATTCCACCTGAAAATAGCATCGTAAGTCGATTATCAGTTTCCCATAGACTTACATGTTATTGAGATACCTTCCAGAACCTTGAAAAAAATACCTACCAAGCCTTATTCAGGTTATAAATTAAAAGTTTAAGAATAAATGAGTGTTATATATTGTATTGTATTATTATATATGTATTGTATATATTGTAACAAGTAGACTCGGAGCCCATCGGATGTCGAATATCGTATGTCAGGGGTACTACGATATCCAATGTCGATTTCGAGGTATCAGTATATTAATGTCATAAATCCGGGTTTATCGTAAGTCGTAACATTGTAAGTCGGGAACGGCCTGTACCCTACCGGTTCGCTTGACCACTGCGGAGATTTTTCACGGTCGAAAAAGAAAGGGTTTATTCCGTCGAGTCGCTTGTTTCTGGCAACGACGTTTCCACTGACTGAGAGAGAACCTCGCAATCGCGTCCCATTTCACTCCGCGCGTCTGTTTATTTTGCTTTTGCACGGCAAAGCTCACACCGCATGAAACCAACTTTTCCGAAACTTGGAAAGCGCATTTTTTTTTAGTTCCGGAACGCATTTCAAAAGGGCGAACTAGCGGAGGCGGGAGAATGGAATCCGCTTTGGGTTATTGGCGAGCTAAAATTTAAAAAAAAAACCTTTTGCTCTACGTAGCATAGCCGCAGAAATTTCGAGTGTGGAGGGACAGCTTAAGCACACTTTCACCGCATGCCTCTATCCCCTACATGTCCTCTTCTTCCACCTCTCTTTCTCTCTCTCTTCTACTCCCTCTTTCTACCTCCCCCCCCCCTCTCCCTGTCTCGTACGGATGCGTCCTTCATTAAAAACACGGGGTTGGTTATCTCACTGATCGTTTTTTCAAACGTAACTCTCGCAGAATAATTTTAAAATTTTCACCCCTCTTTAAGTGGCTCGAAATATTTTTTTGTAAACCTTCCAAGCAACTGAGTACAAAGAAATAGGTTACGATTATAAAGTTAAGAGAAAGTGAGATTTATAAGCAGGTGTAGCAAATTTTTAATCGTATTAAATATTATATCTATTTTTTTCGATATTTTTTTATTAAAACTGCCAGTAAAAGAAAACTTGGAGGAGGAAATTGTCTTTTAGAAAAGTAGAAGGCTTAACTAATTGAATCCGATAAAAACGGCTACCGTAAGATAAAGCAAAAAATTTCAGTTCATTGAAATTGAGTTGTAGTCGTAAAAACTAAACATGGAATAACTAATTAAACACACACCGTGCTTTACGTTATTAAATATAACTCCGTATTTTAAGCTTTAATAGCTCATCTTCGCAAAGAATTCTGCAAATATTCCTGATCGTATTTTTAAAGACAAACGCTACGTGGTTTCCTTTGCAGGTATCTCATGTTATGTTTTCCCTCAATAGTCTATGATATATTTCTTCTAAAACAGTCGTGATGGAAGATTTTGCTAAAGCTGCGAGGATGGAATTGATCAATAAAGATTGATTTATTGGACGAGTTGTGTCTCTTTAATAGTGACAGGGTAATTTTTCAATTTAATTACAGTCATAAGATGACCCCTCATGAAGATGATCGGTGGAATAGAAAAACGATAACATTTTGAAAGCGGTAAGTTTGGAAGGATAGCTAAGAAGATATTTCAAGGATCCACCTCAGAAATAATGTAATGTCGATGAAGAGTGATAAATAAATGGATGTGATGAGGCCAAAAGAATTTTTGTAAGCAACCGGAAAGTGATACAAAGAAATAGCTAAAAGCGAAAAAATAGTCGACCGTGACAGGATTCGAACCTGCAATCTTCGGATCCGAAGTCCGACGCCTTATCCGTTAGGCCACACGGCCATGCGTGTTTGTTGATTTTGAATCTTAAATTACATCGTTATTGTATCCCTTCTTTGTTGCTTTAAAACAGTGGTTCCCAAACTCTTTTAGTCTGAGGCTCCCTTGATGTCACTAAAAAATTTCGAGGCAACCCAACCTATAAAATCGACTTAAAATAAGATTTTGCAATTTTGAAAGATATTTACTAATAGACAATGATATTTATGAAGTACTTTTTATATTAAATTGTGTCTATTAATTAATTGTGGCTTTTTGCTATCAATATAAAAAAATGCTCCCAACCGACTTAAGTGGCTGTTCCCCTAACTACTTTAGCATGGCGAATGAAAAACAGCGCCATAGTAAAAACAACAAGATCTCGAACTCTATCATTTGATTAATTCGTTATAATTTGTATCGGCTCATTTTTTTAGGATTAAAATTAATTCAGCATCTTTGTTTTACGGAGAGCCTTCGGAAAAATATTCACGGCTCCCGCTTTTCTAAACACTGCTCTAAAAAACTATTCCATTTCGGTTACTTGCTAATATAAGTCGAATTCCAAAAAAAAAAAGTGAACACGCTTTCTATGCGTAGTAACGACTGTAAAATCCTTTGACCTTCATGGAAATGTTCTTTTTTCAGCATCAGCGATCATCGCAACAGGCGACACATCAAGTTTCCCACTGCCCTCCCTTATGTCACACTCAGTTGGATTCAAGGAATACGGTGAGCTTGATGCTAAATTGTTGATTTAAAACAGTGAATCCTAACGCGGGCGGTACCGCCCTCCAGGGGGGCGTTAAAGATTTTTTTGGGGGCGATGGACATCAAGGTGTTGCAAGTGAGAATTTAAGAAACTGGCATTATGCATTGTAATAGTATGGTATAGATGGACTATGATAGACCAAACTGTTAATTGAAGGCTGTAATTCAGTGCAACCTCTTTAATCCGTGTTCCTCTAATCCGAGAACTCCCAATACCTTCACTCTCACGATGGCGCGTTTAAATTAAAAACTCAAAAAATTGTTTCATAGACATCATATAACAGATAAACTCCCTCTCAGAATAGGAAGACAAAAATTAAACCTAATCACATAAGAATAATGTCCCCAAAATTTAACATTCTCCCATTTTTCTATGACAATTTCCTATCCGAATAGCTACCGTTAGTAAACATTTATTGATCGAAACCTGTAAAAATCAATATAATAGGCAATATAAAACAACTCAAAGAATAATTAACTGTCGCAATATAAATTTATCCATTGTGAACACCTATAACATGTTTCTTTAATGATTATGTTAACAAACTTCATTGTCGAGTCGAATCTAACCCTCTCCTCCCACTGCATGTTTTGCTTCAGGGTCCATAACTCCTAGTAAAAGTTATCAAAATCCTCAAGGAAAGGCATTAGTGAGATAAGCTACGTAAGTTGAGATAATTTATTGGCATTTAATTGCAAACAATTACAATTTAGCGCACCTTTAGAAACATTGCGCGCAAACAATCACCTTTATGTGAAATTTTTGGACATCGCCTATAAATTTTTACACGACTGAGTTTGATGAATCAAATAAAATCGGCAGAAATACAGTGCAGTTGGACGCCGAATCGCTCAATGCATAAAACAAAAAATGATTGCATAGATTTTGTTTACTTTTCATTATGGCTAATTCCCGTGGTCTAGAAAATTCCATAGTACTGCATGGCCTATGTCCCAAGGGTTGCGGAATAAATAGGTTGTACTATTAAAAATCTATAGAAGCGTAGCATATGATATTATTTGGTGCCGGTTTTAGACGTGGGCGAACGTAAGGACGAGAGGCGTCCACTGATTAAACGGCATCTAACACGGTCTCCAATCGCCGCATGTGGTGAAGGCCATACTCAGGCATATTTTAGCGTGGTTTGCGGATACATTCAGCCACCGCTTTACGACGGTCCGCTATGCGACGATCCGATTTTTTGTCGTTTTCCCCATCAAACTAATAATAAAGTTTTAAGTCACCGAATCTAGTTTTACGCCACTATGAAGTATTGTGTACATATATAATAGTTTTTATATTTTATCTATTGAAAATGTTTACATATTTGTTTTTATTTATGTTTAGATAGGTTTATACATATTTGTATTATTTTTATGATGTCCACCGACCCCCAAAATAATAGGTTCCTCTTTAAGTCGGAATCCGCTTTACGACGGTGACTTGGAACGTACCTTGTCGTAAAACCGGGGGCTGACAGTAGTTTTTTTTTTTAACTGTGTAGGGAGGTGCTCATTAAGGGGGCGGTGGCAAATATTTCTCAGCAAAAATGGGGCGTTGGGCCCAAAAATGTTGGGAACCACTGATTTAAAATATTTATAAATTGTTTTTTTGCACTTCCAAATAAATAATGAGTTATATTTTTGCGTCGTTTTTTTGATTCCGTCACGCTCAATTCATCCTCCGGCATCACAATATCCAGGAGCATAAATAAATTATACGTGGATCACTCAGGAAATGCTGGAGAAAACGGATGAGGGAAGAAAATGGAAAAACGTGAACAGTGAAGAAGGTAGAGTCAACTGTAGACGAATAAGCAATGATTTGAGAAGGGTAACAGATAAAGCTAGGGAAAATTGGATAAAAGAAAAATGTGAGGAAATACAACAAATGGAGCAGTTAGGGAAATACGATATGACGTACGCTAGGGCACTGGAGGTAGAAGATAAGAAGCATGATGGGATTCGTGGTAAAGGAGTTATGAATATAGATGGGAATATATTCGCAGAACCAAAAAGGATGTAGCACAGGTATTGGAAGAATACATTTAAGGAACTATATAGCAAGCAGGCAGGATTGGCAGAAATAGAACTGGAAGAAGAGGATAAAATTGAAGAAGACAACTTGGGAGCAAGTATTATGAAAAGCGAAGTAGAAAAGGCGATACTGGAATTGAAAAAAAAGCTAAAGGCAGCGATGGAATACCGGCAGAGCTGCCGTTTACTCCTTAACCTATTGGAAAACGCTTGCCGTAAATGACCCAGATGTTTTCAAAGAAAACAAAATGTTTCACTTTCCAGCACATTAAAAAAACGTTTCTCTTTCTGAATTGGTGTCCCTCCTGGTAATTCCACTGGCAACTTTGGGACTTGAGATTAGGACTGAAACGACTCGTAACAAGTAATAGTTTTGTCAATAAAACATTGGATCTCGATCAAGTCTTACAAAAAGGTGTTGTGAGTGTACGTGTTGCAGTAGTATGACAGTAGGTTGGGTTGCATATGCTGTAGGGAGACAAATATGTATGTATTGAGATATGATACAGGAGAAAAATATTACAATTTGGGTGGTGTTATAAAATCATGAAAAATATCTCGCGCATGTCGGTGATACACGTTTAAGTGGCAGTTGAGTGTTTCTTTGTTGGAACAAGGGCGTTAGAGATTTGATGTAAATTATGTTGAAGGGGCAGTCGACTGAAAACTGGATAGTAAAAAAGTATGCGGCAGTATGGTGCGTGTTTAGCTGTATAAATACCAAAGGCAGTCTAGCGATAGTTGGGTGGTATAAAATCAGGGGGCACTAGTGTCCATGTTTGGTGATATATGTACATACATCTGAACGCGATCGAACGTAAGTTTAGTGGCATAAAATCAAGGGGCCTTATGGTGCATGTTTGGTTGTATACATCTCAGGAGTACTCGAGCGTAAGTTGGGTAGCATAATAAATTATTTAAAAAAAGGTTTTTTAAAAAATTACTTTTATATTATGCACTGAAATGGAAAAATAAAAATATTAATTATTTATCGATCGTGAGTTCGGCTGTTAAGGAGGAACAAAATTTACACCAATTTCAGTGGAATAAATTCCTTCTTGCTCAACAATGTTGATTTACTTAACTTTATTTAGAACTTTTGTAAAAGTTATATGGCGCCTTACAGGTTTTATTATCTTGCGCCATATAACTTTTACAAAAGTTCTAAATAAGGTTTAGTAAATCAACTTTGTTGAGCAAGAAGTAATTTATTCCACTGAAATTTTTTTTAATTTTGTCCTCCTTACTAGCCGAACTCACGATCGATAAATAAATAAAAATTTATTTTTTCCTTTTTAGTGCATAATATAAAAGTTATTTTTTAAAAACCTTTTTTTAAGTAATTTATTTTTCTTTTTATTCTCAATCAATGAAATTTCACGTTCTTCCATGGTTTCTATGAGTAAGGGTGAAGTAAAAATAAAAGTTTTGATAACAACACAACGGAAATAACAACAGACCGAAACAAACGAAACAAGGCAAATTGATCATAAATCCATAAAGTGTAAAATTCAAACAATCTGTGGAAGAATATTTTTTTAACAATATTTCAAGTTATATTTTTTGAAAAATCTCCCTAATTACAGTTTGAGGAGAAATGTGGCAATTTTCTTACAATTAGTCTTTGCAGGTACTTTAATGGCTTTTAAATTACAAGTTCTATCTCTAACTAATTTCTGATTTGACTAAAACTGTTAACAAGTCCTCAACACTAGTATGACTTAGCATAACTAAAAGTATAAGAAATTTAAAAGCTTTTTAACAAATCGAAACAAACGAATGAAGACAACCAAGTAATTACATTTACGAGTGTCGGTATGTTTAATTATACGCAAGAAATCGTTGCTCTATCCCTTACTGGTTTTCAGTTATTAATTGTATTAGAAAAAGTGTCAAACTACGAAATAGTTTACTTTGTAGAAATATACGATGTAATAAACAAACATTTCATCAGTTTTTCGTAGTTCCAATCTGTGTCTGTGTACGTCGCCATCTATCATCCATCCGAACAAGCTCTGATTTTTTGATTATCTGCTAGATGTCAGGAAAAGAGGGGCAAAGACGAAACACTAAAATTTGCATATAACTGGCATTTTAATGGGATATATTAGTGATTTTGAGATATTAAAATAAAAACTATATTTATCCCAATCTCATAAGTTGCGTCGGTGGCGTCACCGGATGTATTTGCACCGTCCCAGTGGGCTTCTACCAATCTTGCTAGGGTGATACAAGCCTTCATGAAGGTGGCACAAACCGATATATATACATATATATATATATATATATATATATATATATATATATATATCGAGTAAGGTTAATATGAAAGTTATGAAAAACAAGAGGCAATCTTGTCCGTGTATGGCTATACACAGCTTGACGCAAATCGAGCGTAGGTTGGGTTGCATAAATCAGGGGTATGCTATCAATTTGAACTCAAGGTTTGGTTTCGACTGCATTATCTGCTGAAATGCACCATAGGAATAAATTTCACCATCTCGAAAAACTAAATGCAGTAGACAGTATTTAACAGTTACAGAGAAAATTGCCATCACACAAAAATAATACAGGCTGTTTTAGTTTTCGTCTAGCCTAAAATGGACTTATCTTGAGAACACAGGAAAACATTCGACAAAAAAACAAAGCATATGCGAAAAGATGAAGAGCGAAAAGATGCCAGCTGAATGGGGTTAAAAAAAATTTTTAATTTCCTTTTCCTTGCGAAATATATGCTTAAAAAATCTTCCACTTAATTATATTAAATTACTCTTTATAATATTGTATCTAACTAATCACATGTGGCATGCATAATTTTCAACATTCAGTATTAACGTTTTTTTTCAAAACGCCATTTCCTCTCTGCTTCGGCAGCCCTTTTTCCTCACTTGTTCGGAAAAGAAGAGCCGAAAAACGAAAAAAAAGAAAAGGGGCCTCTTTGAAAGCGAGGAAGAAACATCTGAGCATCGTAGCAAGTGCGTCAAAATTGAGTGCGTTCCCATTACGCCTTGAGTGCTCATCCGAGGAAAGATGCGAGAGATGGAGAAGATGAGAAAGAGGAAATTTCCTGCCGAAAAGGAGAGAGAGAGAGGGAGACGCGGGAACAGAAGAGAGGCAGAAACGGGCATGGAATTGGCTTTGGAAGTGTCTCTCCTTTCTCAAGTGATAGGAGCTTAAATAAACTCCCATTCCCTCCAACTCCATTTCCATCCCACTGCGCTTTCCTGCGCCTACTTTTTATTATTTTTTTTCCTAGCTTTTTCAAACCCTCTCGGGCTTTGGTCCCAGATCTCCAGGGGTTTTCGTACATGCTCTTGGGTTAATTAAAAATTGTCTCCGAGCATAAGAAAAAACATCCATTCGTTTCTAGACATTCGGCGGCGTGATGCGTTAAAGCTTTAGGAGATCGATGAAATTCCGCGATTAAAGACTTGTTAAAAAAAAAAGTACACTTGATTGGCCTAATCGCCTTAGATAACCATGGTAGTTCGACTTCCTCCCGTTCCAACGGCGCGACAACCGAGCGTTTCAGGACGGACAAAACTCTCAAGTTTGATAGAGTAATAACGGAGAAGAAAAAAACTATAAAGACGGATAGATTGAAGGAGATGCAGTGTTTTTATATTTATTTTAATTGACTTTGTTAATCTAAATAAGAAACTGTGTTAATTGACTCTTCTTCGTGGCTCTCGTTTGACCAGGAATGGCATCAGTATTATCGCCTTAGCTCCATCTCCTCATCTCCCCGCCTCTGCCTCCCGCTGTCTGCCGCTCTCTCTCTCTCCCTCTCTCTCTCTCCCTCTCTCTCTCCCTCTCTCTCTCTCTCTCTCTCCCTCTCTCTCTCTCTCCCTCTCTCTCTCTCCCTCTCTCTCTCTCCCTCTCTCTCTCCCTCTCTCTCTCCCTCTCTCTCTCCCTCTCTATCTCTCCCTCCCTCCCTCTCTCTCCCTCTCTCTCTCTCTCTCTCCCTCTCTCTCTTTCCCCCTCCCCCTATTCACATCAACATTCCTTATTCACTAGAACGCCCGGACCGGTCATCATCTTGGATAATATTCATTTCCCAGCAACGCTTCTCTGCCTGAATGTCAGTTAATTCGGATATGGTGTCTTTTGGGTCAGGACTAGGGGCCCAACTTTGTGGGTGTAGGCTCCTAAGCTTTTGATTTGAATTTTACATTGCCAGTAACTGTGTCGTCAAACGAACGATCGTTTTTTTTTAATTTAAAGTCAATGTAAAGCTACCTTGCATGCCCATAACTAGATTATAAAGTATTTGTCACTTCTTTCGATAGAAGACTCAGAAGTAAGAAAAATAGAAACTTGTGTGTTGACAGAGAAATTTTCAGAATTGAAGCGTCGGAAAAAATAAAAATCAAATAAAAATAACTTCATGGCGATGTCTTCACATAGTTTATGGGGAGAGGGGCAATAATTATTTTAATTTGCATGGGGGCTCCAAATAGTAATTACGTCCCTTTTTAGGAGGGTGTTTTTTATATTATACCTTGCCTGAGTAAATTGCGATTTCGTTTTCCATTAACGTAAGCATAGCCAGCCCTATTTTCAGAGCAGCTCATAGATTTTTATATCTCAAACGCCCTATAAACGGTTCGAGACATATCCATCGTTCCCAGTCGAACCCTCTACACATTCACATACTATTATGTTTCTTCATAAAATTCTTCGACTCTTCATTTATTCCATTCAACTGCCATGTTTTTTTACTACTTACAGAGAAAACAAACATGCGTGTGTAATCATTCTGTCCGTCCGTTCGTCTGTGGACAATCAACTCTTTTTAGTTTTAAGATATATTTGGAAATTTCTTTTTGAATTGTGTAACTATTATTTATTAGTGAATTTTCCATTGATTGTTTTTTCAAGTAGCTCATGGATATTACGCTAGTTGTCTCCAAAACGGGAAAATTCGAAATATCGAAACGGTATTTTTTTAATCTTCCAGAAGGCATCGATTAAATTGATTAATTTTAATCAACAGTTTTGTTGCATCTTTATGAGTTTATATTGGCCAAATATTCACAAATTCAGAACAATATGCACCACTTTCTATCAATCTCGCTTTGTACCATTGAAAAAAAGAGCCCCAGGATAAGAACCACCACAGAATCATTATGCCGTTTGTTTGTATTCAGCCTTTCGGAATATCAGTTGAATGCTCATTTGTTTTACAAACAGGATGTGTGCTAGGGTTAAATTAAAAGCAGACGCTTTTATTGCCATCAGGTTCGAGTTTATTGGATGTTTTTTTCCGGTGAAAGTAATTCTAAGTTGCACTCCCTTAATTGGTTATTCGTGCTTTTCCATGTCTTCTTCCGTATTTTTCCAATAACAGCGATCCTTATCCGATAATTACACCATTCACCCATTACACAAACACACACACACAAAATCTTTAAAAAATACTTGCTGACTAGGATTGGTAGGTAGCTGAGGAATGGGAATGAGATTCTTGTGCGAGCTGTTAGAGGTGACACTTTCTGGTGGAATACGGCAGTAAAATATAGCACAAATGTTTCTGAAAGGAAGCATGTTTCGAATAAGAATTAATTGGTTAAAATGAAGACAGAAAGTTTCGCTGTTACACTTGTCTTTTGAGGTTAGTTAAAAAGCGAATTCGTGATTCACGCCCATAAAAATCTTCGTCTGTCCTATAATGTTCGTTAACTTTCTTTTTCCTTTGTTCTCCCAACCCGTTCATCGCATATTTCCGAATAAATTCATTTTTTTTAACAAACGCAAACTTTACGCGTTACCTATCATCAAAAGTTTAGTTTTTTTCAGCGCTAAGTCATCTACAACAACGAAATAGGTGGATTTAAAAAAAAATTGGAAGGACGAAAACACATTTTTCGAGACGGCGGAAAGAGTACTTCTCAGATGGTTTCGATAGAAACGGCTCCACACACACACGACCCCCGTGGCTGTACATGCAAGTTGTGCCCCAATACACCCACCCATCCAACCGAAAAAAAAAAACTAGACGTCTCCCTTAACTCTGAAAAGCTTTCCTCCTCGTGTTTGCCTTTGGATTTCATATAAGGGACCTTGTGTATCGAGGTCGTCCTCATGCAGAGACTTTGAGACGATCGTCTAGGGAATTGGCAGGTGTCCTTCGGCCGTGAATCTCTCTTTACGGTTCTTCCATCCCCCTTGCATACCTTGCCTTTACCATATTCCCTCGCTCGCCTGCTTCGAATCCCCCTCTTTTTAATACCGTGGCTGGCTGATGGGAGACTGACGTCGTACCTTGGCAAACATCAAGCGAGGAGGTCTCTTTTTTTTCCATCCGATAAAATAAGACATCCTCAGCGACATCTTACCGTCAAAACTTTGGAAAGTACTTGGACTCTTCTTCTCTCCATTCCTATAATCTCCCTGTCCTTTCCGTCCGTCCTCTACGATTTTCTCCGGATATTCGTCTTCGAATTCTTCCTTTTTTTAAGTCGTTGGTTCGCCTAGAGGGAAAAAAAATTACGGGCCGACTTTTATACTCGTCTCGCCTTGCGCGTGAATCTCGTTTTTTTCTTTGCCAATCCGTCACCTATCGTTTCGTTTGTTTTTTTTTTGTTTGATTGAGTAATCCTGCAATGAACGGCTTTTTTTTTAATGGAAGGAAGAATGATAGAGCTCCTTTTACGGTCAAAATCCAAACGATAACTAATACACCTCCAATATCAATAAAATTACTGTTAGATGAACTTTATTATAGCTATTGTAGCCATTTATAGTATATAGCGGCACTTTAGACATTGGTGGCCCGTACAAGCTTTTTGAGTTTTTGCACATACCTTACATTTAACATCATCATTTGTTTTATATTATCTATATCGATCATGTGACCGATCTTCGTCGAATTTCATTATGAAAAAATTTAAAATCACAAGAGCAATTAAATTAAAAATAAATAATGTCAAATATTATAAATGATATGGTTTTAGAAGAAAATTCATCAATTACTCACATTACAGGGCTTTTCAGTTCGTCTCTAAAAATGAATTTAAACCATATTTATACGCATATATCTCTATCATATGTTTAACAAGTATAGAAAATTCAAATTATATAAAAGACTGCTGAATACCCTCCAAAGGGAACTATAACACGCACTTCTAAAACGCAAGCAAAGTAATGTCCCTTAAAAGGCACTGAGAATCAATTTTGCGAGAAATCGCTGTTGTAGGGAAAGCTATACCTTTAAATAAAGATTGAAAAATCCCCTACGCGAGCCTACCTTTAAATAAAAAAAAACCCGCGACATAACGATTGGATTGGCACAGATTTTTCCGCGGCGCCTGGTTTAAAGGTTTTTCCCGATTCCCTGCGAATGTTTCAGCCCCAGCGCGATCCCTCGCAGTCGCTAAGCGACGGGGGTGTGACGTTATGTCCTTCATAGGGATGCGCCATGAATGCAGAGCAGATAAGCCTTCGAGCGACCGGTTCATGGGAGGGGGAAAAGTAAGGGAGAAGATTGGACGTCTAAATGGACGATTCGGAGGAGCGTTGCGACTCTCTTCTCCCCATACCCCCCATTTAATAGTAAGGAAGAGAGTAACGGCGGGAATGAATTGATCCCTGGAGATTGGACTCGGTTTCAGAATTTTTTTTTATGGCATCCAAGGATGAATGCGACCGTGGCGGTATCGCCTCCATGAAATTCGTGATGGAGTCTTCCGAAAAGTAGGTGGGATAGTATGGAGACAGGGAGAGAGAGAGGGGAGGGGGAGGAGAGAGAAAGCGGGAGGTATAGAGAGGAAGGAAGAGGGAGTGGGAGAGAGAGGAGGGAGGGGGGTGGAATATATAATAATAATAATAATAATTCGACTTTATTTTCAAGGGCGATATTTAGACTATATAGTCCACTGTTACATAGAACCCATTACGACGAACATAAACATCCATGCCCTCGGCTGGATTCGAACCCGCGACCTTAGTATTCGGCGGCAGATACTCTAACCATCCTTCTACCAAGGCCGGTGGAAGAGAGGGGAGGGAAGAAGAGAGGAAAATAGAGGGGGAGGGGGGAAAGTGGGAGAGATAGAGAGAGGGGGAGACAGAGAGAGAGGGAGGGAGGGGAGATAGAGAGAGGGGAGGGGGAGATAGAGGGAGACAGAGAGAGTGGGAGATTGAGATAGAGAGATATAGAAGAAATAAATAAGACGTCTGTTCTGAAGTGTTCCCGGTCAGGCGCCCCAGGGTTTCTCTCGGTACCGAATGTCGCTCGTGTCACCGCCGAAGGAATAAAAGCATTCCAACATTTTTCTCGCAGCACGGATTTTTTCTCCTTGGCGAATATTTACACTCTGCCTTTATTCTTATTGCTGCGACATGACTATGTTTTAGGTGTTGAATTGTAGGATATAGTTCAACGTTTTTTAAAAATAGATTTCGATATGATTTACGGTTTCAATTAATCGAAAATAACCATCTCTCATATATATACGTGTGTGTGTGTATATATATATATATATGAATGGATGGATGTGTGCGCGCGCGTGCGTGTGTGTTATAAAATTCAATACAACATATATTTTCATGTGAAATAATTTTTCAGAAAATCCAAAGTCAACCAAGTTGGAAAAGCTGGTTTTATCAGTGGTCCCCAGTATTTGGTTGGCTGACACAGTGTTGCCGTTTGAAAATTTGAATTCGCGCTAGGTCGACCTTCAAAAAGAGCTAAAAAGGAGCTAAACTGAAAATAAAAGGCGCCAAATAATGCGCTAAACACAAAAATCGCCGTTAATATTTTTCTAAATTTATTACATATATTCATCAAGATTTTTAAGTTTAGAAATAGATTTCAAAAAGGTGACATTAGTGCAGTAATTTCTGCCCAAAGTCGTGTTGTTTCAGAGGTTTCAATCCATTGAACGTAATGTAATTTTCTCCACTGAAAATTAATGCGTGTAAGAATTCCCGCATCACTGTAGAATATTTTTGCTAGATCCAGAATATCCTGCCTTACAGGATTTAGGCAATGATATGCACTTAAATACGACATTGACTGTAAGACATTAATATTTTCAGGCAAACGCTGACGAAGTTGTTGAATGAGTTCCACCAGAAATTTCACGCAGCTAACGCGAATATTTTTTCTGTTTTCTTCTGTAAAGTTGCATTCAGATATTTTCTTTTCGAATTCATAGCCCAAGTACGGATTCGGATCTAAATTATCTTCAATTACAGTATCATTAGTATTCTTACTCCTGGAATGACAACTTTTGAACTTATAGAATCAATCAAAAGTAACAAGTCATTCAGCAACTCTGAAGGATCATTTATTTCAGCTTCAAATTTCTTATTCACCATTTGCACTTCTGCGATAATTGGTTTCAAAAATAAAAGAAACAACAAATTTCTCTTATCATTAAACATTGAATGCAAAATTTTTGCTGTATAACAGCGTTCGTTTCTTCTAGCAGTTTCAAAATGCTTCTCAAGCTCACACTATTGCTGCAGAATTCTCACAATTGTAAATCCAATCGACAACCATCTTGTCTGACTATACTGAATTAACTTCAAAGGAGGAACTCCATCATTCATTGAAGTATATAGATCCTTATATTTAGCCTGTCGAACAGGGGAATATGAGAACCAATTATATGTTTCTTTAATAAGAAAGTAATAGGTTTCGTGGCAAATACTCATGACAGCGTGGGACACTGCTAGTTGGATTGAGTGACAGACACACTTGATAAGAAGCAGATGGGGAATCTCAGCCTTTAATTTTGTATACACACCATTATTTATACCAACCATTACTGATGCACTATCAGTACCAAGTGCAATAAGCCTGTGCAAATTTAATCCATTATTTCTGACCGATGTTTTTAAAGCTTCACATATTCCTTCTGCGGTACATTCTCTGAGCTCAATCATGTCAAGAAAAGTTACCACGATCCGATTCTTAAAATCTGAATAGTATCGTATTACAATACCCAACATTCTTATAGCACTTATATCATTACTTTTATCAATAATTAAACTGAACTTTCTATTTCCTAAATCATCTTTTAAATCTTCCACAAAATGTAGTGCTATAGAATTACATATTATTGGAATACATTTTGTTCTTCGCAGTTTGAAATCCTTACATTCCTTGCTGTCTGCAAAATGAACTTTGCAAATTTAACTCAAGTGATCAACTATCCTTAACGGACAATGTACAGCTATGAATATAGCTATTCTACCTTCTGCTTTTGCATTTGCACCTTCTCCTTCGCCAATTTTCTTAAATGGCAATATATTTTGATGTTGAGAACTATAGGGCTCTTCGACTTTTTTGTGTTTCATTGTGTTACGATGCCTCTCAGTGTCACTCAACTTAGCCGACATCGTGCATTTACAATATTTACAAAAACATTTTAAATTATCACCTTCTAATCTACGGAGCCAGATCTTGTATTTAGTGTCTCTGAGCCATTCCACACGAAAATTTTGAATGTATTTTTTTACATATTTTCACAGAGGGATAAAGTTACACTCTACTTTTTAATGTTATAAAGTATAATAGATTTTTAAAAAGTTCACGGTATTTGAATTGTCACAAACAAAAGGGAGTCATTATCGTATACACTCTATTAAACGTATTCAAAACAAAAGATTCCACGTGGAAACGATTTAAGTTCCTGAAACTACAATGTTTTCTGTCGGTTGCTCCTGTAATTCTTGGCGACCACAGGCTTTTATGGAGAAGGGGGTGCTGGGGACAGATCTGGATTTTTTCTGTAGAGAGGACGATACCATCATCATTACAATTGTTTTATCCGTTATACATAATCATTTAAATTAAACAACTCTACAAAAATATAAATTCATTGCAAAACATTTTTTAAGAAAAAAGAACTATAAAATCATTATATTGAAATAGGAGCCTAAGATACTGCTCAAGATATCCTATAATTCAACCACGATAACATATATATAAAGAATTCAAGTCAAGATATTCGGTGGGTAAGTTACAGTGAGAGTGATATTTATAGTCTTAAAATATTTCGTATAGAAGTGAAGAAATGCTTAAAATGTTACAAAATTAAAATTGCTAACTTCTTAGTCTTAATTAAAAATAGCGTAGCTTTCGGACTTACAGGTTTAACGCCTTAGCTCTTGTTGCCTCAGGAAAGATCTCCGGCAGTAAAATTAGCACTTTTCAGTGAATTATTCACGGGGTGATTCCATTCGCAATTTACTGTCTTCCATTTCTTTTGCAAAATGCTGTTTTTTCTATTTCCACAATACAAACAAAACTACACGTACTTCTTTCTTTCGTATCCATGTTTCGACTTCTTCTCTCTGAAGAAATCTTTAGAATGAGAAGTGGATGGTCCACTAGCCAGGCAATAAAACGCCAGGGAAAATAAAACGACCACTTGAACTGATGAAAAATTGGGTCCAAGACGGCCGGTATGAAGACACGAAGAAGAAACTACTTAAGTGTGAGGTTACTGCCATAAACTACAAATATGTTTACAAACTGTGACTTTCTGAATACAATGTCCTTCTTTCTCGCTAACAGGATAGCTGAAAACTTTAATCCAAGAGTCGCGTCTGCCAGGCGCCATCTGGCTGTTTAGCGTAAGGGAAACCTCTTACACATTATAGGACCATATTTCAACTAGCGTAAACTTTGAATAGGAAATGTAGGACTCTAAAGCGTATAAGATATTTGGTTGGATGTTGGTCGAGAAAAATCTAGAAAGGCGTCAAATTTGGCGCTAGGTATCATGAAAAGCGCTAAAATAGCGCCATCGCGCTTTTGACGACAAGAAGGAGCTAGGCAAACGCAAAAAGCGCTAAATTTAGCGCAAAAAGCGCTAAAACGGCAACCCTGGACACATATGCCTACCTGTGACTTAATTTCTGTCGATCCGCAGAAATTATGGAAAACATCAAGTATATTTAGATTACAGAATTGCAGGAAGAAAGAGTAAAGCAACTTCGCAAGCGGTTCAATGATCAAGTTAATCGGTGCTGGACAAACTTTTCTTGTGTAGTGCCAATTTCATATAGGAAAGGTATCAACCTGCAACAAGTAAATGTGAAGCAAAAAAAATATCATGATTATGAAAATAAGTAGACAAAAAACTGTATTAAAATGTGATTCCTCGAAAATGGCAGTGCGAGATTTGTTTTGTACCACAAAAATATTTTAGATTACAGTTAATTTACTGATTGACCCTTGTGTAGCTTCATTTTAGTCAACGTTTCAATTTTTTGCTGTAAATTCATGGTAGTTTCTAATCTTAAAATATTTCTAATGTGGTAAAGACGAATACAGTTTTATTTTTATGAGATTCATTGCTATAAAAGTTCGTCCACGCACATTAAGTTATATAAATTTTGTGCCGTGCCACATATGGCACGCGCGCGGTGATTTGGCCAACACAGAAGTAATTTGCATTAATTTTTAAAATCAATATAAAGTGTCATTTTTAAATTTTTTCTCCTGTTCTTGGACAAAATATGTTTTTTCCCACTAATTTTAACGAACGCGAAGCTCTCAGAGAGTTGTCGTTCCCGTCAGTTTGGCTTATAAAATCTACAGTTTGTTAACCCTTCGTTGGATCTCGGTCCTCGAAAATTCTGTTGGGATTCCACGACCCCGAAAGTTTAATTACCACTGGTCTAGACGACAGAACGTAATCGATGAGATATAGGAGATGGGAGAGCGGAAATTTTGATGGGAGGAAGGAGAAGGGAAAAATTGGAATCTCACATTTGCTGCCGCCGAATAAATTCATTTTGCAAGACAAATTTTTTTTATGTTATTGCTCGAATTTTCTATATATCGAATATTTTTTTATTTCCCTTGATATTCGACTTATAGAAGCTCCACTGTATAGATATATTTTTATTTGTTTACTAGGGGGTAAGCCCTCTGCTCTCTCTTTCTCCGTTCCTGCGGGCGAAAAATCGCTACATAGATTGAGAACTTAAAAATTCATTTACTTATTTATCTCCTATTTATACAGGGTGATTCACGAAGGTATGGAATAATTTCAGGGGCTGATTTCTGAGGTCATTATGAACAAAAAAGTTCATATGAATATGTGTCCGATTCCGAATAATTAAAGAGTTATGGCTGTTTGAAAATTAGAAAAAGGCAAGGCATTATCCGGAACTCGGGAGACAATTGCCGACCAGTACGCTATGCGTTCTCCGCCACATTGTTTATTTGCTTGTTTATTTACTTATTTACAATCTGTATTGTCAAATACGAATTTGCGGAGTTATGGCTGCTCGTAGATTTTAAGAATCGCACCACTGTGAATCTCACTCATAACTCATGCGCCTGCGCGACCATGACCATGTCCGAACGTAGCCTGTCGAAACATGCGCACGCAAAAATCGACATTAGCATTGTTAGTTGTTACTGTGTTAGTGTTACTTTCAAGATGCCTTTTACATTTACAAGTGCTGAATATGCCGATATGGTGTATGTTTTTGGATTTTGTGATGGAAATGCTGTTGCTGCTGTCGCTGAATACCAGCGACGTTTTCCAAACCGCAGAGTTCCAAATCGAAAAGTTATCAGCAGAGTGTTCCAAACTTTGCGAGATACCGGCTCACTTCCCAGCGTTAACACTCCATGTGAGTATGTGGTTCGACAAGACGTGGATGAGCAAGAGAACATCCTTCAGGCGGTACAGCGTAGCCCTCGTACTAGTATGCTAAGGATATCCACACGTCTCGGTGTTTCGCAATCAAGAGTATGGAGAACATTGAATGAAGAAGGAATGTACCCGTACCACTTGCAACTTGTCCAACACCTCGAAGCTGGAAATCCTGCCCGACGACTGGAATTTTGTAATTGGCTTAATGAGAATCGGCGTCTGCATCGGTACATCTTATTCACTGATGAAGCTCAATTCACCCGCAACAGTGTTAACAACACACACAATTCCCATGTTTGGTCAGAAATTAATCCCCGTGCCACTGTGGACAGTAACTTTCAACACCGATTCAGTGTTAATGTGTGGTGTGGAATGTTGTGTGATCAGGTAATTGGTCCATTCATTTTTGAGGGTCGTCTTACTGGACAGATTTATTTACAATTTCTGCAAAACGAATTTCCGCAACTGTTAGAAGATGTGCCCCTGGCTACAAGACTTCGAATGTACTTCCAACACGACGGAGCACCACTTCATTGTTTCCGTGCAGTGGTTATTTACCTCAATGAGCAGTTCCCTAGCCGATGGATCGGACGCAATGGTCCACAAAATTGGCCAACTAGGTCCCCAGACCTAAACCCTTTGGATTTCTGTATGTGGGGGTGGATGAAAGATCTTGTGTACCATACTAAAGTGCAAACACGGGATGCATTAATTCATCGCGTATTGAATGCTGTGGCTCGCATAAAAGACAGTCATGATGAACTTCGGCGTGCAACGAGCGCGATTCACACACGAGCAGCGAAATGCATTGAAGTCGAAGGTGGTGTTTTTGAAAATCTTCTTTAATAATATGCACGTTCGTATTTGACAATACAGACTGTAAATAAGTAAATAAAGAAGCAAATAAACACTAGCAGAAAACGCATTTTGTATTGGTCGGCAATTGTCTCCCGAGTTCTGGATATTGCCTTGCCTTTTTCTAATTTTCAAACACCTATAACTCTTTAATTATTCAGAATCGGACACATGTTCATATGAACTTTTTTGTTGATAATAACCTCAGAAATCAGCCCCTGAAGTTATTTTATACCTTCGTGAATCACCCTGTATATTGCCATTCATTAAAGTGAAGTATTGGACTGGAATTTGGATCGCTGACAAAAAAGGTTAGGAACCACTGCTTTAAGTAATCTTCGCTTCTTCGAAGGGGTTGGGAGATACGGGAAAAAGCCTTTACACCATCAATTCATACTCTAGGTCAGGGGTCTCCAACCAGTCGATCGCGATCGACCAGTGGACCTTTGGCTCTTTTAAAGTCGTTTGCTGAACCTTGCCTCACAGCTATCACTTTGTATTGAATCAAGTGAGAAATGTTGAGCCGATATAGATTTTTAAATTACAGTATGAATTTTTTATCGAGCTATGCAGATGATTTTATAATCGTTCTAAAATTAAGAGCAAGTGGAATTCATAAATCATATAATAAAGATATCTCTCGATAGCAGTTCCCGCAGCGAGGCACGAGCGTATCGATGTTTATCGACCCTGAGTATGTTCAACTGTAGCTCGATACGTTGTGCTCCAATCGCGAATTATTGCAAAAGGCAAAAGTTTGATGCTCACTGCGACTTTATGTGTAACTTGATTAACTAATTCAAGTTACGTTTTGGTTGATTTCTTCCGTCTGAATATTTATTTAATAGCCTTTTTCTTCAACTTCGAATAGTTGACGATTTAGTAACACATTGAGTTATCGCGGTTGATAAAATTTTAATAAATTTTATTTGAACTAAAATATTCTCTTGTACAGAACGAAAACTCGAATAAAACTTTATTCGAGCTTGTTTTACTGGAATAAAAAGTTGTTTGTGATTAAATTGGATTGACGTGTTAAGCAGGACATTTCATGTTATGACGCTGGTTTCGATGTTTCTGAAAGTTTGGGAGGAATTTGCGAGGATCCCCCCCCCCCCCTCCCTTGCTCAACATTATTTCTTGTATCAAGGCTCAATCCGCTGGGTCAATATTCGGTAAATTTACAAATAAATAGTAGATCTTGGGTGCTGAAAGGTTGGAGACCCCTGCTCTAGGTTTTATGACAAGCGGAAAAATATCGAAAAACTAAGGGCGAGAAATTACGACGATAATTAAAAAAAGTGAAAGATAAGTGGAGAGTGTACTGGGGAAAACACTACTAAGGAAAAGAAATGGTTTTCACCAAAGTTGGGAATGGCGGAGGAAAAAATGAAGCGGGAAGATTTTGACCAGGTCAAGATTTGAGTTTGGGCAGTGGTTGCAGTAAATTCGGTGAACTTGTCGCGTGACGTTGAGGCGGTAGGAGTCGTAAGGAGGAGGATGCTGGCGAATTTGCCGGGCGCGGATGTCTGTCCTGTGGCGGCTAAGATGTAGTCCGAAATTACTAAGAAATAGTTGAGTCCGCGCGCACCATGGCTGGCGGACCGCGATGATAATACTGAAAGCGACTTACTGGGAACATCGGTGCAAGAGAGGGGAGTCGGAGGGGGAGAGTAGAGAAGTTTTGTTTGGAGTGGAGAAAACAGGTCGGTATGCATGCTTAGAACAGGGTCAACTCGAAGCGGATGTTGAAGTTGGCCGGACTGTCAAATTTTACGAGTTTTTCATGAACTGGATCTGGGGCTCTGTAAGGTACTGTGCCACTATCGCGCTATTAAAATTGTGTTTCTATAGATTGACTAACTGAAATGAATGCAACAGGACGTAGGCGTGAAAAACTTTTTTTTGTGTGAATGAAACTCGTAACCACGTCGAAGGTCAATTTCAATGAGGCAGTTGAATTATTTACATAGATGTTCGTATTTTTTTCTTGGATGATCGCGGACTTCAAGAAGACAAGTAGCCAAACTTAAAAGCTAAATAATGCGTTGGAATTCTTGCGAGCCCATTACTTATGAGATTAATTGTAGGTCGCAAAAGAAACAATTGCTTTACCTCATAATTGATAAATTCGAATTGGGTATAAAAACTCGATTCCGCCACTAGATAATACATTAAAAAGTAAATTTTATTGTGTCTCCTTTAGCTATCTCCTTCGTCCCAATGTGGATTGAGGAACAAATGTTTCACTTGATAATTGGATTAATTTTTTTGCAGTTAGTGAACGTTACGAAATTTTTTTAACCGACTCGGAACTTTGCCAGCGACGCTGCAACCGGAAAACTAGATAAAGTTAAAAAAAACAGTCACTTACGAAGAATCGGAAATCAACAGAAACCAGGGTATATAAAAGTCTGGATGATTTCCGTAATTTTCCTTAGACTGGAGACGCGGTATTAGTTAATCCTATCTCCATTTCTCTCTCTCTCTCTCTCTCTGAAGGAATTCTATTTCTCATTTTTTATGTATTTCACGAAAGAGAAGCTCAGACGCCATGGACGCCAGAGTCAGGCACGACACCTGCCAACTCAAAATCTCGCCTCCATTCGCTTTCCTCCTCCGCTATATTCTCTGAAGAGCTCCCCCGTCCCTATAGAAGTGTAAAGAGACTAAAGTCACTGCGATTCCGCACCGCTCGATCAGGCACGGCGCTGTGAGTGAATCTCTTATGTTATATCGCGAGGTTTTCCTGGGATACTAAAAAAATTAAACTCCTGCTTAGAGCTTTGCACGGAATGCGAGAGGTATGACGTTGATGCAAGAGTAGAGTTTTGGAACCGGAAATTCCCACTCCCGTTTTCCTGGAACTTATTACATATTTCTTATTCTAGATTCCTGAAAGAGCTTTTAATAATTCCCGGGATTTGTTTTGTTTGAATCTCGCGCCATTTTATGATTTAAGCGTGGTAGTCAGTGTGATGTTCCAACCGACCGTTAAAACTGTTTACTTGAAGATAAAATGACCCTTGTTTGATTCTTATCTCAAGCAATTTTTTTACCCGAAGAAGATCTCATTTGAGTAACTAGTCAGTCGATGCCTTATGTCTCTTAAAATCTTGTTTTAAAATAAGATTGTGATTCATAATGAGAAAATAAGTTTTTTTATATAAGACAAAAAAGTAAATCTGTATGAAACTATCGATTGCTTCGGATTTTGTTTTTAATTTTGGTCGTTTTATCGTTTTAGTCGTCATTTTCTACTTTTAAAAATGTGGAAGCTATTTTTTAACTTAGCACATATGTGCCATTTATAAATATCGGCATTTACATTTATAATGGGAATTTACGTTGTGTCGATAATAAATTTCATGTTTCAGTAAAAATAGTTTATTCAGTGATAAAATTACTAACGCATTACAATTCCCGTTTTCAGGGAAGAAAATAACGCCGGAAACCAAAAACTCAATACAGGAGATATGACGAAAATTTCAGTTTTTGTCACCAGTAAAGTGGTACCCCTGATTGGCGTGCGTGATTCATTTATGCGATTTTCTTATTATCTTGGATTGTAAGTCCTTAATATCAAATTTCATGAAAATCCGTTCAATAGAAGCCGAGAAAGAAAATGAGGACTGACGGACAGACCGACACTAATAGGCGCTTATGCTGGAAGCGAAACGCGCCTAAAATAATAGTTCCTGCCTTGCCGCCAAGCGAGATATGTGCAAGAGTGTTTACGAAAACTTTACGTCTATATAGTTCTGACTCTCACTTTAAAGATCGATACAATGTATAAAAACATGTCTCCATGTCGCATTGTGTAATAATCTGGTCAGTTGGAATAACAGTTCTCTCGCCTTGACGCCGAGCGAGATAGTTTACGTGAATATCACGTCTAGTTCTGACTCCGTCTTCATGGTCTTCATACAAGCCTGTCGAGGTATGCAAAATGATATTTGTTGCTCGCAACTTGCATTGATTTTTTCTTAAAAAGCGTGGTTTTAAAAAGTGTCGCCTCGCAAACGCCATGGATGGTTCTGAAGATGATGATGATTTTGCCGAAGTGGATGAAGTGAGGATGAAGATGACGTTCTCGGCGACGCCATTTATGTACATACGTAGACGATGAGAGAGAACACAAAATTGACGACGAACTGTTTGAGAACGGCAATAATGAATTCCGAGGCCAAAAGTAAATAAATAATTATGCTTATTTTAGTTTTGAAAAACGATATTTAAAGGAATTTTATCGAAATGCATTGAAATATACGATTTATTTGTTAAATGTATGTCCGAAAATATAAATTATTGCCTTACTAAAAATGTTGTATGCGCTTGTTACCATATATAATACGCACCCTAACTTTTTTCAATTTTTCGTGAAAACAGTTGCGTATTATAATCGGAAAATAACGGTATTGTATTATGTCACAATATAATATAGTGTTTTAAGGCACATATTAGACCATAATATAAAATTTAGAATTTGGAAACTAATTCTACGTTTCCATGCACTTCGGTTATAACGACAATAAATTTTCAGACCCTTGAATGCCGTTATAACCGAGTTCTAGTGTAATACAACCTGCTTTTTTTATAAATTGTTAGAATTCGTTGCAACAGTGCATCTGGGTCAGCCTGGAATCTGTATCTCTCTTTCCTTCTAACGAAATCGCAAATAGTTTGACTGCTATAGCATTTATTTCAACTTTTAACTTGAAAATCAAAATATTTATTGAACGGCTGTTAATATTTTTACGATTTTACAGCTTTGTTTATTATGCGTTATCGTTTGAAATTATCAAAGAAAAATGATAAGGCAGGTAATCTGCTCATGAAGAAATGGCTATCATCATTATTATTATTTGCCACTCCCGACGTAAATTTCTGGGTGCTCCACAGTGCCAGTACATTCTTTACGCGAGGATGGATTTAATCGTAAAGCAAATGAAAAAAACATTAGGGAACTATACGACTGCCACATTGAGTACAAACGCAAGGTTAACCTCCGCTGCGAGCCAATAAGCGAGAGCCATCTGTTACTTTGGCGGATGTAAAAAAAAATCTCAACCCGGCGGAGGATATGAGAACGAACGCTCGAAATTACAGTCGTCATCCGATACCGCAAACTCTCAACCCAAACAGAAAAGGAAGACTTGGAAGCAAGTTATAGCTTACCCCTTGCGAGGGCAAATAGTTCAGAGGTATTAGTCTCTATCCGACCGCCTCCCGCCTAGCGAATGCACTTCATTCCATCTCCAAAGAGGGTGTTCCAGGAAATTGCGGAACTGGAGTCGGGCGATGTTGCCCCCGCATCGGGTTTGAGAAGGTGGCAAAAAGGGGGGAGGAGGGGTCGGGGAGAGAATTCCAGGAGGAGAATGTGGCAGGAGAGCTCACTTTCCTTCGAGGGTGGTTTCGGAGGGCTGTTTCCATCCCTTACACATCCTTTTTCCCACTCCTCTCTCCCTCTCTCTCAATTTTGCCCTAAATAAAGTCGTTTGTCTGTCTGTCTCTCTCTCCCTCCCTCCCTCCCTCCCCTCCCATTGTCACACATCAACGGGCGGAAGAGTCTAGGCCCTGCGAACGAATGGAGGCAGAGTGGAATGTCGCCGAGTGTGTAAAATTACGAATGTGTGCGTGACTCGGGTAACGAACGTCTCTTTCCTTTGAAACGATACGCGTCGTCAGGTTCTTGTTTTGTTTTTTTTTCTTCGGGATTTTCGTCGTAAGCCAAAGTTACGTAAAAGGAGAAACGTTTAGCCTGGATTTCTTAAAGGGGTCCTTTACCGGCGGAGGGATAGAAGCGAGACGCCTTTATGAGCACGCCCCGTCCGTATTTCCGTCTGTCGCTACTTTCAACTCCTGAACCGACTGAAGGATTTTGGTTAAATTTAGTATGAGTGATCCTTATTAAAATTTGTCGATGAATTATAACATTGCACTGTGGAATTTACATATTACATAAGCAATTAAATAAACTGATGCTCGTATTCCGTTAAATGGCACCCGTCAAACAACAGTTAAGCACCACATTCTTTTCTCTACATAGTTCTTATTTTACTATCATTAGAATTGCGAAAAAACAAAAAACTTCATGAGATCATGTAATTACGACTCATAGTTAGCGAGATAAAAATTCGATGAAATCCCAAGCATAACATCGCATACTTTGTTTACATCGGTCGCTATGAGGATTCCGTCGGCAAACAACAATTGAATAAACCATATTTTTTTCTCCCAAGCTCTTAAATGTCCACACATCTATAGATTTAGAAAAAAAATTTCGGGTGGAGAGCTACATCTAGTCCATAAAAGTCCGCGAGAGCACATAATTGCCATTTATAGCTTTGGAGATAAAAATCCAAGAACCGCTCAATATTTCGATACCGTTTAGTACGTGAATTCCATAAATGACGCCTTTGAAGTCTCTGTGCATTCCATTTATGGGGTATACTTTTCCTTCTTGTTATTCTTGGAGGCGAGAAAAACGTTTAAGAAGTTTGTCTTAGTTAGTAGCGAGCTATTATGCATTAGTGGTTTCCAAACTTTTTGTAGGCGCGGCACCCTTTCAGAATTTCGCGGCACTCCGGCCTTGAAAAAAAGACTATTACATTTTTACATACGAGTGTTACAACCTTTAGACGTATTCTTATGTTGGTGCCACATCATAATCAATTTATTTGAGGAGCATTATTTCCCTATTTACCTACCAAAACATTTAAATAGTTTATTTTTTTAACTAAACAAAATTTTTCGCGGCACCTCTAAAAATCCGCTGCGGCACCCCAGTGTGCCGCGGCACACAGCTCGGGAACCACTGCATTAAGAGTAATGCGAGTGATCTTATCGGTGAAAATTAACAGTAAGTAAGTTTTAGCGTCATGAAATTCTGTACAAAATGTCTTCCGGTCGCCGTTTTAAATAAAGCGTATGCACGATTACGTATTCAATTCCACCGTCTGCTACAGTAAAGGCTTCGCTGGCCTAATGCGGCCTGCGGACAGCTCTTTGCTTGATTATTGTGTATATGGATACATAGTTTATTCCATCGTTCAAACGAGCTGATAGTTTGATACACTTTCGATTCTTTTCCTCGTCCGTGTTTTTGAAACAAGTGCCAATTTGTTTTATTGAACTAAGGAATGACGCATGGGGCAATTTTGCCTTTCTGGGCCCAATTCAAACAAATCGCGAGTCGTCGGAAATCAGTCGCAAAAAGTGAAAGGGAAGCGAGGAGTTGACATTCGTTCCGTTTACTCCGCTCTTTCACCGCACGACTGATTGGTTCGCATTTTTCCAACATTGCTTACTCGTGAAATTTTTTTCTCCCCAACGCCTCTTAATCGTATCACGCTTAAGCTGCCACGCATTCTAAAACTAAAAAAAATCTGCTAAATTTAAGCCATTCACCATCCGTCGTTCAGTATATATATATGTACGTATGTACGTATGTACGTATGTATGTATGTATGTATGTATGTATGTATGTATGTATGTATGTATGTATATTAGAAAACGTTTTTCGTTGAATTCTATATAAATAAAAAGCGCTTTTTCATGTCGATTCAGTAAATGAAGCTCCCACTTTTGTTTTCAGTCTAATCCATCCTCGAGTACTCGCGTTAAAAATTATCGCTCTAGTTGGAAACGACCCTATATATTTTTAAGCTCAAAAAGAATAATTAGATTTCCAGAACATATTTTTTAATTATTAGGAATGTTAAAAATATACCAATAAATGATATATACAAATAATTTATTGAGTACATTAAATGCAAAAAAATCACAGGAAAAATTGATCAGAGTCGAAGTTTTGTGTTACCTTGGTTTGGGTTGAAATGGTCCGCCTTGAGAATATTCTCTGTGTCTTCCTGCCCTTTAGCTTCCTTTTGCCAGGTTGATATTTTCCATTTTACGTTCGAGTTTCTATCTTACCTAGCGCCTCCTATCCAACTTATTTGCTTTTATTCACCGTTAAATTTTCAGTGCCAGACACGGGGACGCGTGAGATACGTATATTGAATTGTCAACCTCAGCTACTAGTTGGTTGAATTTAAGCTGCAATCCAAAATAAAAAGATAAGGACATTTAAAGTAAAGGTTGATTCGAAAAGGGAACGGAATTCCTGCGACATGCGTCCCGCGTTTTACTTTCGATCCCAAGACCCCAAAAAGACCCAAAGAAAAGCAATCAGTTGCTTGGAATCTTTCCGCAGAGTGGGTGGGCCTGCAGCATTCGGGATGGGACTCCAAAGAGAGAGAGAGAGGCGCCGTGAGGAATCTTACAAGCGACAGAGAGCAATTGTGTGGGCCTCATGAGAGAGGATAGGAAAAGAGCAGGAGGAAGTTAACGACTGGAGAAAGAAATGGTATTTGGCGCACGTCGATTCGTATCGAGGGTCTGATTGGATTGGACGGATGGGTTTGGTCGGGATCGGGTTTCCTGAAGAGAGTAGCTGATGAGGAATCAGAAGGAGATGAGGTTAGAGAAGGGGGTTTTGGGAAGCCGAAAACACGAGAGAGTCAAAAGAATGGCGATGGTACGCACAAGACAAAAGATGGGAAGAATTTCAGAGCAAATTACGTAAGGCTCATTTTTTTTAAATTCACCCGCTCCCATCTTTCCATAGGAGTAAATAATCGCGGACGCGATGTGTTGTCGGTTGCCTGCATTTGTGAAAGAATGTACTTCTTATCGAATTTTTCCTGATTACTCTGCAGCAGGTAATCCAAGATCCACCACGTATATGCCAGACGTAGCTCTATTATAGATCTACTAGCAGATTTTCCCGTTGAATTTCAAAGAATTTAGTGAAGCTACTACAGCACAACATACAAAAACTCTTTAAAATATATAGTAGATACTTTTTAACTTGCAATTAGCTTTTCTTAACAATCATATTTGCTTGTAACAATCCGTTTCCGAACGTATTGCGTTCAAATGTAACGATAATTGTATTTCCTATCATATCATTTTCGCCAAATCCAGCTTCATTATTTGTGTAATTATGCCTCTGAAATGTTTACATTTATGTCTTGTAAGCAAGAAACCCGTGAAAAAGCAACGTACAGTTGTCAAGGTCAAGGTTTGGTCACAAAACTTTGAAAACTCGACGAATTTCTCGTTGAGTAGATTCAATGATGGGTCTCTTAGGCAGCACCTGAACTCAAATTGATGAAATCAATGAATCATAGGATCCTTAACTATGCTACAGGTTTAAGCTGTAAGTTTATGAATGATTTTAAATAAGGAGAAAAATTCTGCCATGACCGGGAATCGAACAGACTTCATATTCTACCACTGAACTATGAAAATAAATTAATAAATCACTGAATTATGGTTTTCCATTTTCAGCACGCCGATGCTTTCCTAGATTATTTTAAGCTTATAATTAGTGCAATTAGAGAAGTAGAGCCGTTAGAGTGTCGGAGAGACACACTGACACAAGAAGATTGAAGAACTTACAGTTTCCAGCACGAGAGAGAGTGAGAGAGATGAAGAAATCATCCCGAAAGCTCCAATTTACGTGTCTACAAATGTACGTAAATGTTCCTCTCCGACACCCCAGCTGCTCTCCTATTGGTAATAAATCTCTGCGCTTCCCTACACATAATCACCCTTGATATAACTACTCACCTTTCCTCATCCATAAGCATTTATATTATATTCAATTTTCCGTAGTTATTTCTGCTGTTTCACGTCCCTCTTATCTTAAATACATACTCTCATATAATAAAAAATCTCTACCTTCATAGCATAGTTCCCTCTAATTTTTTTCATCCATGGCCGGAATACAAATAGCTACATGACGCTAATGCGCGGATGTGCGTCCGGGTTGTCGCGGCCCTCTTCGGATATATCCTGAGATACATACAATCGTGCGCGCAGTCGCGCAGCTTACTTATGTTAGAGGGATCCATGCATCATAGGCATTCCTCACATCTTTCTTCTCCCTCCGTCCCTCTATCTTTCACTTCGTTTTCGTCATTCCTTCTCCTAAATCTACCTGCGGCCCTCTTTACCGATCTTTCCTTCTGCTTTCTTCTTCCTGTACTCACCTTCCATTCTATCTCCCACGGCGCATGCCTGTCTTTTAACCTATTGTAACCTCTCCCCCCTTTCCATCTCTCTTTCTCTCCCTCTTTCTCTCCCTCCCTCTCTCTCTCTCTCAACAACGCTACTAAGCTCTCCCGATTTTCGATTGTTCTCATTTCTTCTCGCTTTAGCCGCTAGAGGGCGTGAAGGGGGGGAAGGAATGAGAACAATCGAGAGGCGAGAGGACACGCTAGACTCTATAACGTGCCCTCTCGTCTCTCTGAGGGACTTTCTACCGCGGGCGCGCGAGCTTAGCGATCCCTTCATCCAAAAAATTCGGTTAAACGGATCCGAATTTGTAGACATAATTGGATTAGTCCAAAACGTCAGGGAACGCAACGCACTGCGCGCAAATTGTGGGTATTGCGATTTCGTCTGACGCGGTAGTATGTATGCGTCGAAGACACAGAAGTCTTCTCTCTTATCGCGCTTTCCAGAGAAACGCCGCGTAATAGGAAGCCACGTTGTGAGATACTTTGAGTCAGATGTGTCAAACTAGAAGAGGCTGCATTGACGCGGTGGATGTTATAGGAGAACCGACCGCATTGGGATTAAAGTCATTTGACGTGGGCCAGAGTTGGCAAAATATAAGATTTGGCGTCTGTTTTGCAGTTAAAATTATTAAGTAATTTCTATAATTTGTCGTCTCCCTTTCCCAGAAATAAAATATTTATATTCAATCCCAAAAGATTTTGTTACGATAAAAATTAGTATTCGGGCCGCAATCAGACACAGAAAGGACCGCCAGTCTGTCGTGCCTGCCTTTATTTCTATGGAAAACATGGGATTAGGGACCTTTCGAACTAGTTTTAGATATTAAAACTCCGAATAATATAGTAAAACACGGCATTACTATATAATATTAATATTAAACTAATAAACATTTTCTTTGATAATAGGGGATAAACGTCGGAGGAAACGATATACAAAAATCGCGTTAACGCGAATCCGAACCTCGTTCTGAGGTAATATGGCCACACTTTATAAATCGCGTGTATGGGTAACCGCATTTTGGGGGATACCGCGTTATAGGGGAAGGGATGGACTGTTAACCATTTCAATGCGTATGTGAGATTCTACGTTGACATAGGCCAAACGAGAAACTAACCCATCGGTTATATCAGGTCTTTTTTCCACCGAAGCCACGCCTTAACCGAAGCGGATTCCCTTTGCTGCACTTCAAAAAGATTGGACGCTGTCTGTAGCGAAATTCACAAGGGTGCCGCTTGGCAGGATTTTTCCCCTCCGTTGGCTTCTTCTGGCTTGGAGGTTTAATAGGACTCTTTTTTTAACCCTTTCTCCACGGGGCGTAAAATGGGCCAATAAGTCCCGCGCGTTTGCGAAACGGAATTTCCATCTCTTCCTCGACGAATCACCGGACCTCTCGCTCCAAGTCCTCCTGAAACGATTACTGCGAATCCGGTTCGTCCCTGAAATTAATCTTTCCCTTGATTTCCGGGAATAGACTCTCGAGGTGGGATGTAGCCGTAAAGTTTTTAAAACCTTAACTTGGTAATGTACATATCCTATAATATACAGAGGCAATTTTATTTCTATAATTGCCAATGTATCCTTAAGGATACAAATAAATAAAGAAAACAACATGGCTCCAATTGAGTATGGCCTCAAGAAGTAAAGAAATTTCAAATCAATGGCGAAGGAAGTTAGATCAAGCGACGTTTTCCCTTATTTTAGATACGCACGTGAGCATTTAGTTGTTTCATTAAAAATTGCTATAGTCTGAGTAAGAGAAAGTGGAAATTGTAAACGGTCCTCCGTGTATTCTTTTAAAGGATTAGAGTGGGAATTGATAGTAGATAATTATGCAAAGACAGGCTATTTTGTAAAGGATGGTACAGTTAAATAAAACAATAAGTTTGTACGCGTACTCTGAAAGAAAATCGCTAGCTATGAAAATATTTGAAATGACAAGTATATTAAGATCGGAAATATCGATATAGAACGTGAAATATCCTGTAAAGGAATTTTGTGCACCAAATTGGAACATACTCCATTTTCTGTGAGTTGATTCTCTCTCGAGGAAGAGTTTATATTGCCCTAGAAATTATCCGATTCTACCTTACTGAAATGCTGAGAAGTTTGGCTAGATAGTTAGGCGTGAACTTTTTCACAAACTAAGTGCTATTCTCGTGGGAATGTATGCCAAATTAAATATAATAAATCTGGATTCGGCTGCAGGAAATCAGATCAACGGAAACCATTTCAGGAATCCGTCCTTTCCTCGCATAATGCCTCCCAATCATCACCAGCATTTACAAAAGCCGATTTCAGACAAAAAATACAAAAAAAACCCTGCCTTGCTTGAGAAGTAATATCGACTCCGTTTTTTTGTTGCATATTCATCTATAACTTGCGAAATCGGGCGAAACTTCTCCATCTTTCGACTCATTCGTCTCCTTTAATTAAACGTGATTCGAAGAACGAGCGGAGACGAAGCGAAGCGAGTGGAACGATCCGATAGAGATCCAGAGGGCACTACGTCGCCTTTAATTCTCGTTAAACCTTAGGGCACCAAGGCGCCAACTTTATGTTCGCGAAAATGTTATTTTTCCTCCCCTCCCAGGCGGACAGAGCTATGCTTCATTTTCCCTAGACAATATCCTTCGCGCGCCATGGAAATAAAAAAAATTCCGCTCCATTGTTACGCAAAAATAAAAGAGCCGGAGGCGACATTCTCCTTCCCATGGAGGCGTCGGTGTTAACACAGAAGGGGAGAAGGAAGCTCAATGCGAAGAAGGGAAACCAATTTTCCGTTAAACCATTAACGCCGCGAGAAAAGCGAGAAAATTTTAACGAAGGCGAACGGTCGGAGCGAAGGAAGAGGAGAAAACGGGAAACCTTGGAGACGCATGAGGTTGATAGGATATTGTTAAACGAGATATAGAGAGAGAGAGATGGGGGGAGGGGGAGGGGGAGAGACAGGCAGGAGTCAAAGAGATAGGGAAGGAAGAGAGAGATAAGAGGAGAGTAAGGAGAGGAGAGCGGAGAAAGGAGATAGAGATATATATATATACAGAACGAAGAAAAGAAAGAAATTGGAATAGCGAGAAAATATCATTGCGGAGGTAACGAAGTACAGAACTGAAAGTTTCGTCGCGAAATTCGGAGAAAACGCGCTTTTCCTCCACCTCGCTTTCTCAAATTCTAAAAAAATAGTCAAAACGTGTTCTAATGACCACAAAACGCGTATTTCCGTAGAAATCTCGAAATAGATTTTTTTCATGAAAACAATTCTTTCTCTATACTAGGTAGGTATTGGCGATTCCGATTCTAGAATTTACGGGGAAAGGCTGTTTTTTTCCTGTCTCGGGTCCCGAGAAATATTCGCTCGAGACATCGAGACTCGAGACTTTTTTTCAAATTGGTTGATTTATATATAATATTATTAATTTTAACGCCTCGAGATCACAACACGTTACATTATGATTATTATGCGTGATATTTTCGTATTGCCCGCCCTCGCGCCCCAAGTTTTCGAAGCTAGAGGAAAACGGACGCCAAATAAGGAAAAACTGTACAAAGCATTGCTAACTATAAAACCGACATCAACGGAGAGCGAACGTGTTTTCTCTACAGCGGGAAATTTTGTAACAAAAATCAGAAACAGGCTCTCGGATTCTTCAATCAACGCTCTGGCGTTTTTAAAAAGCGTGTTTGCAAGAGAAAAATAAATCTTCATTGAAAAAAATGTCAAATATTGAAATATTTTATTAAGAAAATACATAATATATTGAATGCTTCAGATGTTTTAATTTCATTTTATTCAATTTTTATTGATATTTTCTTTATTTTATCCAACTACATTAAATCGATACTATTTTGTTAGACGACAGCAAGTTAGTTTTTTACTAAACAAAATACTATAATTAGTCGCCACTCTGTCATAGGCAACCCCGGTAGATCGTTTTTTTCAACACTTTTCTTTACTAAGTTGGTATTTGTACAGCTGGCCGGCTTAGTACCTAAAGGTAATTCCTTCCAGACAACCAGTTTTTGTTGGTAAAGAAAATAGCATACAAAAATTAAAAAAAACTTTCTGTACCTATGCAGTAGTTTCATTTTAATAAAATTATTAGAAATGCAGTCAGGAGGCCGAGTCTGTAAGCAATTGTCGATTGATCGCTATCGCTATTTTTTTTACCAAAATCGACAAAATGACAGTTGAGGTAGTCTATAAGACGTTAGCGGTCGAAATGAAGCTAGCGATTAAAGGCAATGCGTTCGATCGATCGATTGATTAAATTTGAAAAGTCAGTAAAATTCTCGAGTCCCGGGAATTCCCCGGAATTCTTCGAAATAGTGTCCCGAGTCCCGAGAAATGAAAAAGTGCCGGAAATCAGAAATCCTAGCAGGCATATAGACAAAGTAAAAAACGGCGATATGCAGCATTTTCAACGAAAAATATTTCAAGGATAATTGAAGGTCAGAAATTCCACCTGTACCACTGACACCTCTTACGTGAAGCGAGAACCTTTCTCAGAACGCGAAGGAACGAAGCGCAAAACTTCGACGCCAAGTCTCACGGCCGAAAGAGGGTTCCTTTTCTCCGAATGGAACACATTAAATAGACCCCTGCTAATTGTGTTAGGTGAGTTAAACGAGGCGCAAAGTTTTTGCCTCCTGCGAAGGAAAAAAAGAAAAGAGGCGAAAACAATCCATCTTTATCTTCCCTCGACCAATCCTTTACCCTCTCTCTCCCTCCCTCCAATTTTCCCTCTTTTTTCCTCCGGCTTATCTTTCGCACCGCACTCGAATACGGACGGTTGGGACTAATTTTTTCCGGCTGCTTCGATCCCAACTTCAACTTTTGCGCTGCTGCCAATTCCTGACCTTCAAATCCGGTCACATGGGAACAATACATCTCCATTATCTCCCCCTATACCCGTATCCTACGCCTTCCTCGTGTCCTTTTTCTCCTGTTCCTCTCTCACCGTGACTCCCTTTAATGGCATCTGTGCCTGTCAACATCTCTTATTCTCATCTCCTATTGTTCGTTCCTACTCTCACAGGACATCAAAAACTCCTGTACACTACTGCGTCTGTCTGTCCTCCTCCCGATTCCTTTTCCTATTTCGCTTCCTATGGGGGGAAACTCGGCTTATTCTGTGATGCGGCTAATTCCGCGATAGTTTTTAAATGAAGCTGACTCACGAAATTAAACCATCGTTTGGAACCGTGTGTGGTGCATGATACTTGTAGGGGGAGGTGTAGTAATCTGGTGTAATTTCGTGATGATGCACCCTGGCAATTTTAAAATATTTACATGTATTTTAATAGTCTTTAAGTTTTTTAATATCACGGAATTGCCCGAGTTTGCCCTACTTTTTGCCTCCAAGCATAAAAAAGCGAGTGGAGAAAGAGTTTGCAGAACAAGTAAGACACCCTTCCTAGGGAAAGAAGTGGATGCACGTTTTTATTAAAATTCTTTTTCTGGGTTCTGGTTTGCCACTCTTTTTCTTTCTCATATTTTTTTTGGAGAGAGGAAAAACCACGCCGTTGGAATTTAGATCGTCACCACACATTCTCATCCGTGAAAACGTCAATCCTCCAGCTTCAGCAGCTTGACTTACTATACCATTCCAAAGTTTTGAGTTTTCCGAACTCGAAGCCGCCTAGCGGAAAATCCATAGATTGATGAGAGACATCTGTTTCGAAAGGAATTTTCCGAAAACTTGATCAGATTATCAAGTTTTTTGTTTGAAGAAAACTTGCTAAAAATTAATGAACAAAACCGCGAACTGGTTTAAAAAAATCAAGTCTTCATTTACTGACGAAATTTGAAAAAGCGAGTTTTAATTATGGAGGTTTATTTATAATTGAAAACAAAATTATTTATGAGCTTAGTAATATAGTTGTTTGAAAGTGATAGATATTAAAGAATTAATTAAGAAATTTTGACATTTTGTCTAAAGAAATTTGCCCAGAATCTTCATTTAAAAATATTTCTTCTGCATTGCTGCATATCAAATTAAAGGTCAACAAAACTGAAAATTTTAACTTTCTATCTGTAACCATATGCATAGAATCTTAATTTGAAAACTTTAAAGGCACCTCCTGCCACCCACCGATTTCTTCATAAACATCCTTTGCAATAGTAATACGTAAATGGCATCTTAGATCACATACATCCTGAAAAATTCAGCCTTCTACCTTTTACCGTTTACTTGCCATTTTAATTGAATCGGTTGCACATTCCGACGAACAGAACGAAAACATGAGCGCGTTTTTATGAAATAAAAGTCGCTAATAAAAATACGACCGCGAGATTTGAAGGGATAATGCGCACTTTTTAAGGTGCCCCCGAGCACGAAAAAGTATTAAACACTAACAGATTTTCCCGTTGAATTTCAAAGAATTTAGTGAAGCTACTACAGCACAACATACAAACTCTTTAAAATATATAGTAGATACTTTTAAAATTGCAATTAGCTTTTCTTACCCTTATTTTCGGCACGGCGGACGTAAATTATTCATTTCTGCCGATTCTGCAGCACGAATAATTTGACTGATATGGTAACTTTACGTCAGTATCTCGGTTGAATTAAGGTTTTCAAAATTTAGTGGTGGCATTCATATATTTCGAGGTTTACTCACTCCTCATCACTGCCTTAATTCTAAATGACTACGAAAATAAAATTAATCTTATGCGCTCTTTAGACATTTCAGGAGTCGCAAAAAATATAAGTCAACTATTACCCTTTGTTAATTTTAAACGATGATCGAATTTGTGTCCATGATTTTCCAAATCGTTTTCTTTGGACGGATTGAACTTCTTTTTTAACTAACTGGTCTTATAAATGCTAGTGAGAGGAAGATATGATTTTTTTGTCGAAATTGCCTTCCGTGTGAAAAATCTTCGTAGCAACCGATGTAAACAAGGTACGATAGAAATAATATGGCGTAGATCAGTGGTTCCAAACATTTTTCATCCCATTGCTCATTTTTCCATCGCTTAATGCAAATGTCCAAATTAAAATAAACTAACTTAGTGGCATTCTGTAAACCGTAGGGGTGCAGCCGTTCCTTATATGTTTTACCTTTCCTTACAACTTGTAGGGGAGTTAAAACTTTCAAAATTGAGAAGAAGCAATGCATGACGTAATTATTTTTATTTTGAAAATATTTAAAGAAGAATTAATCAGAAACAAATCAAAAAATGTTTTCCACTCGCTGTTTCGTCTTCCAATACTAGTTAGATGTAATTATAAGGCATATATTTTCATTCTTAGTAACCTATGAAAAAACCTTTTAACTGCAATCCCCGACGATTTTATCATTTGCGATGAAAAATACTTGAATTAAAACAGAAACATGTTATTAATGTGAAACTGTTGAACAAAATTTCTGGTGTACACCAACACGACAGTAAGTTCGATAAACCTGGGCTTATGAATGAAGATAACAAATATATGCAGTTGTTATATGTGACACGTATATACGTTTTATTAAAAGGATATGAGTATTCCTGCAGGAAACAAAAGAGTAACTTCAAGAAATCAGAAAAATCACAGATATTTTTAATAATAGAAATACTTCTGTCACGAACATTTTTATAGCGATTGATTTACGCGTGTCCGTTTCTAAAACATCCGTTTAAGTGCGTGCGAACTATGATGGTTCTGATTGGCTCACAAATAGAGAATAATTAAATGACTCAGCCTATCTTCTCCTATTGCCGCTTCACGCCTATTCTACCGCTTTCACCGTGATGCATTTCCCACAAACGTCCATTACCCTCTGAAATACCTGAAATTGCCCCAGGAGGGGTTATTACCCACGGGTTGGGAAACACTGGTGTAGATATAAAAACGGACTCCGTTAGTAAATGAAGGAGGAGGAGGCGATTTTCACTTCAGTTGTTGAATTTTCAGTAAATGTTCATTTTTAAAAAAAAAACTTGATTCGATTTTTTAAGAAACGGAATAGCGCTTTTTTTGCGGCACCCAAGTCGGCAAATTGCGGGAAAACATTAAGCCACACTTGTTGAATTTTTCACGCGTGAAATGCTGAATTTTCTCAACCAACGTCTGGCACTCCAGCTCTTAGTTTAAAAATAAGTTAGACGTATTTTTAAAAAAGGCGTTTTTTTTTTAAACCTATACGTGCATTCACCGATAATAGATTTTTTTTAATCCTTTAAAATCGTCGGATCGCCACTGATGACGGCAGGTTTGTAACCGAAACGCGCACCCGCTTTCCCGGCCTTTTTATTTTTCTCGCTATCGGCGAATAACTTTTTCACTTTTTTTATTACTTCAGCCATAAGGTTAGCCTTGATATCCTTTCTTCGACCATTAAATTGAAACGAAAGCACATATGTTTATATAAATGTAATATATATATATATGTATATTTTCAAAAATACATCGCATACAAACACTCCACTGTTGTACACTATCCAATGCTTGTCTTGTGAGCAAAAAATTAACAAACAAACGGATGACACAATCATGCGTGGTCACAACCGATCCTTTCGTACAGTAAAACGAGCAAGTAGATTAGAAAATTTTCCCCTCTCATCGGAGAAATCCGTCCGTGATCCTCGCGCAGGGCGAAGATCCCGTTGAACAAGAACGCCGAGAGGATGTATGGCCTGGATATCCAACTTCCTGTAAACAGCAGAAGAACAAACCCTTGTAATATTGTTTTCTCGCGTTTTTTTTTTTAAATACATCTTGCGGTCTGACTCATCCAAGTCATCAGTGTCCAGTAACATTTACATTAATTCTAATTTTGCGTGCCGTAACTTTCCGTGTGTATAACATGCGCCTTGGTTTTCGCGAGTGAAAGGTAGAAATTGGCTTAATTGACACCGTGTGAAGTACGCACCTAAAAATTTTGTAGTAACAAGATCAATGCTGCCTTTCGCCGCGGAAATTATTAGGCTTGAATTATTCGAGTGAAAAATAATACAGAATCATAATTTACAGGTACAGGTGTATATCGAACGCAATTTCAATAAATTTCCGCAAACATGATATTACTGTATAATTGCAGTAGGTGAAACAATGATCTCTTAAATCCGTCTTCTTTTATTATCGCATGTAAAAACCACCTTTATGAAAACTGAAAGTTAAAGTTTATCCACGGTTTTATTTCGAAACAAAAAGTGTAAATGAAAATTCTATTCAAACGCAACAGTAATAACAATCACGCTTTTTGAGTGACAATTTTACGGTTAAGTAATGCTGGATGGTTGAGGAAAAAATGTTTGCCTCCGTTACCATGTGATATACGTTCCTTAACTTTTCGGTAGAGTTTTCGTTAAAAAAAATTTTCGTGATAAATATCCACGGAAAATCGCGGTACAACACGGAGGAGCTGGAGTGTTTTTTTTTCTGTGAGGAACGCTTGATTTTGTTTCTTTGGTGTAAACTAGGTGTCTACGTATGCATCGCTACCACACTCGGTGCACTGCACTACTCTACTTCAGTTTAGCAGACAAGCCTCAATCGTTGCAGGTTTGGAATCGATGTTCTCTTTTACGGCACGTTTGGTGCATCAGACCCGGTTCCAGCATTTTCACGTCATAGTTTTGGACTATTAGGTATTATCTTGTTTCACTCAATATAACATCAAAGCTACCAAAGTACACCTGGCCCTCCTACAACACGGGGAATGCGTCCTGTAAGAGCACCGTGTAATGTGAATCCGCGTTATGCGAACCCTGTTTACACAGTAAAATGGGGGTTGCGTTCCACACCCTTTCATTCATCCTCATTCAGAACAAAAATTCCGAAACCTATCTCTCTTATGCATATTCATGTTGCAAAAAACAAATATGTTAGATTCACGGAAATATCGCTCCACCTCGTGGCAAAAACGGTTAACAGACCAATCTTCAAACAATAATCCAGTTATCCAAGCCTTTTTATTGGATCTCCAATGAACGGGTAAGGTATGTGAAGACCTATTAAGGCTCGGTGATTTTCGGAGCGGTATACTAGTAAGAGTTTACACTTAAAGTAACCCTCGGCATTATTGCGTACCAGAATTGTCAATCTATCCCACAACCCAAGTTCGACCAAACCGTAACTAGCGTTGTATGAATTTTTGGTAGTAAAAAACAAACCGTGCTGGTGCAAATCCGTGTTATAGGAGGGCCTGGTGTATTCACACACACACTTCGCCATCAATTATGGAAATGTGTATATATATAGGATATTTCTGGATAATTATAGTTCGTTAATTACCCTAACTATTAATTTTTCAGTCTTGAGCGTATTCAGCGAGAAAAGTAAGAAAGAATTAGAAACATACTGACATGTCATCAAAATGCCATTAACCATGTGTAGAAACAATTCATTAGTTTTCATCGTATCACGCAATTAAATTGGGTAAGTCACCGGGTCCCACAGCTCCGGCGTCAGCAGTGGTGTTAATGCATTGTGGCACCAGCTTCGCCAGGATGGTTATATTTTTTCAGACTCTTAAGTAGTCATATAAACAGTTTCTCTTTGTTAAAGTGTTTAGAATTTCTCACTTTTTTACTTCAAACTTAACTTTAAAATTTTTTACTTCTTTAGACAAGTAAATTTTAAAATTGATTTGTCCAGCAGAAGACTTTTTCCATGCAGATAATTGAATATTATTGCAAAAGTGCTTGCAAGTTGCTCTCTACAACAGCTTCTTCAAGAATAACTCTCAGCAATTGCACTCCTGAATAATTTTCAAACACTTAAAAATTTTCGCAATAAAAAACATCGAATTACTTTTCACATTGAAAAAACAATCACTAAACAGTTTTTCCCTTTTTTATATAAATAATAAAACATTAATGCGCCTTTTACTGATAAGTTATTATTATTGCCCAAAATAGTCACGATTAAAATTGCCGATGCTGGGGTCGCTGACAATATTTAACAAGAAAACTTGTTTACAAAATTTGATGCTAGACGCGATTGGGATAATTTTGCAATCACGATCAAAATAATCGTTGGCAACGCTTGCGTCGCTATCAACATTTCCAAATTTTTATAATAGCGACGGAAACAAACCTATCACCTAGTGCTATTCAGAGATAATCTAAATATCTCTGAAACAATCATATCTATGAAAAAATGTTTAAGGAGTGATTTCGTATAGAAATGTAACCTCTACAACTTTGTGAATGATAAAAGTTTACATTAATGAAGATCTAAAGGAGATATTTTGCAAGAACGGGAAAATGAAAACAGTAATGCTCTACTTCCGATTCACCAATTTTAGCCTAAATCTAATCATATTTTTACTTTTGTAAAAAAATTAAATACTACTAAGTTCTGTGGTGATTTAAGAAGCAGTAAGAGAACGCACAAAACTCCTTTCGCGCAATAACACACAGAGACATAATCGAGAAAGTAGCTAAAAATTTATACAGTGGACCTTAAAACTTGAATTTGCGTCGAAGTCTCGAATTCATTTATTTTTACGAAATATATGTACTGCGTTTGGAGTAAGCAAAAGAAAGCACAGGTTTAAAAAAAAAGAAAAAACATGCACAGGGCTAGCGTATTAAAATAAAAGTTTCACGAGACAAGACAAAAAAGAATCGGTCTCCGGGGATAGAACACCGGATCCTATCTCAACTCCCTAACCCCTCGACTTTGTCGACTGCTGCGCTTCTTCGTGAAGGACAGGCGCTATCTTTGGCGAGTTGTCCTCCCCAGGGGGCAGCACGACCAATTCCACCTCGGTCGTCCTACGGTAGAGCGTGAAAAGCGTCGCCAGGCAACGGAGTCGTACGATCGTGGCACCGGTTGGCGTCTCCCCGTTCCTGTTCCCTCCTTTGAGCGGCGGAGGGGCCGGGTCGGAGAGCATGGCGTTGTCTAACCTCATCTCGAGCCCAGAAACGGAGGTCTCCATGCCGGGTCCGGACAGAGGTTCCTCCAGGGATTTGCTGCGGAAAAGAAAACTTCTTTATGCGAGAGACAGACGGAGAGCGCGACAGCTCTCAGGCAAAGGATGGCCTTATCAGTCCTCATCCAAAGGCTCAGGGGGATACGATGTGAGGAAAAGTACAAGCATAGTAATTCCCCCTTCCGGTAGGTTTTAGGCACACACTAACAAATCTGTGGTGTGCAAAGCCTTTCTCTTAAAGTTCTCATATTACCTAATTCCTTCCTTAAATGAATCTAATATACGTACATTTCCTCTTCTTACCTCTTTCTTAACATTCTTCTTTCTATGACTATACTTCAGTAAACCGTCCCATTTCAAATTTTGACCCAACCGTTTCTTCTTTCTGTATGACTGGAGTACACCTCAACTAACGTCGCATGCTACGTGACACAGTTACGAAAAAAATAGTAAAATTATCGCAGGAAAATTCGAAATAAGAAGAAGAAAAATAACCTGAATCTAGTATATTTGTCGATTAAAAATCGACGTTTTTTTGGAACCTTGTTGAGGAGTGGAGATGATTCTGCGTTATTATTTTAGAACTTTTTTTTACGTTTTTACGTTAAACTGAATTCGGCGCCATTCTGATCGCGGTTCGTCTTTTTTTGCGTCATCGAGGCCATCCCGTTAGATAACACCTTCGCAAAAGGGCGAAGCAAACTTTGGCGGCGCGACCATTTCATCTTTTAATCTTAATAACGTCTTATATCATATCATAAAACATATTTTATTTTACCCTTGCATTGCGAATAAAGTACTATTTACTGAGATGGGAGAGATCGTAGTGATGTATACTTTCATTATTTTCAAATATTGCCCTAGGGAACAAAAAAAATCTCTTTTCTCTTCTCTGCAGTGTCATTGCTCGATAAAAACATTCTTGGTGGTTAATTTATTCATATGAAAATGCACTGCACAACCATGACAACCGAACTTGGAATAAAAATTTGAATGAATTGAGGTGACGGAGTACAAAATTCCAAACATTTTCCCGTAGTGTATTTCTTACACACATTCTGGTCATAGCAAAGACGGAATCGCGAATTAAACTGTCAGTTCTTCATAATAAACGACTAGATTATTCTGTCGCATTGATCGCCTCCGTCGCGTAATTGCCACATCCGAATTATGAGGAAGTACAAGATTTAATTTATTGCACCGCATAATTTCCTCCTTTATCACTTTAATATCATGTCCCTTTTGGCTAAAATGTCGATTTTTAAACGTTTAAAAACGATAACCTCACTTATTACTACGCAGAAAGAGCATTTAAAACGCTCTGCTGCCCTTTTCTGTTACATGATGATCGCCATTTATTCACGCTGCGTGACTCGCCGGAGGACATTTTCAGTTTTGAATAAAAATAAAACAGAAATTTGTCCTTAAAAAGCAGTTTTTTGTGGGGATTAAATAACAGTCTCTGAAAAGACCACATGACATTTACATTTACATGAATACCCTGCAAGCTGCCAGAAGCGTTTGGCAGGGGGTGTCACAGCACAGCATAAACGAAAAACTGTCCTTGTTTATTGGAAAAAAATCGCCAGCGAAAGGTTAGACAATAACGCGAATAAACACTGCATATTATGTTTTGTATCTTTTAACACTTAATGAAAAATTGCGATACACAATCGTAACTCGCCAATAATTGGTTGAGCACATTTTGAAATTTCGGCGTGGTTTTGATTGCATAAACACTATGACCACGCGAAATCGAAGGGAAACCTTAGAACATAAAATCTAACCAACTTCCCCAATTTCCTTCAATAAAAATAACCCGGAATCGTCAGCGAAAACCGCCATTTACACTTTTGGCTAAATACACGATCGACGCTTTAAATTGATAGAAGAGGCTCTGCCTCACGGAAGATCGCCCTTCAACCCTTACTTACAGCCACTCGTTGGCCTCCTCAGCTCCCTTCCAGACCTCTTTCCTCTCACCGTCCAACCAGTTCCCTTCGAGGCCCTCGTCTTCCAGAAGCTTCTCCACGATGGCGCTGTATCCGTTCGCCACCGGGTACTGCCTAACGAAGAACTCCGGTACCTTTGAGGAAATATCATGATAAATAAATACTATATATATATACACACACACACACACACACAGTGTGTTCCAAAAAAACGTATACATACTTTGCACATTCATAAAACATGCAATAATGCAGATAACGAGATGATATTTAAAACTGTATATAGTAATGCGGCTAGATGGCATTACTTTTCTTTTTGGGATTATTACACACAGCTCTTGCTAATCAAAATGGTAGAATATCGTTTGACGCTTGGGATTCTTAAGTGCTACCGGATAACTGATAATGTGAAAGGGATAAAAAGACGTTGATGTAATGAATTTAGAACTAAACCCCCAACGCCTTTAACCATTACTAGGTTACGTGATAAGTTGGAGGCAGACAGAACAGTGTAAGGCGTGCACGAGGGATGTTCTGGACGATCGCGTAAGTCATCTGATGGCGAAGGTGCTAAGAGAGTCAGGCCCGCGCCTAGGCAGCTCGTCGCAGTTGTTCAAGTAGAAAGTAGCCGTCCCTCCATGACGGTAAGATTTTATATGCAAAATACATTTACTTACATCTTTAGATCTCAAACCTTGAACTATCAATTAATACTATGCATTTGTACAGCTCATACGTTTTTTTCTTGTTAAGTATAAAGTTGTAACTTGTAACCAGGGACGGATTTATCATTTTGCCTCCCATAGGCACTAACATAAGCTTATTGCTGCCTATCAGATTATTAATTATAAATTTTTTATTTACTATAAAAACATTTAAACGTTTATACGCTATATATGATATTTTTATTATATGTATTATGAACTTTCTTTTAAAATTACAAATTTGTTTTTAGTGTCTTACATTTATTATTATTTATTTATTTCTGAAAAATTGCCCCCCATAAAATTTACCCTCTCTAGACCGGAGCCTATAGGTAAATCTGCGTCAGCTTCTTAAGTAAAACTAAAAATATTAGCATGACTTTCGACCGCCTCTTTATAAATAAATAGGTACATTCTAGTCATGTAATTTCTGACAGCTTATGGGTGAAAGTTAAAATAATTTATAATTTGATACTTCTCGGCCGCCTTTGTTTTTTGGCCGCCTGTGTTTTTCGAACAGCCGCTGGGCGCGGCCCTGAAGAGAGTTTTATAGACTATCACACGATCCTCCATAAAGTCTCATATGCTGTGTCCTCGTGGGAACGGTATGTGTGCAAAACCAGTGTTTATCGCATTCAGCACAGTGCGAAATGAAAAACCATATGCACCGAGACTGCTGCATGCCATGAATGAAGACGATCCAGATTGTCGGCTTGAATTTTGTAAATGGTTCTTTTGTTATATTTCGGTCTAATTCAAACTAAATGATGTTCTCAATCGTCACAATTGTGTGTATTGGTCCAAAGGAAGTCCACACGAGACAGTATGAAAAGCATTACATATACCAGGGATAACAGAGGGTTGCGGTCTGCCTTACAAAATAGTTTTTGAACCATTTGCCTTTGAAGGGACTGTGGCACTTCCTATCTACAAGTGTTGCAGGAAAATATAATGCCATGCATCGATAAAGAGTTTTACATTCAGCATGATAAAGCACCACCACATTACCACAAAAGTGTGAAAGATTTTCTAAATGTTCATTTATCTGGAATAAGGGCAGGTCAAAGAGCAAGTGTGGAGTGTCCATCCTGATCCCCATTACCTCACACCCCCTGCCGCTCACCGATATATTTTTCAAATTCTTTGGCCTCTTAATAAATGGCATAATAGATCACGTACAGTCTGCGAATCTTATATTCTATCTCTTAACGTTCACCTGCTATTTTGATTTAACATTAGTGCGCTCATAAAATACAAGTTAGGAAAATGTACAGCGTAACACAAATGGGCGCGTTTCGTGCAATGGAGTACTTGAAAGAGATGATAGACGTTTACACAAAGTAAACAGCGTTTTAAAGTTCTTTTCTTCGTCATAAATAATCCATTTTCTTACTATTTAAAAATATTGCATTCACACGTAAGAAAATTAAACGTTTGTTCGTGAGATTGTTTATGTTAACAACAATAAAGAAGTAACCATACAAGAAAATTTCAACTCGAATTAAGACATTATTGTTTGATCATCATGATAACGTCTACTCCTACGAAAATGTATTGAAAAAGAAATGTTCTACTCTGCTAGTTCTACAAGTTTTATTTGAAAACGATTTTGATATGACCAATACTTAACGAGATATGACGGAGTTCATTTTTTGTCACCAGTAAAGTGGTGCCCCTGATTGGCTTATGTGATTCATTTTTGCGATTTTCTTATTATATTTGATTTTAAGTCCTTAATATCAAATTTCGTGAAAATCCGTTCGGTACAAGCCGAGAGCGAACGTGCGGACGGACGGGCTGAAGTTAATAGGCGCATATGCCCAAAAATGGCTAAAAACATGAAAGTTCGTGAGGGATACCGAAAAAGAAAACACGCCGAGATAAAGAAACACGACCGGAAGCCGAAAACAAAAGCGTGCTCCGTGTGGATCGGCCTCATGAAAATGCACGTCCGTGACGAGCTCGCTGTCTTTCGCGGGCGATCAGGCGGTCGAAACACAGGGGTCGTGATTCAGAACACGCTTCGTTCCGATAAGGTCAGCGAAAATCGGAAGGAGAGACCAATCGGACGGGCCTTGCTTTATCTCGGCGGATTCCACGCTTTAAGCGATTCGATAGGAAATCGGATTGCCTTTGGACAGCCCGTCAATCAACTCGTTGCATAGTGACCAGGAGAGCGTTATCGCTCGCGTCAGGAATGGGAATGTCACCTCATCTGTTCGGAGCCCTTGCGGGTGGATGAAGTCGAGAGTTCGAGCCTGATCGGCGCGAACTACCGGTGCATTTACATATAAGGATGTTTTTATTTTTCGTAACGTTTCCGACACGTGAAGAAATTGGCATTTATATGTACATAAAAAAAACAATCGGATGCTATCCTTTGAAACGAATTGCTGAGTCGCAAGTATAACTGTTTTGGTGGTAATGAATTTTTAAAAAATAACACGAGCAGGAAGAAATGCAATAGATATTTCTTTTGGAAATTAGACTTTTTTTACCTTCTAAAGGTAAAATAATTCATGGTTTTGAAGAGTCTAGGGCATGCACGTCAAACTGGCGGCCCTTTCTCTATCTTACTGCGGACCGAACCCTAATTTTTCTCTCAACTGAATCGTTCGAGATTTTATATAAGTACGTTTTATTTTGTGAAAAGGACACAAGATTTTTTCTTAATTATTGAGATATGCAATTGAACGCGGTTTCCAAATCGTTGATTTTAATATTAAAACAGGTGACCAATCTTATAGGTAAAGGTAATTCTGGCCCTCGTTAAACAACCCTAATACTAATGCGGCCCTTCTATAACATCCATCACTTCAATACGTCCCTGATACTTCTACAAAAAAAAAATTGGCATGCCTGTTCTAGAGCATATTTGCGTTCGAATAGGACAGCTAAGAATTTCTAGCAGTGGTTACTTTAATGTATATATTCTAAATTTTTCTTACCTTTTAGACTTAAAAAAAAAACATTTTTTCTCTAATATATTATTTATGACTTCAACCGGTTTCTTTTGCTAAGTACTCACTCCGCTAGCTGAAAATTATGTTTTCTAAGCCGTTCTCTCAAAATGCAAACCTCGCCTGGTCATGAAGCACGACGCAAGTAATTAGTCGCGAACTTTTCCGTATACGTGGTCCACTGTCAATTTCCTTAATTGACCATGAAAATGTTCGTTATTCATTAACAGAAAGCTGAAACTTTTAAATAGTCATTTCCATCGCCTTTTATACTTCTGATTAAACGTATTCGCCTTGTACTGTCTACAGATGTAGCCATTTTTTGTCAACAATACCAAAAAATATAAAAACTAATATTAAATGCCGAATCTAAGATTATATTTATTGCATAACTCAAATAGTAGGTAAACAACACTGGCAGAAAAAAATAACGCAATATTTACCGTTTTCTTAGAATTCATGTGCAATTTGCATAATTTCGCTAAAACTCTTATGTTAACTGATTGTATCTTCAAACCAAGATTTCCGTAGATATGTAAACGAATAAAAAAACAAAAGTTACAAATGCTTATGATTGAAATTTAGGTATATAACTTCATGTATTATGACATTCGATAAAAATAAAATGATAAAATATAAAAATTGTACAATACTTACTATTACTTAATTATTTCCACCTCCAACCTTTTGTGATTCCGTATCAATATTTCACTATATCGAATTAATATTCATCGGTTTCCGGGACGACGAAGGAAGGAATAGCGGGTATTCTTGTCATATGCGGTCTGTCGTTACATGCGGTCTATAATTTGTCTATTAGATTTAATAATGTAAATAGTTAAACAACAATGTAAACATGCTAATAGTAACAACAAAAATCACTGCTAATACACCACATGCGATATCTTAATTTTTTAAGTCGTATGCGATCTGTGAAATGAAAAATCCTTGGGGAGCCTTCGGCTCGCTTTCTCTTTAGTCGGGTGTAGAGACCACTCAGGGCATTAACGCGTCCTTCGTAACGAAAGTAACCCTCACCACGTGGGCAGTGATTGGGTGGGTAAATGTCGAGAAAGGAAACAGTAGACCGCATACGGCAATTCAATTTTCTCCCCGATGTTGGCTGGGTAATTCGTATGCTCAAAAAAGAAAAACAAAAGTTCGTAAATCCCATCGGGGTAATCGGGTGGGTAATTCGCAACATCAGGGAGAAAATAGAATTGTCCTATGCGGTCCACTGTTTCTTTTTACGACACTTACCCCCCCTCCTCTCCTCCACCAATCACCACCCACATGGTGAGAGTTACTTTCGTCCTGGGTAGAGCCCCGAGTGGTCTACACCCAGGGCCAGCGTGATTATTTGTTCGATAGTGAGCGGAAGCGGAAGCCTATTTATCTATGTATACATGACAGGTGGCGCAAAAAATGACGCTTGTAATGCCTCCCTCCCTCCCCTCTGGTGATGGACTCTTTTTGTTGTGAAATGTTTGTTGAAGATAGCCCTCCAGTCGGCCTCTCCGTCCGGATGTATTAATATGTTTTAAAAAATTGTCTAAATCTCAATACATGAGAATTGAGCATTGTGCGACTGCACATGCCTCACGCCGGCCCTGTCTACACCCGACTAAAGACAAAGCGCGCCGAAGGCGATACCATTTCAAATCCTAGCAATAAAAAACAAAAGAAGATTGGAAATGGCGCAACTTGATAACTGCTGATAGACATCATACGACATCTTAATTTTAGAAGGTAATTTTCGAAGATAGGCCGCATACGAGATGTAATTTTCGTTGATAGACCGCATACGACATGAATACCGGATAGCGCTATCATCATAATACACGTAGATTTTAAAATGCGATTGTGGCGTCTCAATACGTTAATTTTTAATATAGAGAGAAATTCAACTTCGGTAGCCATCTCCGCGTGCAATTGCGTGCGACGAACGCCAAGATCTCACCTGCTTCCCGTTGATGAACCACGTGAGATTAGCGGCCGGGAACGAGGAAGGTGACGTGCAGTTGGCACGAAGCGTCTCTCCAGCGCCGAACTGAAACCTCCCCTCCTCGGTGTTTACCAGGGGGATGTCGTCCGGAGGATCTGCAACATGAGCACTACTTTCAGATTCACAGTCCCACGCAGTATATTTTTAGGAGAGGTATTTTTTGACTACGTAAATTTATTCTAAATAAGTCGCTAAAGCCGCTGCGAATCCAGGCTTCATGCATTGGGGGGGGGGGATCAGGAAATAAAATATTAACTATTTGAAAATATCGTTATTCACGTATATTTTAATACAGAAAAGGGAAATACTATATAATTTTTTGTAGAGCAAAATGAATGTAGTGTTAGTAAAACGGTATAATTAACGCTTGACTTTCTCAGCACGTAGCACGAGGCTTATGTGTTAATTTTTACTAGTGTTCAGAAATCTTGGGGTTATAATTACCCTCCCCACTGTATCCGACCTTTCGCTAAGTGATACCTAAAGTTTCCGTTGCTATGATAAAATTTTCTAATGGTTGATAGCGATGCCTACGCTGCCAGGGACAATTTAACTTTCGCATCGATTTTTTTGCCCATGGCAACAGCTAACAACTTTGTTTATTTTTTTTTTCAATGTGATCCTAAATATTTTTCACTCTAGAAATTATTCAAAAAGTTTCAAAACCATTAACGGGTCTAATTGCCAATAATTATTCTTGATGACGCCGATATCTAGAGCAATCACATTCATTATTCTGCATGGAGAAAGTCATGCCCTTGACACATCAGATTTCTTTTAAATCTGACGTCGCCATTCCGTTGTGATCGATTCCGATTTCAATTTCATGCTAACGTTCGTTATGAGATTCAATTCGAAGGTTTGTTAAACGAACCGATAATCTCTTTTGGTTGGAAGACACCGAGAGTCCATTTTAAAAAAATCACGCAATCCCTTTGCTCCATTAACCGTCGATTGGTTCATTTAAAATAAAACGACTTTTTTCCAGCGGCGAATCATCATTTCGGTGCAGAAAAAAATACATCAATTAACTCCACATTAAATGACGTACGACGCAAAAAAAATTGGCTCTTGGAATAATTTTAAAAATTTTTAAGCGATACCAATATCTCGCAGTTTGAAATATAGGTAATCAACCACGCTACCAACGTAAAAACCAACGATGCCATTTTCCAGTTCCTTTTTTTAACTTAGAACTCGTCACAATGCTTCGATAATGACGTTATTAAAAAAGTTCTGTTAAATTGCAATGTGATTCCTGCGCACGATACAAAAAACTGTTATACCTATATGTCGCTAGAATAAATCGGTTCAATATGGTACATACATCGCACAGACTTCCTCATTTACGCATGCATCGGACTCCGAAGAAGCACCGTTGCTACAGAAACCCAGGAATATAATATTTGTACTACATCGATAGATTTTATACATGCGATAATTGAACTTGATAAATAGTTGAACCATAATATATATTATGTGGATTGGCGAAGTCGCATAGGCATTATTTATGGACGAAGGTTGTTAAGTGATGTCAGAGGAAAGCTTGACGTTATGGGGACGCAAAACTCGATACATTTTATGAAGTCGCAGGACGCTGTAACATAGTTATATTTTTTAAAAAGAACTATGACTTGTGTAGTGTTTTTTAATGACTCCAAGCCCCACAATTGAATGAATTTTAATAATAAGCGTTTTAAGTTAAAACTTTTAAACGTTTTTTTAATCAAAATATACATTTTTATGGAAATTGGCAAGAATAAACTAGGTATCCCTTATTTTTGCAATCTGTGCTGGAGAATAGTGTGAATAAATGCGAGGCATCATTCAATTTTTTTAGTCGCGCACAGACAGACAGACCGCATGGCGAAAACCACTTTTCTGTGCTCTGGGACACAACAAAAAAAACGCAGGTTTCCGTCAAAAATCTCAAAGTCGATTTTTGTCCCCATTACGGTACATTCTCTACACACTGAGTGTATGAGAAAGCAAAAGTAAAACTCTTGCGCGTCGGTCGATTTTCAACGTATTTTAAGGCTGTCGTTTGACGGAACGAAGGGCGTTTAATCTTGGATACCGGAAATTCGTCCCTCGAATGGGAATCCCTTTGATCTCGGACGTGAAACGACCGCGCCTTCCCTCCTCCTACTCCCACTCCTTCCCCCCTCCTACTCCCACTCCTTCCCTCCTCCTATTCCCACTCCTTCCCCCCCTTCAAACATCCCCCCTCTTTCTTCCCCCTTCCTCCCGACACGGCGCGCCGATTTTCTCTCACAATTATCTGCCTCAGTGACACTCAGAGCATCACCAGGAGGGAAATATCTGCACAAATCAAAGGCGGCGATCGGTTTCGAAATTCGAAAGAGGAGAACGGCGCGTCGAACGGTAATGTCGTCCGCGGCTGTGCGGGTTTCCATTTTGCTGTTTGTTTTGCACCTTTTCTTGAAAGAAAGAAAAAAACTGCCGTGTGTCAATATTTTTGTTTCGAGAGATGTTTGGGAAATTCTTAATTTTTAAATTAAATAGCTTTCTACGGATTGGATTTTCAGGCGGTTCATCACATTTTCCGCTATGTGGCGTATATTTTTGGAAATTTTTTTCCAATCTACTGAAAGCTGGTGGAGTGAAATTTTCGCGCGTTGGAAAGGTCTAGTGAGGATAGACATTCCAACTGTGCGGGTTTCGCCTTTTCCCCAAAAAGTGAAAGGAAAACCAGAACCCTGAAAACAGATTATAAAAACGTGCTCCCAACTCCTACTTTACAACTTATACTTTTGGTTTAAAAAAATACCAATCTCAAAATAATTGTATAGCGTCTAGCGACATTATAATATATAGATTTTTACGCCCATCTCTCATTCAGTCTCTACTTCTCTCATTAACCTTCCTCAAGCAATAATGATTCAGCGTCTATATAAATCTACATATTACTTTATATTTATGTATAGAGTGAACATTTATCAATTTTTATTTTCACATGTAAAGTTTTCCGCTGTTGTGTTTGTAGACGATATAATTTTCAACAAGTTTTGATTGCACCATTTATTCATAAAACCTGTTGTTTAAGGGATACGTATTTTGATTTTTCGCTTGAATTTATGTTAAGTACGTCGCTAAGCGATACCACTGTTTACGGTGTAAAATGTAAAATTTTCTAATTGTTGATATCGAAGTGTACACTGCTAATAGTGAATTTAATTGCACATCAATATTTTCTTATCCGTAGCAACAGCTAGCAATTTTGTTTACTCATTGTCTCTTTCAACGTAATTATTGTTATTAAGAATTTTTATATTATTCACAAGTGTAATTGCCGATAACTATTCCTGAGGTCGCTGATATCGAGAGCAATGATATTCATTACTCTTTATGGAGAAATTAATGTGCTGGGAACATCAGGGGTTTTTTTATAGCATTAGAAATTCCAGTCGGGGATGAATTGTAGTGAGACCATATTCGTATATGAGAAAATTTGTGCAACGTATGCCATGCCAATTTTTTTAAAACTTTTCGCCTCTTCACTGTTTCTTCCGCGACACACTCCTACTGAAAGGACGCGCGAAAAATTCGGTCTATACAGAAACAAAGACGTTTCCCGCAAATAAATCTGGAGCGCTCAGGGAAACAAAACAGCGCATCATCTCCAGGTCGTTATCCCGTAGAGAAAGTTTACGTACCCATCGAAGAAAATAGGAAAAGAAATCAAGCGGGAAAAAAAATAGAAACTAATTTAATCAACTGCTCTTTTAAGGGCTTCCCGTCCGTTTACGTCCGCCATGTTCAACATGCATCACCACCCGACCCTCACCCTGCCGGTTTATCTGCTACTCGTGGTTTCAGCAGTCAACTTTTAATTGCTATCCTCATCCTTCTCCCCCCCCCCCCCAACCCTTATCCGTCCTCTCAGCCAAGGGAACCAACCCGGCAGATATAATAATCTCCTTGATATATCCCTCCGCGAGACCCAGAAAGCTGGCGATAAATCCCTATAATTCCCATCCGAAACCGTTTAACGCGGGTCTCCATCATCCGAACCTTAATCCAAATCCGGTCCAAGGGTTGCTGTAAATCGCGGTCGCCTCTTATGGGTCCCTCGTTAATCTTCCGGCTGGATCCACCCTTCGGATGTTTCCTGATAAACTTATGCCCGTATCCCTCTCTCCGCCCTCTTGCGTCCGACCCGACAACTCCTCCGAAAAAAAATACCATTTAACGGGACGGCAGATGATGAAGTTAATACAGCCCGCGATATCGGATGAGCCATTTGGAGCGCCGTATAACAAACGGCGGGTAATCTTCGAGCAACTTCTTAGAGAGAGAGAGAAAGAGAGATGACTCCCGATTCCAGAGTTAATTTCAGGCGTTCATTTTTACCAGCGTCTCTCTTCCGACTCTCCCTGACGGGTTTTGATTGAATTACGTGGTAGAATGAGGCTTGTTGAAATTTATGCTTTTGAACCGCTTGCGTCAATTGGAACACAGTTTTTTAATAGATATTTTTCGCCTGAATTTATTTAAGCGATTCCTTTGTTTCCGTGGCTGTGATAAAGTTTCTAATTGTGGATAGTGATGCGTACGATGCTAGTAGTAATTTTCATTGCACATCAATTTTTCTTATCATGGACACGGATAACACTTTTGTTTACTTATTGTTTCAATGTGAAAAGTGATTCAAAGTATTTTTAACTGTGAAAATTGTGTTTAAAAATTATGCACGAGTATAATTGCCGATAATTATTCTTGCGGGGGCTGATGAGGACATCAATCTATATTAAAATCCCTAAGGCCCGCAGCTGCTGCATGGCCGCACTGGGCGTTTTGATTGGTTCCCGAGAAACAGCAGCCCTGCCTATAGCATAGCCTCTGGTCAACGTAAATATTAATTGAGTAAGGTCTAGGCCTGTGTCAGTCACAACCCGAAGCGAAGCTTGTCCTCCACTTTCGCTCAGCCACGCTTGAGGGGAAGGAGTTGCGTGGGGGGCGATGGGGTGGGGAGGGGGCACGCAGATACCTGGAATAGGGCTTCTAGCCTCGGTGCGCGGCGGCGGCGGCAGCGACATAAATGATTATTATATAAGTAAAAGTATTGGCCAGAGTAGTTCAAATTTTAATATTGAAACCGTACCTATTTCATAAGTAAAATCTTCCCTTCAAATTTCACTCAGCCATGCTTGAAGGGAGTGGATATGCGCGGGGCGCGAAGAGGGCACGCGGTTAGCAGGAATATGGCTTCGAGCCTCAGTGCGCGGAGGAGGCAACGCTAGGCGGCGGGCGTCTGGGAGACGCGGGTTGGGCAGCGGAGGGTCTTTTTACCATAATATTCCAACAGAGCTCCGATTTCGAAGCTGTACGGGCAGTTAGTCATATTATTATATATCTGGAGAAGCTCTAATATGCTTGGCAGTCAGAGCCGGCTAGGAAATGCGTGGGGCCTGGTACAGTGTGTGAGAACATGGCCTTAAATGCGTTAATAATTTTAATAGTAAATTCAAAACGAAATAAGCAACCTCTCTTACTATGACAGTGTTCGATACATTTTCTGACTCTTTAAATTTATGTACAACAAATATTTTTTTAGAGAGTAGCTGCACTGTTGGTATCAACGTCAGGCCAGCCCTGTTCGCAGCCACATTACATTTTCACACTTTCCATGAAGACGATCATTTGATCACTTATAATAAAAAGGTTAATTATTCCTCATAGTGTTAGCAGTATTCAAAGCAACTGGTAATTATATGGACAAAATCATCGCTAAAATTTTTACATCGTGCCTGAGGAAGAAAATTATACCATAAACGTGGAACTATGCATGCATCATCTTTTTGCACAAGAAATGTTCCAAAGGAAATTTGAATAACTACAGACTGATAAGCCTACTCCCAACAGTCTACAAAATATTCACCAAAATTCTCACTGTGAGTCTTCAACACCATCTTTAATATTCCCAAACCAGAGAACAAGCCGGACTTTGCAGTGGGTATAATACGATGGACCACATCTAAGTTGTGAGAGAGGTAATCAGTCAGACTAACGAGTACGAATTGTCACTTTGTATGTGCTTTACCAACTATGAGAAAGCATTCGACTCTATCCAAACTTCATCGGTGTTACGTGCGTTGAAGAAACAAGGAGTAGGAGAAACATACATTACTTTTATTAAGTATACCTACAAAAATGTGACATCGTCTTCCCAGCTGAATGAAAAAACAAGTACCTTTAATATCGAAAAGGGCAAGTCTCCTAAATCAGTGTTTTTCAAACTTCTTCTAACGCGACCCTGTGGAATGTCGCGACCCAGTCGAAGGGAAGGCAACATGGAGAAAATACGTTCTCAACTGAATTTTCATTAACTCTCGATAAAACGTAGCTCATTCAAAAACATTGGCATTTATACAATAAGAGCATTTATTTCCTTGTCATTTTTGATACATTTCAGGTGCTTATGCATCGAGTACTCAGATTTTTCTCGTGAACCTCGCGACCCAGTCATGGGTCGCGACCCGTACTTTGAAAAACACTGTCCTAAATTATTCACAGCTGCCCTAGAGAAAGCATTCAAAACGCTAGACTGTGAAGAATAAGACATAAAGGTGAATGGTAAATATCTGACTCATCTGCGCTATGCAGATGACATCATACTGTTCGCAGGAAGCCCAGAAGAGTTCCGTAGAAGAGCTAAAGAGAAGGAGTAGATAAGCCGAGAAGCTGGACATAAAATGAATCTTAATTAAACAAATGTCAAGTACAACTCTTTCACAAATCCAGTGAAGACATGTACCAAGGAAGCGGAACTCTTAGATATAACCATCTGTTTACTTGCATCGGTACCAACGGATCGCTTCTTAGATAAATCAGCAGAAGAGTGAAGATGGCATGGAGTGCCTTTGGGAAGAATGCTAACATCTTAAAATCAAATATCCCAGTATTTCTAAAAAGAAGATTCTGACCAACATGTTACGCGTGTTCCGACGTGCGGATGCGAAACATGGACCATGAACGCCAGAATGATCCAGCGCTTGCAAACAACACAGGGGAGCGTGGTGAGATGCATGTTAGGGATCGGCCGAAGAGATCGCAAAAGGAATGACTGGGTAAGTATTAAGAAAGAAGACTTTCTCACCAACCACCACCATGGCAGACTCCCTGATGACCGTGTGGAAGAGCGGGGCGTCCGCGGAGACCTCGCATCTGTACACGCCCGTGATCCCAGGCTGCACGTCGCCGAGGACCACCGAGCGTGCGCCTGACATAGACACCTGTCGGCAAAGAGGAGAAACCGTGGAAATAAAAACAATCCGATGTGCCCAGCACATGACTTTCTCCATACCGAGTAATGAATATGATTGCTCTCGGCATCAGCGCCCTCAAGAATAATTATCGACAATTACACTATGACTAGCTTTCAGTTGTGTTTACATCGAAAAGGATTTTCACAATGAAAAATAATTTGAATCAATTTTCACATTGAAAACAATAAGTAAACGAAATTGTTAGCAGATGCTTTGTATAAAAAATACGTGCAATTAAATTTACCCCTAGCAGCGTACGCTAATAACAGTAACGAAAGCAAATTATCACTTAGCGACGTACTTATAAATTCAGACGAAAAACAAAATATCGCCTAAACCAATCGGTTTTATGAAAAAATGTGTCAAACGTAACTTGTAGAAAATTACGTTGTATACGGCTTGATGGGAGACGTTTGAGATATCGTTATGGAGTAAATGAAGGAAAACCAGTTGGACTAAGAATAACAAGAATGAGGAAGTTTTGAACACAGTATGCGAAGAGGTGACATTATTTAGAGTAATAAGGGAGAGACAGAAGGAATGGGTGGATGGATCAAAATTTGAATTGAAAGATGTAATAGATAAAAGAATGTTAAGAAAGAGGTAAAGAGGTAGGAAGCAGAGAAAGGTATATAAGTTGCATTAAAATAAAAAATTTGTATTAGAACTTTAAGAGAGAGGCTTTTGCTACCACAGAATTGGTAGTGTGTGCCTAAAACTTATTGGAAGGTACTATGTATGCTCTTGCTAATGTAAGAGATGGAAGAAAGTTTGCTCAAAACTTTTCAGTATTCTGCCTCCCTCTTTGAGGAGGGGAAAACCCGCACCTTTGGAATGTATATCCTCACTATCCTCACGTTAAAACGTTACTCCTTTAACTACAGCGATCTGGCTACAATACCGTTTCAAAGTTTTGAATTTTTCGAATTTAACGCCATTTGGCTGAAGATGTGCAAACTACCAGAAAAATTCGATCATTGGAAAATTCTAACTGAAAAAGAATTTCTCAAATATCTCTTTGAAACAAAAAAAAAGTTCATTGTCCACAGACAGACATAGCGATCACACTAGCACGTTTTTACTTTCAAGGAAACGTGCTAAAACATTTCGAGATCATGTTTCCATTTTTTCCCCTAAAATTTGGATGAATGCCAGATATTCTCGAAAATCTGTTAACATCGGATTAAAACTTTTGAACGGATATATTTCGCTGATTAAATTAGTCTATTTGCTCACATATCATGTCCGAATCACTTTCGTAAAACGGAAAATTTACGCTTTGCGTTCGGGAGGAACGAATTCGAGCAACACGCACTCTTCGATCAACATGCCCGAAAAAAAACTTTTTGTTTGTACATTGTGTAATTAAAAGCGACGGAGATTTTTTCCCTCATTTTTTTCGGGAATTTATACCGAAGTAATTTTAAAAAAAAAAAGGATTTCAACATTTCACGTCAAAAACAGGCCGAAGTTTGGAATTTATTTTTTCACGGATATTACAAAGGACGATTTGATCGTATTCGCATCTGTTACACGCAAATTTCCCTCCCCTCTGAAAAAACGTTATTATTCATTCATGTAACAGTTCCGATTTGAATAAATGCATCCGATACTTTTTTCCTGGCAGAAACATTTAATCGTTGACGTCAAGACTCCAGCCGATTTCTTGAGAGCCAGCAGGATAAACTGTAATTTTGAAATCCATTTCTATGCGATTTAGGGGTGAACTGTTAGACGTTGAATTAATACCGATTACAATTAAAACTTTAATGGGTAAATCCCGTTTTATTTATAAAAAGGAACGTTCAATCGTTTCTTGCAAACACTTCCGCTGAAACGCTCCTTTAAAATTATAATTGTATGTGATTTATTTAAAAAAATAATCAAATTGCTGTTACTTCACAATTAAATATTTTGCAATTAACAGAGTCTGTGCCATTCTGTCTTACTAAAAGAGTGCATGTGTTGCGTTAAATGAACGCGAATAACGGAATTTAACGAACAGTATGAATGTTATTCATTCGTTACATTAATTACATGCAATTCATATATTTCATCGATTCCATTTTAATTTAAAAGTAAATCTATTTCTATGACTGTGATTAATATTTTATGAAATATTTACGTCTGGTTTTTGTGATATTCACACCGTTTAAGTTGAGTAACAGCCTTAATTTATATGATATGTTAATATCTCTAGCATTTTTTTTTCGTATTCAGACGATAAATATTAAATCTAGCGATAGGATTAAGTTGCATGATAGCGTTTCCAGCTCTAAACGTAAGACCTGGTAGTTTCAGCCCGAAGTATACGCCCGCATGGTGTGATGCAGCTATTCAGGATAATGTTGATTGGGATGCCTAACTTACAGGATTTAAAAAAATATTAAAAACTCTGCCAGGCGTTATATTGAAAGTAGGAGCTCCGACTCTGGTCGCTTCGTTCGCCAACCCCCCGGCGCGCTGAAACCCTTCTTCCAACCAACCCAACCATTTTTTTGGAACCCTTCTTCCATCCAATCCAAACCAACCATTTTATGAAACCCTTCTACCAACCAACTCAAACCAACCATTTTTTGAAAACCATCGAATCAACACAAACATTTTGTGAAAACCTTCTTCGAACCAAACATTTTTCTGAAAAAAATTTTCCAGCCCAATTCTACTTTATTTAGGAAAACCAATCGTCCTTCGCACATAACAAAATAATAGCAAAAAACCAGTCATGCTACGTGCGGGCACTTTGTCCACTCCTCACCTTACATTTCAACAGTCAGTTGTCCAATTTGAACGGGACTTTTTTCCCTCGATAGAATATATGGAGTGAAAAGTATATATCTATTTTTTCCCCAAGTAATTTTAATCATCGAGTTTCTACCAATTTTTAAAAAGTACTCTATCATATTTTAACCACGGATAAAAATGTCTGAAAAAAACTATTAAAGATACAGCCGCATAATAATCAACGTAAATTTTACATTGTTTACACTTTACCTGATTAAAAAACCGCAATACTATAAGACGAACGATTCTCGAGCTATAAGCGAAAACTCGGTTTTTTGGAATTTCCATTTCTTGCAGCACTTACACCAAAAGATTTAGGTTTTCGGATTTCCCTGTTCTGTACTAATTGTAAGACCTATACTTGTGCCAAATTTAAAGTCTTTAAGTCAAGCGGAAGTACCTTAGAATTCTGTTAGAATTTTGCCTGTCAGTGAGCCGTCCCAAATAAAAGCCAGATTTCTTTTACAATAGAGAGGCATAATGCTAGGTAATGCTGAAATTCGTTAAGCCAGCATTGCAAGAGTTTAATGCATCAGTCTATGAAGTTCTGAATTAAGTTCACAGACTTTTATAAATTAAAATACAGAACCGATTTTGCGATTCCGATTATATTGTTTTGGACATTATATTTCACTTTTATGTAGGAAAGTAACTCATTTGTAAGGTTCCGTGCAACCAGAAACCCCTAGTCTATGTTTATATGCCTAGGAATAAAAAGGTTTGTTATCTATCTTTAAACTGACATTTGAATTTGCAGTTACTCTTTCTTTTTATATAATTGACGAAAAGAAACGTTAATTCGATGTCTGCCTTTTCCTATAGGTTTTAGAGAAATTTTGGAGCAACGTTATTAAGATTGAGCGTTATTTTGGCAAACATAATCAATAATAACAGTTGCAAAGTAGTACAAAATAAATTATTTATAAAACATTCCGACTTGAACCGCAGAAATTGTGAATAAGACTTCAGCGTCACTTTGCCGTAATCAGCAACCAAGTAAGCCAGTAAGTGAGTAAGGGTTAAACGTAAGAGGGAAGACTAATCTAGTCTCAATTTAATAAAGTCGTTCGTCTGTCTGTCCAGTCGATTTTTTCCTTTCTCGACTGCTCAAGTCCACGCTCGATTTCACTCACGTCTACGTTGATTCCCGGATGCGGGAAGACCTGCGTGTGAGGCTCGTCTCTGGGCACGAAGCGGAAGAATTCTTGGTCGCCTCGATACCACTTCACGGAGTAGAGTTGGGCGTTCTCCAAGTCGTACTCGCAGGAGAGCTTCACCCGGGCTCCTCGACGTACCGCCACCGGCACAGCCACGCGAACGTTCCTTAGGCCGGAAGCTGGGAATATCCCTGGGAGAGAGAGAAAAAGAGAGGGGGGAGGAAGAATAGGAGTCAGAAAGTCTGTGCTCGCTCAAGAACGCTTAAGGCGTGTTTTAAGAATCGGTTGCGTGACGCATGCATGGGAAACAGTGGAGTGATTAAATGCAGGTTGTGGACCCGGATGGACATTATAAATGCCATAACAATTTTAATTTCACGTAAAAAGACGGCTGCCATAGGGATTTGATTACTTACTGCCACTCATTTAAAATTAACTCAACGTCTTCGAAAGGCATATATCGCTTCAGATGTGGTACATGATATCCTCAGTACTCTTTTTCATAGAAAATGTTTATTGCACTTGCATGTAATTTACAAGAGGCTCTTAATGTTTTTCCTCCCATGAAACCGGTTATTAGATAAAATACCTTTGAAATTTTTCGGTGAAAAGTTAATGCAGTTTCATATTGTATTTTATAAGTAATAAAACTGTGTAGGGATTGTAGTCCATAGCAATAGCGTAGAAAATAAAATAAACTAAAATAGAATAATAGAAATCAGATATAATAATCACATAATAATATTATACTAAATAGGAGCCGTATATGTCCTAGGTTACTGTAATAAATTAAACTTCTACAAGCTTTCTTGCACCTGAATCTACTTGTTCCAATTAGAAAGATGGCATAAATATACTTTTTTGCTTAAAAAACGACAGCATTTTGGAGTTTTATCACATTCGCTCCTAAGAATCAGGAAGTTATACAAAAATCCACATTGGCAGGGAATGAAATTGAGTTATGGCGACATGTTGGATTTCATCGCATCCAGAGTTCACGTGATCATCTCGTGCGTTATACGTGGGAGACATTTTCTATCGACGATTCGAGCTTTATAAAGATCCAGTGGAGAGGAAGGAAAAAAATGTCATCTTTGAGCGGAAGACAGATCAGTTCCTACCGCTATCTGAACGTTTCTCAGCCGGACCAGGATGAATTTCCAATGTCAATTTCCGGTTAGCTAAAGGATTCGAGTTCGATTCTCGGTCGGGATCTAAATTTTCCTAAGATAAGCAATGGATATTTCCAACATGGTACGTGATCTTGCCGGAGGCATAAGGAAACACCCAACTTTGGAACTCCAAATGAGATTTGACAGTGGTGGAAACTTTTCAGTTTTGAAATTCCGCAAAAGGTTTATAGCACGTTTCGTTAAAAGAAGAGAAACCGCCTTTATGTTATCACTATGTGCGTGTGCGTGTCTGTCCCCCTGTGGGCAATCATGTCTTTTGTTTCAAGAGATATTTGGAAAATTCTTTTTCGATTAGAAAGCTTTCATTAGCCTATCAATATTGTCAACAAATTGAATTTTCCCGGTAGTTCACATGTTTTCCGCTAGGTGGCTTCAAATTTGGAAAGTTCAAAACTTTGAAATTGTGTTTTAGCTGAATTCCTGAAGCTAGAGGAGTGAAGTTTTCGCGGATGAGGTTTAGTGAGTATATGCATTCCGACGGTGCGTGTTGTCTCCTCCTCAAAAAGGAGGAGGTAAACCAGAACCTTGAAAATTTTTAAGAAAACGTGCTTCCACTAACACTTACTTTAGCAAGGCCATCATACTTTTTTAATAGTACTATGATTATCCTTTTAAGACAATCAGGCGAGACTGACTCGGATTCTCCGATAATGTTCCTAAGATCATTCTACCGCTTCTGAAAAATTTCACGGAGAAGAAATAAAGGAATCAAAAAACTTCCATTGGAGGCCGAAACCTCCTTTAAGAAATCTCTGAACGCCCCCCCTCTAATTTTCTCCCAAAACTTTCTTTCTGGAAGTCCGCTTCCCTACGTCCTCTTTGGGAGCTGCCGGGAGCGGACGCCAGATTCGGCTTATCCTTCATCACTAGCGGTTAACGAACCCGTCTCCCATCCGGCCTCCTCTCCGGTTACGCATTAATTAGCAGTTATCCTAAAACTTTGAAGCAAGGAGAGTTATCGCGGAATATGCGAGTCTCCCTCTCTCTCTCTCTCTCTCTCTCTCTCTCTTAAGGGAACTTCATCGTCCCAAAGGAAATGTAGTCCAATTAGGAAGACATGCGACAATTAAAAAAAATTTTAATGTGCTCTTTATACATGGGGGATAAAAAATTTTTAATGCTAGGGCGTTAACGAGGTTTCGACGACAAAATATGTCGCCATGATGCTGGATCATGGCCATATGTTGAAATTGTGGTCTCAGTTCTTAAATTTCAGCCATCTTAGTGGCGGCTTAATGCGTTTCGGGAAATAACGTACGTTCCGATTATCAATGCTAAGCTAAAACAATGAAAATTCAAAGATCCTTCTGTAACTCCTGTTGCCACTGAGGAGGACCACTCTTTAGTCGAAACTGCGCGCCTAGTTTGTTTAAACGTTTTTTTCAACGGGATTCGCCATGAGATTCGATATACATATCTGTGTTTTTGTAAATTTTTAACCATTAAATAGAAATCCTGGCATTTGAATTGCATGCGTAATCAAATACAGAAATGTTTAACTCTAGGTCAATGGTATCCAACCTTCTACATATGGTGGGCCACACCCGTGGTTGCGAATCCTTCGGCGGGCCGCATTGGAAATTGCCGATTAGAGTTTAAATTAAGTTATTTATACGTTTAGGTGCCATTTAAGTGAAAATGCAGTCTAAATTAGGTTTTCATGTTATGCATTCCAATGTTAAAAGATTTATTATCGAATTTTCACAAAAATGCATGAATTTGTGTGTTAAAATTTTCGGATTGCTTTTTCATCATGACTTCTCGGGCCGCACAAAAACCATTCGCGAGCCTTAGGTTGAAAACCACTGGTACAGAAAGAAAGGGATTGATGAGGATACAACCAGGGGCATATTACAGTGTTACTCAACCATTAATAGAGCGGGTAGCACCTAGACATGTATTCATTAACTTAGGAACAGCGCTAGAACAAACTTTTCAGGAAAACATTTTTTACCTACCTGCTGGAATGTCCATCATGGCACACTTGTCAGTACAAAAACGACATAAGAAAAATACGAATGAACTAAAAAAATCAAAATGAAGTTAAAGACAATCTCACACTTATTATATATTATTTATTCAATTTAAAAAATAAATCAATACAAAAGTGTGAAGGACGAAAAGCTTGCGGAGCACCTACCTAATGGTTACGGATCACCGGTATAAATTACCTAGATTCGCCACCGGTTGTACAAGATGCAGAGACGTGTTCGCAAAGGAAGAACGGGAGGAAGAGAGGGAAAATATTGCGCAATCTTTGGCCCGCGACTCGATTTCGGATGGCCCGCGGAGCCTTCAAATTTCTCGATTTTTATTGAACTATCGGCTTACCTGACACGTCGAACCGATAGAGACGCCTTCACGTGCCTTGCCTTGTCTAGCCGTGAAATCGGGATTTACGCAGCGCTGTTTCACTTACAGCGAAGATTATTTATTTTTCTGTCTAACCTACTATGTATCACTCTCAGCTTTACTCTTTATACCAGTGGTGCCCTATATACGGTCCGCGAACCAGTTCCGGCCCTGCGAGTGTCTTCATCCGGCCCTCCATGAGTTCAAAAATTAAAGGACACAATGTAACATAAAAGGAAGATAGAAAACTATAAAGATCGATACATATTTCCTCTCTATCCCTCTACTCCTATTATGGATAAATACGTATACAACATCAGGTAATTTCGACTCGCAACTAAATCCTTAGTTATTATTAAGCTCTATTTTCGACTGGGTGTGGACCGCGAAGCTATGCTATGAAGGTCCGCGATGAGTGCAGCAGTGGTTTATGTGGCCTTCGTGCCGAAAAGTTTGGGCGCCACTGGGTTAGATGGAGAGAAAGTTTTAACTCTTTAGTCACGCATGCACGCCATTTTGTTTTTTGACGAGCACGTAACTTAAAGCAGTACAATAAGAAGGGACCGGACGTGAGAACGGGGAAAGAGTGACGTTGTGGAATATCGAGGAGTAATCAGTAACTAAGGAGTTGACGAGAGCTATTTACACTATTTATTTTATTTTAAAAGCTCGATATTAAGTCCAACGTATAATCATAAATTATTTTGACAATTATGTCTATGCGATTAGCTCGTTGGTATAAAACAGGGGGCACTTGTATTCACACACACACACACACGCGTGCAAACAAACTTCCTTAAGTCCACAGCCAGAGTGCTCGAATTTGCCTGATTAATTTAATCTTCCACCCCTTTTCAATTTTGCAGAAGGTTTTCACCTGCCGCGCTCTTGTATTCCTTCTTTCTCTTGGCTACCCTTCACTTACCCTCTTTATCAACATCTCTTCCTCTCTCTGTCTCTCCTTATCTTCTCCTTTCTATCTATACCTCTTCTTCTATTTCCCTCTTCCTCTCTCTCTCTCCCTCTCTCTCTCTCCTTCTCTCTTTCCCTCTCTCTCTCCCCCTCTCTCTCCCCCTCTCTCTCTTCCCCTCTCTCTCCTTCTCTCTCTCCTCTCTCTCTCCTCTCTCTCTCCTTCTCTCTCTCTCCTTCTCTCTCTCTCCTTCTCTCTCTCTCCCTCTCTCTCCCTCTCTCTCTCCCTCTGTCTTTCCTCTTCTCTCCCTATCATCTCCTTTCCATCTCTACCTCTTCCTCCCCCCCTCCTTTTCTCAATCTCTCCCTTCCTCTACCTTTCCCCACCCCCACTCTTCCACTCTCGCTCTCTTTCTTCCTCTCTCTCTCTCTTGATTGATTGATTTAAGGTATCTTTGTAGGTTTCGTGGGTTTACTTCTTGTGCTGGTGTTTTCCTGTAGTGTAATCACCTTTTCTCTGTTTCTTTCCTCTATTTTCTTTCTTCCTTTTTATTTTCTTCTTTTGCTGCGTTTTTTTAGAGAATTTCATTAGGTTTCACAGGTCCACGCAACCATTATTGTGCGGGTGCTATCCTAGAGTGCAGGGGCCGGCAATCAGTCGATCGCAAAGCGTATTTTGGTCGGTCGCGGTTCATAGAAGTAAAAGCATAGAAAGTTTATTGGCTGCAAGTTCTTGAGCCACTAAACTCTCTCTCTCTCTCCCCCTCTATCTCTCTCTCTCTCTCTCACACACACACACGACATAGTATACGTTAAAGCACGTAAACAGAAATAACGAGCAGGAAACTCCCACTAATACGGCGTCGCCAGGTGACTGATGTAGCGTAATAATTTTCGACGAACATGGCAGCAACGTCCTAGCGTTTACGCCAGCTAAAGTACAGTAAAAAATAAATTTTGGTGGAATTAAGCGCTTGAAGCTACAAAACTTGAATGTGATACTGTCCCCGTCTGAATAATTTACTGGCCTCAAGCAGGTATTACAAAATTTGTTTGTATATTAATATTAAATATTAGTAATGTCGTAATAAATCTTATTGTTCAAATTTATTTAAAGTACTTCTTACAACTTTTTATTTTCAAAAATTCTACAGCCCATAATGAGTGCCGTCTTCAGCGATAAGCGTCTAGCGAAGAACTATCATTTTCATGCCGAATGGGAACAAGAGTTTTTCTTTACAAATGTGTATGACAAGTATGTGTGCTTAATTTGCTACTCAAGTGTAGCAATATGTAAACGAAGTAATCTTGAAAGACATTTCAAAAGTAGACATCTTACAATTAGTAATGAGTTTCCCTTTCCACGTGAACTTAGGAACAAAAAGTTGCAAGAACTTAAAAAACAATTGAAAGTCCAACAAACGGTGTTTACAAAACAAGTTGATAAAAGCAAAACAGCTACTATTGCTCCTTATCGAGTAATCCTAATGCTCAGGATAAAAAAAAGCCATTTGAAGATGGATCATTTATAAAAGAAGCCTTTTTGGAAGCTCATGATATATTATTTGAAGATTTCAATTATAAGGCGGACATAATTTCGGCCATTAATTCAATGCAGTTGTCAGCTACAACTGTTTCACGGCGAGTGTAATCAATGGCAAGTGGTATAATTTTGCAACTGAATGCCGATCTTGATTCCTGCTCTTATTATTCAATGGAGCTCGACGAATCTACGGGCGTTGTTGATATAGGTCAGTTGGATGTCTTTGTCCGGATGGTTTTTAGTAATTTTACTGTTAAAGAGGAACTGTTAAAAGTAATAACATTGCAAGGCCACACTCGAGGTGTGGACATTTATAATGCATTTAAGCAGTTCGTCAATGAAACAAATGTATGTACCTTTGCGTAAGTTGGTCAGTATTACAACAGATGGAGCTCCAGCATTTACGGGTGTGAAGAATGCGTTTTTAGCGCTTTGCAGGAAATATGTTGGATTCCCTTCTTTTTCCTTTCTCATATACGAAGTAGGTATAATGAGCGAAAAAAATCGACCTCCAGATTTTTACGGAAATATACGTTTTAGATGTCTCTGAATCCGAAAAAGTTGTTTTTGCAATGCCGTCTGTCTGTCTGTCTGTTACTGACTCTGGAGCCTAAACAGTAGAGCGAAAATGAATGAAATCTCGCTTTATCATACTGAGCATTGTATATTAAGAAATGGTTGACATTGCTCAATAATTAAGGGAAATTTATTCTACGCTTTTTTAACAACAATTTGATTTTCTTAAAAACGGCTATTACGATTTTGATCAAATTTGTGCAGTTACTTGAGTTTACGTATTCGATAATACCAAATAGCTCATCTTTCTCAAAAAATGAATAAAAGGCTAGTTTATTCTAGGCAACTTTAACAATAATTTGATTTTCTCAAAAACGGCTGTAACGATTTTGATAAAATTTCGTGTAGTTACTTGAGTATACGTCTGCAATAATACTACATATTTCATTTTTCTCAATGAATGAATATAAGGCTAGTTTATTCTTGGATAACTTTACCAAAAATTGGATTTACCAAAAACAGGCTCATACGATTTTCATTTTCTAAAGATAAATAACGACGCATTAGTATATGAGAAAGTCTGTACAATGTATGTTGTACCGACTTTTTTGTTGACTACAGGGTAGTAAAAATGCTCTACATAAATAAATTTGGTCCGGTGTCCCACCAAGTTCGAAAGTGCCTGAAAGTGTGTGCCGTGAAAGTTAAAAGGTTGCGGAGCACTGCTGTACACCACTCTTCCCTCTATCTCCTTTCTGCCTCCTCTCTCTCTCTCTCTTCATCTCTCTCCCTTCCTCTCATCTCTACCTCTCTCTCTCTCCTCTTCTCCCTTCCCCTCTTTCCTCCTCCCTCTAAACTTCCCCGACCTCTATTTCCATCATAGCCTTATCTTTCTCGCCCTATCTCCGCCTTGATTTCACTTTCCGTTTTCCTTCCTCTTTGCTTAACTCGAATTAGCTTTCAAAGAAACGATTTACATTCTTTGTGGGCATAACGAGCTGCTGAATGCTTTTTTTTTAAATCTTTCTATCTTTCTGAGTCTACGTCGAGCCTTAAGCGAAATGTTTACTCATGTTCAAACGAAAAAAAAGATTGCCGCGCGAGGTTTCAATTTTTCATTTGACTTTGGGAATTTTGCCAAAAATAAACTTTCACTTTCGATCGGCCAATTTTAGCACAAATATAATCGTACATCGGATTCCTAATAAAAATCTTGGTTCTTTTGTACAATAGCCCCGCATTGTCAAAAATGCAGCGAAAAGATCACCAAGGAAAGTCAAACGAATCTGTAAGGCATTGTTGAAACAACATTAACAGAAACTGATTGGCCGGTCTCGAAATTTACAAACCCAATCTCCGGACAACGGGGAGGGTTTCTTTGGTTCCGAGCGAGGCGAAGGCTCGCCAATATCCTCCATTTTTTTGAGAGGATATAATATTGAAAGGATACATTGACGAGCCTTCGGCTCGCTTTTTTATAGTGGGTAGTCGTCTCCGAGAGCTCCCGCGCCCTTCGCCTCGCCCGGAACCAAAGAAACCCTCCACGTTGTCCGGAGATTGGGTTTGTAAATGTCGAGACCGGTCAATCAGTTTCTTGTCCGGTGATTGGGTTTGTAAATATCGAGACAGGCCAATCAGTTGTAAAAACAATAATGTATTGATTTGTTATGGTTGCTGTTTACTTTAAGCATTTTTGAAAATGCGGGGTTATTGTACAAAAGAACCAAAATCTTAATTATAAGGTTCTCCGTTACTTTGATCAGTAGTTTTTACTTTCTCATATACAAAGTATTTTAGGTGTACCTGTGTTCAAAAAAGTGGTTTTCGCAATGCCGTCTGTCTGTGGGTCTGTCTGTTCGCGGCTCTAGAGCCTAAACGGTAGAACGAAAATAAATGTACTTAGGCAATTTATTATACAGAATAGAAGCTATGAAGAAATGGTTGACATCGCTTAGCAATTAAGGGTAGTTTATTCTACGCTTTTGAACAACAATTTGATTTTCTCAAAAACGATTTTGGTAAAATTTCGTACAGTTACTTGATTTTACGTCTTTAATAATAGCAATAGTTCACATTTCTCAAAAAATGAATATAAGGCTAGTTTATTCTAAGGAACTTTACTAATAATTTGATTTTCCCAAAAACGGCTCTAACGATTTTGATAAAATTTCATATAGTTACTTGAGTATACGTCTGCAATAATACTACGTTTCATTTTTCTCAGTGAATGAATATAAGGCTAGTTTATTGTTGGGAAACTTTATCAACAATTGGATTTTCTAAAAAACGGCTCATACGATTTTCATCAAATTTCATATAGTTATTTAAGTTGATGTTTTTAACGATTCTACAAAGTTCATATTTTTCAAAAGATAACTAAACGACGCATTAGTATATGAGAAAGTTTGTACAATGTACCGCTTTTTACTTTCTCCATACGTAGTAATGGGAAAGTATTGTGTTCATGAAAAAAATCGACTTCGATATTTCAACGGAAATTCACGTTTGAGGTCCTTAGAACACGTTTACAATTAGACTATTTTCGGAATGATGTCTGTTTGTGTGTGCGCTTGCGTGCGTGCGTGCGCGTGCGCTTGCGTGTGTGTGTGAGTGTTTTGGGCGCTCTAACTCAAGAAGTACTTGCCATATCGTTGCCAAATTTCATATATAACTCTTTGGTATCGTCACAAAGAACTGATTAGTTTTTGGACAATAACGTTAAAGGAAAGTCGAGGTTTATTCGAAACCCGATTTGGTTTTTGCGATATTTCTCCGTTAAAACATCATTAATGTATATACAATTCTATACAAATTTTATAATGTAATTTCCTACAACTTTCATTTGAGACAATTTCCCATAGCAGTTATTGCTTAGGAATTATTTATAAATAATAGGTTTTTTCGGTTTCCGTCAAATATTTCAACGTCGTTATTGGTCATCTTCGTGAGGACCAAAGTTGTAGAGAATAATATTTCTTCCAAGTTTTGTTTGAAACATATTTTCGTAGGACTGTCCATTTCGGAGATATTTTTCTTTTTCTTAATTTCCAGTATACAGCGCCACCACCGTGTAGCGGTGAATTCTGTAAACATATTCAAAATATACCTAATTTACGGCAATAAGGAAGACTTTATTCTTTTACGATACGAAATAATAATTTTGCCTTATAATGCTATTCATAATAATTTAAATATCTATACCCCAAATGTGGAGAAAGTCATGTGTTGGCCACATCAGATTTTTTTGTTTTTAAATCCTGGTTTCATATAAAATACTGAATTTTGGACACCGCTGATATAAATCCACGTTGCTGCGCTAAACAGCAGTCATAGGGCAGGCAATTTATCTGCTAGTTTAACGAAGTGAGCTAAGTTATATTTTATTATTTTCGTATGCATACGAGTTTAATTGCGGACATGTCTCTTTGTTTGGCTTGTTGTTATTTAAGGAGTGTACGTTTCGAGTCTTTTCTTTCACCATTTATGTAAAATACTAATTCGTATGATATAGTGTGAAAAAATCTCCCACTAATCATCAAAGGAGTTGGATTTTTCTGCGGCGATCCAACCGAAGAATTTTGTCACGTATTTTAATATTCTTGGCAAGATCATTGCAGTGTTTTTTTAATAGCCCATGTTGTGTTTGTATATTATCTAAAAATTAGCGTCGCGTAATTGGCGTCTATCACCGTCCGAGCCGTTTCGTTAGCGATGATGCTGTTTAGGTGGCTGAGTTATGCCCGCATAAAGCGAACCCGTAGTTAGGGAAACCCTCTCTTCCTTCTCTCCCTTCCATTAGACGGTACCTACCGGTAACGACTTTTGGGTAACCCCCACCTCTCTCACTATCTCCTTTTCTCCCTTTCCCTTCATCGCGCTAAACCGAATTGCGCGGCATCTCCCTACCCGTGACGTATTTACGTTAAAACGCGTAATTGCCTCCTTTTTCCCCCATGACCGTCTTATACACGATCCCCTGCCAAAACTGTAGCGTCGTGGACTCTCTTTAAATGGGCGGCGGCTGTTTTATTTCCGTTTTCCCTCGCTTCGGTCCTCAAAACCTTCTGACTACCGTCCTTAAGGACGAAATCGCAGACTCTTCTCTCGCTATTTCCCTTTTTACTTCCTCCACACGAAGTAATGGGAAAGTATTGTGATCACGAAAAAAATCGACTTCGAGATTTCAACGGAAATATACGTTTTGAGGTCGCTAGAACACGTTTAGACTATTTTCGGAATGATGTCTGTGATTTTGGGCGCTCTAACTCAAAAAGTACTTGCCATATCGTTACCAAATTTCATATATTACTCTTTGGTATTGGCATAAAGAACTGATTAGTTTTTGGACAATAACGGTTAACCGAAAGTCGAGGTTTATTCAAAACCCGATTCGGTTTTTGCGATATTTCTCCGTTAAAACATCATTAATCTATATACAATTCTATACAAATGTTATAGAGAATGTAATTTCCTACAATTTTCATTTGAAACAATTTTCCATAGCAGTTATCGTTTAGGAATTATTTATAAAAAATAATCGGTTTTTTCGGTTTCTGTCAAATATCTCCGTAACGTCGTTATTGGTCATCTTCGTGAGGACCAAAGTTGTAGAGAATAATATTTCTTCCAAGCTTTGTTTGAAACAAATTTTCGTAGAACCATCCATTTCGGAGATATTTTGCTATTCTTAATTTCCGGTATACAGCGGTGAATTTTGTAAACATATTCAAAATATACCTAATTTGCCGCAGTAGGAAGGACTGTTTTCTTTTACGATAGGAAATAATAATTTTGCCTTATAATGGTATTCATAGTAATTTAAATATCTATACCCCAAATATGGAGAAAGTCATGTGTTGGCCACATCAGATTTTTATTTAGAGCGAGCACAAACTTCCTGTCTCACACACAGGCATCATCAGGGTGTATCCAAACGTGCATTTCGCTTGATTTCCCGAATTCGATTTTTTTTCACGAATAAATACTCTCTCCTATACCGGAGAAACTAAAAATTGACGCCGATCAATTCTTTGGAATAGTGTCGCATTCTCATAAATCCGTTGCATTCCTGAGGGACGTGTTACAGAAAAGGTTTCGAAGGATATTTTTCATCGCGTCGAATACCATGGAATTTTATTTTTTTGCTTTCAGATTAAATCGTAAAAAAAGCATAAATCTTAACGTTTAAAAAAATGCCGACCTCTAAATCCTCTCCCGATAAATGTTTCGAAACCGCAGTCGTAAAATATGCTGGTCATTTGGTGCACATCCGAAAACACGGCAACACGGGAAATATCACCAGCAGTCAAATTTACTGCTTTGGGCGTTTTAGTGTTAAGGCATCGAGTTACTGAGGAAAAACCCCATGAATCAGGATTTTCCGAAAGCACTGAAACGGTCCCCCATTTTGGCTACGAGGCAGCCGTCATCATCGGAAATTCGCCGATAACAGATTCTCTTTCATGAACTGTCCGTGCGTTACCACTGATGATGTCAACTTGAAGGGTACTCGAGAGATCGTGAAATGGTCTTGCGGTCCAGTTTTGCACCATGGTTAAAGATTCTCTCAGCGCCATTTTTTATTCAAAATTTTAAATTAAAGTCAACCCAATAATTTCAACTATCCTCACATTTTTCCCTAGCAAATCTTTCCTGCCTAATTCCCGATTTCCTATTTTGCATACGTTTAACCGCTGTTTTCTTGGTAAAAACTGAAAGTTTAAGGATTCCAGAGTATTAGCGGCTTGGCAGAATAACGCTCGATATTCAAGAAAATGCATTTTTTTAATGGTTGTCTCAGATATCTCCAACGGCAAATACAAGGTTTTTTTTTAAACCAATAACCATGTCGCGGCTATAGGAGATACCCGAGGCAAGCATTTTTTTAAAGTGCTTTTTCTTGATTTTTTTCAGCCATTAGACGAGCTCGATTATTCTCTGTTAAATTAACATATTTTAACGAATTAAAATGCTGTAGGAATTTCTTTTTTTTTGTACTTTAAACGCACGCAGTCTGTAAGTTGAATCGCCATTCTTAACACTATTTCCCCATGCGTTCATTTGAATTGCGTTCCTTCGTTGGTTCTTAATGAAACGATTTATAACGATTCTTTAACGAAATAGATTAGTGTGTTGATTCCCTTGGCGCTCTTCGTAAATATTAGGCTAATGTGTTGAAAAAGTAAGCGGTAGAAAACAAAACCTGTCCTTAAACTCTAAAGCGAAAAAAAAAATTACCGCGCGAAAAAATGTGCACAAAAAGACCTCGACTTTACGGCGGTTGCTACGCGTCCGTCGCGTCGCTGTCTCGACACACTTTCGCTATGCGGTTGAAGGCGGAAAGAGAAAAAATAGAGGGAGAGAGAGAGAGAGATAGATAGCATCATCTTGGAAGGGTTTGCGGCATTGTCCTTGGAGGATGGAAACATCTCCGTTCCATTTAGATAAAGAAGTCAAAAAAAGAAAAGAAAAAAACCGCGAAGAAGAAGAATAAGATGAGGGTTGGACGCCGGATGGGAAGAAATAAACGGACGAAGGAATGCGCCCTTAGCGTCAGGCCGTTTAGTTTTCCGTTTTCTTGCCTGAAAATATAGACTCCCCTTTGGCTAAGAGCCACGCGGTTCGTCAACGGTGGTGGACTATATTATTCGCATGTGATTCTCCTTCGTGTTATCTTGCTTCCTCACTCGTGCGCTTTCTCCCACCCTCTCTCTCTCTCTCTCTCTCTCTCTCCACCCCCTCTTATCTCTCTAACCTCCTCTCCATTCTACCCAGCATTGCCCCAAAACTCACCTCTTGTCTATCTGGGGAAGGCGTTCGCCAGCCAAAGTTGACCGGAATATCTCTCTCCCCCCCCCTCTCCCGCCCCTCTCCCCCTCTCTCTCCCCCTCTCTCTCCCCCTCTCTCTCCCCCTCTCTCTCCCCCTCCCTCTCCCTCTCTCTCTCTCTCTCTCCCCCTCTCCCTCCCTCAGCCCATTCCCTCTAGAAATTATGATTATTAGCGTGGAAGACGTTTCTTACTGCATGTCCGACGCCTAGAAAAGTTGGCGGCGAATCGATCGGATGATGTTGTAAGGAAAATCTCGGTGTTTTCTTTCTTTCTTCGGCTCGAAATCGTCTTAAAACATTTCGTGTGCTTTTCATCCAAGGCCAGGAGCAGGTGATACATCTACCTTTCATAATAAACGGGAGATGCGCTCTGGGAATGACATTTCAGACGCCCGCGTTTTGATGGATGCGAGGTCATTTTCACGGGTCGTTATTCGCGTGGTCTCGATGTGAACCCAAGGCGTTGTCTTTCGGTCGCGCTAGCAAAAATAATCGGTACAACATACACTGTACAAACTTTCTCATATACTAATGCGTCGTTTAGTTATCTTGAGAAAATGAAAATTGTATTAGCCTGTTTTTAGAAAATTCAATTTTTGTTCAAGTTTCCCAAGAATAAACTAGCCTTATATTAATTCATTTGTAAAAATGAAATATTTAGTATTATTGCAGACGTTTACTCAAGTAACGGTACGAAATTTTATCATAATCGTTTTAGTCGCTTTTGAGAAAATCGAATTATTGTTAAAAATGCATAGAATAAACTACTCTTAATAATTATTGAGCAATGGCAACCATTTCTTCAAGGCCTCTGCTCTGTATGATAAAATGCCTAAGTACGAGATTTCACTCATTTTCGCCCTACCATTTAGTTTCTAGATCCAACAACAGACATACAGACGGCATTTCGAAAACCACTTTTTCGGACTCAGCTACACCTAAAACGTATATTTCCGTCAAAACCACGATGCAGTGGCGTAACTGCCGGGGTGAAGGGGGTGCAATGCGCATAGGGGGCCCACTCAGTGGTGTAGCCGGGATTTGGGGGCCGGTTTAGGTTTTTAGGGCCGCTTTTTTAGTAAACATGAAAGTCTTCCAGAGTAACCAATATCGTACGAAACGGAACTAATCCCAAGAAACGAAAATTGCGCAAAAAACAAGAAGACGAAATTAAGAAATGTCAGAAATAACATCTTTTGTAAAACCATCTTCAAATCATCAAGGCCAGGGATTGGGCAGCGATGAAAGAATATTATCTGAATCAGAAACTCCACAACCGGTAGGGAATGAATTCGAAGTCCCTTTGGAACTGGATACATTAGATGAGTTAAGAAATTACGTTGAATTACCTGATGATACTCATTTACAATCTGCATGTCCCAAAGGCAAAGATATGAGTGGAAATGAAAAACGAACGATTATTTTATGTGGACCAAATCAACCAAAAGGACCGTTTCCTAAAGATCCTAAACAGAGTAACAGATTATTCAATGAATGTTATTATTTTTAAATCACGCAAGCTGGGTTTCAGAAGAGACTGGCTATGTTATTCTAAAATAAAAGATTACGTTTACTGTCCACCATGCTTGTTATTCTATAAGAAAGTTCCAAACAGTATGGCAAATGGAATCAGAGATTGGCAACATTTAACTCGAAAAATTCAACGTCATGAAGAATCTTCTGATCACAAACGGTGCTGTGCAGTGACGAGTCAGTGACGTGAAGGAAAAACAATCTCTGATTAAATCGATCTCAAAATAAGACAAGAAGCCTCATACTGGAGAAGAATCCTTGATAGATTAATCAATGTTACGCTCACAGCTTTGAGGAACTTGCCATTCCGTGGTCATGGAGATGATAAGAAGTCAGGAAACAGAGAAAATTTTTTATCAATTATAAAGCTATTAGCAAAGTATTACGACGTGTTGGATCAACTCTTAAACTCACCCCAAGGAAAAATAAAGTATTTATTGCAAAAAATTCAAAATGAAATAATTGAAATATTAGCAAATGCCGTTTTAGAAAAAAACATTTCTGAATCCATATACTAATATAGAAAATATAGAACATAGAAAATCATTCTGCAGAAGGACTGATGGACATAATTGTTTCAAAATTATAGGAGATTTTACAATTAGGTGGATTGGAGAAGCTTCGTGGGCAATCCGATGATGGGACATCTGTAACGACTGGTGTTTACAATGGAGTACAAAAAAGAAAACAGGATATTCAGCCAAACGCCCCATACATACATTGCGCAAATCATAATTTAAATCTGGTTTTAAAACGTGCTACGTCAGATATTGAAGAAGTAAACGACTTTTTTGATGTAGTTGATTCAGTTTATGTATTTTTAGTGACAGTGTGATAAGATGGAATTTGATTAACAAAACAAATTCTGAGGAACCTCTAAAATCACTTAAACATTGTGATACACGGTTTTCTTCTAAAAAAAAGACAGCTTGGAGGGTTTATGATACAGATTTGTTGATGTAATGAAATCCTTAAATGTGTTAAAAATATTACAAGTATTAAAGAAATGGCAGACATTCTTCTGATTGATAAGTGAACTAGCTCCTAGTTTTCCAGCTGTATGCACCATATTCATGCTTTTTCTAACATTTCCAGTAACGAAACTGAAAATAATAGAAAGTTATTTACGAAGTACCATATCCGAAGAAGGACTAAATGGCTTAGCAGTTCTTTCAATCGAGAAAGAAACAGCAAGAAAATTGGATACTTCCAAAATTATAGAGGTTTTTGCTAAGGAAAAGGTCAAGAGAAAAAATATTTAAAGGATTTAAGAAAACATTCTAATGTAACGCTGTATTTCTAAAAAATCATACGATATTTATGTTAAGCAAAATTTCTCATATTCATGGAAAGGTTTTGTTTTAAAATTTTTAATAAAGAGATTTTTGCTAATAAATATTAGAAATTTTGTTAAATTTTATAATTACAAAAACTCGTATATTGTGATGTAATTTTGTATTTATGTCATGTTATAAAACATTTATAAAGGCAAATGTGTTCGTTTTTATTAAATTGTTTTGTTTTTAAATTCAATTATAAACTAATGTGCTAGGGGCGCACTTTCTCCATTTTCCACCCGGGCCCATGAAACGATAGTTACGCCACTGCATCGATGTCGAATTTTTTGGCGATTACAATACTTTCTCCATATATTTCGTATATGAGAAAGTAAAAAGAACTGGGTTTCCTACTTTGACCAATCTCACGGTACCCTTCGACATATGCCTCGCTGACCAAGTTTCAGTATTATCCGTTGGTTCAGATAACGTTCGTTTATGCCATTTTTTAAATCACTCGTGGACACATTACGAAGTGAAGGAATTTTGGTCGTGAAGAAATGTTGATATCTGAGATTAGCAAAATAATGTGCAGATATTCCAGTCTATCAAGTAGACGGAGAGAGAGAGAGCTTTAAGAAATAAGCCTAAAGAGGCTGCACGAAGATTAGATATGCCAATTAAGCGAACAGATCGCTATGAGGCGACAAATGATTGGGACAAATGTGTGCAAAGTTTCTGTTGCTTACTTTCATACTATCATATTTTCAGCTCCGTAGTACTTTTTTGTCTTACTGATTAAATGTTGTCACATTAATCATATTTCCAATCCCTAAAGGCACCTTTGTTCACTTTCACTGGGAACATCTTAAAAAGGAATGAGGTTTTCTGAAAAAAAATGCGCCGCCTCATGTGAGAGTTGTATCCAGTTGGTTATCTGGTTATATTGAGTATAAAAACTAATATAACTTTTTGAAATGTTTACATGTCCATTCCATTTTATTCTGTTTTTTTCATTTATATCGTATTTATTGAAATAGGTCTTATTCTGTCTCTTTGTCATTTTGTCGCTCCCTCTGTCACGCTCTTAAAAAAACCAGAAATATACCTTGCAAGAGGTGACTAAGGTCAGCTTTTGAAGCACAATAGATGCGGCGGGGGTTTCGAACCTTCGCTCGGATCGAAGGCAACCCTCTCAGCAGGAGGTATGATTTCAGGTCAAAGAAGACTGCCTCAATTTTATTTCAGAATAATCGATCATCCCTGCCATTTTTGACGAGCACTTATACTAGTTTAAAATAATACCCTGCAAGCCACCAGAAGCGTTTGGCTTGGACGTTTCGCTGCGCCAACAAAAAACTCCATCTAAAGCCTATACTGACCTGTATTATCGAGTCTGGAAATAAAAGATCTGCAGCATCCCTCGGTTCCAGCGACTATTTCGACTTATTTTCCGTTGGGCTCTGATCTAACCTTACGCTCACTAACACGGATGGGTACTAACTAGGTATGAATACCGGTATTGGAAAACCGGAATTAATACCGGTATTGGAAAACCGGAATTAATACCGGTATTGAATTAGACACATAATACCGATATCGTGATTTACAATATCGGGTTTTCGGTATTGAAAAGTGCACTTTGTGGGAGCAGTGCCAAGTTACCAAAAATGTACTTTTGTTGCCTGTGTGTGTATAAATAAAGTGGGGGCATTCTTCCGAAAAGTGACGTCGGATCGGTATGAGAGTTTTATAATATTACCTAGTTCGATGAGAGAAAACGATTGGATATGGTCTCGTCCTACTGAAATGCGTTCCTGAACCCTTCGGTCCCGGTATTTTTTGACCTCAGGTCCACAAATTGACTCATTATTTTCATATCAAACATATAATTTGGTTTATGAATTTATTTTGTGTAGTGTAACCCCTTCTTCTTACTTTGCCATTATTGTTTGTGGAATATTAAGAGTTTTCTTTTCGAAAAAAAATGTTTTTTAGCCTGGAGTTTAAAAATACCCCTTATCGGGATGGGTGTCACCGTTTTGAAGAGTGGTAAAAATCTAGTTATAACCTTATTTTGAAAGCAAGAGTATTTTTGAAAAGTCTAGATTTATGTAGTTGTTGAAATACTCATATCTTGCTTTTCAACTCCGTTTGATATTTTGTAAGAAAGAGGGTTTATCCCGTTAGTAAAGGATTATTATTATTATTAAAATAATATACTAAATAATTATAAACTGTTCTCTGCACAAAACCGGTTTCAATACCGGTATCAGCAAAAAACTGTCCCAATACCGGTATTAAAAATTGTCGGTATTATTTCATCCCTAGTACTATGCCGTGTATGTCATCAACGAATTCGGAGCTATTAAACTTTTCCGTTTGTACTCCCTTCTACTCTTCATTTTCCGTCATTTAAGGTCTCAAAATCTACATACCGATAATCTCTCTACGTTGCATAATTTCAACCTCCCTCCTAGTAATATTACGAAACGCAATTTAGCATAGCACCCCTGCCAACCTGCTTACTTTTATGGCCAATTGTAGATTTCAATGCGTCGTTGAAGTGCATGGCGACGACAACTCGAGAAGATACAGAATTTGAAGGAGTTGCTCGCTAGTTACCAATGACCCGTTAGAATAACGCCTTGGCGAAGACCATCGGTTTTCTCGAGCACAGGCGTAGTAAAAAAAACTTCTATGAGGACCGTGAAGAGGTCGTAGGCTCCGCGCTTTCCGCTTGTGTTTGCGATAAGACTCCGTGGAGCTCACCAAAACAAAGCTACCCTTCAGGAGATAACGGGGAGCGAGATTGGTTGGAAGTGGATGAAGAAGGGTCAAGGGAAGAAACCACGGCCAAGGACGAAGAGTGTGTGTCCGAACGATGGGCGAATGGAGAAAGGGGCGTGGTTGCAGCGAACTGAGTCACCCCATTTGGAGAAGAGGAGGGAGGGGGGTGGAGAAGAGGGGGAGGGTGGGTAAGAGGGGGACGTAAGAGTACGTACGATACTTCAGATTATACGATCTATCTTGTGAGGTTTTTTCTCCAAGTCGCCCAGTTTTAGCTTGACATGAATTGCACTTGATCGCCTGTCAACTATCACCCAAGTTTTCTTACCATTTTCTATTACATCCTTATGCCTTCCTCTCACGTCTGTGAAAAACTAGTACGTTCCTCTTCTCCATATTTATAGCAAAACAATTGGATTGTCTACTTTGACCAATCTTACTGTGCGTTCAGCATTTACCTCGCTTGCGAGGTTTCGGTGTTTTTCGTACGCACGGAGAAAGTTTGTTTTGCCATTTTCCTTATCCATGGACAAATTTCATAGAGGTGTTATTTACATACACATTATCATTAATACCCTTCAATACACCAGAAACCTTTGGCAGCGGGTGTCACTGCAACAACATAAACTATAGCTAAAGCGTCTATTGGCCTACTTTATCGCGTGCGGGAATAATAATCCGCAAGTTCAGATACATACACTCTAATCTATCCATACGCTCACTAGTTTAGCATTGTGTTCACGAACAAATTTGACTTCGAAAATTGAAAAAAATATCATTTCACCCAATTGTCACCTAGCGTCACCTGAAGGAAGCTTCATCTAATCACAATCTTGGAATCGAAAATAAATTCAAGAAATAATTGAAGCATTTTGCCTAAATTTCAATAAGGCAACTGGGAAAAAAGTTACACGTAACACTTTCAGAATACAGTTATTCCGCCATGGACCAATTCAGTCGTCGAGGAGCTGAAACGTAGGGTGCAAGTCTTTTTTCGTCACCACTTTACAATCACTTATAATCGTCGCACACACTCGGGACAAACCAAAGGACGCCTAAGGGAACTAAATTTCATTTTCCTGCCGTCGATTTTCGAATACGAGTCGAACCAATCCAAAAATCAATTTTCAACGCGAAAATTTGACGCACTTGACTGCTTCCGGGGTACTCGTATCAATTGTAAATTTATCCTTAAATTTGTAAGAATTAAACAAAATAACAAACATAATTCAGTATTTATTCATAAAATGATATTTAAGGAATACATAGTATGTTCTCGTCTCTTTTCAGCGTTGGCTTTCGTCCACTCTGCGATACAAACATAATTTCAAGTAAAACAAGTTAGGAGAGTGTACATCGTATCATCGTTTTGTGTAATGGAGTATCTGAAAGAGATGATATACCTGCACGTAAGAGAAATAGCATTTTAAAGTTCTTTTTTGCGTCATAAGTAATCCATTTTCTTCCTATTAAAAAAATACTGCATGCACACGTAAGGAAATTAAACGTATTTTTCTGAGATTGTTTAAATAAACAACAATGAAGAAGTAACCATGCAAGAAATTTCCACTCGAATTAAGACATTTTTGTAAAATATGTATATGTAAAGAAATACTCTTACGTTATTAGTTCTACATGTTTTATTTGTAATCGGCACCCCTGATTGGCTTACGTGACTCAGTTATGCGATTTTCTTATTGACTTTGTTTGTAAGTCATATGAAATTTCATGAAAATGCGTTCGGTAGAAACCGAGAACGAACATGCGGACGGGCGCTGATATGCGCGCATTCCGGAAGAGAAACGCGCCTTAATTTATTTCAGAAACAGTCTTAAAATATTTTCCCGAAACAATTTTCCTCTTATTGAAAAAATACTATTTTTAATCGTAATACTCGAACAAAATTTCTCGAGTAGGTACTCGAAAGTGAGGCTAAAATTTCGGGCACCCGGGTAGGTAGGTACTCTACGTTCGGGACGGACACATTCCATTTCACACTGCAGTCAAGCGATGAGTAAAACATTAGCGGTTTCCTACCTCGTCTGGATCATTCCGTATATAGAGAAGAAAAAAAACGATAGTTACTCACCACCTAAGATGCAGTGCAGAATGATAACGGCCAGGATAGCCGCCCGGCAGCCGTCCATGACGCCTCCCTCATGCACCCGGGCGCCTACATCTGGATCATCTACAGCAACAGCCTTGATGCCTGGATGCGAAAGAGATACTTTCGTGGATGATTTGTTGCCATGTAAATCTCTTATACGTAACGAAGGCCGTTCGTGATGCAGAACGACGAATCTGTCCGCTTGGAAACGCAGATAAATATTAGTGAAATTTTTGGGCACTTGCGATATTTTTATCGCGTACCATTTCGACCATTGACGAAGTAAATCGATTTATACACCGTGGTGTGTCGGCATTTATAAATCCATTAGTTTTTCGTTAAATTTTTTTTTTTTTGCGTAACGACGAAGACCTTTGTTTGCAGGTGCAAATCGGTTTGGATAATGAGATTTAACACAATAACGCACGTTGCATCGGATTGCTTTCAAAAGGCTAAATGTGACGTTATTATTTACTACCGCTGTTGTTGAAAATTTGCTAAGCATAATAAACGTGAGAGTAGCTTTAAAACGTGAAATTATGTCCGCTGCATCGTAATACCTACGACAATTATTACTTTGTTATTTGCTGTAATTGTTGTTGAAAAATTGTTGACGGGACACGCGGGTCCACGTTGCAATGGCGGAATGAAAGAATGATCGAATCAAATGCTCGATTCAAAAGCCGTAATTGAGCAAATGTGTTAAGAAGCGGAAGAAGGAAGGAGAATAACAAGAGAGCGAGCAAGTTTCGAAACGTCGGCTTGCAGTGATGATGAAGTTCTATGATTAGTAGGGAGGCGTGTTTAATAGACAGGTTAACGTGTCGATAACAAATTGCGCCTGTGCCTGGCAGGATGCGGGATTCAGCCATCTTGCCGCGGAGTTAATCGTGACGACGAGGCATGCAAGGAAAAAATGGAGACTACGTACGGCAATTTGTCGCATGCTATGTCCTAGTGCAGGGGTGGCCAACCTGAGCCTGATCGGGAGCCACATTATTGCAATTTACATCACCAAAGAGCCGCAGTAACATGTATTGAGTTGATAAATGTACGTTATTTACGCATAGTGTAGTTGCTGTATCATATACTAATAATGTCAATAATTATAACAATAATAATAACAATAGTAATAATAATAAAAGAAAATATTTTTCATTCGGTGGGATTTCGGCAATGTTTTGACTTCAGCATTTCGTATGAGCATTATAATCGGAAAATTACGGTGTATGAAAATCAGCTAAAGTTTCAAAGAGCCGCATATCGACTCCTAAAGAACCGCCGGTTGTCCACCCCGGTCCTAGTGGAAGAATCCACGGCGACTGTTGGGTCTCCACTCAAACGTTAGTGGAGATAAAGGCAACAATGTAGCAGAAACGCAATCAACATCAACAGAAAGGCAGCCACCAACAATCAATTCATTATTTAATCGATAATTTAATCGTCGTCGAAGCTGAACATGTGGCAATTATTAAAGGGTTCGAGAATAGGTAATTAATTCGATTAGTCCTTTTATTGTTCCTCGTGTTATTTTTTTGTTTCCCTCATCTGTAATCAAAATGGGATGGCGGAACAACGAAAAGGCTCTGAACTTTATTTATTTAAGACTCGTGAACATCCTTCCGTGGAGCGTAGTTAAAGAGGATTATTTAAAAAAAGCTTGCCAAAATTTGTCATTATAAAAAATTGTGTGAAAGGCACGCTTTCGCGGAAGACTTGTAAAGCTTAAATTAAAAATGTAAGAATTTATTGTCACAAGGAGCATATGAAAGCATGAAGAAGCAGAGAGTAACTTTCCATTCCGTGTAAACAGGTATTATCGTACCCTTTCGCATGCCGGCGAAGCACCGCGTAAACTATCTTAAAGCTATAACGTCGCAGATCCGAGTTTACAAAAGATAATCATTCACGCATGCATTACTTACCCTGAAAGCCGTTACTAGAGTTTGGTAGGAGTTGCCGTCACGCGAGACATGAACTTAATGGTGACAATTGGTCTGTTACGGTAGCTCAGTGGACGAATATCCGCCCACTAAGTGGAAGACCCGGTCTTAGCAGAATTTTTCTCCCGATTTAAAATTATTCCCATTATCTTAACTTATTTAGGATTTCTATTTCATCGTTCGGTGTAACTGACTTGCGCAATCTCTTGGACACAACAACACAGTGTGTTATTGCACTTTTTTGAGGGGTGAATTAAGCAAAAATAAAACGATAGCAAATCAACAAGAAGACGAAGGGCAATGCTAACGCTATCGAAGATGAAGAATAAAATCGCTAGAATTTTGGCTGTATGCGCGGCAGATTCGGTCCGCGCGGCAAATGCAAAGCGTCTACCGCGTAAACGTGAAGCGGGATATCCCGTAAATTGAAGCATTGGTCACACAATACGAAAGGCGTAATACGTAATTCCGCGTAAATCGGGGTCCGACTGTACTGTAAAATGGTCACGCGGACGTAGACGAGGCTCGGAAAGTGAACGGTCGCGCCGGAAAGGATAATTGGAGGGACTTAAATCAATTCATGCGACACTCGACGAAAAAATCTGTCAAAGCGGGCGGTTCTGTTCATTGGCATTTATTACTAATATTAAGCACATTGTTACAAGTTGGCCATAGAGCCACGTGGCAACAGTATAATTCAATATAAAGTAGCATAAATATTCCCCACACATAATTGAATAATACGCTGAATTTTTACAGATTAAAAGAAAAGCATAAATATATATGCATACATACAAATACCTATGTACATACATATATAAACACACACATTTCAGTGATGGATTAACGTCGTGGCATTAAAAACGATGCTGAAAAAGTTGGCTGGACCAATTTTTTTCACTTTCCTGGTAACGGATGCAGCTAAACGGGAAGGTTAAAGCGGGATTGATGCTTTGCAATCGGGCATTAAGTTCACGCGCCCTTTTAAGTTGTATCTAAAAGCCAGAGCCGAAAACTGGAAGATTTTCGGCGCCTATGGCGAAGCTCAAGTAAGCGCCACGAAAAAGTATCGCAGCCCGCTTCGATTAAGGAAACCTTCTTTCTAAATAAACAAGTTAGGAAAGTGTGCAATGGAGTATTTGAAAGAAATTATATACCTGTACGTAAGGGAAATAGCGTTTTAAAATTCTTTTCTTCATCATAAATAATCCATTTTCTTCCTATTAAGTAAGGAAATTAAACGTTTGTTAGTGAGATTGTTTATGTTAGCAACAATGAAGAAGTAGGCATGCGAAATTTTCAACTCGATTTAAGACATTATTGTTTATCTTGATAAGGGCTACTACTACGATAAAAATGTTTAGAAAAAGAAATACTCTAAATTACTTGTTCTAAAGCTTTCTTTGAAAAATATTTTGATATGAGCAATACTTTACGAGATATGACGGAAAGTTCATTTTTTGTCACTAGTAAAGCGGTACTCCTGATTGAGGTACGTAATACATTTATGTGATTTTCTTATTATCTTTGATTTTAAGACCTTAATACCAAATTTCATGAAAATCCGTTCGGTAGAAGCCGAGAACGAACATGCGGACGGACGGACAGACCGACAGACGGACGGACGGACAGACCGACGATAGTAGGCGCTCACGCTGGAAGCAAAGCGCGCCTAAATAAAGAACAATTGGAATATTTAACCATAAAAAATAAATAACTAGGTATTTGAAAGATATTTCCGTAAATTTTGCGGTCTGCTAACAGCATCTCGACAAAACCTTTTTATGCCACACAATTACGCCATCAATGTTTTCGTACATTTAGAATAACTAGGGCGATGTTCCGCGGCGACGTTTTCAGCCGCTAGCAATGTCTTGGTGCTGTTCGGAGCGCGTGGGGTTCCATACGTGCTTTTATGGACGTAAAGCAAGTGACGAACGATAACCAAGGCCGTGAAAAAACATGTGTTAACACCTATCGATATTTCTTGCACGCGCGAACTTTGGGTGTAGATCTTCGCAGAAAATCCACCATAAACATCTTCGTACACGCACGGCTCGAGAAGTAAAAAATACGAGTTTGCTTGCGAAAATGTTTTCGAACCTAAAGCGGCTTTAACATATTACATTAATCTCCGCAGTTTTGAAAGCTTTCGAGACTCGCCCGGATGCATAAAGACCAGCTTAAATCCTTCCTTTATTTTTGCAGTCTTAAAATTTGTTGACCACTGTGAAGCCATGACGTTTCGGAGAGAGTTGAAGAGGCAAGGTATTGTGAATGAAATATGCAGGATTGATGAAAGAATTGCAAACGACCCAGAGTTCTTTTAAGCAAAAAAAAGTTCGGCGCATTTTAATATTAACAGTTACTTTCTGCTGCTATTTTATCCCGACTCAAAATCAAGGGACAGCTATCCGTTTCATGAATTGGTGGCCTAATTTTCAACCGTCAGATTTCCATTAAATGAATAATTTTGCCGATATTATGAATTGAACTCGTCCACAAAATGTTTTGATTCATATTCAATAATCGGTACTTAATAATCACCTATGAAAGTTTTCTTTCCGAAATAAGCAAGCACTTTATCCCTTGGTTCGGTAGCTCATGTACACATTTTATCAAGAAAAATGTTTTCACTGACTGAGAGCCTGACGGAAACTCCTCCAGCCTGAACCGCTGGACCTGAAAAGTTGCGTAAATTGGGGCACAGTTATGAAGACAATTCTGAAAAAAAAACAAAATTTTCGAGTTAAAAATTTTTGGATTTTCTCCAAAAAAAACGGGTTATTTTCCTTTAAAAAATTGAAAACGGTTTGGCGCAGTTTATCGGTATATTTTTTAGTTCGGTAGAGCGGTGAAAACACTGAAAAAACGCCTCGCTTACGGTATCCTTATCCTATATATAATTTCTGAAGTGTCCGTCCGTCCGTCTGTCCGTCCGTCCGTCCCCCCTCTATCTCGAAAACCGTTTGCCGTAGAGATTTTCAGTAAACTGCGTTTTTTTTCTACAGGTCAGGAGGTTCCTAGAAAACTATTCTCAATTTCCTAAAGTCCCGGGTTCGATTCCAGGAGATAATTATATGTTCCCATAAGTTTACACGGGATTTTCGAGTTTTCAGTGCGCAAGGTTTTTTTCCTTCATACGTTAAAATACGTAAATATGGACCGATTTTCTCCGTTTTTGATTTATTCGACAGCTAAAACTCTAAAGTATCTTATTTTTTCAATGTTTATACCCTACGCGGTCGAAATTTTCGGAAATACACAATTGTTTTCGAAATTTTGCCGATTTTTTGTTCTCCTTCGGGACGTTGCCAAGTCAACCTTAATTGTTGCCTCTGATTCAATTACCATCGATTAAACGTTCATATTGACGTAAAAATGGAATCCTTAAGTTAGTAAGATCATTATACGCTAAATTTTTGCTTTAATTAAAGTTTTATGTTATAAATATAACAATGGATGAATTCATTAAGATAATGATTTAACTCGAGAACATTCAGTAAGATTATTTTCTGACTAGAACGCGTTTATCGTAGATTGTGGTAGAAAAGCATATTTATTTTTTTAAATACTATATCTGAGTATTCAACCTTTTGGAAATACCAAATGTTTTTGTTTTCGTGACTGAAGCGACCAGTGGAAATACGCGTAAGACTCTGCCATTTCATTACGAAGACTTTGGTGAGGAGGAATCTTCCTAAACCCCGGTAAGATTATACTCTGCATTATTCTACAATCAGCTGTTTCAGCGCTTACTCTTTTAATACTTTCGCCTAGCTTAAGTGGATAAATAATTATTTTTTGTGGCGTCGCTTTTACAAGAGTTATGTTTTGTGATTGATTAAGTGGATGACATTTCCTGTAAATTACAGAAAGTTCACATCTTTCTTTTCCCAATATTTGCTTCCTTTGAGGTGTTACGACCCAGTTTGACTCCCGGTCTTAGCAGTTCTATTCTTCTGTTTCCTCATTTCACATCACTACAGTTTATGCCTGTCGCGTAAGAATCTTCCGATCACTAATCATTTCAATTTAATTACTGTGCCGCATCAATTTACTCTCTATCATAAGTTATACAATACAGATTTCTGATTACCTACGGATAACATTTTTTTTAATATGCGCACACTGCCTTCCCTCAGTGAGATTCTAACACGCAAACCTTACATTTGGAGTCAAATATCTAATTGTAAGTATCCTATACTGTGTAAATTCATTGCTAGAGTAAAATATGAATTATTAACATCAACTTATTTTACAAACTTATCATTATTTTATGAATCAATTTAAAATTAAACGCGCAAATTTTGCGCGGGCTCAGCTAGTATCTTTAAAACGTTCTTTTCATATAATTTGATTTCCATATAACGAGGAATTATGCGATGGCCGCATGACCTTGGGGACGGGGTTGGGCCTTGAAGCGACTAGTGTACAGGGTCCCATAGAGTGCGTATATTTATTTATTTATTTGTTTATTTATTTCTTTACTTATTATTTATCTACATATATATATATATCGAAAGTTAACGGAGCTCAAACGAAATTCAACAGTACTCCAACGAACGCTACTCTTCACTCTCTCGTTCGCGTTAAGAAAAAGTAGCAATCTATTAACTCGACCAATATGTTTTTTACGTTGGGGTGACGAAAATTTTGAATCTCGCTTTATTTATTTTTGCGTGCGATATTGGCGGGGGGGGTCAGCCGGCGAGTATCGAGAAGTGAGTCGCCCAAGCGACGTGGCGCGAGGCAACGGAGACATCCCCCGCGAGGAAGGGAAGCGCCCTAAATCGGCAACGCGCGCCGCGATTACCCCTGATGTCCGACGAGGAAAATAAAAACCGGAGCGAAATCACTCGAAAGTTCATGCATATCGCGAAGCGTGATGCGAACTCCGACACTTTTCTCCGCCATCGGGAAAAAAATTAAGAAATTAAAAACGCGATCGGGATAATAATCGGGATGCTACCCGGCATATTCCGTCACCCGGATGGAATTCTTCCACTCCGTCGATTAAAATGGAAAAAACTATAAAGCTCGCCGTTTTTGTCCAAGATCTAAAGCAACTTTTTTTATGGAACCATAAATGGAAAGCGAAATGAAAACGGCGCTGGGAGACTGACTGCTGAGCCTTTGGGAATCTACCTCAGAATTCGCCTGCTTTTTTAAGAGAAAAAAAAAGAAAATATGATAAAATTGAGAGATGGGGTAAATTTAAAAAAAAAAGGATTCATTAGGCTCGAAATTGAAGTGGTTGAATTTCCGTTTCTTTTCTTCCCCCCAGCAAACGTATTTATTTGACAAATGACGAAAATCAACCATCGTAAGAAAAGTTGCTTGAAGTGATTGCTTCGCAAACTTCAAGTTTATCGATTTCATATGCTTTTTACAGCAGCGAATGCGGGCGGGCGAAAGACGGGAGACAGCGACTGTAAAAAACGAGTTTAATAAATGGAGGAGGTGGATTTTAAACAAAACTAAACTTCTGCGAAGACGAAGGAGCCGGGCGAGAGGGAGGCGGCCTATACATTCATGAACATTATGACGAGCGTTGAGACGAAAACGCGGGCGGAGTTAGCTTTAAAAATCACCTGTTATGCCACCACGGAATGGTACACACAATCGCAAACACACACACACATATACATGTACATACATATATACACACATACATACATACATACATACATACCTATATATATATACACACACACACACACAAGGGTGTGCTGCAGCCGGCTTCCTCTGGCTCGCGCGAGCCGTTTGTTAAAATATTTTATGCTCGCCGAGCCGGTTGTTGAGCTAAGTAATGCATATTATCCTGATGTTAGCGACGCATCACGGTCTGATAATAATGAGGCGCCAAAAGTTAAGGTCGCTTTCTAGATTGTGTCACGCAGAAATTTAATACCTGAAAGACCCCACACAATTTTATATGGGATTATGCTCATTCGAAGCCACCACCCTTGACATATTAGTCATTAATGATATTTAAACATTTAAAATAAAATTTAATTTTTATTTACTATGTTAACTTGTTTTTTTATTGAAATTTCTTCTAATTCCCGCAAAGATCAGATAACGCGATCTCAGGGTCACAAAAAAGGTCATGAATTCGAAGCTGGATGGGATGCCTAACTGCCTGAGGCGACAACCCGGTACATACTTATATATTTGGCAGGACATCCCTGTATGTATGTGTGTATATATATATATTTATTTATTTATTTATTTAGGGCAACTAGGTGTTGAAGGAAACCCAGTGAGCACTTACCGGAAGGAGAGCTGCTGGGGTGTTGGAGAGACACATTTGTAGAAGTTATTGGAGCTTTCGGGATGAACCCTTCGTCAGCACAAGAGAGACACAACTCATTCCGAAAGCTCCAATAACTTCTACAAATGTGTCTCTCCAACACCCCAGCGGCTCTCCTTCCGGTAAGTGCTCACTGGGTTTCCTTCAACACCTAGTTGCCCTAAATATCCTCATTTACCTTTCCTCTTCCGTAGTATACACACACACACACACATATATATATATATTTATTTATTTATATTTATATACATACATACACTAGCAAGAATTTTTAAAATGTGGAATTTTTACAATTTCGTATTTTTCCCATCGGTTTTGTCCAAAAACATCCAATGTGCCAAATTTCAAGCTCATCTGAAAGTGGCTTATAATTTTTATCCTCGTAAGTGGCAATAATGGGGCGAGACATCCCCAAAATTTTCAAATTTTTAGAATTTCGATGTTTTTCCGTGGTTGTGACAAAAATACCTAAAATGGTGCCAAATTTCAAGACTCTATCTAAGTCATCCGGAACGGTCTCATAATTATTATCCTCGTTTGGTACAATAATGGGGAAAAATAGTCCTTTAAAAAATAGAAAGTTTTATATTAGGGGATTTTCTCCATAGATTGCAGCCAAAAACTTATAGTCTTGCCAAATTACAAGTCTGTAGCTCGTCTGAAAATACCTCATAATTTTATCCTCGTAAGGGGCAAAAATGATGCAAAATAACTCCTAAAAATTGGAATTCATATAATATCATATTTTATCCATCGGTTGTAACCGAAAACCTCTAATCATGCGACATTTCAAGTATGTAGCTCATATGGAACTGCCTCATAATATTTGTCCACGTATAGGGCAAAAATGGGGCAAAACAGCCCTTACATTTTCGAATTCGTACATCGGATTTCTTCCATTGGTCGTTGTTTAATATTAATGGCAATTTAATACTATAATAGCCCAGGTCTGAGCGTTTTAACAAACTTCCCGGATAGGAAGAAGATTGAAATTTGTCAAGGATGCTTGATTAACATATTTTAAGGTAATGACGAAAATAAATCTCCAAAATATTCCTGGGTTCGACTCCAAGGAAGACATTTCCATTTTCCCTAAGGTAACATGTAAAAATCCACTTTTTGGCGTGCAGGCTTTTATTATTTTCTGAACCAATTTGAAGAAAAAATTACAGTTTCTTATTCTGTTCATCTTTTTCCGCATACAATTCGAAATCGCTCATGTTATACGTTTAATTCACATATTTTGTGGAAATATTGCCATTTTAATGGGATGTTGCCTTGGCTACTAATTATATTGTTAGACCTCAAAATCCTATTGTTATATCAATCCTTATGGGTGTAAGCGCGCTCTGAATGCTTTTAATACGAGATAGGGAGGGAGAGGGAGGGAGAGGGACTGAGGGAGAGAGTGAGGGGGAGGGGGAGAGAGGGGATGGGAGAGGGGGGGAGAGGGGATGGGAGAGGGAGGGAAAGAGAGGCAACTATTTTAAGTTTAACTAAAGTTAGCCCGTCAACAACAGAATATTCACTAGAAATGTTGTATATGGCAAAATATTTCATATGTGAAAGTGTGATATTAATTATTTTAAATGAAAATAATAATTATCTATCTATCTATCTATAATTCTTCAGTTGATATTGCAACGGGCATTACACTAGTATAATATAAGCCTCTGATTCCCTTTAAAAGCTTACCCATATAAAAGCATTGAGCTCGTTACCATGACAGTCAGTAATTGTTGGGACCCAGAAAAATTCCCATTTTTTCCCATAAAACCTTAATATTTACGTTAATTCTACTCGTATTTGAATTCAGTTGTCAAAAATAAGAAATCAGAAGTGTTAATCTTTACGAAAGTTTTAAGTACCGAGTTCGAATCTTGACAGGAAAAAATTTTAAAATGCAAATTTAAAAACCACTACAGCGATTTACGTGTTTTGTTATGGGGCAAAGAAGGGGGGAAAACAGCCCCTCGTAATTGGAATTTGGAGAGTTTTGGATTTTTTTCTTCGGTTGTGACCAAAAATTTATAATCCTACCAAATTTCAAGTTTCTAGCACATCTGGAAGTGCCTCATAATTTTGTATCATCCTATATATATGATATATCATGTGTAAGAAGTGTATATGTAAATATATATATATATATTTACATATACACTTCTTACACATGATATCTATTATATATATAACAACTGGTTTCTCCTTCCATAAGCATACTCCTCCCTCTCTGTGTCTTCCAATCCCCGACCTTTCCACACTACTCTTCCACTCCCATACCTTTATCTCACAATCAGTGTCATTGCCAACAGCTGTCTCTCTCTATTACTGACAAAGGGATCCAACTATTTGCCTGTGTAAATGTGCCTCTCCGACGCCCCAGCGGCCCTCCTATTCGTTAATTTTTCACTGGGCTTCATTCACTCAACACCTAGTCGATACAACTTTTTTTATTTGCCCAACATTTCCTGAGGAAACCGAAAGGGAATAGTGGTTGGATACTCACCGTTATTATTCCTTCCTATACCGGCTACAGCTTCCCTTCATCGATGAAACGGGAGTAGTAATCCGTGGTGAATGAAGTCTTATCTGAAAGAGACCGCGTACAGAGGGGCGTGCGTGTGTGTGTGTGTGGAGGAATTTTCCTTTCACTGGCCAATCGACGATTCAAACTATGCGAAAGCAATCGGTCCACGTGCGGCGAAGGTCAACTTTATCTCTTGAGGCCGCAGGATTTCTCACAGCACTTCCTCCTTCTTCGAAAGCATGTCACCTCCTCCGCCTTAAATCGCGTCCGTTTTCACGGAATTTAGACCGGGGCGCCCGCGAAGGGACGACAGCCGTGTAGGAGTAGGCTCCCCCCAAAGTCGTTCCGCGCACCGCGGTGGAGGTAATATCACCGACCTATATAAAGCCTGGAGAGCGCGTCCGACGAAGGCGACCCGCGGGAGGATTAAACACAACTAAGCCAGGGATAGACGCTGGATGGCGTACGGCATTACGCTCGCCTCAAGGGTTGCACAAGAGACAGTTTTATGGTTACCTTTCGGGGAGGCAATACGCGCCCAATCCGGAACCCGGTTATGTTTTCAAAAGGAAGCGATCTCCACCGCGAATCTCCAAAAAAAATACAAAACCGGAATCTTACGCCACCTTGCCGAATAAAATTACGAAGATGTAAAAAAAAAGGATGGTATATTGGAGCTAATTGATACACACTATATTCTGCGGTCGATATAATACTTGCGAGAGACATTTATAGGGCCATCTCTGTCGAACACGTTCCCGGATGCAATTGACGTATACCGAGACGTAGAATTAATTTTTTTTAATCTTCGATCGAAACCGTATATTATTTTTTTCTCCCCGAAAGGAGGCTCAGCTCTTCGGTCGGGATAAAACCGGCAGGGCAAAAAAATCTCAGGCGTCTCGCGTCCCCTTCCCCCTCAAGGTCAACCGACCCTCCGGACATCCTCCGAACTTCCGCCGGGACATCTTCCAGGTGAAAGGGAACCGGAAAAAAAAGGGTTATAATAACACTTCCCTCGGCGGGACGTTCCTCGCGCGGAAACTTCCGCGTCGCGCGGCCAGCGGGTGGTGTGCGTACACGTGTACGGCCGAAGAGCCGCGCGCCCCTTCGCGGAAGGACTGGACCGGAAAGGAACGGAGCGAAAAGAGGGGGAGGGAGAGATAGAGAGGGTCGGGGAGGGGGGGGGAGGGATGGAGGGGAGGGCGCATGCGCAGTTTGAGATAAGATTTCCGGAGGTAAAAGGGGAGATTGTATATTTCGACCCCCGTGCTCGCGCCTTGCGATGCCTGTCTCTATAACTGGGGTACGAATTTTCCGGATTTTAAAAAACGGTTCATCCGGTGGGTAAATATAGGGTTTTATTATTTTTACTTGCTTTTTGGGTTAAAATCTGGTGAAAAAGGATTATGAATCTTTCAATGTTTTAAAAAAGTTCAGCCAGGGGTAATTTTCGAGTTTTGTTATTTTCTTATTCTGATAAAATGAGTTTTGAATAAAAAATAATAAAATTGAAATGTTTTATTAAGCATTTATTTTTATGATTCACATTAATTAAAAATTGTTTACAAAGAGAACAAACAGATTAATCACGAGCGTCTTAGACTGCACTCATGTGCTGCGATGATCACAAGTGCCAGAATAGAAGTCTGTAGTCCAAAACTCAAAAATTTGTGTGTTAATAGAATAGTAATAATTACGGATTTTACCCGAATTTGAAATAAATTGACGTGTCTAACATATGACTTTTTCCATACGTAAGTTGTCAACTAAAATCAAATAAATACGGCGATAGGAACAGTTCAACTTATACGCTTCAGCGATAGCGATTCAATTGTCACTACCACGCGCGCCATCTGCCCACTAACCGTCAATTTCGAAGAAAGTTCAATATCTCCTGAAATATTCCTCATATGAAAATTTAGTTCAAACAAACGTTGTAGAAAAAAATAATATCTACAACTTTTTTGTATACGTATGTTTTAAAAAAATCAGTTTTAAGCGAAATATTTAAGAAAGACTAAAATTTTACAAGAGTAAACCGCTACTTCCGTCTAACCGATTGTTATTAAAATATTTTCAAATCTTAAGAATATACATAAAATCAAAAATATAGAATTTTATGCCGATCTGATGGATAGTTTTTGAGTTAGAGCGCACGCAAAATTTCTGTCACACACATACGGACATACACACAGACATCATCGAGAAAACGGTCAAAACGTGTTCACGGCACCTCAAAACGTGTATTTCCGTTGAAATCTCGAATTCGAATTTTTTTCATGGAAACAATGCTTTCTCTTTACTACGTATATGGAGAAAGTAAAAAGGCATTCGGAGGGTAAAAGTCTGGTAAAAATCGGTTAAAACCCGAAAAATCTACCCTGTCTAAATACCCTACCTATAACGCATCTATGTATAGATGAGAGGGACTCAGTGGCGGATTTAGACATTCTGAGCCCATTGGCACTAAACTATTTGCGGTCCTGAAATCTGAATATATGCTGAACCCTCACATAACGATTACCTAACCCTTTATTTAATTAATAAACCATCGCAGTGCAAGAAATACGTTTTCCTTCCCGGCTTTTCACAGCCACACGAAATTCGAAGTTCCGACGGCGAAGCCGAGAACCGAGCCTCCGAAACGGAAGCGCGGAGATCATAGGTTATAAGCCCAAGTGAGCCATTTTTTCGTCATATCCGCCGCGGTGCCCGATAAACGGTGACGTTCGGAAACCTTTCCCGCCGCGACCCCTTCCCGGAGCAACAGAGCCATCGACGCCAGCTGCTGCGGAGAAGGGGGATTCGAACCGATCGTCAGGTACTTGAAATTCAACTCGCTGTCCATGGACCGATCCCAGCCGACGCCTTCGTAAACGCGTCCGTCGCCGGCGGACACGAAGTTCGCGAATATGTCGCCCCTAGACGGCATTTCCCTTTCCTGAATCTTCCGCATCTCCGACGCGCAGTCCTTGGGGGTGGAACAGCTGTTATTCCTCTGGTAGAAGTGCAAACTCTTTACCGGGTGTTCCAGTGCGTTGATCAAGTTGGTCGCCCTCCGCGCTTTCCACTCTGATCGAGGTACCACCCTCATTTTGCGCTCGCAGTCGAATTTTGATCCTTAAGGAAAGGAAGAAAAGTGACGTTTTAATGCACTCGTCAAGAATCCCTGTGCATCCTTGTGAGTGTGGGAAGGTTCAGCGTTGCCCAAAATATCATTTAAAAATATCTACGGTGTCCAGCGCATGACTTTCTCCGTAATGAATATGAGTCTTTTCGACATCGAGAATAATTAGTGGCGATTACACTTGTGAATAATTATCGAACAATTTCAATAATATTTACATTGAAATAACAAAAAGTAAACAAAATTGTTAGCTGTTAAACAAATGTCGATGCGCAGTTAAAATTATATTTGGCAGCGTACGCATCGCCATCAACAATTACAAAATTTTATAATAGAGACGGGAACAATGGTATCACTTAGCGACTTACTCAGCATAAATGCATACAAAGAATCGAAATAGCTCTTAAACAATGAGAAAATGTTTCAAACAAAACTTGTAGAAAATGACATTGTTTACAACTATGAATGAGACATGTATTTACGTAAATAAAGTCCTAAAGGAGAAATTTTAGGAAAACGACAACAATAAACATGGACTTCCGGTTGACTAGTTTCAGTCAAGACCTTTTCCGATCTTGAATTACTAATACAAATCTCAAATATAAAATACAAATACATGTGAATGAATCGCGATAAGCGTTGCAACACAAAGGCGTTAATTTGATCGACTCCCCCAAAAGATACAGAAAAATATTGTTTGCGTGACAGAAATGATACTACGCAGGTACGGAATGAGAGAATTTGTTATATCGCGCCGCGCAGATAGACCCAACGGAATCCGCCATTTATTTCAGTGTCCCCGTACTTACGCTACCACCTTATTGAAAGACTTGATTGAATGATGCGTGTGCGGTACATACCTTTCCAACTCTCGCCGTAATCTAGCGCAGTCTTTTCAGGCGAACCTGTTTGGATCCGATCGAATGAGAAGGGATTGGAACCAGTCACGGCGGAATCTTGTTTACTGTCTGAAAAGGCAAATCATGCCGTAAAAATCCGCATATATTTCTCGTGTCAACATAAAATCAACTCTTAACAAGCACTAAGGCGAATCGAATGCATTTGACAGATTATGCCAAAATAATCTACTCGGTGAATGGTAATTTTTGAGATACGTGAGAAACCTAGGCGATTGAAGCATTTACAGAACTAACGCTGAAATGCCTACCACCGTGAGATACAAATTTAGCGTCACCGACCCCAGACACACTGAATTTTATGCATGTAAGTTTAAAAAAAAAAAAACCTAACTACATTTATAATTTGTATGTCCAGTAACGATCACGGAAAATGAGACAACAAAATTTGAATAAAAGAAATTTATCGGCCATATTGCTACGTCACATTACTTAATGGTCTAATCAGCAACTAATTTTCCAAGCCATTACACGGCCTAGATGAAATGCCCTTAAGTTCTCTTCAGCCGTGAATACTATACCGGTGAAGAATCCACGGAGACGGATGCGCCTCATGTCTCCGTATTCCGTGACGTTCTGAAATAAAACCAAGCTCCAATGCATGCCGGAATTGCAGGAATATCTATCCAGGTCATAGGTGGTGTTCCACTTGTCGTCATCTTGCTTGCTTCCGAACAGCGAAAGCTGGAACGTCCCTCTTCCCCGACAGCGATCGGAATCATCCGCTGCCAGAGACAAGGGGAGGAAAACGAACAAAACGAAAAATCCCACCTCCATTGCGCTATAACGGACGTTTACTGAGCTCGCCCCCCCGGAGCCGATTTAGAGCAGTCGACTTCCAAATCGACATTATTGATACGTCACGTCTCGTGATATACGAGGCCATAAAAATCGAACTCTCGTCCGCCAACGCCGATAAAATTATTTTATTCCGAGTTTCATTTCTGCTCCCACCTCTTCGCCTCAAATAACCCTTGCCCGCATATAAAATTCATACACGCATTCCTCCAACCCTTTCTCACACTAAGCCGTGCTTTCCTAGCGATAGGGCACATAAAATTATTAATAGCGCTGTTTAATACCGAGAAGCGACAATTACCGGATAAGTTGGCACCACCTGCCACCAACCACCCAGGCGATTACCACGGTGACGAGCAGACGTACCCGGCACTGGCCTTGCGCACTATAATGTTACATGAAATTTCCTTTTCAGCCTGAAACGTCAGCGATGGGAACCGTTCGTATTTCCCCCAAATATGCATCTGGATCTGAATAAATACCTTGCAAGCCACCTCTTTGCTAACTCTTCGGTTCGAGTTAAGCTTGACATACTAGGGCAGGGGTCGGCAACCTGTGGCTCCTTGGGTAGGTACATATTTGTGGCTCCTTAGAAGTTAGTTAAACTCCCTAACGTTTATCAGTCATGAAAACACGCTTATTGCAATCCGCCCTCGTCTTTCGGAAACACTTCCTCTCGGTCCAAAATTTCTTTCCTTTTATATCGTGAATCCTCACTCGAATCTCTATAAAAAAAAAAGTCATACAGATTTTTCGAATATCTTTTAAAAAAAAAGGTCATACAGATTTTTCGAATATCTTTTTTAAAAAAAAGGTCCTACAGATTTTTATTGTGTGGCTCTCAAGTATTTTGGAATGAGGCAAAAAAACAACAAAAATGACTCTTTTACTTTGAAAGGTTGCCAACCCCTGTACTAGGGTAATCTGAAGAGCTAACTGGACAAAATCCGAGAATTTTTTACCATTAAAATTTCGACTAAAATAAAAACTGAAAGAATAGTGGTGCGTTACCCACGGGTGACTGATAATCAGGTTCGTATAAATTAACCAAATCACGAAATCATCTTCCCCCCCTCGCTCAACACGAGCTTATCTGACCTGCCCCAATTCTATCGATTCCCGCGTGATTGCACCAAAGAGGAGATCCTTCACAGTTTTGACGAAACTATTAGGGAGAAAGATATCCTTCGGGAAAAGAAGAAGAGGAACGCTTAGGAACCCACCCCAGTTGCGGAGTAATGGCGTAACAGGGGCGGGTTCGCATTGAAGAAGTGCCCGAGTGACATTCCGCCCCAAAATTCATTTCGACATGGTGCATCAGGGACCCTGTTGAAATGTTTGAATTCTGAAATGAATACCCTCTCGGAGCACCCGACTCGTAGGGTCTCTATAGCTTTGAGAGGCAACAAGAAATCGAACCCCTATTTGAATGTGTTCTATAGGAAACAGGATCAGATGAATATTCCGTCAAAAAGCTACGTTAGATCAAGGCCCTTTCACGAAATACGCCCTGTGACGGTTCAACCAAATGGTTCATACGCAAACTTCCACTTTGAGAGATTATCAAGGTTGACGAGGAGTTTGATAGGAGGTTTTCAAGGTTGAGCTTCATTTTTAAAAAAGTGTGTTTTGCTATTAACTTTATATTCAAAATCCATTTACTCCAGCTTATGGAATGAGATTATTACGTAAATGATACGTAAAGAATATGACACCAAAATCTTTTATAACGAACAAATAATCTGAAATTTGTCTTGTTTTATCCTTTTAAGGCCGCCTATTTTATAAAGCAAAAAGATTTCGTTTTTGATTTTTTTTAAATTCTTACTTGTTTTCATCTTTTAAGTGCGAAATGAAAAATAACGAACATAAGTAATTTACCTCAATCACTTTCTTACAACGATTGACGTCAAAGTTCGTGATTTGTGGAACTTTGTGACTTCATACGACTCTAGCGCTTGTAGGCTCGTCAATTTAAATCACAAAGCAAATAAGAAGAGAAACCCAGTACCGGCATTAGCCCACTCTTTTCGAAATGCACCAAGGAGGACCGACGGCTTTACGTCCCTTTCGAAAGATGAAGCGTTGATTCGCGTGCTCTCCTCTTAAACACGTAAATAAAGGGACCGCAAGATCTATTGAAAAAATCCAACTTTCGCAGGTGTGCTGTGACTTATGTAGTAGTTAATTTCTTGTTACTAAAACGCCCCCAGACTCACCGGCAGAGCCACCGCAACCAAATACTTTTGGAAAGTTTGAACATTCACAGTTTAATTTCTAGATGAGATTTGAAATTGTTTATGAGCTAAAAGCCATCTGCAAGCCACAACATTTCAAACAATGTAACATTCTCTACGATCCGATCATTCATTCAAGAGATATGAGGGAGCAAATAATGCATGGTCTATCCCAAAATATACATATATCGTATGTATATATATATATATATATATATATATCGGACGAACGCATATAAAAGATTTTATAATAAGCACATATCACTATGAAACATACGAGTTTCCTCAACAACATAAATCAATCACGCCAGCGTATCACACGCGATCAATTTTTTCCTTGTGGCCAAATTTCAGAGGTCACCAGATTATCCCGATCACAATAAAATAAACAAACTTACTCAATTAAAACGTGATTTATATGTTATAGGGAGAATAGTTTGTTTTCCATTTACAATGTCGGCGCCCCAAAGGAACTGATTATTCTACGGAGATAGCGGTGCAACAAGTATATAAGGAAGAACTCCGCGAGTAATAATTCATACCACGTCTGAGGAGGCGATTTCTGCTAGAGGATGGAGAATAATTCGTTTAATATCTTCGCATTATTGCCCTTAATTCTTTCTTTGAGCCTGGCTGAAAATGCTGCTGACATTTGCGGGAGGGGAATCTTCAAACTGGCGCTGTTCGGAAGGATGCAGGACGACGAGCAATGGAACACGACGTATCATTTGGAGCGTTCTTCCTGCAAATCCACCAAAAATTGGAACTTATTACTCTACCAAAATATCACGGAGATACGGAAAGTCCAGAAAATACATCTGCACGGCCATTTCACAAGTACGTATTACTCCGCTTATATATTTCATGCGTTTTAAGAAACTTTGTCGTTCTTTGTCGTGGAGTTTGTCTTTTAAAATTAACATGCGCCGTCCACTAATGATATTTTGAGTAATAATTGGTAGCGGCGTCTCCCGCGTGGAACATCACAGCATCGGTGAATAAAGTTCAAAGGTTTTCTGCAGAAATACCAGGGAAATCGCATCCGAACGCCTATTCCTGCTCTGCGATCCCTTCGCAGAGGTCCCACCTGAGGGCCTATCCAGCCTAGAGCGGCTCGTTTTTGTAACGCCTACTGTAGATATGACAACGGCGCATCTGAGTTTATGATAGTATGGTATGGTAGGACGTTAGGTAGTAGCAGAATTCAGTATTATAAGCAAAAATTTTGAAAAATTTAGCGGCACAGATTATTTTGAAGATGTCCGCGACGTAGTTATATATACAGGATCCAAAGATCTCCTACCTATCAATATATTTATATTGGTGTGCACCAAAAATTCACAGGCTGATTCTCCACTCTCGAGAGTTTATGAGACACAGAAAGGGGGAGACCCGGGTTCGGTTCCTGGTGAAGTACAGATTTTTTTCTCCTTCCCAAATTTCAAATTTATGTTAAGCTGTATTCTCTCATGCATAGTAATTAAATTCCTTTTTCTTTCTTCGTTCAAAACTTTTCATAAGTCAACTGATTAACATTACCTCGTTTTTTATTAATTCAAGAATAAATTTATTATGTTAATTTTAATTATTGTGACGAAATTCAGTGTATGCCATAAGTATAGATACTTTGTTCTAAATATTCCGAATTTAATTCTTATTTCCTATTATATAGGACACCACGCAGCCATTAAAAATTTTTTTTTTTTCCAGGCAACTTTAAGGACCCTGATGCAGGCGGTATGTTTCCACTTGAGCTTGCCAACATTCAGGTCGACAACTCAAGCAGAGTAGCGTTGGAGAATAATCATACTTCGAGATGCAAAGGTATTGACAAAGATCGAGCATACTATCGGAATTAATTTATTACAACTGAACAATGCTTACTGTCCCAGGGATCACAAAGAATAAATCAAAATTCTATTTCCCTGCCGCAGATCTTCGCTTGAATTTTCTTCGTTTTTAAATAATATTCTAAACCCACAAATAAGAACTGTGATTTATTGATTCGTTCAAATTCATCCGTTTCAGCAGGGCACAAGCAAATATTTTTACTTTCTCCATATACGTAATATAAAGTAGATATTGTTTTCATGAAAAAAATCGATTTCGAGATTTCAACGGAAATACAGGTTTTGAGGTCCCTAGAACACGTTTAGACTATTTTCTCGATGGTGTCTGTGTGTGTGTGCGTGCGTGTGTATGTGTTAATATTTTTGCGGGCGCTCTAACTCAAAAAATAATAACCAGATCAGCACAACACTCTATATTTAAGATTTTTATTGGCAAATAAAGATTTTCAAACGTTTTGGCTGAAATTGGTTTAACGGAAGTGTACGTTTATTCTAGTCGTTTTTCCGTTTTTTTTCAAATATCTCTTTTAAAACTCCACTTTTGTAAGTAGTCTATATGGTAAACGTTGTAGGCAATAAAATTTTCTACAAGTTTTGTTTCAAACAATTTTCCATAAAACCGATAGTTTATAGAGATATCTTGATTTATATTATAAATTTGTTAAATATGTGTCGCTTGCGATACCATTGCTTCCGCAGCCATGAAATAATTTTCTAATTGCTGATAGCGTTGCGTACGCTGCCAAGGGTCATTTTGATTGCGCATCGAAATTTTGTTATCCATATAAAGTCTACTTATTGTTTTTATTAAAGAAAGACTATTGAAAATGTTTTTAAATTATTCTCGAGTGTAATCGCTGATAAACATTTTTGAGAACGCTGACGTCTCGAGAGCGATCATATTCATTGTTCTGTTATATGGAGAAAGTCATGTGATGGCCACATCAGATTTTTAAAACTTAACGCTCACTAGTCGCTGGAACATGCATAATTTTATGCATAGTATTTCATAATTTTTGGTGAAAAATCAACAAACATGACATCGAACTATCAAAAAAAAAAATGCTGGCATATTCGGTGATCTAATAAAAACAAGTGGCAGTTAAGCTGAAATTGCCTCCTCGTTTGAGTTATCGAATACTCTTTATTATATCCATAAGTTGCATTCATAATCTTGTATCTTTATCGATTCGTTTAGATGCGGCAGAAGAATCGAAAATCAAAATTGTCTCTCGACACGACTGGAACGCCAGGAGGCAAACTGAAAAGCCGAAGCCATTAGTCCATCCAGTTACAATGTTGGATGTCTACTCTACCGGTCCAGCTTGCTCCAATCACAGCGACTGCGTGATTGCTGTGCAAACATTGCAAGACACCGAAATGCTTATGTACGGAGACATATATGCCAACTTCCTCTCTGCTGGAGACGGTCGAATTTACGAAGGCACCGGCTGGGATCAAAGCTGGGATGGAGAATTGAATTTAAAATTTCTCGGAGATGGATCAAATCCACCTTCTCCTCAGCAAATGGCGTCGTTCGCTGTCCTCATTCGCGAAGGAGTCAAAAGAGGAAAGATATCCGAGGATTATAAATTCAGTCGCGATGAATGGGGAATGAGTAAAAGCTGGATCAGTTGGCTCGACAATATTTAGAGTCCTTTAATGAAAAGATCCGTACGTTGTGTATTATCCTCTTGGTGCGATACGGATCGTGTGAATCTAAAACTTTCTTATCAAAGAATTTGAGTAAAAATGTAAGCATTTGTATGGTTCTCGCAAATAAAGTCATATTATGATTTCTTTGGTAAAGTACATCGTTCATTCTTAAGTGAGTTCAGGTTACGAAAATTATATTTTTATCTTAAACAATCAGCGTAGAAGGCATAAATCACTTTGGCCACATTTATAAACTGCTGTTTTTTCGAAACAGTGAGTGACGTTAAAAGAGATTCAATGGTATCCTCTAATATGAGCAGATTTTTCTTTGCTTAATGAAAATTTGAACTCGCCGGTGCAAATCACGTCACCCAGGGGCGCGCCTACCAGGGGTGCAGTGGGTGCAATGCACTCGGGCGACAACGTCTTCCCATCAAGGTATTTGTATGTATGTATATATTATTGGAATTCGACTTGGGAATGTTTCCTACCTTGTCTGAGTGAAAAGGGAAAGTTGGAGATTGTAAATGACACAAAATCTTCGATGCAAAATTTTTCCGATCCCTTGCGATATGCGGTCACACGAGCACATATCAGTGGCGACCGAAAATGGGTTCACCGTAGGAGTAGCTAATTGCTATCCAGACCCTAGCGGGGAGCTCCAGCTGACGCGGCAATCCTTTCTTAAAGTATGTACCATCGACCTTTACCACAAATCCTTTCGCTGGAAGAATACCAGGTGCCTTTTTCTCCCACTTACAGTCTTGGAAATCCCAAATGTCTTTTGAATCGGCTTTGTATATCTTTTCCGAAAACTAGCTTTCTTTACTCCTTCACGATCTCCCACCTACGTTAACGTTCCTATTCAATTCTAAATAGTACCACATTCAAATACCGAAACAATTTCTCGAAATAACGAGAGAATTACTGACATCTACTTCTTCATTGGATTTTAAAATATCTTAAAATGAAAATACGAAGTCGGGACTTTGACGTAGGAATGCATAAATAATTGAAGTTTTGTTTTCTTATTGTCTGAATAAATATCGAATCTAATTTGGCTTGTAAATGGACAAAAATATACGAATTTTTGATCGATCATTAAGGTAACGGGACAGAGTATTGAATTATAATCATATGTGCGGTGAGTTTTATAATTTTCCCTCAAGCAGATATTAAATGATATGTTTATATCAATAATTATGCAACTAATTTTTTCAATCAATTCGTTATGGGATACATCGACAGAAATACATAAGCTTGTCTGAACTCTCTATCGATGAAAAAAGTCGTATTTGATCATAGCACGAAATCTCGCTATTAGGGGGGCGCCACAGATATATCTTGCACCCGGGCGCGAAACACCCTACGCGCGGCCCTGACGTCACCTTCGATATAATCTCACTTTATCACTTCATTTAAATAAATTTCGTGGTTGTAAATATATATGTTTATATAAAATACATATACATGTAATCACAATTTTGGCACCCCCTAAAATAATGCACCCGGGACAAAGGCGCCGCTCGCCCCACCCTCGTCCCGGCTTCGAGTGTGCCGGAGAAAATTACAGAAATAGGCGATTTATTCATAAAACTTTTCGATGTACATAAGGCAACATTATTTTCTCAACGTTCTGCTTATTTCCTCAGCAACCCACTCCTTCAAACTGCTTGCCTCGCCGAAGGCATTGCATTTGACGCATACATGTGATGGTGCGGAACCAAGATGGTACAACCAGAAAGTTAGATGCGCTCTTAGACGGCAAAGAAAACTTCACGCTCGCTTAAATACCAATTCTTCAAAAGTCACAGAGGAACAGAGGTCAATGATACGGCATCAATACAGAGAGGCGCGCTCAAGAGCTAGAGTAACAATGCGAGAAGCATTTAATGATTACAAAAAGAAAGTTTTGCATAATAATTTGAAAGAAAATCCGAAAGCATTTTGGTCGTACGTTAGGGAGGTTCATGGTAGAGGTCCCACCATAGCGTCATTGAGAACGGAGGCAGGTGATGTAGTACACGATAGCGCGGAAAAAGCAAACTTGTTAAATGAACACTTTCAGAAAGCGTTTACTTCGGTGAGCAACGAGTTTGAGGAACCAGATTCGAATGATAAGGGAAATTCGATGGAAGATTTGATATTCTCCGAAACAGGTATCGCGCACCAGCTAGAGTCGATTAAGCAAAATAAGTCTCCCGGGCCGGAGGGCATACCCGCGCGTGTGTTGAAAGAGTAATCGCACCTTACTTGAAAATAATATTCGAAAAATCCGTTGCACATGGTACCGTTCCAAAAGACTGGAAGCTAGCATACGTAACGCCCATCCACAAAGGCGGTGATAAAGAGAACCCCGAAAATTATAGACCGATTTCCTTGACGTCATTATCGTGTAAGATTCTAGAACATATAATCGTTAGCTCTGTTCTGCGTTATTTAGATGGTCGTTCTGCGCTAAGCAAAAACCAACACGGGTTTCGGAAAGGTAGGTCATGCGAAACGCAGCTCGCCCTGTTCGTAAACGATTTGTTGCAATGCGGAGAGAAAAACAGTCAGGTTGATGCAATTTTTATTGATTTTAAAAAAGCGTTTGACAAAGTACCCCATAATAAATTAATAGGAAAACCAGGAAAGTACGGCATAAACCCTAATATCGTGAGTTGGGTAAAAGACTTCCTCTCCAACAGAAAACAGATAGTAGTTATTGATGGGAAATCTTCATACCCGGTAAAAGTCGCATCAGGTGTTCCACAGGGAAGTGTTATTGGCCCACTGCTATTCCTGATATATATAAACGATATCTGCTCGGTAGTTCGCTGCAAAATAAGACTTTTCGCAGATGATACCGTTTTATATAAGGAGATAACGAGTCAGGATGACCAAAAATCGCTTCAGGAAGATTTAAACGCCCTTTCAGCATGGTGTCAACATTGGAAAATCGAAGTTAATCAGTGCAAATGTTCCCTATTGAGTTTCTGGAAGAGTAAGAACAATGACTTAAACTCGGAGTACAGAATTGATAGATTGAATATCCAATCTGCAGAGTACGTTAAATATTTAGGAGTCACCATTTGTCGTGATCTATCGTGGAATATGCATATTCGAAGGAACGTAGGCGCAGCTAATAAGAAATTGGGCTTCGTAGGCAGAATAGTAAGAAGTAGCACAGAACAGGTACGAGAAACGTGTTATTTATCATTGGTCAGATCTCAGGTCGAATACGCTTCCAGCATATGGGATCCGTACGAAAAGGGACAGATACATGAGTTAGAAAGAATCCAACGCAGAGCAGCCAGATTCGTTAAGCAAAAATATGAGCAAAAATTAAGCGTCACATCACTCTTGAAGGAGTTGAATTGGATATCGCTAGAGGATCGCAGAATTAGCGCTAGGTTAAGGCTTCTGGAGAAATTTAGGTCGGAAGTTCTCTTAGAGGAGGTCTCAGGAATATTAGAGGCACCTACGTACATGGGCAGGCACGATCACGAGAATAAAATACGAGAGATCGACTGTAGGACCGAGCGATACCAGAGCTCGTTTTTTCCAAGGACCATACGGGATCATAACAGGAGAGTGATTCCCACGAGGGACGTTATTAGGTAGGTCTTGGTGTGCTGCACCCCCTGCCACCCACCAGTCTGGTGATTTGCAGGGTATCATGTAGATGTAGATGTAGATGAACATACTTTTGGAAGAGCTAAAATGATACCAATAACCACATGCACTACATTGCACTCCATTTCATTCAGCGTTACACGTGATGATGATCACCATTACACCTTTATGATATGTAAAAGATAAAATTCGTACTGCTGTAAGTGTTAAGTGACTTCATAATTTCCCTCTGATTAGAAATGTTACCAGTGTTTATATAGGAGAAAGTATCTACTCGTGAAGAAAAAATACAATTGGAGATTTCATCGGAAATACATGTTTTGAGGTCTCCTGAAGACGTTTTGACTGTTTTCTCGATGATGTCTATTTGTGTGTAAGTGATAGAATTTTGTGGGCGCTCTAACTAAAAACTAACAATCAGATCTTCAGAGGTGTTGGCTGAAACTGATCGACCTGATGTTGAGGTTTATTCTCATTATTCTTAAGGACTCTCTAGGGAGAATGTCATGTGCTTGACACTTCACATGTTTCATTCGAGATACACGGGTGTGACAGTGGCACATTAATATTTAGCATTTTTAAAGCTTATTAAAATCATGGTATGAACTCGGTACTCAGACTTTACGTAACAGGCAATTTCACTTTATATTTTGGTATCCATCCCAACAGTTAACAATTTTTTTACTTGTTATTTTTTATGTGAAAATTCTTTCAAAGAATTTTTCTCTCTGAAAATTATTCAGTGTTTAACAAGTATCCACGAGTGTAATTGCCAATAAATATTCTTGATTACGATTATATCCAAAGCAATCATAATCGTTTCTCTCTCTCTTCTCTCCTATTTTCTAAGAAACAGCTATTTATAAAATATTCTTGGATTTCAAATCCTCAGATGAATATTTGACTGTCTAACATTATTGCTATTGTTGTTTCAATCCTTATGGGTGTACGTAAGCGTGTATTGAATGCTTTTAATACAAGAGAGAGAGAGAGAAATGATTTTCTTATCAGCCAAAGTGAACAACATTCTTGTATTATTGTATTGAATATACGTTCATTCTCCTTCGTGGAAGAATATACGCAACTATTTTAAGTTTAAATAACGAAAGCCCGTCATGTGACGGTTCGATAGTCATTTACTCATTTTTAACGCAACTATTTCAAATTTAACTAATGATAGCACGTCACGTACACTCGTTAAAGTCTCCACAGACAGTGCACCTCACTTCTGCATGCAGCCGAATGTGTGTCTCGTCTGCAGTAATTTTTAAGCAAGAATATGAGGGGTTCCCAGGAGCAACGATAAACAGATATCCTAGTTACACAAATTATGTGTTTAATTGCTTATTTGGAACAAATTCTGAAGGTTAAAAGAGCTTAATTAAACCTATTTACAAAAACGTCATTAATGTTTTGACAACCTAATCAATGGATATATTAATTAAGGGTAAGTCCTGTCAGTCACAACCCGAAGCAAAGCTTCCCCTCCACTTTCACTCGTCAGCCACCTTGAGGGGAGTGGAAGGGAAGGAGATGCGAGGATGGCACGCGGGTAGCTGGAATAGGATGGCTAGATTTACAGAAAATTTGTCTAAAGATATGGAATTTTAATTAAACCAAATATACAGATATAATATATATGTATTATATCAATGTTCTAATTTTTAAATTATATAATAAACGCTCACAGAGAAAATAAATTTTTTAAAATTTTAATGAATTTTACTCTGCCATTTTCCTGCAAAACGCAAATTAAATTGAAAATTCGAGGACAGATGAGTAGTTTGTATGCTATTTATACTTTTACCCAAGTCTGATTATAAATATAAAATTATAATACTTGAAGATTCTGGAAATTAATGAACATTTTTAATGTCATGTTTTAATTTGTAGATACTTCCAAAAAGAATACATAATTCCATTTTTTGGTAAATCCGTTGATGACTATTAACGATTTTTTCTGACTTCGTATAACTGTGTAAGTCGCGTCATCGTCGGACGTGTTGTACCGCCAAGGTAGATAAAAATTATGTTTTATCTGAATAAATTGTTCATTGAAAACTTTCATACATTAAACTCATGAAATTTTAACAAGGTAGAGTAGCCTCAAGCAGGGATCATGCTTTAACGATGCGAAACTTTTCAAAGCCAGAATGAATATTTTTAGACATTTATTTATGTCAATTTAAGAAAATTTTAAAAGAAAGATAATATGAAACCAAGTTTCCAAATAAATGCCGTGCAAGGTTGTACATACATTTCTGGATAATCACTTTCGGGGACAAATTTCCAAAAAGTTTTAAAAAGAGGGGAAGGCTGGTGCTGAAATCTCTCGAAATTTTTCTGTAAACCCCGAATGGTTCCGAAAATCTTTAATTTGTTATTTGATTTCTGGAGAATATTTTCCTTTATCGCTGTCGGAAATAGAGAACAGATTGATGAAGAGAGAGAGAGACGTTATTGCTCTCTGCTTCTAAGTATTAAAAAAAAACTGAATTACCCAAACAGGTCAAGGTTTTGTATCTGTTCATCACTTTGATTCGAGATGGCGAACAATTTAATTATCGAATGTCACGTATTTTGCCGCGTCCTGCAACTGAAATACAGGGATGAGTGTAGACTACTTTGAATTTGCACTTTAAAATTACTTAAAATCACGGCACGAACTTGAGTCTTGGATTCTTTTTTGCAGGAAAGAACAAAGTTTATTTTTATTGAAGACAGATTCCAAATTCTGGTCGAATTCGCGTAGAAATGCGGTTAGAATTAATAAAATACGTGATTTTATCAATTTTACTAAAATACCCATTATAGCAGGGGTTCTTAACCTTTTTTGTGCCATGGACCCCTTTGGTAGTCTGGTGAAGGCCATGGACCCCTTCTCAGAATAATGTTTTAAATGCATAAAATAAAATACATAGGATCACAAAGGAAACCAATTATAATGAAATACAGTTATCAAAATATTTTTTTAAACAAATTTATGATATAGTAATATAGGTGCTTCTTTCTTAACGCATTAAATAACAATACAATACGTTTAAAATATAGGAAAGTTAAAGTTAAATTTTATTTTTCAAAGACATGTCAGTGTGAAGGCTGCTGTTGTTTATCTTGAAAAAGAACATTAAACTGTGGGGTGGTATTTGACAAGGCAACATGCATGTCATGTTGGACATCCAATCGATTTCGAGTTTTTGTTTTGATGGTTACAAGTGTTGAAAATCCCGATTCACAAAGATATATTGTTGCAAATGGAATTAAAGCTTCCATAACTTGCTTTACAAGGTGAGGATAGGCTTCTCTCAAGGAACACCAGAATTCTCCAAGGCTTTTTGAGTTAACTCCAACTGTAGTAAGTTTTTTGTCCTAAGATCAATGATTTCATCTTTGGCTAGGTCAACATCTTCAATACAGTTTATATCAGAAAGAAAAGGATTGCAGATCCATGGTTCAACTTTAATGCCATCAAGATAGCTTTTGAAAGAGTTTTGAGTCAAGATGCTCTTGAGAATATGTTCTCGGTGATCAGACAGCAACATGGGTGCAATGAAAACCCTACAGTAATGCAGTTTGGTAAGGGGTTTAAACATTTATTGCATACTTCCCTTTCCAAACTATCAAAAGAAAGCAATTGTGAAGTAGATTTAGATTCCATTTTAATTAGGGTTAATAACTTTGTTGATAGTATAGATGTAACTAATGAGAATAGCTCAGTCATACATTTAAAAGAAGGGGAGATTAATTTTAGTTGTATTGATGCCTCTAAGATTGAGGAGCTCAATACATTATATTATGTGTGTGGCTTCCTTTGTAGGAAGTTCACAAAAATTCACAATTGCGAGAAGTGCAAAGATTTCTTGCTCTGTCCCGACCGTGCTTTGGATGAAAATTATAAACTTTTTGCATTTATGAAAGGTCATGAACAGCTTGGAGAAGACTTTGGCCATCTCTTCCTCCCAACAGCAAAAATCTTTAATGCTGTTAAAGGTTGGGAGGAAATCTTTCAAAATAACTTTGAGTCCCTAATGTCGCCAGGAGCTTGAAATGCTTAATAGAGACAGAATCTGGAGGAATTTCTTTCCCTTGCAAGGAGTCGGGAGAAAATTTCCTGAGGATATTCCTCAGGATAAGAATTTTTTGAGGTGTTAAATTCCTTAACAGAAAAAGAGCAGATGAGGCCTATAAAGACGTTGAAACCCCTGTCAAATTCAGAAAGTATGTGTAAATAGGGATACGTTTACAGTGTATAGTTTTCTTTCTAGTTTTTACTTTCTTTACTTATAATATTGTTCAGGATTATAATAATGTAAGTAACATTGTATGTTTCAGTGCTAACAGGGATTCATTTTTTTAAAAAGTATTTTTACTATTATTTAAATTGTATTGAAGAAATGTAGATCCGGTGATTGATCCACCTATATCTACCTTATTAATTTATACTGTCCACTTGCCTTTACCAACAAGTCACCGGAACAAATATTATTATTTATGAATATGTATTTCTATCATGAAAAGAATGTCCTTATGGGAGCTGCGCTTCCTATTATTCTTCCATGGACTGGGCTCTTCCACTCCCCCCTGATTCCCCTCTCCACTGTGCGGCCAGGAGGTTAAGGTCCCCCGCTATGAGGGTATGGCCACCTGGTTTTTCCGAGCACCAATCAGCCAAGACCTCAAGCGTGCCCACGTCATCACTCGGTTTTCTATACACCCCGATAATATCAACTGCCTTCCTACTTTTCCCTTGAAAAACTTTAACACAAAGCATTTCATGGTCATCCCTCGCCTACTCAAGGTTACTCAAAATCCCACTCTTAACGCAAATGAATACGCCTCCTCCTCTTTCATCCCTATCTCTCCTATATACAGTAAATCCCTCAGGAAATATTTCTCTTGAAAATATATCCTCATTCAACCAAGATTCAGTGCCTATAACACAATCTGGTTTACAAGCCTCAATTACTGACTGAAACTCATCCTGTTTATTTTTAATGCTACGACAGTTGACCCGAAGAATTTTTAAGCCCTTACCTTCATAATCATTGATGCAGGAATCCACAGCTCCACCTCTTGTTTCCCGTAATAGTTTCCATGTTGGCTAAACGATTTCACAACATCACATATCAACCTCCCAAACTTGAAGGAACCTCTCCTATTCAAATGCATTCCATCACATCCTAAATCACTCTCTCAAATCCAGCAATTAGGATCAACAAAATAGAGACCCTGTTTACTGCATACCCAGTCTATTCCTTCATTGATATAGTCTGTTCGCCTTCTATCTACATCTCTTCTTCTAAGTACACCACTTATCACAACCTTTGCGCCAACAAACTTTCGTTTAGCGGCATAGCACAAGTCCCAAATTAACCCGACTACATGGTCATCTGTCTTTGCACTTCTAATGTCATTTGTCCCAACATTTATCATCACCTCTCCTCACCTACCATCTCTAAATTTTCAATTTTCCTTTCTAGCTGCTCCGTCTTTATCCCTGGAAAACATTCCACCATCCCTCCTTCTTTGGCACAATCAGCTCCAACAAAACATAACAACGAATCACCCATTACACGCACTTTAGGTTTTTCAGCTGCTTCTGTTTTGCTTCCACTGTTCACACCTTCCATACTCTGTTTTTTCCTATGGTCTTGATTCTCGGGTTTCCTCGTTTCAACCTCCTTCCTCTTCATTTCCTCTCGCAGTTTCCCATTTTCGGCAACTAGCATGTTAATTTTACTCCTTGCAGTCTGCAATTTGACCATCAGCCTCTGTATAATAGCTTCTTTTTCTTGGAGTAGCTCCTGACCCTTCAGCACTCTGCACTGCCCACATTTCCAACCTTCTTTCACACACTCTTCCAACTTACTTTTGGAACAGCTAAAATGATACCAATAACCACATGCACTACATTGCACTCCATTCCTTAACTTCTTCTTACATGTTGCGCACTTTATGACTATCACGCTTCCGTCATGACCCATTTTAGCCTTGAACTTTCTCTTTTGAGGAGCACTCCTCAGGCACGTCTGTCCCATATGACGGTCGGGCTCGAACTATAGCTAGTCTATCCAATTTTCAAATTTTATGTTAAAATTACTTTGTATGTGAAGAAGTAAAATAATAATATAATTTATTTCACCATTGGCAAATACACTTGCATGGTTTCATCACAGAATATTAAATATTTACAAGTCAAGACAGCAGGAGTGAAAAAATACAGATATACAAGCAAAATACAATGATCAATAACATAAAAGAGAAATGAAATCAAAAGAAAAGCAAAATCATACTTTATCATCTAGTTATTCACAGACCCTATAGTAAGTTTTCTTCAGAAGGAACTTTTTAATTTTCCTTTTGAACACTTGGTGGGATAAAGCTGATTTATTGTCCCCAGGTAATTTATTATAAATTACAGAGGCCGAGTGGTGAGGGCCTTTTTGAGAAAGTGCATTATTGTAGTCATTAATGTGAATGTGAAATAGCAAATGGGTATGGTATTCTGTATTTGTGAGAAAAAGTTGATGGTTTGATCTAGCAAAAGTTGCACAACTCAAAATGTAAATGGATGGTAAAGTTAAGATATTGAAAACAAGGGTTTATCATGTGTAAGATACTCTACATAAAGCTTTGACAGCTCGTTTCTATAAGGAAAAGACTTTACTAGCCAGTCTGCAATTACCCCAAAATATTATTCCGTAGCTTAAGAATGAATGCTCTTTCATAATGGAGGGATAATAAGCTTTCAGTAGTAAGTATCGGAGCCAAGTTTCTTATCATAAATACCCCAATGGCAACTTTTTTAGCAGCTCCATTGATGTGATCTAGCCAATCTAACTCCTTGTTAATATGCAGCCTAAGAAAATTGGTAGATGAAGTTCTAGCGATGCTTTTATTGTTCATTTTATATATGGGATAGCTTTTTTTATTGTAAAACAGCAGGTAAGCAGTTTTATTGATATTTATAGCAAGATTGTTTATATTGCACCATTCCATGATCTGTTAGCAACCTCAGCTAGAAGTGGAAGACTATCAGCAGTTACCAGGCAGGACGTGTCATTGGCATATAAGGTCAGAATGCAGTCTGAAAATTTTTTGGAGAGGTCATTCATGAAAATTATGAAGAGTAGTGGTCCAAGAATTGATCCCTGAGGAATACCAGTATTAATTTTTAGAGGTGTAGAATTAGCAGTGGTAGAGCAATTTCTAGCTCTTTGGGAATATCTCACAATTTGATAGCGGTTACTTAGAAAGGAAATAAGCCAGTTTAGGGACTTGATGCCCAAATTATGAAGTTTCGCAGAAAGTATTTTGTGGTCAATACTGACAAAAGCTTTACTGAGATCCGCATTTGCGACCAGTTTTGTCTTTCGTGGTCTTATGTTTTGCTCTTTCGCGGAAAAAAATCACGGAAAAGGCTGCGCAAAATTTTCTATATATGGAATGAATCGCATTTTCCTCACATTTTCTCTCATAGTCAGGCCTGAAAAATGTTGTTACGTTATTCTGATATGTAAAAATATTTATGCAATTTAAATAAATTAGATACGTGTTTCCAGTGGCGTCACTAGACCATGTGCTGCCCCTATGCAAGATCTGAAGTATGTACAATGAAAACGTATTACTGGTGGCCTACCTTCCAGGAGCAGCGTAATTATTGTCGAAATTGGCAAAATATAGTTGAGGAAATAAAAAATCATACAAATTCACATTGTCTTAAATTTAATAAATCAGCTCAAAAATTCAGTGAAAATTAATGTTGAGTTACAGCTTTTAGCTCATCACTTCACATTAATATAATATCATAAATTGAGTTTTATGCATGAACCTGTAATCATGGCTGCGAATGAAGCTTTTTAAAATTAAAATTACAACATTAAAAGTTTCATGGACAAACGCGTTTGTTTACGTAGCTAAAATTTTAAAAACCTACAATAATAAACTTTTTAATGTCTTGCAATTGAAAATCATTATATATTTACGAGAATATAAAATTATCATTTCGGAAATTAAGCACATTATTATCATAAGCAATAACTTTATTTCACCATGCTTTAAATATAAGACTTGAATTTATTGGCCATACATTTTTTGAGAAATAATTGACATATTTAATTCAAAATTTATATAGTTTTAGTTTGTTATAATTATGCTAGTCTCATATTTAGTATATTTAACAATTCATTTCATTGTCATTTACTGGTTATTATATCACTTGTAAAGGAATATATACTCAAATTAAAATTTATTTGGTTAGACATCACTTTGCATACCGTACCATAAACATTAAATTCATCTGAGCAATAAATCAAATGAATATCGTGCCTATTTATGTTTTATTTTGTTTTAGAATCTTCTTGAAAGCATTCAGTGGCAAAAATGTCTACACTAATTACTCTCACTAGTTAGTCACTTCATATTCCAATAATTACAAAGATAAATCTTAACCTCCAAAATTTTGTTTTTATTAATTGTTCCAGGAAAAGGTTTATTTATCAGTTTTTCATATCAAGGTAATATTTCGATTAAAATCAAATTTCACTGTTGGAAAAGAAATTAGGAAGTTATAAGTTGTCACTACCAGAGCTAAACAGCACCGTTTGAAATTATTATATGACATCATGTTAACATTAAGTAATTCCTAAGACTAAAACATCTATGGTCAACTATTTCCTTAAGGTTCCGATGGAATACATGTACGCTGCGCATATAAAGGCTAATATTACATATGGATGATTACCTAGGTTGAAATTCACTTTATACCGAGAGATACATGAGATTTATTTAGCTAGGCCATTAAAAAAAATGTTCTCAAATTCTTCAATTTAAGAAAAAAGTTTGATATTTCAAATTCACTGACATATGCAATAATGGGCTTCATCTTTTCTCGGTCTAATATAATACAAAGGATGACAATTCTTTTGATGAGCTTGAAAGTTAAACCTTTTACATTTATAAATAGTCTATACTACTCGCTGTCAACATAACAAAAATACTTTTTCAGCGGTAGGTCTCATGCTTGCAATTCGTTCTCTCTGTTTAAATAAACAGGTTAATTTATTTCAAGAATCGAAACACTTTTATAAGAATAACATCACGGAACAATATCACCGAGTAACATATTTAACAAAAGTTTCGTTTTAAGGATATTTCCATATAATTGCACTGGAAGCAAAACATTTTAATTTCTCACGTATCTAAAATATTTAGATCCCATGACGTTTTACAAATGCCTTACCTTAATTATTGACTATTTTATTATGAGAAAATTACGACAATCACGCAATAAGCTTCAAAATATCTTAATTCATTTTGTTTCAATGTTTCCGCGATTGGCCGACGGTGTCGCACGTGTCGCATTTGCCGGACTTCGGCGCGGCTGCAGTGCTAGGTTAATTGGGGTCTCGTTTGGATCGTTGAAGAATTGGTGCTCAGTTTGACTATTTCACAACTTTCTGGAAGCGTATTCGATAGGTCTTCATGGTAGGTGCCCCTGTATCGCTTTTATTGATATAAAGTTAGTTTAAAGTAGCACGTAAGATATTTGATTAATTTTTTGAACGATTTTTAAATGCATCGCATGATAGCGTATTTAAGCTTGTGAGAAATTTCGTTTAACTTCATTTCAAGTGAGTGAATTGTATCTTTTGTCAAAGGAGATCATAAATAGAGATGCCGAAAAGTTGTTTCTTACTGAAAGGTATGGTTTAAGAGTGCTCTGTTTTGCCCGAGTAGGTAGTGTTAACAGAGAGAATAAGTGGTGTTGAATAGGAATAATAATAGGAAGTGACAATAGTCTTGAAAGGAAGGCACTGGTTCCATTTAGTGATATGTCATACCTGCCAAAAAATGTTTGAATTTGGCCACCCTTGAGGTGGAGGCCAGGATCAAATGGATCTCCTGCCCCCCTCCCTCCCCCTTTGAATGACCCTGGTGAACTTAGACTACTTGATTTATATATTTTGTACATTAAATGTGTTGAAATTTTCTTTGTTCTAAATGGTAGATACTCAAACTGGAAGTGTTTGGTTTTAAATATGAGCATTTAAATATAACATTTTGCATTTTCAGGTTAAAATCTGATAACTTAAGAAATGTACTTTAGATTCAGTAAAGCATTAGCTGAATGGTTTAATATACCAGCGATTAGGAAGCGAATAAGGACATTTTATTTTATCCCTGTCAGTTCTCTTAGTACAGCCACTTCTGCTCAAGTGTGAAGTTACTTTTCTTTTTCCATAGTCTAAGGGTTAAATACTTAGTATTTCTGGCATTAGATGCACGAGGGTTCGGTATATTAAGTTGTTTCCACCAAGTGCGAGTACTTCCATGATAATTTTTAATGTGAGCACTAAAGGGTTAAGCTTGTTTAAAATTAGTGTAATGAAATGGATGCTTAGTTTTTAGATAAGTGGTTGATTTGTCTCCCCCACATGTGACTCAACATTCAGTCAATAATTATGCTGAACAGGTGGATGATTAATAGTTATTTTATTAAAGGAAGGAAGGCTGGAAGATATCCAGAGACCAAGTACCAAAATAAAATAACATTTTGGATATCACCTGTTTTTCTATGGATTGGGTACGTAAGATGCTGGCTGAACAGTGAAGGTTTATTATCTAACATGAATAATCAAACATCCTCTTCCACAAGATTTTCTGCTTCTGTAAATTTCTCTTTCAATGCTTATTGAAGAACGCTAACTAAATATAAATTTAAATTGGGTACCTGAGATAGCTGCAGAAAATTCTGTAGGTAGCAAATCTCTTAATGTTAACGTACTGAATATTATATTTGGTTAATTTTTCAAATGTCTGGCATAGTATCTGTAGCTGTGGAGAAAAATTATGCCAGTTTATTTCAATTAATTATTAAGCTGTTTTAGCTATCAATCTAATTATTTCAACTTCTATTTGATGACTAGGGTACGTATGTGTGGTGAACAACAGATGGCTGAATAATGTAGGACGACTGATTTCTCATGAGTCATGCTAAACTCAAAAAGGAACTTGCACATGGGGGGCCATGAAGCATGACATGGGTCTTCTAGGGTGATTACATCTGAGTAGCTGGTTTAGATGATGTTCATATTGAGTGAGTAATGACTCAAATTTTCTAGTTTTAGCATAAGTTATGCTTTTTCATTGCCCCCTCTGAGGTCAGTTATAAGAAGCAAATGTTGGTGTTTTGTTACTTACTCTTTCGAAAACAAATTTTGTGTTTTGTTATAATTTAATTTTCTGAACCTACCGTAATTTTCCGATTATAATACGCATTTTTTTCTCGAAATAGTTGACAAAAAGTTAGGGTGCGTAATATATATAGTTATAAATGCATACAACTTTTTTCAGGACGGAAGTCATTTATATTTTCGAACATGTTTTTACCAATAAATTGTATATTTCAATGCATTTCGATAACGAACATATTTTTACAAATAAATCACACATTTCAATGAATTTCGATAACATTCCTTTAAATATTTTTTTCAAAACAAAAAAAAAGAATTTATTTATTTACTTTAGCTGTCAGAATTACTAAAGCCTAGGAATTCATTACCACTCCCCTCACTGTCCTCAAACAGGTCCTCGGCGATCTTGTGTTTTCGCTCATCGTCTACGTAAATTGCATCGCCGAGAACATTTTACACACATCGATTGGCTTGTATGAACTGGACTCAACGTTAACATAAACGATGTCGCCAGGCAGCAAAGGTTATTCCAACGGCCCAGGTTAATACAAAAGGCAACATTGAGGCAGGTTATTATACATTGTATCGATCTTTAAGGGAAGTCAGAACATAACGTGATATTTTCGTAAACTCTCTCACACACATCTAGTTTGGCAGCAAAGCACAAACTCTTATTCCAACCGACCAGATTAATACAAAAGGCAACATTGAGACAAAATGTTTTTATATAGTGTAGTGATCTTTAATGGGAGACTCAGAATGTAACGTGATATTCTTGTAAACTCTCTCACATGTATCTCATTTCGTGGCAAGGCGAGAACTGTCCCAATACTACACATAGTCAAGTAAAATTACATTGATCTTTTCCAAAAATGTAGGTGCGTATTATACATAGTGATAAGAGAATTTTCACATTTCACTTGTGAAAACATGGGTGCATATTATATAGGTTGCGTATTATAATCGGAAAGTTATGGTATATCTGAAATGCTGTTTTTCTGGCACACTCAAATGTTTCCACTACCCTTAACTCACGCTTCAGTATAAGAAGAATGACTATGATTACCATATATTCCGGTGTATAAGTCGACCTTTGAAGCTTGAAAAAGTTTTCTTAAAACTTAAAGTAGAACATAAAATGTGAACCTTAAATTACAGATGAATAACATCGATATTTATGAAGACAGTTGATCTTTCGGTGGAGATGAACATTATTTTGAATCAGCTGTTCCAGTGTTTGCATTTAATGACATTTACTTTAGAAGATTTATAATAATTAATTTTAATACTGTATTTACTCACGTAATCCGTGTTCTTGTGTACCACATGCAACCCATATTTTTTTGACCATTTTGAGAAGAAAAAAATAAATTCATGCTTTAATAAGTTGACATATACAGCGGCGGAATTTGAAAAAAAAATCGAAAATGTGTGGGGTTTCCCCATAGGTATGTTCTCTCCATGGGGCTGAGCAGTCACACAGCAGTTTTTGAAATGCCATGCACTTTACTTTTCAAGCATGCCCGATTGTGTGTATCTTAGGATATATCGGAACAGGGCCAGTCAACCCCGGTGCACATCCACACACTAGCGCCATGTAGGCGCACATAGCAATATTAATGCAACCCATGGATGAAACAAATTAAGAGGAAACTATGGTTCTCTCCCAGGTTAAAGGAGCGTCAGCGGCTTAGGATGAATTCAGTGAATACAGATGCCAACTTATTTCAGCAAAAGTGTTGGTAGTAAATTTTTAATGACAGAACTGCTTATTTTGAGCGACAATAATAAACTTAATTTAAAGGTACGGATTTAATAGTATATAAATATTACATCATCTCAATATTGAAGATGCACCAACGGCAATATAAATCATGCATTTAAACTCGAAACGTTTCTTGGTTGTGTAGATACGGGTAAACTTCTTAGAATTCTTCGTATTTCACGAGTGTAAAAGTAGATGCAAGCCTGTTGCAATAAATTTACTATCAAAACTCACAATTTTTAAAACGTGGTTGGAAATCTTAATGTATGACACGCTGTCTCTTTTTTTTTACCGACATTTTCGGGGAAAAGGTGCGCAGGGTGAGTGAAAGTGTAGGAGATGCTTCACCTCGGGTTGTGACTGACACAGGCGTAGCCCCATTCAATTAATATATATGTTGATTTTACAATAATATCATAAGAGTAGGAATGTAATTTTTTAATGATGCCTTCCCCGCAAAGCCAAAGGCTTTTCTGCAGGTAGGGGAAAAACCCCAAGATGAATCACAACACCCATGCCCAAAGCGGGATTTGAACCCACAACTTTTGTGTCAGAAGGCAGGCCTACCAGTCTAACCCAGCTGGTACTATCAATAATAACAGTATCTGACTACACACACTTATCTTTTTATTTAGTTACCTTGAAAGCCATCGTCCGTTGGTTGGTTGGTTGGTCATGCTATGCAAACGCTAATAACTCGAGAAATAATAATGATAGAAACTCGAAATTTGGTAGGAATGCTTGATTAACACTTATTCATAGAATGAAAAATTTAAATCGTGAAAAAATTCCTTGGTTCGTCTCCAAGAGAGGCATTTCCATTTCCCATTAATTAACTTGTAAAACGCTATTTTTCAACGTGCAGACTTTTATTCATTTGGAAATTAAAATTAGAAGGAATTAATCTACGACCTTCGGAGTTGAACAGTTTTGAAGAAAAAATTATAAAGTTTCTTATTCCGTTCATCTTTTTTCACCCACAGTTCGAAATATTCCATGTTAAACGTTTAATTTGAATATTTTGTGGAAATCTCGCCATTTTAACGTGATGTTGCTATGTCGACCATTATCATTGTTACACCTCAAATTACTATTATTGTATACATCCTTCTGGGAATAAGCGTGCCTTGAGTGCTTCAATACGAGAGAGAGAGGAAGGAAGGGGAGAGATTGGCGCGTTTTGTGGAAAATAAATATATTAACGTAAATATAAAAAATTAAGTATCAACAGTGTCATTTTAGAAAAATTGGAAATAGAAAGCATTCTTAAATGAAATTCTTTGTAAACCATACGTGCTTACGAATTTATATTGTTATTCCTCGAATTAATTTCGTAACATTGGCAGAAGTTTGGAAACGAATACAAAATAAAATTCAATTAAAATTAAAAGGACATTTAAAACTGTTAACAGGCAATTTTCAAAGAAACAACAGTGGATCTTTTAATGAATTGATTTGTTTTTATAAAAGGAATTTTGGTGCTTATTTAATACAGAGTAAGTTCTATGGCTTATAATCCATTTAAATCTAATAACAGTGGCTATTATAGTTTAAAGAAAAACTTTATTTATTCACTTTACAGAATGAATTAATTTTAGGCTAGCATTGCCTATTATAAAAGGAGTTACTTCGGAATTTACAGTATGTAAAGTGGAAGTTGTACCGAATTGACTCAAGTATATTTCAAAGCAAACATCAATTTAAACTATTGAAAGTTGTCGTTTCGGAAACTGAGAAGGCAAGAGTGCTGAGCGGACGATAAATGATATTGAGGTACATTATATTCCAAAATCTATTTAAAGTATTATCAGAGGCAATTGAAGATTGAACAAATTTTTTTGTTACTGGAATTCTGCTTATTTCATGAAATTGAAATGCTAATGCATTAATCCATTAAAATCTGTTAAGAGTGGCTATTTTAGTTGAAAGAAATATATGTAAATGGTACTTTTATTCGCTTTTCAGAATGAATGAAATCTAGGTTAACATTGCATATTATAAAAGGATTTTCTTTGGAGTAAGAAGTTTGTTATGTGGTTATTTTAACTGAATTGAATCAAGTTCTCTTCTAAGTTTGAAATCCATTTAAAACTGGTGAAAGTGGTTGTTTCAGAAAATGAGAAGGAAAGAATGCTGAGCAGACGATAAACGATATTGAGGTACATTATATTCCAAAATCTATTTAAAGTATTATCAGAGGCAATTGAAGATTGAACCAATTTTTTGGAACCGGAATTCTGCTTATTTCATGAAATTGAAATCCTAATGCTATAATCAATTTAAAATTAATACAATGGCTATTTTAGTAGAAAGAAAGGTACTATTTTATTCACAAGGAATTTCTGTGAGATTTTAGTTAATTAATTAAAACAGACTTATAATATAGAAATATTCGATGGTTAAAACAGTGCACAATTTTATTCTTGCGATTTTTAAATGTTGCATTGACGAAAATTGAGATTCATCAAACCCGTTGAAATTCAACAGGCACTTGATTTATTGGTGTCAATTGTAAATTTTGCACAGTTACTTGAGTTCACATCTTCAATAATACTGTATTGTTCATATTTCTCACAAAATGAATATAAGGCTAGTTTATTATAGGCAACTTTAATAATAATTTGATTTTCTCAAAAATGGCTCTAAGGATTTTCATCTTATTTCTTACAGTTACTTGAGTTTATGTCTTCAATAATACTACATATTTTATATTTCTCAAAAAATGAATATAAGGCTAGTTTATTCTTGGGCAACTTTAACAAAAGATCGATTTTCTAAAAACCGGCTCATACGACTTTCAATTTCTAAAGATAACTAAACAACACATTAGTACATGAGAAAGTTTGTACAATGTATGTTGTACGGATTTTGTCTGTAGGTGATGGCCCATTAACCCGTTCTGCAGCTCTATTTCCATGCCCTTTCGCATAATTTATCGCCTTTAGTTTGTAGCTAAAAGTAAAGCTTAATCTTCTTCTATCTCGAGATTTTGAATTGCACTCGATTTTAAACGCTGCTTGATTTTTTTTTCGAACTGAAGGACAGTTTACGTGTTATTCACCGTTATCATCATAATTTCAACTTTCTTTCAAAAGGTAAAGGATATTTCCTAATAAAAATAATAAGATAAATATGGCAGGTATGACATTAAGAGATAGCCATTTTTTGGAAAAAAAGTGCATCTTATATGCGGTAAAATACGGTAGATAGCAGAAAAATTACAAATGCAATGAGAAAATGCAGTTATTGCAGGTTAATTAAAAACTGCATCATTAAATTCAGGGAGTTCCAGAATTCCCTTTTCCTTCAGTTGTTAAGATTGCATAGCAGAAATAAAACATTAATTTTTATAGGTTATTTAGTTACTGCAATTGGTCATAGTAACCAATAGCATTAGCATAGGGGTTCCATAAATCTTTTTACCCCTGTCATTTGGGATGCATTTTTTATATTGATTGTTTCAGAGTTCAATTTAAAATATATTTTGCTGCATATTATTTAGATATACATATTAATTATCTGAAATATTACAATTTTAAATTTGCTTTGAATTAAGCTCTTTGTAAATCCAATTGCAGTTTAACAGATGAAGTGCATCTACACAAGAAAGGTTGAATTTTTATTTCAAATTATTTGCTGTTATGCTAAAGATTTTTTATCCCAGCTCATGTTCCATTTTTCTTAGTCTTAGGTGTTATCTACTAATGAAAATGCTCAAAACTATCAACACTAAGTATTCCGGCTGTAAAAATATTTACATTTTGAAGTCCTACAAGTTTTAATACCTCTAGCATGCAATACAGCAAGATATAAATTTTCCTTAGAAATAATATTGTCAAAGAAATTACATAGAAAAAGTACGTTTTGGAATATTGAAATCAATTCAACTGCTCGAACTCTGTAGTCTCTTTAAAACTACTCCAAAGCATTCATTGCTACTAGTTTACTGAAACTACGTGAGATAATTGCTAAGACGAAAATGTGTCACTTAAACAGTTTTGTTAGGTCACCCTTACTGTAGTCAATTAAAGATAGCATGAGGATGCTTAAATAAAAGGGTAACAATGAAAGAATTAAAGATCAGACTTTTTATATACAGGGAGTCCCCGCTATTTGTTTTTTGCTCATACATTAATTCCTAATTAACAACATTGCTTCATTCTTCCATCATGATCTGTTTATTCAACATATTGACGCTTTTTCATCGTTCCGGTTTTTTGTTGTTTCACTCATATGTAAGTGCCTAAGTTACAAACATTGTTTCACTCTTCCGTCCCTGATCTGCTTATTATGCACATTGTCATAATTACTCGAATCACACTTCCGGGAATCTTGGACTCTTAGTGTTCTTGGTTAGGAACGAAATCCCTCGTTAAAAAAAAAGGGAGGCAGGCATAGTGCAGTGTGATAGCTGTGTTGCAATCTATGTAGATAATACTGGGCAGTGCATGTATGTATTCCTTACTCACTCCCCTTTCTTTCTCTTGAAAAATTAAAGTCTTTGAAAAATAGTTATCCACTTTTCATCGATCAAATTTTCTTCGGTTTCAGGAACATAATGTATAAGTGGGGACGCCTGTATTATTAATCTTGCATTATCTGACATAATTACTTTGTTTTATTTGTATAATTGGTAAAATAACTTTAATTATTGCCTTTGTTGCAGAAGAGGGAGAGAGCAAAAGAGGATGTGGGACGAGAGGGAGGTGGGTGAGGTGGGAAGTGGGTAAGGCAGACTTTCTGCTAGAGTAGATGGGAGTAGGGAAGGAAGAAGGTGGGTAAGATTTTAAAATTATTACAAAGCTTTCATTGTTAATAGTTCTAGGACAAAAATTTGTCACTTAAGCAGTTTTGTTAGGTCATGCTTGCTGTTTAGTCAATTAAAAATAGCATGAGATGAGACAGATGCTATATTTTGAATTGTAAAACTCGTTAAAAATAATTATTTTTGCATGAGAATTCTTAAATAAAAGTGTAACAATGAAATAAATGACATAAGTAAATAAAGATAAAATTTTTTATTATATTTAGTAAACTTGCATATTTTACATCATCATTTTGACATTGCTTTATTTAATTTGTAAAGTAACTTTTTTATTTATTGCAGAAGAGGGAGGAGAAATGGAGAAGAGGATGGGAGGAAGAGGGGTGGGGAGAGGGGTGGGAGTGGGGGGAGGGGTGGGAGGGAAGGCCCTCCCCACCCTTCACCCCATGCCCACACCCTCCACACCCACTTCCCTCCTCATTCCTACCTACTCTAAGGAGTAGGTGGGAGTGGGGAGGAGAGGGTTTGGAGGGTGGCTGGGCATGGGGTGAGGAGGGGAGGGAAGGGGTGGGAGGGAGGGAAGGGGTGGGAGGGATGGTGGGGGGGAAGGGATGGAGGGAGGGGAGGGGTGAAGGGAGGGGAGGAGGTTCTTTCTTTTGTTTCTTTCTTTGTTCTTCGTTCTTCATTCTTCTTTCTTCATTCTTCTTTCTTCGGTCTTCTTTCTTCGGTCTTCTTTCTTCGGTCTTTCTTCTTCACCACTCTGCTCTTCTCCCCTGAAAAAAGAAAAATTCATATTAAAAATGTATATTTTTACACTGAGTAATACTAATGAAGCCACAACATTTATTTGTTAAGTGATATTCTTCACTAATATTTTAATGATTATAATGAACAAGAATTGAATTTGCTTATATGATCATTGTATCCAAAACCAATTTTATGATTGAAAATCTTTGTATATAAATGTCTAAACAAAATTGTATTTATACCAACAATAAGCAATAAATATATTTAATAAAGGATATATTTTTCTCTATTTACTTTACTACCTTTACTACTACCATGACAGCAAAATTAAAACAACTCAAAAATGAGTGATCCTACATTTAACCAACAAGTAAACAAAAATTTGTTTTGACAAATTATATTTTCATAAAGCACATTTGAGGTTGCATCATCTATAAAAAAAATCCTAAAGTTATGGAAGTTGTATCATATTTCTTTGTAGAGGATATTAATTAGTAAACAAATGGCTAAATCACTGATTTCAATAACAAAACAATATTATTTATTATAAGCCAACTGTAAGCAAAGCTTTTTTGAACAAATTAAGTGAATGAAGTATTGTATCTATTCTGTAAAATATGCAGAATTTAAAGGAAAAATATTTTTTGAGTTTAATGCAATACAAAAATAGCTGAAAATAAACTTACTGATTGATATTTAAACAACAAATACTAAATTGAACACAGAAATTGATAAACATAATTATGAGTATTTCTCAGAGAAGGGCATTGGACTCACAAATGAGGTGTCAATTACACTCATGAATAATTAAAAATCTGAAATAGGTGAACAAAATTATTTGGTGCTGTGGATAGCAAATAATTGATGAGAGATCAGAATTATCATTTGTAACACTGGCATTGCTGTCAATATTTACAAGAAAATTCTATATAACCTTTGTATTGAATTGTATATACAATAATGATGTTTTAATGGAAATATTCGAATAAACCTCTACTTCTGTTTAACCGGTATTGTCCAAAAACTAATCAGCTGCTTGTGCTCATACCAAAGTGTTACATGTGAAATGGTATTATATTCTAAACACAACATAAAAGACAGTGATGTTGATGATGATAATGATGGTAATTAAAATTTCATTAAGGATCGTGAGGAAGACACTTTATTACTGAACAGGAAATTGTTCGTTTATAAAATTCAAGAAAAACTTATTTCAGAAAAGCACAAATGTATGAAACAACTAACATTATATGACATTTTCAAAAACAAATCAGAAAATTGCACAAAGAAACCACCCTCTCTCGAAAGTGAAATCGCTACCAGCTCAACCTACAACACTGACTGAGAAATAAATTCATAGTAGTAGAAATAAACTTCAAGAGCCTTTATTTAATTTTCAACCACGAAAAATCAAATAAAGATATTGCGGAAGGAGACAATGATCGCAAATACAAACAATGAAAAAGCAAAACCTGCAAAGCACAAGGTCACCATATACACACAAACAGAGTTCTTGCTAATGAATGAATACACCACTGAATGTTAGGAAAGCAAAGTAAGAAATGCGATTCAAGAATTGAAGAAAAGTACCACAAGCGGGATTAGATATCAGCAACGGTCATGGGATTAAAAGGACTAAGTGATGTCAACAATGAAAAATTTATGAGACGGTAGTGGGTCCTCAGGACTCCCTAGAAATAATAATGAATCCTATAAAGAAGCTGAAGGCAATGCCCTACAGAACAATGAGCTTGCACTAATGAAATATGGACCAGAATATATCTGGAAATTAAGAGAATAATTCTGCCATGACTGAGAATCACCTAGGTATTCTATTTTATTTAATAAGTGGATATTCTATCACTTAACTATCATACTGGACTAATTCTTCTATTTCAGAATGTGTATGTTACCTTATTTACCTGAATATAAGACGAGGTTTTTCCCAATTTTAGCACCTGAAAAATTTTTGGCCGTCTTATATTCGTGTTGTATGGAATAAATTTGTGTAAATAATTGTATGTTGTAAAAGTGGATGATATTTGTTTTGATGGATGTAATTCTATCCTATCACAATCAAAAGCTGGGTTGTTTGATGGCCAAAGTATGCACCGAGATACAATCACGCTGTGCCGGCCGCTACACAGCCACAATGTATTGCTTGAGTTCCAAAACTGGATACTTCATGCACTAAAATGTATCTCAGTGTATCTAAAGCTATAGAATAAATAGTACTTGTTGAAAGCAAAAACGCAGTGGTTTTTAGTTTTACAGTTTGCATGTAGATTTCATGCACGTTCAACTTTTCACTAAAGGAATTCCATTTTTCACTTTAAAATATGGATGATTATGTTGAGAGTAGAGCTTCTACATCATCACAAATATCAAAATTAATGTATAATAGTTATGATAAGATCTTAAAAAACAGGCTGAAGAAACGTAAAATTGCATCGCAGAAAGCATTTTGTGCTACACAGTTATTGAAGAGCAAAAAACAACAATGGCCTGCAGGTTACATGGGAGGCTATACAGATGAAAGCCTTGGAAATAGCAACATCATTCAAGGAATCACAAAAGCATTTCAAACCACATGTTAGTTGGATTACCAGGGTTATGAAGCAAAATAGATTCTCTCTTCATCAAAGAACAACATTGACACAAAGATTTCCCTCAGATTACATCAGTAAATTTGTCAAAATTACTGATTTAAATATTTTTCTCAAGTACTGAGTTTAAAACAAGAGGGGTGGGTCATCTTATATTCAGAGTCATCTTATATTCAGGTAAATATGATAACTTCCACATACATCATTATTAATCCATACTCAAACAGAGAAGTTAGACATTCACAATAATTCATGAGTATAATATCCACCTGGCAAGGTGATCCAGATTTGATTTCCTGTCACAGCAGAACATTTCACTTAAATTCATGCTTTTCCATATTCTAACTTATCCCATTCACACAGGAATGTATGGTTCAGTTTTTCTATAAAAGACTTAGAAAAGTAAAAACAAAAGCCACTTTCAGAAAGAAGGAACTTCTATGAACAGAAAAAATAAAAGAGACACATAAATGAATTTGCTTGTAAATTACTGTATCTGCCCGAATAGAAGCCACCCCGGATTTAAGCCGACCCCCCCAAAAATTTCCATAATTTTTTGGCAAAAACGTAAATTTCGTAGATTTTATGCTGAAGTGTGCCGGGCATTCATACATATCTTAGAATACATTATTCAAGATCGAAGAAATGTGTGGGAAATGGTTTAGTTGTTGAGATTTTGAAATATTACTCCAATTAATAATTTTGCATCGTTGAATAATGTTCCACATTCAGTGACAATAATTTCATTCATCTTCATTTTCACAAAAGGTCAAATATAGTAACAGCGATCTCGCTAAGAAATTTTTTCATCCAAGTCTATTTCCAATGAAATTAGCATATATATTGCCTTAAGAAACTGCATTTTTATAATTATACACGTTCCATGTAAAGTTTTACCGAAATTCAAACAGTTGAGCGTTCAAAGCCGTCAACGCATTTTGCACAATCGTCAATTTACGCAAGCGATCTCGCCAAGATATTTTTTCATCCAAGTCTATTTCTAATGAAATTAGCATATACATTGCCTTAAGAAACTGAATTTTTATAATTATACACGTTCCATGTAAAGTTTTATCAAAATTCAAACAGTTGAGCATTCAAAGCTGTCAACGCATTTTACGTAATCGTTAATTTACGCAAGCGATCTTGCCAAGATATTTTTATATATATTAATCCTAGGTCAAATATTTACTTTACGAAAAATATAGTACTATCATTTGAACGCGAAGGCAATGAGAGACTTCGAGATTTAATTATAACCCAAATTTTCCTCGGACTCGTGCCGAGGGGTGATTTTTTCATGATAGATTTTGACAAAAAACATCAGCTTGTATTCGGGCAGATATGGTACACTTTTAAATCATCTAATAAAATGTTCAATGAATTTATTGATTCAAAAATGACAAGAGCATTAGCAGAACATGAGCATTCTAATGAGCAATGTTAGCATACAAAAAATAATCTTCAATAATAGGCTTTGATACAGAGTTAATGAGAAATGCAAAGTGAAAAAATTGCTGGCACTAAGAATATAAGGTCAGACTCCAACAATGTAAACCTGTAAATATGTTCCTCAACAAAGATTGGCAACAAACTAAAGTTAAAATGTAATTTTAACTCACTCATCCAAACTTTTAATCAGAGAATAAAATACTCAGACAATGTAAATGTGTAAATACATCCCCCAAAGAACGACAACAAACTAAACTTAAAATGTAACGGGAGTGATAATAAAAGGTCAAACTCCAACAACAATGTAAATGTGGAAATAATTTGACTCCCCGCACATGACCACAATAATCCATGCACATGGATAATCAGGTCCCGGATAATCAGCACGTTACTGTACTCTGAAAAATAAATGTGACCAATTATCTGCCAAATGTGGAAAATTTGAATATGCACGGTTGACCAAACATGCAACAGTATGCATGCTCTAAAACTTTATAAACGGTACCTGGATACCACTAAAATTGCCGATTAGGAAAAAAATCTCTGCACAACACTGTTGCCGTTTTCATAGAACTCATATAAGACAAAGTAATAATGTTTTCATTTGTTTGGTGAGCACTGCTCTCTCCCCTCCCTCAGTCTCATGTAAGTTAAGTTCAGTGCCACTTTTTACAGTTTTTTTTTGTAATAACTCTTATTATGGCATCAAAATGTAAAGCATCTTCATGTGGTAGTGAGACTAAGAAAAGCCACAAAGTTATGACATTAGCTGATAAAATTAAGATCCTTGATAACATATGAAATCATATGAGTGTAGCATCGGTAGGCCGGGAATATGGCATGAATGAGTCTGCCACACCTACGATCAGGAAGAGTGAAGAGAAAATACGTTTGTGTGTTAAGACTTCTGCCCCTTCAAGTGCTAAGATTTCTCAAGTACCTAGAAGAGATCCGTTCATGGAAAAAAATGGAGAAATTATTGAATGTGTGGATCAGTGTACAAGTGTACAAAGAAGACTGTTGTTGATAGTGTAGCTATACGTAAGAAAGCTTGTAGTTTGTATGATAGAAGTGCTGCGGGTGCAAGTGAATTTCATGCAAGTAAAGGCTGGTTTGCCAATTTTACGTGATGCTTCAACCTGCATAACATGAAGCTGATAACAATGCAGCTTCACAATTCAAGCCGTGGTTCCTTGATTTCATTAAGGGAAAAGGATATGCTCCTGAACAAGTGCTTAATGCAGATGAGATGGGACTTTTTTCATAAGATGACTAAAAGGATATACATCACCAAGGAGCAGAAGGTAACGCCTGGGTTCAATGCCTTTCAGGATCGGCTCACTTAGCTTTTTTCTGAGAACTCATCGAGTGACTTTAAATGCAAGCCTTTAGTTAGTCTACCGCTCTGCTAAACTGCACACATTAAAAGGAAAAAAACTGCCAGTTGTTTGGTGTCATAACAAAAAGGCTTGGGTAACTGGGATGCTATTCAATGACTGGTGGCAAAATCATTTTGTGCATGAGGTGAAAGAAGAAGAACCTCGACTTCAAGGTTCTACTAGTTTTGGATAACACTCCTGGTCATGACCTTGATGCACTGCAATTCAGCCATCCTAATGTCGAGATATTATTTTTACCACCCAATACCACATCCATCCTGCAACTGATGGACCAAGAAGTAATAAAGACATTCATGTCTTACTACACAAGAAATGTCTACAGATGTGCAACCCAAGCTATAGACTCCAGTGCTTTCGAAAACTTAACCAAGTTTAACATCAAGGACTGTATTGATATCAAAATATCATGGGACAAGATAAAGGAATCTACAATTAATGCATGCTGGCACCATGTTTGGCCTGAAGTCGTGAACGATTTCAAGGGCTTTCCGACCATTGAGAAGGAAATTGCTGATATTGTGGAATTTCCTACAGAAATCAGAGGTGAGGGGGTTTGATGACATGAGTGACGAGCGAAGTGATAGTGATGAAGATGTTGAAGAGTAAGAACCAATCCTCACAGCAAAAACTGTGTCTGACTTCCTCTGCTAGGCAGACGAGAACGCAGACATGGCTGTGGACATGGATCCCGTAATGGAGAGAAGCATTAAATTTAAAAGAGTTTAATGACCTTCTAGTGCCCTACAGGGAAATCTTGAAACATTTGCAGAGGAAAGCCAAACCAAATAATAAATGACTTTATGAAGCATAAATCATCCAAACCATTGACTTCTGCATGTTTCATTAGAGTTTGAGGGCAAATTTTCCAATGATCCTGATGATCCATCGGCCTTAGACTAACCACTCAGCTTCCAAATCTATCATCATGTGTGTATAAAAAATCTACATACAGTAAAACCCCAATTTAGTGAACCTGCATTTAGTAAAGAAACCTACATTTAGTGAATATATTTTTTGGTCCTGGCCAAGTTCTTACATAAATAACGTATTATTTCCCTGCATTCAGTGAAACCTGATTCAGTGAAAACCACGTATTTTGTGAAACAAAATCTCAGCCTCTCCAAAATTAATACCTCAATTTAAGGTAAAATTGCAGGAATAAACCATCAATTTGGCAAAATCGCCAGCCACCATCATTAACGCAACCCAGCAACAGTGGCAAATGCTGAATAACCGAATTGGTAATAATGACTTAATGGATCCCAGCATGTGATTAGCATTTCAACGATAGTGTTGTTTCAACACTTCAACTTCTAACAAATTTATATTTTTCCTATACAACATTTGTAACCTTCGTTACAACTTTATATAAGGTTCAAAATCGTATCGCAAATGAGATATTTTGCCATGGACATAATAAAAAGAAAGAATAGTAATAATTACTAATAAGTAACTGGGTGTTTACCAGTCCATGGAACTGCAAGGAAGTTTATAAAAAAAATGTCTATAGATGTCATGGCGTTTATTTCTCAATATGTGATTGGTCAATAGAGAGGCATCCTCTGAAATTTCATGGTTGCATAAATTACAGTTAAGACTTGTTTCAAATACCTTAATTTTCCGGCTATATTTAATAAGCATACAGTATAATACACACATCCTTTATTGTAAAAAAAACATTTATGAAAACTGAAATTGCAAGGAAGTTATAAAAAAATGTCTGTGGATTTCATGGTGTCCATTTCTTGATCTGTGATTGGTCAAGAGAGAGGCATTCTCGGAAATTCCATGGATGTATAAATTACAGTTAAGACTTGCTTTTGAATAATTTCATTTAATAATACTATTTCCAAGTACAAATTTTGAAAAATATAATTTTAAAGGATTTCAAACTTTACAATCACAGATTTCTATTTACAGTAAAATCTCGATACAACGTATCTCTGCGGAGCATGAATTTTTATATTTTCTACTCAAAGTATGGTATACTAAAAATACCTATAATGAGTACCGTATTTTCTCTGGAAGTATCTCGGTAGGGGTTAGGCATTCTCCTAAGTCCGGCTCAAACCGAAACCGGCGAGAATGCAAGTCTGACAAGAGATATAATTCCTAGAACTTAAGATTTTATCTCAATGCTATTGTGAAAATACGATAGGGATAACTGATGATCGGTTCTAAATTTTTTCAGTTCAGAAAATCTCTCCTTTTGGGATTTTGGCAGAGTTCTGTAGATCTTTTCGTGCTAAAGGCTAATGATGCCTTCAAAGTTGGTGTGAACGACTTGAATGTGCAAGAATTGGTTATAGCTGAGTCATTTATGGATGAAAGCATACGTTAAAACCACAATCTATTTTCAGGACCTCTGAATTTAATACGTCTCATATTGTGCCCAGGAATATCAACATCTTAAGAGTTTCTTATTATTTATCATAGAATTACGTTTAAAAGACCCTCATAATCAGCAAATATACCTTAAATTGATGCTTACATCATAATCTCACATATTTAACAGCATAAAATACTTTAAATTTGCAAAAAACAAGGTCGGATAGTGCTGAAAATCTGTAATTGTTATAAAATTCTTAGTTGATCAATACCAATGTCGACTGTGTTTCCTTAGGATTTCTTCCCCCATACCCTTTTCCCTCCATTTTCATTCTTCTTCTGCATATTTTGATTAAAAGCCATTACTTATTCATGTGAAAAATCGAGTTCCTAAAATTATAACTTATCCAAAATCAATAATTTTGTGCTAGTGTATTTATTATTCAATGACTGCAAAATATTTAAAGAAACGTTTTTGTTAGTAGTTGTGCTTACAACATTCTACTAAATTCCCTGTGAAAAACGGGGTTCTTAAAATTAAAAGCTTATCCAAAAACAACAATAATTTTGTACTAGTGTATATATTATCCAATGATTGCAACATCCTTAAAGAGACGTATTTCTCAACATTTAACTAAATTTCTATGTGATAAAATCGGGTTTTTAATGTTGAAAGGATCAATAATAATTGCTTTCAAAAAATTAATATTAAAGGTGTTAATTAGTATTTATGCCTATCATAAACTATTTTAAAATAAATGTTACATTTATTGCTTATTTACAAAAATAATGAAGACAATGGGAGTGAAATTGCTGGTACTGAAATTGAGCGGGAATGAAATTACTGGGACGGAGATTACCGTACTGAAATTACCGGGACCAAGATTACATAGAACCATTACACGCAAGTATTACTTCAGTAAATACGGTATACTAGCGGAAGTGCCCATTGAATTTCGTCCGATTTAGTGAATCTAAAACTTCAACCACGTAACATGTAAACATTGCAAGAATAAGACAGCACACAGTTTTAACCGTTGAATAAAGTAAAAATGAAGAAAACCAGTTCGCAATTACCAATTTAGATGAACGAAAGAAAAAAATCTTGCACTCTGAAAAATCAAAAATTACATGTAAACTTATGGAAAAATAATTACTGAATTAATCACCTCCCCTCCTAAATTCTTCTTATTGCCATATAGCCTATGTTACCCACAGGATAAAATTATATACCTAAATTATATACTTATGCTAAGTTTCGTGACGATATCTTCAAAGGTGTGGAAATCACAATTTGTGGAAAACCTATGTCTAATTACACAATGTAATAAGAATTTGTTTATGTTGTTTTTTCGATGTTTCTTGAATGATTCAAAGGTGCTGAGTGAAAATCTGGCACTGGTTTCGTTATGCTGTCAATAATTAAAAAAATATCCTTTTTGGTTTGCATGTTGGATACAGCATGTTGGATACAGCAGAGCAACAAGCAAGCATTATTTCAGATGAGAATGGCCTCTCCAAAAATTTATTATTTATCGTAGATTACGTTTAAAAGCTCTTAATCAGTGATTTTACCTGAATTTGATATTTGAGTCACTATCTCACTAAGTTAACAACATAAAATAGTTTAAATTTCATTGTAGAAACATGGTCACAGCTAGTGCCCCCCTGCCAAGAGGGGGGCACTAGACGAACCGGGTTAATTACAGTCATGAGATCCCTGGCAGGGTCCTTTTTGGAGGTGGACCCAGCGATGTGCCATGGAAAGTCATCCAAAACAGCACACTTTGGAAAATCATAGCCCGAAATGGCAGTTTACATAGCCCATAACAGCACACATTTCATGGCTGGAAAGGATTTGAGATTTAATGGATTACTGGGAAGGTGCACCTCCTGGGGAGCGACCTGGGATCAGTAAGAAGGTCGTCATCTTGTCTGACAATCTTTTCTTAGTTGAGCACAGTGTTTGTGTCTGTACACAGCATATATAGTTGTGTATTGTGAATTTTAAGTGATTATTTTACTTTTGAAAAAGTTACTTATTTTTACCCTACGAGAAAATGGATTTTTAAGTTATATCCAGTAAAAGGGAGATGAGTGCTTGGTGTTTGATAATTATAAACACGGTAAATTTCACACCCGTAAAAAGACTGGCAATAATGCTTGGCACTGTTTCATTAATGGGTTTAGTGCTACAATCACCACAGATGCTAAGATACCTGTGTGAATAAATCCGAACATTGTCACAACAGTGTGGAAGTAAGACTGTTGGAGAGACAGGAGCTTAGGGGAACTTGTAAGAGAAAATCTATTGATGAGTATTGCGGCCAACCTATTAAATTAATTAGAACTGAATTATCTTCTGTGCAAAGCAGCGAGGTAATTATGACAGACATTTCAACTGTGAGAAAAGCCATTTATAGTGAGCGATGCAAGATTTTCCTCCCATCCCAAAAAAATATTCACGAAGCTTCAACTTCGGTGATTGAACATGATACTAAAATGCATGGAGATGAAAATTTTACATTCGTAGATGTAGAATCTCAAATAATTGTGATTACCTGCAAGTCAAATTTATCTTTTTTAAATCAGAGCTGCGAAGAATATCTGGTTGATGGAACATTTATGTATAGCCCGAAGCAGTTTTACCAACAATTCACAATTCATGGCCTTAATAGAGGTTATTATTTCCCTCTTGTGATGTGTTTGCTACCTTTGAAAAGTGAGGATTGCTACATTAGGATGTGGCACTTCTTAAAAATACATGTATAGAAGAAATTGGAATGGATCTACATCCCTCTTTATTGTTGCTCGATTTCGAAGCGGCAGCTCACTATTCAGCTAAAACGGTGTTCCCTGATATCGAAATCAAGGGCTGTAGATTCCACCTTGGCCAGGTCTGGTGGCAAAAGATACAGTCGGTTCCCAAACTGAGAACTGCTTACAAGAATGTGGATTCTGATGCTGATAAATGGCTGAAATGTTTTTCTGGAATGCCATTATTGCCAGCAAAGGAAGTTCCTGAAGCATTTGCTAAATCATTCAGCATATCACCGGCAGAAAGTGAGTGCATGGAGTTTTCCAACTACATTCTAGAGAACTAGGTATATAGAAAATGAAATTTTCCATCATAGTGTATGGGCAGAAATGCCTAATTCAGAATTTGAACAACAAATAGCACAGAAAATTTCAATCAGCAGTTATGCGCTGAATTTTATGGGGCTCATCTGAATGTGTTTAATTCTATTGAAGTCATGAAGAAAATTCAAGTTGTGACTGAATTAAAAGTCCAAGAGCACCAGAAAGGAGGAAAAGTAATCAAAAGGAAATTTGATAAGAGAGAATGAGGGTACTATTCTAAAGACGTCTTCTCTCTATGAAGCACAGGATATTGAACATCTACAGTACATGAGGTGGACTGGACTCAGGTTTCAGGGATCTGAACTATTTCAGAAATAATTTTGTTTTATTTAATAATTGTCATGCCATAAGATGTTAAATCGTGTTATTTTAAGGGTTTTGAAGGGCAGTGACATGTGAAAAAATTCTTTTCTTTTACGAAAATTGTTTTTGTTTAATAATTTTAACGAATTAAAGAATATAAAACTTTGATTATTCTAATATGAAAAATGATTTATGTTATAACCTCTTCGTAATTTAAAGTGCAAAGCTGGTCTTAAATCTGATCCTCGTTAGCACCTCTCCCCCAATCCAACTAAAAATGTGTGCTGTTTGGGCTGTCTCAAAGGTCGAATTAAGAATGTGTCCTGTTTTGGAGAACTGCCATGCCATGAGCATATGCCTGGAAAATAAATGCCCGAAATTCCAGTTATCCTATTAGGAAGATGGTCTACATCTAGTTTCATAATCATAATAAAATTCAATTGACATACAACAATTCACACAGTCAACAATACAGCGAATCTTAAATAAATATTGAAATCAATGAAGGAATGCGACAATCTAATGTTATGTAATTTGTTTAATTTTATAATTATTGTAAGGAATATCTTCTGATGTTAATGCCCATCAAATGAAGGTATGAATATATTATTGATACTTTTAAGAAGCCGCCAATGTCACTGTGGTGAGAATTGGTGCTTTACTAAAGCAGGGGTCTGCACAGAGTCGGGACTAGGTATTTTGGCACCCTGGGCAAAGAACATGAATCTCACCTTTGGCCCGAACCCTGTATTTTATGACGTAAAAAATAGTAATTGTAATTACTGTCACCAATCTCACTCTATCACGTCATTTCAATAAATTTTATTGCTGTAAATATATGTGTTTATATAAAATACATATATGCACATATAATCACAATTTTGGTGCCTCCTAGAATGATATGCAGGGGCAACAGCCCTGCTCGCCCCACCATCGTCTCGGCCCTGGGTCCGCTACATGGTGCGCAGGAGCATCATGGCTGCAGCACTGGAGCAATTGGTGCTTCATGGTTTCGGTCAAGATTTCCCCCCTTATATATATATATATTATCCACGAGCATCAGACGAAGTAACCATGGCTCGCCACGGAGGATGCCTCGGATGTGCGGTAATCCGCCACTGATTATATATGTAAATGGCAATCTTTTATTACGAGGTACTTTTTACTGAGAGTTAATGAAAACTCAATTAAGAACATTTTTTTCCTCATGTTGTCTGACCTATGAATGGGTTGCAAGGCATTCCACTGGGTCATGATACAATAAGTTTGAAAAACAATGATATAATATATAATGCTCTTATTGGCACCCATCAATTATTTATTCTAATCAAAGAACTTAATATTTTTAACATTTTAGACTTAAACATATCCGAAGGGGGAAAATATAGGCCTTAATAGATTACTTTCAAAATTTACAATAAAAAACTAGCAAACTGCTACACGTTAAAATTTTATCACAAATTGCTATGCTATTTGGCATACATAAAGAAAATCACTGCACTGCCGACATCATGCACTGTCAGAAAATTGTGACCAAGCGATTCATAGACTCGGACTCAGCATGGCTAATCTTTACTCGGCTAGTTAAGAATTGGTTATGCAAAGTTAATTTCAACTGAAAGCCGCCGAAGTCACTGTGGTGAGAATTGGTGCTATACTAAAGCAGGGATCCGCAACGTAGTGCTCAGGAGCATCGTAGTTGCAGCACTGGAGCAACTGGTGCTTCATGGTTGCGGTCAAGATTTCCCCCCTCATATACTACATACAGTGAGTCAAAGTAAAACTCATACACTGCTGTATTGCTATAAGTTGCATATGGATAATACAAAACCCTTAATTGGAAACATAAGAAAATGTATATCATACGTCAGATTTTGAAAAATGAAAGCACATGCATTTATTAACAACCATTCATTAATAAAAATAAATCATACATTCATTTAAACAGAAAATGTTACCTCAAACTACAACTTGTACGCGTCAAAATAAAACTCGTACGCTCTGTCCCTAAGAAGGACAACTGCTTCACGTAGTCATTCTACTCCCTCTTAGCTCCTGTGCATCGCTCAGTCCAGTGAGGTGTCTCGATATGGAAGGTATTGTGCACAAAATGGGTCGTCAAAGAGGACAAACAACTGTGCAGGAAAGAGAACTTATAATTCAACATTTTAACAGGGAAAAATCTTTAAGAGAAATAGGACTCATTCAACTGTGCAGGATGTCATTAAACGCTACCGTGGAGACAACAGAGTGAAAAACAAAAGAAAGAAAAAAGAGTTCACGAAAAATATTTAATGAGCGAGACGAGAGGTGGGTCGTCAGAAAAATCAAGGAAAATCCTAAACTAAGTGCACCAAAGTTGGCTCATGAAGCAGAAAAATATTTAGGAAATCATGCTAACCCGGGAACAATAAGAAATATGTTGAGGAAACACGAGTACTATGGTCGGGTAGCTAGGAAGAAGCCGTATGTGAGTGAAAGGAACATGGCAAAATGAAAAGAATTTGCACAGGACCATGTAAACAAGGATTTTGAATACTGGAAAATCGTAATTTGTACAACCTCTTCGGGTCTGATGGTAAGTTATTGTTTGGAAAAAAGCAAATCAAGAATTAAAAGAGAAGAACTTGCGCCCCACTGTTAAACAAGGCGGAGGATCTGTAATGGTATGGGGCTGCATGTCAGCTGCAGGTACCGGAACTTCACAATTTATTGATGAAAATATGGACCCAGAACATCTACCTCGATACCTACACACAGAGCCAATCTGAAACCTAGTGCAAAAAAATTGGGAATCGGGAACATCTTTAAATTCTACAAGGACAACGATCCTAAACATAAAGCCCTCAGAGTTCGCACCTGGCTCCTATATAACTGCCCAAAAGTAATAGAAACCAATCTCCGGATTTGAATGCAATTGAAAATTAGTGGAGTAAGTTGGAAGAGAATATACGCCATCACACCATTAACAATAGAGACGACTTGAGACGAGCGTTATCTGAAGAATGGTCCAAGATCAATCCTTCTTACTGTGAGAAATTAGTTCATTCTATGCGCAAAAGGCTTGCAGCCGTCATAAAGAAGGGCAGACTACCTACGAAGTACTAAATGTTTTATATTACTCTTTATTTTGTAACAATTAAATAAAATTTTGTATCAGTACGAGTTTTATTTTGAAGAGTACGAGTTGTAGTTTGAGGTAACATTTTCTGTTTAAGTGAATGTATGGTTTATTTTTATTAATGGATGGTTGTTAATAAACGCATGTGCTTTCATTTTTCAAAATCTGACGTACGATATATATTTTCTTCTGTTTATCCAATTAAGGGTTTTGTATTATCCATATGCGACTTATACCAATACAGCAGTGTACGAGTTTTACTTTGACTCACACTGTATATTATCCACGAGCGACAGACGAAGAAACCATGGCTCGCCACGGCGGATGCCACGGATTCTCGTCGCATAGCGATCCCTCTCTACGCACAGTCTACCTTCTTTGATAGTCACTCCTTTACATTTAGAACACGTAATCATAATCATTCATGCTCAATTTAATAAATAAATGAATGGATACCCATACTCCATCGAAATTAACGGCTGTGTTTTCTCTTCGTTGACCACTTACTACTTAATGTCGATCTGTTTGTTCTCGCTGTTAATCATTCCGATAACGATCATCCTCTCCGCTCCAGGTTTCTTTGAAGACGTTCTCTGCTAGTAAGACGACGGAGAATATGCGCGGCCGTATGGAATCTTCCGCCAGCGAAATATATGTATGTACATACATACAGGCAGGGAACAACCTTCGAGGGGATAGAGAAACTGAAATTAAGACATTCTCGTTGCCGTATAAAAAGTCAAGAGTATAGTATACAGTATATAAAATACTTACGTCTTTTGGACAAAAATGTTGCAAGAAACGTCCAATTTTCACGACACGTACATAAATACGTGTTTAATTGACGACCTCTAACTTAGTTCAACCTGGTTCAACCCATGTGCTACGCTGTGCGTCAGAAGGGAGTTCGAGCACTAGGAAAGGTGTGGGGAGGGGGGCGTTCGAGAAGGGAGGGGGGCGTTCGAGAAGGGAGTGGGAGGGGGTGGGGAGAGAGGAAGAAGACGGGAAGAGAAGAGTTGGTCGACGCATTGCCGAGCGAATACCTTTCCATCGTGGCGTTTTACAGCGGCCGCCTAATTTGACTGGAGGCAAGGCAAAAAAGCACTGGTCGAATTAACGTGTGGTGGCTCGCAATGCCAGCGCAGCGGGTTCGAATACTGTCGAGGGCATGATAGTATGTATGTATGCAATTACACTTGCGAAATATTAATAAACACTGGATAATTTTCAAAGTAAAAAATCGGTACAATATACATTGTACAAATTTTCTCATATACTAATGCGTCGTTTGGTTATCTTTTGAAAAATACGATCTATGTAGAATCATTATAAACATCAACTTAAATAACTATTCGAAATTTGATGAAAATCGTATGAGCCGTTTTTTACTTTCTCATATACGTGTATTTCCGAAAAATCTCGAGGTCGAATTTTTACGGAAATACACGTTTTAGGTGTCGCTGAGTCCGAAAAAGTGGTTTTCGCAATGCCGTCTGTCTGTCTGTTACTGGATCTACAGGCTAAACGGTAGTGAGAAAATGAATAAAATCTTAGGCATTCTATCGTACTGAGCAGAAGCTATGAAGAAATGGTTGACATTGCTCAATAATTAAGGGAAGTCTATTCTAGGCAATTTGATTTTCTCAAAAACGGCTCTAACGATTTTGTACCGTTACTTCAGTATACGTCTGCAATAATAGTACATACTTCATTTTCCTCAATGAATGAATATAAGGCTAGTTTAATCTTGGGCAACTTTAAGAAAAATTGGATTTTCTAAAAACCGGCTGATACGATTTTTTCATTTTCTAAAGATAACTAAACGACGCATTAGTATATGAGAAAGTTTGTACAATGTATGCTGTACCGATTTTTAGAGAATCAAATTATTGGCAAAGTTGCCTAAAATAAACTAGCCTTATATTCATTTTTTGAGAAATATGAACTATGTAGTATTATTGAAGACGTAAACTCAAGTAAGTGTACGAAATTTGATCAAATCGTTGTAGCCGTTTTTGAGAAAATCAAATTGTGGTTAAAAATGCGTGGAATAGACTCCCCTTAATTATTGAGCAATGTCGACCATTTATTCATATCTTCTATTTTGTATGATAAAATGCCTAAGTAGGAGATTTCATTCATTTTCGCTCTACTGTTTAGGCTCTAGAGCCGGGAACAGACAGGCCCACAGACAGACAGACGGACGGCATTGCGAAAACCACTTTTTCGGATTCAGCTACACCTAAAATGTATATTTCCATCAAAATCTCGAGATCGATTTTTTTCGCGATTACAATACTTTCTCAATATACTTCGTATATGAGAAAGTAAACATACTTCGAATCACTTTTCCCATTGAAAAAAGAATAAGTAAACAGAATGTTTAGGTATTGTTATGGATAACAAAATATCGATGCGCAATTAAAATTACACTTGGCCGCGTAAACATTGCGATCAATAATCAGGAAATTTTATCATAACAACGGAAACACTGGTATCACTTAGAAACGTACTTAATATAAATTCAGACGGAAAATTGAAATATCTCAAAGAATCCATTTCATGATGCAAAAAGTTTCAAACAAAAACTGTAGGTAATTATATTTTTCAAAACTTTGATAACGGCAAATATTATTACATAAATTAACACCCAAAGGCGACAATTAAAAGAAACGTAAATTTTATAACAATAAGCCTCCGCTTCCGGATGACATTAAAATATTTTAAGTAAGCACTGTCTCCGGCACCGCCAGACCACATCCGTCCAAATGTCGGATGATCTCTAATCGCTTCCATTTATGGATTCCGCCCGTTATCTTTCGATGAAGTACCTCGCTGTTGAGAGGTACCTCATCGGTAATTCCCGTGCTTTTGCACTTAAATAAAGGCTTGAAGATCGAAAATAAGATTAAAACTTGCTCGAAATGACCGAAGATACGAATTTAATACAAATAAATCGAAAGCATTATTCATGTTATTTATATTTTTTATCTATATCACTAAAATCCTATTTCTGGTTTTCTCTCTCTCTCTCTCTCTCCCTCCCTCCCTCTCTCTCTGTCTCTCCCTCTCTCTCTCTCTCTCTCTCCCTCCCTCCCTCTCTCTCCCTCCCCCTCCCTCCCTCCCACCTCCCTCTCTCTCTCTCCCTCCCTCTCTCTCCCTCTCTCCCCTCTCTCCCTCTCTCTCTCTCTCTTTAACGCTCTATACTTCAGCCATTGTTAATCTCCGGGAACTTCAGTCCTCTTAAGTTTATTTTTTATCGAGTCATTCAACTAATTTTCTTAATTCGTACGGGCCCTGTTGATAAAGGGCGTTACTTTATTCTTTCTAAAAATATGTATTTAGGAGTGGCAGTTGACTGTCTGGAAAGCGACGGGGAAGCCACGGCGCTCCTGGCTCCATCGGACGCGCGGAAGGGGTGGAATGAGGGTTTGTCGGTGGGTTCGTGGTGGGAGAACTTACGGACGGCTTTGCCTGAGCCGAGGTGGAATGCGAGACAAGACGGGCGAGAGATAAGCTACTCGGCGCACTGCCGGTGGAAGGTGAGGGGGCCTTCTCCTCGGGGGAGAGGGTTTGACCTAAGGTGGGGTCTTGCGGTCTGGTTATGAGAGGAGGTGGAGAGAGAGACGGATGGCGCTTGAGGATTGATGAACAGCTGCACTTGGAGGCGCGGCTGAATTAGTTAGCGTAACGCTCTATGTTTCAGCACGATCGGGAGTGAATCTCGATTTGTCAGACGATTCTACGGTGTCTTCCATTCAAGCGCTTCAGAATGGATTTCGATTCATCGGAGCGATGAGCCATGCCTAAGGCAAATTATTGATGGTGGCACCTTCAAGACGACCACCAATAGATGTAGACCGCGAGAGCGGCGCAGCGTTAAACAGATCCGAAAATGATCGCGTCAAACTTCCTCCCGGCACGGAAGCGAGGGAGGATGGCAAGGCCGGGGATGAGAGGCGGCTAAGCCTCCCTCCCTCCGACCAGCGCATGGTTGGACGGCCACCGAACTCCGCCGGGGTGGAGAGACAACCCCGACGATAACCCTCTCGACACCCGGTAAGTCGAGAGCGAGCGGTCGGTGAAACAGAAGACGATCGCTCCCACCGAACTCTCGGAGCGAGAGAAACAATAAAACAGCAATAACAACAAAAGTAACAATCAAAACAACAAACAACTTAGCAACAACAACAACAAGATAACAAAAAAACTTTCCTACCTCAAAAAACGGATGAAATCCGGAGAAAACCACACAAAGCAGGTAGTCAAACGGAGAGCGGAAAACTAAGCGTCCGATCGGGTCGACGTCCGGTTTGTGTGTGTGACTGGTATTTCTTAACTTTTATAGCATTTAAAAAATAAAATATATTTGACGTTTTTATATATTCGTATTTTATATTTTTTTATAAAACTGTCGGGACATGAATTTTAATATTCTAGGTTTCAATCAAAATCTACTGTTACGTAAGCATATTACTATTGCGACAAGAAAAGTTGCTCGAGTTTTAACACTTTTAACAACAACAAGGTTTCTAAGGCAGCAGACGGTTAAAAGATTTTTTTCTACAAAATGTGAGATTTAAAAGATAGATTTGAGCGACTTCGAATTGATGAAAAAAGTCGACAAAGGAAGTAAGAAAGTTTTTTAAAATTCTTCCTCAAAACAATCCCGGTTCGAAGTACGATGGTCAATCTTTTCTAATTTTAATTTCCAAAGGAATTAGTGTGTGCACGTTGAAAATCGATTCCCACGGGAAAAAATTTACATCCTGCATTGGAACATTTCATTTTCTGATGCAATGGTTTTATTTCTCGCTGTGACTTAAGTTATACGTTGCTTTTTAGCCTAAGTGAAACTTGCAAAAGATGACACCTCTATTTTTTATACAAGACTAGCTTTTCGTACCCGGCTTCGCCCGGGTGCATTTCGGACTGCAAATAGTTATACTTTTTCCCGCTTATCTATATCTATATCTATCTATAGTTCACCCTGCAAGCCACCGCAATGGTGTGTGGCAGGGGGTGCAATAGCACCAAGGTAAAGCGCATAATGATGTATAGTATCATTCTACGTCGGCTGATTTCCTTTCGTAACTTCTGTTCTGCTCAGCTATCGTTCTAGGGAAAAACGAGCCTTTATACCTCTCAGTCCTACAGGCTATCTCTCTTATTTTACGAGGATGGTCCGTTCTACCAATATAAGTTGGCGCTCTTATTATTTCTTCGACATCGCTGGAGAATATATGCGTTCTAAATCTTTCGAGAAGTTTTAACCTAGAGCGTGATCGGCGCTCAGCTAGTGATTCCCATCCTAAGTCCTGTATCAAGGCTGTAACACTATTGTTTCTATCGTAACAATTTTTGACGAATCTAGCGGCTTTTCGCTGCACTCTTTCTAACTCTGAGATTGATCCTTTCACGTACGGATCCCATATGCTCGACGCGTACTCTAATAGCGGTCTTACTAACGAGAAGTAACATGTCTCTTTGACTTTTTCCTCACTTTTACCTACTATGCGTTTGATGAATCCTAGTTTCTGTTTAGCCTTCCCGCATATATTTCGTATGTGCATATCCCACGAGAGGTTGCTTGTTAAAGTAACGCCAAAGTATTTGACGGAATCGGCTAGTTTTAGCTGGACGCCTTCAACAGGGTAATTCGTCCTGTCAATGTTTTTGTTTCCCCAGAATCTCATAAAGGAACACTTTCCTAAGTTCAATTCTAACTGCCACTCTTTACACCACTCGAGAATTGCATTTAAGTCGTCAGAAAGTAATAATTGATCATTAGGACTGCTAATCTCTCTGTAAACTACTGTATCATCCGCGAATAACTTGATTTTACTTTTAATAACCTTATCTAAGTCGTTTATGTATAAAAGGAATAGTAGGGGGCCGATTACACTTCCCTGTGGAACGCCTGAGGCTACGCTGACTGAATCTGATTTAAATCCATCTATAACTACTATTTGTTCACGCTCATTAAGAAAGTCCCTGATCCACTCGATTATCTTTCGATTTATTCCACAGTCATTTAATTTCTTCACTAACTTACTGTGCGGGACTTTATCGAAAGCCTTCTTGAAGTCGAGGAAAACAGCATCTAACTGAGTCTTACGGTCTCCTGATCTTAGTATATCGTGAACGAACAGAGCAAGCTGTGTTTCACAAGATCTCGTCTTCCTGAAGCCATGCTGATATTTACTTAGCAAGTTCTGACTATCTAAGAAGTCCATCACGGAGCTAGCGATAATGTGCTCGAGAACCTTGCAAGATAGGGAGGTAAGCGAAATTGGCCTGTAATTTTCTCTGTCGTCTTTTTTCCCACCTTTGTGTAACGGCGTTATAAAGGCTAATTTCCATTCCTTAGGTACAACGCCATGACTAAGTGACTTATTGAAAACTATTTCGAGATAAGGTGCTATTTCCAGTGCTAACTCTTTGAATACTCTAGCTGGTATCTCTTCTGGACCCGGAGATTTATTTGACTTGATATTTTTAAGCTGTTGAGCTATCCCTTTCGCTAATATGACTATATCGTTCATTTTTTCCTTGCCTGGTTCGGGCGCCACGACCTTCGCTCTCACGTCTTCGGTAGTAAATACGCTCTGAAAAAATAAGTTTAACAAATTTCCTTTATCTGTGCTATCGCTAACTACCTCTCCTTGGTCGTTTATTAACGGGGCTACGGTTGGGCGTCGACCTTGAACTTCTCTAACATATGACCAAAAGCATTTGGGATTTTCACTTAGATGTTCACTAAGAGTCTTTTTCTTGAAGTCTGTTAGTGCTTTGCGCATAACCTTTTTGGTCTTAGTCCGACAATCTCTGTACTTAGAAGACAGCTTGAGAAAATGATACATACTAAAACTTCTCCTCTCCTTTCTGTAAACTACATTAGGAGTCTTGAAATAAAGTGGAAAGAACACGAAACGAACCAATACGAAAACTACAAAAACCACCATGAAAAAAGAAATGAATTAAACGCTTACCAATACCCGGTAGAAAAGGATGTAAACCGACAAATAAATAATCGTGGAACATAAATTAAGAGTACAACCAAAGAATATAAGTTCAATGTAAAAACCACCAAGAAAAAAGAAATGAATTAAACTCTAACCAATAGCCGGCATAAAAGGTGTAAACCGACAAATAGGTAATCAAGGAACAAAAATCAAGAGCACAACCAAAGAATATAAACATAGACTACAAAATCAACAACTAAGAATGAAAACAAAGAAAACAAACAAAGAACACAAAAAATGGACACGAAACGAAAGCAAATGAAAACAACAAACTAACCAAAACCAACCAACAAATAATCTCCTAAAGCTCAATGTATCTGATGATGGCGACTGACGCTTTCTATTCAGTTGCTAAATAAACAATCAACAATCACAAAATAGCGTGTCTTAGTGATGAGTAAATATTGATTACGCGGAATATGAGTTTGTATGTCAACATAATAACAGGAGAAACTAAATAAGAATACCTAGTACTATTACTCTAAATAGATATAAAATTATTGATCTTAATTGTATTTTCCATCGTAATTAATTGAATAATAGATTGAGATATTCGAACGAATCGATTTTAAATAATGTAGTAAAATGTTTTACTTTTCTAACGTAATTAATTACGTGAGTGTATCGGTAGTGTTTACATTTTACCCATGGAACCGCAGACACGAATTCTTAATTTTAGTTCAGAAGACATAATAAAGTTCAACAAAAGTATTATTCAAATAAAATCTTTCGAAATTCACTGCGTTACGTGTTCAAAATGTTAATCTAATTTAGTTCTCGTATTAAAATAACAATTACTCAAGAGTGAACCTTATTTCCAATTGATAAAACTCTCTTTTAATTCAAAACGATATTATATATTACAAAAAAGTATCTAATTATCATTGAAACGCAAAATGGATGAGCATGGGAAAAAACTTGCATGTTAGCATGAAATGCTCAATTCCGTTTTTATTGATAAACTGATAAAACAAAACACAAAAACTTTAACGTAGTAATTTAATCATATATCTTCAGTAATTTTCACTTATATCCAAACATACCTATAATGCGAATGACACGATTACAGAAAAAGAAACAGTTCACTAATGTTTATTCGCAGAATTAACCTGTGTATAGAAGACCATAGATAATGAAAGAAAAACATACAATCAAATCAGAAGATATTAAATGAGTATTTCATCAACTATTTCTGTGTTTACGATATGTTTATAGTTCAAACGTAATTTGTTTACATCGGTTGCTAAGTATATCCAAATGCTGAGCAATAATGAAAATAAGATTTTCCCTTCAATTCGTCTTATTTGATCTGTAAACCCCTCTTTTAAAAAATTATTCCAAAAGAGGAGATAATTTACCACAAAAAAGTCTGCGAGAGCATATGTCTGCGATATATATGTAAGGAGTTAAAAATTCGAGAAATTTACGAAAAAATTTTAAATGGAAATCCCATATAAACGAAAATATTTTATTATAATTAAATAGTACATCGAATCGGTTTAAAAACCTTACTACACCACCGTACACATGATAACGGTTAATATGACACCTTCCTCTTTTTTCTGCGTGTTGTAGTTTCTGAGCCTTAGCAGAACATACATACATACATACATACATACATACAAACACCTTACTTTATAGATATGTATAGATTATGTATACTTTCTTGCGCCAGAAATGTATACCACCAAACATACACCTTGCACCCCTTGACATCATGCAACCGATTTAACAATGAGCGCTTCAGTGGTTAACAATAATATGATATTTCTTATCGAAAATTTTCTTATAGCAATGTATTAGATATTAGAGAAACAAAATATCGTCCTTGAAGAATGTCAAAAATCAACGTTGTAATGTTAAAAGTGTTCACTGACGATGACTGAAAAATAAGTAATTGCCAGGGCAACGGCTTATCTAACGAATTTACACAAAACTTTTATAGTGCCGAAAAAGTCCTCCATATCGTTCTCTTTGATGAAGTCTGGGACATTTTCGGCTGCTGAGTACCAAGTGACCATTCTACTAACTGTAAGTATAATTTTAAAAATCTAATGTGTCCAAGATATCAGTTTATCCATAAAGAAATGAATGTGACTTTTATTAGCACTTAACGAGTCATACGATATTTTCTACATCTTTCAAAATTCAAACGCGAATCCAAAATTACCCGACACTGCTGGCAGTACTAGCAACAATTGAAAAATTTTATCATAGCAACGGAAACTGTGATATAACTTATCTACCTACTTCACATGTGTTATGATAAACTAGAGAAGTCTGCATTTCAAATTTTAAATATTGCCAGCATCTTTAATAATAAAAACAGAGAAGCTAAAAAATTTAATTGAATATTATTTTTTTAAGTGGCTTCAAAAGTGTGTAGGCAAGAAAACAAGAAAGAATCCCACGACTTTTATAATATAGATAAGTAATTGAATAATGACCCTAAAAATCCGATTTATGTAAAAATCTTCCAAACTGAACTTATAGGATATTACATTATCTAGAACTTTTATAAAAACAAAAAACTAATTATATGCTACAAAGAACACATTGGAAAATAACATTAAAACATACTTAATACTCTTGGTAAGTTTGTGTTTGTGTGTGTGGATGGTGTAACGCTTAGTTGCTACTGTATATGGCAGGGATGGTGATCCTATGGCACGCAAGACGATTTTGGTTGGCACGCCAACGAAAGGCAAAAACCAATCAAAGCATTTATCGTACTGATTTAGTGTCGCATAAACATTGTGTTATATGGTTAACTATTGTAAACAGTTTTATGGTTACAAATTTCACAAATTTAATTTAGTTGCCACCCAAGAACAATCGAAGACTTTTTTGTGGCACGCAAGGCGGAAAAGATTCTACAATTTCAGCAATATTGGCACGCGGGCAACAGAGCTACATATATATATATATATATATGTATGGTGTTAGATGGGAGGAAAGAAAAACCGCTCATAACTAAAAAGCTTTTCAAACTTTCATGAATCACTTGGCTATTCAACTTTTCAATTTGAAAATGCTCGCCGAGTAGGTACATAGTAGTCCTGGGTTTGACTCCAGGAACATATCTTTTCTCCGTTTTAATAAAAATGGGCAGAGCTGAAACTAAGCGAGAAAGCCTTTTTTCTTTAGCATTTTAAAATATCTTAAAAATGAGATATCGACGCGGGATTTATACAATTAGGCCGAGAATACTATGGATATGAATTTCCCTATGGTAGAAATTCAAATCTCATTCGAAAAAAGGCGAAAATTAGGTTTAATGACTATTTCATGATTTTTACGCATTTATTCAATTCATCGCCATGGCAACTGCAATATATAATAATATTGGCTCGACTCTAATGCGTAATAAATGAACAAAAATTGTGATAAATCGTGTTAAAACATCATTTTATATGTCTATGACTATTATTATTTTCTGGAGCATTCGATAATGTGGATTTTATGAATCAATTTTTTACGTTTTAGTGCACATAATAGTTGGCGTCGTTCATTTTTATTTTATTTTAACGTAGCGTATCGATCCGAATATAACACGATGTTTGTTCCAAAAACTGAAATTTTGAAGTCTCAAACACCAGAATTTCGTAAGTTTCGAAAAAACAGTACATGCGCGCGTCTTTTTGAGAGATACAACATACTCGTTACATTGTAGACACATTAAGACTCACGCGTTACACTGTACTCTAAAAGTATCTCAGGCGACGATAGTTTAAGGACAGTCACCGGCTGAACTTCACATACATACATGTTCTCCAGCCGCGACCGCTCGGTATTCTTCATTGATTTGTGGCTATCGGTGTGTCGGTGCAGTCCTTCCGCTACTGTAAAGAGTTTTTACCTAACCGTTATTTTAACGATGGATGGCGAAAAGGGCGTACATGATGTTGAAACAAAAGGTTCCTCCAAATCCAAGGTTAACGGAGGAATCCAGTTTTTTAATTTCGAGCCAATTTTCGCTTATACGGTGAGTGGTTGGACTTTGTACGTGTGCTGGAGATGTTCTTCCATTTTAATTTTTTGAGTTAATACCGCAATTGTACGCTTAGTTTTGTGAATTACTAATTGCTTTTTCGCAGTTTTAAGTTCCTAATGAGCAATAACGTGATAAATGTAGCTTAAGTTGCCGGCCATGTGTCCATTGTGTCCCGTGATTATTCATTGACAAGCATATGTACGATAATGTACTGATTGAATTATCTGAATGAGGAAGCAATCATAATCTAATCCTTTCGGACTACATAAGCATAATTTGGCTCAAGCAATTGGTAATTATTGCAGGTTTCGTAGACTTCGAGGATGAAAGGGTGCCAGAGCGTTGAATTCCATCCGCCATAATGCCACATGGTGAGTTGTTTGTTAGTTGCCTTATATTGTGATGAATAAATAGTTATACCGGTTATCCCTGTCTTACGGTACAAATGGGGAACATCGCGTATCTGATATTTTTCTAAATTATGTTGGGGAAATTGACCTCCCATCACATTATTAAAGTGCATACCTAATTCATTTTATCTAGGCGTTAGTCGTGACTTGATTTCTCCACTCCGACGAGGCGTAATGAAGATCTACAGCTAACAATTGGTAAGTGGCTAATTTATTTGATAAAATTTTACTCTATAATGATGATAAAAGTATCGTTTGATATTGTATGATTATAAAACTTGCCCTCTCTGATAAAGCGTAATATTTTATCTAATTTGTACGAGACTACCTCGTCTGATAGTTAGTCTTCCTTTATAGTTGTTTGTTGAATCTGGTATGGGATAATCATCTAGACGTCTCCCGGAAGAAAGGTAATAATATATTCATCTTGTAGCGTACCTATTAATAGCAAATGATTATATACTAAGTACCGCCCCAGTCTGATTTGCTTGTGACTGATTGGTTTATCAATGATGCGCTAAAAGAGTTAAATCATTTTTTAGTTAGTTTTCTTTATTAATAGTATTGTCCTTGCAGTTTACAGTAAAGATTGGCTGCATCGTCACGTTTGGCCGCTTTACAAGAATTTGCTGACAAAGGTAAGGAGCCGCACAAACATCGAGTCAATGATTTGAACAACCGTCCCAGTCTGATAGGCTGTGACTGATTCGGTGGGATGAGGCTCGAAATTTTTATTGGTATAAGATTATGTACATTTGTAACTTGTATTGATGCCAATATTTTTACAGGTGCACAATTAGTGAATGCTGCATTGGGAAGCACTGACAAGCTCCGAAGAGGTTTTTCAAAAAAAAGCTTTCCAGGATGTTCCTCGTGGGAATGGTTTACATGAAGAGAATAATAGGAATGAGAATATCAATGAAATCGTTTGGTCGAAGGTGGATTCACTTATCTAAATCAACGTAAGATGTATCTCTTGCTTTACTATGTGTTTTGATATGAATAAAGCCATTGAACTGGAAAAGTTTTTATTTTATAGTGTTATCTTGGTATCTGATAAATTTTGAACATATGGTAAGATTAGCTTGAAATGCTTGATGGGGTGAGTTTTGTACCGGAGGTAACGTATGCAAGTGGTATTTGTGGGGAGATCCGAACACTTAAAGGAATGTAAAACCTGATAACCACGTGGGGGGTAAAACTGCCTGGATTGCGAATGAGTTATAAGGGAAGCCTAACCCCGGTTTTAAGTGGCTCGAATTGATACAGTTTTTAAGTAACCAGTAATTTTAATTAAAGCCGACGGACAGCAGCCTTATTAGTTTGAATAGTTAAAACGGCAAATCCGTAGTAGTAGTTATAAATTAAAATCTAACGTTAACTTTTTACTTGAAAATTTTGTTGAAATCCATATCGAGAAGTTTAAAGACAAATATATTTTGATAAGGCAGTTTCCCAGATTATTATTTGCGTTTTGCATTGGAGCAATGAAGATACAATATTTTTAACTAAAGAATTATTTTTATGAAAATGTCTATTATGATTGAGTTGTTTGTCAAAAACTTAAGACTTAAGGAGTAATTCACTCAGTTGTCTTACCATTAGGGAGGTTTCAGGCACATCCAGCTCATTTTATATTATCCAAGGCCCTTATCATGCCCATTCCCCTTCAATGCACTTAATATTGCTTTTATTCTTGCTACTGTCACCTGTTCAGACCCTTTGGCTTTCAGAATTTTGCCAACCCATTTATTGTCTTTCCTTTAATATTCTAAACCAATGGTTCTCAGGCAGATCTGCCATGCAACCCCCTTCGTGCGGATTTCGGTCGCTGTGACCCCCGTGATTTTTTGAGAAGTAATAAAAATTTATAAAATCTTTTTTGTCTTATACTCTTTTTATAAAACGCACTGAAAAGTATAAACTAAATTTTGGATTCAAGAAAATATCTAGATCTTAAGGAAAATTTTCATTATATATGATCATGAAGCCCTTAAAAAAAGACGTACCCAGGGCATATGTTGATTAAATTATTCACTATTCTGGAGTATTCTTGTTTTTACACACAGATGACAACAGGGGAATTATTCTGCTACGGTAGTTCAGTGGTAGAATATTCGCTCGGCAAGTAAAAGACCTGGGTGTGATTCCCGTTCATAGCAGAATTTTTCACTTGTTTCCACATTTCACAAAAAGAAATTAGTTCGTCAAAAATTCAGATATCGTCATGAATTTCGATAAAGATGAGAAATGAGCGAAGCTAGTATAAGTCGCCGTATTTTTTTATTATTAAATTATATTTCTTATATTAAATATAAATATATTATAAATAACAAACGCTTTATTTTGAAGATTCCGTCTTTCAACCAAACGTAAAAATTAGACTTATAACCTATAAATTAAAATTGAACGATTGATAGAACGAGGAAAAACTCAGTTGGCACAGCGAAGACTGCTCGAGACCCTACGTTTGGAAACCGCTGTTCTAAACTATCCGCTACTGCATTTGTAATAGTTTCACTTTTACAAGAATACACTATTACCGTATTGGCCCGAATATAACGCGATGTTTTCTTCCAAAAATTGGAATTTTAAAAGTATTTTTATAGAACTCGCGTAGTGATTCTCAAACATCAGAATTTCGTAAGTTTCGAAAAAAAAACAGTATATGCGCGGGTATTTTTGAGAAATACAACACACTCGTTACATTGTAGACATTAAGGCTCACGCGTTACATTGTACTCGAAAAGCATCTTGAGGCGACGATAGATTAAGGACAGTCACCGGTTGAACTTCGCGTGTTACATGTTCTCCAGCCGCGACCGCTCGGTATTGTGACGACTAAAATTAGAAGGAAGGTAATGGATTCGTGGGCCTATTTCATCTTCTCTGGATGGACCGTGAGACCAGCTGCCCTTAGCTTTTCCAAGACCAGTTTGACGATGTTCTGGCAGGCTCTTGGAATAAATGCATAAATCATCAATATATGGATACACCCAAGAATATTTTAAATCATCTAGCACCTTGTCAATCAACCTCGAAAAGACTTGAGGAGACGTTGTTAAACCAAATGGAAGACGATTATATTGATACAGCCCAAAGGTGTGACGAAGGCGGTGTATTCCTTTGAAGTCGCCGTCAAAGGAATTTGATGAAAGGCAGAATTTAAATCAAGAATTGTGAAATATTTAGCCTAACCCAAATACTGTAGAGCGTGTTCTATCGAAGGCGTAGGAAAATTATCGGCTTTGACCTGTTTATTCAGTTTACGATAGTCGACCACAAGTCTTTCGGAGCCATCTTTCTTGGGGATGAGAAATGCTGGCGAACTCCAATTAGATGAAGAAGGCTGGATAATACCATCGGCGAGTAACTTATCGACATGAGTCCTCATCATGGCCAATTTTGGCGGTGAGTACTGATACGGAGGGGACCTGACCGGAGTCGAATCGAGCAATTCAATCTCATAATACATCAGGTTGGTTTGCCCTAGCTGGGATGAGATTACATCGGAATAGACATCGACGAGACATTTTATTTCCTTCGATGGAAGGCTAGGGTTGACTTCGCCTTCGGAGGAAACATTTTCCGAGGCGGAATGGGTTCTGCTTCTAAATGGGGCCACATTCTGGCATTGCATATGAACAACTGATGCCGGGGGCGAATCGGACGAAGCTGACGAAGTTTCTGAATCGGAGTGGAAAAAGAATTTCTTATCCGGGCAGCTTTCGAAGGAAAACGCGTCGTGAAAAGTTCGATTCGCGTTCTTTTGATGAAATCCTGACCCAATATCATTGGGACAGGCAATTCGGACAAATAGAATGTATGTCTCCACGATAAATTTTGAAGACGGACCCTCAATTTAATGCATCGCGTCAGAATAAGCGGAGCTGCATTGACATTTCGACACGTAATCTTACGATGTTGGATACATCCCGGGCGGGGAATTTTACGCCAAGTATCAAAATTAAACATCGACAAGGAGGAGCCGGTATCTAGCAAAGCTTTAATATTTGCGGAATGAACGCTGCAATTTACGAAAGGCATGTCAAGTTGGTCATCGACATTCGAAAATGAAATGGCTGGGCGATTCCTCGAGGACCTCGCAGAGCGATCTTCTCTTGTTCTTCGCCGACAGTCGCGGAAAGAATGTCCGCGTTTATTACAAAAGGAACAAATTATTACAGGGGGGAGTGGTACCAGCTGCGAATTGGGAGAGGGAAGTGAATTCGCTAAGTTTAACGGCACCTGGGCCGCGGAATATTCGAGGCGATTCATGAGACCCTTCGCTGCATGACTCATCAAACCCTCCAGCTGAACAAGCGTCTGGGGGCGGGTAGCGAAGGTCAACGTGGACTGCGAAATAGGATTCAGCCCTTCCAATACCAATTCTATAAATTCTTCGTCAGAATACGATTTTCCGAGTGCTTCCGCGGCAACTTGAACGGAATAATAATAGTCGCGAGGAGACTCGTGCGGCATCTGAAATCGTTTGACTTTGGTTGTTAGAAGTCGTTCGTATTCCCTTTTTGAGACGAAAGTATCTCATACTTTAGTTATTATCTGATCCCAGGGAAGTCTATGGTTAACTACCGACAGCCAGAATTGGCGACAATTAGCCGGAAGTTTAGACAGCAACAGAGTAAGCAGATAATGTTCTGGAATAAGAGAAAAAGACAATACATCGAATACCGCTGATATGAAGTAAAACCAATTCTAAGAAGTGGGTTCCTGGAAAGGGGAAATTTCAAGCAACAGCTGATTGGCGACTTTTACACAATCCGCGAATTGAGGCTTCATTTCACCCTCGTTCGACTGGGTCTCTTCTGTTGGTTCTGGAAGCAATCCAACGCCCCTTTTACCGCGTTCCTTTGGCATTTTTAACGACGAAATACAAGGATATTAAGCAAACGACAAACGGCAACAATCGAAAGGGGATGGAATTAATGAGATGACAAGGCGGAATGATTCACGATACAATCAAATACAGGGGAACTATACCACCAAAAACTAGATATACTATGAAACAAACTAGAACTATCCCCAAAATCAGCATACCCCCACAAATTGTTGATCCAAAATTAACCGAACATATAGCAAACTTATAATTAGATTAACAACATATCTCCCCCGGCCTCCACTTAAGTGGCGACTAAAATTACAACGCCACATTAACCTCTAACTAAATGTTATAATTTGTCTGTAAAATATAGCATTCAGTTAGAGGTTAATGTGGCGTTGTAATTTTAGTCGCCACAGTATTCATTGACTTGTGGCTATCGGTGTGTTGGTGCATTCTTTCTGCTACTGTAGCGAGTTTTTACATAACCGTTATTTTAACGATGGATGGCGAAAAGAGATTATACGAGATGCATAAATTAATACCCGTTTTTCAATTTACGAGCCAATTTTCGCTTATACGAGCTCCTTCCTCTCGCAAACCGATCGTTTTTCCCGGCGCCTATTCTCGGCTGTCATCGGTTCCCGAATCTTCTCGAATGCGCAAAACGTCACGGCATCCTAAATTTAATGATGCGAGTATTGTTTATAAAATTTTAACATGGGATGTATTGGGAAATTAATTTTCGTTTTACGAGTTTTCGCCTCACGAGCAGTTTTCGAGGAACAAATTAAGCCCGTAAACCGAGGGATCAATGTAATGTGTTTTAAAATGTTTTCGGAAGATAGAAAACTCCCGATTTTTAGCACATTATTAATGTTTACAAGTATTATTGAAATGCTTAATACAATTTAATACGTTTACAAATTTTAGATGTCTAATACGGAGAAATTAAAAATTTTCTTATTTTCTTTTTTTCGAGTTTTTCCTAGAAAAGCTTTAAAAATATTTAGGATCGCGTTATATTCGGGCCAATACGGTAGTATATAATTCACGCTACCCGTCATATTTGACAGGCAATTATAAAAGGCGTAGGATTCTTTCTTGTTTTCTTGTCTATACGCTTTTGAAGCCACACTTTAGACGCGATTTAAGATAATTTCCGATAGGTAAGTTTGAAATTTGGCAGGAATGCACGAATCACGCTTTAAAAGGCAATGACGAAAAAAAATTCCGAAAAAAGACCCGGGTTCGAGTCCAGGAGAACATTTCTGTCTCCCGTAATAAAACACGTAAAATACGACATTTCGACGTGCAGGCTTTCACAATTTTGCAAATTAAAATTAGAAAAAACTGACTTACAATCAACGTACCTAAGACTATTTTAAAGAATAATGTACAAGGTTTCTTATTCTTATCGTCGATTTACGCCTTCCATTCGAAATTATTACGTATGTGAGACAGATTTTGACCAAATATCGCGCTTTTATCGATACGTTTCCTGGACAACGAATGTCATTTTTGAGACTCGAGATTCATATTATTGCCTTAATCCTCATACGTAATACGATATAAATACGAAGCATTTACGTAGATTTGATATTGAGTGAGGGGGAGGGGGGAGGTGGGGATGGACGGGGGAGGTGGGGATGGACGGAGGAGGGAGTGGGATACGGCAGACCAGCTTCAGCAATAATTTTCAGATGTTAACTTGCTACTGATAAATATAAACAAAGTTTTGTGGTGATCTGATTCTTAGATTTTTAGTTAGAAGGACATAATGCTTTTTATCACAGATATTAACACACACACGCATGCATGCATATACAATCAGACATCATCGAAAAAACACATCATAAAACGTATTTTTCCGCAAAAATCTCGAATGTGATTTCTCCTACGACAACTTCTCCTAAATAAAGATAAAGCCTCCACATTTTGTTGAACGCCTTTGCATTTCTCGTGATTTTTCCATGAAACCAACGAAATGGGTTTCACTATAACCGCTCATTCACTAAATTTACCGCAACTATTAGCCTGCCATTTACTTCTAATATCAGAATTTATAGGAGAATTAAAGCTTTGAGTCCGATAATGAGCTAATGAATACTGTTAAATGTATTTCAATACCTATATCAGCGGTGTCCATCAGGATTTTGCGAATAGCCACAATTGTGGCTAGCAGACAATAGCAATTGAGCGTAGTGCTAAAATATAAAGTACTGTAAGAGAAATGTTATTTTCTTAAAAGATTTTATTATTTAATATTATTATTATTATGAACATGTAAATAAATTTATAATTCAATTCATTTGACATTGAACCTGTACTTGTTCAGGGGATGTATAAAAAACGTCACAGACGTAAAAATGACATAATATTTTATTTCATTATAAAATATTTGAACAGTTAGTGTGACACGCACCATTTTTCCTGAGTAGTTTAATGAATTTCGGATGGATCTTTTCGCAAACTCCGCGTCTCAATTCCGCTTCAAAGTTCATGTCCATGCAGGCGTGATCGGAATTTCAACTTCAAGTAACCCATTGCCGAAAAAGTTGTTTAACACAACCATGTTGACCCGAAAATCAAATGCAGTTTTGCTATGCCTAGTTGGAGAAACGCAAATTTATCTGTAGGAGGGAAATTTTAGATTAGGTCTCTCCATTTCTCGTTGTCGCTGTAAGCTACAGGACGCAGAACCAGGAAAGCGTCTTACACCCACTGGTAGCTTGAGAATAATAAGTGGCAATATTTCCTTCCCATTAACCCCGACCGTTCCGCTTAGTCTTTTGTTCGGTGAGGTACCAAACTCAATCTGAAAAGACATTCTTGAATTATTTTTTGGTAACGAAGGATTTTCTTACCACCTATAATTATCATTTTTCTACTTTTTGCTGACACAATTGCCACTTTTCACATTCACAATTCACAATGTCGGATTTACAATCACACTTGTGAATAGGGGTGGCCGATATCATTCTTGTCCACATTCGTGCTGTCGAGCCAATTCTGTTGGGCACTAAAAATCCATGGTTACAAGAAACTTTGAAACTCGGAAGACAAAATGGAATTTAGATCATTGAACGCGAACATTCAACGGCAGTTGAAATTTCTCTGACGGTAAAGACTGTTGGTGGACGATAGACACGGTCCCCCCCCCCCCCCCAATCCCCCCCCACCTCCCTTAATTTCCTCAGATTATCTACCCATGCGATTGTGTTACGTCTGCAAATGTGAAATGAAAAGCAACACTCTCTCAAACCAAATATTTTAGCCCATAAATGGAGAGAAAAGGTGGACACTCTGATCAGAAGGTTGCACGTAATATTTAACATTCAAGCAACAATTGGAGGACTGATGGAAAATGTAGAATAGCCACATGTCCGCGGTCGAATAGCCACCTTTGGCAATTGGCTAATGCGTTGGACACCGCTGACCTATATTATAAAATGGGTTTTAACTATGATTCTCCTCATTCCTAATTACTTCCGATCACGCCTTGCACAGATACAAACGCACTCACGCTCTCATACATGCACACATTAATCCAAACATGAAAAAATATGCATGTTTGTACGTGCGTTCTTATAAGGGGTGAGTGATGGATTTTTCTAACTTTCAGAAAAATTTGAAATAATTAAAAATAAATCACGTATATTCGTTGAAGCACTAGTCATTTACCTTTTGACCTTTTCCTTTCGTTAAATGCTCGTTCGCTGATATTGTAAAAAGTTTAAAATGCTTCAAATAGCTTAACACGAGTACATTCAACCTTTGGAGAGCGTGATCTCAATTTTAGCCACCATACACTGAATATTGTCTCTACATAAGACTCTCTCACATTTAACCCTCAGACTACAAAGGGGGTAACGAGATTGCCCCAGACATTAATTTTTCAGATATCTTCCTTAAAACTTTTTTCTGATTTTTGCCTTTTCATGTTTTTGTTGTGTAATGTATTTTAAATATAATTACGACAAAAATTCAGACCATATCCAAAATACATATATCGAAAAATGTCTTACCGAGTTACCCCTCCTGGCATTAATCGGAACGATATTCCTCATAAAAATGCACTAATAAAGACTTTAATTATGTTAATGTATCTTATCTTGCTATTTTTATATGAATTAGAGAGTGAACCGCAGAAAATAAAAAATATTTACACAATTTTTTCTATCAATTAACAATAATTATATTTCGCTGTTTTAATAAAAACGTTTTCGCATTATAGGATGTCAAAATGACTTAAAAAGACTAATAAATTAAATTAATGACCAATTTACATGAGAATATGTTTTTACAATAGAGATATAATGGGGTAATTCAGTTACGCCATTAGATAGGATTGAGGTGCAAAATACCTTGGCAGTCTCTGAGGGTTAAACTCCTTGGCAATTATTCCTCTTCCGCCAGTGGAAGAAGACTCTCTCAAACACACACACACATTCTCACTCCCTTCCCCTCCCTCACTCCTTCCACTCTCCCCACCCCTCCTTCATCTCTTACCCTCCCAAACTCATTCTCTCCCATACTACAACCCTCCATCCCTACATATATTCCCTCCACTACCTCCTCTACTTCTTTTCATTTCGAAATGGCTATGAGGGATGAGCGTTGAATTTATGGGATATAGGACAATGGAATTGCTAAATTAAACGATCTCTTTGGGCGAAAACTGCTACCTATGCAATATCTTGCAATAGAAGGGAAGAGAATGGATATACAGGCTATAAGAAATAGGAAGTCGACCTGGATTGGACGTTGCCTGAGGAGTGAGATTAAAGGAATGCCAGAAGAAGGGAAACTGGATGAAAAAAGAGAAAGGGGTAGGAAAAGGATTCAGCTGATTGACGACCTGAAAGGGAAAGAGAGCTATCTAGGCACGAAGAAAACTGCGGCAAATAGGAGCATGTGGAGAACCAGGTTTAACCATGAATAATCACGGACCTGTCAACGGATGGACTACATATGTTGATCTTACAATGGATTTCTCTGCGCGAGAGTTATACTTATAAAAATAGGAATTGACACAGTTGCAAAAAAAAGTCATGCGATATCAAACCGTAAGAAAAGAGAAACAAGAAACGGAAGAGTTCAAAGGCAAGACCTTCGACACAGTGACGCTAACTGCACTGGATTTTATTTCATACAAATCCGTATATAAGGATTAGAGGCTGGGCTCTTTGGCACATAAAACATCGTCTCTTACCAGTGGGAAGTCGAAGGGACGATCACAGCAGAATGCAGAAGGTTAATCTGAGTTATTTCATCGCACTGTCCATCTCTCTCTCCCTTAGCGGAGCTGACCAATCTCCAGGGCCATGCGGAAGGGGCGATTTTCAATTGTCCCTCTTCGGAAGGAAATCGGAAGACACGAGGTGGAACACCTCGTATCTCTTGGATAGCTCCTCCTGCAACGTCACAGACAAATGGAAGTTGATCGTCCAACAAAAAGTGACGGACATTGGAGGAAGAAGGCATATTCACGTTATGGGATTTTTTACAGGTATAATAATCCGAGATTGGTACTGGTCTGTTATCTCCCCGCCACATTAATTATCCACAATTACCGCTTTAATAGTGAGTGAGTGGAAATGGATATCTTAAACTAAATATATTATTTTTGCTGGATCTGATATTTGTTAATTACTTAGCTTTAATAACTTTCACACAAAACGACAACTTGCAAACCCATGACGGATCTGTCTGTGGCGACATTTACCCACCCGATCACCGGCCAATGGCGAGGGATAGCTTCGTTCCGGAGAGGCGAAGGGCGCGATATGGACCCGGGGACGGCTTCACCCGATATAAAAGGCATTATAATATAAAAGCAAAGCGAGCCGAAGGGTCGCCAATATCCTCGGTTACTAGGTTAATAAAAACATGGCGGGGGGATAACAGACCAGTACCCCGAGATATACGTAATTACGCTATTCAAATTTTTCATTTTAATATTTTTCATTTAATATAAATCACATAAAATAAGATAAGTTTTTATAGACCTTCCATCAATGTCATTATAGATATCGCGCTATATATGCCATTTAATTGTAAAATTGATTCACTCGCCTTATTACATTCTCGAGTTACAGGGGGTAGAGTGTGATATTACGTAATTTTGCTTTATATTTCCAGATAATGCCAATTTAACGAACGTTTCTCCGAACGTTGTTGTAGGCGAGATCTCCAACGGAACGCCTTTCAATCCATTTGCTGATGAACACTTAAGGGAAAGATGGAGAGGCCAGTATATTGAATGTTAAATTTTTTTGTTTTGTTAATATCCTTAATCATGTCTGTTATTAACACATGGTGCAACATTAGTAAAACTGTATTCAAATCCGTCAATATAATTTAAATGCTTAAATATTGGACATTAGTTACCATTTTAAAAGGTTCTATGCGAACAGGGGCGGATTGTGCCGCGCCGGGACACCGGGCAAAGTCCGGGTGAACCGATGCTGATCCTGGGCCGGGGGACTGCCCGAGTGGTTGCTGCCTCGGTCAGGAGCTGTTGCTTTTTCGTATTCTAAATTAGCGTTCTCAAACTATGGGGCGCGCCCTCCTATGGGGGCCGTAACATTATTTTAGTTGTTAGGTGAAATTTCCGAAATATAAAATATTCAGGAATGATAAAATTTCAGCAGGAAATTTTTAGGTAATACGATGTGATAAAAATTATTAACAGTTGAAAGTTTGCGAACCACCGTTCTAAAGCTATTTCAGCTACGCACGTGGCCGTAGAAAGGCGGCAGTCTACAGCGTGCGTTGGTAAAAGGGTGAGTGGGTGCCAAATATGTTCCGGGGCCATGTAACGTTGTGTCTTATATTTACCCTCGTCTCGGTGTTTTCCCCAACTGCGGCATTCTCAATCCCCCCCCCCTTGCAGCCCCGAGACAAGAAAGTCCCAGGAGGACAAGGAATATCCCAAGACTCTCCCCCTCCTGCGGTTCCTCTTTGTTTCCACGTGCGTTCATTCATTCGTTTGTTAATAAAATACGAAAAAATGGAAATACAGCCATAATATATGTGAACTTACGTTGTATGCCTCATAATAACAATATAGTAGAATTTTTTACTCGGCAGTATGGGCCGATTTTTGCTCCCAATCCACCCCTGTATGCGACCACATCTAAATAAGAAAAAGTTAAATCAAGAACAGTGCGAGGTTTATTTAAATATGTTACTTAATAATATACATTTAGGAATCAATTACATTTTCGTTGTCAATTTCCTCATGCATGCGGTGGGACAATAGCACGCGACACTGCTTTGGAATGATCAATTTGATGATATTAATTCCGTCTTTTAAACATTAATTGTTTTATTATTTTCGCGCCAACAGGTGTCGCCAGTGAAAATAAGGAGCTCAACATTATAACTCGAAGAGGATGGAACGCCAGGTTTCCGTCGATTTCTGCTCCCTTTTGGTACGATCCGGCGGATAAGATAGAGGTGAATTATGCATGGGTGCCTTATTTGAGTCTAAGGATTTGTAAGCTGATGATGATGAAGTTGCAAAAGAGTCACCGTCCGCTTTATGGCGATATTTATCACAATTTTTACGCTTGTGGCGGCAGATCGGTTTTCGAGGGATTGGGTTGGAACGGAATTAGAGACGGAATATTGAATTTAATATATTTCCTTGTTAAGGGGAATGAGACTCCTTCTCCTCAACAACTTGAATCATTCGCTCTCTTAATCGGCGAGGGAATCATGCTTGAAAAGATTTCCCCAAATTTCACGTTGGCTGGTTACACTACAGTAGTAACTGAGAGTGAGAAATGGTTCGATTCGATGAGATGTTCATAAGCGGATGAATTGTTTATTATTATGTATTAAAGTGATAGCAAAGTGGAACTGAAAAGTTACGTAAAGAAAGGTACTCTTACGGAGTGGAGGAAATTTGTGTGAAAATCTTATTGGCCTATTTATGTGTCGCGAATATTTTACATTATGTTTATATTGTTATTTCTTGTAATTATTTTACCGGCTACATTATGCATTTTGGATGTTTTGATGTTTCTTTATAAGAATATGTAAACTATGAGAAAATAAATGCAGTTAAATTCAGATTACGAAGACATTTATAATAATCAAATACTCTTTAATTGTCTCATTATTAGTATTACGTGCGAATTTGCACGTACGTTGTTTGAGGTAAGCGTGAATTACGCATTAAGTTAAAATGTAATTTTAATCAGATTGTAAGGAAACCAACCACTATATGCACTTTAATAAACCAACAAATACAAAATCCATATTATAATAGAATGTTCCAGAAAATAAAATTGATGGCTAAAAAAACTCATTGGCAAAGGAATATTAACAAAGATATATTAGTTAACATAATATTTTTTTCCATTAAAGTTGGAGGTAATGAAATTTTATACAAGTTTTGTTTGGAACATTTTTTTTTATAACACTGATTTTTCAAGAGAAATTTTAATTTTTTGTCTGAATTTTTAAGAAAGCCGGTAAGTGATACCATTGTTTCTAATGCAATGATAAAATTTCATGTGTGTCGATAGCGATGCCTACACTGCCAAGGGAATTTTAATTACTCATCGATATTTTCTTATCCATGGAAACAGGTAACAATTTACTTTACTTTAGTGTTTGCTCAATGTAAATATTATTGAAAGTGTTTATAAATTATTCAGAAACGTAATGGCTGATGTTAGTCATTAAGGATGCTGATGTGGAGAGTAAACATATTCATTACTCTGTCTGGAGAAAGTCTTGCGCTGGACACATCAGATTTTCCATATCTCTACTCCGTAAGAAAACTTGAAAAGATTTGCGGGGATTTATAAAATTGAATTTCGAAAATAATTAATACTAAGATAAAATCTCTTTAGGAAAATGCTTTCATAACCGAAAAACTGAGGCTTGTATTATTGAAAACTAAATGCCAATTGTTGCGAAATTGTTGTAGGTTTCATTTCTAAAACAAAAAAAAACGGAAATTTTTAACAATGAAAGTTATTAGCTACCAAAGAAACGAGTTCGTTGCTTTTATTTGGGAATTGGTAATATGTATAATATCATCAACGATTTAATGCTTTTTAATGGGAAATTGATAAACTTCATATCCGTGGATTTCATCAAACGACGCATGAATAAGATGGAGTAATAATTTTATTACACGGAATATTTTATAACAAAAATTTATATGGGGATTGATAATCTTTAAAATACATCTACTACATACTATGAGACTCCGACCCCTGGCCGTTCCCCGCGGGCCAACTCCCGTAATTCCCGTAAATTGTAATTTCGCGCAATTTCCCGTCAATTATGACGGGTATGCGTGAGTTAACAAATTCCACTACGTTTCATATGGACTGCATACACCTACCACGTTCTTCCATCCCTATAATATGTGCAAATCGATCCCAGTTTTGAAGTACGTGCTGTGCTTTAAAGAAGCTAGCATCGAACTTGCTACTCAGCAAAAACGCAAAACAAATAAAGTTTCTTAGCCTTAGCATTTGCACTAATTGTAAGATAAATAGTCATCCTTTGTCCACCTTTAAATGCTTTGATATGTTTGATCCTAGCTTAAATTTGAAAGAAATATTTACATATACAAACATGTACATATGCATACAACAAAAGATATAACTAATTAAATTTCATATAGGATGAACTGCGTCTCTCTTACAATTTGCGAGTTGTCTTGATTTTTTCTAGGTGAATTAAACGATGGCAGGTCAAGATATATATAATAGCACATATTTAGTCCTTTTAATGGGAATAATTGGGCTACAATATATTGATAATATTTTAAAATGCGGCGTAAAATTATGTTGAGAGCAATGCCCAGGGATGTCTAGCTTAAAAAATCTGTGACTTTTCACAGGGTGCTTCATACATCTTTTTAAAAATCTCCCCCTCTCTCTCGCTGCTAAAATGTATACATACCACTAAATATACCCCATAGGCCCCTTTATCTTAATGCAACCTAGTCTGCCATTAATGTTTTACTTTTTCCTATAAATAGTTTACAACTCTCATTGTCAGTAATTGTTATTTGGAGTGTCGTACAAGCATCCCTTTATTGGATAACTCTTACACATTGAAATACTTTTGATTTACTCTCAAATTTTATAAAGTCACATTAATGGAAGACTTCAATTTCGACCTGACGGCTAAAGCAAAAATCAAAATTCATTATATTATTAATATGAAAATTAAGCACAAATACAGCAGGTGTTTCATTCAAAGAATATGTTCCTAAGAATGGATACAACGAGCAAAATTTTCCAGTAAATTTCTAGACAATCCAAATAGAATTCATTTCGTATTATTTGAGTTTCTTCTAAAAATATAAGGATATTTATAAAAAATTAGTTAAGAAATTTTTCCTACACGAAGTTGACACGATTCGATAACTGTAAGCTCTAATAAGTGACACCAATGATATTTAAATCTTGACAATTATTATTAGATTAATTCAAAATAAATAACAAATAGTTTGACCTAAGAATTTCAATTTGCTTATGAAAAATTTACAGGGCACTTGCACTATTTTAGAACCAACAGGATATCTAAGGAAATGTTTATTGAGACGTTAAAGAACAAGCAGTACATTTTGTTGTAAAAATAATCGCAAAACTAAATGACAAATTAAAAACATCACATATTTATGTGCGCTTAACGAAAATTCGAATCGTTATGTTCCAATTAATGTCATAAACTTGAGACGATAGGATTCGCACCCTTTCTCAAATAAATCAATTAAGTACTAAAAACTTAAGATTTTTACTAATTACATTCTTTATACGGATTATAGCTTCAAAACACACCGTCAGATAAAACAATAGTTTATTCCTATCAAACTAGAAATAATATGAGCCAAGTCTTAACGAACATCTCCAAATTCTCCGAATTCCTGCAAGTGAACCAAAAAACTGACTGACAAGTCGGGAGAAGTAATAGTATTACAAAAGAGAGAGAGCTTTTCATTCAATGAAAGTTTCGATAATTACTTCCTACAGACCATTTTACTTTTGAGAGTTGCACTTAAAATCAAAGCTCGAAAAACCCCTTTAAATGAAAAATCGAGCGACCAGCACCATTGACGTCCAATAGGTAAAGGCTTACGAACCAAATCCTCCATTAAGTAATTTAAAAAAAGGTCCTAATTAGTGATTCGTCCACAGTCGTTTCTAAACTTATAAGTTCGCTTCCAAGGTTCGTATCCTAAAAATTGGAAAGGTACGACAGGTCCTGACTCCTATCAAGCTTCTACGTAGTTTCAATATTATATCCTCGACACAGACGAGACGGAGACAAACCTAGTAACGCGGGACCGGATGTGACCGCTTCCAAATTGAATCGAGGATGGAGAAAATGAAACTGAGGAGTGTTACTACGGATCGAATCCAAACTACATCGAGCGAATGCTGGGTTCCCTCCCGAGCCTCAGGACACAGATGATTTGCTTCAGTTAAACCCTAAATTTCGAGCTTTATGTCCTGGCCTGGAAAACTGTCGACCGAGACCTAAACAATAAAAAGATTTATATTAGCAAATAAATGAGTAGTTTACGGCTGCAACTAGTCAAGCGGAAATTGAGGTTTATTCTTGTCGTTTTTCCGTTTTTTTCCCAAATATCTCCTTTAAAACTCAATTAATGTAAATAATAGTCATATTCAATACAATGCTGTTGGGAATTTTTTTTCACAAAGCAGACTCTTTAAGAGATATTATGATTTTTCTTCAGAACTTATGTTAAGTACGTGATACTGTTTCCGTTGCTATGGTAAAGTTTTCTAAATGTTGATAGCAATGCATACGCTGCAAAGGGTAATTTTAATATCGCATCGATGCTTTATTATCCATAACAACAGCTAACAATTTCGTTCATTATTATTATTTTTCGGTGTTACTATTATTATTTAATAATTCATTAACAACTGTGATGGCCGATTATTATTCTGGAGGAAGCAGACGCCGAAAGCACCACATTCGTTACTCTGTATGAAGAATGTCATATGATGGAGGCGGCAGATTTTTTCCTGATATCGTTTTAATTAAATATCTGCAAATGCAAGACGATTAAACATTTTCAATGTTTTAATTTTTACGCGGACTCCTTATTCATTTAAAACAGAATATAACGATTCTTGCAACTTAAAAAATTACAGTGATAATTCCATGAGTGCGGAAATAGATTTCGAAAAACGGAGTCTTTTTCAGCGGAATGCGACCCATAACATTTCGGAGCAATTAGCGATGACATTTAACACTGACCTCTCAATTATGGCAAATGACGTTATTGAAGATAATGGTACGATAAGCAGACACATGACGTGGTACGGCCGTAAATATTTTTATGAATTATTTCATCATTACCATGGATCTTTTATTTGCATATGCGATTAATTATCGCCCCATTCGAGATAGACGACCCGATTCGTTTCGTGTGTATATATATATACACACGCTAGGATACGACACTCGATACACACCAGCTCTCGCAGCAATAAATCGCAAGCCTTTTTCAGGAATACTCTTCACAATGGGGAACGCCATGTTCTACTTTTTCGTAATCTACGTCCTCGCCGTTTCATTTTGCGCGTCCGAAGAATCCACGGAAAGATGCGGAAGAGGAACCTTCACGCTGTCTTTGTTCTCTCGCAAGGAAGACGACGGCCAGTGGAACTCCACATACGACTTAAAAAGGACTTCCTGCAAATATACGAATCACTGGAAGCTATTTCTAGACCAAAATGTCACCGAGTCTGAAAACGTGCAGTACATACACCTCCGTGGATATTTTACCGGTATAGTATTTACCGACCTTCGGCTAAATAAACAAAGCAACGAACTTAATTAACACACGGCATTTCATTTCAGACGACGCAAGAGGTTCAAGTAAAAATGGTTCAGTTCCTAAGGAGGACGCAGACCAGATCGGATGGTGTAAAGGTACATTATAAATTATCAGTTATTAAATGTTAATATTCTTAATAATTGTGACAGGATAGAAATAAGGACGTTGGCACTGTGTAGTTTTGAGATTAATTTAAAAAGTTTATTTTTCGAAATAATGGAAATCTATATGAATCATAACACCGGCATGCACTTGTTTATTTTTCTATTGAATTTTGGTGGATTTCTACGAATTTTTGAGGTTTTATTAGTTCGATTTTGATGTGGTTTACAAGTTTATTACCCTTTAAATTTATTTTATGCTACTGCCCTTTAAAATCAACATGGACGAAACCGAAAGAACCCCAAAACCAAGACAAGATCTAACCGTTGTGAAAAGCCGATCAATAGAGAGCATAAAACATTCACTTGTTCTTCGTGCTATCAACAAACTAATTTTGAAGAAGAATCGGAATAAGTAAATGAAAAGTTTTGTATTTCAATATTCCTATTTATACTCCTGTTTTTTAACCATAGTAATGTTCAATCGTCTTCATTCTTTATAAAATATGTAATTACGAGCTTACTTTAAATGACACGTTGCACAAATACAATTTTTGCATTAATAAATTTAAAAAAGCAAGTTCTTAGTAATTGGTCTTTTCCGTAACGTGCGTGCCATGGTGTTATAAAAGGTAGCGCGTGTTCTGACGGGTTAAGACGACAATATGCGTCTCATGTCACCTGATGATAAACATACGAACTCCGAAATAAAACTTCTTTTGGATGCGGTGGTACACTTCAAGGATATATATTTCTAAAGAAAACACGTCTCGTGACGTATTCGGGTATTTGGACCCTTCCTAAATTTGACATAAATAATAATACGCGCACTTATTTCTCTCCAGATTCCAATCTCAAGGAGCGACCTCAGTTGAAAATAATCTCCCGTTCCGAATGGAACGCAACAAAGCCGGCGAAGGACCGGAAAGCCCTCGTCCATCCGGCGAAGACGCTCGATATATATCAATCCCTTACCACTTGTTCCACGGAAAAAGACTGCGTCCTCGCGATGCAAAAGTTACAAGGAGAAGAAAAGCCGTCTTATGGCGACATTTTTGGGAACTTTCATTCAGCGGCCGACGGTCGCATTTACGAAGGAATCGGCTGGGATGCGACCATGGATGGACAGTTGAACTTAAAATACCTCACGAATGGATCGAGTACTCCTTCTCAGCAGCAGCTGGCCTCTTTTGCTCTCCTTATTCGCGAAGGAGTGAAAGCTGGAAAGATATCGGAGGACTTTGATTTGATTGGAGACAGAGCAGGAGAGACGAAAAAATGGATCAATTGGTTACAAAAATTATAAATGTTTATCCCCCCCGTTTGAATGGGCCAAACTTGTTTGTGGATTTTACGCAATCAGCTGTGAGTTTGCAAACGAAATTAAAAACACACGGAAAAGATAAACTTTCAATCACATCTCGTAAAAATGTTAGTCATACAAAAAAATCTATAAAAAATTAATGCTATATATTTTGTGCAAAACATTTTTATCGAAGGAGTGGGCGATTTCAAGAAAATAAAATAATAAAGCGGTAATTCGATTAGAAACTTTTCTCTGAGTTTTTTTATTTGTTGTCAGGGAAAAAGATCTCCGTACAAAAAGAAGTAAACGAGATCTACTATAAATACGTTAAATTTTATTTCGTGCACCTAAATCACATAGTAAATGAAAGGCAATTTATTAGTTACGACAAAAAATGAACAAAAATACGTTTATTTTCTTTACGTATACAGAAAACTGTTGTTAATAGGGTGAAACGGTTAATTCACGGCGATAGAATGAACATTAACGTAAATATGACTAGAGTTCATTTCAAGTGAGGGGTGTTTCAAATAAATTTCGGTTGCTACTGGTTATGAAAAATAAATAAATTTTCTGTATTTCCTTGACATCGCTTCTGGTAAATTGTTTGATAGTGATTAGACTAAAGTCACTAATTTTAATCTTTTAATGACCTGAAATCATAAATATTATTGACCTGCTTTGAAAATTCTGTGCAATCCTACATGGAGTAAATCTTTCCATTCTTGATATATCAGGGCAGACGATGTAAATTTCAGGGTATATCACAAAATGCATTAATTACGATAATATATGTTGGTATTTCGCGCAACATAATTTAAAAAGGTGTGTCAGAGTAGCATTAAGCCTCAGGATAGAATGCTTGTGGAGTCAATACGCATAAAATACATTTATTTAAAAATATCATAGTTATACTCAAAATTCGCGATATCGCATTGAAAACATGCTTTACGCCGAGTATTGGTGCTAAACGATTAAGAAAAAGAAAACACAGGAAAGCAAGGTATTCTATTTTTTATTTTCGGATCTACTAATCTTTTCAAAGAGTTCCTGTTAGCACTTCAATCGTGAGATCCCGAAATGTATGAAATCTTACACAATAATATTTAAAATAGAAAAAACGAGTAACCCACACAAAGTATGCATATAGTATATAACTTTAATGTTGTCCTCCGATAACCATTGCTGTGATTGAAAGTTGTGCTAAGTTGTTTCCACTACCAATAATTTCGCGAATGGCGCAATGGGCATAATATAACACACTTCTCAACAAACAGCACAAACCACATTGCAAAATGTTGAAGCATCAATGTCAAACAGTAAAATTCAATGGTTTGTAACCGATATAAAAATTTGTGGCGGATGGTGGAGAGTGATAATTGTAGGGGCTGAATTGTGCGTACAAGAAAAGGGATGTGATTTTCGTAAATCAAATATAAGAAAAAAATGATTTGTTAATTGTATCTTACAATTAGTAATGCGGAATAAATTTCTTCTGCTGCAACTAAATCAACATTCGAAAAACTTAGATTTATTGATAATGTTATTTTTATCTGTTTTATTTCATCAGATCCATTCAAGGTCAATTTAAAATGTCCTAATTTATGAGCCGAACATCTTCGGTAACGTAAAGAATGGTGATAGGATCAATACACAAAACAGAGAACGTCTCCTTACGCTGTCCACTGTAGAAATTTACCAGCGGAATATAAAAGGGAAAAGATGAGTTTATTATAGGGGGTTGTACAGTGTGACAAATAAAACTGAAATTTAATATAAATAGTAGTGTCAACAGACGTCATTATGATCCACCAATAAATTCTGAAGTTTTACATGATCATGTCGACAATATTTCTTGCTCAAATATTTTCGCACTTTCGCCTATAAAATCACCTAATACGTCACTTCAACTATAAATTTCCTTTGTTGATCCAATGGTTTTATTTATCGCAGTGATATCAGTTTAATTTGCTTTTCAACCCAAGTTATATACCATTAAACTTACAAAAATACCAACTTTTTTTATACCAGGTTACACTTTCTTGCGCCTAAAATGGATACCACCAAACTTACACCATGCGCCCCTTGACATTATGCAACCGATTTAACAATGAGCGCTTCAGATACTTGGCTCAACTTAAAATATTCCCTCGATGGATATTTTAACGCTGTTCTATATTTTTGAATGCAATGTTTTAATGAGCGAGAGCCACACAGTCAGTGGTTAACAATAATATGATATTTCTTATCGAAAAATTTCTTATAGCAATGTATTAGATATTAGAGAAACAAAATATGGTTCTTGAAGAATGTAAAAAATCAACGTTGTAATTTTAAAAGGGTTCACTGGCGATGATGGAAAAATAAATAATTGCTAGGGCAACGGCTAAGCTAATGAATTTACACAAAACTTTTATAGTGCCGAAAAGGTCCTCCATATCGTTCTCTTTTATGAAATCTGGGACATTTTCGGCTGCTGAGTACCAAGAGACCATGCTATATACAAACGATAAGTACAATAAAAAAATCTCGTGTGTCCAGCAAATGAATGTGATTTTATTAGCTCTTAACGAGTCATACGATATTTTTATAACCTTCAAAATTCAAACACGAATTCAAAATACCCTTTTATTGTTCGCAGTGCTATCAACAATTGGATGTAACTTATCGACATACATAACATGCATTCTGAAGAATAGTTGAAATGTCACTAAAATTCCGTTATATGAAAAAATGTTTCAAATCGAACTTGGAGGAAATTACATTATCTACAACTTTAATAATAACAAAAATTACGTAAATTAAGCTACAAAGTTTATATTGGGAAATAACGGAAAATAATCAGAGCAATCATTAACTTCTGTTGGACCTGTTTCAGTAAATATTTTGTAGAAGTTGAATTGAAATTTAAAATTTAAAACAAAGTATTGTGGTGATTTAATTATTAGATTTTTAGTTACGCGCCAGTAATGCTTTTATTACACATACAAACACATATGCACAGATACTAAGACATCATAAAAGAAATAGTTAAAATGCGCTCCGATCTCAAAACGCACCTTTCCGCACAAATCTCGAATGCAATTTCTCTCACGAATGCAACAACCTCTTCTATAGAAATACAAGTTAGGAAAGTGTACAACGTATCACAAATGGGCGCGTTTCGTGCAATGGAGTATTAGAAAGAAATTAGCATATAACTGTACGTAAGGGAAATTGCGTTTTAAAATTCTTTTCTTCATCATAAATAATCCATTTTCTTCCTATTTAATAATATTACATTCACACGCAAGGAAATTAAACGTTTGTTTGCGAGATTGTTTATGTTCGCAACAATGAAGTAACCATGCAAGAAATTTCTTTTATTTGAAAAATAGTTTGATATGAGCAATACTTTACGAGATATGACGGAAATTTAATTTTTTGTCCTCAGTAAAGTGGTACCCCTGATTGGCGTACGAGATTCATTTTTGCGATTTTCATCTTATATTTGATTGTAAGTCCTTAATATCAAATTTCATGAAAATCCGTTCGGTAGAAGCCGAGAACGAACTTACGGACGGACAGACGGTCGGACAGACGGACCGACCGACGATAATAGGCGCTAACGCTGTAAGCGAAACACGCCTAATAAAGTGTCTAGATCTTGCTGACCATATTCGCATCGTTTTTCCAAGAAACTGACAAACTTATACTATTATAGAAAATAACAAATGTATACCACATCCTGGAATTGTAGCATCTGTAACCTATGTCATTTTTGAGTTATTTTGTACACGGTCGGACGAACCGCCTCCATAAGCGATTGTTTACTTTTACCAAACTTTTATCGTAGTTAAGAGTTAATTCCACATAGTAACGTAAATAACCAAAACTTTAATTTAAAGCATTAAAGTTATAGATCGAAAAGGGATCGCTTTCAAATTGCAATAAAGGCACATTTTTCGTAAATTTTAACTTTTCACAACTCCTGAAATAAAAATTCAAGCCATATTAAGGCCAAAGCAGCAATTTCAACAATGAAATTTTTCTACCTTGGTGGAAGTTACGCAAATAAGAGCGTGACAGACTCAAATACATAACTCATTATTTATATAGATTACTAACATACGTTTCTTTAAAGCAACTCCCTATGAGAGGGAAGACATTTTACAAAAAATCTCTATGTGGCAAGCATTTCTAAGGACATAGTGTTTGTGGCACCTTGAATTGTTGCACTTTAACGTGAAGAAACTTCATGGGTTTTCAAATTCTTTTTCTTTTCAAATGCTTTCGTGACAGTGAAATATTTGGTCAGTTTTTAAATTTAACGTGTTCAGGTATATCTCGTTATAATTCCCAATTGATAAATTTCATTTAATATTCTCGTGTATTTGTTTAATTATTTCGATTTTTAAACTCCATTTCTGACCTGTTAGCGTAAATAATGTTTTTTAGAATTTTTTCGTAGAGACATGAAACTTCATGATCAGCATTTTATGTTACATGCACAATTGTATGGCAGTGAAATTGGTATATTGTACTTTATTGAAATTTGAATATATTTTTTGATTGAGACGTGATAAAAGAAAAGTATTGATATCTTTGGAATCAGCACATCAATTTCCTTTAGAATCAGCAACTTTTGTTCTGGAGGTATGAAAAAAATTTTTTTTGTTGGGTAGTGTAATTAATTCAATTATTTTCAGATGGAATGTTTAACCGATGAATTGCTCATCGAGATGGTGCAAAAATATATCCCATTCTTTATGATAGAAGCAGGAAGGAATTCAGGGATGTACAACGTAAAGATAGGATATGGACTGGGATAGGAGAGGTGCTGCAGTGTACAGGTAACTGATAAATACATTATTATTATTTGGAAATCTATCTATATTATATAAGACTTCTTCGTGTGTAAGTAAATAACAACAGGTAGATTACCTAGCAATGCAGAACGCTTAAATACTCATGAACACATTTCCTTGCGAGTCTTTGTTGTAATTGTTAATGTAATACTGGCACAACTACTTTGAAATATAAATGTCATGCCTACTTATCCAGAAAAATGATTTTAAATGTAAACATATGATCTGCAGAAAGAATTTAGATGTCGGTGTCCATTATTTTGATTAATTTAGAAATACAGGAAGTGTAAGTATCCGACTTCAGGGGCCCTCCCCATCCCATTTCCTACCTCTGGTGCCAGTGTGGCGCATGCCTACCACCCACTTTTTCACCTACTTCCTGCCTTGCCTCACCATCCTGACCAAGCATTCCTGGGAATGCAGTACTCAGCGACCGTGGGACTTTCCATCTATACTTTGTACCCTCCCCTCTCCCCAGAAGTAGCAAACGCAGCATAGAGCTGCAGGGTCAGCGGTGTGTAAGAATAAATAAGAAGACGCCGCGCGATTCGGAGAGAGAGGGGCCTTAGAGAGACGCTTGGTGAACGGGGTTTGCTAAGCGTCGGTCGGAGATTGGGACCTGCGATGTGAAGCATAATAAAATATCTGGTAACCTGGAACTGCGCACACTTATCAGACAAAACGTCTCGAGGCAAAACGTTTTGTCGAAAGGTAAAACATTTTGTTCGGCTTCAACGCACACTGGTCACACAAAAATGTCTTTACACAAAATGTTCTGTCGTTGAACAAAACTTTCTGTCGAAAGGTAAAACATTTTTGTTGGGCTCCAACGCATACTGATAAGACAAAACGTCTTTGCAAAACACGTTTTGAGACAAGGCATTTTGTATACATTGAAATCATTCTTGTTCAGCGCAGTCTCGGCCTGGACTATTAGTTGCGAGAATGTCGTCCGATGACGAAGTTTGTGCTCTCATTTTGTGGTAGTGGATTCAATTCGCTTCCATGGAAGAGAGTGAAAGACGCTTATGGATCCACCCGATTAATCAAAATTAATCAAAAAATATTTTTTAGAATGTTAATGCAATTATTATGTTAGTAAATACATTTTTACTGAAAGTTTGCCATTTTGAACAAGATGTGACGTAGCTAGATTCTCCTTCGTCCGGGGCAAATCACAAAGATGCGCCCCCTCCCTTTTCTCCCTGTAAAATTTTCCTTATAAATGTAATGAGGGAAATGTGATGGAACCCCAAGCATACTATACTAGCATTTTCATGCGACATATATTTTTGTTTATGAACAGAAACGTTAATTGTCAGTCCATGAGTGACAATTTTATAAATATTAATGTCAAGCAAGTTTTTTTGTTTAATTTTCACTCATATTTGATAAAATTTTAAATGTTAAAACTACTTATTTATCAAAAGAGACTGAGAAAACTTCTCAGAAAATAGAGACTTTAAAAGTGAATTAAAATTTCTTTTTCACAAATAAGAATTAACACCATGTAAAAAAATTAAAACAATTTATTTAATAAAATTGTTATAAAATGAACGTACACAGTAAATAAAATTAATTTCTGAGGTTACTTATAAAATTACTTATACATTTATGATAAGCAAACAATTTAAATTACAACTTATTAAATACAGGTATAAAGCATATGTAAGTAGTTTTAACAGTTTTAAATTTTTAATTCTGATTGAAACGCTGTATACTTGTATTTAATAAATTGTAATTTTAATTGTTTGCTTATCATAAATGTATAAGTAATTTTATAAGTAATAAGTAACCTCAGAAATTAATTTTATTTACAGTGTACGTTCATTTTATAACAATTTTATTAAATAACTTGTTTTAATTTTTTTTTACATGGTGTTAATTCTTATTTGTGAAAAAGAAATTTTAATTCACTTTTAAAGTCTTTATATTTTTTGGGAGGTTTTCTAATAATATTCTAATTAACGCTAATATTTGACTTGTTTAATTGTAATTCAGGTTTACATTTAATTTTGAGTTAGTTTTCAGTATTTCACTATAGTTAAATTTATTTGAATTCCAGGAATTACTCTAAAATAGAATGAAAAATAGATGATAATGAAATGCAAAATTGAAATATTTTGTTGCTGTTAAATTCTGAATCCAAAAATCAAAACGTTATTAATTCAGTTTTTTGTTCTTAAAAATATGTACCACTATATAAATCTTACAATTAAGTGTATTCTAATATACATATTTTCAGATTCAAAGAGAAGTTGTTGCTTTCTAGACAGAAGGAATAAGTGTTTCAAGGTTTAATTTTTTAAATTAAAAATTGCCCATGGATAAGTTTCTAACAAAGAGAAAGTGGGATATTGAAGAAATCATAGATAATAACAATTCACTTGGAAGCAGCGGGACGTCTTTTGCAGTTGCTCAGAAAACAGATTCAAACTGTGATAAGAATGCGGTGCTGATTATGCAACCAACAAAAGTCTCAAACACTGTCAAAGTTGACTTTAGGGAAAAGCATCGTTACTACGATGAATCTTATATAAAATATGGATTTGTTTCCAATAACAGTGATCCTCCACTACCTTTGTGCATTATTTGTCATCAGACATTGTCTAACAGTAGCATGAAACCATCTTTATTGCACCGTCATTTACTTAATAAGCATGCAGACTTGAAAAATGAAGCTGTTGATTTTTTTAAGAGGAAGGCCGATGGTGTCAATAAAAATGTAAATACGATGAATGTTTTCGTGCAATCATCAAAGACGGCTATGCAAACTTCATACGAACTAGCATTGCTTACAGCTAGGGCTAAGAAATCGTACACGACTGTGGAAAAACTAATAAATCCTGGTGCACTGTTAATAGCAGAAAAGATGTTAGATGTCAAGGCAGTTAACACTAGAATGTCGGACGGGACAATTTTGTCCCATTCTGATGTTACGTCCCCTACAGTTTCTGTGATTCCGGTTTAATTTAGTCGAGATTTTGTGACTTTTAATCATTTGAGGGTTGCATTCCACTCTACACTTTTGAACATCCCCCCCTCAATATTAAGGATTATAAAACCATTTTACCCTAGAATGGCAGATGGGACAATTTTGTCCCAAAATGAGTTAATACTTTGTTTCACATTCTCTGTGATATTATTCTTATGCAGGCGGCTTTGTAACATTGTTGTAGACTATGGCATACCCTCCTCCCCTATCATCTTTTGCCAGTCCAACTTCTAGCCCCACCCTTCCCCCCTTCCACTTGCTCCCGCAGTGTGATGCAGGTTAGAACGTGTTCCTGCAGCACTGTTTGCGGGCTAATTTACTAGAGCGTTTCAGTTGAGTACGGTGCAACGCTACATTCTACAGCATGCTAAAGTATGCAATTGGTAATGTAGAGACTACAACGTTCCTAAAAATTGAACCTAGTACTGCGACTGTACGACTTTGTCGTATGGGACATTTTTGTCCCGTTCGCCGTTCTAGGGGGTACGCCATGTTCAGACGTTCTTGTGTTAATGCAATAAAAACCATTCCTTATTCAGACACCACCATTTTTCGTAGAATACACCAGCCCCTCAACATCCACGAGTTCAGCATTCGCGAGTTCAGGTATTCGCGAGGTAGCCATAATATTTCATTATTTCAAAAAGGCAACCGTTCTCAGGTTATAAAATTAAAATTAGACAGTCAACAATCCCATAAGCTGTGTAAGTGACTATCCAAAATATTACTAATCTTGCGATAAAAGCGCTTAGAATTGTTGTAATCAATAAGGTATTAATTGATGCAAGTAGAATCTAAGTAGTTGGTGTTAACCGTATAAATACTTGAGGACAGTAGATGTTAACCTTTCAAAAATGCAGCTCATAATGTCCTACCTACAATAAGCTATAATTCCGAAAATTGGAATCTTTCTGTTACAGAGTATGCACTATGTATGTACATACAAAGTTACAAAACCGTGCCATGGAGTCGAATGCTACGCCACCACCATTCCCCACCTCCCAGGCATTTTCATTCTTGCCTGCATTTCGCTCAGGCTGTGTCGCTATTACATACTTTTCATCAACTTTTGCGCTTTGATTTACTTATTACTGTAATTTTTAATTTATTAATTGCGATTTTTACTTAACTATGTTTTCAAAAAGAAAATCATCTGTTAAAAGTGAATCAAGTACAAAGAGATCAAAGAATGTATACTATATAATACGTACTACGTGTTACTACGTTTTCATTTTGTTTTAACTGTTTTCTAGTTTTCTCGTAAGTTTATTTTTAGCCTACGAACTTTAATTTTAGGTTTAGTGTTGAGCACAAAGCAGTGTGAATGTTGAATATTAAGTTTGGGTAGTATAATCAGAGCAAAATTCTTATTTGCAAATTTCAACATTCGCGAGGTTATTGGGAACGTATCCCTCGCGAATGTTGAGGGGCTAGTGTACAGGAAATGGCAGAAGACGTTGTTCAACATTTGAAAATATTACTGTAGACAAAAGATTTGAACTTCAGATTGATGAATGCACGGATATTTCAAACAATTCACAATTAATTATTTATGTCCACTATTACAATAAAAAAGGGTATTACGGATGAGATCATGGCATGCAAATATTTGCCTGGGAATACAACTGGAGAAGAGCTATTTAAAACTTTGGACAGCTTTATTCGAGGAGATTCATGTTTACGTTGGGAATGATGTGTAAGTAGGTATCTCCATAGATGGGGCAGCTGCAATGACCAGTCACAGGAGTGGCCTTATTGCTCGTATTCGCAAAATAAATCCTAGTTTAATTTAGGAACACTGCATTATCCATAGACAAGCTTTAGTTGCCAAAAAGATGAGCCCTGATTTACACAAAGCATTGAATATTGCCATTAAAGTAGTAAATTATATTAAGTCAAGGGCTCTCGTCTTTTTAAAACGATGTATGAGGAAATGGGATCATTGCATGCCCAATTGTTATTTCATTCTGAAGTGTGATGGTTGTCAAGAGGAAGAGTATTAACATGCCTATTTGAAATGAGAAATGGAGTCAAACATTTTCTAGCAGAAATGAAATCTGATTTGATTGTTTGGATTGATAGTGATGACTGGCTTTGCCAATTGGGATATATGGTGGACATTTTCCAAAAATTGAATGAACTAAATCTTCAGCTCCAAGGATTCGATTGAAATATATTTAAGGCATATGACAGGATAAAAGCATTTTATCAAAAATTATTGTATTGGAAAAAATGTGCTGAATCAGGTAATATTGTAATTTTTCCATCACTTTCTGAATCAGTTGAAGAAAATAAAGTAGCTTTAACTGAAAGAGTAATAGATATTATTAAAAGACATTTGATCAGTCTCGGTGAGACCTTCTTAGTGTATTTTCCAGAAATTGAAAAAGTTGACAACTCAAATGACTGGGTGTCAAATCCTTTTGTAAGTAGAAATATTGATAATTCAGTTCTTCCAATAAAAATGAGAGGATCTAATTGAATTGTCTAATGATAGAACATTAAAAGTAATATTTGATGATAAATCTCTCTGTGATCTTTGGCACATAGCTCGAAAGGAGTTTGAAAGTTTGCGTAATATCGCCATTACGAAACTACTCCCATTTCCGTCCACCTACTTGCGTGAACAAGGTTTCTCAGCTCTTACCTCCATTAAAACAAAAAAAGAAACAAAATAGATGTTGAGCCGTGCCTTATTCTAGCAATCAGTAACATTCAGCCACGCATACAGAAATTAATTGATAAGAAACAACCTCATTCATGTTATTAAAAAGAGGTTTTCAAATAAATTTTTATTTGATAATTATCTGCAATTGTAAATTAAGTAATTGTTTTGTTAATTTTGTATATTTTTTGTTTTGTTCCTACACAAAGCCATTAAAATGCAGTGACAATTGTAGATATTCAAATAAATATTTATTTGTTGTTCATCTTTCCTAATATAGTTAATGATTTTTGTCAATTCTGTAAAATTCTTAATTCATTGATCCCCTCATTTTATTTATAATACATGTAATGACTTTAATTACAACTAAAAGTTTTCATTTTCGTGACTCCTAAAAAACTGTAACCTTAAAAATGTAATTTATAATAAATAATTCAATAAAAGTGAGCCACATGCCAACATGTGTGAGAGTATATAACTGACTATTAACGAGAAACATTAACAGTGTTAATTTCAAAATTTACCAGGGGTACGTAGCCATTCGAAAATAATTTTAGGGATACGACCACAAAAAAGTCTGAAGACCACTGTCTTAACATATGGGTGAACCTGGAGGATGCTGAGGACCTCGCAGCTAATAAATAAAATTAGATTCATGCATGCATACATGCAAGGCAGAAGTGTCCTTTCAGATTTACGTATTCATGCCATAAAAAGATAACTATTAATGGCTTGGAATAATAAGTGGCATGTTACTGCACAGGCACATGAGTCGCTCGCCTGGGGCCCTGACACTTGTGGGGGTCTCAAAACAGTCAAAACTCGATTTTTTTTCTATATTTTATTTAGTAAAATATTTCACAATCAGTATAATCTACTACTTACGTACACATCTTATGTTTTTACTTAGGTTTGTTACAATGTAACATCCCTTGCATCATTTGAAAACACATCTCACAGTTATAATTCATTTTTTGTTTAATTTTCAATATGTGCAAGTTTATAAAATAAATATGAAATTTTCTATTTATGAATTTCTGTAATTCCATTTATTTAACCTGCTGCATACATTTTTTCCATTCGTAAGTTGTAAAAATTTTTGTAGATTGAGTACCCCCCCTTCTGGTCAGTTGGGGGCCTCCTAAATTTTTTGCGCCTGGGTCCTTCGGATACCTTAATCTCCCACTGGGGATAATATCTTAAGCACTTCAAAACATATCAGCGGTGATGTCAAAGAAATATTGAATTTGGATTTACCAATTAATTTTCTAATCAGTTATATTTAATGAAACAACCAAAAATTTAAAATATCCCTCAATTGAAATTAGTAGTAGTAATCTTTACGTTCACGTTCATTCCTTGGTCATGTATCAGAAAATGCCAAAATAAAAATATACATATTTTGCTAACAAAATATTTGCCTTACATATTGGATCAGTTATAATCTTATGTTGACTGCAGATATTTTTGTTGTATGACGAATAAAAATTTAATGTTTTGCAATCAACTGATCAAGGACAAATATAGTGTCCTTTTAATTTTCATGATGAGTATGAGGTACATACTTCAGGTAATAGTTTTCTGAACTGTTCTAATATTGTCATTTTTACTGAGCAGGAATGGTAAGCAAAGTCATTCTTGGTTAGATCAATGGTCACATAAGCTGTTCTTCCAAATTTAACAAGTATTCACAGAATAAAACCCAGTTTCCATTAGCAACTTGTTTATGGTGCCACAAAAAAATACGGCAATTCAAACACAGCATTCCATAAAAGAGACATAGTGACCACTTCAACTTCCTCTATTGAAAATATAGTCAGAAATCATTCGGTCAAATAAATTTACTCCAACTTTTGTGAAACTGTAGAATTCTGTTATTTCTGTAAATATGGTTTGGAAGATACAATCATCTCTCATGCATTGTCGATGAGAAGAACAAGTTCATTTTTTATGGGTCTAAGACAACAACGTTAGATCATTGTCAAAGTGAACATTGATGTTAGCAGTTTCCTTTTTTTATAATTAGTATTTTTCTTAGAATATGCAATGTTTCTTACTTTATCTGCCTACAGGCATTAATTTATGAGGTTCAAGTATTTTTTTGAAAGCTAATATGGACGAAAATTTGTCCACTTTTAAATTCTGTCTATTGGCATGGACAATACCTCCACATAGAAATGAACCAGTGGTTTTCCTTTGGTGTTCAGCTTTTCCTCAGTACAGGCGACTCCCAAGATTCGACCGTTCAAGATTCGACCAACTCGAGAATTCGATCGGTCGAAGCCCGCTTATTCAACCCAGCCGATTGGTCGGCCGAATTAGAAAATAGTTTACGCGAAGTAATTTTCGGCCCGCTCAACCACGCGAGGTTTAGTTTCAGTCTAGATATCGTTATTGCTGCTGTAATTGTTTGAATTTGTGCTGATTTAACTCGGTTTTTCTGTAAATCTTTTATTTAAATTTAGTTATTTATAAATTTATCACTTGACATTGCATTTAAAAGAAAATGTAATAGTGATAATGCAAGTGAATCAAATAAAAGAGTGCATAAGACTCATATTTATGAATTGAAATTACAAATTTTAAAGCGTGTTGAGAAAGGTGAAAGATATGCTGAAATCGCACGATCGTTGGGGATGTCTCATTCAACTATTACCACTAATGTGAAACAGAAGGAGAAAATTCTAGAAGATGTGATAAATTCAGGTAATTTGATAACAACAATAAACAGTCCTAGGCACGGTGTTGGGATTCTTAAAATGGAAAAACTTTGGGTAGATGATCAGTGTCAGAAACATATTCCTATTAGTGAGGCCATGATTAGAGCAAAGGCTAAGGATCTATATGATGATTTAAAGGAAAGGATAGATGAAATTTCTGTTGATGAACCTCCATTTAGCGCAGATCATGGCTGGTTTGACAGATTTAAGAGAAGGGCAGGTTTGCATAGCCTTAAATTAACTGGCAAGGCTGCAAGTGCAAATACTGATGCAGCCTCAAGTTATTAATTTTGCTGTGTTATATAGTTGTATGTATAGATAGATGTATGCAGGGATGTGCTGCAGCCGGCCCGGTCCGGCTCGCACAAGTCGTTTATTAAAATCTTTGAAGCTCCACAAGAATGTCACACGTCACTCTTTCGTTAACTTTGTTGGTAAAATACTTATACTACTCATTCCTCCATTTAAATAACATGAGAATGGATGAGGCAGATTTTATTTACTTTGGATTTTAAAGTTACATAAAATAATCATACAAACAAAAATTTATTTTTTCCTTTTTAGTGTAAAAGTTATATTTAAAATATTTTTTATTTAATTTATTCATAATTTAATATTGTTGTATTAACACATTAGTAATGTTATTTTATCTTTATATAATGTGAGGGGAGACTTAATAATTTTTTTCCGAGATGCGAGAATGTATCCCCTGATTATAACATGCAAGTCTATGGAAAAATGACGTTAGACATTCGACTGTTCGAGATTTGACCACGTTTTAAGGAAAGCATCCTGGTCAAATCTCGGGAGTCGCCTGTACATGTAATTGCAGTCACCATATAACCCTTTTTGCTGTCACATAACATCGTAATTTTCACTCTGCACTTCAAGAGTTTATTACTAAGGATTTTCTTTTTTCAAAATTGTCTCACAACACCCTGATTGGTAGAAAGCAGGGCTCGGCAACCTTTTTCCTAAGAAGAGCCACTTTTTAGGCGCGTTTCGCTTACAGCGTGAGCGCCTATTATCGTCGGTCGGTCCGTCCGTCCGTCCGCATGTTCGTTCTCGGCTTCTACCGAACGGATTTTTATGAAATTTGATATTAAGGACTTTCAATCAAATATAATAAGAAAATCGCAAAAATGAATCACGTATGCCAATCAAGGGTACCACTTTACTAGAGACAAAAAATTAAATTTTCGTCATATCTCGTAAACTATTGCTCATATCAAAATATTTTTCAAATAAAAGTTGTAGAACTGATAATGTAGAGTATTTCCTTTCCTATACATTTTTATAGTAGGAGTAGCCGTTATCGAGAAAATCAAACAAGAATGTCTTATATGGAGTTGAACTTAGAAAATTTCTTGCATGGTTACTTCATTGTTGCTAACATAAACAATCTCCCAAACAAACGTTTAATTTCCTTACGTGTGCATGTAATACTATTAAATAGGAAGAAAATGGATTATTTATGATGAAGAAAAGGACTTTAAAACGCTATTTCCCTTACGTACAGGTATATAATTGCTTTCTAATACTCCATTGCACGAAACGCGCCCCATTTGTGATACGTTGTACGCTTTCCTAACTTGTTTCAAATTATGTACAACACGTAACATAAGAAGAGCAGCTAAAATTGACGGATCCACGAGTGATTGTTATCCCCTCCTAAACCTTGCTGTTGTTTTACTTTTTGCTATTATCTCTGTCAAATAGAAGTTTATTTTACGTAATGCGTCCATACCATTTTCGTTTTCTGCAATTTCTATTAAAATAAATTGCGAATCCAATATCTTTTTTGGAGGTTTCATCAGGGAAAGTTGCTGTCGGGAGCCGCATGCATGTCCTTAACCCATTACCTGCCAACGTCCTTTTTTTGGGACGCCAGTTTATGAGTTTTTTATATTTTTATAGTTGGAATATAAGCATAGATTTTTATATTCCATAGCTTAACACCTTTCTCTGAATGTGAATGACCGATAAAAAAAGAAAATTTAATTGTTTTACTTGTAATAGGAGCACTTCAAAGAGCGAGAAAAATCATTGCTGTCTTAAAATAATTTAAAAAATACTATGGTTTATTTGTAATACGTACGTTCATTATAATTATTTAGATTTGTTAGTGTTGACTTCATAAATAATTTAAATATTTTAGTTGTGTTTTCAACCCATATTTATATTCGTAATTGATAATTATTTCTTGTGTCCCAAATTAGTTCCACTCATGGTAATATGTTTTGTGACGTATAAAACAGAATTTTTTTCTGAGGAAGTCCAAGATTTGATTGTAACTCAGAGCAGGCTTTATGCTAGTCAGAAAAACAATACTGGTTTTGAAATGAGCAGAGAAGAAATTCAAATTTTATCTGTATATTGCTTCTTAGCGGATACCATAAACTGCCATGGGAAGATATGTACTGGGAGCAGGCGCCAGATGTAGACGTTCCATTGGTGTATAACTCAATGTCAAGAAACCGCTTCAAAGAAATTAAGAAATTCTTTCACCTCAATGATAACGCAAAAGTTGACATGAATGACAAAATGTGCAAATTGAAAGTTTACTTTGAAACATTAAAAAAGCAATTCGTAAAATTTAGGGTTTTTCATTCTGAGATGTCTCTGGATGAAATGACGGTTCGCTATTATGGAAGGCATCCCTCAAAAATGTTTATGAGAGGGAAGCCAATAAAATTTGGCTATAAAATCTGGTGTCTTGCAAGTTCATGTGGATTTCTTTACAATTTTTTGCCTCACACTGGCAAGTCTGTAAACAATGAAGGACCGCTAGGAGTAAGGGTAATCACAAATTTATTTGATTCTATTCCAGCATCTGTATCAAAGAATTACATGCTATTCTTTGATAATTTCTTCACCAGCCTAGACATATTTGCTTTACTGAAAGACAAAAAGACAAAAGCTACTGGAACCATTAGAGAAATACGCACTAAAGGTTGTCCTCTGATTGATTCAACAAAAATAGTAAAGGAAAAGGAGCGTGGTTTATATGACTACCGATTTGACAAGGCAAATGAGATTCTGGTTGTGAAATGGAAAGATAATAAAGTGGTGTGCATTGATACTAACTTTAGTACAGTTTTTCCTTTGAGCAATGTCAGAAGATATTCGCAACAATAAAGGAATAGCACTCAAGATGCTACATCTTATCAAAGAGTACAATGCTCACATGGGAGGTGTTGACATTCTTGACAAGTAGGTGTCACTCTACAGAACAAGAATACGATCAAGAAATGGTCGTGGCCACTGTTTACACAACTGCTAGATGTGTCAGCAGTGAATACATGGAGAGCATATCAAATAACAAATCCAGAGGAAAATTTGTCACTATTGGATGTCAGACGAAAGATAGTACTTTACTATTTGTAAAAGAAAACTAGTTCTGCTCCAAGACACCGGGGAGCTCAGTCAAGCAAAGTAAAGGGTGGAAGGGTGAGCAGAGACATAAGATTTGATCCTGCTAACCACCTCATTGTTCCCATAACGACTTGAAGAAAATGTGCATATTGTAAGAAGAAGACAACCAAAATTTGTATTAGATGTGATGTGGCTCTTCATGACAAGTGTTTTTTTGTATTTCATACCCCTTAAATTACAATCTGTAGCATTTTTTAATCATGCATAAATAAAAAACGCGTCGTTTCAAAAGAAATTATTAATCTTTTCATAATGTCAATTCTTCCTAAATTTGCTATCACAATATGCCAATGTCCCAAAAATGGGACACCCTATAAAATTTAAACAAATATAACAAATCGTTTTCTGTGAGCTATTTTGTCTTAATATGTTCCAATTTATTACAAATATAAAGCTAATTGTGAAGAAATTACCCACAAAAAGTTTTGGTAGGTAATGGGTTAAAGAGCCGCTTGTGGCTCAGGAGCCATAGGTTGCCGACCCCTGGTAGAAAGGGATCCAATTCCTTCTAAATGTCTCTTATTAATTGGGCATTGAATCTTAGACATTATAAGAAACTTGAACTTTCAGCCATAACTCCTTCATTAATTAGAAGGTCCCACTCATGACCACTTTCAAGATAAAGGCAGAATTATAGTGTGAAACTCATTTTAGCAGGTGTGCAGAGGGAAATTTTTCAGTTGCTCTAGTATTCCTGCCTTTTCCTATACATGTACAAGGGTTGGTCAGAAAATAAGTATAATCTCGCAACCAAAGAACCGACACTTATGGTGGTTATGTCAGAGGGATTCGTTAATCATTGTTTGTAACATTGCATGTAGATTTTCCAGCAATCTACCGCATATTGTGCGTGTATGAGTCAGTTGAACATGGCAGCTCAACTTTAACAGTGGTCCAAGAACAAAGTTCGTGCTATAATTGGGTTTTTGAATGCAAGAAATGTGTCGGTGGCAGAAATTCATCACCAGCTCATGGAAGTTTATGGCAAAGATGTTATGAGTTGGCAGAGTGTAGCAGAATGGTGTGCAGAAAGGTCAGTATTGAGGATTATGAAAGGAGTGGCGGACCAACAACAGCAAGAACTGCAGACAACATTGCTCTTGAGGAAAATGCTATTCGCAACAACAGAAGGATTACGGTGAGTGAACTGCAACATAACTTGAATCTGTCATCACATAGAACAGACCACAGGTTTCAAAGTGATGGCGACGTGGAAACTAGTGATGGGTCGTTCATGAACGATTCGTTCAAAATGAACGAATCACTTAGTGAATCAAATGAATCACGATTCTTTGAACGAAATGAATCGATTCTTTCTATGAATCGAATCACTTTGTGAATCAAATGAATAATGATTCTCTGAACGAAATGAACAATGTCACCAAAAAGAACTACAATCTGGTGAGCGAAATGTTTCGATTCTCTGATTACCAACAAATTCTGTTAGAGAAGCTTCAAACAAAGAACTTAACAGTAGTATTGCATACTTTAACACGTGTAGTAATGAAGGAGTTTGTGAATAATAAAAGAAATGCACAGAAATTATACATAATATAGGCATTAATATTAACATACAAGAACTAGTAATTATTTTTGAAAAAATATTTTTGGCCAAAAATTGGAGGGGAGGAGAACAAGGCCGTTCAACCTAATCTACATATTTTCTTTAAATGATGTTAAAACAAATCTGTACATTATGTACGTTGTACAAACTTTCTCATATACTTATGCGTCGTTTAGTTATCTTTTGAAAAATATGAACTATGTAGCATCATTATAAACATTAAATTAACTAACTATGCGAAATATGAAAATCACAGTGGCCGTTTTTTAGTTAATCCAATTATTATTAAAATTTTGCAAGAATAAACTAGCCTTATATTCATTTATTGAGAAAAATGACCTATGTAGTATTATTGCAGACATAAACTCAAGTAATTGTACGAAATTCGATCAAACTCGTTGGAGCTGTTTTTGAGAAAATCAAATTACTGTTCAAGTTGTCTAGAATAAACTAGCCTTATATTAATTTTTTGAGAAATATGAACTATGTAGTTAATGTTAATCACCACAACTTGGGACCTATCCTAGAGATAGGAATACCAAAGTTTCACCTCACTTATTTTTAGGATGTACTGAGTTGTACGACTTTTCCACAAACCAAACTGAATTGCTTATTAGCTTATATAATTCAAAATAATTTGATAATCATTTAAATATAACCTTTTCGACTACAAGTATGGTTGTACATAAACAACACAATAAAACTGAAAGAAAATAACTTATTATAAATACAATTTAAAATAAAATAATCCATACTTATTCAGTGTCACAGACTGGACAGGATACAATATTGCACTTAGTACAAAACACTGATTCTACAAAAAAAATTACTTTCATAATTATACTTCAAAATCATCATAATGAGCACACATTCTGTTACACTGAAACTGATACAAGTATTTTTAAGAGGTAATAAGTATGTTTGTATATCAATTTCAATTGTAAATTTATTATGGTTAAATTATGTGAGCAAAAGTATTTTCATAGTATTTTCTAATTTAAATTTCGAACTTTATAGTTGTTTTTTTATTAGTTTATAGTCGATATTGTTTGCAATTGTATTTTCTTTTAAACCATCAAATAAACAATATTGCAGCTATTGCCAATAAGGTGACAAGATTTTTCTAACCAAAAGGAAGGGCAAATTCAATTTTCTTTAATGAAAAGGGAGGACAAATTTGATAATAAAAAACATAAATGTATAACTTATTTCATACTTATTCCAATAAAATTACGGCTGCAAACTAGTTTATGTACCGCAACAGGTTTATGACAATTAACATTATTAATTTTCAGAAAAAAATCACTGCATGCTTACAAGTTAAAGTGTCTTCTTACCACAAACATGGTTAATTTGTGCAGTTTCTCATATGTATAAATATTAAAGTTCATAGGAAGTTAAACATACGATGATTTCAAGGAATTCCTCCTCTATAGCAAGGAATTGGTCTAAAGAGAATTTATCATAAGAATCGAAATAGTAAAACGTAATGAAACAGACTGCTGTCACCTGTCACTGAGATTCCTGAATCAAAAGAACGAAGGTGGTGAATCGGAATTACGCTAACGACTCAAGAATCACAAGTCATCATAAGAACCAAAATGATTCGTTCTTTTGAGACTTTCGATTCTCGAAATCTGATTCTTACATTCATCAATCACAGTGAATCGAAGTGAACGAATCATAAGAACGAATCTTTTTGGTGAATCGAATCAAATGAATCGATTCACTGAAATGAATCGTTTTCCCCATCACTAGTGGAAACAGCTGTGAGACGATGGCTGAGAGAAAAGGACACAGACATCTACCACCAGGGAATAGAAAAACTCGTCTCACAATATGATGTGTCTCAATCTTTGTGGAAACCATGTCAAAAAGTAGTGGGATGGTGGTACAATTACCCTGCGTTGTTCATATTATGGATTGTAATAAAGAACCTCACACTATGTTCCTTGTAAACTTACTTTCTGTTAGGTTAGGTGGAAGATGGGACTTCCTAGTCTCAATCTTGCTTCAAATGAAGACAGTATCTAATCTAATCCCTTGTATATTGACACGAGAAAGTTTTTTTCTGATGACCATTCACAACCCTACTGCGGAAACTCTGTGACCCTAGTTTGGGTTGTTACACGAAGTTGAAACTGCTGGTCTAGATTTAGATGCAGGGTCAGTTGGTCTATGCAAGCAATGCTTGCCTAATGAAACAACAACGCAACAAACTTTTTAATTACTTAGAATAACTTTGTACAGTACAGTGTTTACTAAGGTCAAACTGTACTGAAAACTTAATAATTTTACCTTTAGCTGTCTGAGATTCCATAAAAATTTACTAACAGGTATATTTTTCTGGAAAACTTTAAAATAACAATACCAGCATCACTATTTAGTTTGATATTTTGCTTCTAGGTGGCTCCTAAAGTTCTCTTGAAATCTATTGAATTGTAGCTTTTAAACACGATATATAATTTGCTACATTGTAACTGACACTACCTACATTATAATTACCTCACTGTCACTTTTACAATGGTGGTTAGAACATGGATGGAGTTGGCTCTATCCAATCATGGCTCCACTCAGCTATGCTATGTAACACCTCATTTCTATAATGGTGGAATTGCATATAAACGAATTTAGATTGTAATTTAATTGGTCTCTTTCGGTTTATTAATGCTGGCTATTTTAGGAATAGCTTTTGATTAACAATATCCAACTCCATACATTACCTGTCTGAGGTAATGGTTTCAACAGGTTTTAGAAAGGTGTAGTTGACCACACCAGCCAGTGCCAGCACTCTAGTTTTGGGGCCCTGGGCTAATAATGTTTAGTTCCCCCTATAAAGTAATAAAAATATAAACAAAATGCAGACACACAGAGTAATTACTGTATTCAGTGATGTTTGAGCAATCATGCAATCTTTGCAAATGGACAACGGACCATCAAAACAAAATTCTGGTGCACCAGTATTTAAAAAAAATGAAGTGAGTCACAAAAAAGTTTTTTCTTTAATGAGTGGGGCTTTGAAACTGTCAGGGCCCTAAGAAGTGGAATCTAAGGAATTGCTGAGACTGAAGAATTATGGGGCCCTTAGCATTGCGAGGCCGTGGGCTGAAGCCCATGCCTATGTCCGGCCCTGACACCAGCTGCAGACCACCAAAGAATGACTATAACCTTCTTGGGGTGGAGACTTGGTTTAGACATATGTTTAGGTGCTTCACTATGGTCCATCCACTGTGTAGATCATCGCCGGTTGTCGTATAAGATCAATTTTTCATTGCATGTCATAATTCGATCCAAGAATAGCAAAGTACAGATTTCAAATCTCTTTAAATGCTGTTTTTCATTCAGTTCATGAGGCAACCATTTGTCCAGTTTCTTCATCTTTCCTATAACATTTAGATGAACGGAAACAGTAGATTTACTGATACCAAGAGTTTTTGACACAGTTTGACATGGGTCTGATTCAATTGGTGACTTCCGAGTATTGTCATCCACTTCCAATTTGCGACCACATCCTTTTTGGTCTTCGAGGCACATATATCCAGAACAAAATTTAGCAAACCATCACTGTGCTGTACGTCCACTTAATGTACCTTCGCCCCAAGCTTGGTTAATGTTGTGAGTTGCTGCTGATGTGTTATGGCCGAGTTTGAACTCATACAAAATGCACACACACAAAATTCCTGGTTGACCATTGAAATTCTAATGGGTAAAAATAAATAATTACCGCAGATAATAAAAGATATTTAAGTAAAAAATATTAGTGACTTATATTCTTGTTTTAAGTATAAATGATTGCCAAATGAATGATCAATTATTGCCTAAGCACATAACAGTATAATGTTCAACAATCTGCAATTGTTTTCCAGAACATTGCTTGAAGCTAAAGTTGGGATTGTAGCATGAAAATTCAAAATATATTGATGCTGCAGATTGGTGCAGTGAACTGTAGGCTATTTCACTAACAAGGGAAGTCCATGGCATTCATATCGCAGATTTTCTTCAAATTTGCACGGTTGGTAGCAGACCATGAATAATAGAAGTAAGATAATGCAACTCTTTCTCATTCTCGAGAAAAACAATCTTAAAATGTTAAAAAATTCTTATGGCTTGATATTAACCATAAGTATCAACTTACATAAAGTATCTACGGTAGACTAGTAAGTAACGAGTCGGACTACATGTGCAGACATTATCTGCTGTGTTTCGAACCCAGTTTATTACAATTTTTTTCGAGGTATTTTTCCTTTTTTTTTATTACCTTCACCCTAATTTTTCAAAAGAACATTGACCTTTTTAATTATTGCCTTTTTCGGAAATAAAATTAAAAAGTATTTTCTTCCATCACTCAATTTTGAGGCATACCAAGCATATCTAATCATGTCATGGAAAACTGGCGCACTCATTTGGTGATGGACGAGCGCATGAATTTTAATAGGATCTTCCCGTGATGCTATATCCCGCTGTTCCTCCAGTCGGCAATCTTTCTGTTTTGCCTGCTTTTACGACAGGTATCATCCAAGGAACTGCTCCTTTTCACGTTAAACCTGGTCCTCTACCATTTCCCCACCTCAAACCTTTATCCTATCAATTCCCCTCCTATATATAACCCAAGGCATAGCCCACCTATGTTTTCCTGCACTTTCCTCATTCCTGAATACCATTCCTACTCCAACCCATAATGATGGCCACATAAGTTAATTGTAGTCTGTTTTAATTATTGCCTTTTTTGGTAATTATTTCCTAAAAAGGCAGTAATTGAAATTGTCAATGTTCTTTTGAAAAATCAGAGTGAAGTTAATGAAAAAAAATCTGATGTGGCCAACACATGACTTTCTCCATATTTGGGGTATAGTTAAAATTAGTATTATGAATAGCATTATAAGGCAAAATTATTATTTCGTATCGTAAAAGAATACAGTTGTCCTTATTGCCGTAAATCAGGTATATTTTGAATATGTTTACAGAATTCACCGCTACATGGTGGTGGTGCTGTATACCGGAAATTAAGAAAAAGCAAAACATCTCCGAAATGGATGGTCCTATGAAAATTTGTTTCAAACAAAACTTGGAAGAAATATTATTCTCTACAACTTTGGTCCTCACGAAGATGACCAATTATGACGTTTTTAAAGAGATATTTGACGGAAACTGAAAAAACCGATTATTTTTATAAATAATTACTAAACAATAACTGCTATGGAAAATAGTTTGAAATAAAATATGTAGGAAAATATATTTTCTACATTTTTTGTAATGCTCAATGTATACAATAACGATGTATTAATGGAGAAATATCGCAAAAACTGAATCGGGTTTCGAATGAACCTCGACTTCCGGTTAACCGGTATTGTCCAAAAACTAATCAGTTCTTTGTGTCCACACCAAAGCATTATATTTGAAATTTGGTAACGATATGGCAAGTAGTTTTTGAGTTAGAGCACCCACAATCACATACACATGCACACACATCATTCTGAAAAGTCTAAACGTGTTCTAGGGACCTCAGAACGTATTTCCGTTGAAATCTCTAAGTCGATTTTTTTCGTGATCACAATACTTTCCCATTACTGCGTATGCAGAAATTAAAAAAAGAAAAATACCTTGAGAAAAAAATAATGTTGGGCTGAGACTTCGGCAGATATTGAATGTCTGTGCCTGTATTCCAACTTGTTACCTACTAGTCGACCGTAGATACTTCATGTAAGCTGATACTTATGGTTAGTATCAAGCAATAAGAATTTTTTAACATTTTGATTGTTTTTCTCAAGAACGAGAAATTGCGTTTTCTTACTTCACAAACTTCCATTATTCAAGGCCTGCTACGCACTGTGGAAATTAGATGAAAATTGGCGATATGAATGTCATGGACTCCCCTTGTAAGACTTCCTAAATGTCTACCACTTCAAGATGTACTGCAGTTTATTTCTCTTCTGATAAAATTGATAAAGATATACAGTAAAACCTGCGAAAGGCAGAACCTCAAGGGACCGACCAATTTGTTTTCAAAACTATGTAACTTAAATAATTAGACATTGATTTTCCACAAATTGTGATTTTCAAACCTTTGAAGATATTGAGAAAGGGAGGCAGAGGGAGTGAGGGGGAGGGAGAGAGGCAGAGGGAGCGAGGGGGAGAGGCAGAGGGAGCGAGGGGGAGGGAGGGAGCGAGGGGAAGGGAGGGAGAGGTAGTGAGAAGGGAAGCAGAGGGTGGAAGGGATAAAGAGGGAGTTTAAACGTTATTTTTGCAAAATTTTCTTCCTTACATGTTAACGGTCGAAGTTTTAGATTCACTAAATCTGCTGAAATTCAACGGGCCCTTCAGCTAGTACCATATAAAAGTATTGAGCTTGTTGCCACAGCAGTCGATTGTTTGGACCCAGAAAAATTACTTTTTTTTCGATAAAAATTCTATTCGGATTTGAATTCTGTCTTCAAAAAGAAGAAACTACAATTTCTATACTTTCCGATAATTCAAGTCCCGAGTTAGAATCTTGACAGGAAATTATTTTAAAAAGCATACATATAAACCTCTACACCGATTTACATGCTTTTCTTATGGGGCAATAATGGGGCCAAAATGACCCTTCAAAATAGGAATTTCAACAATTTTGGATTTTTTCCTCCAGTTGTGACCAAAAACCTATAATCGTGCCAAATTTCAAGCTCATCTGGAAGTGCCTCATAATTTGTCTCCTCCTATATCCTATGCTCTGCTATGTAAGATGTCTATCTATAATATATGGACACCTCTTAAAATCTGAGTAGAATTAGCGTAAATTTAAGTTTTTATCAGGAAAAAGTAGTAATTTTTCTGGGTCCCAACAATCGGCTGCCGTGGCAACGATCTCAATGCTTTCCTGTGCGTAAGCTTTTAATAAGAATCAGAGGCTTATATTATAATGTGATGAATATTAAACTACGACCAACGAAAGAAATCCGATATTGATGTAATCCCCATTTATGGGGCTGATTTGCCTCATTATTGCCCCAATCAAGGTTTAAAATTATAAGGCGTTTCCAGATGACCTAGAGACTTGAAATCTGGCACATTTGGTCACAGCCGATGGAAAAATACGATATTATAAAACTTCCAACTTTTAGGGGCTTTCACCATTATTGACCCATGCAAGGATAAAGATTATAAGGCACTTTCAGATGAGCTTGAAATTTGGCACGGTTATATGGTTTTGGACAAAATTAATGGGAAAAATACAAAATTGTAAAAATTCCAAATTTAAAAAATGCTTGCAGAATGTAAGCACCGTCTACTAGTATATAATAGATATTGAAGGCCCTCAAGCCATATTTTAAAGAGGTGCAAAATGTACTTAATAATACAAAAAAATCCTTTGTTTGCATCTGGCAGGTTCTACCTTACAGGGACATATTCAGATGAAAAATGGTAGGTATCAACTAGTACGATTTTATTTTGGATTTCCTGCTTTTGCAGGTTTCTGCCAAATACAGGTTCTGCCTTTCACAGGTTTTACTGTACATTCATTCTACCATGCTGCAAGAAAGACTTGTTAGACTAGAGACTGCTGATTTAACATGAAATAACTGGAAAACTTTTTTGTTGAATCTTTGAAAGTAAAAGCATGAAAAGCAAAGTTTTAATTTTTAAAGCAAGTTCATAAGGACTTTCTGTACACAGAGCCGTAGTGAGGGTGTAGCAACCAGGATACATGTTACACATAATTTGAAAAAGTGAGTCTTCTTGTGAAAAAGGTTGCTGACCCCTGGCCTATAGCACCAATTACACTTGGGCCAGCTCTAATGGCATCCCCAAGTACCAGCTTTGATAGCTACAGCAATTTGCAACCATTCATCGTAAGTGATAACTCTACCTTTGATTTTCTAGGATCTGGTGTACCGCATTGACTTCAGCAATCATGTTTTCTGTGTCCTGATGTTCCTTCTTAATTTCGCGTATGAGGTTGAAAAGTGATGGGTGATATTTTCCTACCATTAGTTGAAACCTATTGTGCCAAGCTTCAGTGAGATTATTCGTCCTGGGTTCATTAGCAACAACTGCATCATACTGATTCCAAAGTTGTGGATGATATCTTGGAGGATTTGCTCTTCTCCTACCACGAGTTCTCCTTCCTCGGATGTATGTCTCTTCAAAGTATTCAGTAAGATCTACCAACCCAACCGTGAGATCATCAAAGAGCATATCAAAAGACCCACATCATCACAAGGAACAAATGCAAGGCTTAACATTTGGTGAACCCATTTTCTTACACCTGAATTTTCAGGTTTGGAGTATACTGCTTGAAGCCCTATATCCTGAACAGCTCTGTAAATACTCTGGCCTAGGTGAAAGAAGCATAATCTTGTCACTGCTTGTGGAAATACTTGATGATGCGAACTGATGAGTGCTAATTCAAAATCACTTATTATTGTGGATGGCTGGCCAAGATTAATATTATTGTGTAGACAGTGACGCTCAAGTTCCCTTAATACAGTTGTGTAATGGTTCAGTGTCTTACCTGAGAGAAGGCAATATAGAAATGGAAAAGCATTTCCATTATAATCCAATGGCATTTTAGGTGAAGTTAATACATGATATTAAGCAAAATTGCAGTAGTTATGATTTATATTATGATAAAAAGGAAGTAGGTCAAATTTCATAGGCATAATAAAGTAGATTACAAAAAAAAGGAGGTGAAAATGCATTAGGGCAATAGCTGTAAGTCAAACGTCATGGAACCGAATTTGGTATTACTGAAATACTGGTTTGATATTGGAAAAAAGGAAATCCACTATGTTGAAGATGTATAAGACCAAATGTGCCATGGGAACAAACAGCAGTTAGTCCCAAATTACTTTGTTTATACTCAGCATTTAAACTAATTTTTTGGAACATTTTTAAAGATTTAAAGGTCAACTGTTGCAGCGCTATATATTGCATATATTTTTTAACTAAAAATATCAAAACTTCAGCCAGGTAATAGTACCAGCAATTTCAAAATATTCAGCTATATTTCCACAGATAACAATGTCGAAAAACTATATATCATAGCTATTGTAAAAGGGGGAATAAATTTCATCAAAGGTCTCTTGAATTTCAGAAATTTGTCTGATTAAATTAAACCCAAAATCTTGGACAAACAGGTCATTCTCAAACAATATTCAAGAGTTTTCCATAAAGGATATATAAAAAAACTAAACGTTACTTTCCTGAAAGTATGACAAAAACTATGCTTTTCAACATTTTTACAAAATGAGTTTAATCATAAGCCAATTTCTAAAATATACTTCAAATCCAATCATCCATTACTTTAGAACCAAAATACATGCAAGAAAATACAGGGTGGTCCACGGGAAACTGATGGTTTTACGTTGGAGACCCTGCATAGGCGGTCTGTGGGAAAATTAGGCTACTTCAGTGAATGCTGGCTGACCTTGGAGCACTGGCCTGGGCAGCAACGCGTTTTTGTCGTTGAGTGCTTTATAAAAACTGAGTCAATTGTTAGTGATCTTCGCACATTTTAGCAAAGATTTGGTGACCGTGGAAGAGGACGTGTACCAGCATGCAACACAATACTTGCATGGGTGAAACAATGGCGAGAAACTGGTTCTGTGCAGGAAAAGAAGCCAGGTCCAAATAAAACTGTTTGGACTCCAGAAAACGTGGAATGGGTAAGAGCTGCAAATGTGAATTCAGAACGATACGTTGAAATGATAAACATATTTCTTGTTCCTGAATTGCAACAGAGAGGACTTGAAGGGATATGGTTCCAACAGGATGCCTGCCATAGCATGGAGACATTGCGTGAGTTGTTTCCAAATCAAACCATTTCACGGTTTGGTGACATTCATTGGCCACAAAGATCTCCCGACTTGTCTTCTGCAGACATTTTTCTTTGGGGATACCTTAAAGAGAAGGTTTTTCATCATAAGCCATGCACAGTCGAAGAGTTAAAACAAACTATTCATCTGGAAATTGAAGAGATCTCGGCAAACACCCTTCATAGAGTGATGGACGACTTCAAAGATCGACTTACAGTGTGTTGCAAGAGGTGGCGGTCATCTAGACGATATAATTTTTAAGAAATGATAATCTATGGTGAGTTAATCCCATTATGTGTATATTATTTTTTATTTACTAAATAAAATTATTGGTCTCATTTGTGAGTTATATTATTTTAACCTTCCAGTACTCGCGCGAGTTTTTCAAACGCGAGTACTCGCGCGGGGTAGATTTTAACCCCAGATGAAAAACTTGGATTATGTTTGCCAAATGTATTTCATTCATCGAAAAAAAATTATAAATAGAAATCCAATTTAATAGAAACATAAGTAACATATCGTTTTTTAACAAGATTTAATAATATTACTTTTTAAAAAATTACAAAACCCTAAATCAATATTTTATAATGTAAAAAATACGGAACATACATTTTCTAGGCGCAAAAACATACAAAATATGTTGAAAAATGGTAAAATTACAATTACTTTTCATTATAAACATACATGAAAAACAAAGGTTTATAAAAGAATAGTTATAATATTCCTCTTTTTTGAAAGCGTCCTCATTTTGTCAGATTTCTCGTACACATTCATTTTTCTCAGATTCCTTTTCAAATGTCTGATACACATTTACAGAATTTTAATAATATTAGTGCAAATAAAAATAATAAACCTCAAATCATTGTTTTATAACATCAAAAATATTGCACATTTCTTTGGGGTGTGCAATAGCAAAATTCAAATTGTAATACAATAAAAATAGACAAATTACAATTATTTTTAATATAAGAATGCATAAAAAATAAAAGTTAAAAAAATATAACTATAATATTTTTTTCAAATGTTTTATGCAGGTCCAGTTATCACAAGTTTCACAGAAATTTGAAGTTCTGACGTCCTTACTTCTTGGACATTTACTGCATCTTCCGATTTTCCCCTTTCTAGATCTTTCCTGCTTTTCTATGGATGTTGAAGATTCGCCATATACATCAGCTTTTCTCTTTAGTTGTCTTGGGATCATTTTCATGGTAGTTCGTTTTGTGATGAACGGCCGTGTTAATTGCAAGGATAGTTCACGCAAAAATTTTCGTCTTGTCATTCTGTTTTCGTGATTGACCTGATTGAATATTATTAAGGCATTTATTCCTGCTGTATTCAATAAATGGAAGAAAATTGCTAGTGGCCATCTTCTTGTGTTTCTTGCGGTATTATATGTGGCACACATTTTGTCAACTGTGTCAACACCCCCTTTAGTGTAATTATAAAAGGTTACTATTTCAGGCTTTCTTTCGTCTCTCGTTGTTTCGTCAATACTTATTTGGTGGTGCATTGAGGACATTAGAATTACATTTTTTCCTCTCTTTGGAATGTATGACACAAGAGTCATTTTATTTCTAAAGACAAACAAACTACTTTTTACTTCTCTGCCTTTAGTGTTTATAATTTGTGGTGGCAACTCCCTCTTGTTTTTTCTTACTGTTCCAACCAACGTTATTTTTTTCGTAAGCAGATCTTCGGCAAGGGGAACGCTACAAAACCAATTGTCAGCTGTTATGTTTCTCCCTGTCCCAAGGATTGGGCCAGCCAACCGTTTTACGACCTCTCTCGGCGTATTGTCTAGTTTGAAAGGACCATGTGGCTGCAATCCGGCGTATATCTCCAGGTTGAAGGTGTAAAAGACCCTTGCATCTACCAGGGCAAATATTTTTATCCCATACTTTGCGGGCTTGCTTGCCAAATATTGTTTGAAGGAGCACCGTCCCTGGAACCCAACAAGAGTCTCATCCACTGTCGCATATTCTCCTATCATGTACCATTTTTGGAAGTTCTGTACAAATAAATCGAAAACTTCCCTTACTGGTGCCAATTTATCGAGTTCCTTTCTTTCGACTCTATCATTTATGTTGTCAAATCGAAGGCTTTGCAGAAGAAATCTAAATCTTTGATAACTCATTGAAGTATGAAAAATTTCAACGCCCAGTCCACTTTGATCCCACAGATCTTTTACATTTTGCCGACCTGATCTATAAACTCCCGTGAAAATAAGAAGACTGAAGAGGCACTCGATTTCTAATTCGTCAGTATGTCTTGCATCCCTTTCACGAGAGTAACTTTCAGCTATTTTATCAATCTGGATGTTAGTGTAATTTACAATGTGTTTTAATATGTCCGTATTTAACATTAGACCAAAACATTCAAGAGGGGTTTTCACGCTATCTTTCACCCCCTTGAAGCCCGGTGCTTGCGATACAATGTTATAAACAGGATTTCTTACGTTACGGTGTGGTTCCTCTCTCCTCCACTTCGTAGTAGTATCTCTTCCATACCAAACATTTTCCTCGCTCTCATGCAAATCCTCAATTTCTGAATCGGAAATTTCTTGCTCCGTGTCTGTAACATGCACCGATTCATTGGCGCTACCTTCTGAAGATCCCACATCTTCATCAGAAATTTCTTCATCTGATGACTGGTCTAAAAGAAGTGCTATTTGCTGAAAATCCATTTCTGTATTCAAACCTGACATCTAAAAGTATGAATAAATTAATGTGAAACTATTAGTATATAAAATTTTCAGTATTTACTATAAATAATATTATTTATACGGAGAGAAAGTGAAAAGAAAAAAAGTTTTTTTACTCACCTCAAAAAATAGTTATCCTTTAAAAGTTGTTCAGGATGGGACAGAATTATAAAAAATCAGCAATTGTTGTATTAAAAACTAATTCTCCAAAACAGCAACAATATTTTCCATAAAAGGAGATATATCTCAGATGTCCGTCTCAGATCGCTGTACGCCGTCTAAGAAAAAGCGTCCTTACTCAAAAACAGTCGACACAATAATACAGATTTTTGCCTAAAAACCTTCCGCACGTGTCATTCCAGCTACTGAAAAGGAGGGGCCAGCGAAAACCGAACGAAAGGGAAACCGTCATAAAATGTGATGGGTGGGGTAGAAATCTACCCCGCACGAGTACCGGAGGGTTAAAAACTGTCAGTTTCCCATGGACCACCCTGTACTAATTTAAATTTTTTTACTTACAAGGGTTAAAAGTGTCATATTAATAAATTCCATTGGCTTTTTAAACTACCCTGATTTTCACAAGAGATTTATTGAACTCATCTTGTGGAAGAAAACTAATTCTAGAAGAAGCACTAAGTATCAAAAATTGAAAAATTAAATTCTTGTCTTAGCTAGCACCAATATCTATTGCAAGGTTATAAAAAACCAAATGTGCATTTTGACTACAACGCACCAGTCTTCAGTGGTGATTCACCAAAAGTAGATAGTTTACAATCAAACAAAATTACCACTACACTTGTTCTAATAATTGTTATACCACTGGTTCTATTATAAAAATAAAGTAAATGAAAATTTAAAGGGCCTACAGTTTGTTGCATTGGCACATTTGAGAATTTATCATCAAAAAACAGAGTTGGCAATATACACCTATAAAAGTTTTTTATGTCATGCACATATAAAACCATGAGTAAAACATACAGCATAATATCCACGAAACAAAAATTTCAATTTTTTTCTTGTTAAGTCCATTTTTGGGTGCAATATCACATTTCCAGCTGTGATCAATTTTTTTAAGGATTCTGTGCTCATATAGGTTTCAGTGAAGCTGAGTCTGGAATGTGATGCAGCCAAACTGATTGAAACCTGGTGAAACAACCAAATAAAAAAAATTAGGTTAAATAAATAAAACTTAATTCAATAACCCTTACTATATATAAAGCAGTTGTAACACCATAGTTTACCTACTTCATAAGTATGCATTAAAAAATCCAGTTCAGAATTTGTTAATTTTAGAGACTCCTGCTAAAATGTCAAGTACATGGATTAACTCAGGGGTTCGCAAACTTTTTTCTCTGAAGCCCAATAATAATAATAGAAAATGTTATTTGGCTCATCAAAATTATATAATATTAAATATTAAGTAATAATTTCTAAGAATGTATTTAAAATCTAAACGGTACAATTTAATGACCTTGAAATCCTATTAGTTCATTTTATCTTGGCAACAATTTAGCCTAAATTTTGCAACAAAATATCTGAGATTGACCTTTCCAGGTCCTTATTGAACACAGCCTATACTTTAGAAAACCCTGGACTAGTGCATGGATGAATTGCAAGCTAACATATTTTCATCATTTCAATGTACCGTATATACTCGTGTATATGCCGACTCCATGTATAGTACGACCCCTGATTTTTTGGTGAACAAACCTGATTTTATCATATATCTCGTTTATAGTATGACTCCAGCTTTCTACCGGGGTCGACATATTTCGTTTCGATAGCTCGATGGTTACTAGCGAGATATATCGAACGACCTTGATTTTCCACACCACCATAGAATAGACCGTAAATGTCGTAAATAGTATTTCTTGCGAGTACACTAAAATTCGGAGAAGTTAAGTATCTTACTCCTAAAACATTTAATAAAAAGTGATATGAATCATGATTGCACAAGATGAAATAAAATCGTTTCAATTCTACTACTTATGGATTACGCTCCGCGTACGTAATGGTTCCACTCGCTCATCTACTTAATAGGTAGGGATAATGGATAAAAAGAAATTACTTTGTAATATTCCACAGTCTTTATTGTTTCTTCAATCACACACCGACCGGTTTCCACTACAAAATCATTCTAATGGTGTTACTAACCGACGTAATACCTTTAGAATGATTTTGTAGTGGAAACCGATCGGTGTGTGATTGAAGAAACAATAAAGACTGTTGAATATTACAAAAATAATTTCTTTTTTCCAAGATGTCGAAATTCCATTAAGTTATGCCGTCTACGATACTTTTAGTCCAACTCGTTCCAATCCATCCCTTGTAAAAAGACGCAAACAAAGATGTACATACATAAAATTCAAGAAAGGAAGTGCCCGTAAATCTTCACTTATATCAAGTATTTGTGAATTTGAAGCCGTATATATGAAAAAGATTCTACTCTTCACGAAGAAACATAACAACGATAAAGGACCTCACTGTTAAGGTTAGCCTACCATTAGAATGCGTGCGGGTGGCATAACTTCACCGAAAATGCCCGTGAAGATACATGAATTTTAAATCCTCAAATGCATTACTCGTGTATAGTACAATCCCCAATTTTTGCAATAAAAATTTGGTCGTAAAAACTCGTACTATACATGAGTATATACGGTACTTTTTCAAATCTTATCAATATATTTCTTCTTAAAAGATGACTATATTATTATTCTAACGGAAAAGATAGGAAATGAATATGATTTCTCAGCGGAGAAACGTGAGATTGTACAGTATGAGTAAAACATTACAAAATTGCAAATTACTTTGTTTTAGCTTATGCAAATTAGTATTTTACTGCAATAAAGGTTCTGGCACGGCATTCTGGAAGAAAGAAGTACTGTGGACAAAAATCTTTTCATAAAGGTTTATCTTTTTTATATATTATAGTTCATTCCTAGAATAACTTTTTTCAATAATTTTGCAAAGAATCACTCTTTAAACATTTATACTGAAGATCATGGGCTGTGTAGTTAGACTACTGTATGGGAATACTGTTATTGGTATATAAACGGTGGTGTTAAATCAGGGTCTGACTACATGTCCGATTAAAACCAAAACCCATTATACAGCCTACCAAGTTGCACTTCTAATCAATTATCAGGAATATGCTGAAAAGTTTAGTTTTTTTAAAATAATGAGTTCAAAAATAATGATTAGGTAACTGGAAAGATGTTCAGAAATTGCAGCAAAGAACAATATTTCTTTAAAAAAACATTTTTTCTATGTTTGAGGATCCCAGGTATTCCCCATCCCTGAGGATTTGACCACCCAGTTACCCTATTGTTATGTCACTGGAGAAAAATTTCTGGGCACAGCAGTCCACCAGTGTTATTTTAACAAGTGATTTCTGAAAGAAATTACTAACTGAAACAAAATTTATTCAGATTAATAAATCACAGCAAAAACCTTTACTGCATTGGATGTATAGTGAATATAGGTTCAATTATTAACCTTATTTCACCTTACACAAACCTATGTTAATTTACAAAATTAAAGTTTTCCAGAGTTACCTGTCATTTTTTCTGAATTTCCTGCAATTCTTGGCTTTTATTATACACGTTTTATTAAACTTACAGAATAATTAAAACCCTTTCACAACATGATTTTGGGGCATTTTTGCTGGGAAACAAAATAGTAAGCAAGGCACGGAAGAAAGGAATGAAGTCAAGATATTATTCACTAGTTGGATGAGTATTAAAAAATAGGACTAGATATAAATTTAATTAACAAAAATATATATTTCAAAATGTTATTAAATCTATACAGAATTAATTAATTATAAATATAACAATGTCATAAGCTCAAGTGATTAGTAAGTATCATAGCTTACATATTTTCTAACAAATCAAAAAATATATAAGAAAAACGAACCGTAAAGACTATCATTTGAGAAATGAATTCTTGAAAAACATCTGAAGTTTTAAAGGACTAACTATTATTTTGATCAACATAACTGGAAGTAAATGATCTATTAAACATATCCTTAAATGTTCTTCTTTGGGATTCCAATTTTTTCTCAATTTCCATATACTCTTTTAGTAACTCATCAAATCCTTCTGGAAGCAATTTTTCATACAATGCCAATTCTTGTTTTAAGGCATGCAATTCAGTTTCTTTCTCTTCTCTCTCTTCTTTTTGCTTGTCATTAATTATTTTTAATGCTTTAATAGTTTCAGGAGTGTATATTTCTTTCTGCATTGTTAGACAGAACACCCTGCAAAAGTAAACAAAAATTTGCAAAGTGCTATATAAAGTTAGAACAAAATTCCTCGATTCCATTAACAACTAACACTGACTCATTTGAAGGTTTTCACCATAAAAAGTGTATTAGCATTTCTAAATAAAAATTCCAATTTTCAGTTTATTTCAATTCTATTCAATGAAGATGGGAATTTGATTTAGTATGAAGATTGCCCCAATTTCAACTCTTTGAGATCAAATTAAATAATTTATTAGGGACTTAATTTGTAAGCACGCTTTCCATAAATACTGCATAACAAGCTACACAGATACTTCACAACATAATAAAATATGCATGTCTCTCAAGGAGAAATGTTGGAGTGCTAAGATGAAAATGTTAACATAAGAGGGATGACTTTTAGAATCATGTCAAAAACAATTCACAAACATGAACTATAAGAAAAAATCTTACTTGCTTCCCTCCAAAACGGTTCTATGGCGCAGGTGATTTTCGTTCACCATTGATACATATTGAGGAGATATAACATTTAAACGTATCTTAACCAGTCCTTCGAGTAATTCATACATCTTTCTTAATTCTTCGTAGCATTCTTCCAAGAGGTTTTGAATTTGCTTATTCATGTTAATTGCAACATCTGCCGAGCTTTGCATATTTGTAAAAACATTCAAGTGACTCGGTAGTTCCTTCATCTTTTTCAATAATTCGCTTCGTGGTGCATCTGGCAAAAATGAAAATTGTATAAAAATACAAAATGCTACAAAAATATTAACTCTATGTAATACACGAGCATGAACAGGATGCTTTCGCCACACTGTGGAACCGGCTATTCATAATCGGAAATAGAGATAACGAATTCGCAATTAAACATTTTTCAAGATTATATAAAACTTACTTGGTTTTGTTATTTCGAATATTTCCATTATCGATTTATTTTTGTTGTGAAGGTTTTGGGTTACCGCTTCTAAGACGGTAAGCCTTTCTTTATCTGTTAATGAAACATTTCTGGTCGCAAGTTCTTTCGGAATACCTAATATTGTTTTCGTTTCCGATATTAATGGAACATTTGATGGCAACTGGATTTCCAGGTAGTCATTCAGGTCGCCAAAAAGTATTACTTTCTTTATTTTCTGCACAAAAAAGAAATCTCATCATACAGAATAAAAAAACATTCGACTTAAAGTTGAATATTAAAGCCACAGAAGAAGAAGTTACGATTCTACACAATTCGGTAAAAATATTGAAGAAAACAAGTTACTATTCAACTCACCATAGCAGTATCAGGCCGTATAGTCTTATCACTATCGACTATCTCTCTCAAGGAAGATAATAAAATCTTGATTTTTAAAAACTGGATTTTGGGTTCATAGAGTTGATTTACCCACACTTCAATCTGATCAGAATTGAATCTTTCCATATCATGACTCATCGCAGTTCCTTTCGTAATACATATACAATTAAAACTTTCGACCACTACTAAGTGATCGACACAACGTATACAACTGAAAAGTTCACGAAAAAATACCGCCAAATTTTTTGTGACAGGGTGGTCAACGTATGAGTTTTCATCGAGTTCCACTGTTGTTGTCTGTTAAGTTTTAGCTATATTTGGCACTGCTCACAATCAGTAGGAAATTATTTTTATTGCCTGAGGATATTTTTATTCATATACTCGTTTTGTAGGATATTATAATAGTTCATTATTTACGAATAGTCTTTCACTAAATCCATTTATATCAGGGTTATCTAACTTTTCGCGTAGGGGACATTTCAGTTTTTCCTTACCTTTGGGCCAGTGAGGAAAATTTAAAGTTAAATCGGAATTTTCTAATTAGTTTAACATGGCGTCGTTTGAAACGTTAAAGACCGATAACAAATCATTGTTAATCACACTGAGCGCTATTATTATTATGATTTTATATTTTTGCATACGATTAAACAATTTTACTTTACTAGGATATAATCTATATTTTTTTAAAAGAATAAATACTTTCGATTTGTTTTTATTTGTGAATACTCAGTTTATCTGTGTAAGTTATGAAAGGGTGCCAGACCGGATCAACCCATAATCACCCATAATCAACCGGATTCTGATCTGGCGGACCATAGGTTGAAACGATGATGTGGTTACCCTGATTCGTTGACCAGCAATATACACAATTTTTCTCTATCGCCAGTGCCTTTTATAACATCAAACTATTTATTAATTTTAAAATAACAAGATAAGAAAATTCGAATAATTTACAATTTTGCTAAACAAATCATTGAATTCCTCGGAAAAGAAAGAATCCATAGACAGACCGTGCCATAGACAAAAGGCTATCGATATTCTCAAAATTAAAAAATGGCGACATTTCAGACGAGTTAGAAAGTTGCTTTTGCGTTCTAAGTTAATTTACTTTTAGCGCTTCGTGTCTCCTGAAGTTTTCGTTTAAAATGTGTAAAGTATAATTTTTTCGTATAGATTACTGTTCATTCGAAAGCGGTTGGTCAAGCTTCCATAATATATTTCTCAGTGTTGGTTACGTGTACTAGAACTTCATGGAGGGTGAGCAGGAAGACTTGATAAACCCAGAAGAATCTTTTCCTGGCTCCAGTAATGAAGTTGATTCACAACCATATCAGGATAACAACAAATTAGTATGGGAAAAGATTATATTTTTCGTTTCTCTTTTTGCGGTTGTGTCTTCTGCTACCATTCTCGTCGTTACTCTTCCTCTTTATCTGGAAGCGGTTAACGTAAAAGGAGACGCGTATTCGACTGTTTTATTCACCTGCACCGTAGCAACGGTTTTATTAGGTGCAATATGCATAGGCGGCCAACTATTATGGCCTGGGCCAAGACGATCCTTCGGACCCCCGTTACCTTTAGGACGTCTTTTCAGGGCAGGTGTTATGAATGCGTTAAGCGGTATTGTTTTCATATACGCTCTTGACCGAAAAAGAGTTCTTTGTCATTTACAAGATCCTATAATGGGCGTGATTTTAGTATTTTCACTGGTATTCTACTTCTTTTTTTGTGGAAAAAGTAAGTGAATGTTTTAATTTTAAATTTGACTGAATGTTGCCAAGTACAATTCTCTGTTCAATAATACATTTCAATTTAATGAATCTGTTACAGTGATGGGTCTTCAAAAGATATTTTGTGCTACAACTATTATAGTTGGCCTTTTCATCAGCGTTGATTACCAACTTTGCGACGAATTTCGCTGTCACGGGAATAGCAGGGAATCTCAAAGTGAAGATGCTGGACGTTGGTCGTGGCGAACGCATGCTGCTTGGACGTTGGCATACATTGCTTCACTAGCCATTTGGACTCTAAATTTCACACTTCTTGAAGGGGAAGTATACCGATCAAACGTACGTATAGAATTACAATTTTTTCCTATTTCTATATTAAGTTATCATGAAAACTAACCAACATATGTTCATTTTTGCAGAATGAGGCGTGTTAATTTAACTAATTGTAAGATGAATAGCTTAATTTTTCGTTGTAACAACGGAACTGAGCTGAAGCTTCCTCAGAAATTACTCAAGTTTTGTTGAAATCCTTAAGAAGTTAATGATTAAGATTTGTTATATAAGACCGATTACAGACTTCGTTATTTTTTTTTAAGTGGATAATTCATCAATAATAAAGTATTTAAAATTAAGGAAAGTGATTCATTACCTGATTGAGTGTTATGCAGATATTTGAGATTACTTTTATGTCTAAAGCAGGGGAGGCAAATGATTTTTGAGTCGCGTGCCAAAAAACTAATATGAACCATCAGAATTTTTTTCGCGTGCCAGTAGTTGACTCTTTCTCTAAGAAACTTCATATTTTATACAGAAAATACGGGCCCAGTAAAATCGCTTGCATGGCATTTCCGGCACGCGTACCACGTATTTGCCATCCCTGGTCTAAATAGAAATTTTCACCACGTTTTGCGGGTTTGACATGTATTTTTTCAAAGATATTTGAAATCTGAATTCTCGAGATGGACATTGAATGGACAGAAATGGGAGTAAAATGTGGTCCAAGCACCAGTTTATGAATACCATTATACCTTTATATAAATTAATGCAGATTGATTGTATCAAATTGCACATCACACAGCTTTGATTTTCTTATATAAGTAAACTATTGCATTAAAATGAAATTAATAAAGGTTAACAGAGGTAAATAATCTTCATTGTAAAGTACATTATAGCTGAAAAATTATGAATAATGTGTTTTCTTGGAGAATTCCCCAGTTAATTATTGAGCTTGTCTTATGGCTGAAAACAAGTTTGAGAATAAGCACTTACATTTAAAGAAATCAGCTACAGAGCTGTTAATGTCTTGAGCTCATATCTTAATTTTAACTAATTTAAAAATGCAAATTCATTATGTACTGCACTGATATGGTGCTTTTCTTATGGGGTTTGAAATGAAGCAAGGGTCAGAAAAAGACACCAATTACTGTCCAGATCCTAGACTCACCAAATTTTGACTATTTACAAAATAGTTCACCGAGTTAGATGATCCGATTAATTTGAGTCAATTTATGAGTTGTTGAAATCAAAATTTCCAGTCACTCTCTAGTTTTAAATGGTTATGTTTACATACCTATTAATAATAATAGGCGTCATTAGATTGTCCTTTACTTCAACATAGAAAATAGATATTTAAAGTCGTTCATGAAAACTTAATCAGTACATACATTCTAGAATCAGGCACTTCAATTATCCATCGAAGCTGTATTAGTTATTTATCTGGATGCATACGTAATTTATCCTTTCAGCTTCCTGTTTCCAGAGTGATAGTTGGTGATTCATCTCCATTAGAAACCATTTTATACAGAAATTGACCTTATTAGGCTGAATTACTCATTTGCATTTTATATTGAAAAACATTATTTTCTTGAGATAATTAGTGCCCTTTTAAAGATTTAAAACTCTAAAATTTAGCTATATTGGGCCCTGTTCAGAAGCCAACCATGGAGTGGCTGGGAATCTTTTGAGTTACATATTAATCTAGCCAGTTTTAAGTAATTCTCTCAATGTTTTGTCTGAGTAGACTGATAAAGTTCACATGGATTTATAACCAGTTTGCTGTGTGTAAGATAGTTCCTTATTAATGAGAAGGGAAGATGTTAGGATAGATGCAAAGAGATGAGAACAGGTATTTTGGATTACTTAAAATTAGGGAATGGCTATGAATGGAATGGATTGGGAGAACAAAATCTATGGAGAGGTTGAATAATCATTCACATTTGTCCCTTTAAAAATAAAGAAAAGTATTTTATCTTTAATGAAACGTATAAGATAAGAAGGAAGGAGTCTTACAAGGGGAGGGTCAGACGTTCGGGTCACCGAATCTTTTCAAAATCTGCACGCATGTAGTACATGGTAAGGACTATTGAGTGTGGAAGCCATAGGGCGCACCTCTCAAACATTCTCGAGAAAATCAACCGAGAAGATTGGCGTGTTAAACTAATATGCTTTAACCAAATTTTCCCAGCATGAGTCACAGTGGTGTAGTGGTTAAGGCGTTGGCATTGAAGCATGAGGGTTGCTGGTTCAATTCTATCCGTCTGTACTTTTATTTTTTTATTTTATTTTTTCGCAGCTGTGATTTTGTTTTAACATTAACAATAAATCATGGAAAATTATGTGTTTAATTTTTAAAATTTTAAATGCGTTTTTATAATTTTTCACTTTTATTTCTTTTTTGTATTCTTGACATTATTTTTCAATCTTTTAAATTCGACACTTCCTTCTTTATGTACAGTTTCGCATACTTATACTGACAGTGATGAATGAATTTAAAGAATACCCATAAGTAAAATATTAGCAAATGAAGTTGTAAATAAATTGAACACATTTTATATTGAATTTTCATTTATTAATAAAATGCGTTTTTTGACAAAAGAAAGTGTGGTATATTGTTATTCGTTATTATTGTATTCCTGTATAAGAATTAGTGCATAACAATAAGTAGCGTATTTCTTCTGGACTGTTCTGAAAATATCTAGTGTTTCTTAAATTTACTTCTGACCACGCAAAATTGCATGTAATTGTAAAAACTATATTGGACAAACTATTTCTGTCAGGTCTATTGTTGTACTTTTACACGCCTCATTCATCGGTTATCTTTTGTGAAGGTGAGACGAATATTTAATGTAGGGCAAGCATGAGTTTGTTGCTGTTATTACAAAAATGGAGCCTGTTCCTTGTTCTTCGAGACCTTCGAAAAGTGAGTGTGATGAAGATTCGCTTCACAGTCAAACGGCAAAACTTCGACTGAAAGATGCGTTCTTGTACTGTGAGCATCTTCTTCTGGAAGATTACCTCGTTGTTCTAGAACCATCTTCAAAGATTTCTGAAGCCGCTATAGTGATAGAAGAAGAGCTGTATCAGTGTACTGTCGAAATGTTAGGGGAAAAGAAACTTGTGAGTGACGAGGTGCTTATCCTTATCCACGAAATTGATGAAAAAGGGCTCTTCCATGAGGTTGAAGGTGGTTATACAGAAGATGAAGATTATGTGCCAGAGGAGAAGAAGAAAAAAGCCGAATTCATTCCACTGGAAAAGAAAATTAAAGTCGTGAACCTCGCTAGTGAACACCCTAAATGGAGTCTAGAAACTTCAGAAAAAAGGATGTTGTCAATTAAAAAGAAAGGATGATTTAAAGAGGTGGAAAGAAAATATAAAAGCTGGAGAGTATTCTTTACATTCATTCATCACTGTCAGTATAAGTATGCGAAACTGTACATAAAGAAGGAAGTGTCGAATTTAAAAGATTGAAAAATAATGTCAAGAATACAAAAAAGAAATAAAAGTGAAAAATTATAAAAACGCATTTAAAATTTTAAAAATTAAACACATAATTTTCCATGATTTATTGTTAATGTTAAAACAAAATCACAGCTGCGAAAAAATAAAATAAAAAAATAAAAGTACAGACGGATAGAATTGAACCAGCAACCCTCATGCTTCAATGCCAACGCCTTAACCACTACACCACTGTGACTCATGCTGGGAAAATTTGGTTAAAGCATATTAGTTTAACACGCCAATCTTCTCGGTTGATTTTCTCGAGAATGTTTGAGAGGTGCGCCCTATGGCTTCCACACTCAATAGTCCTTACCATGTACTACATGCGTGCAGATTTTGAAAAGATTCGGTGACCCGAACGTCTGACCCTCCCCTTGTTAGACCAATATGATCAAATAATTAATTTTGTGTGGTGTACCAAATAAAATCTCAACTTAGTATTCACATTTCATGGTGGAAAACATTTTTTTTACTTTATTGTAATTTGCATGTGTTTCAAAATAAATTCTTCTAAAATAATTAGCAAATCCTCTGGTTATAGATTGATCAACAGTGATTTTAACAGAAAAGTGTGAATCAAAGGCTATTTTGTTGTTTTGTAAACAAAGCTGTGTAAAAAGCTTGGAAAATAGTTTTTGTAAGATATGTATGTGTTGCACATTTGAAATCATTCATTATCAAAATTACATCTTTCTGTTTGTTTGTATTCATTTTTAGTATAATGTTCATTTAACTTATGTGGTCACACAAAGTAACATTTATTTGGTTTGCTTATAAAATTTACAAATACAATTAATACAGGCAGTCCCTGCTTATACGTCAGGTTACGTTCCTGAAAACTGCGACCAAAAGCAGATTGATGAAAAGTGGATCACTCTTTTCCATAGACACAACATTAAATTGAGTGATAAAATGCACTGTTCCTGAGGTAACTATGTGAAATATTTCCATTAAAAAATGAAACAATGTTGTCACTTAGGCACTTACATATGTGTGACACAACAAAAAACCAGAATGACCAAAAGTGTCTATATGTCAAATAAATGGATCACAAGGACAAGAATGAAACTGTGTTGTTAATTAGGAACTGACGTATGAGTGGAACGACAGAAAGCTGGGACTGCCTGTATTGAGTTTACTTAATAAACATTAAATTCGACAGTTCAACTTGTCAAGGCTTAATTTTATTAAAGACTTTCACAGTGCAATAAGTTTTGTCAGTTTTCACTCATTGTCAAAGCTTTTTTTCTGAAAGTGATTTATTGGCAAAAATATGGCCAAAAAGAAGCATCAAAATTGGAAATCACCGCTGTTTCGTGGAAAAGTTACGTCTCCCTAAATTTCAACCAAAATTTTGAATCTGTTCAGAATATTTTAAAAATAATTTCAGCATTCAGCACTTTTGTCTGAATGTCCAAGTTATTAGCCAGCCATAGACGTAGAGTTTTGTCTGCGAGCTTAAACCACGAGAGATAAGTCTGTGGGTTCGGTCTGCCACAGATCAAAACTGCCGTTGCCCACTAATGTATTTCATAAGTCTGCAGACAAACCTAACAGATTTGAACCCGTGGCAGACAGAACCGTGTGTTAATGGGTGAAAACCGTGCATTTCTCCACAGACTTTACCTGAACTGTGGATTACGTCTCGACTAAAATCTTGAACCGACCTCTCTCAGTTAGTGCAGGTGTGAACACTGTGCGTGTCCTTGTGAGATCAGTTTTATTTCAAATAATTGCAATGTACAAGTGTAAAAGCAAGAAAAATAGGGCAATATTTTGTGCGGTGGCGTATGTAATGATTATGAATAATGACCGAAGACATCGTTCTAAGTGAGCCAAACGGTGGTTGCTTGATAAGGAAAAGACAAGTCATATTCCTTTATTAAAAATGTTGAGGGAAAATGATCCTGATGACTTTAAGAACTATTTACGGATGGATGGAAAAACTTATGACCATTTATTATCTTTAATATCTGATGGTTTGAAAAAGCAGAACACGGTAATGAGAGAGGCCATAAGCCCAGAAGAACGTCTTACTGCTACCCTTAGATTCCTTACAACAGGAAGATATTATGAAGATTTAAAATTTTCTTTAGGAATTGCTGCTCAAACATTAGGTTGCATCATTCCTGAAACCTGTCAAGTTATATTCAACGTGTTGGGTTCGGTTGGTGTATACCAAAGTTTTGGCTCGTATACATCGTCCACTCCTGCCCCGCTTCTTCGGGATGCCTCGACTTTCTTCAGTTCCTTTCGGAAACATCCCCGCTTATTTTGAATTTTTTTTACACAAATTCCCGATCCGCACTTGGATTAATAGTTTTGCAGTGCTCGATAAGGGCGTCGTAACCCTTTCTTTTTAAATTTTTATTTGTATATTCCGAACTTTTGGTTTTCCATAATGCGTGGTTGTCCTTATAAATTTCTATGAATGTGGTCAAAAATTCTTTGCTTAAAAACCTAGAATCACTCGGATCAGTCATTTTACACTCGCGTGACAGAACTTTCAGTTTTAAACTGCACGTGTATGGGCACACGACGGGCAGAAGCGGGAGACAAGTCTGTACATGCAAAGACCAGCGTGCGGGACTTACCCGCCTGTCGCCACTCACACAGAGGTTAGACTGGCAGATTTGATCTTTGACAGTTAAAACACACAGATAAAACCCTGCGTCTATGGCCGGCTATTGTTTTTAGCTTGTTTTTAAAGTGAGCTTATAGTTTTAATTTGGGGCCTGTTTGTGCACTTGCTTAAATATAAGTTGTGATGAAACTGAATAATAGAGAGCTGAAACTTGGAATGTAGATATCTGTACTGCTGCTCATTGCTTTTCTTTAGATTTGAGTTTTGAAAAATATACATGATCAGATAAGGACATATTAAAATCATTTTTATGTATATCTGAAGATATAAAAAATGGATAACCAAAATTTTGAGTGTACATTTTCACATTGATATCACTTACAAACTCTGGTATGTATGATGTTATAACCATACATTTGGTCACCAGAGCCCCCTCTTGTAAGTGGCGTCAATGTGATAATGTACACTCAAAATTTCGGGTGATATATCCACGTAAAAAATAAGATAAACTATAGTTACATATATAATGGGTGATCAAATTCCAAATTCTCCTCATTTCAGTTAGGTTAATGGGAGAAATCTTCATAGCAAAGTAAAAAGAAAATATTACTGAATTTAATCATAAAAGAAAAAAATCTTATCCATGTTCACCATTAATAATCGTTTTTATATCAATTGTTGCTGTATAAATGGATGAAGCATTATAATTGCATTGCTAATTTGTTATAGTTATCTAGACATTTATTCTCCAAATATGGATATATTCCACAAAGTTATGCCTAAAACTACAGATTTTATTGATTATGGTAAGCCCGACCATGATTGTGAGGAAAAGGAGATAAACTACTTAAAGTATCCTGGTATGTAATCTAGTAATTTGAAGGTCTGCGGAAATGGTGTCATTATCTCACTGCACCCCAGTTATAATGTGGGGTGTAGGGGGAAGGGGCTCTGACCTGTGTTATAAGACAATCGCGGTATAACCGAGGATACGATTGTATTGCTTAATACACATCTACATACAGCTTTTTCTAAAATTTCTTTAATTGCTACAAACAACATAATACAAAACACCAATATAAAATCAGTACAATAAATGTACTTAATCAAGTCAAGGTCAAAGGCCATGCTTGGCCTCCCTTTCTTTCCGAGAAACAGGGAGGAAGGCTCGTGGTATTTCCAACGACGTTATAACTGGGGCACAGTGCATTTATTTTGGTTTGTTTTACTATATGTACAATCTTTTTTGTAAGATTAGCAACTCCTACCTCCCAAGCTAGTATATTGTATATCTACGTGATGCCTTCCTAAGAAATTCTCATTGTTATGCGACCTGGGGAATTTTTGGTATTTTGAAAAGATTGACCTTTAAATCTTTTAGAATTGCTTAGCTTGATTTATATTATTTTTCATATTTGTATTTACCTTTCCTCCAGACAGTTTTATATTCTCATAACCCAGCTATCTTATTGGCAGGATAGTGCACCTACTGCTTAAAGTTCATTGATATCTTTGTAGTTTAAGTATTAATGGAAGTAATACTCATATACCATATTTACTCGTGTAATTGCCTCACTTTTTTGTACAATTTTTGTTACATTAAAACATGCATGTAGCAATTACGCAGGCCATATAAGAATGAAGTCTGAATTTAAAAATATTTTCTGGTATTTTGTCTCTGTACAAACATGTATATGAAAACACCATTTATTTTCTGGAAACCTGAAAATGTCTTTCTGTTCTGTATTTTGGCTTCCACTTAGCTACGTGATATTTCCGGTACAACGTTTCTTACAAACAAGCGAGTATAATGAATACACATGTTCATAAAATCATACACCTACACAAAATCCAGACGTAAGAAATTTATCTTTAATAATAATAATAATAACAACAATAAGTTGACAACCTGGCAACTTGATCCACTACAAAGGCAGGCAAAAACTATTTCAGTGCAGAATCGGATTCATTCCTCTGTCTATTGAGATGGGGAGGGAGATTGGAAGGGATACTGAATGTAGACAATACAAAGTTAAGTGAATGATATCGGTGGCTGCAATAGCTATAACATTTTTTAATACAAAGTTGGGCAAAGGCTATTTTTTGCACAGAATCAGATCAATCCATCAGTTTGCTGGGAGGGAGAGTGGAAGCAAAAGAGAAACTGCAGCATAAACAATGATAACCATCAAAGTAGATGAGAGGCAGTCATGTAGTACAAAAAATAATCTTTTATTTCCTCCTCAAAAATCGGGGTGGGGCAATTACGCTAGTAAATACGGTATGTATTAAAGTATCTGAGAATGAGAGAATTGAAGAAAACTTATGGAATTACATGAGAATGAAGAGGTTATCTTTGTGGTTATCAAGGCTGGAAAAATAAGGATGATTTTTTTATAGTGCCAAAAATGTTGTTTTGAGTCATATTAGATGAACTTGTTGAGACTCATGGAAAAACTATAAAAACTCATAGTCCTGGATGGTTGCGAAAAAAGCCAACACGTGGTCTACTGATAAAAGGGAACTGCACTGAGAAAATTCTTTCATTGGAAAATAAGGCCAAAGTAAGGTGACCAGATTCTGAGGATGCAAAACCATTACATAACTAGGACAATATGCCATTTTTACTACTTTTGTCTTTTATATGCTAAGTGAACTAATTTTGCATAGCTAGGTTTTAATCTATTGCCATGGAAACAATCACTTTTTAGGTCTTTCAAAGTTAATAATGCGTGCTCCCATTCCTCAGTGTGTTGTCGAATGTCAGATCCATGTGTTCAAAGGGTCCGTGGCAGTTTAGATGTTCCAATTGGGGCCGAAAGTTGGAAAAGTTTCAAAATTCTGCTCTAGTCAAAGCCCTTTATAACGTGCAGTGTTTTCTGTAAAAGTGCAAAGAAAGGAAGAGAGAAAAAAATCTTGTGCAGAAACATTGGAGTTTGTTTACATATAGGAAATTTTTTCATGGTCTTTTACGCACAGAAACTTCCCATGAAACAGGAAGTAATCTTTTGAATATTATTTTGTTGACATAAAGTATAAGTGTATTAAAAATTTCATCACAAATGAATTTATGAGTTTGACACTTGAAATTTTTTGAAATTTTTCCTTACATAAACATTGCCTTTTTAATTTTGATGGTAAAACCATAAAGAATTTCATTCATGTTTTAAGGCAGGTCAATGTGTTAATCAATTTTAAGTAGGAGGATGGACAAACTTGTTCAAATTTTTATTATATGTTACTGCAAAGTTGTTATGCTACACCTGCATTAATCCCATTTTAACGTATTCTTCAAATTTCTTTTTTTTTTTTTACAGTGTATTCACACATCGTATGCCCCTTCCTCCTTGTCTTCCACTTCACTGCTAAGCACCATTTCCCGGCTCGTGGCTACCAAGGATAGGTTGAGGAGAGGAAATGCTGACACTTGTCGCTCTCCGCTGCTTGCTTCTTCATCTGATGCCAGCGGCACAGCTTTGGAAGGAATGACTGCTTTGAACTCAGAAAATGCACCTCACCCAATTGACGGCATTCAAATTCAAGATGGAAGGGAAGGGAGTCAATGCCATGGTTGTAGGCTGCCCTCTCCACCAGCACTTGCTTTCTGGATTCATGTAGTAACAATATTCATAATCTTATGCCTCTGCTGGACTGACATGATACCTTACTTTGGTAAAGTAAGTATCTAACTAATGTGTCATTGGTAATTGACTATAATATTTATAGGAGTAATATCGTATCTGCCCGAATACAAGCCGATGTTTTTTGTCAAAATTTATCATGAAAAAATCACCCCTCGGCTTAAATGCGAGTCCGAGGAAAATTTGGGTTATGGTTAAATCTGATGTCTCTCATTGCCTTCGCATTCAAATGATAGTATTATATTTTTCGTAAAGTAAATATTTGACCTACGATGAATATATATAAAAATATCTTGGCGAGATCGCTTGCGTAAATTGACAGTTACGCAAAGTGCGTTGAGGGCTTTGAATGCTCAACTGTTTGAATTTCGGTAAAACTTTACATGGAACGTGCATTATTATAAAAATGCAATTTCTTAAGGCAATGTAAATGCTAATTTCATTGGAAATAGACTTGGATGAAAGAATATCTTGGCAAAATCAGTGTTACTATATTTGACTTTTTGTGAAAATGAAGATGAATAAAATTATTGCCACTGAATGTGGAACATTATTCAGCAACGCAAAATTATTAATTGGAGTAATATTTCAAAATGTCAACAACTAAACCATTTCCCCCACATTTCTTCGATCTCGAATAATGTATTCTAAGATGTGCATGAATGCCCGGCACACTTCAGCATAAAATCTATGAAATTTACGTTTTTGCCAAAAAAATTGTGGAAATTTTTGGGGGGTTGACTTCTATTTGGGCAGGTATGGTAGTTGGATTTGCATATACCCTGGGGTCTTGCTATTATGTGGTGCATGAGCCCGCATTGTAGGTGAAACTCTACTATAATGAAGTACATTGAATATCACCAAGCTGCAGCAACAATGATTTGTACATTCTCATACTTGATCTTGCCTAAATAAACAAACTTTCAGTAATGAAACATGTTGAATGAATTGTAGTTTTTCTGGATACATTAATCAGTAATTTTTAACTTTATATTTTTTAAAGTGATAACTTTAAATAAAAATTTTTGGGTTTTAGATATATCATTACAATGTGAAGTTTTTGGCTATAAAGAAATGAGTTATAGTGGGACCCTAATGTAGTTCTCATCAAGTCATTTATATTGACCTTATATATTTTCTTTCAGTTTTGCTGGTATTAATGCTTAATATCTGTCTGATTTCTTTGGTTTATATTTTAGCACAACTTTTGATAGTTTTGTCTAGGTCCTGCGGCCACTTCAACAGTTCCTGACAAACATGGAATTTCCTCCGTGCTTAAGTCTAAAATAATAATATACTGCTGCTTAAATTCCATAAAAAATAAAAAAGAAATGTTATATAGTAATCAAATTGGGAAGATGCTACATGTAATGTTGTTTAAGTTCAAACAAAATATTTTATTTACAACAAATTAGTAAAAATTACCATTTATATTTTCTGCCTCAGATTTAAATTTATATGAGTTTATTATGATAGCACAAGTTCTCCAAATGGTTCAAGTTAGTTCTTGGTATCTTGATTTTAAGTAAAAATCTCATATACTCTCTCTTCAATTTATCTCTATACTGTGCAGGCACACAACCAGAGGGGGGGCTGATGGGCTTAGTTCTCCCTCCCGAAAAACACTAAATTTTCTGATTTAAGAACCGTAAACTCTTACAGTTTCTATTAGCTAGATATGTAGGTACTCAGGAGGAGCCTCTGCTCCTGCCTGCAGATTTAGGGAGGTCTAGGTAGGGATGAGCTGCCAATTTGTTAACAGTGGGCTCATATTTTGCAGGGCCTGCTGCCAATCTCTTAACCATGGGTTCGCTATATTTTAACAGAAAGGCTCGACTGTCCTTTTCATATTGTGGCCCTCTGGCAGATACTTTAGGAGAAATATGTTCCCTATCATATTAGAAGTTGCCGTTGTATATACAATATACACACCTGATAAATTGTAACTGTGGGCTTGGTGAATGGGTTAAAATTTAACGATGGGCTTGTGTGATCTCAACCAAGCCTAATGCAGCTCACCCCTGGATCTAGGAATGTTTACCGTCAGCAATTCACTGCCGGAAAATTCACCGGAGGAAAATTCATCCTTGCCTTGTATGGATTATTTTGTTAACAAATTGTGCATGATATGGAAATTCACTGCTGATATTTTATAATTTCAAAGTTTTCACTCATATCCTTAATCGTTTGACAGAAAATAACTTTGGGAGAGGTTGAGTCAAAGAATAAATGAATACCCAAGCAACTTATTTTAGTCTATTATATCAACTGGAAATTATGTACTTATTAATAATATCGAAGGAATTGCTCAGTACAGGATGATCAAGTTGGGAGTAGGGAGGTCAGGGAGTGTGTAAATTCTCGAAGAATCTAGTAACATCAGCATCTGTCAGCTGTATATAACACACTAAGTAATAATTAGAGCATAGATAGTGAAATCGTTCAAATCACTACGTGATGGTGAAGATTATAAACTCAACCATATTTACATAACTATAACATTTCCATATGTGTTATTTGTCTCTTAAATTGCTAATTCGGTCATAATTTTAAACTCGTGCATGCATCTGAAATTTACCTGTTTAACGAGAATTTTTTGTTGCTGACTTTAAAATTCAGTTTATATATTTTTGAATTGAATGATATGTTAACCTTTATCCGCCGAATTTAAATACCCTCTGGCGGTGTCCCGCTGCCAGATTTAATTTTGGGCATTTAAATATTTTGTGTATGTCTTTTGCAAAAATCGCATATCTCGTGAACTATTGGTGATAAAATGTTCAAATAAAAAGCATTTTGTGGTCAAACTATCAGAGATTTACATCGTTCTGCCTATTTGTAGAAATAGACGGCAAAATAACCCTAATAGACTAAATTACGATGCCGAAATAACTTATTGTTGATATAAATCAAAATAAAGTGCAAAAATACTGCATTTAGTCACTTTTTGGTAATGTGGTTCCTGCTCAGTCTGCAGCTGACACAACCCCAGTATTTACACTTCCCTATAGAGTCGAGCTAGTGTTGTATTCCTCGAAGCAGGGCTCAACACATAGTCCTACGCCACACGCCTTGCACCTACCGTATATACTTGTGTATAGTACGAGTTTTTACAACAAAATTTTTATTGCAGAATTTGGGGATCGTACTATACACGAGTAATGCATTTGAGGATTTAAAATTCATGTATCTTCACGGGCATTTTCGGTGAAGTTATGCCACCCGCACGCATTCTAATGGTAGGCTAACCTTAACAGTGAGGTCCTTTATCGTTGTTATGTTGCTTCGTGAAGAGTGGAATCTTTTTCATATATACAGCTTCAAATTCACAAATACTTGATATAAGTGACGATTTACGGGCACTTCCTTTCTTGAATTTTATGTATGTACATCTTTGTTTGCATCTTTTTACAAGGGATGGATTGGAACGAGTTGGACTAAAAGTATCGTAGATGGCGTAACTTTATGGAATTTCAACATCTTGGAAAAAAGAAATTACTTTGTAATATTCAACAGTCTTTATTGTTTCTTCAATCACACACCGATCGGTTTCCACTACAAAGTCATTCTAAAGATGTTACGTCGGTTAGTAAGACCATTAGAATGATTTTGTAGTGGAAACCGGTCGGTGTGTGTGGCGACCTTCGGCCTTGGAAGAGCAGATGGAAAAGAAGGATGCCTCGTCTTTCTTCTCCTCCAAAAATTTTGATTCTATGACAAAAACGACATCTGTGAGCGGCCTCGGAGTTAAGTGGGACACCGGTGTCCCTTTTGGCAGGCTTACCCAGAAATTTGCCGGGACACTGGCGTCCCTTTCGGCATTTAAATGTTAATATAGTTAATCGGAATGTATCTTCATTACTTCAGTTAATAATTAGGCTTCTGTCGTTAGCAGCAGTTGTTGAAACCATATATTGTCATTATAATTTCTTGCTTAAGTATTCTCTTTCAATACAAATGGATATGATATATAAAAATATTCATATTTAATAAATTGTACAATTTTATGTGGAGCCTATGAATTTTTGGGCAGTGAATTTTTCATGACAGTGAGTTTTCCATGGCAGTTAATTTTCTGGCGGTGAATTTTCTAGCGGTGCACTTTCCGGATACCATTTAGGGAGTGTCATTTAATATATATGACAATTTCTTTGTGTTGGGACTTTTCACACTCAACATATACATTTATTTTCCTTCTTACACTAAGCTCCTGACTTTGTTTATTCTAACACTCTAGCACAGCAGTCCTCAACCTTTTTTAGTTCACGACACAACTGACAGGCAATCCTCGCTAGCGCAACACGCCTGTGAAACAGATTTTCACATATTTAAAAGGACATTGCAATGAAAAGCATAAAAACAGTTGAACACACAGAAAAGTTGTCCGCAACCTCTTAAGCTATGCGGACACAACTTAAAACTATTATGGACGTGAAGGGCGCAGAGTTCAACAAGAGTAGATATGTACCAATATTTATTAAAACAATGCGTATGTATATATAGGAAAAACTATTAAATAATTTATTCAAACAAATATAGAAAGTAAATCATTGTGAAATTTGGCACAGCATATCTTCAGTCAACTTCTTGTAATCTGGCACATAACTCGAGTTTTCTGTTCTTAGGCAGTTGTCTAAATTGTAATCGGTGAGCCTGGATCGGTACTTGGATTTCAAATATTTCATGCTTGAAAAAATGGACCTGCAAGAGTATGTTGAAGCACAGTATGAATATATTATTAGGGCACATTTTCTTAAAAGGGGATAGCGATGTTCATCAACTAAATTCCAGAAGTTTTCATCATTCTGATGTGACTTTAAAATAATATCATTCTCTGTATTTATTATTTCCATTTCTAAGTCTTCAGTGTTAATGATATTAAAGTAGGTTGCAATGGTAACAAACACATAATTATCTGTAAAATTGAACGGATTAACAAAGAATGTCACAATGGGTTCCAATTCATAAAACTGACGGAACCTAGAATTAAACTTCCAAAAGTGTTTCATTGTTTTGGGAGAATGGGGCAGCAGTAATATTTTTATCAGACAGACTTTCAATAATACTTTTTAAATTAGGAAAATGTGATAATGAACTTCTCGCTATATGAGACTTTCACAGTGCCAATTTACATTTGAATACATTTACTGCACTTATCATTTTCTCAATATTATGATTTTTTTCCCTGCATCTCCAAATTCACTTCATTCAATTTTACAGTTATATCACCAAGAAATCCGAAATCCATCAACCAAGCATTGTCATTCGGCTGTTCATAATATTTATTCCTTGACGTGAGAAATTCCTTTACCTCCTTTATGAGATTTAGAAACCTCACTAGTATTTTTCCCCTGCTGAGCCATCTCACTTCGGTATGTAAAAGGAGATCACTGAATTCGGCATCTTCATCTTGTAAAAGCAATTTAAACAATCGGCGTTGCATTTGTACAGCTCTTATAGAATTTATGATTTTTATTACAGTTCTCATAACATGTTGAAAATGAACTTTCATGCATAATATTTCCTGATGTATCATGCAGTGATAAGGAACAAATTTTGGAAATACAAGGTCTTCTTTACATAGCGCAATGAATCCATTTTTGGGCGCGTTTCGCTTATAGCGTGAGCGCCTATTATCGTCGGTCTGTCCGTCCGTCCGTCCGTTCGCATGTTTGTTCTCGGCTTCTACTGAACGGATTTTCATGAAATTTGATATTAAGGACTTAAAATCAAATATAATAAGAAAATCGCAAAAATGAATCACGTAAGCCAATCAGGGGTACCACTTTACTGGTGATAAAAAAATCAACTTTTCGTAATATCTCGTAAAGTATTGCTCATATCATAATGTTTTTCAAATAAAACTTGTAGAACTAGTAAAGAAGAGTATTTCTTTCCTTACACATTTTTATCATAGGAGTAGCCATTATCCATAAAATCGAACAAGAAAGCCTTAAATCGAGTTGAACTTAGAAAATTTCTTGCATGGTTACATCTTCATTGTTGCTAACATAAACAATCTCACAGACAAACATTTAATTTACTTACGTGTGCATGCACTATTTTTATATAGGAAGAAAATGGATTATTTATGAAGAGGAAAATAAATTTAAAACGCTATTTCCCTTACATACAGGTGTATAATTTCTTTCTAATACTCCATTGCATGAAACGTGCCCATTTGTGATACGTTGTACACTTTCCTAACTTGTTACAACCTGTCATTGCAGGTGCACCATCTGTTGTAATTGCGGTCAACTTCTGTAATGGTATATGTTTTTAAGGTTGAAAAAATATCTTCACCTCTTGTTCACCCTTTTAGAGGAAGAGTTTTAACAAATTCTTCCTTGGCAGAAAAATCATTAAACACCATCTTCACAACCATAGCTAATTGAGAAATGTCTAATATGTCTGTCGACTCATCCAGTTGTAAATAGAAGAAAATACAATTTTTTAAGTCACTTCCCAACTCCGATTCCATTGTAGTTGCAAGAACTTCGATTCTTCTTGTTACTGTTCTTGCTGTTAACTGAATCGTGTTTATCGCTTAAGTAATTTCATTTTTATTTTAAAAATCTTTGAAAAGTGAGTCAGCAGCTGTTAACATGGCTTCTTTTACAATCAAGCTGTCTTAAAAAGGTTTTTTCTTCTTGGCCAACAAATGCGAAATTTTAAATGATGCAATCGTTGCTCTTTTTTATTGCTGAACTGGTATAGTAAAAATGATTTGCTGTTTAGTTAAAATAGATTTTATATCAGAAATTTTCTTTTTATTGATCTCAGAGTTTATCGGAAAACTAGTATTAAAATTACCGTGGACCGTATAGAAATGTCTTTCAACATTACTTTTCTTTGGAGGCTCGACACTAATATTGCACAATAAACAAACACTTTCCTTTAAAATAAGTAAAAAAGAATTCTTCTTCCCAGTCAACATTATAATTATATGCCCTTTTCCTCTTATTACTCATAATGAGGATAAAATTTTTCACAAAAGAATTACAGGCGACTCCTGAGATTCGACAGTTCGAGATTTGACAAATTCGAGATTTCGACCCGGCCGATTGAATTGAGAACTAGTTTACGCGAAGTAATTTTCGTCCCGACCAACCATGCGACGTTTAGTTTCAGTGTAGACAGTTATTTCTGCTGTAATTGTTTGAATTTGTGCTGATTTCACTCTTTTTTCTGTTAATCTTTTATTTAAATTTATTTATTTTATTGATTTATTTATAAATTTATCACTTGACATGATATCTAAAAGGAAATGTAATAGTGATAATGCAAGTGAATCAAATGAAAGAGTGTCATTCAACTATTAGCACTTATGTAAAACAGAAGGAGAAAATTCTAGAGCATGTGATAAATTCAAGTAATTTGATGGCTGGTTTGACAGATTTAAGAGAAGGGCAGGTTTGCATAACCTTAAATTAACTGGCGAGGCTGCAGGTTATTTTGTGCTTTTTAATAACTTTTATATTAATTTCGCTGCGATATATAGTTGTATGTATAGATAGATGTGTGCAGGATGTGCAGCAGATGGCCCGGTCCGGCTCACGCGAGTAGTTTGTAACAAATGACTCGTGCGAGCCGAGATGCGGGAACGTATCCTCCGATTATAACATGCAAGTCTATGAAAAGACGGTGTTCGACATTTGACAGTTCGACCACGTTTTCAGGAATGCATCCCTCTCGAATCTCTGGAGTCGCCCGTAATAATCACAACTCAAAGAATTTCCGAAAATATCAGAAATATTCTGAATTGTTTGGCATGTTAAACGGATTTATATTTAACCAATGGAGAGGATAATATGAGCTATCACTGACTGATATTCTTTGAGATGAAAAAAACCTCAGAAACCCAGTACTTTGTGTACTAACTGGAGAAAATATTTCTGAAACCAACAAGTTACAACAGTAACTTGAGTCAAGTTGTGTCACAAAATGGAGAATAGAACTCCGAAACCAACAAGTTACAGTGATATCTTGAGCTGAATCGTATTTTGATTATAAGTAACTATCTTCAGGCAAAAGAAATGCCGAAGTGAATAGTCAGGTGAGCTGTAAAGTTGTATTTATACTAGAGAAGGATGGCTATAAGGGGGAGGTACGTGGATAAGCTATGGGGTCGGATAGGGAAGAGTCAATTGGAAAAGGACGCTGTTAATGGCACTAATGTCATTATCCAACAATGCGTCTATGCCCCCAGTCCATTCGCTCTTAACTCACACCCTTGAAGATGTTATTTTGTAACAGAAATACAATTCGGCTAGAGTTAGAATTAGAAGGGTGGGCTATCTAGAGCCCTTGCACTGCGACCATTGTTGGTCTATTGTGCATCCCCAGCCATTTATCCTGCAAACAAACAAGCACTCTGAATAAATCACGGGAGCTTGTTTGTTGGGGTCCTATGATAGTCACTCGGGCTCATGAAATGAGAGCCCAAGTGACGAAATTTGAGTCCTGCGAGGGACTCACATTGACATAAAATGTGTGAGGTTGTTTCCTCACTTTTTCCACACCACACTTAGGGTCTTCAACCAACCTATGGTAAGTTGTTCGTTCCAAAGATCTATTTTCCATCTTATAACACAACTTATTGATTTTCTGGGAGTTTTCCGTGTCTGCTTATTTTGTTCTCCTTTCGGCTGGCGGGTGACTGGTAAATGCATTGGGGGCGCCATGGCACCCGCGATCGCCGCTTTGCCAACCCCTGATATAGAATTTCAAAATGTATAAACAAACAGGAGCTGCTACCAATAATTTGATAGTTTTGAGCATGCCTGGGTGCACATGGAAACAAAGTTAATCGGAAAAGGGAGGGTCTTCCTCGAACTTCCTTACCTTAGGAATGCAAGGGGAGGAAGGGTGAGAAAGCTCGAGTTGGAAAAAACGGAGGAAAGGACAAATATAAGATAATAAGAAAAGACCTAAACAACTGCGAATGACCCCATAGAAATTATTTTACAACCACTCAGCTAGGAGGCCGCTGCCGTATATGGTGCCCTAAGGCTTTCTTTATTTGCCTACCTGGAACAGGCATGGATTTAGGTTCTTTTTAGTGCCCCTTCTACCATGGCATCCCTAGACAATTGCCTACTTTGCTACCCGCTAGCACCACCCCTGCTGTCCTGAAACAAAAATAGTGCATGAGTCGCCAAAAAAACTTTTTCGTATCTGTGATATTTTAATTTTTTTCTAATTTTTGCGACACACCTGGACCTCGTCCACGACACACTAGTGTATCGTGACACACCGGTTGAGAACCACTGCTCTAGCTGCTCTGGGTGTGAGACTCTCAAGAGGTTCGAAATCCTAGACTGTGTGGTCTTATATCTGCCTCTTGAGTATATGATTTTCATTTTCTGTCACAGAAAATATTTTCCATGCTTTATCTCTGAAGTAGATTATTATATCTTTCAAATATTTGGAGAAACATCCTAAAATCACCCTAAACTTTATGTGAACATCTATGGATTTTTATTTATTGCATTAATCTCTTTAAATGATAATTACATCTATTTGAATATAAATTATTTTACCAAATCAGTTTTTGTATTGAGATGTAATGATTTAAGTAGCCTATAAGTAAATAAAAACTGTTAAAAATTGATAAATATTCCATCTACACTTTTACCCTGCTTAGTGTGGTTAGTGACAATTGAATTCTGTAATTTTAGGCAAAACTTTTAAATAGTGTTTTGGAACATTAAAAATTAATTGATAGAAAAATTACAAAAGCACAATACCAATTAAATATACCATGAACTTTTCCATTAAAATATAACAAATGTTTACTATTCTTTACATGTTGTTTACATCAGAACATGTTATCAGTTAAATGTTATGAAAACTACTCTTATTAATTAACAACTAGTATAAAAGCCTTTAGTTAAACTTAAAATAGTTGCATATATTCTTCCATGAAAAAGAATGAATGTACCTATGTTCAGTGATGAAGTTTTCTCGGGTTTCCCACCGGGTGCAGATTTGGAACAAGTCCGATGTTTCGGCGTCTCCACGGTCTGTATCCCCTATATTTCCACAGTTTCTGGGAAGATATTGAGAAGTCCGAGCAAGAGGGGGATCAGAATGGTCCACAACACCAAAAAAAGTGAAAAATTTCCTACCTCAAATCAAGGATGACCAAGGTTTAAAAATGGTGGGAGTGTACAGGATCCTGTGCACCTGCGGAAAGGAATGCATCGGACAGACGGGGAGAACCATTGAGACCAGAATCAAAGAGCACGCCCGATGCATCAGACTAAACCAGCCGGAGAAGTCAGCGGTGGCTGAACATTGCATCAGCATGGGCCATTGCATCAGATTTCCTGAGGCGAAAGTGGTGGCGAAGACCAACGCCTTTCGGGACTGACTCGTAAGGGAGGCCATTGAAATCCTGCTCCACAACAATAACAAGAACAGAGATAGGAGTTTCCTGCTCAGTAAGGCATGGGACCCCCTCTTCCCCAAAATGACGAAAGGGTGAAAATCTGATTGGCCGGGACCACCACCAATAGGAAACCAGCAGATGAATCACGGAGGGGATATAAACCAGGGCGTTACCTGACCACGGCACTCAGGAGTTCCCTGAAGATGGCGTCTGAGGCAGATGCCGAAACGTCGGACTTGTTCCAAATCTGCACCCGGTGAGAAACCCGAGAAAACTTCATCGCTGACATTCGCCGGGAAAGCCTGAAATCCTTTTTACCTGTATTCACTATAATAATTTACGAATGTTGTTTACTTTGGTTGCTATGAAAATCATTTCCCTCTCCTTTCTCTCTCTCTCATATTAAAGGCATTCAAAGCACGCTTACACCCATAAGGATTGTAATAACAATAGGATTTCGAGGTGTAACAGTGTAATTGGTAGGCAAGATTTCCTCAGAATATGTGGATTAAACGTTTAACATGAGCAAATTAAAACTAGGTGGAAAAAGATGAACAGAATAAGAAACTTCATAATTTTTTCTTCAAAATGGTTCAGATCTGAAGGTCGTGGGTCAATGTTTTCTAATTTTTATTTCCAAAAGAATAAAAACCTACATCACAAAAAGTCGATTTTTACGTGTTACCTTATGGCAGGGTTTCTCAGACTTTTTTAGCTGCGTACCCCTTAGAACTCAATCAATTGAAGGGCCCCCTTATAAAATAATATGACAAGTATTACACAAAATAGACGTACCTATTTAAATACGAACAAGTGTACATATTACTTATTGAGATGCATGTGGCTGTTTTCCATGACATAAAGAATCAATCATTGGGTTAATTGAAAAAAGCCTCAATTGTAAGTCAGGTTCGACATGCAATTTCTGACGATTTTTTGCCTCAATTAAGCTCAGAGACGAAAATTCAGATTCGCACATGCATATTATGGGGAAAGGAATGAATATTTTGGTTGCTCTTTTAGCCACTTCCCCATACACGTTTGATAACTTTGCCTAGAAAGCAATCAAATACACCTTCGAAAACTTAATTTTCAAGTCATTGCACGAGGCTTTCTTGTTTTTTTCCTGGTAGATATGGAATCAAAAAATCTACGTCAGATGGAATGTGCAACCAATTGTTAGAATCATCCATTTCTGGAAAATATTATAATCGTTCCGCAAGTCCTTCCAAATGTTCTTTTATATCGGACAAATCCAAACAGGAATAGAAATTTGTATGTATTTCATATTCGCCAATTTGGTTTTACTGGTTTTATTACTTAATCCGTAACACATATCTTGTACCTTGGTCAGTGGATGCAAACAAAATATTTAAGCTGCCACCCTCAGTGATAAGGCTGCAGTTTACCGTTATGTATGCATTCTATGTTTTTAGAGACAAAATGTACTGTATTGTTTATATGCACAGTGAAGAAATTTATTGTAAAACATATTCTATAACAACATCAAAGTGAAAAAAAGCTGATTTGGAGTGTCCAGTGTCATAATATCAGCCATTACATAAATTTCCTCAAGTACCCCCTAGCACCTTTAAAAGTACCCCAAGGGGTACTCGTACCCCACTTTAGGTGTCCCTGCCTTATGGGAAATGGAAATGTCTTCTTTGGAGTCGAACAGAGAACTTTTTTCGAGATGTTTTTCATCATCACCTTACAATATGTGAATCGAGCATTCTTGCCAAATTAAGAATTTATATCTCATTTCTTTATTGAGTTATTCACATTTGTAAATGATCACCAACCAACCAACACTTCTCCATTATTATAAGAGATATCACAACATATCTGCTGTTTTTTTGTTATTACAAAATGAAATGGAAGGACTTTTGTTTATATATTTATGCTTTCCAGGGATCATCAGCAGCAGAAACTTGGAAGCTTGTTTCATCTGGAATATCATGCCATTTCGGAGGTGGTGAGTCCTGTGGAATGGTAGCCCAAAGAGGTTGGGCTTTTGCTCTTGCCTATACAGTATTTTTCCTGACTTCCATAGTACTTCTAGTGCTCTCAGAGTCATCAGTGCTCACTGTGGCAACACCCACAGCAGCACTGCCGTTGGCCTCCTTATTCTGGTCCCTGATGCATGATGGAGGAATAGCAGGCCAGGAACCTGGTCTCCACTGGGCTCCAACAGTCACAGGAGAGCTGATTTGTGCCCTCCTTGGCCTGCCTGTCGTCTTTGTGGGCCTAGCTCTCTTCTGCAAGAGCCACTGGGCCGAAAGAGCCCAAGCTGATGCCTGCAGACGAATTCAGTCTGGTGGTATCCCCACACGCAGACTTGTTATCCCAGAGGATAAGCAGGGAGAATCATTTGATGCTTGAGTCAACTGAGATAGCTTGAAAAAACATTTTATAAAATCTAGCTGTCAATTCCTGTATTTTGGTGATGTTTTAATTTTGCATTTGTGAGATGAGTATATATTTTTCAACCCTTTTTATGAAAGTAAAACCTAAGTCGTGAAATGCCATAACAACATAGTGGTAGAGGGGCATTAATGAATTATTTTATCACCGGCATATCAGAAGATGCCTAAATGTCAAAATTGCTAGTGTCTGTCTAGTAGATGGGACCTGAAAGAGTTTGTTGTCATACCAAGTGTTTTGTTTTATAATTACGTTGTTATGGCATGTTTCACCATGATATGATCCAAGCTACCTGCAGTCGTCCTTGGATTAACTTGATCATCACAATGGTAAAAAAAGATAATAACAAGGAAATTAGTGTGGCTCATCAGTCTACATGTTGTTACTTGTAGATTCATTGGAATGTTTTCATGTCTCTCTGCATCTAATGATTCACTTTCACCACATTCATCAGCTTTGTACTGCATTTCAGTGGGGTAACAAGCTTTGAAAGGTCATCAATGTTAACCTGTTTAAGGTCCCTGATCTCAATTCTTTTAGGGTCCATGAGCATTATGGCTTCCTTTGGCCTGTTGAGGCTATCCATGTGTCACCATAATATTTTCATAGATTCAAAAATTTGTTGAGGAACAAATCATTGACTTCAAGATCAATGTCATTTATGAGTATCACTATTCCTTGCATGGAAAATACCATTAACCTATTTATTTAAACCTTAGCATTTCTTAATGTTTAAATCTTAGTCTCTGATTTGTGATAATTATTAATATTGATTTTATATTAGTTCATTCCATGACTTTTATCTTAATTGTAAGATGGCCTACATTTAAAAAATAATGTAAAACATTTAAAAACTTTTATTCATAATTTATTTGTTGTCATAAAAGCTGCATCTGCAATGCAGTAAGGTAAAGTAGCCAAATAATAATTGAGATAGTGCATGGCTGCCTGTTCAATGGGCTTTAATGCTTTTAACTTGTTTGCTAGGCTTACTCTTGCATAATTTCCACATTACATAAGTTTTGGAATAAAGAAAGACCATAATAAGAAAATGAAATTTCTAATGTTTAGGAAGGCAATAAAATATTCCAGTAATTAGTTGATTTAAAGGTTATTCTAAATTAGGTACATCTTTAAGTGAAACATTGGTTATTGTCATAAAAAATTTGACAGATTTTGTCTTATTGTCAATTTAATCTTTTCCTATGTTGTTTACTGTAGACATTATCATATGAAACTTACTTTTCTCTAATTAAAAGATTTTTTGAACCTAATTTGACAAAAACAATGTTTTATCACACTTGTCTTCCTTCAATATTTCACGAAGGTACACATGTCCTTTTTGGTTATAACAGTCTGGTAATAGCTTCTATTTGTATAATAAATGATGTACCTTCAGCTCATTCTGGAGGGGTTTTTAAGAAATAAATGGAAAATTTTTCATAACCATGGGATCACAATAAGGACTCTATATGACCCTGGTTCTTAACGTGTAAGGTGTGCCCCCCCTAGGGAGGCATATAATGATTCCAGAGGGAGCATGAAGCATTTTGAATCAAAATCAGTTTTGCCGTAAATTTGCACCTTTCGTGTTTTTAATGTCAATTTAAAAAATATTTTGTTTTCATAATGCAATTTTTTCCTCTTTTTTCTGTTTTTCAACTCCGATATATTTTCTTTATAATCTGTTTGTATTACTAGATCTAAAATTGGGCATTTAGTTTATATAAATGAATATATAAATAATTACCAATAATTTTTTATAAAAAATATTTAAAAACATATAAGAAAACTTTGTGAGAGAGAGGGGTGTGGTGATTTTAGAAGCTCTGGAGGGGAGCATGACAGAAAGAAAGGTTAAGAACCACTGCTCTGTGAAAATGTATGTTAATTAGAATGTTACCATGAATTTTAAAAAGTTACCTGATAAATTGTGCCAAAATGTTAAATTATTAGTTGCAAAGTCAAAAGGCTTAAACCGTCTAAAAAAATATGCATTTGAGGTGAGAAAAATAAAACTGAGAGGGTAGTTTTATTGTACGTGTGAATAGCATAGAACTGTGGTATGGTTATAAAGCTAGAGTAATTTCTAATTTTATTAAATCCTTGTTAGATTAACATGGAGCTTTTCGTATAAGTTTACATGAATGGGTATTATATGGTTACTGTCAACAAAAATTGGTTGATCTCTAAAACATACACATTTATGGAATATATTTTTACTACTCTTAAGTCATAAAAAAATGTTAACACTTATATTGGGTGTGAGTCAGTGGCATACTCAGGAATATGCAATGGGGAGGAGGGTCTGTTGAAAAAATGGAAATCTATTGCTTGTTTATATTTTATGTGCATTTGTTGTTTATTACTCACAGGCATTCATGATTGAAATTCAAACCTTTTGGTGTTTTGTGATAAACAATCAAGAACTTCTTTGTGATTTCTCTGTGTATAATTATTTTGGACAGTCCATTTAAAATATTTTTGGATATGGTATTTATCACCATAATTGTACATTTTGATAGTCACTGGCACTGACTGGACTTTGTGTATGAATTTATGTTCAAAAATACATTATTTAAGTAGGAGGTCTGGATCTGAAAACCCCCCCCTTGAGTGTGCCACTGATGTAAGTCACTTTTTTTTAACAGTATTTGTGGACTTAAGGACCTCAACCTATGCTGTAAAATTACAGCATTGCTGTTGAGTGTAACTAGTAACCATTTTAATGTTATGGAAACAAAAATAGAATGTTTTACATTCCATAGAGGTGTTAACAATTTTTTTAACCGCACTATGTCATGTCTCTTAATTTTCTACCATATCATGTGATATTTAATTTAAGAATGTTAACAATGTAGTTGATGTATGCTTTCATTTTATTAGTTTGTTTTGTATTAAAAAAACAAGGCTTTCTGATGTGTTGGATCTAACTGATATGGTGAAGTTATGGTCAGCATAATGATGTTGAACTTTGGTCTCATTTAGGTATGTAATTTTATTTCTGGTGCATCAGTATATTTTCGAGTTATAAATTACATCTCGTAGTGATAAACTTAAAGCAGGAACCAGAATAGGCCTAATTTAACATTTTTAAAAATGTTTGCCGTACATATGAAGGTGGTTAAAATCCACCTCTATGGTGTAACTATTTTAATTATCTGCCTTTTATTGTTATTATCTTTGTTATCAGCATTGTTGCTATGTCCATTTTCACCCGTCCATTGGTAGTTTTTCTTGCATAGTGCTCCATATAAGGTTTTTACCAAATTAAACAAAGGTTCTATTTATTTGCTTTTGGATTTGATTCAAGATTTTGTTGCAGCTATCAAATATACATCTCCTTCCTTAGTGATTCTACTAAGATGATCAAATCCATAAAATGTGTGGGAATTGGAATTCCCATTTTTTTACATTATTTTAAATTTTGCTCTTAACTCTTTACTTTTCTACACTATGCAGACTCAAACATGAAGGTACGATTTGACCCGACTTCATGAAATCTTGAAATATTTATCAATTCAGTGCTTCTCTCTCCTTTATTCTATTATTCAAATAGCATTTTCAAACTTCAGAGCACATTTTCTAAAGTTAATTTCTTTCTTAGATGGGATGTTATCAGAAGTCTGATTAGTGTCATCATGGCTACAACCATATCAGCTTGTGGATTAGGAGGTCTGTTACATTATTGATTTTTCTCCTGTGAATGTGATAATACTTATTCAGACATTTGTTATAGTATTATTTAATATTAAAAGTTACACGTTAGCCAGTATTTTGCTGTGTAATCTTTGTAATCCTGTCCTCATTTTGTAATGCAGGCTAGTGGATAATTGTTTGCTTGCATTTGCTATGCTGCATTATTTCATTGTGGACAATGTTCATGTAAAAGTGTATTTATCAATAAGGTGATATTTAACTTGTTATTTATGTGCTTTTCTATACAATATTTGCCCAGTGTACAGTTATTGCTCTTAATATGTCTGCTATTGTCATGTTTTTTCAGTATTTCATTTAATAGTAGTGTATCAAATACCAGAGACTTTCTTTATATTTCAGTTATTTCAATTTATTTTTATCTCTAAAAAGTATCTCTTATGTCATTCTTGTGATTACTTGTTTGTAGTATGGATTTCATTATTATTATTTCACAAACATCTGATTCAGTGTTAGTATATAAAATTCATTATTGTACATAATGTTTCATTGTACATCATTAGTTACAAACTAATATATCAACAACCATATCCAACATTCTCTTTTTACAGTTTTAGCAAAAAGGGGTCAAACTAAATAAGGCTAATCATTATGTCCTCTGTCTTATTGCAAACACAACATAGTAAAAAGAAATAAAACTTTGATGTTCCATGAAATATTTTATTAAAGGTTTGCAACCTTCTTATGTCAAACTATGTTTTCAAAGATTTTTTGATATCCTGTGTCGCTGAAATATTTATTGTTGTGAATGTTTGCAAAATATGACTGCAATTAATATGTGCCAAATTAGATTTGTACTGTGCTGAAAAATCATAGCAATGAATAATATCAAGGGCAGATATTGTTAGATCAGAAAATAGTGGATATTGAAATGTTTGTATTCTGTATTATGTTATGTTTTATATGTCAACAGTGGACGTGTTTATCAGTGTTTTTAACAGAGATTCTCTGTGTATTGTCATTTAATCGTATGACTGTTAAAAGTATTATTGTGAGAGTCACATTAACAAATATGCTTGCTCAACTGTTTTCCGCAATTTTTGTCGGAACTGAATCATTATTTTTGTGCACATAGCTTTATTGGATTTTCTAAGGCACATTTTTAAATGGTTTTTAAGGGTTTTTAAGCTGATGTTATCCTTGTTCGTATTTGCCGATTAGCTGAATGGCTGTGTTAATTGTTGAGGAAAAATGATAAAAATGTTCTAGTCATTTCTTTTTGTGAAAATCACCCATTATCACATGAGAAGAGTAAAGTTATTGGATTAAAATATTTGAACTTTATTTCTTTACATCTTTGCATATTTTGATTTTAATATTTAAAAAAATTGAATTATTGTAGAGTAATCAGCAACCAGAGTTATTGCAATTAGACAGATAACTTGTTAAGCTTTGATATGGGATTTCCAATTGGCAAACTGAAAAGTGTCTTGAGAAGACTATTATTAAATTAAGAGTCCTCTGAAACTTCTAAAGAGTGGGATTTAGTTTATTACCCATAATTAATCTAATTTTTTATTATGGTCCAAATTATTAGTACATAAGAATTACAAAAATCATTTCTATTATTTTTATTGACATATTTTGTCATGGTTTAATATGACGTAAATTCTTGTTTTATTTTGTTTCAAAATCACAAAGAGCAAAGCTTCAATTATCATTATTGATCATTATTAGACATTACTACTGTGAAATCCTACTCATGATGGATTTCATTAATATGGGAATGTGTTATGGCTAGAATTTGGTGAGGGAACTGGCTCTTGGGAAGGAATGAGATTTACTGGCACTAATTCACATCCCCTAAAGCCAGGGCATTTGTGACCGAGTTTGTGCCCAAGTTAATTACTCTCTGGCGAGGAATATCTCTGTGAACCAGCATGTAAGTCCTTTTTTTGTTTTAATGTTCCTTATTTACATTCATATTATGCTATATACCATCGCATTAGTTCATCATTATCTATGTTTTCAATGTCTCATTTCACCTAAAATATTTTCTTATTTATATATTTTGATTTTGGCATCTTAATATTCAGCTTTGGCTATGTAAGTATATTTGCTTCATTAGTATTTTTTGTTGCCGTGAACATATTATTAGTTTTATTTTACTTATTATTGGACTTAATTATCTGTCTTTTTTAAGAAAGTCTATTCTGAAAATTCTCAATGTTTCCTATTTGCTTTATATAAAATGTATGTATGTGGTACTTTATAATGTACCACCTATTATTTTTCCTGATCTTTTCAGCCCATTAAATTACATCTAATTATTTTTCCTGTTAATGTTGAGTTCTATATATACCATTAACCACTTGGAGATCTGATCTTATGCATATGGATAATTGGCCATGTCTTCACCTCTCATGTAAAATTCTTTTAGATAATGTATTTTTGAACAGTGAAAGGCCTTTGCTGTAACAAACAATGTGAACTCCAAGATTATCCATATTTAGAATCTATACTGAAGAAATAGCGGATTATTTTGATCTATTATTTCATATATTTTTATCAAATTGTGAATTGAAATAATTGAGTCAGGCGTGACTTTGTGGAAGTATGAAATATGCCATATCACGTGCAAAACTGGTTGCAAGATTAAAAAGTTTGTGGAAAAGTACTGTCTAATTTATTATGAAGTCATTGAAATCTCGTCGAATATTAAGGAAATTTCCCCCGATTCCTGTGAGCTCTTTATCATTTCATTATTACTATCCCTGGAATTTTTTGCTTTTACATCTTCTCAGTTTACAACCTCGCTGATAAATCCATTTATCTGTCATTATTTCCATGCACAAATTAAGTTCACCTCTAATTTTATAGTTTCCATTTAAATGCAAATTCCGACTTTGCTTTTTACTCAGGCTTCAGTATGTGAAATTTATGACTAAATCTTTTATTGCTGTCTAGAATGACTATCAAATCTTCACTAAAATGTTCATTACCAAATATTTTCAGTTCCGACTAGAGTCCTGCATGGGTGTTTTTTTTGTACTTGTTGACTAGGAACCCATACCTGCTAAGAGTGTCTACTTGTCCGACCCAACCTGTACCTGCAGAAAAGATCTACTTGCCTGACCCGACCTGTACCAGCAAATTCTTATTTGAGCCATATCCATTTTTCAAAACTGAAGGGTAGATAAAAGTAATTTTAAAAAAATTATTATTAATAGATTAGCATCAGCTTATTATTTGAAAAATTGTAATATTGTACATACCTTACAATCTGCTGCTACTAATTCCTTGTGTGGATACAATGAAACATTCTTTCACAGAAGTCGAGATCTTAAATAATCACCAGTGAAATTTTATCCGTCAATTCTTTTTCCTTTCTATCTCAGTTATGAGTACATAATAAAATGCGTATGAATAAATACCAGTTAAACGTTAAATAACTTTTGATAAATGCTGAAAACCACTAGTATATAAAAACCGTTCTTCCACAAAAGGTTCACAGAGATCCACAGATGTTATTTGCTCAAAAAGGCAAAATCAAATCGTTAAATGGTGGACTAGGGCAGGTGGCCTGTTATATGGTTCAGATGATGGACACAAATTAACGTCAGCGTCAGTGCTGCTTACTTTTCGAAGCTTCACTAACATAGTGCCAATTGCTCACAACTGTGTAGCTACTAAGTTACAATGTTAACTTTATTACAAGAGAAGAGGGGGAGGGGGTGGCATAAAAGCACGTGTGAAATGCTCTTGTGCCTGTATCAGTGAGGCGGCTTGCAATGGGACTGGAACTGAGTTTTGTACCCACTCTTAACCTATGCCCACAAACTTTTTGTCCATGCTCAACCCGTCGCTGCTTAAAAGCAGCAAGTACCCGACCCGCAACTTTGCTGCAGATACCCGTGGGTCGGGTAAATTGCAGGTGTGCAGGTCGCTAGTTCAGACTCATTTTCATATAATGTTTCTTTTGAATTTGAGTTTTTCATTTTCTCCTGATAGTCTTTATTTTGGATTATCTTTATTTTTAACATTTACTCATGCTTAGTTTTCAGATATCTTATTTGCTTTTTTCAGGACCTATTAATTTTCCTAGTGTACAGTAAACAGTGTTTATATTTTACTGACTATAATATTTTCTGTTGATTATTAATTTCTTCACATCACTTTGTTTTATATCTTTCCTGGCACTCTTCCATTGTTCTTTCTGCACACTATTTTTGTTTAGAACAATATATGTATTTTGTAATTTTATGTAAGACCCAGGCCAAAATTAATTCTGACATACCTAGTTGCTTGAGATTAGCCGTCCCTCCCTCATTATGCTTTTTATATCTACTTGTAACATGCTTTAACAAATAATTTAAAAACATTTAAAAAGAGATGAAAACAGGAATTTAGACTCAAAATTACTTTCAACATTATGAAAATTATTAAAATTCAATGAAATTTGGGTTCAAGTATATTGGTTTAATAAACTGGGTCAGTTAAGAATGGAATATAATCCTCTTTAACTACCGACTGTATCATTTTGATCTAATAGACCCCAAGGATGGATCCAGGTTTCATCCATGGGAGGTGGGGGGTAACGGGGTAATCAGGAATGAAAAAATAAACTGAAAATATTGTAATTAGTATTGCCAACTTTTAGATCTTCATGAACCGGAGATGATGTTACGGGTTGCCTACTTAAAGATATTCACGAACTGGAGTTTGATTGAAACCTGGATATTTTAGAAGAAACCCAAGAAGAATTAAATGTAATGATAAATATATTCAATACTGTGAAAGGCACTCATGATTTTAGGACATATGATTAAAAATCATTGTTTATTTTTTAAATATCGCTAATTAATGAAATTGTAAGAGCATCATCAATTTAAGTTTTTGTATAAAACAAAATACAATGAAAATTAAAGTGTAAACTATCTTAATTCGAATCATTTATAGAAAAACGCAAAAAATCATAAAAAGGGCTTTTTGCTGCAATCGAAATTGAACCTGAGATTTGTGCTACTCACCCGGAGAGCGGAGATTATGGCGATGACCCGGAGATCTCTGGCCCGAAAGCCGGAGGTTGGCAACCCTAATTGTAATTCACGTATATTTTAACACACAAAAAGGAAATATATTACTTTTTGTACAGCAAAATGAATTTAGTAAAACAGTATACTCACCTGACGTGCTCAGCACGTAGGATGAAGGTTAACAGTTCATTTTTTCTGGTGTTCATAAATCTTGGGGGGGGGGGTAATTACTCCCTGTACTCCCCCCCTCCTATATCCACCCTCGATGGACATATGAGTTAATATTTCAGTTGATTAGTATTTTTCTGCTGTAGTACTAGGAATTGTGCATATTAATTTATTGCTTTTAACATACATTCTAACCATTAAAATTTAGATTATTTTATTGCTTTTATTTTTTTATTGATTATAACCATATAAAAACATTTTTTCCATCTTATGACTATGATTCCTAGTGTAATATTTTACAATTGCTGTGCATCACATAACTGTGTTCCTGTCAGGTAAAACTATTACGTCTTTCTGAATAGCAAGCATAGATGAAATGTGTTTAATGGCCTAAACTAGTTATTTCGGTAAGCTTGGGTTATCTTAATTGTGTCAATGATTGTCATGTCATTCTGCATCAAGGGAAAAAGTCATTGTCAATTATATTTACTTTTTTAATGGCTATACCTTGTAAAAAAATAGCTAAACTCTTTCTCCTTGGTTTGGTGTCATATTTTCCAAAACAATAGCTGAATAGTGATGGAATAACTTGTCATTTTTGCATAGAATCCGGAACTTGATTCCATATATTTGTTACATAGTTTCAATGTGCAGTGTCATTTTGAGGTTATTTGTTATTCATCCAAATTAAGGATACCGATATGAATATAACTGTTGCTCATAGTATCCATCCAAAGTTAAAAATATTCTCAGATTGGCTGCAGTTGTCCTTTTGTGTATACATTCTTGATACTGCATTGTCAAATATTTGCACATAAAGAATTTATCGAAACTTTTTGCCACTAAAAATACATTATATTGTTGGGTGGATATTTTCAATTTTTATTTCTTGTTCATATTAGAAATCTGCTCAATGGAATTATGTTGAAACACGGATGAGATTGACACTCCTGGTCTAAGTCCTTTATGTACAAGATGGCTTGCATCATTTCTAGAGTATGAAGTTATTATTTTTACTGGAACTATTTATAGGTTTTTTGCTGCATTAATCACTTGATGATCAAAGCAGTTTAGAGATTGGATGCCATTTTGGAGTGAAGGGTTAGCTTAATAATAATTCTGATATTTGCACTGAAGGCAATTGTAATATTTTACACCTTCCACATGAAGATATGAAATTTTTACCGCAAAAAGATTAAGAAATGTAAAACGATAATGATACTGCGGACAATAACTGCACTGCTTAGAAAATTTTAGTTACTAAATATATGTTTTTAAATTTACTGTGTAGAAAATAGCCTTTTAAAAGATATAAAACTGGTCCAATGGGAGCAAAGAGTAGTAAAAAGGTGAAACGCTCTGATTACATTTTTGTTAACTTCTAATTTAGCAATTAAACAATTCTTCCAAGATCAGGTGAGATTATTATCTTTTTAAATGTTTTCAAAAAATCATTTTTGTAAGCAATAGCTTTTCGATTATAGTTAAATATAATAACATTAAAACTTTAACGTGAGAAACTAGCGATAAACATTCACGGTTCGTAATCAAGAGAAGTCTAGTCATTATGTCATAGATTGAAGTTCGCTTTGAGCGAAAACAATTTGCAGAGCGAAGGATTTTGTCTGGTATCGGTACACTGACTTAGAAAACCATGGTATATCATTATTATTGATTATTTAGAACATATTATTTGAAACATGATGGTGCATCTTTGTTGAGATGTAATAATATTTCCTTTTGAGAAAAAAATTGTGAATTTACGCCATATGCGAATATGTGCTTCATTATTCCTCCATAATAAGCACTGCTGCAACTCTAAATTTCTCATACGCAGTAAAAATTTACAAGTGACGATCAAGTTGTGATGGTAGGGTTGTTTCTATAACATTAACGTACCTCTTATGAAGTTTTTCTGAAAATAACCAGCAGCCATGACTTCTAGAAGGTAAGTTGAAGCATCTCTGCATTGATATTTTATGCTATTCAATATTTTTGCTTCCTGTGTTCTCAGATGTGAGTACAAAGGTATGATACAATTTATGATTCTGACACTCGTCCTATTCACTTTCACCTGACTGTGACACACCTTTATGTAGTTACATAGAGCTTGCATACCCTTTACTTAGATGGGCTTAAATGTATTTTCTGTATCAGCTTTTTTGTATGCTGCTATTATCTTAAAAACCCTCTTGTTTATTGTTCCTTGAAGTTTCGAATGTAGTATGTCATTTACACTTGAAAATGTGTCCGCATGCCTTGTATCATGGTATAGTTCCAGAATGACATCGAATTTGGGAGCTTGGAGGGAATGGCAGTTCATTTCAACTCGTATAATATTCGCACATGAAAGTGCTAACATCAAAATGGCATGCTGAATTTTGATAATTCCCATTTCTTTTAGCGCTGTTTTTTCACCTACTTCGGATTGTGTTTTTAATACTCTGTGTAAAAACGTTTGCCGGCATCATTATTACTGTTTCTTTTGATGGTACGATATTCGTACGTTGTTCTCATTCACAGGAAATGCCCCTTTCAGAATTGCTCCTTTTGTCACATATATTTGTATTTTTGTGTATGCATTGCTTGAGAGACGTGCCCGGTAATTTGTGATGAACTGCTATGTTAAAATTTCTTTTATAAGTATTCATTTGACGCATGATTAGTGGAGCTAACAAAACATTTAAAGTCAACTCACATTACCACTTAACACACTGAAGTGTTAGATCAAGATACTTTCCTAATGTACATTTTTACCGGATTTTTATAAGAAATTTTCTTATTGTCAGATCACTTCTGTTGAGGTATCACAGTTTTGATTGTGTGTTTGAAATATAAATCAAGACATTACTCTTTCACTTTCATACATACGGTTTGAACCGGTTAATTTTTCGTTTTTATTAACTTTACCTACCCAAATTGGCCATAAGTGAACCCAGTGTAATGACCCATTAAATATATAGACTTACCAAGGCATTCATTTCTTTAGTAGATTTACAATGGAATGTCTATTAAAGTATGGTCCTGGTAATGAGCCAATTTTCCAATCGTTACTGCGCAGAATTGAATTTAATAGGTGTCTGTTGTACTTATTTCTAGCTAATTTTAATGTTATTTGATTATTGACATCATTTGTGTTATGTTTATAAAATAAGTAAAACTTTTCTTAGTAACAGTTATATGCCCAATAAGATGTTTTCTGTCGATACTCTGTGCGGTTTTCATAAATTGTACTTCTGTTGATATAATATAGAATGATAAATAATAGGGGAATAACGAAGTTTATTCTATCCATATTCTGCAATCTTGAAGAACTTTCAGGAAGAAACCAAGTCTGATTCTATAAAAGCCCAGCCAATCCGGTTATGCTACATGCTGTAAAGGCGGAATAAGCATTTATTCGTAGTAATTTTTATGATTTTTTTCTCTAAAAGAATTCCTAGCAAAACCAGAGTAATTTCTAACTTTTCGTTGTCAGGGATTGAAACTCAAATTGCCTTATTAGCTAGGGTTGGTTTTTTTATCTTTTTTAATTTAAGCCAATAAATTCCGATCAAATTAAATTATTTCGGGTGAATATGCAAGAGTAGCGCATATTTTGTAATATAAAAAATTGCGAGGATAGTTGACAACACCTTCAAATAAAAATTGGCAAAAATGTGAAAATCGCAGCGCGATGATGGTATTGCGACAGCGAGAAAAGGGCAGGTGAAAATGTCTCATCGTCTTTTGTTGATGTTATTTTTTAATGGTAATAATTATTGCTTTGGATAATGTTCGATCGATATGGAATTGCTCGTCAGCCGTGACGAAGTGTGGTTACGTTCAGGAGGCCCAGGGGAACGTGTGAAACATTCATTAACAGCCTGAGGATTCGATGGGTTCCGTGTCATACGAAAATGAATTAGTATTGGTAAGTTCATATTTAGAATTTTCACTATTAACCCGATTTCTTCGGGTCTGGAATCTATTCTTTTAAGGAAACAAGAAAACGGTTTGCATGAATCGTAGTTGGCGATTGTATGAGCGAAATTTTTATCGAATGAGGTGTTTGTTACATTACTTTTGATTGTGTTTAGATTGTCTTTTTAGTAAGGAATTGTCAGCACGAATGTTTTGCTAAAGTATTTACAATAGTCATTTCTCGTTTAAAATATAAAATAAGGTAGTATTCGCAGTGAAAGTGTATTTTAATTTTTGAACATTAACCGTTCTGGTTAGAGGCAGTTTGAAATTAGTTCAAAATCGAATTGACAGGTGGCGGAAGTTTATGGGGTTCTATGGAAAAGAATTAATTTAGTACAGGTACTCCTCGATTTATGCGACAGTTGTGTGCCAAAAAAAGTCGCATAGGGTGAAATCGCATAAATCGAACATAATTTCCCCATAAGAATCACTGAAAATGTCCGAGATCTGCTACAAAAAGCATTAGAATATTCTTGATGTTACTTAAACTGATTGTCCAGTACAGTACATCCTTTTTCTTATTACCGTAGCGAAGTCTGCGCTTGAAGCTGAGAGAATACGTTCTCTCTCTCACTCGGAAGGCAGGAAAGAAAACGGCTGGGGGTGAGGAGACCTCACACCGAGAGTAAGCAGAAAATTCGCGTTAAAGCGGGTGCTATTAATTTAAATCGGTTTAAATTAGTTGAGCGCATTACAGTGAAATCTCATTTTTCGAGCTCGCGTATAACGAGGAGTACCTGAATTCAAATCTTTGGATCTTTATGCCGTACATATCTTAAAATTACATTTTTTGTTTAAACTTTTTGTTTCATTAAAAAAACTTTATGAACAGTTATAAATTCTCCAATTTAGATAAAAGTAGGGGATATCGCTTTGATATTTTATACGTTTTGTTCTGTTTAAGATTCTCAGCTTTGGGCGATCAAAACTACGGACATTAAATGTTACATTCCTTTATGGTGATCAAATTTATGAAAACAAGTTTGCTGTCTAAATATTAAGAACAATCTTCTAGTGAACAAGGACGATTTTTAACAAAGTCATTATTCATTGAAGGGTATGCTATAAATGCCGACAAACCTCGGTTGAGGTTATTTAAATGAATTCCAAATTCCTTTGCACATCAAGTGTCAAAGGTGCTTCTATTTCGAGATGATATCTTCGTCAGCACAAGAGACACACAACACCTAGTTGCCCTATACATATATATATATAGGACATCTAGGTGGTGAAGGAAACCCAGTGAGCACTTACCGGAAGGAGATCCGCTGGGGTGTTGGAGAGACACATTTGTAAAGGTTATTGGAGCTTTCGGGATAATCCCTTCGTCAGCACAAGAGAGAGACCGACACACAGATAAATATATATGATGATGCTGACGAAGGGATCACCCCGAAAGCTCCAATAACTTATACAAATGTCTCTCTCCAACACCCTAGCGACTATCCTTCCGATAAGTGCTCACTGGATTTCTTTCAACACCTAGTTGTCCTAAATATCCTCATTTACCTTTTCTCTTCCGTAGTATATATATATATATAATCTATATATATATACACATACACTATATATAAATGCAGGAAGCGTTAGAAGGCACGGGAGATTTCAAAATCGGAGGAAGGATTATAAGAACAGTGAAATACGCGGATGATCAAGTACTTCTAGCAAGAAAGGAAAAGGAACTCCAGAAAATGATAAATAGACTAGTGATAACAGGTTGAAAATACGGTATGGAAATTAATACAGAAAAATCCAAGGTTATGCGAATATCAAGTAAAGAAGAAGAAAATTTGAACATAAGTATTGGAGGAACAAGTTTCAGATTATAAATACCTTGGAAGCATCATAACGAGAAAAGCTAAATGTACCGATGAAATCAGGACTAGAATAACAAAAACAAAAGCCGCTTTCAGAAGAAAGAAACTCCTACTAACGGGAAATATAAAGCAGGAAATCCGCAAGAGCTTGATAAAATGCTATGTATGGAGTATAGCTTTGTATGGGGCAGAAACATGGACGCTAAGGAAAAATGATATTAAATACTTGGAAAGCTTCGAAATGTGGACATGGAGAAGAATGCTGAAGATAAAATGGACAGATAGGGTGAAAAATGAGGAAGTACTACGAAGAATAGGAGAGAAGCGAGCGAATATACAGACTATCAGAAAGAGGAAGGCGAACAGGATTGGACATTACCTGAGGAGAGAATGCATGATTAAAGAAGTGGTTGAAGGAAAACTGGATGGAAAAAGAAAGAGGTAGGAAAAGGTTTCAGCTGGTAGACGACTTGAAAGGGAAAGAGAGCTATCAAGACATGAAGAAAACTGCGGAAAATAGGAGTATATGGAGAACCAAGTTTAACCATGAATAATCACGGACCTGTCAACGGACAGACTACCTATGATGATGATGATGATATATATATATAAAAGCAAACCTATCGCTAGGTATTATGTATTATACTGCGGGTAGCTCTCCAGATGGTAAATGCACAATTTGCGGATAGAACTAAATCGATGCTACCAGTGGACGATAGGGAAAAATTTTATATTCCTTAAATGGCGTGCCGTAGAAGCAGATCGGCCTTTGTTGTCGTTGTCAATTCGAAAACAATGATAACGCCACTCTTTTGACACAAGCGAATACAAAAATGCGAGAGAAAAGAAGGTAAGCGACGTGGAAACGGGAGAAAATAAACTCCTCGCCATCTAATGTAGGAGCATTGGAAACGTTGGGTTTGCATACAGCAGGAAATCATCGACAAAGGAAATGACGAACGCAAAATGTTCTCTTCTGATTTCGTTCTGGCGGCCTTAAAATTTCGAAACGTAGATACTATTTATGTATTACTCAGTACCAAGTAATTTTATATTACGAGCTGTCGTTCGATGGAATTGGATAGTTTTAAGAAAAACGGTTTTGGGATGTCGTGAAGTGCCTGCGATTTATGCCTGCATTTCGAAGAACTCGCCTCAGTATTTGGATTGCAGATTAAGGAAGCGGAAGAGGCACAGTTTATCGTGGCACACGCAACGGGACCCTTAAAGATAAAGAAAATATCATGCCACGAAAAAATTCCCGACCTGACATCTGTTGCATGTCATATTTTTCTTTAACCTTTCGGCAAACGAAACCTGGGTAGCCGACAAAGGTTTTTGTTGCTTGATATCACCCAGTTTATTTTATTGGAATTCGAAACGTTGAAGCTTAGCCTTGAAACTCTTGGCATTAGTGGAACAATGGTTTGATCGATCGCAGTTCATTCGTCTTCTGTCGCAAGATCTTCATTTCTCTCATAATTACACGCCGTCGTTTGCTGCGTCTACAGATTGAAAATTTCTCTTTGGAACTCCGTAGAAAATCATCTGTCTCTCCGATCAAGTTCACCGCGGAAATTCTGTCCTCCAATGTTTTCGTACCTTAAATATACGTCGAAGAACGATGATTAACCGATTTCGAGACTAGATTCAGCGATGCATTCCCGTCACGTATCGCGTGGATTTATCTTCTGTGTCTGCTTTTTCAGCGGTTCTCCCCCTGCCCTCCCCCAAGGTTTTCGCGTTCTTCGCTTTGAAATTGCAACGTAAGAGGTATAGCGCCGCATTATAAAAGTTTCTCACCCCTGGGAAGGGAAGGTCAATCCCAAAGGCGATCGGAACGCATTTTGCTTTATCGCCTGCTGGGCGCATAATCGACCGCTCTCGTCGATTATTTATGTCGATCCTCGGAGAGATCGAAATCTCAAGTTAAGTTGTTCTGATTTATCGACACTTAAAAGGATTTCCTTTCTAAAGTCACGCTTCGATGGGATTTGTTATGAAACCTTCGAAGGAATGAGATCTCTATGTCCGTGCAGTGAATGGATGTAGGTGCCCTTTCTCATTTCAAAAGGGGCAAATCCAACCGGAAAGTCACGTAAAAAATGTTCCAATAATAAATGGTCCGTGATATGCATTTCGCGAATGGTAATTTGTTACTCTTATCTAAAATTTATCGGTGATTCCTTAAACATGGAGGCTGCGAATTTTAAAATATAATTCTTAAGAAAATTTGTACATTTTATAACCATGTTTAGTTTTTTCTTTACTAGTTTTTGTTTTATAACGAGGTTGCTGCGTACTGATTTTATTCGTTTGTCTGATAGGTCTCTTAGGATTCATTTCTTTCTTAACCCTTAAACAGTACGCCATTGAGTTTAAATGTTACGCTAAAGTTTTCATAGAGGCGCTAGTTTATTGAATCTTAACATCTATATATTAGTCAGTTTTGTGAGAAAGCAACATTTAAAGTTTGTGACATCTATAAATAAACCTGCTTTGAATTAATTTCTTATTTTTTCCATTTATTACACAATGTCATAGATAATATAAAATAAATATAAATAATAATAATAAATAAAAGTAAATAAATTTTTAAAAAATTATGCTCAGTACGCCGTGCGCCAACTTATTGAAACAAGTTAGGAAAGTGTACAACGTATCACAAATGGGCGCGTTTCGTGCATTGGAGTATTAGAAAGAAATTATATACCTGTACGTAAGGGAAATAGCGTTTTAAAGTTCTTTTCTTCATCATAAATAATCCATTTTCTTCCTATTTCAAAATATTGCATGCACACTTACGGAAATTAAACGTTTGTTTGTGAGATTGTTTATGTTGGCAACAATGAAGAAGTAGGTAACCATGCAAGAAATTTTCTAAGTTCAACTCGATTTGAGACGTTTTTGTTTGATTTTCTCGATAACGGCTACTTCTACGATAAAAATGTGTAGGAAAGGAAATACTCTACTTGACCAGTTCTACAAATTTTATTTGAAAAATATTTTGATATGAGCAATACTTTACGAGATATGACGAAAATTTCATTTTTTGTCACCAGTAAAGTGGTACCCCTGATTGTCGTACGTGATTCATTTTTGCGATTTTCTTATTATATTTGATTTTAAGTCCTTAATATAAAATTTCATGAAAATCCGTTCAGTAGCAGTCGAGAACGAACATGCGGAAACGCGCCTAAAAAAGGGTTAAAATAAGGCTGAAAATAACTTTAATATAGTGGTTGACATGGCTCGAACATCCTTCCAATTCAAAAGCAGGAAAGTTCAACGAATAATGTTTAGGTGTCGGCAGTGCCTCGGCTTTAGGTTCATCGAAAAACATTTCGGGTTCCCCTTGATTGGAATGAATTTCCGTCCAGAGTATAATCTTCGGGTGACTCATTCAGTAAGAAAAGCACTTGCTATTAGATTTCTGATTACTGTTTGAGGCCGTGGTTCTTAACCTTTTTTGTCTCTCGCCCCCCTCCTGATCTTCTAAAATCCTCACGCCCTCCTCCCCCAAAAATTTTCTTTAATGTCGTTAAGGGTTTTACCAAAAAAATATTTGTAATTTTTGTTTTATTAGTGTGTTTTTTGACCGAGATCAACCGAACGCAAGATTAGAATAATCAAAAACGAGTCATTTTTCTGAATTAAGCATATTTTTGTACCAGCTTACCATGCAAACACTTCCCAGCTTAACATAAAACAACAATATTTTGACAATTAGAGACAGGATTATGACAGTAATCACTCGTGGCAACTTCAAGTCGGCCAACTCGTGAGGCGGTAAGGCACGCTGTTGCCACATAATACTATGCTTTCTCGTTTGGCACAAATTGCGTAAAAAATCCTTCCTGTTTCTAGGAAAAAATTATTTTGGCCCGAAAAGCTTCACGCCTCTCCCCTGTTTCCCCTTACGCACCCCACTGATTTAAGGCGAAATCCCTGAGGCAGGAGAGAGGAATTAACCAGAATCGAAATGGAAGCAAGTGGTCGACGGTAGCTCACGCTTAGCACGTGGATATCATTTGTGAGTGGCGGAAATTATACGGTGTAGCAGTAAGAAAAGAATTCATAATTTATAAAACGCGGTTTTCGCATCGTTTTATGAAAATTCGTATTTGAGGCGTGGAAGGAAAAGGTGCCGACGCATCACAAAAGGAATCGTGATCAATTTCTACTTGAGATTTAAAGTACACAGTCTCGATTTTCCGCTTAAAGTTGACAAACACGGTTGTCGCATATATTTTTATTTTGATTGCGGAAGTCCATTAGTAATCGAGTAATTTTGTAATCGAAAAATACGGCTTTTATATTTTTTGATGGAACGATCAATTGCCAAGTTTTGATTTGCGACCGTGGGGATCGTCGTCGTTGTCCTCGCTCAAATCGTCTTTATTTGGGAGACCAGGCAATCTCTTCTCCCATCTATTCCATTGTCAATTACAAACTAGGAGAAAATAACCAAGAATATAAATAAAAAGAAAAAAATAGGAACTTAGAATGCTATATAAATACATTGCCAAGTTGGCGTTATTGGAAATGAAAAGAGATGGAGAAGTGTTTGTGGGGAAAAACTAAGGGTAATTAAAGTACAGTAGCCTAGAAAAAAACCCCATTTCAGAAATCACCCACACTAGAAATGGGGATGGGAAAAACCTGAAACTACTGGTAGCATTATTTAAAGATTGTGATCAGTCTTTGAATAATTACTAATTCCCTGTTTGCTCCTCGCATTCGAGACCAGCTTATCAGTCCAACATCCTCTCAAGGTGGAATTTTTACCGTTTAGATTAAGAGGGATGAAAAACAATAAGTTTGACAAAGAAATGCCCAATGTATTTTTACAGTTAAGAATCGCAACCTTTGTTCTCGTCTGTTAGGAAAACAATCGTTGTACTTCCCGAAAACCCTTCTGGACTGAATTCCATTACATCGCGTTGTCGTTGTACATCCCCGACTTATTCGTGAGTCCAAATTTGTCTACGAGTCAATGGTATGGTCAGGGGCGTACATAGAATTTTGATTTGGGGTTGTTTTGCCTAAGCGCAAGGGGAAGCACCTCTGAAATCGAAGTTTTTCAAGGGACAGACAAATTCGTCGAACGATCAATCCATCGAAGGGCAAGTTTGTCGAAAATTACTAGTTCGTCGATAATCAGTTTATCAAATGAAAACTTACAAATTTATTTTAGGCTTCGGAGGTTACCGCGGGAAATATCTTCTGAACATTGCTGCTTTACATCAATTCTTCAGCTAAGGTTTCTAAAACCAAACTCGGAATAAAATAAATACAGGAATAATGAAAATAGATGCTATTCCACATTGTAAAGAATATGTAAAAATTCTTTGAAAATAGTACTACAATTATTACCATTTCAGAAATTAGTTTATAGATTTTTCTCTTTTTATTCTAATAATAGTTCTTATATTTCTGTTTATTTCTTATTTATCAGTCTGTACTTATTGTATTTAATTTTTGTGTTTTCATAGCAAACCATTATGGTTTATATATTTCACTTTTGTTAATATATTTCTTTTATTGTGTTTTTATTGTCTGTTTTATTTAAATATTGTCACAATGTAAGATAGTTTGTACTCTGTTGTAGATTTTATGCATTATCACATTTTTATTACTCCTTTATGATTATTTTTCTATTTTCATTACTCTTGTGTTTATTTTATGCTTTTTATAAAGCTTAATTAATAAAAAAGCGTATTAAAACAGACATAACAGCATTATGAGTTTCTTTAAAGTAATGTATTTCTCTTAAAACCATTTTGAAAGAGTATAAAAACAGTTAATAACAGCTTATTAAACGCGAATAATTACTTTGTAACTGTGTATTTTAATTTTCCATAAATGTCCCGAATGTATTGCAAGGATTTTGTTTCCATTGAAACTTTTATGACTGAATAATATAAATATTAAAATTACCATTCGCTATTTAATAAATTCATTTTCACTAATTTGACATCCTTACCACGTAATGACTCACACTGACGTTCAAAACTAAATATTTCGAAGAGTTGATATAAATATCAAGCTATTTACCTCCATTAAAACTCGATTGTGTTAACCAGTCTGAATGCAATTCATTTTCATTTAACATTTATATTTGAATGCCATAGCCTTTACTTCGCATTTTTTCTGTGTATTATTATGTATTACAAGCGAAGGCCCTATAAAAGCTTGTCTGCAGTTCCTGCTCCAGTAACATCATTTATTGTTTAAAATTGTAGAAACGTTTTATGCAATTTGTCATTTTTATTAACGTAGCGAGCTCATAGACCTAATGTCTCTGTACCATCAACAGCTTCTGCTTCATCGGCAATTAAAGAAAATATTGTTTACTATTTTTCTTAATATCAAGTTATTGCATGCATAAACAGCACCGTTCTGAATGTTTTGGCTAGAGAACTGAGCATTTTTGGGGGCTGTTCCTAACAATTTTTTCATATCTGGATTCACTCTATCTTGAAATCTGACAGCCGCTCTGAAGTTTTCATCGTTTTCAAAAAGCTCTTCAACTCCGATAGGTCCACTATCTCTGTGTCTACGTAGACTTAATCCTTGTCGACCGCAAAGCAATATTGATTCAATTATGGTCCTGGGTCTTACCCTGTTTTCACGAGCTAATTTTTGTTTCTGCATATCAAGTTCAAAATTTATTGGTTGCTGTTTATTTTGCGTAATTAAAGTGGATTTCTGCAGCCTCCTTGCACTTATTATGATAATCAGTAGACTGATGCTGATCAAACATGGCTATACGGTCTTTTCAAATTATTTCATTTGGTTTTACATGGCCTAAAAATTTTGTTTATCCCCAGCAGTTTCAGTTGCAAATAAAACGCAAAATTTTCAATATGTTCCTTCTTCGCTATTATAATAGAACATGCAAACCAAGGATAATGCTTTAGCCAGTTTAATTGAAATTTTAGATTTCTTTCTGTTGTAAATTTGTAGCTAGCAGTTGGAGTCCACAAGTTCTTCAAAATGTTTGCTTTTTCGTCACTGCTGAACAGTTCTCTGATATTTTTGCCTATGTCGTAAACGCAAGTGTTTGTTGTTTCATTTTTATTCTTTAAAGTCTCTTCATTTGTAGTTTGTATTACAGTGCCATTCGGTACAGACGCCCAACAAATTGCAGGTTCAGTAAATCGCAGTAATTCAGATGTTAAATAAACATCTTGCTTATTACCGGTAAGAAGCGAGGCTGGAATTTGGTTAGTAGGGTGTGGAGAACGGGAGGATTACCGGACATGGTCTGGGTAGAATCAGGGTGGAACCCACATGTTTATTCTTTGTCTTCTGGGCGAACCTTTGAATCCAGCAGCTTACCATGAAACAACACCTGAGGGATGTGCGAATTTTTCAAAATGGTGGAAATGTAAAAGTAAGGGAAAAATCCCTTCTTTTGCTCACGCTGTTTATGCGATTCGAAAAAAAGACGGAAATAAATAACGGTTTCCGGTTTCTGTTCACGTTCAAAACATTTATTTTTTCGGTTCGTTTTCGGTTTCACTCTGCTAAAATATCGTATTTTTTCGGATACGGTTTTCGGTTAGGTTCCCTGAGAGATAAAAAAAAGGGCGGTTTGAATCGCCAAAACCGCCCCCTTCGCTACGCCCCTGGGTATGGAAAATAAAACTATAGGTTGAGGATATTATTTAAGATAAAGAATACGCTAGTGTATATTTTATATTAATATCCACCGAACAAAAATACTCCACAACTGGATCTAAACGTGTTATCGTTATCAAAGGCTCACTTAATTTCAAATCGATTGATTATATTTTGTCGATTAAAGTCTTATCAGATATGTATGAAGGTAACTCGCAGTATCGCGACGAATTTAAGAACAAGTGCTTTAAAAAAATAGTCTCAGGTATCTCCAATATCCACAACAAGGTTATAAAAAACGGGTATTTCGGCTATAAAATAACCATCTTCAGTGGAAATTGAATGGTCTTGTGACTTTTTTTTACTCATTTGACATTGAAATGATAACTCTGGGGCTATTTGTTTGAAGGAACGGTTGTTCAAGACTTTGTTACGCGTTAATTCTGATAATCTTTAAAATCTAATTTTGGTGCGTCTCTTTATCTTTAATTGAAAATTGGTCGCTCTCAAATTCTTTCAGTTACTGCGACTTGGTACTTTGCCACAGTGTGCTTTAAAGTAATCGAACGAGGCGTTCCTAATCGCTTCCCTTTTATTCTAGTCCTCAACCATATAACAATCAACCTTCTATCAGTCCTTAATAAACTATCTCCTCCTTCATAGTTCGTTATAACGCTTTATGAAGATTAGTTTGTTGTCAGTTATAATCTGTTTAGTGACTTCTTTCGCTTTATTATTTTCTGTTGATTTCTTTATTATTGTTCTAGCGAACAGGCGTCACAGCTATGTTTGTTATTATAATAAAATTCGACTACAAGAGTTTAACATGTGAGGGAAGAATTGTAGAGCAAATTACACAAGACGCTTTATTCTTTGTTTTAGGATTATGCCGTCATCATAAGATTACGTCTTTGGTTGAGATCGACTGCCTCATAAATTCCCTTTCATAGCATTATATTAGTGATATGCAAAGTATGTTTTCCATTGAAATTCGTTGCCATTTCAGTACTGTTAAAAAGTCGTAAAATTTTCCTTTTTTTATGGATTAAAAGCCATTGTTCGTTCTCATTCGAGACGAATTTGAATTCATTTAAAAAATATACGAATCTTTCAACTATAGAACTGTTCATGTCCTGAGCTCATATCTTAATTTTAAGCGAATTAAAAATGTAAATTTATTATGCCCTGGCCCAATATCATGCCTTGTAGGGAGGGGGGGAGTAAAAATGAAACCAAGAGGTTGGTAAAAGACACCGATTACTGTTTCTTGATCCACCAAATGTATGTACGGAATTTTGGCGTTTGTAACTTAACGTCATTTAAAAGTTATTTTGTACACAGACGCGTGAACTGAGTACATGAGCGATTTTTTTTAGAAAAAGAAGTGCCAAAAAGGGAAATAAATTGATTGTTTGGCCTCCGGAAAGATTTTAAATTTTCGAAACATTGTCTGCCTTATTGTGTGTTCGTTCGATTTGTTATTCGCGTCGGAATTTCGCTCCGTCGTAAATAAGGTTCGATGTCGTTTCCACGTGGTTTCTCATGCGTCGCGAGTTCGATCTCGATTTTTATCCCGTGAGAAATGGGTCATTTGCCGTCGTTGCGAGAAAGAAGTCGACTCATGCGCGTTTGTCTACGTATATCTTATTTTTGTTTTGGCGGAAACTCGCGTAATGGACGATCTGACGATCGCACCTCGTGGATGGCGATTTCTTTTTGGCACGTCTTCTCTTAAAAAAAAAAGGAATTCAGGTGTTAATGCCGTTCGTTACTTCCTCTGTTAGTCCATCTTCCAATCGTTTTAATCCAAAGTGTTATGTTTTTTTCCTGGATTCTTTTATGAAAATTACATTCGCGACGATTTATATCGTTGAAAGTTTTGAGTTTCATTTCCTGCAGTTTTGTGCATAGATTGCCACCGTCCCGAGTGCGCTGCCTTTATAAAAACTAAATAATCGAAGAAGATGTTTTGCTACAAATAATTCGGGATTGTAGCAGCCTGAGGTATATCCATCTTTCAGAATGTGAAATTAGGCTTCCAAAAACACGGTGTAAAACTATTTTCCTCTGGCTTTTCTCCGGGAATATTATAATTTAACTCATAATGCCTTTCTCTATAAATGTTTTTGAAATCTGCATGAAACCTATCAGGTAGCTGACTCAATATTACCGCTTTTCGTTCTAAAACAAATCGCTCATGTATTTGGTTCATCCGTCCATCTGTTTGTCTGTACGCGTACAAAATAAATCAAAAAGACAGAGGTTACGAACGCCAATATTTCAGCAGAGATACTTTTACATTAGAGCTACATATGGTAAAAAAATCCGGTGTATCTATCGAGATCAGTATCCGAGGAATAAATGGTTGTATACAAAGATCAATTGCTAATAATTCGAAAACTATTCATTCTGGCAAGGCGATGTTTATATAGAATATAGGGTTGGAATGTTTTCGATGTATATGATATTATTGCTGCAGATCGGATTAAGCATCTTGAAATTTAAGGGCATGAGTTGGAAGAATACCTTAAAACCAGGTATGGATTGGATTTATTTTCTCCTAGAGAACAAACTGCTACATCTCAACACCACAGTGAATCCAGTTTTCGGGAAAATCCATTTCTACGATGCAAAAAGTTAAAGTGGGAATCTCTGTACAGCTGTCATAAGTCTCCATTCTTAAGATTTTAAAAAATCGTCGATGAGCGAATTTTTTAAAAAGAAAACATTGCGTCTTTTATTAAATAATAGAAAAAAGTCGACTTATGCTAATTGCTCTTGATTCCTGTCATTACTTGTTTAAACACGTGTTTTGGGCGATCCGATGCCCGCCAAAATCTGCAGCATCTTTCGAGTTCCTCCGACCTTACTAATTCCTTGGCTCTCTCGCATTCTTGGAATGTTACTGGATGAGGGTTGGTGGATGAGAGAGGGAGTGATCCAGATGAGCGGGGCGGTTGCCGTGTGCACTTCTTCGCTCGTCGCTCTTTTTTAATGCCACCGCATTATCGCGCTGGATACGCTTGAAGGTCGAATGGTGAAGTTTTTTTGGAGTTTTAGTATGTGGAGATGTTTTGACGGAAATAACGGCGATTATGTTTGTGGCGTAATGTTAGCGGGAACGCCCCAGTACGGCAAGCAGACGTAGATATCTCGGTTAGTTTTCCTATTTCGAAATTATTAATGCCTTCCTCTTGCAATAGTTCCAGAACGAGTTGCATTTATCTAGCGCAGAGCTTCCCGACCGATTCCCTCACCACTAGTACTCAGGGCCGCTTTATCCAGTGGGCAAAGTGTGCAACTGCCCAGGGCCCTCTGATTTTAGAGACCCACGCCGTGTGAGCGTCGGTACCATGTGCTTAAACATTAGACCGCGGGACAAAGATTTTATACCACTCACTCGTACGCTGCGCATTTTTGCCTCAACAAATTACGTTTTAAATCGTACTTTTTTATAATAATATTTGATCCAATTTTACTTGTTTATACTTGTCAAGTATTCTAGTTTCAATAAAAAATACAAGATATGACGTGGGTAACATAAACCAACATAAATAAATATGAATCACGCAAAAGACATTATATTTATGGCGTGCGACACGTGTGTGTAGAAGTTTCGCACCGTTTAAAATCGTTTTGTAAATTAAACAAGGAAATAGTTTCTTTTTTTAAGTAAAGAGAGGAGGGGCCCAAGATCATACTTTGCTCAGGGCCCACCATTGCCTCAAAGCGGCCCTGCTTGTACTAGTGAATCTTCAGGTGCCACGCGAGCCTAATCGGGTGTTTTGTTTTTACTTTCTCCATACGTAGTAATGGGAAAGTATTGTGTTCATGAAAAAAATCGACTTCGAGATTTCAACGGAAATACACGTTTAGAAGTCCCTAGAACACGTTTAGACTATTTTCGGAATGGTGTCTGTGTGCGTGTGGGCACTCTAACTCAAAAAGTACTTGCCATATCGTTACCAAACTTCATATATAACACTTTAGCATAAGCACAAAGAGCTGATTAGTTTTTGGACAATAACGGTTAACCGGAAGTCGAGGTTTATTCGAAACCCGATTCAGTTTTTGCGATATTTCTCCATTAAAACATTATATACAATTCTATACAAATCTTATAGAGTATCTAATTTCCTACAACTTTCATTTGAAACAATTTTCCATAGCAGTTATTGTTTAGGAATTATTTATAAATAATCGGTTTTTCGGTTTACGTCAAATATCTCCTTAAAAACATCATTGGTAATCTTCGTGAGGACCAAAGTTGTAGAGAATAATATTTCTTCCAAGTTTTGTTTGAAACAAATTTTCGTAGAATCATCCATTTCGGAGATATTTAACCTTTTCGTAATTTCCAGTACCATGTAGCGGTGAATTCTGTAAACATATTCAAAATATACGTAATTTACGGCAATACGGACGACTGTATTCGTTTACGATACGAAATAATAATTTTGCCTTATAATGCTATTCATAATAATTTAAATATCTATACCCCAAATATGGAGAAAGTCGTGTTGTCCACATCAGATTTTTTTCGGTTAAGCTTTGGAATCACTGTACGCGGTCAGAGCCAGGTTTGATACTTTTTAGCGGTTTTTTCAAAAACGCTAATGTGATCGTTTTTTTCGTCCGTCACACTTCCGCCTCCGGTGAACTACTTCTACACCATTCAAGTTAGAGCTACCAAAATTTGAGGGATTGTTCATTGCCATAAGTTCATCCCGTCGTTGGAATTTGTAGACTCCATGGGCCGCCTAATTGGTGTAATGGGTGGCACAACGAACAATGAAACTAAATTAATGACGATGTACTTCTACTCCAAGTTGGAGGAACCAAAATTTCATGAATCCTATTGATTTTGTGGTCCGTCCGTCCGCTCGTTGTCTTTTAGGAGGATTTTAAAACCCTTTATTAATTATCTACACGGATCATTTACATCGGTAAAACTTCGTTTTGTTGCCATAAAAAACGCCCTTATTATTGCGGGTCTCACGCCAGGGGAGTAACTATTAGGGCGCAAAGGTGCCCCGCCACGCCCGGGTCTTGAGCTTAAAGGGGTCCGACCTAACTGCACTGCACTATTTCTAATGAAAGGGAAAGATTGAAGAAATTGGAGAAAAGGAAAATCGTAAATAGCTGTGTTGAAAAAAGGGAACCATCAGCTGTAATGTTGAAGGGAATAAGGATTGTTTTTGTTCCATATCTGTTTTCCCTTATTTTTTGATTGAGAAAACGCGGTCTCTTATTTGCCGCACGATTTGTAAATAAAATATTAATAATTCATTATTAGGCATTCCAGTTTTAGCGCATATTAACAATTATTTTCTTCGTAGCTATTCAGCGGATTTTAATGAAATTTAGTGCTAAATACTAAGCACAGTAAATTAGAAAATGAGATGAATGGTTTGCATAACATAATAAGTTTATAACACTCTAGCGCAGGAAACGTGCTTATTTGTAATTCACCTTACACTTTCCTAATCTGTTGAAATCATTTGCGACGCATGTATGTTTTGTAGTTATTCAGTTCTAAATAAATCTTAAATAAACAAAATACATACTAATATTTACATTTGAATAATTTATTTTCGTGTTTCAATATCAGTATTTTAATATCACCATTGTTATAGTGAAGATGTATTTGATTTAAATAGAAAATTACGTAAATTAATAAATCAGTTCTTGAAAGTTTCCTAAAAATATTTTAAGGTCAGAGCAAAAAAAAAACCGGTTCGAACCGGTTCGCTGATGATTGCCGGAGCGAAACCGAACCGAAATTTTGTGTTTTGAGTGAACCGGAACGAAAACCGGAGCGAAAAAAATTACGGTTCGATGCCCTGGTGTGCTGGGGGCCCCTTCTATCTAGGCTGCGCCCAGGCCTTTAAAAACTTAGTTACGCCCATGTCTCAAACGTAGGGCTGGGAACCATTGAGCACGTGGAAACTTACTTTTGAACTCGAAGAGAAGTTTGTGGACGCAAGTCTTGAACATGTGAAATTTTATACCCGCACTCTTTTTTTTTTTAAATTAGCGTTTCATATATATTTAAGTCGTACATGCGCGTTCGTCTGGTTTTCCTATGGATTCCTTAGACTGGTGTTTAGTAATTGAAATTCGTTGAGTTGAAAAAATCTATGGTCATATTTTTAACGATAATGTAACTGTCAATAAGTCATGCTTTGATATGTCGGTCCATCGACTCCTGTGATACGGGAATATCAAAAGAAAATAAAGGGCGAAAATCTGGAAGCTGCAATCCTTAGCTGTGTAAGAGGAGCTTGTGGACAAACAATCAGCTCCTCGTCAAATGAATGTACATTGTTCAGTAATCGAATCTAAAAAAATGCAATAAAAAAATCGAAAGTTTGACCGCTATTGTTTTCTTCTAATTTTGAAGAAGTACTGCTCGATTCGGTTGTATTTATGTAACATTTAATCTTATTCGGGACGCTGCGGTTTCTCTCGAGGGTCCCAGGAGGCCCTCGCTTGTGAGAACGAGACGCTTGAAATCGTCACGGCAGAATCGTTTCCAGGTCGGGATGAAATATTTTCAGTTAATAAATGCTGCACGCAGGGGACGGCTGAGCCCACATAACCGACTCTTGGAACGCGACAAAAGAGGTTTGTAGAAATAGGGTCCCCGCAGAAAATGAAACTCGATCATCCTCCTTCAGTCTCATTTTTCTCTTTTTCTTCTCTTAAAAAAAAATACTCGTATTCTTCAGACATCTTCGCATTGTGAGGTCGCCTTTAATTGTACTCGTGGTTCTCACTCTCTCTCTGTCTGCTCTCTTCCCTAACCTGGCTCAAGAGGGAGGGACGGAGACGACCTCTCACTCCACCCTCTCTCTCCCCCCACCTCCTCCTCACTCCCTCGCACTAGAATCCCTTTCTACTCCCGCTAAAATTCTTGCCTCTTTCTACAGCATCCCGTCCCGAGTTTTCCCTTTTTTTTCCTCCCACTTCCTCTCTGCCTCCTTCCTTCTGCCTCCCTCCCTCTCTACCTCCCTCACCCCCTCTCCCGGCCTGCAGAATCGATCTATATCCTCGGAAGACTCCCCTCTTCACAACCTCCTTTCTCTTATATTTTTTTCGAGTGGCTTTATAAGTAGCTGCGACTCGAGCTAATGCAGGATATTTTTTTTTTAATATTTACTTCGCCGTCATTCTCTCTCTCTCTCTCGCGCTCTCGTTCGCGAATTATGCTAAAATTAGGGCGCAGAAAAAAACGCGATACGGAATAAAAAGTGTTTTTTTGTGTCCCGAGTTACATCACTCGGCGGGCCATCATCCACGCCGGATGTCTTCATATTTTTAGCACTTTTTTATTTCCTAAGATATCGCTTATGTATTCAGTTTGTCAGTCCGTCTGTTCGGGCATTATCTCTGGAATCCTGCAACGTGGGGAAGTCAGGGATAAGGAGGGGTCTAATATGAGAGGCAGACATGGTCAAAATCTGGTTTATCTAGGATCAGCTGGTGGTGGAGAGCAGGGCGGCTGCCCGGGGCGCCAGAGTTTTGGGGGCGGTGTAGCGATCATATATCTGTGCATTACTTGCAAGTGAATAAATATTGGATGCCAGTTTATATCGCGGGACAGGTTATAATGTTGATGTTGTCCCTTTTATTTTTTCAACATCAATAATTTTTACATAGCGATGAATAAATTAAAATGTATGTGCTTCGAAAATACCTCAACAAGCAATTACGGAGGGTGAGCTTGAGTGCTATCTCGCCCGGGGCGCCAAAATTCTTCGGGCTGCCCCAGGTGTCTTTTTCCGACCCCTTTGTTTCATTTCTACCCTTATTAGAGAAGATTGACATCAGTGCAGGGCATTATAAATTTACATTTTTAAATGAGTTAAATTAAGATATTGGCTCAGGACATGAACAGTTATATAAATGAAAGACCGACGTTCATATAAAAAAAAACAGAATTCTTATCTGTCGAACGAGAGCGAGCAGTCATTTTTAATACGAAAAATTTTCCTGTTTTTAAGAATGGGAAATATCAACTGCCGTGGCAACCGATCCACTACTTTTCAGTGGGAAACGTATTATTATATAGGATTGATATAATGCTTTTAGAGGTGTATAGGCTATATAATGAGGTGGTCCATCTCAACCAAAGATGTAGTCTAATGAGAACGTCACAATCCTAAAGCAAGAATGTAGCGTCTCATGCAATTTGATCGATAAATGTTTTTTATATTGCACATGTTGTAAATTCTGCGTTTTTATTATGTTAGAGTAAATATTTTTCGTCATCTTGCTCGTAGTGGTTAACGTAGTACTCTGCCGATCAATATGGTAAACGTTCTATTCTTTTTTTTTTTGGCTTTTGCCGTTTCTTTTTTCGTGATGTTCGATGTCTTCTAGCTCGTAGGCGTTTATTTTAGCGTGTTGATGAATGAACGTCTGTTCGTCGTATGCTCTGAAATGTTTTTCACTGTCGAGTAATTGGTAGGATTTTCTCAGTTCGATTGTGCCGACAGATGGCCTTTTTGCTACTCGATCGTCGTCCTCTTCCACATTTTTCCATCGTGTCATAACGAAAGTTTGGGCTTTGTCCCGCAAGTGAAATATGCAGTTATTAGTGGTATCACACGGAGCGTTTTGAGCGTTTAAATTTGAAATTTCCCTACTAATCAAGAAGTTATTGATTTGTCTCCTTGGCTACCCGCTCGGGCTTGGCTTATTAAGCCGCGCGGGTGTGCTCACCTTACGCGCGTTACATCGTGGATCTCCATTTTACCGCTGTTCGTTATCGGTCGATCTCGAATACATTTCCAGCGTGTCTATTGAGGACATCTCGCAGGTGCAGAAGAGGAACGGAAAAATAATAATAAAAAAATGTATCTCCCTCGGTTTTTATCTCCTCGCCCTTTTTTCTTTCTTATCGATAAGATTCGTTTTTATCGCGATTATAGGCTCCCGTCTTGAAAAAAAAATTGTTTCCGCGAAAAGTTTTATTTTATTTCAACGCGAATTTCATCACTCTCGTGCGAGTTAGAGATGGCGGACCCCCCGAACTCTGGTGTCTGGCCGTAGCGCTGCTCCCATTGTCGCCCCATGCCCCCCCCCGATTAAAAAGTTATCGGCATAGCGTAGAACGCGTTTCCCTCCCTCTGTTGTCCCTCGAGGTCCGTCCCATAGCAACCCTAACCCTTTTCCCCTCTCCCTCCTTTAAGCCCTCCTCCCTATCATTTCCCACCATCTCTTACCCCCGATGCTCTTTTTTTTGCGTTCGCCTCCAAGCCCTACCGCTATTCAGTCCCTTATCGCCCCTCCGTTTTCTCTTTCCCCCCCTCTCTTCTCTTTCTATCTCTCTCTCTCGAAACTAATGACCTAACGGGAATTCCTTGTCAACCTCGTTGTTTTTCTATCCCTTTCCCTCCCGTTCATCCTCTCTCCTGTCCTCTTCTCTCTCTCTCGTTACCCTCCCCCTCCCTCTCTCTCCCCTCATATATTCCCTGGTCTCCCCTTCCCGGCATGAGGTCATCGTACCGGGTCATCCCTAAGGAACAGACGGGTGAGGAGAGGTGGGTAGGGAAGGGAGGGGATGCAAATGTCCATTGTTTGGGGGAGAGCCCTCTCTCTGTCTCTGTATCTCTCTCGTTCGCTCGTTGGCCTCCCTCAACACGGCTCTGCCCCGTTGGACATACGTCGCGTTGTAGTTCTATTTCCTCTCTTTCGTGTTGCCTTGGAGCTTCCGAGGAAAGTATGTGCGCGGGAAAAAAGATATAGACGGGGTTACGGTTTATGCGCATTTCAGAAGCTTTCGTCAGATCTTCCACGGAGTTTCTCTTGCGAATTTACTCCGGGAGTATTTTTGAGCGGTAGGAACGGTGTATTTGAGTTTATGTTACAGATGGTGCTTAAGAGGGTGGGGAAAGACGGACGGAGGCGGACTCGGGTGTATTGTCCCAACCGTTACTAATCAGCGGTTTTTTGGTCGAGGTTTTTGTATCTATGTCAATCAGTGGCGGATATATGGGTATGCGCAGTGAGCGCAGAAGTAGGCCCCCGTGCTGCTGAGGGTCCCCCGAATTCCAAAATTATCAAAAAATAGGGCCTCAAAAAAGGCTGCGCGCAGGGCCCCACTATCCATAAATCCGCCCCCGATGTCAATTCTGCGCTGGGAGTGTTTTTTACTTTCTCCATACGTAGTAATGGGAAAGTATTGTGTTCATGAAAAAAATCGACTTCGAGATTTCAGCGGAAATACACGTTTTGAGGTCCCTAGAACACGTTTAGACTATTTTCGGTATGATGTCTGTGTGCGTGCGCGCGCGTGTGTGTGTATGTGATTGTGGGCGTTCTAACTCAAAAAGTACTTACCATATCGGTACCAAACTTCATATATAACACTTTAGCATGAGCACAAAGAACTGATTAGTTTTTGGACAATAACGGTTAACTGGAAGTCGAGGTTTATTCGAAACCCGATTCGGTTTTTGCGATATTTCTCCCTTAAAACATCATTGTTATATATAAAATTCTATACAAATGTTATAGAGAATCTAATTTCCTACAACTTTCATTTGAAACAATTTTCCATAGCTGTTATTGTTTAGGAATTATTTATAAATAATCGGTGTTTTCGGTTTCCGTCAAATATCTCATTAAAAACGTCGTTATTGGTAATCTTCGTGAGGACCAAAGTTGTAGAGAATAATATTTCTTCAAAGTTTTGTTTGAAACAAATTTTCGTGGAACCATCCATTTAGGAGATATTCAACTTTTTTCGTAATTTTAGTATACAGCACCACCACCATGTAGCGGTGAATTCTGTAAACATTCAAAATATACCTAATTTAGTGTTTTTTGTCGTTATCATTAAAATTTTATCGATAGTGATCTCATACGTCCATAAAATGTTGGCGTTCCGCTTAATTTCGCGCGTACGAGTAATGAACGGGTAAAAATTATTTCAGGAAACCAAAGGTTACTTAAAGCGATCCTATATCTACGGGCTACGTTGTATGGAACTCGATGAATTTTTAATCAATGAATGTGCAGTGCGAGAAGGTTTTATTCATAATTGAGAGAAATTCTACCCATTTTTTTTACCGATTTAGCTACCTTTAACATTGTGGTATCCGCCTTTTGATTGTCATTACTCCCCTTGATATTATGCGTATCTTGTCCATACATTTTGGAGTTGTTTGATGGTTATTCCCCTCAATAGCGCTGTAATTTTTTTTTTTAAAGAATAAACCGCATTTTCGAGCTTGGTATGTCGGTTACTTCGTATGAAATTGAATTGGTTGCTTCGAAACCGTGTGAAAGTTTTAAGTCCTCTGAAACCTACAGGTTTTGGTTTTTTATTATGTTATTATGTTGATATTTATCAAATCTTGTATTCCAATCTCAAATGCCTTCCGTTTTTTGAATAAACGACTCTCTTTCTCTGATAAAGTTTCCCCTCGAATTTAAGTTGGCGCGTGGTGCTTATTGAGCCGAAACACTGACGAAAAGCTTGCGAATCTCTTGCTTAGCGTTCGAATTTCTCTCTCTCTCCCTCTCTCTCTCTCTCTCTGTCCTCCCTCCCTCTCCCTCCTTGGCGGCGGAATCGCCCGACAAACAACAGAATTTAACTCACAAAAATATTCGTAATGTTTCACAGGAGAGATTATAAATAAAAGATGTATAGAAGACTGTGAATTTTGCGATACCATGCGTTAAAAATAGATGAGGACGGGAGGAGATGCTAAACGGATTGATTGATTTAATCCATTACTGGCGAGGTTAGGCCCTTTTAGGTCTCTCTTCCACTTGACCTCATATGTCGCTTATTCTAAAGTGCAAGTATATAATATTAATAACAATGGTAGAGAAAAGGACAAAAATTTTAAGTAACGACAAAGAGAAACGATTCCTAAAAATTAAATAAAAATGGTAGGATAATGGGAGAAATCTCAGTGTACAGATCATTCCGTTACTCCGAAAGAGGAATCAGCCTACTAATCCCGGAGCGAGGACGCAGCATCCACCGACCCCTTTCCTCACTGAGGGTGCCGCCGTCCCCCCAAAAGGGGAAAGATGGAGGGGAAACCCGTTCATTGGTCCCGAAAAGTGTTCGTGTGTGGTCTCCTAAGGGCGGCACATTATGTATGCTTCACTCCCCTCTCACCGTTAACAAACAAAAACTTTAATTGGGTTTTATGTGTACACGTTCACATTATTATTGATCAACAAGATCTGACATTAATATTTAAAAAAAAGAAACAAGGGTTATTGCTGAAATAATTCGTTATCTAGGAGGGTTTTTTTTTTTCTTCAATCTTGCTTTTTAGATACTTATTGTTAGATTAATGGCGGATACGATTGAAATAGCGTAATGATACTTGTTATGCTGTAAAATTTCGTTTTTTAAATTACGAAGTGATGATTCTTTAATAATTTTTCCCGTGTCATTTTAATGTCATTCCGAGTCTTTAGTGGCTAGAAATTTGGATTATTTATTTATGTTTTCACCATTTCCATTATGATTTTTAGCGGCATGTTTAATTCTTTTTAAGCATCCAATTGGCAGGTTCATTTTCCTCGTTACAATATCGGATGGAAATATGCTCAGAATAATGTGGTTACGGTTTAACTATACTCAAAAATTTTCCACAAAATGTATTATAAATATGTGTCGTCTGAATGATCGAATTTATGAAACCCCAATATCCGCCAATGTCGATATTCGTGTCCGTTGTAAAAAAAAATACTTTCCTATAAAAAAAAGAAAAATAAAATTGTGGCTTTCAAAAAGTTGATCAGCGCCATCTGTTCGAGCGAGATTTTCACCACCTCCATTTTTTCCCTGGCGCACATAAATAAACTCTCCGTTATTGTTTGTTGCCAACCAATTTTCGACATCCTCTCCTTAACAATATCTCTGTGCATAAGCGTTCTAAATTCAAAAGCATAGCGAGCAAAAGCCTTTCTCCTATTCGCCTCTCTCCCGAGCAAGCACCTTATCCCCCCACTATTCCCCTTTCCATTCCCCTCTCCCCCCCTTCCCCCCACCTTACGTCGTCATCGTCATCATCCGCCTTTGTTAACCTCGATTCCCTTCTGCCGGATCAATCGATGCCCTGAGTGGGAGAACTTCTTTTTTCCCCTTCGAGAATGCTCTCATTGTTCGCCCGAGACTCTTCTTTGTCGGCGCCAGCGCCACCAACCCTACCCAACCCTCCCCATCACCCTCCGTTCGCCGCTTAACCGTGCTCTCTCCCTCCCTCTCCATCTCCTTTCCGCACCCCTTTTCCCTCATCTCATCCTCCCTCTCGACAACCTCAAACGACTGAATCGCGCGTTCAGGTAGAAAAAAAAATCTGATGTGGCCAGCACATGACTTTCTCCATATTTGGGGTATAGGTATTTAAATTATTGTGAATAGCATTATAAGGCAAAATTATTATTTCGTATCGTAAAAGAATACAGTCGTCCTTATTGCCGTAAATTATATTTTGAATATGTTTACAGAATTCATCGCTGCATGGTACTGGAAATTACGAAAAAGTTAACTATCTCCGAAATGGATGGTTCTACGAAAATTTGTTTCAAACAAAACTTGGAAGAAATGTTATTCTCTACAACTGTGGTCCTCACGAAGATTACCAATAACGTCGTTGTTAAGTCGATATTTGACGGAAACCGAAAACACCGATTATTTATAAATAATTCCTAAGCAATAACTGCTATGGAAAATTGCTTCAAATGAAAATTGTAGGAAATTACATTCTCTATAACCTTTGTATCGAATTGTATATACAATAATGATGTTTTAACGGAGCTATTTCGCCAAAACCGAATCGGGTTTCGAATAAACCTCGACTTCCGGTTAACCGTAATTGTCCAAAAACTAATCATCTCTTCGTACTCATACCAAAGTGTTATATATGAAATTTGGTAATGATATGGCTCGTACTTTTCGAGTTAAGAGCGCCCACAATCGCATGCACATATACACAGACATCATTCCGAAAAGTCTAAACGTGTTCTAGGGACCTCAAAACATGTATTTCCATTGAAATCTCGAAGTCGATTTTTTCCATGAAAACAATACTTTCTCTATACTACGTATATGGAGAAAGTAGAAAATGGGGAGTAAACAATTCTGTTCTCTAGAACTGACTGTACGACGACACTCTGAGTGCTTTGGGGCCTGCGCCTTATGGAGAGAAAAATGAAAATGTGGGGATAAGTTTCAGGGTGCTAAGGGGTGATAAAAAGCAGTGGGTAGAGGTGGGAAAACAAAAATCAAGATCTGAGAATAGGAAATGGAAAGAGAGAAAACACTTCTCTTTGGTATTGGTTGCCTGTGTGCCTTGAACCCGCGTATTGCGATAGGAAAACCTTATGACCGATCCTAGCACCGGGCCCCAGGGATTTTGCCCCGGTATCCCCGCCGTTTCGGTGGCCATGATGACTACTATTGAATTTTGTGAGTGGATATAAAATTTCAACAAGGAAATGAATATTAAGAAGTGTAATGTGCTTATGCTTCTAGACAACGCCCCTTGTCTCAAAGCCTTGGATCTTAGAATTGTGTGATTCAAGTTCCTACCGCCCAATTGCACTGGCTTTCTATAGCCTCTTGATGATGATTATTAAGAGCTTTAAGGCATACTATATGAGACATCAAGTGAAAAAGATAGTAGGGAGCATTAACAATAATTGTTCATTCGAGTTATCCTTAAAAGATGCTTTGTATGTACATGATAAAATTGTCATGGGATGAAGTTTCAGCAGGAACAAAAAGCAACTGCTGTGTAACAATATGTTTTTTACTCTCTTCTTTTTTCTAGACAACCAAATCATATAATTCTTTTATATTTTTCCTATAAAATGATTTTTATTTGAAAATTTTATATTCAGTACCTAGTGCATGAGGGTGGCTCGATTTAATGCCACCCCCGCTTTAGTGCCCATTTCAGTGTTGAACAAATGGTTTCGCTAAATCGAGGTTTGACTGTAGTTCATAATACTGATACACAGAACAAAAAACTTTGTATCTTCCACTTTTAGTGGAAGGTAAAAAGTTGTTTTTCTGGGTATTATGAGTAAATTCCGCAAAATTGAACCTGGTTTCATTAATGTGAGCTCATAGTAGCTTTATTATATTTAACTTTTGGAATTTTGATTTAAAAAAGTAATATGGTGTTAACAGTTAGTTAATCGGCTTCATCAGAACTGGTTGCATCATCGTTCTCTTCCTCTCTTTGCCGCCTAGTTTTATTTTTTGTTCTCTTCAAATTTTTCTTGTTTCCCTGTAATAAAATGCAAAGAGTTAACACAAACCGAAATACTTATGATGATATTTAGGACAGGATTCACTGCTATCTGGGTGGCATAGGTAGATATGTTTAAATCGTAATAAATACCACCCAGTATTTTCGAATAATATTTTACATTAAACTAATAAATTCGTAAAAATACTTTTTTGCTATGAGCCAAGTTAAAAATTTTCAAATGTATAAAATATGAGTTAAAAATAAAATTGAATATAAAGAAACAAATGATCCTGTCTTTGCAAGCTAAACACGGAAATATTTTTCAGTACTAAATAAATAGCACAGAATCGGAAGTAAACTTTTTAAAGAAATTATTTAGAAATTAAAGATTTTTATTTTAAAGATTCTTAGCCATTTAAAATCATGAACAACACAACTATTAAGATAATCTCACTTTATTCCTTTTAGAAGACGATTTCTTCATCTTCTTCTTCACAGGTAGTGAATCTCGTGCAATTCTCAAAGCCTCATCGATGTAAGGCATTTTCTCATCCGCTGTCATTTTATGCCAGATCTTTGCGCAATTGCTTATTAAAACTTTCTGGTTTTTGTTATTTTCACCAGCATGCTGTTCAAATTGGGTCAAATCAGAATTATATATAAGGTTTTTATGCAAAATGAATGGCTGAAGAATATTAATTGCTCTCACCTGCCGGAAATCTCTCAGGAAGTTAAAAAATGCATTTTTGTGGCCTTTTTGACTAGGCTCTAAGGGAGATCTTGATCTCGATCTTGATCTCGATCTCGATCTTGATCTCGATCTTAAGCTATTCTAAAAAAATCCAGATAAAATGCATTCATTCATTCATTCATTCCTTTATGAATATTTTTTTCGGTGGCAGTTTGAATTACAATAATTTATATCGTATTTATAATGAATAAATAAATGGAAAATGAAATACTTACGCCACAGCTGCTTTTTCCTTCTTTATCCATTTTTGACTATTGTATATCTTGATTTAAAATTTAAATAACATCTCCTTTCATCAAAATAACATTGTATATAAACTGATATAAACTACAATACTGTGACATTAATTGTTGCCAGCATTATTGCGTAGTTTATAACAATTACCTAATTTTCAGCAAATTGACTCAATAGTAAAAATAAATTACGTTTAATAAAGATTTACAGTTTTTAAAATTTCGTTCGTATGTATATAAATAACGATAATACTTTTTCACGGAATTAAAAATTAAAGGCACCGCCTATTGAAGCGTAGCTCGCCCAAATAAAAAAGAAACGCTTTCCGCGCTAGCGTGTTTAAACCGTCGACATGGTTCCGCGAGGATGTTTCTTCCTCCTTTTTTTCGTAGCGTATCGGTGACTATTTTGCGCTGTGCTGTTCGACGTTCCCGTCGTTCAAATGTTCGCTGAGTGGAACGGGTTTTAAATGGGATGAGAGCGTTGACGGTATTTAGGCGAGTAAGAACTTCGACTGCGTCCACATCTCGACGTTTTGATATATCGATGAATATTGTTTTTAACGTCGTCGTTTAAGTGTCGTACTAACAGCTGTGCATTACGAAGTTTCCGCGTGGTGAATTTTTCTTATTGTTTTCCTTCGAGTATCATGCACCTGCCCTAACCTCATCTAATACGGATTCTTTTAACGCGGATTCGCTACAACACGGTTTGTTTTTATGACGGAAATTGAGATGAATGTGGCCACATTAACGCGGTTTAGTTGGACCAAGTTCTGAGCTCCGATAATCGACAATAACACTATATGTATTTGTATAATATATGTGCATCAGAGAGATAGGTTTGGGAATTTTGGGTCCGATGGAGGGTGACTGTAGGGGTAAGGAACACAACCTTCCTTTCACTGTCTAAAGCTAGGTTCGCATAACACGGTTTCACATTAGACGGCACTTTTTTAGAACGCATGTTACAGGAGGGACGGGAGTCTTCCAATTTTTTTTTTGTGCAACTTACCTAAATTTACTTTTCAAATTTATTATCCATCTCCAACACTCAGTCATTCAGCACTAGCTTCTCTTATCATTTAGGGCTAAAATATATTAAAATTTCTTTAAAATGTTGTCATTTTACATAATGATGGTCATCCAATACTTCTGTTTGTAGTTTTACTAGAATTATTTTCGCGATCGATAAGCCAAAAAATCGTTGCACAAACTTTATAATGTCCGTGTCCTTCTAGTGCGTACAACATAAATGTTAATGTTTCATTAATAAATATTTAAGCGCTGAAAACATTTCCCTAAGTTCGTCTCGTAGCATAAGGGCTGCTGAAATGGGAGGAGAGCTTAACGGTAGCTGGGCGCTAATATCGAAATTTTATAATATCAGTGAACTCTTACATAGTTATTTTTGAGACATATAGGTGATGTAATATTGATTATAGTTATAAGCTCTATAAATGGAAAATTTTGAATCAAAGCACTTGCAACCACTTTTAACAAACCAATATTTCTCGCAAATCGACAGGAGTGATTTGCAGTGTGCTTTTGCGCGTTATGGTTCGTTTCAGCATTGCTTCTATCCCGGATAGTACCATAAATCAGGGGTCCGCAACCCATGGCCTCCTCAAAATGATACCTACCGAATTTTATTTTGCTAGGCGAGGCGTAGCTATAAGGCGGAGACAAAATTAAGTTGATATAAAATTCGGTATCGTTTTGGGAAGTAATTTTCGGATGTTACATATTAGTAATATAGGCTTTCGTCCGGTGACAACGGTACCTTAAACTTTGAAAACAACCCAGGAATGACGAAGATAGCCAAAGTTCGGAAATTTAACAAAGTCGGGTATTAATGTTGCTTTTATAAAATAACGCTTCCGGATTCTTATTCCCAATAGCTCTAGGTATATGCCATTAAAATGAAAAGTTGATACATTTTAGAGCTCCTGAGTTATAAACATTCAAAATAGTCATATCGGGTCAAGAGGGCTAAAAACCGTGCTTTTTCAAATATAGCTCGATATAAAACATTTAAATATAAACTAAAATTTTAAAACGTACATAAATTACCGTGGATATGAATTCTCTAGCCGCTACTTTTCTTCCCATTAAAATCGGTGGGGCCGTTTTCGAGATATAGTGCCTCAAACTCGGGTATCTAGACTTTTTGCAAGGTCAGTAGACAAAGAAGACAGGATGCAACCGAAATTACGGGCAGCACATCGCAGACGGACGGAATCGTGAAAACAACATTTTTCGGAGAATTGGGCTCCTAAATGATGCATGTCAAAATCTCACTCGAAGTTTCTCACGCTCATATTACTCCTTCTGCATACTTCGCATATGAGAGAGTGAGAACTTATGCGTACGCTCGCTAGTTAACTGTTTTTCGACCCTTGCCTATTAACGAATATTTTCCGCATCCTTTCGTTGTTTTCTTTGCCGAATATTTTTTGGTTATCTTGCTGTCGGTAAACATTAGACGTAATTAATTTCGCAAGAGAAATAACGAAAGATTCCTATTTTTCCCGACAATAGCATTGACTATTGTCAAGTTAATGAATTTGAAATGGAACTTTATGAAAATTCGGTAATAATAAAATAATTGAGAGTGCTCAGTTTTTCAAGAATTGATGGACGGCTCAATTGGGATATTTTGTGCTATCTCTGAAAAAAATGTAGTGTGTACTATTTTACGCAATTAAAATTTCGTAAAAGTCTGTAAAAAGTACGCTTTCGAATTCATCGACAGCGATATTTCTCGTCACGAATAAAAATGTTAGCAAACATCTGGCTGGTGTAAATACGTTTGAATTCTTTAAATAGAGACAGGGAAATTTTGTTCCGATGCGATCTTTTCGGCGGATTCGTGTTTTGTTTATGGATTTTCCAAGTTTTTTTAATCGAAATGTTTTCTTCTGAAAAAGCCGGTTGTTTGAGTCAATTACGCGAGTGGTTGAGCTCGGTTCCCATTTTGAAAACTTTTTGCAGACGTTTTTCGGTGCACGACCGGGGGAAATATATATTTTTTTCAAAAATTTTATTGCATCTCGTTCGAGTATTTACCGAGCGAGCATTTGTTTGATCTTCATCGGTAATGGTTTTTGTTTGCTCGCTTATTGTTTTTCTCTCGCGTGGAATGATTGTATTTTAGAATCTCCTCCATCTTGGTCGTTTTTCGTTTCATATGGAAAATTCTCGTGTTTTCCCAGCGCTCCGTTCCCAGCGTTTTTTTTTTGACGCGGGATTTTCGTTCCCTCCGTATTTTTATTACTGGATAACCTTTTCGAACTTTACGCTGCTGGGATGTTAGAATTTTATTCTATCTTTTACCCAAATTGAACGCCCTGAGAGACACATAATAGAATTTTGTTTCAACCTGCACATAGGGTAGAATTAAAATATGCATTTCTTAAAACAGGTCGTTGATGTTCGGTTCCATTCTTCGTTACGTGATGGACGTTTCTTGTGACAAAACTTTTCAGGGCTGTAACGTGTTTGCAAGAATTTTCTGGACGATCTTCGGTTTTTCTTCTTTGTTTTTTTTAACTCCATATTATCGGTAGATAGGAGAACGGATGTGGAGAATGGAAGAGTTCTTTTTTCCAACTCTCGAAGTGTTTGGGAATATTCCTTTTTTCTTAGTACTCATGCCCGATTTTGTATCGCGTGGGTTTGATTTTTAATATCCCGTTTTCGGTCCAACCCTTTCGTATACGCTATAGGTTTTTTTTTATCGTTTGGAAGCAAGCGCCGTGTTTTCCACCGTGGCTTTGTTGATTTTCGACAGGAAGTATTTAACTTTCCCTCTGTAACGTTTCGGAACGCCGAACTTTTCGGAGATTATACGTTATTTCGATATCGCGGCTTCGGCAGCACCCTCGGGGGTCGTGCGGAGTTGGCGAGAGGACAAGAGGCGGTGGAGGAGGGAAATGTTTTCGTCCATCGGGAGGGGTTGAAAACTTGAAGGAAGAGAGCCCTTTCAGTCAATCCTCTGCTGTTCTTCTCCCACCTTCCCCTTCCCCTCTTTCCATTCCTCTCTCCTCCCTCTCTCTCCTCCCTCTCTCTCCTCCCTCTCTCTCCTCCCTTCTCTCTCTCCCCCCTCTTTCTTCTCCCCCTCCGCTCCTTCCTCTCCCAATATCTCTCTCCTCTTTTCCCCCCCTCTCTCTCTTCCCCACCTTTCCCCTCTCTCCCCTCCCTCTGCCACCTTTCCCCCTCTCTCTCCCTCCTCTCTCTCCCTCCTCTCTCTCCCTCCTCTCTCTCCCTCCTCTCCTCTCTCCTCTCCTCTCTCGCTATTATCCTCTCTCCTCTCCTCTCTCTCCTCTCGTCTCTCTTCTCTCCACTCCCCTCTCTCTCTCTTCTCTGCTCTCCACTCTGTCCTCTCTCTTCTCTCTCTCTCTCCTCCCTCTCTCTCCTCCCTTCTCTCTTTCCCCCCTCTTTCTTCTCCCCCTCCGCTCCTTCCTCTCCCAATATCTCTCTCCTCTTTCCCCCCTCTCTCTTCCCCACCTTTCCCCTCTCTCCCCTCCCTCTGCCACCTTTCCCCCTCTCTCTCCCTCCTCTCTCTCCCTCCTCTCTCTCCCTCCTCTCTCTCCCTCCTCTCCTCTCCTCTCTCCTCTCCTCTCTCGCTATTATCCTCTCTCCTCTCCTCTCTCTCCTCTCGTCTCTCTTCTCTCCACTCCCCTCTCTCTCTCTTCTCTGCTCTCCACTCTGTCCTCTCTCTTCTCTCTCTCTCTCCTCCCTCTCTCTCCTCCCTTCTCTCTTTCCCCCCTCTTTCTTCTCCCCCTCCGCTCCTTCCTCTCCCAATATCTCTCTCCTCTTTTCCCCCCCTCTCTCTCTTCCCCACCTTTCCCCCTCTCACCCCTCCCTCTGCCACCTTTCCCCCTCTCACCCCTCCCTCTGCCACCTTTCCCCTCTCTCCCCTCCCTCTGCCACCTTTCCCCCTCTCTCTCCCTCCTCTCTCTCCCTCCTCTCTCTCCCTCCTCTCTCTCCCTCCTCTCCTCTCCTCTCTCCTCTCCTCTCTCGCTATTATCCTCTCTCCTCTCCTCTCTCTCCTCTCGTCTCTCTTCTCTCCACTCCCCTCTCTCTCTCTTCTCTGCTCTCCACTCTGTCCTCTCTCTTCTCTCTCTCTCTCCTCCCTCTCTCTCCTCCCTTCTCTCTTTCCCCCCTCTTTCTTCTCCCCCTCCGCTCCTTCCTCTCCCAATATCTCTCTCCTCTTTTCCCCCCCTCTCTCTCTTCCCCACCTTTCCCCCTCTCACCCCTCCCTCTGCCACCTTTCCCCCTCTCACCCCTCCCTCTGCCACCTTTCCCCCTCTCTCTCCCTCCTCTCCTCTCCTCTCTCTCCTTTCCTCTCTCCTCTCCTCTCTCGCTATTATCCTCTCTCCTATCGTCTCTCCTCTCTCTTCTCTCCATTCCCCTCTCTCTCTTCTCTGCTCTCCACTCTGTCCTCTCTCTCTTCTCTCTCTCTGTCCTCTCTCTCTCCTCTCCACTCTCTCTCCTCTCCACTCTCTCTCCACTCTCTCTCCTCTCTCTCTCCTCTCTCTCTCCTCTCTCTCTCCTCTCTCTCTCTCTCCTCCCTCCTTTCCTCTCTCCTCCTCCTCTCCTCTCTCTCCTCCCTCTCTCCTCTCTCTCCTCTCTCTCTCCCCTCCTCCCCCCCTCTCTTCTCCCCCTCCGCTCCTTCCTCTCCCAATCATCTCTCTCTCTCTCTTCGCCACCTTTCCCCCTCTTTCCCCTTTCTCGCCCTCCTCCTCCTATCCCATTCACCCCCCCCCCCCATCCTCCCCCTCATTTCTCGCTCCATCCTACCGACCGGTAACAATCGATCTCCAGTTTCGAGGAAGTGTTTACATTACTTCCTCTAAGGTTCCCCTTTCTCTCTAGACGCGCGTCTCCCCCCCCCCCCCCCCACCCCGTTTTCCACGGGTAACTTCGCGTTCCTCATCTGCATTTAAACGAGGAGAAGAGAGAGTTGGGTGGTGGATGCGAGGGAGGGGGGAATGGCGAAAGAGATTCAGGGGGACTATCGCAGTTTGCGGATTGAGGGACGAGAGAAATGAAGAGTTTGTGGAGAAAAAGAGGAAATTTTTGAGTGAGGGAGGTAGTAGAGGTTTTGAGGTGGATCTGGTAAGGGTTAGAGGAAGTTTGGAGTCTTTCAGGGGGGGGGAGGAAAAAATCGGCGCACTTTTTTTTTCAATTACCGCGGTTATTTGCGGTCGGCCGACTTCCTGTTTTGGTAAGAATCGAGGCCGTTCCGTTTGGCAGGTCTGCGTTTTTTTGTTTCGAAAGGAAAAGCCTTTTTTCTTCCTCGTGTCTCGGCGGTTTTGTGTTTTGCGGGATCGAGGTTTTGATTTTGATTTTTACCTTAATTTCGTTATCGGGTTGTGCTTTGCGCGGAGAGGGGAGAAAAAGTTAGCTGCTCTGTTGATTGAATTCGTTCGTTTTATCCGTTTGGGGGGGATTGGATTTATCCTCGAATAAATAAATGAATAATTGTTAATGCGATTGACGACCAGTTTGCATTTGTTTGTGTTAGTTAAGCCTTATCGTTCGCGAAATCGAGGGATATATTCGATGCGCGGCGTAAACCTACGGCAGAATTTTTCATTTTCCAAGGAATGATTTTAATTTATTGACTGCAGTTGTTGTACTTTCATCGAGTGAAATTCGTTATCCAATTATTTGATGCTTTAAACTTTTGATGCTTTAAACTTTTGATGTGGACAAATTAGATTAATCAATCCTTTCATTGTATTCGTATGAATTTTTGTACAGAAATACTGATATTACAATGATATTTAGGTTTAGGACAGTGCTCCCCAGCCGGTGTGCCGCGAGGAAGGCGCTAGTGTCACAAAAGCGTTTGGAACAAATAAATTCGCATAAATTTTATCATCCAAGGAATTTATTTTGAAACTACGGGAGGAATTGATAGACCTTAGCAACGATCATACAACTTAAAATTAGTATGCTACCTTTAGATGTATCTTGGCTAAAAGTAGAAGGTGAATATCCTTCAATATCTGAATATGCCATCGATATGACGTTTCAAATTCAACAACGTATTTATGCGATTTAAGTCATTCGTCAACGGCCCATATTAAAAGGGCATGTTTAAAGAACCTAGATGAAGAAGTTATAGTAGCTCTTTCTGTTACTGAGCCAAATATAAAGCGTCTTTGTGTCCAGAAAGGAAAGACTAAATTTTCCGTCGAAGAGCGTAAGATTTTTACACGTTCAATTGTGTATGTACTTAATTTACAATAAAATTATACAGTTGTTTGAATATTACTTGACCAATCATAGCAATATAATATAATTTCGATTTTACTTGTTTTATGCTAGTTTTTCTTTTAAAATGTGTATTTACGCAGTGAAAGTAATTAGGAGTGGTTTGGTGTGCCGCGATGTTTTTAAGCATGCATGAAGGCGTGTCGTGGATAAAAAAGGTTGGGGTTTTTTTTAAGTCAGGACCTTATTCTTAACCGCTGATGCGACCCGCCATGTAGCATGCGCTCGCATGCCATTGGTTTGTCTGTATATTGGGATTCGAATCTAGAATTTATTTAGCAGAAATTTAATTTCCTCGCGTCTGTATTTTTCTCTAGTTTATCCCGATTTTAAGAGTATTATTTTATCATTCTCCTTGCCGGACTTTTTAGAAATTCCGCAGCATTGAAAATTATCGGTGGTTACCATGCATAAATACATCACCGTGATTATTTGTGATCGAGCGCTCCAATACGGATAGCGTCGAAGGCCAGCGAAAACATGCCACTCGACACCTGATCGAGCTAACACATATAAGGAAAACTGACAACAGGAAATAGGCTTTAACGCCTTTCCTGAAAATTTTGGTGATGTGGCTTAAAATGCTGGTATTTGGGTCTTCGCTGTCGTGGTTGATAGCCATCAAATGTGATTATCCGGGCGCGGTGTCGTATCATGTCAGGATCAGTGATGCAATCGCTTATGCGTTTTTTCCTCTTATAAGCCATCCTAAAGCATCGGTGTAGGAATTAAATTGAAATATATAACAAACAAATTGCTTATTGAGTGTCTCTTTGACATTTTTCCATTTCTGACACGGTATAAAGTACTATTTATAGCGATATTGCAATTATTTTGTTAAAATAACTGACTAATAATGACTTTTTGTTCTATAACGAGATGCTTTTTGCTCCATAATTGTCCTTGAAATAAATTATCTCTGACAATAGGTCTTTTTAGACGATAATTTGAATTTTATTTAACCAGTCTATCGTTTTCTTATCTCGGAGAATAAATGAACAAAATTAAATAAATAAACCATAAAATTAGTTCTTTTTTCGTTGTATTTTAAATTGGCCCGTAAGTTAGAAAAAGGTAAATCAATTTTTGTAATTTTGGCACGCGAGCAAAAATAGTGTGCCATCTCTGATCTAACTGTTGCGTTTACAGAAACAGTCCAGTCTCTTATAACACGAATTTCCATAGATCGATTTTTTTCTACCTCGAATATTTAAAATAATAATCTTTTATAAACGCGCTTATGTTTTCGCTCCCTCTGTCCGTCTGTGCAATCGATTAAATTAAAATAGCAAGTACGTAAACGGTAAGAGATAGAAGGCTGAAATTTGCAGGGCGTGTGTGATCTATGACGAAATTTATTACGCTCCCAAATTTTTTTGAAAAACGTTTATGATAGAAAATTAAAAATTTTCACTATTTGTGTGACCTTTAATTCCATCAGTAACACCAGAGAAGAATCTTTTTTGGAAAATCGGTGGACGGCAGGGAGTGTCTTCAAAATTTTCAAATTTAGATTCTGAACAAATGGTTATAGATAGAAAATGATAAATTTAAAATTGAACAAATTACTTTCTCATGTATTTATATAGCAATTTATAAAGAATTTTAAGTTTACAATTTTAAATAAACAATAAATAAAACGCATTTTCATATTGCGTCTGCAAATACAGCTCCCATTTTGTTTTTGTTATTGTTCTTTGGGATTATAAATGTTTTCTATACTCATATATTTTTTCATGCAGCGTTCCCACCGAGAGCAAGGTCGTATTTACATTCGCGCGATTAATAAAAATAAAATATATAATATATATATACACACACATATATACATATATACACACACACCCGTTTCAGCAACCTGCTGTCGTAACCGGTTCGTTCCATGCCCACGCGGAACTAAACCGACCTCTCTCGCCCTCTCCTCTCAAAAAGGCGCCGATAAACTGCAATTATCTCGGAAGAGGTCTTCCACGAGCTCGCGCCTCTTCTTTCGCTCTTCTCTTTCATTCTCTTCCTCCTTTCGCGGGTTGAGGTGCGAGGTCATAGGGCGCCACCCTCGTAATCCTCCCAACGCCCCCCTTTGTATTCCGTCGCCGTAGTAACGAGAGGATTAGAAAGAAGAAAAAAAAGCATTTCTCCCTCCCTGCTTCCCATTTATGTGCCGGCTCGCATCATATGTCCCCTCCCTCTCCCCTTTCATTCCTCCGACTTACTAGCCTTCCCCTCGCGATGGAATCTTCCTCGGGGTGAAGGGAGGGAGTCGGAGGGAAGAGGGTGTTATAATCGATTCACCGTGATTCACTATGGAGGGCGCTCTCTCTCTCTCTCTCTCTCTCTCACACACACACACACACACACACACACACACACGCCCCCTCTATCCCTTTACGTTGCACAACTCCCTATTGACGCCCAGCTTTGAAAGAGAGAGAGAGAGAGGACGGAAGCCGTGGGTTGGAAATTGCCATGTTAAAATGAGGAGGAGAAGAGGGTGGGGTAGGGAGAGGTAAGAGAGTGTGGTGCGTCGGAGGACAATTGAATACATCCGAAGAGCCGTAACTGCGCGGTACGGTGCAGTTTCCTGTTTCCAAGAGCTGGAGTAGGTTTTTTTTTTACGTTGGCTGCGTGCTGATTGTTTTTTTAAAAAATATTTTGTAAGTTTTTACAGAACGAGGTGCGAGGCAGAGGAAGCGTTAAGCCGTCTGATGCGTTTGAAAAAAATTTCTGGTCATCGGTCTTGTGGAGATCTAGGGGTAGAAAAAATACGACGATAAAGTTATTAACTAGCTGTAATTTGATTGTGAAGGGAAAAACTTACCTGTTGGGAATTCTGTAGCGTATACGTTCCATAACCTTGATTCTACTTGTATAACCTAAGCGCGAAATTTTTTTGCAATTTATTTAGGTCGCGTTTTTTTTTTTTTGAGGGGGGAGGGAATGGAACGTTTTTCAAGTTAATAAAAGGTCTCTTTCCGCGTTGATGTTATGGCCGTAAAACTCGTAATACTATTTAATTTTGAATGTAACTGAAAAATATTATTACAATATAATACAGCGAAATGCAATTACTATTTGTTATTATCGTCAGCGTTGATGTTATAGGCCATTGTCTCTCAGGTATTTTTATACTCCGTTATTTAACTTCTTTTCTTAAGTTCTTTCTTCCTCTTTTGGCTTTAAATTGTCCTTCAGTTAGACGCTCGCGTCTTTTATTTATTATAAGTTGTATCTTCTCGTCAAATGCCGGATCCAGTTTGCCTTCTCATGTCAGTGGCGTTTCTTCTGTTTATCTTGTCGATGCTTGGATTTTTACCTTTTACGTCCATGTTTCATACATTCTCTCCGCGTCTATAACTCACCTTTGTGTATACGTGCGTCATCTACGTCATTATATTGTTTTCTTTTGTTTTTCTCTTCCTTTTGCCTTTTTATCCATCAATCTTAGTCTGTATTCGTTATCTCGCGTTTTCTTCCGTAGTTTTATTCTTTGCGTCAATACATTTAATTCTGATTTACTGTTTATCTTTTCTTGCTAATGATTTTAATTTTCTATCGCCACAGTTATTTTCCATCATTCGGAACTTATTTATCTCGTCCTTGTACTATTATGTCGAAACTTCTTTTCCTCGTCGTTCATTTGGTTCTTACTCTGCCAGACGGTTATTTTCATTACTAGCTGGGAATCCGTTGATTAGCAGCGGTTAGCATTGCGAATATTGCCTAAATATTTAAATTCAAACCACCACTGAAGGAGGAGATTTTGGTTTTAATACATTTTAGCGACAAATAAAGAGGAAAATTTGCATCTGAATAGTATGAGGATGCATTCCAATTGAAAATTTTCCATTGAAGTTTTTCAAGGATAAACATTTAACACCATCTGAAAGGGGGGAGCTATTCAGCGAAAAATTTTGAATTTGCTTCCGTGTTACAAATATTCCGATTCTAATCTAACGCTACGATTCCTGTAAAAAAAGGTCGGCCTCCTTCATATACGAAACCATTCAGTAAATAAATGACAAAATTATGAAGAATTTTTGAGAATTTTTTATCTATTTCAAATTTTTTGTTGCTGGCCAGAAATTGTCTTTAAAGCTTACATAAAAATAATACTATAGCATAATATAAATTCATCCACATATGATTGATAATTATATTTTTATTTTGTATACATGTTAAATTATTGAGAACAGCGAATACATTTTACGTAGTTTATATCGAATGGAGTTTATAATCATAGAACAAAGAGAAAACGCACGTTGTCCACTCTGACGAAATCATCCGTCCATCAGAGATACCATCGGTGTAGTGAGAATCATATCAGAAAGTAAAGGCAAGACTGGTGCGAATGTTTCATCGACTGGCGTGATTATGTACTCTCACTGACTTTTTTCTGGCAAATGTTGAACCGTCTCCTAATAAATTTTCTAATCGGTGCTTCACGGATCATGTAAGCCTTTGTAATACACGAAGTATAGTATTGGTATACCCGGGCAACGCCGGGTACTTCAGCCAGACACTTTGTATTAGGAAGAGTGGGTTCGGATCAGGGCCGACGCGTCGGTACAAAACGTGCACTTGCACAGGGCGGCAGATTTTGAGGGGCGGCAAAAATGAGTGTCAAATGCAATGCATAGAAAAAAAAAATTTATAAGCATTACGCTACGGAATTCGAATAAAACCGAACGATCCGTGGATTCGTCGGATGGATCTTTCTCTGCTCTTTTAGAATTCTCCAAATTAAAATCAGTATCGGCCAGAGGGGGTCATAAATTACTCACGTCAAACATCATTCGTTAAGTACTTATAAGATTTTCCCTTGAATATATATGATTTTCCGTTGAATATATATGATTTTTAGATTGTTCTTTCATCAACTACTCCGTGGAACTTGCAAGGGGCCTCTGCTCTCGAGTGCTTCATGAATGATTTCTTTCAATAATTTTTAATTAAAAGAAGCAGCTTTAGAGATATGGCAGACGCATTCATTGTTTATGCTTTCTGTAAAAGTGCCGAGAAGAAAGGTTGACCGTTTAACTTTAAGGGTAACCCTGCTCCCTCACACTTCGCTCACATTTAAGAAGTAACGTCTGCAGTGATGCCTGTTTCTTCATTGATAAAAGGTAAAATTTTAAATATTACTTTAAATGGAGTATTTCATTATTAATACGTAGTGCTATGAAAGCAAGGCGATATTGGGGTGGAGGGCGGCAAAATCTGCATTTGCACAGGGCGGCAAGACTCCTAGCGCCGGCCATGGTTCGGATGGTTTCAGCCACGTTTCTTTCCTTGCCCAAAACTGGCAGGATTTCAACGTTTCCAGGCATTTCGAAATGCTGGCGAATTTTCCAGACGCTAGGATGACACAAAGCGGGGAATCATTCATTCATTCATTCATTGCTCATCCGCATTATCCCATTCTACGCATGTCGGAGTCATTTCGCCGCTCGTCACGTGGCAGCTAATATCATCACGCAATGTGTCAATATTAATAATTTAACAGGTACATGACGTAACACTACGAGTAAATAAAATCTTTCAATAAACAATCAGATACCATATTTTTCTCTCTCTGGCTCTTATATGATTTGCAAGGTATCTATTCAAACATTCGGATAGATGACGACATTTACAACAAAAATGTCCGCGAGACGACATAATTACGACTTATAGTTTCGGAAATGAAAATTCGAGAAATTCCCAACATAACGTCACATGTTTTGTTTACATCGGTTTCTACGAAGATTCTATCGGCAAACAACCATGTTTTTCACTCCAAGCTCTTATATGATCTCTTCATTCCCGGTGGCTCGTTTTCGACTTCCCTTTTTTATTTTTCATAACTTCAGAACAACCAGTGCTCTCTGTTTGAAGTTTTTTGTGTTTTCTTTACGTACACAAAAAAGCAGCAGCGCTGACGCAGTTTTCCGACAAGTTTTGGCCCGAAAATCAAATCGGTGCGCAGTGGACAGGGCTAACGCCAAGGCGCGGCGCGACAAAACATGAGATTTATCCAATATTTTTCAATTTAAAAAAAAATTGTTATGATTACACAGCTAAGACTCCAACCTCTCTTGCAGTATAAAGGTTTTCGGCAAAAATTGACGATTTAGGCAGAGAAAAACTAATGCTAATTCCGGGTAGTTTTCGACCCCACATTTTACCTGTAGGTGAAGTGTTGTATTGATTAATTTGCGCTCGTTTTGTTTACTGATGATCAATTGGGTAAAAACGCTAAAAATAAGAAATCGTATTCCTTATAGAAATGGGTTAATGGAATCGCGATGAATATTTGTACTTCGAGTTTTCTACGTTATACTATGGCCTACAAGTGATTTGTAAAAACAATCATGTTCCGGCCAGTTGAAATTCTTATTCAGACTTTTCAAAGAAATCCTCATTCCGGAGTCGATATCGGTCCGTGTCTTTAGGATTTTCGACTGGGTATGGCAAACCATTTTTCCTTCCAATCCAACCTGGTCTGTCTTTCTCTATATTTTTTTTTCGGGATGAATGTAGCCATTGGTTGAGGAATCGGGAGCATCAAGCGATAGGAGGATCTCATTTCAATTTTCAGGAGTCACAAAGAGATTGAGAGTGAGAGAGAGAGAGATAGGGAAAGGGACGTAAGAGAATCTCGGTTATCCGGATTGTGCGCGCATACACGCAACAATCGCCCCACGCGAAACGTCCCTGGAAACCGACTGGCAATTGTCGTAATGGGAGAGGAGGGGGAGGGGGTTTATGAGGGTAGGGGGGGAGGGGGGGAAGTCCGCTAGCTGGCATATCCTCCTTTTCACTTGCGGAATGAAGGGGTTGCGGAAACAATGGACGAACGAACGTGTGCGGGGAAAGAGCGGGAGGCTGTTCCCTTCCTCTCTCCCCGCACCTCTCGTCTCCTCCTCGTCTACCGGTAAAGGCCCCGTGTTTCGCAGGACGGAGCGGACGGTAGAGCCCTGCAGGACCGAAAGTGAAAGAAAGGGAGGGAATAAAAAAAAAAGACTGTTCGCAATCAATTCGTAAGCGGAAAAATCCTTCCGAAGACTGCAGTCAGTACGTTCTTTTGTTGGATTTTACGTCGAAAATGGCGATTTTTTTTTCGCCGGATGGCATTGTCCTCCTGTCCCCAGTCCTCCTCTTTCCCTCTTTCTGAACGAGCATCGGAACATCCATTGCGTTTGCCGTTTTTCTTTCGTTTTCGTCGTCCGGCTGTCGCGTGTTCTCTCTTATTTTTTCCGATCAAGAGTCGCTCGTTTCGAACTGCGCGAATGAAGGGGCGGAATTATTTTTTTTTTTAGGGCGAAGGGTTTGTCGTCGACGATCGGAAGAGAGCCAGGAAGAGCGAGAGACGCGTTGACTTAGTTGGTTTAAAACCGATCCGACGTCGAAATGCGATGCCGGCGAGGCCAGTTCTCTGGTCGACGTGCTTCGCTGGGCTGCGTAGTCGGTTTTGGTTGCTTTACGCAATGAGCCCGATCCCGACCGGTAATTGGAGAGGAAAACTTTCTTTTTGCCCGCATTTGTAATGATTTGTGCCGTGGCTTCGTTCCCTCGTGGACGTCCTATCTTGCAATGCACGGAGCTGATTTTTAATTTATTTCTTCTAGGCCTTCCGGCGGATGAGAATTTATTTTTTTTAAATTTTTTGAAAGATAAAATTTTTAATTCGGACGGGAAACGTATCCAGTTGGATTTAAAAACAACTTTTCGACCGTTGATTCATTTTGATGTCGTGGATGTAGGATTTGCCAACTCTCCCGGACTAGATCTCTCGATTCTCTATCGGTTTGAGGCATATTTATCTCGTTTTTGTTTATACAATACAAAAGTTCAAGCTTTTGGTAATTTTAAATTTAGGAGTTTTGGTATTTTTGTAATTTTTGAAAACTTTGATTTTTTTTTGTTTATTTAGAATTGCATAAAATCATAATATTTTTGAAATTTTTGGCAATACATATTAGTTTTAAAATTGTTTTGGAATGTTTGATATTTCAAAATTTTTTAACATCCCAAGAATGCTAAGTGATCAGGATTTCCAAAATTTTCAAAAATCAGAAATTCTAAACATTTCAAGAATTTTTAAAATATCAACATTTCCGAAAATTTAAAACTACAGAGTTGTCATAAATACCAATGATCCCAAATATTCCGGTAAGTTAAGGAATTTCAGATATTTTAAAAATCCTAAAAAATTAAACATTTCTAAATTTTCAAAATAAAATATCGAAAATTAAAAAATTACAAATTTCAAGAATTCAAAAACGTCGGAAATCTCTTAAGTACCAGGTACATATTTGAACTTTTTTTAAATTTTCAAAACTTCCAAAAATGTCAACATTTATACTAATTTTTTAATTCTAAAAGTTCCAAAATTTTTAGAAATTTCCAAGTTCAGAATAAAAATTTTAAAAATCTTAAGTTGTAAAACTTCGAAATTCAAAATTTTTAATTCCAAAAAAATGCTGTAAATTGCAAAAATATTAAATTCCAAGGATCACGCCCATATGTAAAGTAGATTTCTCGGGGTAACCGAAGAGCTGAGAAAAAATCGCCCTGCCGCGATATCCTGGCTACATCACTGTATATGTACATATCAAAAGTAAATACGTGTATTATCAAATACGTACGTGTATGTATTATCATATTTTCATTTCCTTCGTTAAATGTAACTGTTTTTCACGCTTATGGGTATTGACAGATAGATAAAACAGCCTATGTCCACTGAATTTAAGAAGAAAATCATCTTTCCGAAAAATTGTTTGTTTGTCATTTCCTAAGTCATCGTACATGAAAATAAATTAGTAATTGTTGCCAAAGTTGCCTCCACGACTGTTTCTCTGGACGTCCATGTCTATTTCCCTGAATTGTACTACTCTTGTAGTAAAATCTCTCGGAATCGTAGTATGCGTTGTTGGCAAGTCTACGTGGATAGATACGTTATACAGTTTTGTCGATATCAAGTCGTGTCGATGAAGAATTTGTCCGTCGCGGCTCTAGAGCCTAAACGGTAGATCGAAAATATACATTTTCGATCTACCGTACTTAGACATTTTATAATACAGACTAGAAGCTTTGAAGAAATGGTTGACTTTCGCAATAATTATTCTATGCAATTTTAACAACAATTTGATTTTCTCAAAAACAGCTCCAACGATTTTGTCCAAATTTCGTACATTTACTTGAGTTTACGTCTTCAATAATACGACATCGATCATATTTCACAAAAAATGAATATAAGGCTAGTTTATTCTTGGGCAGCTTTAACAACAATTTGATTTTCTCAAAAACGGCTTCAACAATTTTGATCAAACTTCGTACAGTTACTTCAGTTTGTCTGCAATAATACTACCTATTTTTCAAAAAATTAATATAAGGCTAGTTTATTCTTGGGCAACTTTAATAACAATTGGATTTTCTAAAAAACGGCTCATACGATTTTCATCAAATTTCGTATAGTTATATAAAATGATGTTTATAATGATTCTACATAGTTCATATTTTTCAAAAGATAACTAAACGACGCATTAATATGTGAGAAAGTTTGTACAATGTATAATGTACCGATTTTTCGTAATATCTTAGGTAAATTAGTTATCTGGATATTAAAAGACAATATTAATGCTACAAAATGTCTATAGTTTAAAATTTGAAATAGAATTTTGTCGCTGATTTCGGTCAGTACAACTTTTAAAAATCGGTACAACATACATTGTACAAACTTTCTCATATACTAATGCGTCGTTTAGTTATCTTTTGAAAACTATGAACTATGTAGCATCATTATAAACATCAACTTAAATAACTAAACGAAATTTGATAAAAATCGTATGGGCCGTCTTTTAGAAAATCCAATTATTATTAAAGTTTCCCAAGAATTAACTAGCCTTATATGCATTCTTTGAGAAGTACGAGATGTGTAGTATTATTTCAGACGTAAACTCCAGTAATTGTACTTTGTATATGAGAAAGTAAAACTAAAAAGAATATGATGAAATAATTCAGTTCTCTTTCGTCACTGTTATTACATATTCCTCGACGTCTGGTATTTACGTGTAATTTGCAAAATTTTCCATTTCCGATGATTAAACGCCCATATCTCCCTCGCCGGATCCGAACTAAATGCCCTTTGCGATCGAGATGTAAGCGCCCGCGACCGCCGGAATCATGCTATGGGAAGCCTCATTTTCTCGCGGCAGCTAGTGATCGCTCGATGCGAGATAAAACCTCTTTAGCTCGTTTGTTTTAAAGAAAAAAACTGCTTTTGTGATCACTCTATCAGTCTGTGGACAATCGACTTTTTAAAAAAGTGATATTTGGAAAATTCTTCTTGAATTAGATAACTCTTATCAAGCTAAGAAATTTCTAATGATTGGATATCTCTCGTAGTTCACGGATTTTCCGCTAGGTGGCTTTAAGTTAAGAAAATTCCAAAAATTGATATGGTATCATAGCCAAACGACTGAAGCTAGATAGTAAAGTTTTCACATATGAGGTCTATGTAGTGAGGATCTTCATTCCAACGGTGCGGATCGTTCCCTTCCAAATGGGAAGAGGCAAACCAAAACCCCGAAATTTTAAAGAAAACGTGTTTCTACCTATTAATTTAGCAAGGGGACCGTACTTGTTTTGTTATACGGCGGTTTTTATGTCGGCGCTATTTTTTTTAACGACGAGAGGAGGGGAAAAAGCGACAATCTAACCTTTAAAACTAACGGACGTTCCTAATTTCCTTGAAGACGGCGGCGCGTGTGGAACGTTCGCGGCTCATTTTCAGTTTCCCGTCGCGCTTCGGCGACCTTTATGACGAACGGAGCGGCGAATTCGTCCGAGCGATTTTTTTTCGCATGCCGATGCCGTCACCATGCTTAAGCTGTCCCACCTGTAGGGTGCAGCTGCTCCTGGCATTTTGGGGAGCCTTGAAAATTATACGTGTCCTCTTTTTTTTTTTGCGGATTATTTTTCTCGAAGAGGATGTGGGTTTTGAAGAGTTGTGTTTTGTTTTCCTTTCGATGAAACTAAGGAAATTGGTTGTCTCGCCTTTTCCGCGTAATGGCTCAAGTCTTTCGTAACGGTTTTCTTTTCCGCTCGCATTTCCTTTGTGACACAAATGTATGTTGATGAAATTCGCGTGCGATTATTAGAGGGCTTAAGATTTTTATGATTCATACTAGAATATTGCCGGTCATAAAAGGACGGGGATGTATTGATAAGAAACCGAAGGAAGTCGATATTATTTTTATTTCAAATCACCCAAAGGTATTTCAAAGCATACGATATTAAACGTATATCTGATTATTAACATTTTATAAATTTAGAGAATGGCAAATGAACTGAAAATATTGAGCGTAAGTAATTAAGGAATCCTACTTCTCATTATTGTCATAACATAGGATTTAAAATATGGTAAGAGACAAAATGGCAAAGTGAGCAACACTGGGTTGCTATAGATCTAACTTTCTATCGCTATAGGGTATTGCTATATTATTTAATTTTGAATGTTATTTAGAAACATCAGCCAACCATCTCCTTCCCGCCAACAACGTACGGATCGATTGCCCGACCGCGCACGGCCCCGCGTTTTCATATATAAATAAGTATCATGAAAACTATTCAAGTTATTTATATCGAATCTTTTTCAAAATCATGTTTCAATATTTCCGAACGTTTCATTCGAATGATGTGCCCACCTAAACCAATTACAAAAAAAGTTTGTCGAATATCAACTTTTTCATGTCTCGACTAAAAATTTGAGATGAAAGTTACGTTTGTTAAATTTTTTAAAGGCACATGATAAATTGTATACGTTTTTCAGTTACAGGAACGTCATTTGGAATCATTAAAGAAGTTATGTAAAAATAATTGAAACTTTACGATCAATATGATATGATGATGTGTGTTTTAAAAAGGATGACATACGCTGTATACAAAAATTTCAAGTTTTTTTCGATTTTTATTTGGTTGCCGATTTTTCAGATATTTCAAACATACATAATGCGATTCAGCATGGAATTTACTATAAGAAAACGAACTTTTTTCACATTGAATATTTTTGCTGTTTCAGAGCGTGAAAGAGGGAATGACAAGGACAGGATAATATATTACAGATCCTCGTCCGCCCTTGTTTCTGTGCAAATTAGTTATTTTTTTTACACGCGGAAAGAAGCGAAGTTCCGGATTAATTTATCGCAACTCGCGTCGTTTTTACTGATCCGGGAACTCTTAGGAAAACATATGCCGTCTCTCTTGAATAGCGAGATATTTTTTCAAGTAAGGATTTAACAAGACTTGGCAACCGAAAGAAAGAGAACCCCTCTTTAAAATTGCGTCCATGTTTTAAGTTTTTGATTTAATAAAATCTATGGTGAAGTCAGGGACGCTCTGAAGAATTTTGGCCCCTCGGGCGAAATAGCACTCAAGCGTCCCTCTCCCTCCGTGTTTGTTGAGATATTTATGAAGTGCATGTTAATTTATTCGGCGTTCTGTAAAAATAAGTGATAATGAAAAATAATAAAAGGATTGCCTTAAAGATTCCAGCCTGTTCCGCGTTATAAATTGCTGTCCAATATTTATTCACCAGAAAGTAATGTTCTGGATAGCGCCTCCAAGACTTTGGCGCCCCGGTCAGCAGCCCGATTAGCCCATAGAGTAGGTCGTCCAAGCTCTCGGCATGTTTTTCAGATTATTTAACAAAATTTACGTTTCTGTCGCAAAAGCTGTCGCTGAACTCCACGCCAACTCCTTTACTTCTTTAATCAGCCTATCACATTTATTAGTATTTCGTGTTTGCTATTTTATATTCGTTGAAAACATGGAATAGGTAAATATGAAGATAGAGAAGGGGAAAAATTCCGAACTTGGCCCGGGAATCGAACCTGGGTCTCCCACTTGCCGGGTAGGGGTGGATGTTCTAACCAACTAAGCTATCAAGACAGTCTAATTCTCCATTCTCGAATTGGGGTATTTGTGGAGAAGATAAGGTTAACTCAGTAAACCCTACCGCACTAGATATCCTCACTGAGGCACAGCGAAACACACCCCTATTTTATCTCAGAATTGAGAAGATGTTAAATAACAAGAGTGAAAATTATGGAAATTTGACTTATATGCGCGAGTGCATGGAGTAGATAGTTCAACCTACACATATATTGCTTTTTATTTCGGTTTGGAATCATTGTTTGTCTAAGTAGCTATAAAGAGAAGCCTTTAAATTTCTAACATCGTTGACGTTCGCCTTTGTAAAAGCTAAGAGATGCGATGACAGCAACCGGTTATTCTTGTCATCATTGGCCTTGCATTCTCGAGATATTGCTCATTCCAACGCATATGACAGTTCTGGTACCTCTCTCTTCATTATCTCCTTAGTTTATCGCTTTCTTGAAATAGCTATTTATAGCTATTATGTTTTTTGTTTGGTGAAATACGTGCAAAATAATCGAAACCGATGATTAGTTATCGGCTCTTGTCGAAACGTGTTATGCTAATATTTATATTTTTCATTTACAGGTAAGTTCCTGAATTTGTTTATTAAACGTACGTTTAATCAGGTGTGCTCGAGAATGAACTGTCGAGCGATATGTGTAAATAAGGTAATTATTAGTTTCTTTATTTTTCTTAATTTGATAATTTTCGTAAATAGAATGTATATAATTGAGATTTTTATTGTTTTTACATTTATTCAGCGTAGGATAACGTTGTTCTTCACAGATATCGCTGGTGGTGTTTATGCCACGGTTATGTCTGCCAGGACAGGACAATTAATCTCATGACATTATTAATACAAATTTCGCTTATTTGCAAGTAAGGTTTTGCGAAAGGTAAAATATAACGCGCGTCAGAAAACCGTCAGTGCTTCTATTCGCGGTCAGAATTGCAGTTTAAATATTTGTTTAGTTTACGCATGGATAATTAAGCCATCAAAGATCGATAGTGGATGCTATTTTCGGATGTATTTTCATGAAGAAACGCCATTCGCTCGCTCAGAATTATACTGAGCAGTCTAGTTATCTTCGTGTAAATTATAATGCTTTACATATCGCAACAGGTTTTAACGATATTCCTCGTCTGATAAGGGACACACTTATTAGTCAGACTTCTTGTCATATGTGGTGAAAAAAACCGAAAAGGCAGTCGTGAATTAAAGCATTAATACTCGTATAATAGCGAAAATGTTCTCCATTATGCAGTTATATATGTACATTAAAATAGTTTTTTGATTCCGTTGCGACGAACTTGTTTAATGCCCCTCGATTAATTTTTGTTGCTGGTTATTTTTTTATGACTCTCGTGTAGTTATATAAACAAATCGTATAGACTAAGCGCGAAAAAAAACTTGATTAAAAATTTCTATTCCCATAGAATTCGTTGAACTTTGTATGCCGATATGATATTACGTATTCATTATCGGCGAAGGGCTTCTTTAAATCACTATGGCGAAATGCCATAAAATGTAAGAGATATAAATGCTAATATTTACGCTTATGAGCAATTAAAAACATAAACTGATAAAAATAACAAAACGCGTCGAAAGTAGTTAGCTCTCATAGATGTCGTACATATAAAGAAAACAAATCTTAACAACGCATAACTTAGCTGTCAGCCTTTGATGGAAGGAGTAAATGTCTTGCGAAATATGTACTTGAGATAAACGCTAAGTGGTAATTGTGAGACTCGTCATAAACACCTCGATATTTTGAATGGAATTCTTTTCCTAGCTGAGTGAAATTTCTCACCTGATCTTTGAACAAATAAAAGTATACATCTTTGTTTTCAATGTACTTATTCCTGAAATCCCTGTAGTTGTCGATTTTTTATTTTTACCGTGAAGAGGTTTTAAAAGACACTCAAAATTGTTCAGCCGTACGAATTGGGTCAGTTTCACGCGACATGTGTACTTCAAAAAAGGAGTTTTGGCTGGAAATCTATTTTTAGATACTCGGAACCTTAGAAATAAATAGTTCTCCTAATAAACCATCCCACTTTTTATAAAATTCCTCGGTGACACCGTAGGAAATACGATGCCCATGATGTCTGGCGAATATTTATTTTTATGCTTAATATGCAATCGGTTTCGCTTTGTTTAACGTGGAATGCTAACAGAAAATAAAGCGCTGTAACCCTTCCTCTGTTGGCTACGTGGTGATTATTAAGGTTTGTACAGGTCTAAGGGAAGAAATAAAATTTAATTCAAAACGCCGGAATAAGCTGCTTGCTGCTTTTAAAGGAAGGCGTTTTAAGCCTGACCTACGTTTCCACCGCGGAGTAGGTAATCATTCGTAACGTGCTTGGCAAGGGTCTAGCGGGATACAGAGTCATTCCTCGTCGCTCAATAGCGTACTTGGCAAAGACCTACCAGCTTCCCATTTCATCCTCCCCCCCCCCCCTCCACCCCCCCGCGCATCCTTTTTCCCCATCTCAGCATCCTCAGTCCGTCGGCTTTGCATCCTGCCTGGCATTACGATCCCATTTCCCCCTTGCACCCCCTAACCATACTAACGGATGATGGGATGGGACGGGAGACCGGCAACCGCTGGAGGAATTAGGAAGTTCAATCAATCTCCAACACTCTTCCCCCTTCCCCCCGAATTCCCCCTCTTACTCTCCCCTCTCTATCTCTATTTCCATGGCACAAACGGAAGGTGTTCGGATGGGTGTCGCGGCGAGGGTATTCGGTCCCCCCCCCCTCCCCCTCTTTTGCTCCCTTTTGAATGCGTCGGAGGTGTGGAATAAGAGGGAGAGATGAGAGAAAGATGAGCGGGATGAAGTTTGCCTTCGTGGTTGGGCGCCATTTCGGTTAAAATAGCGGTCAAATATGGCGGTGCTACACGTTTACGCCACGAAGCTCGTTCGTAGTTAAAGTTTCTTTGATCGCGTCGGGATTGATTGATTATATATTATTATATATTGAGCGTATAATTGGCGTCTATTTTTTTTTGTCGGGAGATTCATATTTCAGCCACAATTCACCTGTCGTCGATTATAAAAAGAACTAGAATCGGTTAATTGCCACATAGGATGGCTAATTCGTCGATAAAACGTACAAATGTTGCGCTCAACCTTTCTTTTACCATTAACAATCCAAAAGGAGTCAATTTAATATCAGCCAGGGAGGTTAACGAAGGCCAGAACTTTAAAAATTTCCCGCGAAATGAATTTGATCTAAGCGTTTTTCCTTCTCCCCTGTCCGGCGTTTTAGATAAAAAAACTGAAAATAAAATTGACCTTGTAAGAAGACATCGGAAAATACAAGTTGAAAATTACGACAGAGACGCAGATGCTGCTTGCTCTCGTGCGGTTCGACTTGGAGAGCAAACATTCCCTTCCGTTCTCGTGCGAAAGAAATCATGACGAAACATTTAGTGAATGAACAACAGCATGTAAACACAACCTTATATCAATTTAATCATGGCTTTCCGATGTTTTTTTAAATGAATTGCCCCCATATGGTTATTTGCGTTGTTGAACGTGTGATGGAGTGTGTTTTGACCTCCGAATGTGGTTAATTATTCGCTGGAGCAGATTTCTTCGTCTTTTGCCAACAGCGAAGTAGTGAGGACATTCTCTTATTACTGGAATCGTGCGATTTTACCGAAAATGAATGGTATTCATTCACATACGTTAAAATGATTTGAAAAGTTTTATCCGTATTTTATGTAATCCGTACAACATTTTACAAACTCTATGAAACCTCTATAATTTTTCCGTCACAATTCTCTACATGTTTACATTAGTCTTATCTTAATTAGTTTTCTCTGCGGAAACATACCGTTAATTGACAAAGTAGTACGTTACACTCGCTCCATTTATTCTTGCTGATTCCGTGTGCTTCAATTTACTATTCGTAATATATATATATATATATATATCCTATATTTACGTCAACGTTAAAAGGAAGTGAATGGGTTTGTAATTAGGCTGGTAAAACCAAAATAAATTTCGGCAATTCGATGTAAACGTTACTAAACTGACTTTGCATGAGTCTGCTATTGAAAAATATTTGCCATACTTATCAATGCAGAATTCTATATCTTCCATAGCTAAAGTTAGAAAAACGCAAAATTTGGAGTCGTAATCTTATTAAACATTACTATCCTCTCCCGCGTTGCACTTGTTTTACACATTTAAACGAGGAGCACAACGTAGTCAATGGGTTAACAGCTCGTTTAATTGTGCACTCTATTTTTGACCTATTTCGTAGAGCCTTTAAAAAAAATTATACCATTGTAACTTCAGGGGCTGATATTCTTTCCGAGAGTCTCCCAATTTGATGCAGAAATGGCTGCAAAATGGATTAATAGAGTGATCGATGGTTACGTCAGTTAAGGGTGTGGCAATCGGTGTGTGGGTGACTAGTCATTATAAACTCGTTTCACGGACAGTTAACTTTCAGTGAGTTTCAAGGTACCGGACATAGGAAATTGATTGTTAAAATGGAAGTTAAGCGTAAGCGGAGGTGTGCATATTCAGTCCGCTGTCTTATACCGCCTAGGTTGAAATTTTAACTAGTGCATAGCTGAACTAATTGTAAGTAGCAGGATGCCATGAAGTAAACGTACATTAGTGCACTTTGTCGTTTTTTTTCTCATCATTATCATTTCCTTTTCCAAAGGCGATCCTTCTAACATAATGTGCAACTATAAGAACGCAGGTAGCCGTAACGTAAGGTAATTTGCAGCCATCGCTAGTTGTCACATTGCGAGCTGTTGACGTGTTAGAAGTGCAGCTTTACGAAATTTGTTGTGATAACTTTTGGTGTAAGTACGCTCATTCGGAAATTACAGAATTATGTTTAAACAACTTACGAATTATTGGATTGAATCCGAGGTATAATTTAGGTAATCCCAAGAGCCATTCAAACGATTAACTACGTCTACATAATGCCCTGCAAGTTACCTTATTGTTGGATGGCAGGGGGTGCAGTGCACCAAGGTTTCCTGGGGAAAAACGCGTGACCGTTAATCTCAGTCCCGGTGAATTCATTATTGGTAATTTCAGTACGGTAATCTCAGTCCCAGTAATTTCATTCCCGCTCAATTTCAGTACCGGCAATTTCACTCCCACTGACTTTATTCTTTTTGTAAATAAGCGGTAAATGTAACATTTATTTAAAAATAGTTTATGATAGGCGTAAATACTAATCAACGCCTTTAATATGAATTTGTTGAAAGCAATTATTATTGATCCTTCTTACATTAAAAACCCGATTTTTTGTATAGAAATTTAGTTAAATGTTGAGGACGCTTAAAAACTCAAGAAATATGTTTCTTTAAGTATGTTGCAATCACTAAATAATAAATACACTAGTACAAAATCATTATTGATTTTGGGTAAGCTTATAATTTTAGGAACCCGATTTTTCGCATGGAAAATTAGTATAATGTTGAAAACAACAACTGAAAAAATTAATGGCTTTTAATCAAAACATGTAGCAAAAGAATGAAAATGGAGGAGGCAGAAGAAGGGGGAGGGAAAAAGGGGGTGGGGAAGAAAAACTAGGGAACCTCAGTCGACATTGGTATCGATCAACTAAGAATTTTATAACAATTACAAATATACTGCAAAAGAATTTGCATTATTTTGCTGCATATTTTGATTAAAAGCCATTAATTTTTTGAGTTATTGGGTGTTTTCAACATTATATTAAATTTTCATGCGAAAATCGGGTTCCTAAAATTATAAGCTTATCCAAAATCAATAATAATTTTGTACTAGTGTATTTATTATTCAATGACTGCAACATACTTAAAGAAACGTATTTCTTCAATTGTTAAAAGGATCAATAATAATTGCTTTCAAGAAATCATATTAAAGGCGTTGATTAGTATTTACGCCTATCATAAAATATTTTTAAATAAATGTTTCATTCACTGCTTATTTACAAAAAGAATGAAGTCAGTGTTAGCGAAATTTCTGGTAGTGAAATTGAGCGGGAATGAAATTACTGGGACTGAGATTACATAGAACCGGAAAAACGATCCCATGTATCGCTCCGTTCTACAGTTGCTCTGATAAGATCGACTATCTCATCCGCTACTCCTTCAGGTATATTTTTCTAGCAGGTTAAATCTAGCTTGCAGTCTACGTTCCTCTAACGAGGCCCATTTAAGATGTTCTATTAATGACGTTACGCTTTGTTTACAATATTAATTACTCTTTACAAATCTAGCTACCCTTCGCTGTACCTTTTCTATCTCTTTAGTACCTTTTCATAAGGATCCCACACAGCTGACGCATATTCGACCTGGGGTCGAACCAAGAATAATTCCTTCACTCTTTCTTAGCTATTTCGAACTATTCTCCCTATAAAGGCTAGCTTCTTGTAAGCGGAACCTATTACTCTGCGAATGTGGGTGTCCCACGAGAGATCCCGATGGATCGTTGCGTCGTAACTCCTAAATATTTAACCGAATCTGGAATAAGAATCCTCACTCCGTCGAACGAATAATTATCATTCAGCGAGTTATTATTGGATCTCCAAACATTGATAACGCAACTTTTCTTTTGGTTGATTTCCAGCTGATATTCCTTACACCACGCTAAAATAGCTTCTAAGTCGTTTTGGAGATGCTGTTGGTCTTCCGGATTGCTTATTTCTCTATAAAACTATATTTCAACTAAAAAGTGGTAGTATTCGTTTTTATCGGTAATTGACCAGTCGTTTAATCTGAAAGTAGTCCTTATCTTTTGAGGTTGAATATTACAAATAATAAAACTGTAAATTGTGCGGCCAGTTTAAAACTCACATCGAAGGAATAATACATTTAACAGTTCAAAGAGAGCTGGAGACTCGATTTCTAAATTATTTATCGGCCGATTGATTTCAGAAGTAACGATTGATGTTCATATAAACCCCGATGTCTACTTTTTCAAAGAAAAACGATCGGTTTGTGATGCATTCAAGTTGATTGGCGTGAATCGAAATGCGTTTCATATTACATCCAAGCATGTCTTAATTTATTAATTCGTTGATCATTTTATTTCCAGTAGTAATACCGTGAACATATTAATTGCGGACACTGTAGTTTTGAGGAGACCAATTATATGATCCGTATCCCTACTTAACTACTATAACTCTAATGGACGTAGCCAAACCTCAACCATAGATTGATTGCACAGTGATAACAATTTTATAGCGATGATGCAATTGTCGTTTTCCTCTCTCGATTCCTCATTAACGCTCATTTCGAAGCGGGAAGCTCTTTCGCAAACCCGTTGAGCTTAAATTTCTTTTCGTCAGCTTTTTATTTCGGAAATAATCAGCCGGGAGACGTGATCGATATCGCGTTTTCTCGGTTTTGCCATGCTGGGTATTTACGCACTCGCGCAGATTTGGCACCTCAGCCAAAAGTTTTGTATTTTAATGCCTTAATAGGGGAAAAAAGAACGGTAGATGATCGTTGTCTTAGCGCTTGGTTTCGGATGGCCTGTTTGCGCAGGAAGTCGAGAAATTTGCATTCACCCTTATCCGAGAACATAAATGCGTAATTTCCTTTTAAAAAAAATTCCCCCTTTTTTATACACTTTTATTGATTTTACTTGGATCTTGTATTGATTTTCACTTGGATCTTTTTGTCACCAACATTTAGGGTTGCCAACTCACTTCTTTCTAAATTGAAAATTTTCAAAACAAATCGAATTTTGGCTATTTTTTATTAAAGAATATTTAATAATAATAATATTAGATAATTTTAATAAATAGACTAAAAAGTATAAAATAAATCAAATTTAAAAAATATTTTAGGGAATACACTTTCATGTGAATTAAAATGCACTCAAAAGAAAAAATTATTTTTTTCTAGATAAATATTGTTATTGAAAAATTTGTATGCTTCATAAAAGTGAATGGCTTATTGTGGGAAATGATACTGGTATAATAGAAGAAATTAGTTTGTTGCTACAACTAATTTCTTCTATTATACCAGTATCATTTCCCACAATAAGCCATTCACTTTTATGAAGCATACAAATTTTTCAATAACAATATTTATCTAGAAAAAAATAATTTTTTCTTTTGAGTGCATTTTAATTCACATGAAAGTGTATTCCCTAAAAATAATTTTTTAAATTTGTTATATTGTGTTTTCATTCGGACGCGGACATCCTGCGGGAAAGAGCGTGAAAATTACGCCAGTCGTCACGTTATTTTTTTCGCATCCTCCTTGGTCTGATGGTTGCATCGATGAATGCGTAACTACAGCAGTACGGATGCTGCCATTAATTACTAGACTAAAACCCGATAAGCTCTTCGACTACAACGCCGTCGTTGTCGGTGGCGATTTAGCGATTTAATCACTGAGTGAACGCCTCATATTTTATAGTTGGGGAATTTCAAGGTCAAGTTGCAAGGGAGACAGTTTATTTCTCAAAATAAGACAGCCCTCAATTTGAGCCTATGATTTCGTCGATACTTAAACTAAGACATTCACTTTTCGGTCAGATGTCTGGGAGAGAATGCGCATTACATACACAGAACACAAAGTTTCGTATGTACTTTATTCAATAGCGAATCATCGTATTATATGGCGAAGAACGTTCTTAAGTGCTTATTTTGAAAATGCGTATTCTTATATTATAAAATTGGATGAGCGGATTCAACGGAGAAAATTTACATTATAGCCATTCATCTCTTATTTTTTCCAAACGGGGCCGAGATAAAGTCCGTCGTACGTATTGTTAGCAAAGCCGGAGATCTCATAGAATTGTTAGATATTAAATGTTTTCACATAGGTAATTGTCCTTCTGTCATCATGATCGGTTCTTGGGTGCGGTTTCTTTTTTACGTAATTACGATATAGAAAAATAGATGGCCTCAACACTTTGACTGGTGATCCACATGCTGCCCATCACCTGCCTGTTTGAGCTTCCTGTATCTATTGCAAGGATTTTCAATCTTTTCCAACCTGCGAACCCCTGTTGGAGCATCTGAAATCACACGTACCCCTTGAACACGTGGTTTTGACATTCGACAACACATTGAGGAGTGGGAGCACGCGTTATTTGCTTTGAAAGGCCTGATAACTTATTATGGTTCCATGGAAATAGATTCCTTTTATATTTTTACTAATTCATTTAATATGTAGGTACTTTCTCTAGATGAATACAAAAGTATTTTTTATACTAGTGGCGCGGACCTCCTGCAAGCCTTCGCGGATCCCCATTTGGGAAACCCTAATCTATTGTATGAAAGAACAACGAAATGAGCTCTATAATAATAATTATTATTAAAAATATGCAATGAAATCAAGCTCTCGGCCTGGTGGCAAGGTCAATACAACAATAAGAAATATATAAAGACGAAATGTATGCAAAAAGGGACAAATTATATCCACAAACGTACAAATTATATCAACAAACGGACTACTACTATTTACCTCCGGAGATTCGAGTTTTCGAGGTTCACGACAGGCCTTCACGGCTACCGTAGCGGTCACGGGACCCTCGAAGTCCCCAACGTACATTACCCTATCAAGCAATTTTATTACTACCTTCCGACTCCATCAGAATTTGTCCTTGCCAAATATACCGTGACATTTAGACGTAATTGAGTTACAATAGTGTCACGTACATTACTAAGCTACAAATAAGCGCTTAAAATATTCTTACAGAATTGTTTTACATTGATTAGTTGAATCTTAACTGTATTTTACATTTTTTACTCATTATTCATAATTTTTACTTTATGAATAAGAAACACTTTTTGTTTGGAAGGAAGGGTTCAAAAAACTTAAATTGTCTCGTTCCTCTTTAGACATACCATAATTTTTGTGTTATGTTAGGTTGATTCATTACACGTAAAATTCAGATGTGTACAGAAGAATCATTTGAAGTTGGGAGCATGCATTTAGTAATGGTCCATAGGGGAAGTATTTCACACGATCAAAGAACGAGTCCACGCACACACGAAAGGATGCCAGCGCGCGTGCTTAACGCAGGAAGTGTCGGAAAAGCGGACTTCCGGAGAGTCAGACGCTGTAATACAAAATAAAAAAAAGAAGTCCGGTGGTTACGGAGAGGGTTATTGCGGTCCGCAGTTGAGATGGGACATCTGCTCAGAGCGCACTTGCTTTGACCACGCACTTCGGAGCGAGAGGCCTGAAGGAAACTTTTTATCTTATTTTCTTTCTCTCTCTCTCTCTCTCTCTTACTCTTTCCGTCCATCTTTCTTATTAAAGTCCGTCTCATGCCGTATCGTTATTACCGCGTCATTGCAAAATTGAAAGAAGAGCGTCGCACGCAATTTAGAGCGACGAGGAAAGGAGGTCCGCGTGCGATTGCCATCGTTATGTTATTCAAATGAGTCTAATGTTATGCTAGTGATACGGACAAAAATCGATCATCTTTGCAGGTAAGCGGGCCTCGATCTGATAGTTTCTTCCACAACACAGACACCAGCCAGTCTCTTTCTTGGTAGCGTCAAATTCTGCATTAGTTCAGTTATCTCTTTACAAATGTCAACCCAATAGAAGGCCCGTATAAATAACGCATATCTGCAAGCTCATGAGTAATCTCAAAGTCATTATTTACCCTACGTATATGTGCTAGATAGTTATTTTATATCGTAACTCTCGTCTAATGCGATAGAATAACACTCTGCCTCCCCCTTCTACCCCCTGCCACCCCCCGTCTCCTCCCCTGCCTCCCCTCCTGCCTTCCCCATGCCTCCCCCCTCCTGCCTCCACCCTCCTGCCTCCACCCTCCTGCCTCCCCCCCTGACCCCCCCTGCCTCCCTCCCCTGCCTCCCCCCTGCCTCCCCCCCTGCCTCCCTCCCTGCCTCCCTCCCTGCCTCCCTCCCTGCCTCCCTCCCTGCCTCCCTCCCTGCCTCCCTCCCTGCCTCCCTCCCTGCCTCCCTCCCTGCCTCCCTCCCTGCCTCCCTCCCTGCCTCCCTCCCTGCCTCCCTCCCTGCCTCCCTCCCCCCTGCCTCCCTCATCTGCCTCCTCCCCTGCCTCCCCCCTCTGCCTCCGCCCTCTGCCTCCCCCTTCCTTTCTCCCCCGTCTCACCCCCAGCCTTCCCCATGCCTCATCCCCAGCCTTTTTCCTGCCACAACCCCCTGCCACACCCACCTTCCACAACCCACTGAGACGCTCCCTTGCTGCAACTCCTGTCACACCCCCCTGCCACCCCCTACCACCTCCTACTAAGCCCCTGCCGCCCCGCCTAGCCATCCTCTGCCACTCACCAGCCACCCACCCACCTCCCACCTCTTCCTAACCCCCCTGCCAACCCCTTTCTGCTCTGACCTCTCCCCTGCCACCCCCCTGCACCCCCCTTCGCCTCCCCCCCTTCGCATCCCCCCCTGCGCCTCCCCCCCTGCGCCTCCCCCCCTGCGCCTCCCCCCCTGCGTCTTCCCCCCTGCGCCTCCCCCCTGCCTCCGCCCATGCCTCCCCCCGTTTGCCTCACCCCAGCACTCCTCCCTACCTCCCTCTTATGTCTCCTTATCTGTCTCCCTCTATGTCTCCTTATCTATCTCCCTCTATGTCTCCTTATCTATCTCCAAACGCTCGAGCTGTCGCGCTTAACGGAGTGAAGAAAACAATTAATGTACGCCCTCCGTCTGCAGACAAGCTTTTTTCCTCTCCTTTTTACATTTTTAAGAGGAAAAATAATTTTAGCGGAAACTCTTCCCTCTCTCTCTCTCTCTTTTGCTCACACACGAACGCACCCAGGCATTCTGCCGTAGTCGGTTTTGCTGCGATTGTCAAAGGCATTTCGTAGATTAAACAAAATTACCTATGCAACCGTTATTTACGTTGCCCTGATGTTGTCGTTGTTTCTATCTATTATTTTTACTGTCTTTTTTGTAGTCATTATCGTTGCTATTGTCGTTATGGTTGTTTACATTATTTGTCGCTTTGTCGTTTGTTGTTTGATAATGAATGATTTTAATGGCAATAATATTGTTATTTTCGCACATAGTGTGTTCTCCCATTTGCACATTTATTTGCTGAAACATGCAGATTCGCGCACAAACGACACGTCTTGCCCAAGGATTAAAAAAATTGATATCCCTTCGCAGCATCTCTTAAAGACCACCCCACCCTGAAACCCATAACACACGCAAACACACACACATACAGCTCCTTTTTTGCCCTCTTCCAGTTCCACTCGCCTGGAAACGAAATTAAAAAAAAAAACTTCTTCTCCCTCAACCTCCACCCTCACTCTCCGGACTCGCTTGAGCCGCGATTGCAATTCGAGTTGAGTAAATCCCTTTCCGCAGCACGTTGGCCCCGCACCCACCGCTGGCTGCCGCAGTCTACTGGCAAACGCCGGTCATTAAATTGTTTTTTTTTATTTAGGTATTTTTAATTATCATTTTCAGTACGTCGTCGAATCGGGCGGGTGGGTCCTCGAAAATAATGGAGCGACAGGGAAGAAAAAAATATTCTCGGGTGTTACGAAGGAAAAAAATAAAGACGGAATTCCTCTTCGAACTGTTTAGGGAGCTATTTATATGCCTATGAGGCGGCGATTTCGATTGCCGTATTAACTAATGGAGGGGAACGGTCGAAAACGTTTTGCTAGCCGACGACGGGGCTCCATATCGGATGTGCAGTTTAAACGCCTCGAGACGCTTGAAATCGCGAATTCAACGTGGTGCGAAATTGCGAAAGGTGTTTTTTTTAGCCGCGTTTGTGACGTCATAATGCAGATGGCGTTGTGTTTCACATAATCCGAGCTCAGAGGAAGTAATCTTGAATCTGTGGCGAGATGTTTAATTTGCCGAGGGATAGCGAAAAAATGCTAAACAAAAAAAAACGTGAGAAAATTATACTTTAAAATTCGTCGATTTTTAACTTCCCGCGGAGCATAGATCGCTAATTTTCGGTTTACGAGTGTTTCCTGCATTTTTTCATCGTCCTTTGACATTCGAGTTTATCTCCGTCTGCATCGTGGCTGAGAATTTACTGCTGAAATGGTTTTTTCTTGCGAAGTCGGTCTCAGTTTCGTTTCATTATTGCTGGAACTGAACTTTTTTGCCTTGGAAACGGGGGGTATGAAGTAAATTTGCTCCACAGCTGAGAATCATGTCAGAGCTTTGTAATATAGGGTCTTGACGAAAGGCGTACTCAGGTTTACAGCACACTTCGCCTTTTTTCATTTTAGCATTTATTGCGGGATAACCGGTCATTGTCATTGTATCATAATTTAAGGCGACTTCTATCCGTGTTCAAATGACAGTATCTCTCGCACTAGTAAAATACTCGTATACGGTAATTTGGATACTTTTTTTTTCCTACCAGTAATGCATTTTAAATACAGCTTCATTCTGATTTGAGTTCAAGTAAAACTTTTTTATCCCGCACCGAAACTTGTATATTTTTTAAGGACTTTAACGCGATTAATCTTTGAAAATCTTGGAAAATATTAGGCGACGACAGAAGCAAGAGTCGTACTACCAGCATGGATGTTTTCTGATATAAGAGGTTTGCAATTAGAATAAGTAAATACACAGCCGTGTAATACTGAAGATTGTTTAGTGTTATAAAGTTTGTTAAAACTATTGAAACTTGTTAAAAAAGTTTATTAAGTGCCAATAATTTCAACTTCACGCTAGTCTTTTGTCGGCTTTTTAATCGGTGCGAAGAATCAATTCGAGAACTAACGCAGGTAGTGACGAGTCGTACAATTTCCTAATCACGTAATGATTAACGAGTGCTTAACTTCCGCTTATCCACGCCGAAGGCGCCTTCGAATATATATATATATACATATATATACACACCTGATTCCGACATTTTCCGCAGCCGTAAACAACGTCAGCGAATGCTAACCTAGCACGCATTCACGGCAAGTTCGCCTTTTCTACTGTCAAAATAAAAAAAATCTTCTTTTCCGATGATGACGGTTGCATTCGAGAAAAAAAAGACGAACGAAAGGAAAATAACACGTTCCATGCTCTCTGTTCCTTTCCTCCAATTATCCTCCGGCGGCTGCCTGAGGGGCGGTGAGGAGGGGGAGAGGGAAAAAGATCACGATTCCCATTAGCATGAAAACTCCATGACGTCATCATAGAAGTGTCGCGCTCGCTCAGGGGACTCCCTCGTTCGTAAATCTCTCTCCCTCTTCCCCCCCCCCCCCTCTCTCTCCCTCTTCCCCCTCTCTATCTCTCCTCTACCACCAATCTCACCCAACTCCCCTTCCCGATCCCTACCCCTATTGCCTATGCACTCTCCCATTCCCTTAATTTTTCGCCTCGTTCCCCTTCAACTGTTTCCACAGTCGGGAGTGTTAGTGAGGTCGCGCCCTCTAACCTTCATCCCATTCGCCTCCCATCGGCTGCACTTCCTTCCCCTCCCCTCCCCCTCCTACCTCCCTCCCTCTCTGCCGTTGTGTCACGCGTCACTTCGTGACTATTCTCTCCTCATCTCCCTCTCGTCATCTCCCATTCCTCCTTCTCCTCCACTTATGTCTCTCCCCTTCTGGCGTAGCTGTCCTTAACCCTGTTCCTCCCCTCTTCTTCTCCCCACCTAAGATTTCATATCTTCGGTCTTTCTCAGCAGCACCTTATATATGTGTGTACCCCAGCCTAATCCCTCGCCTCGCTCCCCTTCATATGGGAGCTGCTTGAAAAGGTCCTTCGCAGTTACAAGAGATGAAATTTGCCTTCTTTCTTAATAAAAGGTGTATTTCGCGTCGATTGAAAACTTGACCGTGTACGTTCTTACTGCCTTACTGCCAGCTTGCTGACAGGAAGATATTTTTGGCTCAGTTAAATCCGATAATTAATTATTGAGCTAATCTTATGACTCGAGACTTGTGAGTTAACCGCCGATTATGGATGATTTGTAGCCGCAATGCGCATCTGGTTAACTGGACCGTTTTACTCTACAGGATATCACTTAATCTAAGGGGTGAATAAAGTTAGGGGAGCTGATTTATGCCTTTGGTGTAATTTCCCCCAGTTATGCCCTTGTAAATAGCGATGATGTCTTTGTTAAAAAACTGAGTTTTGACTTTGATGTAAAATTTACTCGCGAAGTATGTAGATGTTTTTTAAGGCAGTTTCTTCAGCGTTAATGTGAACTCATTGTTCGATTCTAAAATGACCGCTGAGGACGGCTTGTTTGTAGTCGTAATTGTAGTTTGTAGTTTTTTCACCTACTTCATGGCTACCGGATCCGCCTTTATCGTCGATGGAAAACACTGTGTTGTTAATCGGAGACATGGTTTTCTTCCTGGGCGAGGTAATATTATTATGTATTTATGTTTTTCGATATCTTTAACCGTCACTCAATTTGTTTTCGTGTCGTTTGCTCGAATATATGATCGGACGCGAAAGCCCTAGAAGAAAAGGAAGGCGAGAGAAAACAAGCAATTTAACGCCATCTTGGTTTGATCGAAGAGTCATTACGTGATCAGACACTTTCATAGATTATTTCCCGATTTTCCTATTATAATGACCGCGTCGTCGGCGCCTCTTAACGTCCACTTTAACCCGCCAGTCATCCTTAAAAGTGTTTATCTCGGCATCATTTTTTCCCTTCCGTTTTCTCATTTGTCCTTCACATCTCTCTCTCTCTCTCCCTTCGTCTCTATTCACGACTCATTTATTCTTCCCAATTCTCTTTCATTTCCATCTCGTCTCTCGTCCCGAGTTTTCTATCCACTTCCTCGGCGGATTCTTTTCTCCCACCACTCTTGAATCTATCTCCTTTTATCCCCTCTTTCGATGTGATACTTATTGCTTCCGTTTTTTCCTCGTCCTTGTTCATTTCTCTTCCTCAACGGCCTTCCCCTGTATATGCGTATGTGTGTGTGTGTGTAAAAAAGGTGGCAACAAGATGCTAGAGGAAGCCCAATGGACACTTACGTAAGTTGGAGAGCCGCTGGGGGTGCTGAAGAGACACGAAAAACAGTATGTCTCTCCGTCGCTGAAGAAGGGCGTCAGCCTGAAAGCTCCATATTTGTGCTGTTGTGTTTTTCGTGCGTTTTCAGCACCCTCAGCGGCTCTCCAATTTAGGTAATTGTCCACTGGCCTTCCTCCAGCACCTTGTTGCCACCTTTATTATTACCTTTCCTTTTCTTTTAGCATTTATATATATACATATACATACATATACACAGGGCCGTGCCAATGGGTGAGGCGGCGAAGCAACCGCCTCAGGCGCCTCTCGAAAGGGGGCGCCAAAATTTGACAAAAATGAAAACCTATCAAAATAAATTCATAAGGCCGGCGAGGCCAGGGGGCGCCATATTATATCTCGCCTCAGGCGGCAAAATGTCTGGGCACGGCCCTGTATATACGTACATACATACATACATACATACATACATACATACATACATACATATATATATATATATATATATATATATATATATATATTGTCCCTTGGCTGCCAATCGTTGTCCTTCGATTCTCTCTTTTTCGTGTTCCCATTGCAGTCCTCTCTTATCTGTTTATATCTCCCTCTTTCTCCCCATCTCTCTCTCTGTCCCTATCGCAGCATTCTTTCCTTTCCTTGTCTATCAGTGTTCTTCGTTCTCTCTCTTTTGTTTCTCTTCATCCTCATGTTCTTTGTCTCTTTCCTCTTTTCGTTTTTCTCTCTCTCTCACTCTTTCTCTCTCACTCTTTCTCTCTCCCTCTCTCTCTCTCTCACTTATTACCTTATTCTCCCTAAATGGCTTGACCTCTTTCTTGATTACCTACTCTTCAATCCCTGTTAAGATCCGTCTTGAGACTAGCTCCCTATAACAGAGACGTAACTATTACGGAGCAAAGGGGCGCCTCCGCGCCCGGGCCCTGAGAATGAAGGGGCCCAGACCCAATGTATCTATGCAGTGTGCGTTTAATATGCAATTATTGTTAGAAGTATTGTCATACTTCTCATTAAAATTACAACATCATAAATTAAAGTCACTGAAGTGTCGCTAATTAAAACTCCAGAATTTCGTAAAAAAAACTCCTGTGTTAGCCTAAAATTCCCCCCTCTCACAGATACAGAGGAAACAATACATATTTTTGCTGAAAAAAAAAGGCAAAGCACGGTCCTTTTTAATGTTGAACGCAAGGTTTGTTTTTTATTTGTTACGTTTTATCCTCAGTTTCAATACTCTGCTTTTAATATGTTTTAGGAATAAAATAATACACGTTAAACGTTTATTTTTAACATCTGTCAGTCATTTATTAGACCGGTTTTCGACTGCATGCGGAGTTTTGAAGCTCCAGTTGCTGAGCGGCGTGTTTGTAAGGAGGGGGACCTTAGGAACCTATGATAGTTACGCCCCTGTCGCATACCCCTCTTCTCCCTCTCCTCCCTCTCCTCTTCCCCCACTATCTTCTTCCGCACCCTTCTCTGCTTCATTCTCTTATCTTATTTATCTAATCATATTTCATGCTGACTTCCTCGCCATGTTCTTCTCCTTTACCTCTTCCCGTTTTCTTTATTTCTTTTTCTCTTGCTCTCACAACTTCCTTCGCTTATTTTTTTTAATGCTTCTTTAGTTAGCTCTATGCCAAACATTGACTCCTCTTTGAGACGTGTGCTATCATTCAGATATAGGAGAGATTGCCTTTTCGAAGGGCCAAAATAAATGCGTTGCAAATTACGCATTTTCTGTTCGGAGGGGTTGGGTTGGTTTCCTTTAGGGGTCGCCACTTACAATTAGAATTCTGTCGTGTTAACGGTTGTGTGGGTTCGCCTTTGTTGCCGTTTATTTGCTTACTGTAAACAGCCGCGGAGTTCTTTTTATGATCTGTTTAGAAATTGACTATGCTGTTGAAAATAATATACAGGGTGTTCAAAAAGTCTCTATACGGTAGATAGATAAAAATTACAGGTTGGAAACACTGACGTTTACTATTTTTTTTAAACAATTTTCCACTAAAAATCCTTTCCTCTAGAGGCAAAACCATTTTTGCCAGTGAGGTTATGACAGTAGTAAACATCAGTGTTACCAACCTGTAATTTTTATCTATCTACTGTAGTATAGAGGCTTTTTGAACACACTGTATTTTAAATTTTTTCATGTTGATGAGATGTTTAATATTTTTACCCAAGTTAAAGCAGACATTATTTTTGTTTTTTTTTAGATTTGGCATTATTCCGTGTATGCTCAGCCACTTGTCAGTATTTTTATGATTTGAATTTATTCGACTAAATGTCCATCTAGTATTTATCCTCGTTTTATTATTCCCTCGTCCGCTCGCCTCATCTCTTCGTGTCTCTCTCTCTCTCACGTCAGATCCATACTTCGTTCGTTACTCGTCACTTCCTCCTCCCGTCACCCTTTCCCCTTCATCCCCTTTCTTTCTTTTCATTAATCTCTCCCTCCATGACTCGGATTCCTCCACGCCCCCCCTCTCCACCTCCCACGCCACGCTCTTATTCCATCCGATAAATTTGATATTCCTTCGTTGTGAGCGGGTCGTCCCCTACTTTCCCCCTTTTCCTTCCTCCCTCCCTCCCTCCTCCTCCTCTCCTTCCCCCTTTCCTTCTCCTCTCACTGCGGCTCTTCTCCCTCTCCGGAGATAATCTTATCCGGAATGGCGTGACTCTCTCCATTCCCTCCTCAAATCGAAGCGTCCAAGTTGCCGAACTCGGTTCGTTTTCGCTTCGGCCATGTTTTTTTTTTTTTTTTTAATATGCCCCTTTCTGTGGCCGAGATGATGGAGATGCGGAAGAAAATTTTGGCGGAGTCGTTCTAAGCTGGGAATCTGCCTGTTGGGGAGGTGATAAGGATCACATTTTACGTCGAAGTCAAAGCTTACTAATTTGTGGGGTTTCCCCCCCCCAGTAGATCAATTCTTTGGAGTGATATAATTTAACTGTAAGTGTTGTGCGTGAAGTATTTTGGTTCGAGGGGTTATTGCGTATAAAACTTTTGTCCGGTTCGTCTCTAGAAGTTTGGAATGGGATTCTGTTGTTCAGAGTTATTCTGGCTGGCATTTAATTATTTTTGTTCTACTCTTGGGGAGTTAATGTTATGTGGAAACTATAAGAATTTCGGGCTAGGAATCTAATGCTTATTCAATGAAACTACTCATTTTTTCATTTCGGAACGCGCATTTATTTTTTTTTTAAATATAAAAAAGAAATGTTAACTCGTGGAAATACGTATTATATCCTGTTGTATAATAAATATACCTATCACGCAGGGCGGCGCCAAAGGTGTTTGGCGCCGGTTCTACGACAACTCGTCGCAGTCAATTCGTCGTAATTCTGCGGCGGCCCTTCCCCTCTCCCAAAGTGCCTACTGGTCAATTCTAAAAAAAAAAAGACCGCCACTTTCCCCCACATAAATGTTAACGAAGATATCTGTTCATATTATGGACAGCCTCTATTTAAAAAAATAATTTATCGATAATGTTTACAGATAAACTTTGCTACGCTTGTTTAATATTAGCTCTCAATTGCCAATCGAGCGAATAGCTCAGCTTTATCTCCTCTTAAAAGAATTTCGAAAAAGGGGCAACCTTTTAAATGAACGATAAAAAAGACGATTTAATGAAATGTCATAAAATATCATGTTATTTTTATTTCGCTTTCCAATAATATATAGATACTAGGGGGCAAGCCCCCTGCTCGCTGACGGTCGCCAACCCCACCCCTCATTTGCTCGAGTTTTCTTCGTTCCTACCATGTACCTATTGGATTTAGCTTGGTTTAACGAGAATATATTTTGAATATGAGTTTAATGAATATATTTTATAAGGGATGTACGTTTGGTTTTTAATAAGAAATTAAGAAAATTAATTGAATAAATCGATAAAAAATAAACTTAGAAGGTTGAAATTCCCGAAGATTAAAACTGGCTGAGGCATAGAGCGTTAACGAGAGAGAGAGAGAGAGAGAGAGAGAGACAACCAGAAATAGGATTTTAGTAATATAGGTAAACATAAATAACATGAATACTGCGTTCGATTTATTTGCATTAAATTCATATTTTATTTCGATCTTTAAGTCTTTATTTAAGTGCATATGCACAGAAATTACCGAGGACAACAATGCCGGTAACCATGGAATTATTGAAATGTTAAAAAATTTACCAATACTCGAGTATAAATTCAAAATATGAGCGAATAAGGTAAAGATTCATCAACACTGAAATCCTAAGGAATTTCAGACTTCTAAGTTTGTTTCTAATCTAGTTATTCATAAAATTGGAGCGTTACGCATCGTGATGACCATTACGATTTTATAATATAGAGAGATATATATTTTTTTGTGGGCGTGTTCAGTGTTCCTCCACCCTGGACTTCCCCCGCGCATAGGGAGGGAATATCTGTCCGGCTGTTATTCACTGCGTTTAGAGGAGAAGGGAGAAGAGATACCGCGAAAAGAGGACATTAGGGAAGGGAGTGTAGCAATTCCGGCTCGCTGAGGGGCGCTGCTGCACCTGCCGTCAGACAGATAATCTCCCTCTTTTTATTGTTTTATCTTCACCATAACTCCTTTCTCTCTCTCTCTCTCTCTCTCTCTCTCTCTCTCTCTCTCTCTCTCTCCCTCTCCTTCTCCCTCTCCTTCTCCTCATTCGCTTCCTATCTTTTTTCCGGAAAAAATATCTTCTACCGATAAGCCTCAGTGGCCCATCTTTGTTTAGTATTCCCAAGCCGTGAGATCTCCCGCCTATTTAAAAAAAAAAAAAATACTTGAAATTATTCGGATAGAGTTCTTTGAAAGCTTATTGGGAATTACGATTGGTTTCAGCGCGTTTCAACTGGTTATGTTTTGCGGTAAACGTCTGAACAATACTAAGTTTTGTGCTTTTAAAAGACTGCTTGGTTGTCACGATTTCGGTGAGTTAACGGTGGACAGGCTGATATGCTAGAAGAGTAAAGAAATGCACGCATTGTTAAATTTAATCGCTATACATACTCTTGCATTCACAGCATTTTGTTTTAGCGGGTATATCATGGACAAAAATTGCGAGGAACGCTGCATTTTTCAGTTACGCAAAGTCTAGGAATTGTAAGTAGAAATTTATGATAAAATATTCGTATGACCACGAGTCTGTTTCCCGAAAAATGTTCATCTCGGAGCTCTCATTTGTTTCGGCGAACATATTCATTCTTACATCTACATCATCAAAATGCCCTGCAAGTCACCTTATTGGTGGATGGCAGGAGGTGCAATGCACCAAGGTTCCCCAGCTCAGGGTTGGGGAAACTTTTGACGAGACGGGCCGCATTAGCCGTTGCAGTTGCTTAGGTGGGCCGCATTAACAGATGAAAATGCTTCGGCGGGCCACATTAGGATCCACATCGGAAGTTACTTGAAAGAATGCGAAAGTTTCTATTTGTGAAAATTGATACTTAATAATATTTTATCGTCTAAACTTCACAAGAAAAGGTTTTTTTTTAAATTTTAACCAAAAAAAAATACGAAATTATCTGTGTTACATTTCATGGTTCGCCTTCGTAATGACATCGTGGGCCGTATAAAATGCTCACGCGGGCCTGATGTGGCCCGCGGGCCGTAGTTTCCCCACCTCTTCCCTAGCTTACCCTTCTTACATCTTCCTATTATGATCCCTTATCGTTCTAGGGAAAAACGATCTTCTGTATCGCTCCGTCCTACAGTTAGGGCCTGCGTGAGGCATGTGCAGTCGGTTCCTCCGAACAGGGCCCCGCGCTTTATTAGGGGCCCCACACAAGGCTCAATTTTCATGTATTGAGGTTTAGACAATTAAAAAAATATATATTAATACATTTCGGACGGAGAGGCCGACTGGAGGACTGTCTTCAACAAAAATTTCACAACAAAAGTCCATCACCAGAGGGGAGGGAGGGAGGCACTATAAGCGTCATTTTTTGCGCCACCTGTCATGTATACATAGATAAATAGGCCCCGCTTCCGCTCACTATCGAACTAGGCCCGCAAATAATCACGCCGACCCTGCCTACAGTCTATCTCGCTATCTATACATCTATCTATTTCGCTTCGACTTTAGATGGAGCCGAAAGGTTAAAGGGATTCGTTAAGTTTTTTTCGTGCACGTGGAAACCGCAGGTAACAATCGAATGAGGCATTTTTTGCTTCCTGCCACGAGGAAACGAGGTTTACAAGGCGAAGGAAAAGAACTATTGTAAAAATAAACAAGGCTTCATCAAGGAAAATTGGGTTGTTCTTATATTTTGATAATAAATGGACGTGGAAAAATTCTTTCGTCGAAAAGAGCTAACCTCCTCCTCTCTTTTTCGGCGTCTTCCGTATTCCCTCGTTTCGAAGAACTCGTCGTCTGTGCGAGGATGATGGGGAGAGTTAACTTTCCTCCAGAGGGCTTCCTTCTTTCCTTCGCTCCTTGATTGTAGTTTGTTTTCGGGGGGGGG